>CM065053.1:205143569-206488569 GCA_032883995.1 Coronaproctus castanopsis | reverse complement strand
AATTTAAATTTTTTTATTGTGTCGAGTCCTAGTAGTAAGTCTTTTTGTAAATTTTTTTCATTCACCACTATCGCCTCGCATCTGTGTGTTTTTCTTCCTATAGTTAGGTTTATTTGTATGGTTTTATCGGTTACAACGTCACCACTAATTGTTCTCAAAATTTTTTTATTTCTTGACAATTCGTATTTAATATTTTTTAATACTTTATTACTGATTAAGGTCGCATTCGCACCTGTATCATATACTCCGATTACTTTTTTATTGTCGATTTTAATCTTTAACAAAATTAGTGGTGAGTTTATTCGTTTTTTGAATCAGTAGGTGTCTCTTTTTCATTTGATTTGATTAAATTTATTTCGATTCTTTTTTTTGTTTTGCATAAAGCTTCTGGATGAAATCTTCCTGGTTTACCTATCTTTTCACAAATTGTACATGGCTTATAGTTTTTTCCTACATTAGTTTTTAGTTATTCTTGCTTTTGAGTTTTTTCTACACTTTGAAACTCTTTCTTTTTGGTGTAAGATTCGTGTACTCGTATGCTGCTTAAAAGATCTTGAATAGATTTAGTTTCATTCTTTTCGATTTTATCCTGAATGGGTATTGGTAGGCCAATAACGATAAGACTAATTCTTGTTTCCTCATTCATTTTAGGCTGCAGTTCCAGAAGCATACGTTCCTTTTTTAATGCATACTCAATTAAAGAGCCTCCGAGATACCTAAATGAAAAAGCTTGACGATCAGATTGCCAACTTTTGTCTGAGAATGTAGATAAAAACTCTTGTTTCCATATCTCAAAATTATCTTCATCCGAAAGTTTTAATATTGTGGTATTAAACCATTCTAACGCCGTATCTTCGACACTCAATTTTAATATTTGGATTTTTCGTTTAATATTTTCGACTTGGTTTTCCTTACATTCCTGTTCAAATTTCCGCCACCATTCCGGTGCGTTTTGATTTTTTCCTTTAAAATTTTCTAGTACAAAATTTTTTTTTACATGATGAACAGATTCTTCTTTTTCTCTAGTACCCTGAGGTGATTTTTCTTTGATTTCAGTGAAAATCTTGACTAAACTTTCCAAGGTGATGGGGTCAGGGAAGGAAGTTTGAGGTATAATTTCTTCTTCTAGATAATGGTCTTTAAATACAGGGTTTAATTCATCATCAAAATATAAATTACTTAGCTCAGGAGGCATAGTAATTGTAAAACATCGAGTTTGACCGACTTTGGTCAGAGACTTGTTCGTTTTTGCAACAATGGGATGATTAAAAAGAGTTGTATGCATAGAATCGAGACACATATCATGTGGAAAAACATAAAAATTTACATCACCGAATTTTTTTATCGCGCGTACTACAGTTACCATATTTTTCGATGTCTTCGTCATGCACTTTTCCAATCGGATCTTGACACGAACATTCTCCAACACCTGGGTTGTATTTCCATCCGTCATGATATCAATGATGACTGATAAAAGTTCTTTTCGAGTTGTAAGTTTGATTTTTGAATAAATGATGTTTCGAGGTTTCAACTATAGAAAATTAACTTTATTTAATATAAACTTTATAAAATTATAATTAATACATTAAACGAATGGAAAGAGTTTAATACATACCTATAGAAAACTCGAAAAGATGTACATTTATCCGTATACGTAATATTACGCGATGATCAACAACATTTAGCGTTTTAACTGTTTACAATAATAAACCACGCGTATATGTAATATAACAGCGAGTATCTCTATTATTAACTTACGTACAATAAACGATAACGAGTATACGAGAGATAAGCGGACGAAATAATCGGTTGAACGGTTATCAGTACATAACCAATGTTACATATATATATATATATATATATATATATATATATATATATATATATATATATATATATATATACGTATATATATATATATATATATACGTATATATATATACATATATATATCTATATATATAGATATATATATATATATATATACACATACATATATATATACATATATATATATATATATATATATATATATATATATATATATATATATATATATATATATATATAAATCGTATTGTTTGTAATCGAACATAGTGACTAGCCCATTGTATAGGGTGACTCAGACAAGACGGACGATTTTGTTTTATGAATAAATCAAAAACTACTCGACCAAAAATTTTTAATGAAATTTTATTTAGAAATAAAAAGACAACAGATTAGCTGACAATTATTTGTGGAACATAATATCGTTCAAATTACCGCCATTTCTAACAATACAATCAGTTTTTTTACAAATTTTTCGAGCATAGGTGGCTGAATTTTTACTGACACGTCGCACCATCTTGCTAAAACCATGTACGGGCCGCCAGACGACGATGACGAAGTTAAGGAAGCAAAAACGAGTAAATCATCTTCCGATATAACGCGTTTCATTGAGAGTACCAGTGAAAAAGTAAGGCCCCACTGTTCCCACTCCAGCCCAGACGATTACTCCCTCGCTGTGTGAGCGGCAGTTCTGTTTGTTTATGAATCCGGATACTTGAAAATGATCTTCATCGCTCATCAAAAGATTGTTTAAATCGATTTTTCAGTAAAAAGTTTTCGTCGTTCGTAGTCGGTACTTTTTAATTCCCGAGTTAATAAGGATAAAATTTCAAATCTTCCAGCAATATGTATAAGTTTAAAAAACAGCATAGAACTTTTTTATCCATTGCAAAGCTGTCTCCCGAAAGTTTTCAACCGTCTTAAAATTGAATTACAAGATGATACAGGTTTACACCGCGTAACCTTGAATTGTTTTCGAAACTGCACCGTCATGATCGGTTCGCGTCGAAAACAACGTTCCACGCAAAAGAGCGCTATTTCTCGCGATAGGATTACGTGATAACTGAAACTGGACGAAAACGAATCTTGTGTGTGCTACGGTCTTTTTCTTACTGACAAAAATGGTCTAATCTCCCGTGCTGGCCAGACAAGGTGGGAGATACATTTTATCCCTTCTGCCGGGTTAGAATCGTAATTCCAGAATGACTATTCTTTGCTATTATTGTATCATAAATTTGCGTTATTTTGTTCTTATATATTTTTATATCCAATGTAATATTGCTTTTATATTGATAGTTATTCGTATTTCTATTATCGGAGTAGGGCGATAAATCTGTAAGATCCTGCTGCAACATTTTTCGTCACGGTTTGTTGCCTTAGCCTTTTGATAAACATCCTTACCGCAAGGCAACGGTTTTCTACTGAGGAAATAGAGCGATTTAAGATTTTTACGGCTACTTTAACACGTCGAGAGGAAGAAACAGTCTCATAGGATTTATGCAGACTTTTAATAGACAGTTCCTCAAGCTCTCCGTCCGTATCCTCGTGTCCCCTTGACCTGCCACCATTGGAATCACCCGCCTAAGGTTTTTTACCATTTTTGGTCCAGGACGGTTTATTATATATATAGTTATATTTAAAAACGATATTTACGTAAATGTTTGTTTTATAACGTCGTTTGTTGTTAGGGACGAACCGAATTATCAGAACGCGAACGATAATGAACCCGATCAGTCCGATGATTTACCTAATATGATGGATCTGTTAAAGATCGGTTTAATCGATCATCCGTTTAAGTACGCTCTAGCTGACGCTTCTACTGACGATGACGATCTAGAAAAAATACTGGAAATTAATTACCATCCACCTTCGTCTAAACGACAACCTTTAACGACGGCTATCGAAAATTTATCCTCCGATAATACTCATTCGGTTTCCGATAACGAAGTTCATAAAACAACAGAGCCGTTATTATCGCCGGCTACTACCGCTGTAGCCGAATTAGATCACGTTGTTCGTCAGTTGGGCTTTTCTTGGATGAGTGCCACATTAAAGAAGACTAAAGAAGCATCGGCTCTAGTATCGTCTTCGAGCGGACATGAAAACGGCAACGAAAAATATTTTCGCTCTTCCATCGATAATAAGAATAATAATGACAATGAAGAAGTTGTTAAAAATATAGTACGTAACCAGAATCGACATAACGGTAAAAATTTTACTCCTGTAACTAAGTTTTTCAAACAGAATGAAAAACACGTATCGCCGATTGGGAACCAACCGATTGAAGATAGTGACATTTATTCGGTTTCTAGTAGTCAGAAAGATACGTGATCGTTTCGGAAATCGGCTTTGCATTCTGTCATTAGTATATTTTTAATTCATCTGCAACTGTGATTTTATTTCGCTTTTTTTTACTTTTGTAGTTCATTCCAGAGAAACAGAATCGATTTTATTTTATTTTTTTTAAAACGCTAGCGACGAAATATATATATGAGTGCATATATATATATATATATAATATCATTAAAAGCAGTTTAACATTTTAAGTGTCTATTATTATCAAAGGAAACAATCCGAGAAATAAATAAAAAAACATTTGTGTCTCGGGGCGAAAGGAAGAAGTGAAACTTAGACGTTTTACCAAAATACGGAATAGTTATAAAAGTATGAACAAAAATAAAACTAAACCACTCTCACACTGCACGCTAATCAATCTAAATAATATTAAAAATTGAAAAATAAATTACTAATATCAACAAAAGAAAAGCATTATTTTTCTAAACACATCCGAACAGAACAAAAAACATAAATACCAATTCTCATGTAAACTCTCCATCGAGACACGCACATAAATACATACTGATTCGCAAATTCAAAAAATAAGACTGAATACAAATCATAATATTCCCATGCAAAGAAACTGTTAATCGATAACGACGATAAATAGGTCTTTTTATGACCAAAATAAAGCAAACGCTGAAATATAGAGTTTAAAAAATTTTATTATATACAAATGTACTGTCAAAATGAATATCTAACTGCGGATGAATGTTTAGTGGATGAATTATATAGACGCAAGGTGGATAGAAGTGGTGAATTATAACCTAGATTTGTACTAGCACATAGTTTATAGAAAACACGATGTGACCTACTACTAACACCGGGAACCATAAATAGGATTCTAGATAATAAGTAATTGTCATCTATGCGAGCGTTACAGAAATTATGGAGGAACCTTAGCTTACTTATCTTTCTTCTAGCACTTAGGGTTTAATACATATCGCATGAAATATTATAATTCAAAAGTATAGGATACACACCAGTTTGACGGTAATAAATATACATCAAAAACTGCGATTGAACTTTTCCACCATCTGAATATATTGAGTGTAGAAATGAAACCAAAACACAGATGCGTATTCTAATTGCGATCTTATAAGAGTGTTGAATAGTAACAGCGAAGTTCCGAAATACGAATGAATTTCTTGTGATGAAACCCACAATTTTGTAAGCATTTTCGGTAACATTTGCAATATGAATTGCAAATTTAAGCTCGTCAATATAAACCCCCAAATCCCGAACACGGGTATATATATATATATATATATATATATATATATATATATATATATATATATATATATATATAAAATATATATATTATATAGACACATGTCTGTCATAATTTCTGTACGGTCTATGTGTACGTATGTGAAATGAATATACACATATATGAGTACAGCATGCGTGAAAGAGAGGAGGAGACCGACTGCACCGAGAATAGGCCTGGTTATGTGCCTACGTGTATAAGTATTTAGCTTGCTCATTTTATAAGTTAACTTCACGCATACAACGCGCCAATAGTAGTTTCACTTCAAAAACTTTATGTTCGCTAATGATTTGCCACTCCAGCTAAGACTAAAAGTTATAGACTGCTACGTTATTCCAGTATTTTTGGAAAGGTTGACTTTGAAATGTCAGCACTGTTAGACCCTTAGAGAAATATAGCTTGTAAGAAGGTTATTAAACATTTTATGAACCAGAAAAGTTTCAAATAATAATGTATATAAAAGAACTGTCGTACAAAGAACGCTCTTAAAGTATATTAAAAGAATAAATAAAATAAAAATGGCACATATTTATGCCATATTCTAACAGTAGAAATCTATGACAATTTGCGCCGAATACTGCGAGGAAGAAGTCACACGGTAAAAGACCAGTTGGTAGAAGAAGAAATAAAAAACATCGAGGAATGTAGTGACATTAACGATAACGCTGGACTCTTTATTATGACAGCGAGGGAGAGAAATTATTAGGAATAGTTTCGCGTTAAAGAAGAATAATCTAGTTAAATTAAATTATTGCACGATTGTATGTTCTTTTTAAACATTTTTTTTTTTTTATTAAAATTAATAATATTGAACTATAATCAGCGAATAGAACACTCTACTTAAACTGGTTAAAGGATGAAAGACGAAGCCGGACAACAAGAAAAAAAAAGAAACCTGTTTCAAACTAGTTTCATGTTCAGTTATTCGCATTATAAGTCGTAAGAAGTTTTTCAGACATCTTACAATAACGATAACTAAATATAAAACTTCAGAGTTCTACGTATGTATTCTAATAATAGTTTTCCTTTTCACCTAGCGCGTTTATTTTTACGTTTGGCTTTTTTATTATTTCTAATTTCAGAAAATATGATCGCATATAAGAATACCGGATTTTTTGAACAATGTAAAAAGTAGTAATTTTTACAAATTAATAAATAAGTAATTGTGGAAAATATTCAGGCTACTAATACATAACCCGAAAAACGGAAACTAGAAAATTCAAGTATGGAAAAAAAACAATAGATATATATGGAATAGAAAATCCAGATCTAAACTTACTGTTTTTAAGATCGCTATTACTGTACTTCGAAAAAATAGATTCCATACAACAACTGAGGATACGTAATAAAATTCAAAATTTAATATTAGAAGAATTAACAAACCGCATTGTTAACACGTGTTTCAGTTGATTTTAATCATATTCTAAATTTATTACAACTTATTCCAAAAGCATTTTCAACTGTCATCCTAACCCAGATAAACGATAAAGTATAATGCACTTTCATTATTTTTAATGTGTTGTCTGGTGTATGGTCTTAGTAAATATTTTCTTAATATTTAAGCTTCATCCGCTACAAAAACAAACGACACTTTGAATGCGCTGTAATTCTTTATCTTTTGGTAATACAATAGATCCATTTTCGATATTACGATATATTGCTGAATTGAGGAATATACCAGAATCACTATCTGTATCTGTACCATATGCACCTACATCTTTGATGATTTTGATATCCGAAATGAGAAAGCCAGTTGTCCGAATGATATTCCAGTTGACAAACATCTGAAATAAAAGTTTTTATGTAACAGTAACATATTTAGGATTTTAAAATTTGCATGCGTAGATACTTCGTAACAAGTTATCAAAAATTACTATTATATAAATACATACGTAATTACATACATACCTCAAAGATAACAACAATTGTTCCTCAACCAAAATTGAGGTATTTGTTATGCGATAAATACAATGTGTGTTTATTTGATCAACAATGCAATCAAACGTAGATATTTGCATTCTTGTGTCTGGATAGAATGCATTTTCATCCAAAAGAAGCTGTAGATACATATGGTTAAATTCCCCACAAAGTAATCTATCGCGATAAATTTCACGCGTAGTTTTTCTTCTGTATTTCTGTTTATATTTTTGAAAATAGTTTAAATTTTAATAAACTATTATTCATCAAAAAACTCATTTAAATAAAACAGATCAGAATATATAAATAACAATACTCGGCGGTCGCTTGCGAATATTCACGTAGCATTGCGTTTATCGGATTAATTTGCGATGCGTTTTGTCGGAACGATTCTGCATGGCGTTATGCTGGACTAGGCGTAAAGGTAGAGTTGAATTACGATCTGCTCGACTGTTACTGTGTAAGTATGAAATATGATTAAACAAACGTATTTTTATTAATGACTGCATCGGCGGACAAGTTGAACTAATTTTTGATTTACTTTACAAGTGTGTGGACTAATTTTGTATTTAAATCACAGTTCAGTTTTAAACGTGTATTTTATCAAATTAACAATTGGCTATTTATAATAATTATTTATTTAGTTCTAAATAAGTTTTAATTAAATCTACAAAACGGATTTTTTTAAGGTAGATTTTACGATCCGTTAGCTTTTTGACTGACTGATCTCGCTGTTCTTATTGGTAGAGTTTTAATTTGTTTAATAATACAAAATACAATTAATTATGCCGGATAATGCGACTTAATTAAAAGCACGATACTTTCTATAAAAATATTTCTTTATGTGCATCTAATAAAATGCTAACATTTTATTCAAAACAATGAAATATTTTTTATTTCCCTATATTTCTTTGTTTTAAAGTTGTTTATTTTATATGTAAAGTTTTCTGCTTCTTTCGTTTTTAATTATAGCTAATACGTTATTGGCTAACTGAAATGTTCCAATACTTAAAAAATTTGCATCATATAGGTGGAATTATTAAAATATTTCTTATTTCCTTATCTAATTTTTTTTTTTTTTTTTTATAATTTTGTACGAAAATTTATGTTTTATCGCGTTCTTTAATTATGGCTAATACGCTATTGGCTGACTGAAATAATAGGTATTTAAGAATTTGACGAAAATAGTAAAACAATTTGTATGTAGATATTTTTAAAATACATTTATCTATTAATATACTGTCCATATGGTGTGTGTATATATATGTGTGTACACACGTTTTATTGTTTTATTTTGGATATTTCGTGATAATATTACACAGTATTTTGCAGAGTTAGCGATCATTGTTTCCGTTAAAAGTAAAATTCAAACAGAGAAAAGTTATATTGCGTGACGTGTGGACGAGAAGTATGGAATTAACGGGAAGTGAAAGAAAAAATACGAGCCGAACAGACTTTAATACCGCAATTTCCTCGGTGAGGCAAAATTATTTTTCACATATATTTTTTTAAAAACTGTTTAAGCAATGGTTTCAAAAGTAATTTGAATCTTACATGGGTATTTACAATTTTAGGTTTAATTATACATTCAAAAAGAATGGAATAAAATAACCTATTTTATGTTTATTTTATTGTTACTTATTTTTAAAATAATTAATTTTAAAATCGCAACGAATCATTTTTTTCCTAGGAGTAAATTTATTAACAAAAAATTAGTAACAATAAAAATGATATAAACAATAAAATAAACATAAAATAAACTATTAATTTATTTCAGTCTTTTTGAACTTATAATTAGACTTATATATTAATTTAACGTGCAAGTTTCGATTTAAATCATTTAAATTATTATTCGTATACAAATTATTTAAAAAAAAAAAAAACACGATAACAAATACGGACCAAATATACGACGGCAATTTTAAAATAAAACGTGTTCTTGTAAATTTGCATAAATTATTGAATTTATTAACGTTCTCTATTTCATCGAATCGATTTTATTAATTTAATTTATATCGGTCGGACTCTGTGGTTTGACTTTATAACGGCAATTTTTTATTCTTTGTATGAGTCCTTTTTTATGCATAAACCTTTGATTTGTTCTCTTTCATTTCTTTTTATGGAATTTAAGTGTATTTATAACGACCGAGCCCGCCACAAGAGAGAACAACTGGGATAAATTATCCCGGATTCCAGATGAAATGGGGCCAGACCTAAACACATAAAACCCGATTTATTTTTACGTTTTTAGTCATAAAACTAAAGGTAAATACATTGTTTATCCGATGATCTATATATTTTTTCATTTTTTACATACACGCGTGTTACATTTAAAGGTCCCGCCAACCTATACAACTTGTCAACGGTTCTATAAATTAACGCGTGTCTCTATTCTTTGTTCGTCAGAAAATACAAAATATAATACTGTAACTAACGATTTCCAGGCATACATAGTTTTCGCGAATCTTGTAAACAACTAAGTTAAAAATGTCACGTTATATCTTTAAACGTGTAAAAATCATGATTAAGATGGTTGATCGACCAGATCATCAATAATAAAGGGAACAAAAACGTTTTATCATTATTCATAAGACGTTAACATGAATTCATTTCTCAAGTCCTTCTCATACCATACTTGCTATACCAATTTTAGTACATTTGTATTATTTAGTGTAGAGTCCAAAATATATACGATTGAGGATTGAAAAATTAGTAGGTTAGTTGATTTTGCTCTTCGATCATAAATATTTAATATTTTTTCCGTTTTAATGGAGTTTCAAACATATTTTTATCCCGGGCCCCCAAAGTTTATGTGCCGGGCTTCGTCGCTACAACTAGAAGTTACGGAAATGATCGACATTTTAAAACAATACAAACGAAACTCATAATTTAATCTTCTTCTTCATCGTTGGCTCGATCCGAGCGTCGTGAAATCGTGAACCTTAATTTGTCGAACTTTGGATCGCCATGCGTTTCTGTTCTCTGCATATTAAATAACCCGCTGAAGCGACGCGTCGTTTGTCATTTATTTATGGGCGCTCTTCCTTGTTTTCTTTTTCCTTCGACTATTCCTATCAGAATTCGTTTTTCGAAACTCTTGCCTTATAATGTGACCGAAGTATGTAGCTATTCGTCTGATCACTATATAGACGCATTTCCGGACGGATTTCAAGGATTGAGACATTTGTTCTTTTTTGGGTCCGTGGGACAGTATTATTCGCTATAAATTTTTATTACTGTATGCTTTTTATAAAGTCTCCTACCATAGTAAAATTATTTTCTATTTTCTTTGACAGGTTGTTAATGAAATTCGACAGTTGCGTCTTGAAGGTAAATATTTTACGTAATATCTCTGTAAAGCTTATTGTATAGATACGGTTAGTTATTTTTAAAAATGTTTACTTTCAACCTGCTAAATAATTATTATTTTAAATATTTACTCAATGAAGCTAATCTTAAATCTTTATATACATTATTTAGCTCAATTGTTTAAAACATCTGTAAAGATTATATTGTAATTTTGGATTAAATAGGTAAATTTTATATTTAGAATGTTTAAAATATTTGTGAAGATCATATTGTAATTTTGTATTAAATAGGTAAATTTTGTACTTAGAATGTTTAAAACATTCGTAAAGATTATATTGTAATTATGGATTAAATAGGTAAATTTTATACTTAGAAATATATTAATTTATTATTGGGAAAAAATCTGAAAATTATACCCGACTCTTAAATTTTCTTTTTAACGGGGTTACGACAGTCGCTGTGTAATCAACTAATTTTATTCTTCAGGTTAATTCCAACTAATTAGCAAAAAATCAAATAAATTTCAAAAATTTGAATTACCGCTAACACATCCTGTTTTTTTTTTATTTACATACAGTTCACTTAACAGCTAATCCTAATTAAAATGCGAACACTAAGAAGTAAATAATTGAATACAAGTATACAATTGAATTAAACCACAAAAATTTGAAAAAAAAAATGATATTAAATTATTAAAGTAGTATAAAAGAACACATATAGTTTGTTCACTACAATTTCTATTTTCGATTAGACAGAAATGTTGCAAACGCACCTAGAACAACTAAATCAAAAGCATCCGCTAAATCCGACTTTAAAACATCGTTAGATCAGGTAATGTATATTTATTATTTTTGACTTTATTTTAAAGAGAAATATATATATCTTCATTTGAACAAATCGAAGCGTGCATAAATGTTTAATTAGAACAGTTAATTTTTACTTTATTTATTTATTTATTTTTAAAGTTAGTTATAATACATGTATCAATTAGAAACTAAATTTTATATATATATATATATATATATAGTGTAAAATGCATATGTCAACACGTCTGGTCAGCGAGGGATATTAGACCATTTTTCTTTCCTTATGACAACCCGTAAAAAGGGCCGTAAAAGCCAAGGCCACAATGGGCTCCCGATTATGACACACGTCCGTACACCGCCTATTAAAAATATAAATAGGAAGGACAACTACCGGACGAGACAATTGAACCAAGATCCAAGATAAGAAATGTAACACCAGGATAGGCTTAAGGGTAGGTACATACAACTGCAGGACTTTAAAGGGAGAAGATAAAATATCTGAAATTGATTTGGAATTGAGGAAAATAAACTGGGACATGATAGGAATAAATGAAACAAAAATACATGGAGAAATATTGATAAATCTAAATAATGGGCATCAGTTATACTCATATAGCCCAGAGAATACAGGATATGAAAAAAAAACGAGCCATAGGTATAGGTTTCTTAATAAACCAAAGAATGAGGAAGTATATAGAAGAAATAAAACCAATAAGTAAATGGGTTATATTATTGCGCCGAGCATTGAATAAATTCATAATACGAGTTTAGAGGAAGAAGAACTAGAAGAATTTTATGAACAGATAGACCAAGCCTTACAATACAAATATAAAGGATATATAATAACCATGGGAGGTTTCAACATCAAAATAGGAAAATTTGAAATTGGTGATAATGAAATAGTGGGCGAAAATGTACTTGGAACAAGGAACAAAAGAGGACAAATGCTATTAAATTTTGCGAGCCCAACAAAATTATACATCGTGAATACTTTCTTCAAAAAACCAAACAAAAGAAAATGGACGTGGCGGAGCCCCGATTGGAAAATTAAGAACGAAATAGATTACATTCTGTGCAATAGGAAAGACATTATTTCTGATGTGACTGTATTAAACAAATTTAATACAGGAAGCGACCATCGTTTGGTACGAGCAGAGATACACTTAAATACAAAATGGGAAAGACGAAACAAAATAATAAAAACGAAGATTCCACAAGAAGGTTTAAACGATAAAGATAACATCTCACAATTACGAGTAACGGTAACAAAGGAAAAGAATGATAATCATAATATAGAAAAACTATTCGATGTTATGAGAAAAAGAAGATTAATATTTTATGCACATATACACAGAGAATGAGTGAGAGCAGACTAACAAAAATTCACCATTTTGATAGATTAAAAAACAGCCCGAAGTGGTTCCTGAACACCAAAAAAAAGATCTCGATGAAGTGAAAGTGGATAATTCAATGATTGATAACAGAATAGAATTCAGAAATAAAATTAAAAAATTTATTGGATTTAAAAGAACCAAAAAATCATTGGACAGATGGCAGAAAGAAAAAACAGAGTGAAACTATGAAGAAATACTGGGAAGAAAGGAAAAGCAAAAGTTTGTTGTTTTCACGTGGTCCATATATGACCAAATTCGAAGAGAAGAAGAAGATTGATAAAATGAATGAAACCTTAACAAAAATCTTGTCTTCAGTAGCCGCAGAACTCAAAAGAAAGTAAAATTTCTGAAGATACAAAAAAGCTGCAAAGGAAGAGAAGAGCATTTAGAATAAAAAACAACAAAGACAAAATAGGGTTTACCGAATTGAATAAGTTAATAAAATTTAAGAACAGATATAAGAAACTACAACTGTAATAAACGAAACTATAGGAAAAAAAAATGGTAATATGAAGGTTTTAAAACGGAAATTACAATTTGGTACAAAACAAATAACTAAGCTAAAGGATGAAACGGGTGTACTACTCACAAATTATCAGGAAATTTCCAAAAGAATCGGGAAATACTACACGAATTTACATGTTGATAAAGTAAGACAGAGCACAAGTAATGATCAAACTCCTCAAACAACTCAGATTTCCCCAATAACGGAAGAAGAAATAAGAAAAACTATACAAAGCTGCAGAAATAATAAAGCGGCTGGTCCGGATGAGGTACGGAACGAGTTTATAAAGCTGGTTGCAAGTAGCATTAGTAGAACTATTCAACGAATGTCTACAAGAAAAACGAATACCAACCAAGTGGAACGTTGCAAATCTGTTATTCAAAAAAGGAGACATTTCCGATCTTAAAAACTACAGACCGATAAGCCTTATATCTAATCTTTATAAGCTATTTACTAAGTTATTAACAAACAGACTCTGAACATTGCTGGATAACGACCAACCCGTTGAACAAGCGGGATTTAGGAAAGGGTACAGCACTGTGGATCACATACATTCAATAAAACAAGTCAGAGGAAAATGTCACGAATTTGACTGCCTTTAGCTATGATGTTTATCACTTTCGAAAAAGCGTTCCGACAACGTAAAATTAAATTGCATACTAAAAGCTTTAAAAAATTATAAAATAAATGAAATATACATACAGCTTATAAAATATATTTATAATAACGGTAAGGCTAGTATAAAAACAAATCAGTATACAGAAACCATATCGTTAAAGAAAGGAATCAGACAGGGGGATGCACTTTCTCCAAAACTATTTAATGCCGCTCTTCGAGAAATAATGAAAAGTTTAAATTGGCAACATATGAGAATCCGGATAGGGAACGATAGATTAACGCACCTAAAATATGCTGATGACGTAGTACTCTTCGGAGCAAACTGCCATGAAATAGTAGGAAAAATGATGAATCAACTGCGAGAAATATGTGAGAAAACAGCGGTCTTAAAATAAATGCGGAAAAAACGAAAGTTATGTATAATAAATATGCGGAGATGACTGAAGAAATAAAAATAAATAATGTAACAATCGAAACAGTGGAAGCATTTATATAGTTGGGCCATAATATAGTGGCTAATAACGATATGAAAAATGAAGTAAAAAGATGGCCCGCTTTTGGTAAATTAAAGAAGATATTAGAAGAAAAGAAAATACGTACGAGTTTAAAGAGTAACGTGTTTAATCAGTGCGTCCTGCCAGTAATGGTATATGCCACGGAAACATGGAGCATAATTAAAGACACCTTAGAACGAATAAATAAAATACAAAGAGCAATTGAGGTGAAAATGTTTTGGGAATAACTTTACAAGACAAGGTAAAAGTATCTGAAATACGGAGAATTAAAGTAAAAGACGCTGACCGAGAAATCTTAAAAAACAAATGGAGATGGCCTACGTAGCTAGATCAGATGATAATAGATGGACGGCCAGAGATCAACTAAATTACATCCAGTGGATAAAAGAGAAAGGGGCCGACCACGTATAAGGCGGTAAGACGATATCAAAAAGATAGACAAGGATTGGTTGATCAATGCATCAGATAGAAATATATGGAAACAAAAAGGCCTATGCAGTGGATTAAAAACGGCTCATAAAGAAGAAGAAGAATATATATTTTTTGGCCTAGGTCAAGCTAAACCCTTGTGGCCAATAAATTCCAATTTAAGTATTACGTACTAAATTATAATTTTGCACCTTAAAAAAAAAAAAAAAAATGAGAAATAATACTTTATAGTCACAGCTTAATAGATAATGTAGAGGGAATACGGAGGAAAAACAGGGAAAGATATCAGGTTTATTAAAAAAATATTTGTCTATTGTAATTAAATTGAGGACAATTAAAAAGAAGGTGATTTATATCTTCCAGGAAATTTATGGAAATATAACTAGTACTTGTCTCCGATTATCTCCGTATAAAAATTTTAACTCTATACGGGAATGACCCATTCATAACCTACAAATTATGATAACAAATCTGCGAAGTTGAATAGATATTGGGATACGAACATACCATGAAAATACCGGAAGATGTGACTGCACAATTAGTAAAATATTTACCTTTATTTGAGGATTTCCAATATTCATACCAAGAATTGTGATCGCTTGAATTTTAAAGCGTGGATCTGTGATGGAATAAATGGCAGTGGAATACCTGACAGCGAAGTCTGTTTAGTAGCAACATCCGCCGTTTCATTAAATTTAAATCCGGAGTGACCAGGAATTCAACAAAATTCTAAAACACCGCCTAGTGGTATAATTCTTATACATTTGTCTGATATATCGAATATCAAGGGGTAGGAATCAAACCTGAATGGACAAGTCTGTATAGCTAGGAGCGAACTAAAACTATCACTACACACAACGTACTTGCCTGTACCACCGAGCACATTAAGTGTATAATCACAAGCTTTGTCAATAGCCATTAACTCGGCTGTGGAAACGGAAGCGTCCGAAGGGAGTTTGAATTTTTGGACTGTTACATCGTCGATGACAAAAGCAACACCGACTGAACCAGAATTTGTATTAGATTTGGAACCGTCGGTGAATATTTTTTGATAATTACAGTTTATTGTTAAACCATGTATCTCGAGAAAGAGGAGTATATGATAGAATAGAGAGATACCATATAAATTTAATCAATTGTTACTATTTGCTAATTAAAAGTATGCGGAAGGATAAACAGAAATTAGAGCTGGATGATAGTTTTAATGGTGGAAAATTCTTGTTGCTAATAGTGTCATTTTAGAAAGAACGAATCTCCAGTTATTGCTAATATAAAAAATGATATTTAGGAGGTATAGGTTATTGAAATTACAGTATTTTAATATAAATCTGTCTGCAAGCATGTTTCTTCTGAGATGTAAGGGAACGATTTTAGTTTCTGCTTGAAGACTGACTATCGACGAGGACAAAAAATTACCTCTAATGTCTTAGGATGACATTTTGCAGAGTATCCAGGATTCTGAGATTTGAAGTACAGACCGAACCATAGAACATAGAGCGATAATCAAGTCGAGAGAGAATTAATGATTTTTATTTTGTATTTGCAATAGACTAACGGGTTCACAAATTTCAAGAACTGATCTTAAAGTTTTTGAGATGATGATACCAAGTAAGTCTTGAATCTCAAGTTATGCCCGAGTATTTCACACAAGAGGATATTGGAATCGGCTGGTATTCGAATATCAGTATTTCTCAAGTTGTATATATAACAGAAGATTTGAAAGGTGATATATCCAATCCTATATTATGGGAAATTTATCACACAGATTTATCATTAGGTTATTCACAGCGATACTATCAGTTATAATTCTATGTGTATTAAAGAGAACAAAATCATGTAGGATAAGATCGTAGAATCAGGTGGAAGTTGGATACTAAAAATAAAGTGAACATAAATATTAAATAAAATTGTACTTAAGACTGAACTTTGATGTAGGCCAGCGGGTGTAACTCTAAAGATTACTCCCTTAGTAACCGGATTAAGAAACTGTAACTTTCTGTGCGGGTTACAAATTTAATTCCTTAATACCATCGGTATGCCTACAGCTTCTAATTGTTGGTATAATGTGGGGATATGAACGTTATCAAATGTACCTTTAATGTTTAGAAAGGTGACAATTAAGAATTTTTGAAGGGAACTTAACCCGCAAAACGAGCGGTGTAAAAATTTAAAAAAAAAAAAAATATAGAATTAGTTAAAATATCTTTAAGTTTCACTTCTTCCTTGCGCTGCGGAGACACAGATGTTTTTTATTCAAGAATGTCATTAGCTAATTGGGCAATACAGTCTACAGTTCCAAGCCCGGGTCCAAAACCGAACATCCCATTCAATCCACTACAGTAGTCTGTTATTAATTAGACCATTTTAAAATACTTTCTAAGGCAAGATGCTAGTGATATAGGCCTGTAGGATGAAGCTTCCCATGGAGATTTTTTTTGTTTTAAAGCAGGTAGAAATAAAAATTCTGATAATGCTTGTGGAATTAAAGCTCTGGATAATAATTCATTAAATACACATACCCAAAGTCTTTTTCGCATTTACCTCCAAATGTGTTAACATCGAATAGGCAATGCCATCTAAACCTGGAGGGAATCTTTACCTTTATTCTTTAAGAGTAGGGAAAGTTCATCTACTGATATATGCTGGGATAATACATGGGAATATTCATCATTATTTCTAAATGCCATACCATTCGTTTCAAAGAAAGAGGAGGCGTAAGCAGGAGCAACAAAGCTTGTGAATTGATCAAACCAGAAGTCGTCTTTAACGGTAAACGTTGATGATTTTTATTATTAAAGCTACTCGGTGGCTTACTTATTGGACCTGAATAACAGCGATATCCTCACGGCTCTGGCCTTTCCTTGTTATCAGCTAATGCATGGTGCGTGTATAAATTGAACGTTTTCTGTGAAGAAAATATTTTCAACGTTATTCATTATATATATTTAATTTCTTACTGTTAGGTAGTGGATGATATGAGGAAAATGCGTTTCAAAGGAGGTAAGTAAATAATTTACAGATGTAATTTCGATTATATTAGAAATAATTAAAATTTTGAATAATTTCATTATTAATCAAGTTTGTGTTAAATCCTTTAGTATATTAGCTGTGATATGTACATATGTAAGAAATTTTAAATGTCAAATTTGGGTGTCAGTTTAAAATTTATTTTCAAAGACTACGTAAGTTATTAATGTATTACTAAGGTGATTTTTAGTGTTCTCAAAATACATGTTTGAGCATTTTATTTTATTTGTCGATATATATATATATATATATATATATATATATATATATATATATATATAATTATTATTATTTTTACTTATGTTCAATTGAAAATTACTAAGTAGCCCAAAAGCTTTGTGTTTTTTTAATATAAAAATTTAGTAATTCTAACTACTTTTTTGCTGCTTATTTTTCAAAAATCATTAAATTCCACATCAGTTCAAATTACAAAACATTTTTGTGACTATCAAAAAATTTAGTCAATTAAAAATTCGATACATTAGAGCCCTTCGATTGCAAATTGAAACTTTTTTTTACTTGCACTAAAATGGTTCTATCTGGCATCCACGAATACATACGACTTCTTAAACTAGTTTCTTTGAAATAATGAATTAAACATTTTATTTTGTTATTTTAACTATTTAAATAAAGCGAAGGGATTTAAAAATCACGGTTATGATTAAATGATATAAAATCTTTGGCAGATGTAATTTAACGTCGAATTTTATTCTTAATTCTAAACACGGTCCATTTCATAAATCAGAGATAGTGATCGTTAAATTTTATTTTCAGTAATATTTGATTCTTAACCATATTTTTATTATATAATTCAGATGTTGCAAATAAGGAACACGTATCGAAAGTGATTGCCAAATCAAAGGGAAGTAGATCCCTGATGAATCAGGTAATTTTAACTTTTAATTACTGATGATTAGAAGTGTAAAAATAAAATAATTTTATTTTATTACAAAAAAAATACTTTTACGTTTCTACGTTTCAGCGGTTTGTTTATATATATATATATATATATATATATATATATATATATATATATATATATATATATATATATATATATGTGTTTATATATGTATAAACAAAAGATACAATTACGATGTATATTAACCACTGTTTTATTTCTATATAAACTGATGTTTTATTTTCTTTAAAATAAAAAAAATGTAATATATAAAGAAGACAAAACAGCAAATTCGTACTTAAGAAGATCTGTTAGGTTATATCATGTTTTTCGCGTTAAATTATGTAAAAGAAAATTCTATACAATAATATTTTAAAATAAAAAATCTTTATACTCTATTACATTGTAAATGAAATTGTTTTTTTTTTTTTTTATAGGTTGTCAATGAAATGAGACAACTGCGCGCTTACGAAGGTAACCTATAACACGTTATACAAAGGTATACTAGTACGTCATGACGGTCGGCTACATAAAATCAAAACTTTACCTATGAAATACCATTTGTTTATAAAGTCGTGCTTAAATAATAAATAATTTCGCGTTAGGTATGATAATAATCGATCTTATGTAGATCACGTCGTGGCTAATGTCTCACAGAGTATCGTGTTAGGGTCTGTTTTATTATACAGCAAACATGTCAACAGATGGTACAGTGCAGATAACAATAATTGGAGACGATAATAGATTTGTATTACATATTAATGCTGATATTGTTATCATTGAATTGTAAAATAATCTGGGTAGATTTTATCGGTGGACGCAGAAGTAGAAATTGAATATACATCCGAGAAACTACGATAAGCAAGTAGCGTCACGAAAAAAATGACTAATTGAAGTACACTGGTGTACGATTACAAAGTTAGCGTACAAAATTCGAACGCGCAAAAAAATTTGAAGAAATCCCCACCCCCCCAGAAATTAAAAAAGTTATATTTGCTTTTAAGATATTATAAAACCAATTGCTGAATACAGTTACTGTGTACAAATATGATGGTTAAAGAACATATTGATAACCAATATATTGTTCGAATACGCGAGTTTCAATATAATCTATCACGAAATAATAACGGTTCTCACATTGGTCTTGGCAGAACGTTAAATATCACGCAACGGAAGACTAAAACCAGAAGCTACGTGATACGTTAGCGCTTACGATTAATTATTAAACGTTCATCGTACTGAAAGTATATTTGTTGAAACTCTTTTTTCTATGTCGATTATAAACCAGGATCATTCGGCAAAAGTACTTATCGTTAGGAAAAATGATTATACAAGAGAAAATACTCGGTAGAAGAGGTTAATATTAATCAAATATAAAACAAAGCATAGGAAGAAGATGTAAAGAATGCCAGTCGAGACAGATGAGTAACTGCATTCGATCATGGTACCTCGGAATCGAGCAACACGATGCATGAAGAATAATCTAAAATATCCAGATTGCTAATAAAGAGTATAAGTCGATCATTATTTATATAGTTTTATGGAAAAGTTTGTGCACCGACGAGTAATTCGAATATCGCAATCATATAGACTAAGTTTAATGATTGTTGTGTCGTGTCACGGAGAGGAGTGGTCTGCAACCATAAGAAACGATACACGCAACGACTAGAACGACATTTAAATCATCCAGTTCAAAATCGAATAAAAACCGATTTTAGATTCGTACGATTGAAACAGCTTAATATATTAATTAAGAATATTCGTTATTAATATAATAAAACATTTGTACACTCACGGTCTTCACTTTGAAATTGATTTTTGGATCGATGCGTGTAGACGACTGTATAACTTGTGCATGCTGGGTTTGTTTATCCATTCGGATAATTATCGAACTATAACGTATAAGGAGTGACGTCCATTTGGACTTGTTCCGTTAAGCTCGATAATACATAAATATTAACCATGTCGCTTATATTGCGAGCAAAAAATTGTGTTAAAATATGAAGGTAATAGGATTCATGTTCAGATTCGTGCCTTACACAATTCTGCGCGTAGACGATTAATGCCAGAACAATTCACGTTCTATTTCTGCGATTGTTTCCAAGCCTATCCACTGCGCCGTATGTTTTTCATCCATGATGTTCTTCTAACTCGTTCTCGTTTTCCTTCAATCCTTTCTAATAATATAAGCTGCATTGTAATTTATAATTTGCTTAATTGTCTTTAAGATTATTCTTTCCACTTGAGCTTTTTTGAATACTTATTCTCATTTTTCAAGTCCGCCATATTTTAATCAATCACATTTCACACGCTTTTTGGCATTTTATTGATTTTTTTTTTGTGTGTATTTAGTTGCTTCGACGTCATATAGGAGAATAGAATTTAACATTGTACGTATAAATATCATTCTAACGTTTAAACTCAATGCGTTATCTGTTAATAGATTCTTTATTTTCTGGAAAAGCTGTCTTCGTGTAAGCGGATCTTCTCTTTTGACCTCAATTTCCGGATTGTGTTTTTCTGTTAAGTGGTTCCTAAGATATTTAAATTCCTTTACTCTTTGTATTTCCTCCTTATCCACCTAAAATTTCGGTCTTACGATCTTTTCTACTGACTAACGTATACTTCGCTTTTTGAACATTTACGATAAGGTTGTATTTCTTTCCCAGTTACACTAATTTTTTTTTATTAGATATTGCAAGTATACACACGATTGCGCTAATAGAACAGCGTCATTCGCATAGCGGATATCGCTAATTATAATTCCGCTTGTATTATTTTTCATCGCTTCGGCAAAGATATAATCCGAATATAAATTAAATAACGTGGGCGACAAAACGCATTCCTGTCTTAAATTCTTTCGAATTGAAATTTTATTCGACTGCTCATTTTGCCTATACTAAATATTGCATTTTGTTTCCATCGAGATTAATGTATAAAATTAAATTACTCAGAACATCGTCAGACCGAGCCAATATTTCTACGGTTAATCTTTTCAGCCGCGTCAATTTTTTACACAAAACTACATATTTTTATGTCTCGATAAATGAAAGTATAACGAATATTTGTTTTTAGATGATTAAAGATATTTTAATGTGTTATATAAATATTTTTGAAATTGGAACGTTCAATTAAAAGGTGCCTTATATTTAAAAAATGTACAATTTATATATATATATATATATATATATATATATATATATATATATATATATTATTAAACGCGGCTCTTAAGGTATTCGCACAAAAAAATCGCGTCATTTTGAATTTTTTTCGAAAATTTCTTTGCACTGTCGTGATCTATTCATGCCGAAAATAATATTCCACCCAGAACAAGGTCTCGTTATAAGGTGCCGTGATAACTAAAACGAATTCCTCGTGTGTACACTAAACGTGGAGCACGCGGTTTAAGTTGTATCAGTGTTACTAACTGCGCTATTCAAAAAAACAAAACTGTCCGTCTTCTCTGAGTCACTTTCTCTATATAAGGAACGATTCTTAGGTAGATATTCAACTTTTTACACGGAGACGAACGAATCACATTTGGTCTTTTAATATTTTTTTTCTTTTTATTATTAAAAAATCGAAGGGTCGGACGATGAATCGTCTATATTATCAACTGGTTTTCGGACGTTTGCAACAGATAGAATTATTATGCCGTCCATTAGAAATAAACGTATTTCGAATTCTTCGTGCGATGGTATGGACTACGGACCATCATCGTCGCGTAACAGCTGTTATCGCGATGATGTTAAAGTAACGGATAAAGTTGACGTTTTAATATTCGACGCATGTAACGCGGATAAAGAACTATTACGAGTGTTAGGCGAACGATGGAACGAACTGAAGTATCCGATTAGAGGTTTCGTTTTATCGAATTGGAACAAGCGTCGAAATGGACGAACCGCTTTCAACGATGAAATTTATAAAACCGTTCAAGTAATCGTAAATGTGTATAACGATCGCAGATTGGTCAACCGAAGAACAATCGAAACAGACGACGGTTCATCATCCGATGGTAACTATTGTCAAGATGACGATTTTCGTCATCCGGTTGATAGAAGGGAACAAATGGATCGAGGATCAATTCCATCGAAATTTCGTCGTCAGTCTTTTAACGCGGACGCTTTACTACAGGAAACGACGGAACGGGTAGTAAAACGCGACGATGATAACGATAATAATGATAAGAACGACGTATTGTTATCGGATTCGCCATCGATAGACGATAACATCGGAGATGAAAGTTTAGAACGTAAAGTTCGAGAAATGATGAACACACCCGGAATCCCCGCGGTACCGCGAACATTACGTAATAGAATGCACTTGGAAGATTCGGTTTCTAGTATGCTGCTAGATAGTGACGATGACGGACAGAAAATTAGACGGGAATCGAACAATAATAACGATCAAGAAGATCGTCTAACCGACTACAGCGGATTTATGCGCAACGTTAAAAAAGGGCAACGAGCCTCTACTTCTTTAGCAGATACGAAAGAAGCTTTTAGCTGCCCCAGACGGTAAGTGTTAAATTTTTTCAAGCGAAACTTCTATCCGCGCGTTGTATACGGGGAGTTAACTCGTAAAACGAGCGAGCGAACCAAAGGTTTATACACATAGCAACATAGGCGGGCCTATTCTCATTAGTCGGGCTCCTCCACTAGTTCTCACATTCTGTACTCGTATACGTGTATATACGTACATACGTTCGAACACGTACAGAAAGTATGAAATAATATCTTTTGCGTGTACGTATTCTTTTTCTTGCGCATGCACGTACGGCTATCCGTTATTTCGTTAACATCTTGGCTGCACGAAGGATGTATTTGCGATGTAGATTTCAGAACGAAAACATTCAAGTTAAGCATAAAATAAATGTCTTTTTTTAAAAAAAAACTCCTTTAAGTTTATCTTCTTCTCTGCGTCATGAGGCACAGAGTTGCTCGAAATTTTTTTTTAAATACTATTTTCTTTTGAACGTCCCTAGTCACAGAGTTGTTCGATTTTTTAAATACTATTTTCTTTTAAATTTAAAAGAATAGAAATGTATTGAATTATATATAGATTGAATTAATTTCGCGATTTGATTTAATTTTGTACAAAACTTTTCGACAATTATATATACCGCGTTCAAGCGTTTAAAATTATATAAACCACTATTACAAATGTGATTATCTCTTACGGTAAACAACTTGCGCGTAGCATATATATATATATCACGATTGGCTTATTTTTGTCCACTGCTGAATTAAAGTATTCATATTATTCTGTCCAAAGCATCATTCATCCATTTTACTTCGGTTGACTTTCGAATGACCATGGATTCTATGGCCTTCTCTCGGTTTTCATTTATTATTTCGGTCTATACCTATCTCGTCTGTGTTCTCCTAGCGACATGACTAGCCTAGTTCCATTTTAATTTTGCTACGCGTTGTATTATATCTAGCAGCTTCTTGGCTTGCTGTCTTGTCCACGTATTGCGTTTTCGATCCAGCCTCTTTATACACAGCATTGCTATTTTGCGTATTGTTTATGTTACGGCCAGTTTTCTAACACATTTTGAAAGGCACCACGTATCCGTATTTGAACATTGAGTCGGTATGTCTCTATTTTTTAACATATTATTCAGTTTTTCAAAGGTTATCCATGAAATATAGTAAAGAAATATATGTATATATGATATATATGTATGTATGCATATAAGAATTGCTTTAGCGATTTCGATGAAACACACATAGTATAATTTATTAAATAATTGAAAATTACCTGTAAAAAAAATTAGTCGTGATTTACCCTCGAAGTATAGTATATCAGCTGGCTAAATAATCCGCATCTTTTATTTGAAATTTTCTGTAAAGAAACTTTTTGCAAATGATATTAAACCTCCGTGTAATCTAAATGACGCTTTCTTTTAGTACGAACGAGAATGATTTACTATAAGATATCTAGCTAAAAATAGCAACTTACGCGTGTGTAGAGCTATTTAGTGTAATATAATAAACTATTTAATTATTACAATTTTTTAACATTTATTACTAGTTTATACGATTAATTACGAAATTTAATTAACCAAAAATAAGTATTAAATTCTGAATTATTATTTTTTGTTCTTTGTAAAGAGTTTCGAATAACTTTGAAAATAACAGCCAGTATCCGGAATTACCGACGATGAAAGATTTGCTGGACAAAGGCTTAATAGACAGACCTTTTCAGTATGATCGATCGTCCGTTTCTTCATCCGAAAGTAGAAATACGGAGGAATTTTTGAACGTGGACGAAAATTACGAAACGTTTAAAAAACGCTTACACGAAGTGATAGATAACGCCGGCAAGTATTCTAATTCTAACGATGACTATCAATATTGCGGCGAAATTGAAGGCAATACTAACGACGGTATTCCGATAGATCGTGCATTGCCTCCTACCTGTACTCTTAAACCGGCTGTAAAGCAACGGTCACAACGCGCGTCCGACGATTCCGTTCAGCAATATCCTACTACTCGTTCCGTATCGTCTGGACGTAGTAGCGTCGGTAGTAAAAGAAACGGACGAACGACTAGTTCGGTTAATGGTCGTCGCAATAGATCTGGTAGCAATATCGATATAAAACCCGGAACAACTCAAAAGTATTATCCGAAACGAATAAACGGCATTTCTTTCGACGGCGGTCGTTCGAATAGATCCGATTTGTCCTCCGATCCGTCTAAGTCGCCGTCTGTGGAAAATCTTAAACAACGATTACAGCGAGTAAAAGATTCGATTCAACAATGTCCTATTGACTCGCAATCTGTATCGTTTAAACATCGCGCGAACAAGTCCGCGTCTATTAAAGGCGAACGTAACGAAGCGAATAATAAGTCTTCGAAATATTACGAAAAAAAGACGGAAATGAAGAATTCAACCGTACGACGTCCTAAACCCGTCGTTTATAGTAAATCTCAGTGTCCGTCGTCCTGTCAGCCGTCTGTTAGGAATCGGTCCGCGTCATTCGGTAGATCCAGTTCGCTCGAACGTGCATCGGAAAAACCTTCCGGCATTATTCTATCGGGAAGAAGGCCGTCCGGAAAATCGACGTATGTCGACGATAGAAGAGATCGTCGTGCTTTTAAATGCGTTAATACAATTCGAGATGGAAAAGTAATCGAAAAGTCGTCATCTGGCTCGGCTGGTAATAAAAGTAGTTACTGGACACGTCAGCAACCGCATAGTAGAACTGTTGGAAGAGATGCAGAAAATATTGGCGAAAACCGTACTAATAAAAAGCGGTGTAAATCAGCGACGATGATACTAAATTCGTGTTCGATTAGAAAAAGAGACGACGATACCGACGCCAGTTTAACTTATTATCCGCGGAATTTACCTAACGTATCTGTCGACGAAAATGAATTTTATTATGCGAAAATCGCGCAATCGCCGTCATCGTCTAGAGATCGACTTGACACTATTGGGACGTCATTTATGGATTCCGTGACCACAAGTTGTTCCGATGGTAAGTTAATTTTGGTATCTTTTTGTTTTCTCAAAATAAAATTTTTAGCATACATGTAGATATTAGGACATCTTAAAAATATATTATATATATGTGTGTGTGCGCGGAAATAACGTAGTAAATTCACATATTCTTCCTTTATCCGTCTAGAGGGCGTACTGATGTTAAGAAGCATATTGATCTCCATGTTGATCTATTGTGAGCAACCAACAGCGTTCTTTATCTTCCTTTTTTTCTCCGTCCATTCACTTTTCCGGTGATTATTAGACGTTGTACAGAATTCATATCACTCGCAATATGTCCGAAGAAGCCGAGATATCTTTTCCTTATTATGCTTGATAAACGTCTATGTATTTTCAACTTCTGGAAAACATATTTCTTAGTATTTCGGTCCATCCACGATATTCTTAATAGCCTACTATATGCCCAGCTTTCGAAACCGTCTATTCTGTTGACAGAGTCAGCAGTAAGGGACTATGTTTCACACGCATAAGTAGCTATTTGATATGCAGTTTAGCAAATTCAATTTTGCGTTCAATATCAGTGCTGTATCCTTCCAGATCTTTGCGAATCTAACTGTCTGCGCGCTAATGATAATCTGCGTTTTATATCTGGTAAGCAGCTTCCGAAATTCAACTACTTCATCATAAATAATCTCGATGATGAGATATAATCTCGTTTAGGCGAATGATGCGTGTTGGTGTGCAATAATAGGAATCTAACGTCCAGAATAAAATATCAGTGTATAAATCAACTGACGGTGTTGGTGAAGAAACACATGGTCGATAATGAGAGAACAGATTCAGAAATGAGACCAATGTCATCTGCAAAAAATCTCCGGATAAAACGAATGGACATCGAACGCATAATTGCCGATAAGAGCTTATTATATTAAATTTGATTACAAAAAAAACGTTAAAATCACTAAACTTTATAAAGCAAAGCTTTTCGGCAACTACGCCATTATCAAGCTATATATAAATACAATTAAATATATAAAAACATAAAATATTAATTTAAATCTACGTTCACAATTTTTACATAATAAATGAATTATAAATACTTTATGTTTTTATATATTTAATTTTATTTATATATAGCTTGATAATGGCGTAGTTGCCGAAAAGCTTTGCTTAATAAATAAGTTTAGTGATTTTAACTGTTTTTGTAATCAAGTATAAAAAATCACTACATTCCACAATCTAAACTTTATTATATTAAACGAAAGTAAATAAAATAAAATCACTCTGTGCACGGTATCGTAATCATATTTAAAACCCCATTATTCTATTTATCTCGGTTTCGATATGTATCACCGAAGAAGTTCTAGAGATATCGTTTTTTCTTCCGGGGTATTACGATAGAACTTCTTTTATCCGTCACCCTCGGAACCGGTTCTAGAACTGAATCGGATAACAGAAATTCCATTAAAAATTACATATATATAGAACTATACAGCGTGGTAAATCATTTAGGAAAGAAATTAAAAAAATATATGTTTAATTGGGTAACATTACTACATTTGTATTTAGAAATTTAGTATAACATAGTGCGATATAGTAAAATTACCGAGAAAAATTGTCCCTATGTCAAACTGTTTACATCATTACAAAATCGGTAACTTGCTTATTTGCAGCTCGAGCTTTCTTAAATGTTCTTCTTTTATATATATATATATATATATATATATATATATATATATATATATATATATATATATATATATATATAAGTAGGATCTGTATAAACTTTGCTTTCTTTCGTCTTTCAAACCAATCGAATGGTGGATTGCTAAATTTTGGTTGTATTTTGAATCTTCATCGTCGTCAATTTCACGATTAAAGGACTGTTGAACATTAGATACAATATCAACATCGGTCATAATTTGAAAACCTTCATCGTGGCTATAGTGCACATTCGGACTATATATTTTATTCCACCCGTTCTGTAGGTTTAACCATGCACTGCAACATTAAACATTGCGTCCTTAATGTTGTAATTTTCTCAAAAATCTGTAATTGTTATTGTACCGTCAGATGACGGTAAACATTCAATGAAACTTCTTCCGTACCGACGTACTACAATGACGGATAACAGAGAGTGGCGATTAAAAGAAGTTTTACTGTATTTATATTAGCTTAAAGACTCGGATAGAATTACAAATCCGTTTTGAATTATTTGGATAAAAATGATTTACCTGTTGAGAGCTTAATGATCGTTACTAGTTATTAATCTCAGGTTATAAACGAACAAAAAAAAAAAAAAGTCAACATAACGGAATAATTTCGTGTATAAATAATGATCTATTGAATAATATAAAACAATCTATACTTATTATTATCCATGTATCAATATATATATATATATATATATATATATATATAACAATATTCAAAGTTTATATATCGCGTGCAAGTTACTTTATGATTATTGTTGGGTATGATAAAACTTTCGAAATTTATTTTAAAAATTACAAAGTAATTGACAACAATCGTTTTTTCGCAGAAGGCGAATTTCGCAATAAATTGGACGATTTATGTAGAGAATTCGAGACTAAATTATTTTCAAAATGGGCGACGTAATTTGGAAACGATAAACCGAAAAATGCGAATAATTTCAGTTTAAATTTTGATTTAAATATTTGAACTTAAAACGATTATACGTATTTTCCATTAATTTCCGTATTCAATGGAAAAACGACGTTTTTTTTTCTTTCTGTAAAAATTAATAATAATAAAAATGTAAATTACGTATGTTACATCTTATTTTAGACGTATTATACGATTCGAACGAATACTATCTTTATCCGACATGATATTAAATAGGCTCGAGATAATAATGGTATGAACTTATTAACGATGATAAAATAGGCAAACTAAAAAAAAGTTAAAACAAAAATAAAATCTCATTTATGTAAATATGCGCGACTAAAAAGTAAAAGTTTTAAAAAGTGACGATTGAAAATAAATTCATCGTAAGAAATGAATTAAAAATGTTCGATTATTTATTAAATCAGATTAATATTAGAAACGAACGATTCTTATTGTCTCGACTAACGATTTGGATGGAATTTTGTACATTACCGTAATTTATGAAGTAATCAAAAATAGCCAGTATGTAAATTACGAATTTTGAAAATTTAGGCCGCCCACCTTGAGTATATAAAATTTTGGTAATTCCGCCTTTTTTTTTTTTTAATAATTACGTAAATGTACGTTAAAAAGTAAAATTTCTTTTTTACTTCGTAGCTAGTAAATATAGTTAAAATTTTATATCGCGGGCATCGTTTTATCGGATCTTTCGGCGGAAATATATTGCAATTTACGAAAAAGGAAAAAATCCGATCGAAAAATTCTAGAAATTCATAAAACATTAATGGTGGTCCCGTGAACGAGTAAATTAAAAATCACAGAAAATGTTTTAAGGTTCCGTACTGATCAGCTTCATTTGAATAATTGTGTAGTATTAATCAACCGAACAAAAAATTGAGAAAAAATAGAAGTTTTTTTTTTTTTTTTTTTTTTTTAATGTGCACCTGTATAAATTAACAATAAGCACATGAGTTCAGTTAAATAAATAAATAAATTATATACAAATACATTAACATACAGCCGCTGTTACAATAAACAGCCGGCCAGTTTAAAATTTTTGCCTCAGCAGCAATGTCTTGATCTATATGACATCATTTTTCAATAGTTGAAAGTACGTCCCGGAGCATTTGTCGTTTTAGCCTTTGAACAGGATTATCTGGAAGTGTTGGCATGTAGATTCGCCGAATTTGGGGGTTTGAGTGACTGGAACATTTACCGAAAAATTTTTGATATTTATATTGATAAATTTGTGTAACTGTAGGCACTTGCAGGTCGTGATGTAGAGTATCATTGCTGACATAATAAGGAGCGTCACATATTGCTCTTAGAGCTTTCGACTGAAATTGTTGTATACGTATGACGAATTAGCATAAATGAAAGCGTGAAAAATAAAATTTGAAATATGCAAAAAAAAAAATATTAAAATTGTTACGTTTATCATTTAAATATGATATGTAGTGGGGAGAGTTTATGGTTCGTTTTCTATCTTTTATTTGATTTTCTTTTTTTTTTTTTTTTTGTATTATTGTGGAGCTTTTAGCTTATGTTGTGCTTCAAGTTTATGTGGTATTATTATTGTTTGTAAGTTTCGCTATAAGGAGAGTTTATGGTTCGTTTTCTATCTTTTATTTGATTTTCTTTTTTTTTTTTTTTTTGTATTATTGTGGAGCTTTTAGCTTATGTTGTGCTTCAAGTTTATGTGGTATTATTATTGTTTGTAAGTTTCGCTATAACCCCATGGGTGTTTCGAATTCGTTAGTTATAGTATAGCATTTTGTATTTTTTAACGAGTAAAAAAAGTATATTACGTTTGTAGGTATAATTAAGTAACTAAATCTAACGGATGTCTGCATTCAAGACGTCTGGTGTCGTATATGTAGTAGCTGTATCGTTTCCACATTTACTTGGAATCAATCTGATAATAAGAAAATATATACTCGTTGTTAAATGCCGTTTTGCATTTGTTAAACCTATTTTGTTTTTTTTTATTTTCATTTATTGTATTTAAATTTCGTCGTTTTTGAAGTAAATAAATAGTTTTGTAATAAAGGATAGTACCTAGAAGAATTTTGTAGAAAAACGCGAAGAATAGATTTTAAATTTTAAATTTAGTTAAGTATTATACTATGTATTATTCTTTTTTTTCGCGGAATTTATTGTAACCATCTCCCTCTGTCCTCAATAACATACTATTAATTCGTTTCAGTGACGTTAAACATTTCTGTCGTCTATTGCTTCTAATCGAATTACATATTCGACGTCTAATAAGTATAAAATTAACTCCGGTTAGTTGGATTAGGGCTTGGGGATTAACCTACTTGAGTTTTGGTTATTTACTTAAAGTTCAGTTTAACTCGGGTTTACTCTTATAATTTAGTTTTGTTTGAACCCACTCTTCAACCAAGTCTGGCTACGTCACTGCATTTATGTAAAATCATATGTAAACGCTTCTCGTGTTCTCTGAGCAAATTCCTTAATGACTTCATTAATGATGGCCAACCGGAGAGCCGAATGAATATCGTCATTACGTGAATATCGATTTGCATCTATGCACGTGAGATTATATTTTGACGCCGTTGTATCGTTTCTAGATTAGAACGCGCAGTATGAGGTAATTTCATATGACCAAATCGGTTTAATGATCTATTTGTACAATAATAGTTTGCAGGAAGTATCCAACACGGTTTGCCTACCTATTAATCGGTACAATTGTACTTTGGTTTTAACTTGCCCAACCTTCATTTTAAACATGAACTTTCCACGACATACGTATCTAGATTCGTTGAATCAGCTTGTGGAATAGATTGATTACCCCATATGCGGTATTGCTAGCCAGTGCGCAGAATGAAAAGAATTTGGATGAATTTCTGTTCATTTCTTTACCGAGTACATTTCCTACAAATGTCTTAACGGTTTGGATAAAAATAAACGTGATGTATTTCATCAACTATAATAATTGAAATACATACACGTAGTTCGAGTGTATACGTTTAAAGTCACTCATACAAGTATATATATATATATATATATATATATATATATATATATATATATATATATAATATATATATAAGGTGAAAGTAATAATAATTGTGATCTATTCACCTGAAATGATATTAATGTCAGTACACTTATTAATTTCCATATTTGTAACTTTTCCCCCTTCGTACTCACGTTCTTCTAATTTTGCATATACTATACGTTAATAATATGCGCAAAATTGTTGCTTTTGTGTGTGTGTGTGTGTATAATTCGTCTATAACTTCCTCAAAATACGTAAAGGCGTATCGTATACTTTATGTAAATAAACGTTTTAATATTTTCAAATAGATTATGATTTTTCTTCTGAGTTAAGTAGTAAACGGTCGAATATATACAATTGAAAAGGTACGACCGAGAATAAATGAAGTTGTATATGTTTAGTTTACAATATGTTTTTCGAATTATGGTCGTTTTCGATTTTTTTTCATTATTCATAGAGAATTTCGAGGATAGTCGATCGCAAGAATGGTGGAAATACATGCCGATTTATAACGTACATCCGAAATCGTTTAAAGATACTAACGGAGACGAAATAGGCGATTTCAACGGTAAATTTAACTTAACCCTACTACGGGGTGCATAAGCAACAAATTCTATTGGTATCTAAGCTTTGAGAAATGTCGTTAATATGCAACTTTATGCATTACGGTGTTGTATATATCTAAATTTACAAAAAAAAAAGAAAATATATTAATTACAATCCTTTGTTTTTAATTATAGATTTAAATGTAATGCTCTGCTTTTAACTATGGGTTTAAATACAATCGTATGCTTCTAACTATAGGTTGTCTCATTATGATTTTCATATATATATGAAGATCATGATAAGCCTTTGTCTATCCATTCCTGGATGAAGGCTTTCCCCAACGTCTTCCACCTACTTCTGTCCTATTTTTCCCACCTATCTCTGCTATATCATTGTGCCACCGCGTCATTGGTCTTCCTTGTTTCCTTTTTCTGTTCATAGATCACCACTGAAACATCTGCTTTTTTGATCATCTATTGTCTTCTCTTCGAGCCACGTGGCCCAACTGCATTTTGTTATAGTTATTCGCTCTACTGCATCATCCAACCGTGTTTAATCATTTTTACGATCTGATAATCTTATATACAGCATCGTTCCCTCATGCGCAATCTGAGCTTTTCTTATCCTTTGAAATTTCTTTTTGTATATGGCCATGTTTCCGAACCATATATAAGAATCGGAAGTACAGTTTGTTATACAGTTTCAGATTAATCGGTATTCGTATATTGCGGAATACGATGCGTAATTTTCCAAGCGCAATCCCCGATAATTCTCCTTGCCACTTCAGCTTTCATTATTCATTTGATGTGATTTTTTGACCTACGTATATGATCTACTTATTGTGTCTGTTTCGATTTTATCGCTATTTGTATACTTTTTCCTCCTATGTTCGCCATTATTTTCGTTTTATATAAATTTATTTTCAATCCTATTTCGTTCGAGTGTACATATTTAAATCTGTTATCAACATCTGTATCTGCACTTCCGCTCACTAGAACTATATCGTCCGCGAATCTGAGGTGATTCGAATATTCACCGTCTATTCTAATAACGGTAGTAGTCCAATTCAAAAAATATGTATATATAATAAAAAAGTTTCTGGGACGTCCGAAGGATTAGATTGATATGATTGCATAATTTTACTTTTTATTTATTGTACGAGATAATAGTATTTTTTTCTAAAAAATAAAAATTCATGCACTGTAGCTTTAAATATTTGATCTGGACACATACGCTGTTCCAGAAATAACGCAACTGCTAAAACTTAAAATTTCAGAAGGAGCAAAAAACCGATATTATTATATATTATTTCATAATTAAGGGTATATAAAAACAGATTCTTACAACTTAATGAAGTTTCTACATTCTAACTGCATTATACTTTAAAATAATGCACGTCAAAAAAAATTAAATAATTAAACCACCCCTAAAATGAACCCTTTTTTATACTTATGTCGTTGTTTCCCTGAAAAATACACTCGATTTGTGTTGTAATTATAACAGCAACAAATTTGTCTTGAATAAAGTAACTACTGTGGTTGTTATAAAATTATATTAAATTTGATACAAGTTATTCGAAAACAGTGTATTTAATACAATCAATTTGGAAAAAAGTAAAGCATTATAAAATAGAATCAAAAAAATGTTTGTAAAACTTATTGTTTTCAATTAAGTTATTTAAATCTTTAGTTTTATTACTTGGTAAAGGAATTTTTTCATCATAAGCTTTAAACTAATTTCATTAATAGATTTATTTCCACTAGATCGCGTTTTTTTCTTCTTAAATTCTACACTTTCAAACTTAATTTTCACAAACGTCACACTGGTCTTTTTTAGGCACAAAGAATCCAATATTTAATTCTGTGTTAAAAATATCCTTTCTCACATAATGACTTTTAATTCGTGGTATTGAACTAATGTGGTCACGAATAGTATTTAAAACGTGCTCCTCAATTTTTTTATTATTTCCGTGTTTCCCTCGTTTATCTTCTGCAATTAGCCCACTTCCCCTTTGCTTCGACTGAATAACTGTTCGTACCATTCGTTCAGTTATTCCAAAAGTATTTATTAAAAACGTTTTACAGACACGAACTTTTTTCCCCTTAATCAACATGTAAAACGCACGATTTGGTTTTCTGGGCACATTACTATTTATTCTGCTATATGAAACTACAACTTGCTCGACACAGCAACTTAGAAAATCGCGTTGCCTTTGTAAATTTCCTAATTTCCAAAATTCATTAAATAAAGTGATCCTCGTGTCTTCAGATATATTTTTTTTACCGGATAGTTTACAATTATCCGAACATGGGGGCCAATTGTTTTAGCTTTAATAAATTTACCAGTTCGTGATCTGTAACTCTTACCAGAATTTTTTAACATTTTGTTTTTCACCTTTTCCCAATTTCCAACATTTCTAGTTCTTTTTTTACCCTTTTTATTAATGATTTCAACATTATTAATGGTTTCATCTGACGAACTCGAGGACCTTTCGTCTTTATTTGGTTCGTAGCATTCATCGGAACCACATGAAAAATCCTCCAAGCTTTCTAAATCACTTTCTACAGGAATTGATTTAGAACAGACTTTTCTAAAAAAAAAATCTTAGTTTCGCTTGTTTGATCTACGGTGTAATTATTATTTAAACAGGAACTAGATGGTTCATTATGTTTCATAACCTGATGACCAGTAATGGATGATAGAGCAAGATCCATAATTTTCTTTGTCCGATTATTCATATTAAAGTGATATAAATGCCTACAAAAATAAAAATTATTTAATTTAATTTATTAAAATTTTAATGAAAAAATTAAACGATATAAGAAGTTACACTTATACAAAAACAATTAAATACTAGATCAATAAGTGACATTAAGTATACTTATGGCATTATGACAACAGTAATTTAAAACATTTAAGATTAATATTGTTATAACTTCCATTTACGTCAAGAAAAATAAATTAAATTCTAGGTTAACAAAAGTACACTTACGTCGTTGTTACTCCGAAACTACGACCAAGAAATATTGACGTTTTATACAATTATGTCGACGTAGCACTGGAAACCGTAGCACGTTAAACAAACATACAACACCACTTGATTCATTATAGCAGTTACGTCAATATTGACTTGAACTGGTTGTAAAAATAGTAAATATTTCAAGAATGTCACAACTGCACTCTACAGTCTGGAATTGTAATTACAAATAACACGTTGTTCCACTGAATGGGCATAGTTAATTATAAATGCGAATGGTGCAAAAAAGTCATTTTTGAAAATTTTGCACTTACGTCATTGTTCTTCTGGAACGGTGATAATAACATTGATTGATAATAATAGCAAATCAAAGATATGCGTGTAGAACATTTTTGCTAATTACATTTGTACGCGCGAATTAAATTAAAATTCTCGACGTAAAAACTGTAACGCTTATGATTTCATTTATTCGTAATATCCTCTGTACGTGAAAGTTTATCTGCTTTTCTTTTTCGCGTTTTTCTTTCTTTATTTTTTAAATTATTGTGGACTGCGTGAAGGATTTTTGTTTCTAATATGCCGTATTTTTAACGAATAAAAACTAGAGACATGTGTTAATTTGTAGGGCTATATAGCTTGACCGGTTTCTTGGATGCAACGTAGGGATTTTATGACAATGTTTTAAATAACACATATCCCATGTACAAAGTTTGTGTACGGGAGTGGGATTTACTAAAACTAGACATATTCGCTCTTTCTTTCCTCACTGTCCTCCGTTAGTCGTTCCTCGATGTAAGTACTACAATATTTCTGATGAACATATAGTAAGTTTACCCGATATAATCGACCGAAATTAAGATATATCTCGGGCGAGATTCATTGCGACCTATATAATTAGAAATAATAAGTTAGAATTTGCGGAGATGATATCTGACAGCTTTGCTGAATACTTCGCTTCAGTACACGAAAATCCCGATGGTGCAGTGACGGCAATTATTACAATAATAAATATTTGAAACTTAATTCTGTTACAGTTCCGTGAATATTTTTGTGCTCATACACGCGCTTTTATGGTTCTTATAAATGAATGAAACCTTAACATTTTTGAAGCACCTAGGGTTTTTGATTTTCCGATCAAAAGCAAAGGTATTTTATGTATTCCAGTATGATTTGTGCGAACTAATCTTAGTCGTTCTTTACTAGTTTTATATCCCGGAGCTGAATCTCCTCGCGCGGGAGCTGGAAATTTTGATGGTAACGATTTTCAATTTAATCCGGTTTCATCGGCGAGCGAAGTCTAAGTCGTAACCATTTTCCTCCAATTCCATTTAAAAATTGTCGTTAAAAGACTGCATCTGTAATAGCCAATATTTTATTTCCAATTCGCTAAGTCCACGACGAGATTTAAATCTGTACAATCATCCGTTACTTGTCACAAACGATTCATCTCCGTTCATTTTATTTTATTTAACCGCAATGCCTTTTCACACAGCAAAGAACCAGGTATCGGTTGCCCAGTTGATCATTTTTTGTAAAAAGTTTCTTTTAAAAGTTCATTTTTTGGTTCCTTAATTACTTTTTGATATTTACTCCCATCGTCAGTATCAAGTTTACAGTTGAACTTCAGAATTGAATCGTAATATTTTATTGTAGAAGTACCTACACCGTACTTATCAGATAACTTACGACCGGTTTCTCCTTTTTTTTTAAGGAATCAATAATGTTTAATTTATCTTTGAGCGATAACACCACTCTCTTTCGCTTTCACATTTTTAATTACAACCCTAACGTAATATACAATGTACAGTGCTTGTTCTCACGGTTTGTTATTTTCATCGGTATAGACCTAGAAGAGCGTTTTTTAAAAACGATTCTAACAAAATTCCTAATTTTTTTGCAGTGGTTTCGTATTACGGAAAGCCGTTCACAGACACGCGCAAAATACAGCTGAGTTAGGTCAATTATTTATCACAGGCCATTATGTTCACACGAACTGATTGTATTCGTGTGAAAAAAAATTCTCACGGTTAGCCGTCCTCCGAATAATTATCATCTGCATAACTGAGGTCCGGATAATCAATTCTCTACTGTACAAATTATAACGAAATTTAAAAGTTTTAGATATATTTATATTTTGCGGTAAAGGGTAATGAACCGTCACGTTATAACGAATTTAAATACCACATCGTGGTTGACGAATTACAATTGAAAGTTATAATATTCGATGTGTATTCTCTATCTCAAATTATAACGGAATTTAGAGGCCAAATAATAAAGAATTTATTCCTATCTCTTTAGCTCCAGTTGCATCTGTGATAGCAATTTTACGTCTAGTATTTGGGCCATGTATTAACTTAACTGCTGTGTAAACAGCTCTATTATCATTTTTGTTAACCATTTCTTGCATTTCTTTTATTTTATAAATCCAACATTTATTCTTGAGTCTCCTTGTTTCTTGTTGTATCTCAGCTTTCAGAGCATAAAAGCCTGCCTTTTATCTTTTATTTTTAATCGTATTTCTTGTCGTATTATAACGTAATCGAGTTGATGCAGATGAGCTGATCTTGGGTGCATCCTTTATACATATCATTCATCTGAAAAAAGGTATTAGTAATACTTAAGTCATTTTGTGAGCAAAACTGAAGTAAACGCTCACCATTACTATTTTTTTTACCTAATCCATGCGCACCAATCGCTCTTTTCCATATATTACAATTATTTCCAACCCGAGCATTGAAGTCTCCGAGTATTATAAGCCGATCATTTACTGGAATTTTATTAATCATTTGCTGTAAATCATAATAAAACCTATCCTTAATTACATCATTATTTTATAATGTTGGCGAACACGCACTGATTATGGATACAATAGAACTTGATGGAAACTTTATTTTCGTTACCATGAGTCTATCACTTATTCCTATGGGTCCTCTATAATGTAAGGCATTACTCTATTATTGATTACAAAACCTCCATTTAGTCGTTTATCTACCTTTCCAGTAAATTGTTTAGCCTAGACACATGGCGGTCTCTATTCGCCAGGACTAGGACTTTCAACGGGTATTGGACTTTTAGTAGACCACCCCTTCATGGTCACTCCACACCCTCCAATCCTTTATGTCCTGTCACTACTGGAATCATCTACAAATGAGACTTTCCGCTAGTTTTATATATATATATATATATATATATATATATATATATATATAAGTGCGCCGACTTGAAAAAAACTTCGGGGGCAAAATAATATTTTTTTATGTTCCATAAACATAACTCATTAGTAAAATTGTTTTCTTACACATAAATATATATATACATATGTATAATGTATGTATAAATATATATATTTTTAAATGCGAATATATGCGAAAATATGTATACATTTTTAATTTGACTCTTAATGGGGTCCAGTCCCTTCCAACCTGGGAATTATTTACCTGTTTTAATTATAAATTTATCCATCAGTTTAATTTTAATAACTTGAATAGCATCGTATTCATAAAAATGTAAAATAAAATCGGTTACTGATACACAGGAAAAATATTTATGTGCTGCACCATTCGCTTTCAACAATTACAAATGTAAGAACATGATTGATTTAAAAGGGAATGTGTAAATCACAAAGTTAAAAAACAAAGAACAGAAATATAAAATCAGAAAAACAGGAAATCATCAACGGTTTTCTCGGAATAGAATACTAGTCATGGAATAAATGCTGACACTAGCATTCTACTTCCATTATTACTTCCCTAATAACGTAAATCTGAAATTCAAGAAGCAAATAGTATCTACGAAATTATACACAAAATATAAATACAATAAACAGACGAAACAAATTTTCATTTAAATTCTTTGTTTAAGAAAAATAATTTGTTTATATATTTTTATGTTTAGCTTATGGTACTGAAAGGATTATAACTCTTGAGTAATAAACATTGTGGGGACAAAGTACTTAATTAATAACCGTTGAGGGGGCATGGTCACGGTATAATAACTTTACCCCCCCCCCCGACCGAAGATGGCGTACATATATATATATATATATATATATATATATATATATATATATATATATATATATATATATATATATATATATATATGTATAAATATATATATAAATGTATTGCCATATGTTTTAAATACCGTAACTCGAGAACAGCTCAACCGACTTTGCTTTTTTTTTGTTGTGTTCATAATTGCAAGGACAGTGCATATATAAAAAATTAGGGAAAGGTTTAGAGTTACAATTGAACCCAGCAGGTATATTTTGGGGGTGACATTTTTGAATTTCGACTTTTGTAAAATTTTATAAGAATCTATTTAAAATAGATAACTATACGTTACGTGCGAATTAAAAAACCGCATATAAATACGATCGATAGGTTTGGAACTACGAATTTTTAAAAATTGCCGGCTTTCCACATTTGACAGGGCATAGCGCTCGACATAAACATTTTTAAACAATTCTGCCTCTTGAAAAATCAGTTTCTATATAAGATCTATCGTATAAACCGATGCAAAAAACAATTCAAATCGAATTTGAAAATCTCAAAAGGGGCCTTACGATTTTTTTCAAAATTCACTTTTTTCCGGATAAATTGCGATTCGAAATCTGGGAAAATAGTTTAAACAAAAGTTATGCGGCGTTAAGATACACGCAGGGGCGTATTTCAACTTTTGTCGCCCCTACGCCACACAAGTGGTGCCGCCCCATGTAAGGCCATCGATTTTCCAAAATTTTGTTACTCAAATATGTTGGTTCGGTTACAAAATTTTATTTTCTGAAAAGTCTTTTACTATTCTTAAACACAAAAATAAAACATTTAAAGTCTATGGTATGAGTAAAATAAAAACTTTTTAAAAATAATCCATTTTTGTATTTACTGTATAATAAATAATTTACATTTGAAAACTTTACACTGTTTCAATAATTATAGTTGATAGAAAAAAGTCATGATGTTTATTAGCAAAGTTAATGATGTCCGTCCAATTAGTATTGTCATGCATCGAAAATGATTTGAATCGACGAATAAATTTTGAAAATTTGATCGAAGAATTCGCCTTAAGAAAGTCAAGAAAAATTGTACTATAAAATAATTACTTGTATTTTTTGTGATAAATATATCTGATTTAAAACTAAAAAAATTAATTTTTTTTGTTAACAAAATTTATTTTTGGTCCTACATGCCGCCCTCCCAAAATTTGCCGCCCTATGCCTTGGCATTCTTGGCATTGGGGGTAATACGCCCCTGGATACACGTCTGATGACGTTAGTGTCGTATTTATAAACAAAATCCCCGTCGAGTAGTAATAAAGAAAAATGATTATTTAGAAAAACTGCAAATATTTATCGACAATCAAATTTAAGAAAATTAAGAACCTAACCAACAGATTTAATGAATATCAGAAAATAAAAGTAATACAACGAATGATTCGTTAATCAGTTATTTCAATTCTGTAGAAATCAATTCAAAAGCGCCTATTCTTTCAAGTTTAAACTACACATTATTAACAATCCAATTAGACCGTTAGTTAATTTTATAAATGTTCCATTTTATAAAGTTTCTAAAATAATTAAAAAATATTTACAGACTAATTATGAATTTGAAACACAATTTAATGTTAAAAATAATATAGAATTAATTAATAAGTTGAAAGAAATAAAACTTAATAGTAATGAAATACTTATATCACTAGATATAGTTAATATGTATAATAATATATGAACAGATGAAGTAATAAGATATATAGAAGATAATAAAATGAATAACGTTAAGTTTAAAAATCACTTAATAAAATTATTAAAAATTGTATCAAACCGAAACTATTTTAAATTTAACGATAAATACTATAAACAAGAAGAAGGATTAATGATGGTTGTCTTTTATCACATATTTTAGCAGAAATATACGTGAATAAACTAGAAAACATAATATTTCAAGAAAATAATATAATTAAAAACAATTTAAAATTTTGATTAAGGTATGCAGATGATACATTAATTATTTGAAGCAACAAGTTCAAAACTCATTAATTAAATAAAGTTATAATAGAATTAAAGAACTTTAATAAAAACATTTAATTTACAGTAAAAATAGGCAATAAAAATATAAATTTCTTAGATTTAAATGTCAATATAAATAATATATTAAATATTGATATACACAGAAAACAAACACTAACAGATGTAGTAATACCAAACGATTTTTTTCATGCAAAATCACATGAACTAACTGGATTAAGAAATTATTGTAAAAGAGCCGAAATTAATTTAGCTATAACAAAAACAAACTTAATTAAAATAATAATATTAAACAGATAGCTATAACAAATAAATACAATCCATAGTAGATCAATTATGGAAGAAATCTCAACAAAATAAAAAAAAGATATTTATTTATTAATTAAATATATAGGAAAATATACTTATAAATTCTTAAAAATCTTTAAAAAGTATAATATTATGATAGCAATAAATAATAATAAAAATTATTTAAATCAATTTGCAACAATGAAATTAAAGAGAACAAGGTATTACAAAAATCTAGAGTATACACTATACAAAATAAATTGAACAAAATGCAATAAGTTTTATAATACGTGAAACAAAACGGCAAATAAATAATATACTTAGGAGAACATTTGAATTCATATAAACCTTATGGAAAACACTGTAGAGAAGAAAAACATAATATAGAAAATATTACAGATAATATAAACATTTTACACATAGAATATAAATTAAAAAAAAAAGAAAATTATTAGAAAAACTACAAATTATAAAACATATTAAATAATATGACCAATTTTGATGAAGAATTAATTTTAAAATAGGTTTTATAAGTAAATGTTATTGTAAAACTAAACATTTCTAGCTAGTTAATGTAAATCGATATAGTTTTTGTTATATTAATATCTCTGTTAATTCATATGTAACGTTTGTTGTATCGTAATTATCGAAAAGCTTTTTAAATTAAGATAATATTTATAGTGATTAATTTTGTTTTTATTTTGTTTTATTTTTAAAAAGATGCGCATTATTTTCATAATTATAAAGTACAACGTAGTTTTCCAATAATGTGGCTACAATGAACGAATATACATAAAATACGTAGAGATTGTACATCTGGAATTGTAAGCGGAAATATTTTCATTTTAAGTTTCTTATTTTTATATAAACCAGTTCAGTTTTTTTTTAAATAACAAAATTAACTTTTATTTCAGTTTATTAATTTACTTTTTAATATTAATGGTATTTTTCATGTAAATTCTTAGACTAACTAATTTTTTTAATGTCAATAGGCGTAAACGCTGCTTGCTATAGACTTATGAAATTAATGTGATAATTTTATTAAATAAAAAAAGCTTGTTCGCGTCTAACGCATTGTTTCAAGATGGCCGTTATTTTTTTATTTTTGTTTGTAAACAACTGAACAGTGTCTAGTGTTAATTACTTCAAATAAGTAAAAAGTTTAATTTTTATTCGCAAAATTTAATGAATTAACTTTCGACATATTCAATAAATCACTCGAATGTTTGGTATTAATTTTTAAAGTTACTGATGTGAGTTTACGTTTCTATATATTGTGCATTCTTATGTTACCGATACGTTTTATGATAAATGTTTAAAAATGCACAAAAATTATCACATTATGTAATTAAATTGTTTTATTTAAGTACGTGAAAGTTATTTATCGTTTGTAAAATAAAAGTGAGTATGTGGTTATTGTAATTTGTCGGGGGTAGTAGTGTTGCGGTTTTTATCAGATTTTATTTTTACAAATATAACATTTGCTAACGTTAAAAATAATATTTTTAACTATTTCATATGTCGTGTTTTTAACAAATTATTTACTTGATAAGTTCCATCTACGTATAGAAATTGAATTTGAAATAAATAGGGTATGAATTGTAAATTATTTTTCACTTGATTGATCTATAATACAAATTTTCATGTACCGTTAACAAGGGAAGTGTGCATGCTTATTAACAAAATTCTAGGATGATTAACTAATTTACACTAATGTGTTACCTAACATTACGGTTTCTTATTACTAGCGTATAAATTTAATTTAGTATGTAATGTTTTTTGTATAATTTGGAAAATTAGGCATATGTATTTTCAAATCAATTGAAAATAATTTTTAAATTAGAAAATTTCGTGTATCGTCATTATACTAATTTTTAATGCAACTCGTACTAAATACGTACAGTTCTTCATTTTATAAAATTATCACTGCTTTTAAAAAGTTTTACATATAATTAATTCCTCATGTCTAATAATGTGTATGCATTCAAGGTGTGATATTAATCGGATATATGCAATAAGTTGTATTTATTAATAAGTTCAGATATATTTTTGTATTTTCTATTTTTAGCTTTGAGAAATAAAACAATTATTAAGATGAGTATTGTCTAGTAATTGTTAATGGTGGGTTTGGTTATTTTATCTGCTATAATTTAATATTTTTCATTAATTTCATGGGAAGGTATGTACGTACGTATTGCATGTCATATTACATATAATTTAGTTCAATTAATTTACAGATTCGCATATCTAATAAAATTGAGGGTGTTTGGTTTAACTTACAATTTTTGAGTTTGTATCCATACTAAACGAGACTACCAAATTCACGCAACGATGAATAAAAAGTGAGTAGTCTCGTTCGTTTGAAAATTTGTGATTTTATATGAACATTTCGCTGCGCGCATGCTTCCAACCGTTGCTTTAGTAGGCTACTAAAAATAAGGCTTTTAGTATTTTCCGCATAATGCTTGATTTTCTGATTTAATTCAACAATTACTTTCGCTAGTTATTATTTTTTTAATACTTATTCGTTCGAAAATTGTATTAATACCATTCAGATAAATATTTATATATATTTTTAAAAAGTAACCATTGTATATTATGCTGTGTCTTACCATTACATTTTGTCATTAGTATTCTGATTATGTTATAACATATAAGTATGTTACTTCGATGTTTTTATGACACACAAAATATTGTAATTTTCTAGTCATATTTAAAAAAAAATGTAGAATATCTCTGTTAGATCATTATGTTCGTAACATATACGTCATATTTCTCCAGATCGTGATGCAAGTAACTTGGAGAGTAAAAATGATCAAAATGCAAAAAATACGTGTGAGTTGGGTTAAAAAAAAATTAAAAGAATAAAAGTATATGTACTTATTAAACATTAAATATCGGCAGCAATCTACCAATTGTTATAAGTAAATTTTGATGCGTTAATTCATTATAATTTACTATTGGTGATACTAAAATTTAAAAAAAATAACATTAATTTATATCTGACACTTTTTAGTGTATGCAATAACGTGCAGTGTATTTTTTTTTTAATTTAACGAAATTTTTTTTTGGAATTGCACATGAAATTTTTGATTACTGAATAGTACACTAAACGTCTTTGTCAAATTTGCATCTTCACGAAGATTACCCTATTTAATTGAGTGCATTAGTAATATTTGTGCGTTTCATCCGGTGTTTATATATACGGTTTGTATTCTATTATAAAATTGAAGCTAAACTTTTTGTAGCATTTAATTTTTTAAAAGTTATTTTTGATGTGTGAGGATCTTCGGAATCAAATGAATCATTTTGCTCTATTTTCTTACTAATATGACCCACAATATTTAAACCGTTCCATAGCTCACGAAATCCGTTGTAACACACACGTGCGATCTAATCGTAGTTGAGTTGATTATTTTTAGCATTAGTAATTTAAGTAACAAAACTTTTATTAGATGTCGATGATAAGACATTTTTCTCCCATGCTTTTAAATTTATTTTTATCATTGCTGATCCTTCAGAATAAGTACATTTAATGCATGCAATTTGTTTCGCTTTTATTCTTTAGTTCATTTAGTATGTTATTTCATTTTAGCTTAATTATCATCGTACAAAATATATAGAATATAATGTTTACAACGTTTTCAAAAATTATATTCAAAATATAATTTTGTGATTGGTGTGATGCATGGTGTCTGTAAATCGGTGAAATACGTTATTTATCAGTCCGTGTAACAAACGTATGAAATAATATAACGTTATAATATAAAAATACAATTATGACATTTGTATAAAATATTAAATATATTATTTATTATACTTTTTGTGTGATAATAAATAAACGGGCATACGTAATATTTATGTACTTTGATATAAAGTACTCATGTAAACATGTGTTTGTGTATTATATTTTAAACAATATTTATTATTGTTGTAGATATTGTTTTATATTTTATATTAACCTTATTTTCCATTTTTCCCCCCCTTTTTTTTTTTAGGTTGTTTTCGGCAATGTCTAGGCGTCGAGTATCGTGCCCTTTATCTACACAACAGCTTTGGGACGCCATTAAAATAATTCGTTATAAGCGACAGGTGGCGAATTTAGATCGCATTACTAAGTACATGACACGCGTTCATGGTGTTACTGAAGGTATATTTTTGGAACATTTAGTCATAATCCGGATTAAAAAATAAATATAAATTTTCTGAAATATTTCGATTGGAAATATTAATTTTTATACAATACTATCACTTTTTTCATTACTTTTCACAATCATAAGCGTCTTTTATGTGATAAATGTGCCGAAAGATATTATATTTTTATATTACATGTAATAAGTACATGATCTGTAGACTTTTACGTCTCGTATACTAATGAAAATAATTCGTATTAAAAACTGATTATATAACGTTTTGTTATTCACTTTTGTGAGACCGGAATATATAAAATGCTAAATTAATGTCAAAATCAAATTATACAATTTAATAAGAAATTGGAATAAAAATGAGTAAATTTTAAATAAGTTCTTTTAAATTACGCTACTAGTTACGTTGATATCACATATTCATATAAACTATTAAACGTTTTATACGGTATCATAACAGTTTTATATAAAAAAATACAGTTGACTAGTTTCATTGTCTGCAACATCATCAGGATAAATTATAAACGATAAAACTAATACGTAACACTCAACCCTTGTGTGGACAAAAGAACCGGGTTGAATTTCGTTATTTGTGTACTGACCACCGACACAGGGAGCTTGGAAAACATTTCGTTTATTAAGTTTCTTCCTTACTTTTTTTCGGTAGTATCAGTAATAAAATTAGTGATATTTTAAAAATACAATTAGAATAAAATAACTTATTGAATGATTTATTTTCAATAATACTTGCACGACTTGAATTGAAATATCTTGGAGGCGAGAATTTTTCATGGTAAACAAGGTTTAACCAATTCAGCTTAAGAAAGTAAAGAATCCGGGGGAAGGTCACCCCATATTGGTTTGTTCAGTATGTATCGTTTAATCGATTTTCTATCAATCTTTGAATTAAGGGGGATTGGTTAGGAAACGTTCTCTACCAACTTTCGAGTTGATGGAACTTCGCTTTTACATTTTTAATGGTTTATTTAACTAAAATGTAAACAATGTTATTAATGAACTTATTTGCAATAATTGTAATGTTATATACACAGAAAAAACTAGTAATTTTAATATTAAATCCAAAGAACATACAGTCTTAATGAAGAACTAAAAAACCGATCTCAATTTTTCTAACTATCTTATTAATAATGAACAAACAATTATATTGTCGATTTCCTCGGAATTTTAGAAAAATCTAAACCTTTCCTCTTGGCACTCAACAACATATAACGCAATCAGGGTTCGTTTATCCGATGTTAAGTTTTACGTTCGACATAGTTTACACCGGAAAAAATTGTGAACATATGGATGCCAACCATGAAGTTTGAATAACAATAAATATTAATAAGAGAACTCGAGGAAATTTATTTATACAAATTTACTTCTGGTACGATTAAATAATTATATCTTTTGATTACGCCATTTTAAATGAAGATTTAATTTTTCTCTTAAAAAAATATATAAATAATATAACAAATTTGACGCAATAAACAGGTGTTAATGAAACACCATGTTAAAAAAAAAATAGGCAGACCTATTTGGTAAATTCGTATAAACTTAAATTTTGATAACTATCACATGACAAAAAATGTTCATTGATTTAGTTAATATTTTTTCTTTTTATTTTTAAGAATTAATATGATCTTATGATCACGCTTAAATAAGTATTACAATTATTACGATGGTATATATGCTTAAAAGTAGTATATTAAACATACAGGTGCGAAGGCACTCCAGCGAGCAAGGCTTCTTACTTTAGTACTTTAAATGCTAGAACAAGTCGTGCGGTTTCAAAGGGGGAGTATCGAGTTTGATGTCAAGCAACTTTTTCACTTCAAGGTTGGGATGTCTATGTAATCGTCGTTCTTGCGGCTTTGCAATATCCTATATTACTTTATTTACACTTTTTACTGCGAGGTCGCGGTGTATATCCGTTACGATTAAAACGATAGGCATCTACGATTATTCGTAGGATTACGTTTTGCCGAGTTTGAACGAGCTGCTGATTGGACTTCTTAGTACAACACCAAAAGGCTATTCCATATGTCCATATGAGCTGTATAATTTGCAAGTATATCAAGCTTTTGCAATAAACACTGAGCGTTGAACGCCGTCCTATTAGCCAGTATAGCGAAGATATGATTTTCTTGATTTGCCTGCACTTCATCTTTACATGTGGCTTCCACAGTGTTCAAGTGTATGCCAAGATATTTTAACAAGTTAGTTTGTGCAATAGGCTGATCTGTAATATAAGCCCGATGAGATAAGTTATCGTGCCGCAAGGTTAATGCGGTGTGTTGCGATTTGGTTTTCGTTGAATATGATTTTCCAGCCTTGAGCCCAACTAATAATATTATTTAGATGACGTTGAACGTTCTCTGTTGCTTCCTTCTGACTACCACTCTTGTATAGGATGGCGGTGCACAGGCTGGTACGTACTCAAACCTAAGACTGATTGAGCTCTTCTTGATATGCTGCAAAGTTTTTTGTTGTATTTCCTTAATTAGTGATTGAAGATGATTTTATCTCGTGGGTTACGTAACTTATACTCCCGTCCAGCTTTCCTTCTCTCAGTAATCTGGCCGGCTTCTAAAAGATATGTGATTTCTTGCACTTCACTATTCCTAGTAGGAGGTATAGGAAGCTTTGCTGAGTTCTGAATTGCTTCAGTGAGCTGTTCAACATGAACATCGAGCTGCGCAGGAGATTTGAATCTCACTGTAAGACTGATTTGGTCTGGTTTGTAACGAAACCGATCCCAGTCAGTATATTTGTTTGCGAGGGTGTCTTTCTTTTCCTTCATTATAACTGTTGCACTTACTGTTAATAGCAATGGAGAATGATCCGAAGTAGGATCTTTTACATCTTCGATAGCCATGTAATTAGTTGCAATACCTTTCATGACGAAGAAGTCGATTAGGTCTGGCTTCTTTCGTCGGTCAGTTGGCCAGTAAGTTGGTTTTCTTCCCGATTGAAAGTTGGAGTATGTACTTTCAATAGCATTGAGGAACCGTTTGTCTTCAGCGCGAATAATTGACGACCCCCATGCCTTGTGTTTGGCGTTAAAGTCGTCTTCCAAGGTGAACTTGTTACCCAGATGTCTCAGAATTTCTTCGTAGTAACTGCGCTCCATATTTCTGGGTAGAGACTTGTTCTAACACGGAGATGTGATTCCTTATGGTATCGATCTATTTAATAAGACCTTGAAAAGTTTTATTGACATCGATCAAAACCACCTCTTTAATAGCTTCCTTAGTTTACGAAGAAGGCTGCTTATGAGAATAAGTAGAAGATGCTTGTGGATATATTCAGCATCGTGAATGTTTTGCCTCAATATCACATTCATACGAAACGAATGGTACCTTCCGAATAGGAACACAAATATCACAAATTTATCTATAATGACGTTTAAAATAGGTTTCACACCGCGACCGAATCGATATGTTGTGCCATATACGATTGCTTGGTACAGTGAATTAGTGTCTATTTCGACGATCATTGACTATTTTTGTCGGATAATATGTAGGTGGTAATATTTATGTAGTAATATCTACTGTATATGTATACGTATAGCACACTTCATACGAATTATGTGTTTATAATAATTACAGCATATGAAAGATAATAACTTACGTATTTTCACGTTTGCGTCAATTAGGGAATAAATGTAAAGCACATGTATTTATGCAGCTTTTCGTTTAAATTATAATGCAATGTTGGAAATAATTTCCTGATATTATTGCTAAAAATAATTCATTTATTTTTATATTTCTAACGCATAAAACAACGTGTATAATATAAATTTCTTATAACCTAGGAACGTGTGTGCTGTGTTTTGAGAACTTAGATTTAAAATTATGTGCTATTATTCGTAGATTTATAGATATTTATTTCACGTTTAAATCGAATACACATTATTTTGATGTAACAGATGAAGTTGCTAGACAAATCAGCTACTGTGTTCGAGATGGCTTATTAAAGTCAGTGAAGAAAGTTGTCACGAAAGGATCAAAAGTAGGAGATGAACAAGAAGGTTATAGTCTACCGGAAGAAAAGGTATGTTTTTTATCATATAGAAAAAATAAATTTTGTTCATTTTTTGAAATAATTATGCACTGCGGTATAAAAAGGTACTGTCCAAATTACAAATAAATTTATTTTAATTAGTGGTGTATTCGGTTTCTTACTACTATAAAAAATTTTCATTATGTACGTGAATACTTTTTTTTAAAAGAGGGAGGGGGAAAATCTTATTGATATATTTATATGTGACATATTTATATTTTTGAGAGCAGTACATGCATTTAGCACGTGCTGCTAGATTCCAAAGAACGCGTGTGCGATTTTTACCCACTAAAAACCCCCTCACTCTGTTGAGAGAAAAATATACATGTAAATATAGAGGTCCCTGAACAAACGCAAAAAATTCAAAGACCTCCACATTATAATAACATGGAAAAGGGATGAAAAAAACGTAGTCCCTTATTCCATCAAGTAAGCATATAACGAGTGTGTGATTTATAAAATATCACATTAAATTATAGTAATAAACTACTGTATAAGCTTGTGACTTATAAAGTTACATACAGGAATAACTATTATTAAACGAAAATAATATAAGATAACAAAAGAAAAAAATAAATAAAATAAAAACTTGTGAACAATAACTTACACCACAGCATAACTACATAAATTCGTTGGTTTCTTAAAAAAAAGTATGATCTTAATAAATTACTAAGTAAAAAATAATAAAAACAATAAGTAGTAAAAGACTTAAGAAATAATAAGTAAAACAGCTGGTCATGTCCGGCTCAATATTATTGATATTGGGATAACGTTTGAATTAATGTAAAATGAAAACAGTGAAGAAGATATTTCTTAAACTTTACTTAATTTAAACTTTAAACGCATCATTTCTTTTGAGTGCTGTAAGAAAGTTTTATGAAACTTATAAAGGGGAACCTGGACCCTAAACTTGACACGAATAGCAGTCCTGAAAAAATGTATGCCTAATGTCATCAACTGATGAACAAAGCGAACATAACTATATAAATATGATCGAAACTTACCGTGTCCAGTTAATAGTTGCATATTATAAAAATTGATATTAATTTTTTTCAATTTCAGCCACACTGAGACATTGGCAGGAATTCATAACTTTTCCTGCCAGTAAGTTCAGCGTACCACCTTTGCTGCCATTCTTTAGCAGAATCCAAGAACAGAAATTGTTGTATGTGTGGCTCGGCCCTCCCCATAAGATAAAAGATTCAGGGGAAAAACACCACAGATGACACAGGCAGCTGAAGTTGGTGTTGTACGATACAAAGAAGAGATGCAAAGCAAAAACTTACGATGTTTATTAATACAACCTAACACCTTCCTATTAACATAAATGGCAGCCCCATAACCATAAATGGACTGCACAATGCCTTTATATAGAATTAACCTTTACTTAAAAACAAGTCCCCAAGAATTTTTTTGAATCCGAAGTAATTTATTGTAAATAATAGTACAGTTAGTTGAGATATTTTTAACATGCGGCGGGAAGGTTAATTTTTCGTCAATAACGATACCCAAATATTTTAATTCCTTAGTATGTTCAATGGTGAAAGAAGATAATAATTCTAAAGAAGGACTACCAAAGACTGAGAATTTACACTTTGTTGGAGAGAAAGATAAGCTTCGATCTGATATTGTAGATGCTAAATACACGAGGCAAACTTAAGAAACTAACTTTGCGTATATCTAAAAAAAAAAAATCGTCAACATAAGAGATAAGATGCAAGCGGCAGAAAAAGTATCAATTTTATGATGAACTACAAAGTGCAATATGTTTCACAGAGTGGGTCCTAAAACACAGCTTTGGGGAACATCATACGTAGGATTTTTATAAACTGTGGAAGCTCCAATAGTAAGAGAAGCAGTCCTCCGATAGAAATAATCAAAAACTGTGTTGGGAACATGGATTAATTTTACTACTTTTTAATATTTCTATAATGGCAAACCACATACAATTATCAAAAGCACTTTTTATATCATTGACGACAACTATCACAGCACAATTATATATAAGTCCACCTTTAATCAAAGTAACTAAATGAAAAACTGCATGCTCAGAAGAGCAATCAGATCTAAAACCATATTGATTAATCTACAAGATGTTTTTTGCTTCAATTTCCTCAATGAAAAGTCTATTAATAATTTTTTCCAACTACCTCCCCTATGCCATTTAGTAGAGAGATAGGACGATAAGGTGATGGTTCAGACAAATCTTCATAAGGTTTTTGTAGTTGATTTCCACCATTTTGGAAATGTATTCAACAATTAGCATTTATTAAACATAGTGATAGTAAATTTTGAAAAAGCAAATTAAGACTCTTAACTACTTTATTAGTAATTTTATCTTCCCTCGGTGATTTCCTATTAGTCAAATTCTTAACTAATTTTACAATAAGCGAATTATCAATAACAGGAGCTGAAACACCACAAGTAGACACACTGGTGTAAGAAGAGATCAGCTCCCCTCGGCAAGAAATTATCTAATGGAGCGCAAGTTTTTAAATATGCATCAGAAACCAAAAGATCGGGCATGGATAAGCTGATTCTTAAGAACCATCTTGTACGACCTACCCCATGCTGGGCTTTGAGATACAAGATCTGTCTATTGTTGTAACCTGCCTCTAGCATTTCAAAAATAAATAAATAAACGGAAAGAGTCTTTACATCCCCCATTTTTTTTTACGAACAATATTAATTTATGCAGAAATTCTAAGTAGTACGAAAACATTTGATTGGAAGAATTTATGTTAAATAAACGATTCATGTATTGATGTATTTTTTCGATTGTTTTGTGTATTTTCTGTTGTATTTGTGTTTTCATAATACGAATATGAAAAGTTAAACTATTTCTGTTACCTAAACATACAAACCGTGGAAATCGAAATTAGAAAATACCGAGAATCTTTGTTTGCTAAAAAAAGATAATAATAGCAATATTTGTCTTCAAATGTATTTTACAGGTGGAAAAAGATAGTCACGATTGGTATTGTTTTGAATGTCACAGCGCTGGAGATGTCATTTGTTGCACGTCGTGCCACAGAGTTTACCACTTATCGTGTATGCCAAAAGACGATCTTCCCGACGATGTTAAAAATAAATTTATTTGCAAAGTTTGCAAGGTAAGTTAAAAAGTAATATAAATATATTAGTCGGCATTTTCCGTCATCTAGATGATGTTGTTAATTGAAAAAAAAAAGAAAGATTTATTTCCTGTATTCGTGGTAGCTGGTTTCATTCTTTTTCTTCCTTTAAATGCCTTCTACCCTGAACTGTTATATTGAAAAATACTTTTTCCGAAAATCATCGTGTAACTGGTCTAGTTTTTCTTATTTTTATATTTAGTGACTTTATTCTTTATCAGTATTTCTCGGTTGATCACCTTATTTGTTCACTCGATTCTGAGCGTATGTCTAATGACCACAATTAAACGGTGTTAATTCTTTCGCAGTCTATATTTATTGTCATGTATTCGTTAAAGGAATAAACGTGAAATATTTGTTTCTCGGAACATTTTCTAAATTTCCAAACGCCTGTCTAGCTATTGTTATCTGATAATTATTTCTCTGTTATTGCATGTAATCTGAACGCCTAGATATTTATACTGTTTTACATGTTTTAGTTGACAATCTATTTTCGTTTTTATCTACAGTTTCATATGTACTAAATTTCCACGATTCTTCTTTCGTTTATGTTTATTCTCATTTTATATTTTCGTATTTTTTTGTTGTATTTGTTTTTCAATTTCGACTATCAGTACTTTATTACATGTGCAAGTATTGTTGTTTATTTTAATTACATTTATTATCCATTGACGTTTATTTTTGATATAATTTCCTCTACACATGCATTAAATAATCAAGGAGACGGATAATCTTGTTTGGCATATTTTTTATGTTACAATGCGGTTCTGAGTATTCACAATTTTTATGTTTGCATTTTGTTTTCAATACAGTTCTTTTGTTATTTTAAAATTACTTTTGATTTTCTTATTCTCGACACTTTCATGTTAGTTGAATCACATTACTTAATTCTTTTAGATTTTTGTTTGAATGTTTATTCATATTTTATGCTTTGGTGTTATTACTATACCATTTGATAGACTACCGAACAAGCATTTTGCTGATTCCTAAATGTCGATTTGCGACTCCTCCTTTTAGCCCTACACTTACTTACCTGTTTGATATAGAGATCTCACGTTTTAGATTGATGTTTGTATGTGTAGTCAATTTTTTATAATGTTTATGTTAATTTTTTTTCTTTGTTTTTAGAAATTAACACTATCTCAGTGCATATTGTTGATATATTATTCGTCCATGTTACTTGAGATGGTAATCTCGATTTTTGAACGCGTTTCCTTGTCTGTACAGCGCAGTACCGATGAAGGCACATAAAATAAGAGTCAATCTGTATTGTCTCAGACCATACCGCCTGATGTTTTCGTTCGCGTGTATCCATAGGCACGGCCTTTAAACTACCATCTTTCAATAAACCAATATCTATAATGATTGTGTCATTATTCGCCACCTGCGAGCGCGCCTGATTTTGATTACATTTCTCTGGCTCTTAACGCCTCGATGAAAATATCCAAATTTAATATGATAAAATAAGTTTTCGATTACTTTAAATTATCGATGTATATTCATTCTATGAACTATTTATAATAAACGAGTGTTTTCATCATTTTCCGCTTATAGAAGATAATATATACTTAAATAAGTCCCAACTCCATTATGTCTAAGCCCATTAGTTAATGTATTGTTAACATCTTGAATCTCAATTTACAGTGCACACTACATAAAATCGTAAAGTATTCCGTTATAACCACAATTTGCAATAAAGTTTTCATTAATGCGTAACTTATTTTAAAATATTACTTATAATTTTCATAAATACTGATGTATTTCAATGTATCCAAAATTTTATTTTTTATTTTTATTTCAGTAAAAATTATATTCAAAATTTATCCAGTTTTTAATATGCTTAATTTTTTATAAATCCAAATCGATTTTATTATTTTAACAATACACTTTAAGATAATAGTTCTAATTACAATTATATATATTCTTCAAATATTAATTATTATACATTCAATGTACAGGTTTATGATATTTATAATTCACTTAATAATAATCTAAATTTTACAAAAATTATATTTACATTAATAATAATTATAATTCCATTAGTCAATCTTGTGTAATTATTATTATAAAGATAAAATGTTGAGATATTTATGAATTATCAGTTGTAGTACATGTACCTGTTATCATTTTAGTTTAAATATCGCGTAGTTAATTAAAATTGATCGTTTTTATTTCAATTATTTTCGTCGCACTTAATAAACATATTGAATATATTATTGTAAAATTTTAATTCTTAATTCAAAGTACCACAAGTAACTTCTTTTTCGTAATTTTTATTTATTATTAACTGTTAGATTAAATTCGCAAATGATGTCGCTTATTTAAAATTCAAATATTAATGGCCAGAATTTTATTTAGTAATGTTTATATGAACTTTATATTTTTATCATCATATTTTTCTCACACACGCAGTTATATGTATAATGTTTATTTTCTGATTTAAAAAAAAAAAAAAAAAAAAAAAAAAAAAAAAAAACACAATTAAAAATCTGGAATTATGTAAAATAATTTTCGTGGCAGTTTTCTACTTTAATTATAAAATGTTGTTAAACAAAAATAACTATTAGAACAATATGAAACTCGTTATAAGTTTGTACATATAATCTAACATTTCCCAATTTTATGTCTTTATTAACGTAATAAATTATGAACATAAGTACCGACGGGTTCGAATAAACATATCTTAGGTGTTGCCTGTATTATAAAACAACATAGTGTAAATTTCATATTTGGAGTCGATATTGTAAATAAATATTTTATGAATTTAGGCTCACACGAATAAGCGATCTTTCTAGAAGCTTATCAAAACATGGATGTAAATAAGGTGGAGTATCATATTGTCTCAATTAATTAATAATAGAATGTTCGCCTTAGAAAACCGAATTTATTCCTAAAATTATTAATTAATAATGAAAAATTTGTCTGGTATCACGAAGCAATAAATTACAATAAATATATTTAGGATTAAACAATTTTATAGTACAAACAAATAAATCGATGTTACCAAAATTTAATTATGTTTAATATTTGTGTTTTAATATCAAATTGTTATTTTTTGTGTAGCGTATTTTGAGAAAGGATGCTACTCCAGATATTAAAAGAAGTCAGCTAAATCGATTATTAAAACACACAGCTGCAAAATTAAAAGACCGGGTAAGGAATTTGAATTATCTATTACATTAAATTTTCTTGTTATTTGTTTTTATTGTAAATCGGTGTATAGTATAGGGTGCGGCAGATTACGCGTTACCCGTTTAAAAACGCGATAACATTTAGAAATTAAAACCGTTTTGCATAACTAGAAAGCGTGTTATATGCCGTTTTATTATTACTTATGTCATGATCGTGCAGGATCGTTTTAAAACTCGTTTCCATTTGAACAAGAATGGTAAGATCGAAACTACTGCGTTTGCATGTCTGAAAACACTCAAAAGTTGGTCGTGAAGTGCCCGAATGAAGGAGAACACGGAGAGGGTAAAAACTGCATTTGAAAGAAGCTCGCAAATGTCAGCGTGTAAACAAGCTCTTAAACATTTTCGATCGTTGTTTTGATAAATGTTTAGTATAGCTTTTCATCGGTACAACTTTTACTCACGAATTAAAACATCAAAATTATGGAAATCAGAAATTGTTTTGTGAAGAAGTCATGATTAACGGTAATTGGGACATTTTAAACCATTTATTAATGACGGAGAAGCCAATTTTCACCTTTCGCGATTTATGAATCGACAGAACATGCGGGTATTGGTTAAATGAAAACTCAAAGAAAATTGTTGAGAAGCTGTCGCATAGCTTTAAAGTTACGATGCGATGCGTAGTAAGCTCTCATGTAATCAATCGGAATTACTTATTTGAAGAACACGACTCGTTAGATCAAAATATTGAAAAATTACATTAAAGCAGAAAAGGACGCGCAGTAAAATTTTTAAACAACGTGGAACTGCCCACACCTGCGCAACAACGGTGGAAATTATATGAGAATTTTTCGGTGACCGAAATATTTTCAAAAACTATGTTCGCCTTGATTAATGAATTTGAATGCGTGTGATTTTTTTTTTAGTATTCGTAAGCAAGAAATGTTTTCTATGAAGATCTTCAGCCTTGAAGATTTGAAGACTATGGTTTGTAATGAAATTGCTGTTATCGATAAAGAAATTTTAAAAAAAGCTTTTCGAAGTTTCGTGCAAATCGTTTTTCGTGTAGTTCTAATTTGTAAAAGTTATAGCGTTTTCAAAATATAACATCTGTTCTGTCATATCCTGTATTTATCGCTAATTTTTAAATACGTAAAAATCATTCAATGAAATTATTTCGACGTATTTTCGCAATAAAGGATAAATATTATAGATAGTGTTATCTATGGTGATGAGACCACCAGTTTGTCGATACAGTTTACTATTAAACGAGTAATATGGATAATCTCAACATATCGATAGAACAGTAAGATCGTTTGATATATCGGTATTATTAATTTTTAAAATTGAATTTTGATCAGTTTAACTTTGTTTATGGGAATGGATAAGTTGTTGACATCAAATGAGAAACTGGTCTATACTTGTAAGTTCATAATTAGCTTTTTCCTCTATACTTCTTCGGATAATTAATATTTATGTTTATTTTCTTGTAGTTACCAGTGGCTTTAACCGACAGACAAATACCTAGTAATACGTCTTACATTTCTGAGAGATTTGCCATTCAGGCACAGGTTAAAAGACCCAGTATTGACGTTCCCAGCAATTTTAAATGGCTTCTCAATGACAAAGATGATTGGAGAGTGGATAATTTAATATATAAGTAAGTGATGGACTTGATTTTGAATTTTCAAAATTGGAAAATGCTGGTTTTAAATGATTCATTTTATGTTTATCATTTGTTATTGCGTAAATGTTTCCGCAAAATATGTTTGCGAATTGGGAGGTCGTGCCAACCATTTTTTTTAAAAGAAAAAAAAACATTTATTTTAAAAATCAAAATTGATGGGCTTATATTTCATCCCACTGAAAATAGTAGATAAAAAGAAAATAAAAATACAGAATAAATAACTTCTAAAAATCTGTTTAGGAAATAACACCGGGTTTAGCTTGGATTAATAATAATAATAATCATGTAAATAATGTTTTATCAGATATTCCATAGAATTAAAATTCATTGAATTTCAAAATGTATATTTGTAAACGCGGTCTATATTAAATACGTGTGATGAAAATTTTCTATATATATATATATGTACAAACTGATAGTGTTCCCGGTCTATACGTTATTTTCATATCTGTTCTGCTTTATAACTGCCCAAAAACATGCAAATTAAATGCAAATATATTGTCATTTGATCAAATCATATTTATAACAAATCATAATTTTTACATTTTTCTTTTTTTCGTATATAATTTACAAATGGGTGCTTACTCGATGCAAATAAGAAACTTTTTTATTCAAATAACTACTGGTAATGGAAATGAGTAAAACGTATTATGCCCAATGGTGGAATCTTTTAAAATTTTAACATTAACACACACACACAATAGTACAACTTATTTAAATTAGGATAGGGATTTATTACTTTTTGATATATTAATCAAACTAAACGTGAACGTTAATCATTAATAATTAACTTATATTTAAAAGATAAATTACGTTTGAAAACTAAATATAAGTTATTCAAATCACACTATACTTTTTTTTTTCATGCTTTAGTTTGAGCAAAAACATCGATAACATTATCGTACTTAATTTTTTGTACCAGTTGTGTTTCAATTGAGTATTAATTAAATAAGCATGTTCGTCTGCAGTTTTTACCTGTTTCAAACTAGAAAATGATCTTTGTCCAGTACAATAGATATTCCAGAGATCGTATGAATTTAAAATTGCTCTGATGCAGAGCGAATACATTCGATTCTGAAAATTGCTTCAAATAACTGCAAATGAATACTACGTAATGCTTCTGAGTCGTCTGGATACTTTTAGACGCGATTCAACCGTTCAAATGCTAACACGACTATGTTGTACGCATTTTATTTTTATTTTATTTTTAGACTCATTAATTTACCCTTAATGGAATCCAAAGCGGATTGCGGAAAATACGAACATCTAGAGGAATTTCGCGCTGATGTCCAAACTATTGTACACGATGTAGTAATTTATCACGGAGGTATGTTATTCGATTATTGTTTATTAAATATAATAATAAAGTATTAATGACTTATTCATACGTACTTTTTCATCGCAATTTTGCGTATATTTAATTTTTTATGTTCCTTTTTCAAGAAAAGTAATCTTCAGACGAAATTAAGGACGTGAAACGTTAAAGGACATGCGGTTACATCAATAATATGTCTCAATATTTTTGCATGTAGTGTATGTAAAACACAATACACTACCAAACACTAATCTTTCAAAAATGATACCTAACATCAATGGGACATTTTTCGCGACGATCTAGCGGATACATTTTTAGAGTGACCCGTAAACCGTGTTAAAAAATTTGTACAATAAATGTATATGTTCGTTCCTACGAATCGAAAAATATATTTTTGCGTTAAATATCTTTATTAATGGTGAAAAATGTTCGAACAAGTTCAAGACGCATGAAAATGACGGATGACGTAGTTTTGACAAAAAAAAAAAAAAGTGAAATAATTCTTTTTTCCTCGTTTTAAAACTATTTCATTCTTTTCTTTTTAATTTTTTTTTTCAGCATGACTTTGCCTTATAATATTTTATTACGTATTTCACAGTGAACAGTAGTATGGCCGATATGGCGCGTCTTATGTTGAGAGACTGCATTACGGATATGCAAGAAATAATGGAATGCTGGTTATGTTATAAGCATAGCAATGACAAGTCTCTACGTAATTGGTTTTGTAAACCCTGTAGACCTCCTCATGAATTGGTTTACGCGAAATCAAAAGGTTGTCCATACTGGCCAGCTAAGGTATCGTATACTACGTTAATTCTTACCGCGAGTACGTTCCTTATTTGTTAATTTTACAATGCGATATCATTCGTTCATTTATCCACGCGAAACAAAACACACGCACACAAACCTGGATTGATATTTATGTTAGTATAATAATATAGCCCCGAAGTTGCGCCTGAACAGAATGAAAGGTTTGCTGTCAGAGTACTCGTGATATCGATTGCGAGGTAAAAAACCCACACGACTAACACGCAGAAATTATCAGGGAGAACAGAAACCACTGTAAGATATTAGAAAGAAACGGAAAATGATATTGAAGGTTAGGTAATCGACCGACTCTCAAATATAACGAACTTTACTGAATCCACAAAAAAAATTAACTATCTTTTATTGTAGATTACGTTTGAAATATTGAGTAAAACTATTTAATAATTTGAGAAAAGAATGGAATGTAGTGATTTTTGAAAATAAACGAGAAATGAGTTAAAATATCTAAACTTTTTGTTTTAGTATAAAAAATCACAAAGCTTTTCGGCTGTTCAACAATTATTAAGTAAGCATAAAAATATATAAATTGTATGTATTTATAGATTTTATTTTTAAGTTTACTTGATAATAACTTAACAGCTGAAAAGCTTTGTGATTTTTTTTGTAAAAAAGTTTAGTCATTTTTACTCCTTTCTTGTCGTTTATATTTAATAATTATAAATGTAAAAAAAAAAAAAACATAGTTCCAATTATTTATGCGCATTAGTAAACGTGTGAAATTTATGTTATTAAATTTAATAATAATAAAAAAATATTTTTGCAAATTTTGTAATAAATTATAAATTTTACGATTCTATAAGAGTTCCTTTTATTTATTATTTTTTTCTATTAGACGCTTGTTAGTTAGATTTGATAAGTATTTTTAATGTTGTTGGAATGCTATTAGAAGTAAAACGTATCAACTAATTAAACGTGTTTTCATATTTTTTGATTATTTCGTCGCATAAATAACGATGGTTATTAAAAATAAGAATTGAAACATTGAAATCGTGTACAACCGTTGTTACTCGGTATAAGAAATTTGAAATTATCTCATTTTGAACGACGTAAATAATTGTATATTTAGGTTCATTTAAAATTTTTACAAATACTCTCTCGAACCTATCTGTCGTCGAATAATAATTGTGTTACCGATTTTTGCGTTTTAATTTAAATAATCGATACATGTATATTTTGCAGGTTTTAAAAAAGACAGAGGATACATATGAAATTCGTTATTTTGGACAGAATCATGATAGAGCGGTAGTCGAAAAGTCCCATATTCGTCCAATTTCTGTCAACATCCATACGTTACAAGTATGTAATCACAACGATTTAACTATTACTTTGCGCGAAAATACGAATGTGCTTTATTAGAGTACTTTTACCCAGTGTGTTTGTATTTTTTCACTTTTGCAAAATAAATATTTAGTTCGGATAATATGCGAAACTATTTTGTTTCGAAAATATGTATGCCGAACACGATTTATTATGTTTAGTAATAAAATCCGACGTTATTAACTTATTGTTATACGAATGATTTGTCTTAATCGATTAAAGAAGGAAAATGTTTAAATCTTAAAGCTAATACAAAAAAAAAAAAAAAAACAATTTCTTTTGTTACGATTACGAAGGTGAAGGGAAATTCCGGCTGGAATAAAGCTCGCGAAGAATTAAAACGTTACCAAAGAGAATTAGAAAAAAACGACGCCTCCTCTTCTGATTCGTCCAGCGATTCAGACGATACGGATGATGCTGACGACGAAGACTCAAATAATTCTAGTTCCACCGAAAACAACAAAGATAATAATAAGCCGGAAAAACTTGCGGAAGTTAAAAAACAAAGTCAAACTGTTACGGTATGTACGGATCATTTTTTATATATTAACTCGCGATAAAAATGGAAATCTCTTTTACGTAATTTCGAAGTATTTCTTGAAAAGGCGGTTGATCGTCCATAATACTACAATCGTCTGAGGTGGTTTTGAGCATGATAAGTATAAATATTTAGGATGATAGATTAGGTGAACAAACATAAATTTTTTATGGATATTCCGTTTAATCGATGAAATTGGTTCGACAAGGTTACTTAAAATTTTGTTGATGTCGGAGGAACTGTTTAATCTCAGCGTGATCAATGTTAAATTGATGCTAGTTTGCATTTTTACAATCTAAACATTTTTTTTTTTTAAGAGGAGTTTGGTTGTTAAAATAGTAATAATAAGTATAGATGATCAGATGAGAGATCGTTAACAGAGATTCGGTCTGGTGTGTTTAGGTTTTTACAAGTGCTAAGTCTAAGATGCTGTTTCTGCATCCTTGTGAACTTTTCGTTACAACGTAATGTAATTTAATTAAGGGAAAGTGAAGCATAAGCCAAGGACATTAGCTTAACGTAGTATATTCAAGCAGTGTCATATATTAATCTAAAACGCACGTCGGCTTTACATCGGTGTTATGAAACTGTTCTAAATGAGTTTTTTGACATAATACGTACGTTAGATTATTGCACGTGCTTTAATTTGTGACCCCCGTTACTTGTTCTGTAATAACACTGTAACATTCGTCGTAATTTCGTTAAAATTAGAAAAGTGAAGCGTTCATTATCAAGGAGGAGGATTTGCTTATATAAGCAGATATAGGAACGTGCAGAAGTGAAATATTTTCGAAAGTTTATATCTGATATTTTTCTTGCCGCGTTTCAGTTGTATCCCCCCCATAGCCGTTACGATATTCAGTGGCGGCTCGTGGTTAAAAAATCTAGGGGTTGCAATTTTCCCCCAATATGCACACAAAACATTTTTTTGTTTTACACAACATCACAAAGTAAATAGAATCAAAGCCAACAAATTGTAATAGAAATGCAAGAAGCTTTTAAAACCGCCATCAGAAAAACTAGAAATTTATCAATCCCAACATAAAAAAAAAACGTAATATTAAACCAAGGTATTTTCAAAATTTATTTCCGCACGAATAAGTACAAACTGTATACAATTAGAAAAGTACAAAATTAAAATTACAGATAACAAGTATATATACGTTATTTAAATAAAAAGTTCAGTTTTTCTTCAGAACTTCATTGAGCAAATGGGTATTTCAGTGAACTTTTAATTGAAGTCATGTTGAAAAAAATACTGCCAACAATATTAATTTAAAATATTAAAACAAAACAATTCGATAAACTCTACGTATAATAGTTAAGTACTCTTATTTTTTCACCATTTATACAAAACTTTGAAAATGAAACGATCAATTGCGGTATGAATAATAAAGCATCAGCGAGGAAGAAAATTTTATGTATAACTTCGGTCAGTAATAATACGAACAACATAAACTGGAGAGAGTGACGATGACACAATTCGAAATGTACACAGTAAAAGAAAGAAACGCCAACAGTAATTCGAAAAACTAATCTCGAAAAGAGACGTTTTGTATGTACACGCAACCGCACCCACGTGCTATGAACAACACAACGAGAAAAATCTATTCGGCCGCGTCAAGTGCGTGTAGTTTTACGATTATGAATATAGTCCTATGTAAACTCTACACACATAGTAGCATTACGCGCAAAATCTCCATAGTATACAGCTTTCCGATGTCGTCTTCAAGTTGTATCGAGAGTGCAACCACCATCCGTTGTAACATTTCAAAAGCATTTAAAAAAAAAAAATTACTTTTTATAATATATTCTACGTAAAATAGAATTAAAATTCACTTATTTTGTTTAATTCCCATAAAACAATTAGTACTTTTAACTATTTTATTGCATCGTCAATTTTTATGTTGTTCTGGATATTTCTGGTGGTTGTGCAACCTTTATGTACGAGTCGCCACTGACGATTTTTTTCCGGTCGTTCTTTACATAGTTTAAATGTCCGACAATAAATAAAAAAAGACCAACTAAATTTCTGAAAGGATGAAGATATTAATTAAAACAGAATCCTACGCGTACCTCTAGAACAATTGTGCTATTGTCGCGTGATTGGAAAATCCTATTAAATATTGCAAGAACCTGATTCAAATGTAAAATAAAGGAAATTTAGTGGTCGATCAGTTTGGATTTAGTGAAGAAAACGGAATCAGGGAAACGATATTGGCTTTAAAACTACTACTGGAAGAAAGACAATTAGTTGTAAACAAAGGGACCTATGTAATATTTATATATTTAGAGAAAGCATTTGATAACATCAATTGGAAAATATTATTTAAAAATTTTAAATATATATACTGGAAATTAATATTAAACCTATATAAATTACAAATAACAATAATAGGTGTTAATGAATACGAACTAGAAGCTTAGGAAATAACGTATGTATGGAAGAACCAATCAAAAGGATGAAAAATAAATAAAAAACAGTAAAATGAAATAGAATATCAACTGTATAGTCGCGGATGATATCGTTCTATTAATCAGAGAAGAATATGAATATAATGCTTGCAGTTTTATCAGAAGAATTAAAGAAATAGAAAATAAATATTAATAAAAGGAAAACAAAGGTAAATAGGTAAAAATGAACTAAATGATAATAAACGTAAATGTAGAGGTAATACTCAATTTGAACAAGCCGCAGATACACGTTACCTAGGAAATGTGATAACAGAAGTATAAAGAATGAATAGGACTAGTCAAATGTGCATTTAATAACAAAAAGACAATATTAACAAATGAGAACATTATTATAGACGTCCGGAAAAGAAATATATATAAAACATAACATTATTTGGAATGCGCTTAATACAGCCGTGAAAATTCATGCTTAACAAATAAACTGAATTCAATGAAGATGCTGACGCAGAATAATGAAGACGTCTTGGAAAGAAATGAAGAAAACAAAGAAATTCTAAAAGGAATACATGAAAAACGAAGTTTAAAGAATCATCTAGAAAAACGAAAAATAAAACTTTTGGACACGTAATATAAGACATAATAATTTTGAAAATAGATCAAGTTAATGGTAAAAGGTCAAGAACATCTATAATGAATCGCTCGAATATAAGTAAATATCAAGAACCCGGGCCACTGGCTACCAAATAGGACAAAATGATATAACTAAATGTAGAAAAAAAAAATACATAATTTTAGTATTAATAGTATTAATGATTATCATATTCTTTATATACTTATAACTTGAACGATTTAAAGAATAACGCCCATAATATACATAAACTTAACACCGGGGATTCAAATTTTTTATATATATTTTTTCTCATTGATTTAATCACGGAAGTTAGATACGTATAATAAATACGTGCTTGTAATACGTATCTGTGTGAACTAACGGTATAAGTTGATATTAGCTAAACACCAATAATTTTAAAAAATATTTTTTCCTTTTTTGGGTGGGGGATTCATTTCGATAACTTTCTGAATATAAACGATTTAAATGATTTTTTTTTTTGCCGTTATATCATTTAAACTTTCAATTTGAGTAGTAAACTTCTTGTTATTACGCCATCTGCATGTGATGAAGGTCTTCGATCATCAATTGCTTAGATTTTGGATATTGATATCACATTCTCGTGTATGCTTCTCAGACTTTTATGAACAGTAATTTCTTTTTTGAAATCGTACTTATTTTATTTCGAGACATTTTTTACTTCTATTTAAACCACGAAACCAGTTATATTAATCTAAATGAATAATTTAAACCGTCATTTTCATTCGTTTTTTAATTATCATAGACTGTTTTAATTAGCAAAATGGTCAATGTATGTTTTTTAATATATATATATATGTGTGTTTACATAAAGATATTGCACATACGGCTAATGTGTCATTTTAAATATCAGTGGGCCGGAATGCAAATCGTTTAATGGAATACAATACACACGTGTGCGCATGTACTATATATATATATATATGAAAATAATAGCACGCCCGTTATCGATAACGAATAAGTCATTTTATTTGAACTCTTGAAGTTGGCCTTTCGTATATATATTGCATTCTACTAACGTAATGTCGATATGAGATACGTTACGTACATAAATTTTATTCATATCTTATACGTACGTAGTTTTAAAGTGATTTTAAATTACATTACATATTATTAAAATCTTTCCATTTTTCTTTGGGCTTTTTTTTGGTTTCGTTAACGAAGGTAATTTTTTTAATAAATTTATTTTCTAAGAAAAATGTTACATTATACACAATTTACGTAAATTATCAAAGTGATAAAACATTATTTTTAAATAATCTGGTAGCGAATAACATCAGACAATATAAAATTTATATATAAACAACATGTATCAGTTGTTGCACTTTCGAGTTCTCTATTTTTTGTGTTCTGCTGTTAGCCTTTCCAGTATTTCATTTGTTTAAAGTCCACGTTTCCGCCGCGTACAGTGCTACTGCTGCTGCACATATATGCCACTTGACAATGTGTTTTCGTAATAGACTCTGTGTTCTTTAGATATCTTATTATTTTAAATGCCTCTTTAACCGTTGCAATTCTTGGCCGGATATTTTCGCTATAATATACATTTTCTGTTATTATATATTCTAAATATTTGAAGCAATCGACTGTTTCTAAATTTTTTCTATCCATCTATATATATATATATATATATATATATATATATATATATATATATATATATATATATATATATATATATATATATATATATATATTCATTTTTTCTGACATTTTGCTGAGGTTACATTACTTTTGTATTATTTTCATTCCGTATTTGCCTGTTAAATTATATAATACTTTCTCCTCGTTGTCTGCAATTAATATATATGTATGTATATTATGTAGAAAGAACAAAAGAAACCGCCCAAAATGCAGACCAGATCCGACGTTGGTAAAACTAAAGAAATTATCTCGAAACCCGATCTTCGAAGAGGAAGACCGAGGAAATGTGCCATGCGGACTCTTGCATCTCGTAAATCAGACGACGAGGACGAAGATGATGAAGATGAGGATGACGAGGAGAATAACGGTGATCGAGAGGAAGAAAAAAGTAACGATGGCGCCATCGATACCGGTAATGTGGAAATAAAAATTAAGCGTAAATTGATCAACGATCAAGATGACGCAACTATCGCTCCGACTGATGAAAAGAAACGCAATGTCGGTAACAATCGCAATTCTGACGGAAATTTTGATCGATTAGACGCGGCTGGTATACCAAAGAATACAGACGTTCTAGTAACCGGACAGACGAATGAAGAGAAACCTCAACAAAAATACAAACGTAGCGGAAGTCGCATTTTAAACGACGATTCGATTCATCCGAATAAGAAGGTTCGCAGCTTAAGAACGTCGGCGAACGATTTTCATCATAATGATAAAACCAGAACCGTCGGCGGTAGCGCTAGTTTCGATTCGACCGTTTCTACGGAGGATAACAATATTACATCTTCATCTTCGGGCGAAACTCAACAAATGTTAAAGGTAATTTAAACGTCAATTTAAATTACGCGTAGTTTAATTTACATTTAACGTTTCGATATTAAAATCTAGTACGATCGTAGAAGAACATTTTCGACGTTTGTTTTTTGTTCCCCCCCGTAGGGTAACGAGGAAGAAATTGTAAGCTCATCTTCTTCTCAAAACCCCACAAAAAGATCTGTGAAGATCCAAACAAAATTTTGTAGAGATTGGTTGTCTAAGGTAAGTTTATTTGCAAGTCGTCATAGACGATTTCACTTTATCGTTCGTTACGATCGAATTGTCGAACCGTTTTATTTTTTAAATATAATTTAAAAAAATATACGATTGTTATTATGTGGTGGGTGTTTGGTATATGTGTGTTCCTTTACTAATGTACATGTAGTATATACGTTAAGGTTTATATTGTATTTATTAATTTGTTAAAGATTATTCGTCCGTTTATTTCGAGTAAGATTGTATGAATGATGTATGTTTTAATGAGTGTGAGACTTGTGAATGCGTGTAGTTTTTTTCTGGTGTATTTAATAGTTGTGAGGCTGGTGAATGTGTTCAATGTATTTTTTTTTTGTAATTTTTTTTACTTTTAATTTTATAATTCAGAAAAAAATTATTTATTGTGTTATTTTATTTATAAGCCTACACTATAATTGACTTTTAGCTGTTGTGTGGCTTCGGTAAATAAATAAATATAAAACAGTAAAAAAAAATCAAATTCAGGACATTTTAGTATTTAATTGCAAGAAATTAGTACTAAAAATAAATCTGAATTTTATGATGAGGGTTTATTTATTTTCATACTCTAAAAAATTTCAATTGTCAAATAATTTGAAACGTTCAAAAATGTTTTCATATTAAAATAGTTGTTGCAAATTGTAAAAAAAAAAAAATGTATATTGAAATCGTTACAATAATCAATATATACGACTTATTAGTAAAATATTAGTAGTTCATTACCTAATTTCTATTATTTATATACACGAGTATTGTTTACATAACTAAATCGTTCGGCTTTAATCGCTTAAGGCGTCTAACTAACACCTGCGCTAGTGTCTCGATCAAACTGGTTGCTTCACTATTCGGATGTTTTATACACAGTCGTTTTTCGTGGTTGGTGCTGAAGTCAAAAATGACCTCGTCTACCCGCTTCAAATTCGGATCTGTATTATCGTTTCTCCTATACAAACTTGCTTTGTGGTAATCGCACGAATAACGTTATTTCGACTAAGGTTAAAACCGTTCGGTAAAAATGACGTTTAAAAGTTTGTTTTCTGACAAATCGACACTAAATTCCTCGAATATTAAATACAGAGTCACGATATATTTTTAAAATGGAAGAAAATAATATTTTACAAATATAATTAGACAGAACGAGGTGAGGAAATTTATGTACGCAATTTAGAAGTGGGAATAAGGTTGATCCCTAAACAGCGGGTTATCGAATTATAGGATAATTTAAGCTTACTAGAGTAAATATTTATACGTAATTAAGATCGTTCATTATTTAACCCTTTAATATAGTCTAATTATCGAAAATTTAAAATTATTAGCGTATTTTATTATTTTTTTCATTCGCACTAACTAATGTTAATTTTCTGTTATCAATATTTTCGTATAGATGGAAAAGCATTTTGAAGAAGAAAAAAACGCTATTATTTTATCACACCAGCAAGAGCTTGAACTATTACGTACAAAGCATGCTGCGATTCTCTCAGAAGCTAAAAAAAAACAATGGGTAAGATTTAGAATAAGCATATATCGTGAATGTGTGTGTGAAGATAGCGTTATAATATCTACGGTATTCGAAAAATCGTAGTAAAAATTAACCAAAGTTTATTGAAACGAAATTCACATCGTCACAATTATTCGTGTAAAGACGCGAAATAAGAGCGGAAAACAAATTGATTAATATTCTTTATTTATATACGGTTCACATAGCAATTAATGCCAATTAAAAATAGGAAAACTGAGGAAGTAAATTTAATACAAGTGTATACGATCGAATTAAACGGCAAAAATTTCAAAGAAAAAAATGAATAAAAATGTATACTAATATTTAAACACTTATATACACAATACATGCATACATAAACACCGTCGATCACAATACACGTTGGCATGTACACGCATTAACAAAAAAAAAATTACAATTTTCTTATACGCGCTTACTCCACTGGAGAACGGAAATACATTAGTATGCATTAAAGAAAATTTTAAACGTATTTTTGTATACGTACGGAAAAATAGAAAAACGATTATATAAATAAAATCAATAATCCAAACAAGCTATACTACCTATTTATGCACGGGTTCGAGTAAGATAAAAAAAACAAAATCTGTCAAGGATCTGTTATTATGTGGTTTTTACTAACGGAATAAGATAAAATGATAAATACAACGATGAACGCCCATCATTTAACTAAAACAAAACCGAAAAACTAGAGATAACAGACGGAAAATAAAGTGAACTCTAAAAATAATGTGATAGAAATCTCTCGGCTTAATGACGTTTATTGAAAAAAGAGAAGACGAAATTCTGTGAGATAATTAATGTAATTAAGTTGATAGATTTCAATCATTATAAGGAATATAAATTTATAATTTGTTCAGATGATATTATTGTACAGTGTTTAAAGTTGTATAATCACAACGGCAATGGAAAAAAAATACGGCGCCTTCAGGATGTATATATATATATATATATAAAATGTTAAAAATTTAAACCGAATAATAAATGAATAAATCTTAAAACGTCACAAGACAGGAAATTACTACAGACCATTCGGGAACGAAAACTAAACTATTATGGTTATATCTCCTATTCAGCTGGTATTATATGGAGAAATTTTGTACACAAGTACACTTAAATTATGCAGTCATTGATCAAGAGCAGATGGAACTCGTATAATTAGAGTATATATGTATGTGTGTCATTTTGTTTGGGAAATAAACGACAAAAAAAAAAAGTAGTCTGTTTATTAAAGTTTTATATATAAAAAGGCCAGAAAGCTTCAAGTGGGCATGAAACAATACAATGTAGTAGAAATGTATACAATTTATAAAAAAATATAAAAGGAAAAAAATAAAATAAAATGCAAAGAAAAATACTTCATTTATATGTACAGAAAAACCAATTATTTACAAAATAATGCTTTTTCACTTTATTATTCTGTACATATAAATTAAGTATTTCTTTACATTTTATTAAGTTTTTGTTTTCATTTCCTTTTATATTATTTTATGTCCATTTGATAATTGCTTAATAGCCCGAAAACTTTTTGTGGACTTTTTATATATAAAAATTTAGCGATTATAACTACTTTTTTTGTAGTTTATTTTGAAAAAATCACCGCATTCCACACTGTTCAAATTATTTTGTTTACGGTATTGTAAATGAAATATATTACGCGTCTAACTTCGTTTCGTTAATAATCAACTCATTTGTAACATGTTTTAATACACCCTAGGGTTTTTTTTTCTCTACAAATAACTATTATTTTATATTTCTTATTACATGTATATTCGTGATTTTAATTTATCTACGCAGTTTTCCCTTAACGCAATTCCTTAAAAAAAACCAAACAAACTATGTCGTAATATCTTTTTATTAATATATAATTTTTTTTATTAAGTATAACATGCAATATGTTATGCCCCAGTATCCGTAAAAGTACTTAAGAAGGTCTAACCCGAAGAGTAATTTCGACGCTTTCTTTGCAAACAAATATGCTTTGGTTTTTTACGATTTCTTTTGCCGATTTTTTTAAAATTCTTACAAAGATGGTACTCATTATCATCGATTAATTGGGTGGACATCAGAGTCGACTTAGACCTTTTTACCATTAAAAATTATCCCCGATTTGATTTGAACTTAAATCTATTTACAGCCTTGTACTTGCGAACTTATAGCCTGATATATTGTACACATAGATGAAAAAATATGAAAAATATTTGTACGTTATTGTTTCTTTATATAGTCATCTTCTTAATTTCATGAATATTTTAACTCACTATCGATTCTTTCATTTATATATATATATATATATATATATATATATATATATATATATATATATATATATATATATTATAACATTAAAAAACTATTAATTGAAAACTAATGAATAAAAGGCCCTTTATGATAAAGTTTATCGTTAAGTAGGTAATCCAAAATAAATTACAAACTGTAAATGAAAATTTTCTTTATATGAAATTTAGGCTTCTATTAATTTCTATCCGGTTCAATTTAATTGTCGATGAAATGTCGAAAGGAATTTACAAAATTAAAACGTTTATATTCCTATTATTATAATTTAATCGGCACGTTCAAAAATAAATAAAACTGAAATTATCGCTGTCATAATTTAACGGCTTGTCTTCTGGTATTGAATTATAAATTTCTACACCTTAGCACGTAATAATGATGACTTTATCTTCTACGTTCCTTTTGCGTTTATATGTAGTACGTGTTTATTTGAGAATTATTCCGTACTTAATTGTAAAACTATTGTTATTTTCAGTGTGTAAACTGTGAGCAGGAGGCAATCTACCATTGTTGCTGGAATACTTCATATTGTAGTTTGGATTGTCAGCTTCAGCACTGGGCAGCTGATCATAAACGTCATTGTCGTCGGAAACGCTGACATACGTCTTGCCGTCCACAGTTGACGGAAAAAGTAAGTTTACTAGTTTGTTAAATTACATACTGGATTCGTGTCTGAGTATTGAAATAACAATAATTTGTTCAAATCGAATTTGTTCCTACATTATAGAATGTTGGTTCAATTTATCAAGTAGGTATTCATTTTTTTTTTAAAATTATTTTACTTGATTTTGAGATTTGTTTTTTATGTCTTTGAATTTTTGATCATATGGGTTGTTTTTATCATTTTTTCAGTGGCGGCTCGTGACAAGTTAATTTGGGAGGCTTCAATATAAAACTATAATAATTTATAAAATGTAATGACGTAAACTTACCTCGCTTTTTTGTCCATGTTTTAAACTAAATAGAACTGGTTTAATACGTCCACGTTCTATTTAATTAAAAAAAGATGATAATCTGTTGAATGCACTGTATAACTAATGAAATTTTACAAAATGTGGAAAAAAACAACAGTCATAAAGTCAAGGAAGGAATAATATTTATAGTGTACAATTAAAGAAGGATTGCTTATGCTGATGTATAAGGACGATAATAAATTTGGCAAAAGAGGCAAAGTTGAAAATGACGACTGCTCGTAATGACTTGTATTAATAGTCCAAAGTACGAAATGTATTAAAATCCTCTGTCGAGCAGAAATAACGACGATAACGAATATTTAATCCGAAAAAATATACGCGAATTCAGTAAATAGCGAAGCATAAAAAAAGAAAAAAGTGATAAATATGATAACTAAAATCGGGTTTTAAAAGAATTAATTTTTATATAAAAAGTTTAACCTTCTATCTTTTTTTGAAACAAAATTTTCAATGACTTTTTCATCAAATTCTGATATATTGTGTATCAAACTTTTATTTACAGATATCATTGCTAAGCCATTAAGACGATCTTCACTCATTGAATTTCTCAAAAACGTCTTTATTCTTTTAAGAGTGGAAAAACATCGCTCTGCTTCGGCAGTTGACATTGGAGTAACCAGAATAATTTTGATCAGTTTTACTGTTTCGCTGAATGTTTCGTATAATTCATTTTGAAATATCCAAGACATCATATTTAAACAACCAATAATACCTTACAAATCTGATCTTGAATAAATTACTTCGAGTTCAGTCTTTAACTTATTTTTTTCCAACATGGGATAAAATTTAATTTCAAAAATTTATGTGGGAAACTGTTTAGAATAATTTGAAAAATTATCAGTGGAAACTAATAATGCAGCTTCTAAGTGGCCCCTATAAGACAGTCTGTCTTTCACTTGAAAAACTATGTGTTGCATACTTCTTTAACAATAGCCGAATTTTTATTTTCTTGATCCACTTTTCGTCATTTATTTTCATTATCGGTTATTTTGAACTGCATTACATTTGAGTATCGAATAGTGGATACAATTTTTTCGAAGTCTTCTTTATCTCTTAAAAGCTGGGTGCTGTCTTTATTTTTAGACTGAAATTGATTAAACAATACATCTACATGTGGCATAATTTTATGGAATAAGGTAAGCCAAAATATAAAATCTGGGTCTTGTAAGGTTCTTCGTAAACTATATGCTTCCTTGCAAGTAATATTTTTGTTAGATTTTTCTTCTAGTTCTTCGAAACATTCTATTAATTTTTCCCGATTTTCGAAAACAGTATTTACTGTACGCGTATTATAATTCCAACGTGTAGTGACAGTTCTAGGTAATTTCCTATTTACAATTTCTTGCAGTACATCGCATCTATGAGTCGAATTTGAAAAAAAGCTTGGTATAGCGGACAAATTTGAAAAAAAGATTCTAATTTTGGAATCCTGGCTTGTTGCTTTTTGCATAATTAAATTCAGTTGGTGCGCATAACAATGAATAAAATGAGCGTATTTATATTTTTGTTTTATCTTTGCCTGCACACCATTTGTAGAGTCGCTCATTACATTTGCTCCATCGTAAGTTTGAGCAATTAGCTTGAAAGGCGAGTCTCCAATTAATTTATCTAATTCAGTTTCTATGCATTGCGTCAAACCATCAGCTGACCTATCAGTTATTCTTAAAAAACTCCAAAACCGTTCATGTATATTTTCATGATGTAAATATCTTAGTATTATTACCATTTGGCACTGATTCGATATATCTGTGGTTTCGTCGCACTGAATAGCTAAAAATTCATTTTCCTTAATATATTTTTTAATCTCTTGACACACTTCCAGCATACTTTTTAGGATATCATTTTGTATTGTTTTAGATGTACCTTTGAAAATAGTGGCAGTATTTAAATGTTCTTTTAAAATCTGCTGAAAAGTCAATTAATTCACTGAAAACACCACGATTTTGAGAATCTTCAGATTCATTATGTCCTCTTAGAGCCAGTTCTAACTTACCACAAAACTTTATGCAGTTAATTATTCTTTTTAATATATATCTATTTTTAGTGACTTCTTCATTATGTTTAATAATGTTTAACCTATAAGCGGAATCTAATTTAAGCGCAATATTTACAGAGCCCATTAAACCTAGTTCCATACAACAATTCATATGACGAGCTGATAGTTTGTGCTTTTTTTCTCTTTGATTTAAATGTTTTAGATCATTAAATCCTAATCGTGCCCATGTCATGTCACTTCCATCTTTAAAAAAAAGTACACGAGGAAAACAGAAAAAGCGATTAATTACCTCACATCCGCATATCCATTTGAATTTGTTGTAAATTTCTTTTGGAAAATGTCTTATAAAAGTACGTGTACCTACTTTATCTTGTTGATTCAAATTTAATATGGGTGTGGGTCTCCCTAGTTTCTTAATTCTAACCTTTTCTGATAATGGAAGCATTTTAAAATTTCCTTTTAAAATATTACTAATTTTATTATCCATCAATCATTATGTTTTAAAAATCAACATTTAACAATAATTAAATTTAAACGTTTAATTAGATAAATAAAAAATATTACATGTTGAAAAATTACTGTAAAATAAGTGTCGGCGAAAAGCAGTGCTTGCGTTCAGTTAAGTAACAAAATCGATATTGTAAAATGGATTATGTAAAAAAGAGAAAGAAGGATAAAAAAAAAAAAACCGGCAAATGAAAACACGTGTTTTTCGATAGGTATAAAACGACGCGCAACGCAAATATATTGTTAAAACTGGTTATAATCGCGTGTGAAATAGTCGAGGGCTCACTTATCTAGAGCCCTCAGACGCCTTTAAGTTACGCTCGGGAAACTTCGGTTCTCTTCGTTTTTCGCATGTATTCTATATACCGTGTGAGGGCTCAATTCTGAATAGCCCACGTACTGTATTATTGGTTGTTATTATCACGTGACCGGAAAATCAGCTGTCGACAACGTTGACGCGAGTCGATTGCGTAGTTCCAGTACAGTTAAAAAAATCCGACGATTGTTAGCCGGTGTTTTAGCTGTTCGTTTAAGGAATCCGCGCAAAAAACACATATTTTGCATTCTTTTTCAAAATGTATTCTTACAAAAAAATTATTTTAAAATTAAAAGTTCTATTCCATATACTGATTTTTTTAAAGTCATTAAATAATATGCATTTCTTAAAAACTCGCACAGGGAAGCTCGCGCCCTTGAGCCCCCTTGGAGGAGCCGCCCCTGCATTTTTTTATAAATAATATTAAATGGATTCAAGAATTATTACAATTTTTCAATAATAACGAGTTTAATTCATAAAATATATATGTAGTAAATATGTATCAACGACGAGACAATTTTTAATGGTATTAACGAAATTAAAAACGTTATATAATCTGTATTGTCGACATTGTACGACTGGGCATAATGAATTAGGTTTTTAAGCATTTTCTGACAATCTTGCCGTTTGATTCGTAATTAAAACGAAATGTAAATATTAGTTAAGAGTCCATATTCTGCATTTACAAAATCTGAACCGGGTCATGTTTCAAAAGTACGATTCGTAACCGCAATGATAGTACTTCGGGGGGTTTTATCTATTTTATTAACTTTTGTCGTGGACTTTAGAATGGGCACTCTATTCATCGCACATTCACGAGTGGCAAATCGATTTATGACCAATTCTGGAATTCGAGTTTTTCATAAAATAAGAATTAAACAATCATGAACGGTAATCAGTAAGGTTGTTGATGTTCTGTATATTTCAGTAAACTGAATAAAAAATAAATAAATAGAATTACACTTACACAAGGACAAAAAATTAAATTAAAATGATTTACGTTCAAAGATGTTAAGATTGTATGTGTACGATCTCCCAAATTTTTGGTAACGTAACGCAAAATGTCTTTTATTATAGTATAATCGAAGAAGTTATCGCATTAGTTGAAAAAAGGTTATTAAGATTTAAGATTAATATTATATATATATATATATATATATATATATATATATATATATATATATATATATATATATATATATATATAAGGGTATATAATTGTATTTTTGCATAATTTTAATTCTAAAACTTTATTTAATTATTTTTTAGTATCCTGTTGGATGTGAAAATACTGGACACGTATCCCAGTTTTAAATGTTGTTTTAGTATGTTTCCTACTATCTGCGGTCTTAATAAAAGAAGTATGCTATTTTTTTTTAAGTTGTTTTCTTATATTTGATATAAAGTGTATATATATATATATATATATATATATATATATATATATATATATATATATATATATATTCCAGTACTTTAAAAAATTAAATAGAAAATCAAATTGATATTATAAATTTTTATTTGCATAATATAATTACATTATTTAAAATAAGTGTTTGTTATTGAAGACATATTTCTATTTTTGTTTCACTTTTATTTAAAGGAACATAATTTTATATTAAGTTTACTTAAATTTCTGTATTTCATCATAATTATATTTCAAGAATTCATTTGATCTTTGTTGTCAACTCTTTTTAATTTTCGTTTAAAACGAAAATAGATAAATTGGATTTTTTTACTCTTTTTAATTATTTAACGTTTTCTTTCCATCGTATAATTTTGTTTTCTTTCGTTCGTAATTTTTGTTTTATGTAACTAAAAACGAAAACATATATTTTTCTTTTTGTTATTAACGGAAATATATTTATTTATTTATTTATTTATTTTGGAAAGAAATATTTTCCTTTTTATTATATATTTTATTCGGAGAAGTTTTTCTTTTCCTTTTTAATTTTATTCATTATTGTTTTATATGACGTAGAAGTAAAATAACTTTTTGCTTTTACACTTTTTAAAGAAATAGTATTTTTGATTTATTAAGTAAACATAAATATATACGTGTAATTTTGAAGTATATTTCTTGATTCCGTTTTATAGTATTTGCGTTAAAACGACGAAAAACATATATTAAAAAATTCATAGTTTTAATTATTTTATTTAATTTTGAATTAAAACGGTAACCCGATTGCCGAGTTACTGGTATTCATCTTATATAGTTTTCATATAAGTTGTATTTTGACGCGTATTACTTTCCAATCATTCATTTAAGAAAATAATATGATAAATACATAATACGTTAAGCTCGGTTTTGTTTCATTTTTTGAACTTAAAGCTTCTAAAAATGTTTAATGTCGTTACGAAACTGACGTACGTGTGTGTTTGTCATCTACGAGTAAATTTAAAAAAGGTACAAAAGCGTCATATGTATTATTGTCGGAATTACTGTTTTAAACGTGTTAGATTTTGAAACATGTGAGTTGTCTTAATGAGATATTTTGATTGAAAAGTTTATGTATCCATTTTTCTAATGTTAGCTATTATGATACGTATATATTTCATTCGGAAATAATATTAATGGTTGCCACGTGTCGATTATTTAAATTTATATATATATATATATATATATATATATATATATATATATATATATATATATATATATATATATAGGGTAAATTGCAATTGTGCAAAATATATATATTTTTTTAAATTTCTAAGTATATTACTTAATGAAGCGTATTAATGTATGTAATATTATTTTTTAAAACATTTTATTGATAGTAGATTAATGATCCGTTGGGTAAATTCGTCCTCAAGTTCATTTCAATAAATAATTCCACTTTTCTCGCGTATTGTTCACTATATAGACGTTTTTTCTTATCATTTAATGTATCCGGTTTAATATCTTATTTTCCATTTGTTCATTAAATACTGGACGAACCAGTTTCAACAATGTTAAATTTTCTCTGATAACATAGAAACTTAAATTTTATGCTATTCGTATTTCAGTTATATACTCTTGCATAATTGACCGGAAGCTAATAGTAATTCCCCGCCGCAATCGTAATTTTAATTGAATTGACCAAACCTAAATTTGATGTGCATTACAACCGGCTTTATTTTCTCCATTCTAATTTGTTTTCTATTAATTGACTAGTAATGTACATGAAGTAAAAAAGAGCACGTTAATTTATATATATGTGTGTGTCGTGTATATACGTATAAAAAGGATATTGCAGGGTGACCCAGAAAAGAGGGACGATTTTGTTTTTTTGGATGTCGCAGTTAGTAACACTGCAACGCAAACCACGTGCACCATGTTTAGTGTACACACGAGGAATTTATTTTTGTCCAGAAAAAAAAAACACGTACCCCCGCAAACATCGATTTAGTTCGGGCAGCGATCATTCGGAGCCCCTGACGCTCTGCTTGTTGTCAGGGTGCTTCTTTAAACCTGTCGAAAAAATTTATTTGCCTTATATTGCTGGATTTCATTCTTATAAACGGGTAATAACTCAAGAATTAAAAAGTACCAACCATGCGTAACAAAAAAATCAAAGGTAAAGAGAGCGATTTAAATAATCTTTTGATAAGCGATGAAGCTCATTTTCAGCTATCCGTAAACAAACAGAACTACCGCTACTGGTCCAAATCCAATCTGAGTTCAATCGATCAGAAGCCGCCACACAGCGAGGAAGTCACTGGGCTGGAGTGGGAATAACGAAGCCTTATTTTTCGCTGGTACTGTCAACGGAACGAGCTATATCGAGATGATTAACTCGTGTTTACTTCCCTCACTTGGTCGCTGTCGTCTGGGTCGTACATGGTTTCAACAAGATGATGCGACGTGTCACTGTTCGGTAGAAACGTAGTAATAAAAGAAGCGTTTGGTAACCGCATATTGCCGCGTCGCACGGATTTCGCTTACCCGCCGTCCAGATTTGACCGCTCCAAATTTTTTTGTGAGGATACCTTAAGAGCTGCGTTTACGAAACACGTCCACGAAATCTGGAAGACCTGAAAACTCGGATTTCTCGAGAAATGTCAAAAATTCAGTATCCTATTCTCGAAAAATTTTCGAAAACGCTGTAAAAAGACTTAATAAATGTATTGTTGTAAATGGCGGTCATCTGAACGATACTGTGTTCCAAAAAAAAGTATTGTAAGCTAATCTCTTGTTTTCCTATTTTAAAAATTTGGTCTAGTAGTTTTTGAGTTATTCAAAATACAAAACCGTCCGTCTTCTCGGGGTCACCCTATATAATATCTAGAAATAGGGAGAGAGTATTGGAGTGAATTTTATTCATTGCTCCTTATCAATGCGATGCATTCGATTCGTCGAATTGATTAATGATTAATCATTATTAAACGTTTGATTTAAATAATTATGAACTTCATAAATGCCAGGATTCAAAACATACACATCTTGCTGAACGCTACCCACGCTATAATTCAACCGTGTACATCTATTACGATCAAAAACTAATAAATGTATTGCATCGTGTACCATAAATGCTCTATTGTATTTGTAACAGTGTGCGGTGTACTATTGTGTATGTGAATGTGAATTATAAAACACGTTATGTGCAACTTTGCCATCAAGAGAAACTTACCGAGTCGAATCATACGAGGGGAATTACTTATTTTGAATAATAATTTTAAGTATCGTTGAAAGCCATACGTGGAATGTAGCGTTTAAAATTGTTTACTGTATCATTTGTAACGAATGATGAAACCGTCTGTAGAGTTGACTTTATAATATTAAATTGAATTCAATATTCTTTTTTGCATATAAAATGATTAATGATAAATACCTACAATAGGAATGACGTCCAGGAAATTAAATCTTTTTCGCGAACTTGTGAAACCTAGAAATGCTATTTTAACATTTTCGTTTTGAGTAAAACAGTAAGTATTGCCAATAAAATACGATATTCGAATATTTATACAATAATTGAAAATTATACATCATAACCAAAAAAAATTTGTATCAATAAAAAGTGAAATTATGTAACATTGAAAAACAACAAGAATCATAGTATTTTAGGGGAAATACACACTTGTGCACGACATTCGTACCTAAATGTACTTTTCACGTTTCAAAATTCGGTTTTGAAAGTTGCCAATTTTTGCTCCTAATTATGTTATAAGATTCACTCCTATTCCCATTTTCATAAAAAATGACAATGAACAAGTTATATATAAATGCGATTTAATCCAAATTAAGGGTCTGTATCCAATTTGTGAATGACGTTTAGAGTTGTATGGAAGATTGACTATATTTAATAATGGTGAATATTCCATAAACCATCTCATAGATCGAGCGCAATATTGAATGAACAAAAAACTTTTTAAGGGATCAGAAATTGTTAAAATTCCATTACTAAAAACAGGCTAATTACTGCTAATGGAGACAAATTATTAAAATGAATTGTAGTAATTTCTAAAGAAACATGAAAATCCGCGAGCTGATTCGGCAAAATATCTCGGAATGCATTTGAGCGCCAGAATGTCATGGAAGGTACACGTGAAGATGAAAGTGTTAAAAATCAAACGCAGAGTACAAGATTTGTACTGGCTCATCGGTAGGCGTTCTGTATTGGATGTACAATGCAAACTATTGCTCTATAATTAGGTTATAAAGCCTATATGGACGTATGGGTTTTCATTGTGGGGATGCGCTGCCAAGTCTAACAGGAATCTTGTACAGAAACGGCAAAACATCATTTTACGTGCAATTGTGGATGCCTACCGGTATTCGCGAAATGAAGACATACGTCACGATTTACAAATGAAGTTTGTCGATGATGTTATATACATGTTCACTTATATTTTTCTTTGTCTCTGTTACTAACATATGCACTTATTTAATAGTAGTATTAAGATTGTACTTAACAATATATTTTAGAAAAATCAACAACGCGTGCATATGACGTTATATGAAATAAACTGTCAATGTCTTCTGGGTGATAAGTGCGTAATAACTTTATACCGCAAGCTGGTGTCGAACCCTCGGCCGTCCACCAGTTGACAGTCTAGCAACTATACCACGCATGTCTTATTTTTACACCTCGTCTATTTAAAGGTAAAACGATCGAACTGAACGCCATTACTGTGACATATCGTTAATGATTTTTGGGAATAGTACTATCATTATTTCGATATTTCTATCCATTACCGATTTCTGTAAAGAGTATTGATGTTTATTTTTTATTTTCTGGTATTCGCGTAAATTGAATTTTATTACGTTGTGAATGGGCATATTTCAAAATGTTAAATATATTTACGGTTTATAATGTTTTGTTCCTCGCTTAATTTTATGAATGCGACATACACAATAATATCAGTAATTATAATATAATCTTTTTTACTATTGTTTGGAATTGTTTTTTAGGCGCGACATCTTTGAGCACTTTTAATATTAATACTGATCTGTAATAATGATCAATGTTGAAGTCAGTTGGCAAAAACAAAAGTCTGTTTTGCAATATAAATGTTTACATGTGGGAGGTGCATGTTTATTCTTGTTTTTTTTTTTTTAATTCCCATTCCCGACCAATGAATAAATAGTGCTGTAAAGAAGCATAAGAATGTATGAATGACTGTTCCTGAAATGTGCTGTGTGTAATAGTACTCTGCGTGTAGTGCTTAAGCTGACTAGACTAGATGTAACATAGTACCATCTAAGTCGTCAATGTTCCTAACGTGTCAGAATAATTACGTGACTTGACTAATATATTTTTATTTTTATTTTTTCCTATTGTTATTTTACTGTTATTTTCTTTATTATTTCTTTAGTTTTGTAAAGTCATTTGGTTATATTTAATTGCTAAGATGTAACTTTAAGGATATATATGTGTATGTACATATAACTTCTTCATAATTTATAAAATTTTGTATTGAAATATACTATACTGCTATACTATACGTAACTTGACAAGTGGGCTAATAATTAATTGTATACGAATAAAAATTATTATGGCAATGACAAACGGTTATTATATTAAATTCATCATCAAAGAAACAATCTTTCTGTAAGGTATATATTAATTATAATTAAAACATGAAATTATTCATTACATTAACTACCGATAGGAACCCATTCTTCATATCGTGCCACGGTATTATTTAATCAATACGCATCAATTCCACGATTTGATAAAATAAGCTTCGGTCCCTTATTATTTTGAATAAATCCGCTGCTCTCTATATTCCGGTGAATTTTTTGATCTTATCCAGCCTAGAGATCTCACTTCCGGCTTTCTTCTAACTTCTATTGTTCGCGTCATTACGCTCTACGAGAGTTTATATTTTTCATTTCTCATAGGATGTCCGAAAAATTCATCTTCCGGTTTTTATTACATTCCTTAATGTTCGATTAGTTCTCATCAGTTTATTCATTTTTAATCTTCTTCGTTCACGGAATTTTTCAAGTTCTTAAATAACACCACATTTCAAAGGACGAGATACGTTTCTTCGTCTTTACTTTTACTGTGTCACGCATCTATCGCACGTAATACCGCAGCACGTTTTTCCTTTTGCCGTATCCAAGTTTAAATTCCGATCGCAAAGAACATTATTGAATTCAATAAACAAAGATAACACCGTTCAAAAGTATTCATTGCCTTGATCTCACGGATGAAATGGAATTGATCAATCTGGAATGTTTCACGCAAAGTTCAAAATACAGGACATAGTGTTTGAAATCATCAGTGCAATTGTTAGTGCATTAGGCGCATTCTGGGACATCAACTAGCTCGAAACTTAAATAGGTCTTGAACTTGCTATTATTGAGAAATATTCAAATTTAAATCTGGAAATGACCTTTTGGCTTCAAATCGTAGGGTTTTCCGCTAGTGAGGAATCTCCAACCACTATGATTTATGAAATAAAGTAATTGTATCCTAAATATATATATATATATATATATATATATATATATATATATATATATATATATAATTACTATTTTAGTCGGCTCATTCTTGTTATTATTTAAATTGAGTTTTAATTAATTATTTTATTTTAATTATTTAATTATATGAATTTTGATTATGTCGGTACTCATCTAAATGATCCATTGAAAATATTTGCACATAGTAATTCGTTATAATTTTCTTATGGAATATATATACTTGCAATATAGCATTTTGAACCAATTAATAGGCTTATACGTTCTACGTATATCTATATATAATTTTATTTTCATACAACTTTTATCATGTGAAATTTGGGGATTAAAATGTTTGATTAGCTTCCTATTTCCTTGCGATTTAAAAAAATCACGTGAATGAATATAACTATATTTTTCTTGAATTTCGTCATTTCTTTATATATATTATAAAATCATCAGCCGCTAGGTTGGTGAGCAATTTATGCCGCTACCTATATACATATTTAGTTGTATAGTATAAGTAGCGTACAAAGCAATTATAATATGACGCTAGCGCAGTTAAACACACATACACACCCACCCGGAAGAACTGATTGGAATCGCTTTGTTATCACGACACAATGTAGCTCCGCGTATTTTTGCAGTGTACTATATTATTACTAGCGCGCATATGGTGTTGTGCTTGGTGGTTTGCCATTGCTTTCCGCGCGATAATATTAAGATTACTCATATTTTTATTTTCTAATGATAATATTTTTACATGATCGTATTCGAATCCGGTACCTTCCGTATTTTTACTCACGGCTATTCCGATGATTATATATATATATATATATATATATATATATATATATATATATATATATATATATATATATTTATATATATATATATTTATATATATAAAGAAAAAGAGGGAGATGGTTAAGCAGTGACTTGGACGTAAATCATGTTTCTTGTTAATCATCGTGATAATAGAGCACATCCCCTATAAACTTAAGATTTTATGGACTTTCATATATATATGATTAAATTCATAATTGGGGGGGTAGTAGAGGGCTTTTTAACGTGAAAAATTCTCGACTCTAGTGGAGATTCTCTTAAGTGTACCATATCCGTATTTATTACGTCATCATTTCGTTTCTTGATAAATATCTTCAGTCAATAACATAATTTAATTACCTTATTTCAGCTGTAGAAACTTATGAGAACTTTTAACTTTGTAGATTTTCCAAGCGTCTATCTCGGTAATAAAAGTGGAAGGAGTGAATAAATTAAAGAGTACGCCAAGAAGATGATCTTCCCTATACTCTTGTTTTCTCGAAATATCTTCAAGATTTACTGGTCGCTACTAAAGTGAACGGACGGATAATAAACAATATTCGATACGCGGACGATATTGCATTAATTGCTAGAAATCTTACGACCTGTGGACATTGTGCGATGCGGTCAACGCAGATAACGGAGAAGCTGCGTTACAAATAAATGTTGACAAAACAAACGTGCTTGTTGTTTCCAGAAAACAGCTAGTACCGGTTACAACGTACATTGATGTTAATGTCATAGAACGAGTATCCCAGTTCAGGCATACTGAGTTAACGAAAAACTAAATCTAGATATAGCAATTACGAACAAGCGAGATAGGCTTTCACAAAGTATAAACAGATACTCTGCGATCTATCTTCCCACATCCGATACAGAATGGGGTTAAATGCTACCTGTGGTCGGTCGTTCTCTATGGAGTAGAAACATGGGCACTAAAAGCACGATGTATAACACGTTTAGAAGCATTTAGATCAGTCGTAGAATGTTGAAAATATCCTGGGTACAAATTCAACGGTCCTCGAAATGGCCGATGCTGAGAGATAAGTAATTGTCAACGTAAAAGAGCGGAAGATTTATCTTGGACACATCGGAGAAAAATATTCATCGCTGCGTTCGATATTGGAGGGTAAAATAGAAGAAGGAATGTGTGGAATTAGACGCGGAGTTATTTAATTCGTAACTGGGACAGGGGTGTATAATTTTGGAGAGCTGTTTCTTCATTTTGTGTAACGCGTCGTTTTATGATAATCGCCTACGCGCAAGGAATACGACAGCCCAAGAATAAGAAGAACATTCCACACTTGGACTTATCCTACGAGATCGTATTTGATCATTTTCGCCACTTTCGATAATTGAATATATCGTGTACTAGTCGAAATAATAAGCATCAGGGTAGCCATCGGTTGAATCACTGACGATTAATAACAAATGTACCTATTTTTAAAAGTCGATAATTCACTCGTCTCGAAAACTAACCAGTTGAACACCGCTCCCTATTTTGAAAATCACGATTTTCGTTTTCAAATTATTATTACGGATACTAAATAAGAACTTTATATATTTGCGAAGATATACAAAATCAACTAATCGCAATTAAATTAATTAGGAAAAAAATTTCAGCAAAGTACAAAAATAAATAAAAATACTTTTTATACAGACTCGCGATAATAGAATAATATCGTTTATTATTTAAAAAATCGTACAAAATATTGATATATTATAATATAAAATTTATCAAAATCGCGGCGCGACACCTAGTTCTCTAGGCTGTCTTCGTTTTTGATGTTGTATTAAAAGTTTATATTACATTATTACATAGTGACGCGAAACAAATGGAATCCGATATTGTTGGGTAAGAAAAGTGTCTTATTCTAGAATAGCTTTTGTTCGTTTTTCGTGCGTATGACTTTGTTACGACTAAAATGCTGTTGCTTTAAATTCGGTTATTTAAAGGTGCCCGATTATAATACGCTATTGTAGTTTATACTTTATAGTTTATGTTAAATAAAGTGAAAAGGGAATAGTAAATGCGACGATGTCTCTATCTAATGTGTTGGTTTTGAAGTTTGAAGTGGAAATGCTAAACGCTTATTAAGATGGCGAAGTACGTGTTTGAACGATGTGGAAAAGAGAAGAGTGCTTATAGTGTAAGTAAATAATAACAGTGTACATACAACTCTAGTCGACGTTTATTTTATGTTTGTCGTTGTATGTGTGAGGCTACCTTACGATGATGTATATCACATTACGGAGAATACATGAGTGGTACAATTAAACTAGCACGTGTTTTATGTATATATATATATATATATATATATATATATGAATGTTTATGTATGTGCTTTGTGTCGCCCATAATTTATATATATATATATATATATATATATATATATATATATTTTACATTAAATTGGCGGGATTTATGCATTAGAATGCGATAAAGGCGCGTTCCCACTCGTTGTGTATGTATACACTAACACAAACGCACCAATACATATTCTCACTGTGTATATATGTCGCATGAGGTGTTGCTCTCGTGGTTTCGAGACGTTTCTTTAGCCGGTATTATTTTCAGTCAAGTCAGTATTTGCCGGTAATTCAACGATCGGTGTTGATCGGTGATTGGGATACTAAAGTTTTGTGGAAAGTTTTGGTTTGGTTCAACGAGTCTCGGACTTTTTTTCTAATCGGTTAGTTTTTATTTATTTATTTATTTATTTATTTATTTATTCATTAAAAAAAAACGAAGACGTAAAAAATTTATGCGTTTGATGCGCTATAAATAAAGTTCGACGATTTTTAATATCAAAATGTCCAAGAGATTAAAAGTTTAAACAATTTTTTATTTTAGCGTTATTCGCAAAATAAATCGCTTTATATTCCCGATAACGATATATTTTTACATAAAAAAATTATACAAGGAACATTTTTGAACGAACACCATTTTCACAATTAATACAATGAAAAAATATTTCGTTCGAAAAATTATATTTTCTCACGATAATCTATTCAATATTAGCGTTAATTTTAATTGGAACAGAAATCTAGCGACGCTTTTGAATGAGGAGATCTACGTTCGTGCTAAAGTGTTAATTATATGAATTTATTAAATTTTTCTTTTGTAATTACTCGCATGTCGAACACGATTCTTGATTTTTTTTCGCTTTGCAAAATTTAGAATGAGCTTTAGAAGTGTAACACAATAAAAGTTTTGCACTCTAAAAACAAAAGCCTGGACTCTGAAAGGTTAATACTTGTAGTTAATTCGATCATTGATCTCTTCTATACCGTTTACAAAAATTGAAAAAACGGTAAGTTGATCGGAATTTTATAATCTTATTTCTGAAATTATGTTATTTTCGGTGGCCAGAATGTTAAAAAATTTATCGCGGTTACTAATTTAAAAAAAATTGTAAGCAATTTTTAATTTAATCCAGGTAGTCGACTATATAATTTCTAGTAAATCGGCAAGTTGATGGAAATTTTGTAATTTTCAAATATTCGCGATTAATTGATGTTTCCGAAACTTTATTTTTTGTGGTTAAAAATTTATCGCTGCAAAGGGGATTATTGAAATTCAATTTAAAAAAAAAATTGTAAGCGATTTTTACGTCTTCAATCGTGTAAACGTCACGAGTAAGTAAAGATTATATTTTTTATTACGTCACTTAGCGATGGTATTTTCTTAAGGGTGGCCAATGTTGTGTTTAAAATTATTTTAACGCGTACTTCCTTAGCATTAGCAATATTTAATGTAGAAAAATGAAAATTCTTTATTTGTACGATTATCGAAGGTCTGTTTCGATGTATTTAATAAAAAATTTAAATTTTTTTACAGTAAGGATTATTTATTTATTTTTTTCTATTGTCTAATGCTATTCGACCATGTAAAATCGAGCAAACCAAATCATAGTGATGATACAAATAGCGCGCTAGTTGAAATCTAGTAAAGATATACTTTGCCGTAATTTTAATTAAGCGTTTAATAAGCGAGAAATAGTTTATTTGTAGAAAATAAGCTGACGCGTACGTGACACATATCTTGTGAAAAGCACGAGTTCAATTAATGCTTCGAAATTATACTACTTTTATTATACGAAATGTTCGTTTTCAAATTATTTATCATTATTACCGAACGTTAAATCTAATATCCCGTAAATAGAATTTATAATTATCGATGTATTGAAAAGACCGAATGATTTTTTTTTATGCAGCGAATGAATAATTTAGTAATCACTAATATTATATATTTTATTTAATACTGCCCTTAAATTTGATTGACAAGTATAATACTTCGGAATCGATCACGAAACAGTTTATGCGGACAATTAAATTCATTTTTCGTATAAAAAGCGTCGTCACTTTGTATTATATATGCTACATACATGTTCCTATTTGTGGAGGAGTTTAATTTTTTTGGTTTTTATTTGTGTACGTGGTCGATATGGAAACAATGTTTTATACGACACCTGAGAAATGATTGTTTCTTATCGCTGTCATCCAATGTACACAACTTGAAAGTATAATTACTTCGGAATTGTTTAGATAACGTATATAACATCTGAACAATCAGTTTTTAGTAAGTTTTTATTGTAATGCTAACGGATAACAGCGTGTTTGAAACAAGTTTTTTTTTTTTATCCGTTGAGATTTAAAATGTAAATCATCCGTTTGTAAATTCTTACGTTAACGAAGAAAATTTTAAAATCTATTTCGAACGTACAAAAATTTTATCAGCGCGCAAAGAAAATCGCTAAATTTCGTACATACTGATCTGATAATCACGAATTAGAATATTGCCAAATTTATTTCATCACTTCGTGTTCGTATTTATTACCAAATTATTATAATATGTATAGGCTAATAATTTTTATATCTAGGATTAAAAATATGTTTGTTTTTTTTTTTTTTAAATCGAAATCGCGTAAAATTTCGATCTAACTTCAATTTTTAATACCTGTACTTCTAGCGGTATCGTTTGCCAGAGTGTGACATTACCTTTATTCGATCGAAAAAAGTAAATTATAAATTGACATACGTATAGAACATTTAAACATTCATTTTCGAAATATTTTATTTGATGAAATTTTTCGCGAAAATAATTCGTAACCCTTAAATTAACTGTATGACGATTTAATTTTATTTATAACAATTAAATTAAGTCAGATAAATAACGGGAACTTTGTAATTGCAATGGAGCGTATTGATACTTTTAAATATTCACTTAATACCAGGTTATAAATTGTTAATTTTTTCACAGCTAACTATCGTGTGCATTCTTTCATACACACAACCCCGCTATATATATAAAAAATTTCGACATTTTGTTTTTATTTTTAGAATACAAAAATAAAAGAATGCTTAGTGAATTACATAACGATATATACCCCGGTGGTTTTAAATAGAATTTAGGTTGGGTTTTTAAGTTAAACTCTAATGAACCAATTCGTAAGTAGTATAATATGCTTACTAGATCGTTAATATACTAGCCATAATGGATGGTAGAGTGATTAATATTTTCGCTAGTTAATAAAAATGACTAGTGTCGAATGTAAAAAAGTTGTAAAGTAAAATTGCCCCGTCGTATTTTGTTGATGTCGACCGTATAAAAAAAAAAATAAATTACGAATAAACGGTCGCATTCGATTTTATTAATTTAAAAATTAAAATAAAAACACTTTTTATACCGTATCACAATATATACATATATTTAATCAAAATAATCTGCTAGTTTCACTGCGTTACATCGGAAGTACTTTCTGAAATTTTATTAAATTTACTTTCGTAGTATGAAGAGTGGTATACTCAGTGGCGTATTTAAACTTTTGTCGCCCCTACGCCACACAAGTGGTGCCGCCCCATGTAAGGCCATCGATTTTCCAAAATTTTGTTACTCAAATATGTTGGTTCGGTTACAAAATTTTATTTTCTGAAAAGTGTTTTACTATTCTTAAACACAAAAATAAAAAATTTAAAGTCTATGGTATGAGTAAAATATGAAAATTTGATCGAAGAATTCGCCTTAAGAAAGTCAAGAAAAATTGTACTATAAAATAATTACTTGTATTTTTTGTGATAAATATATCTGATTTAAAACTAAAAAAATTAATTTTTTTGTTAACAAAATTTATTTTTGGTCCTACATGCCGCCCTCCCAAAATTTACCGCCCTATGCCATGGCATTCTTGGCATTGGGGGTAATACGCCCCTGGGTATACTACTGATAATTTGAGCGAGGGTTCGGATGCGAAGTTCGAAATCATAAGTTGAAGACGTTTGACACCGAACAATATTCTCTCCGTACCAACTAAGACATTTACTACAACATTTCGAAATCGATCTAAAATTCGTACTGTGTACACAAAGCTACGAATTAGCGGATATACAATACTATTCATCGAGATATTCCGAAAATTTTCGTTGCGGTTTTTTTGTTTTTAATTTTGTTAATTCTTTTATGTCTTATACATATCGAACTTGATGAAACCCAATATTATGGAGTTTGACTATGACGTTTGATAGGTGCCGCGAGGTGTATTTTCTTTGTGACCTACACCAAGGTCAGTACACTATAACGAGTTCCCTAACATAAAAGTTTGTGTTATCTCACACAAGTTACTCCAATACTTTTTGTGTCATATCGATGATTTACATACTTAACCTTTTTTTTTTTTGCTTTTTATTTTTTATATTCGTACGACAAAGAATAAATCTTAAAAATTAAGCTCTAATTTCTAGGAAGTTATTCAACGAAAAATTATAGACCTGTACTATATAATTTATTACATCATCATCTAGTAATATATATATATAAATTGGCGGCGCGCTGTTCTTTCGTTAGATTTTTTATTTATACCGATTATTTATAGAGTAGTTTAACCTTTCGTCTCTTAATACGTCAATCGGTCCTAGAAATTCGCAATACTATTATTAAAGTAAAATCTCGCGATGATATTCACACTAGCAATTATTATGTCTGTTACTAATGAGACAGTTTCTATAGTTCAACTGTTTATTTTTTTCGATCTATAATTATGGGCTACTACTAAAATTTTATCGATACATACAGGCGTATTATACATATGTAACTTATTGCACCGACGTTTCCAACCCTGATTAATACGACTAGATTTTTCAGACGATCCTATAATAAGAGTCAATTCATAACGAATTAGAGTTAGTCGGTAACATTATTTCTTCTTTCTACCCCGTGAAATTATATATAATGTATATATATATGTATTATATATATATATATATATATATATATATGTGTGTGTGTATATACATATATGTATGTATATATATGTGTGTGTATATACATATATGTATGTATATATATATAATAAAAAGAAAATGAAAACAACTGTAATAGTATGTAACAAAACAAAAGATAGAAAAGAAATAAACATAAAAATAGACGGAGAACGAATAAAACAAGTAAAACAAGAAAAATATTTGGGTAGTATTATTACAGAAGATGGAAGCAGTAAACAAGTTATAAAGGAAAGAATTGCGACGCAAAATTAACGTTCAATAAAAAACGAAGATTATTAACATAAAAAAATATTCAAATGGAAACGAAGAAAAGATTTATTAAAATACTCATACGGAGTATACCGACGTATGGGTCAGAAACGTGGAATTTGAATAAAATAATGATCAAACGACTGGAAGCGTCCGAAATCTGGTGCTGGAGAAGAATGGAAATGGTATCTTGGACGGAAACGATAAGAAATGAAAAAATATTGGAACGAGTCAATGAAAAAAGAAGTCTAGTAAGAACCCTTAAGATAAGTAGACTTAAATGGATTGGACGTATATACGGAAATACCCGGTACAAATAATAGAAGAAACTGTGAAGGAGAAATGACCAAGAGAAAAACCGAGGCGGAAATATATAAAACAAATCACAAGATGTAAAAGCAGACAACTATGGAAGTATGAAAAAAATTGCTCTATCCGGAAACTTTTAATCATGGCTGTCCACCAATCTATTAATAGATCGGGGAATTAAGAAGATACCTATGTATTGGCTCGGTCTAGTGGCATTTTTATAGCGCATTTTTTGTCGTCGTCTTTTTTATTTGAGCGCAGTGTTGCTCATGGAAAATATGGTTAACGAAAACTGTATATAGGAATTTTCTATTACATGCTTTGAGCTTTTAAATTGTTATATGCAGACAAAAACGTAGAATGAAAAAAAATAGAATTCAGTAAGACTTCAATGTTGGCCTGCGTTTTGATTATTTGATGTTTTCTTGGCTTGACATCTTTGAGGTAGCTCTTTTACACACATACATATATATATATATATATATATATGTATATACATGTGTACACGCAGTCATATACGTAACATCGTGAACTATATAATTTACATCGAGTTTGACTCAGTTACAAATATAATCTGTTATTTTCTATATTTTATCCATATTATATATATATATGTGTGTGTGGGTGCGGGTATTATACGTTAAAGGTATTGAACTAATAAGATTATAGTCTAAATAAATTCGTGGTTTTACTACATTTAAAAAATTATATAATCTATGTAAATAAAGCGAGGAAAAGTAAAGTAAAAATGCTCTTTAATATATTTACTACAATTTTTTAAATTTAAATTTTTTTAAATTTAAATTTTAACGGTAAAAGAGTATGCCCGAATGATGTGTATGAACCTCGACAGGAGAACTGACGTGTAATTAACTTAAACGGGTTTAATTTGAAAAATTCGACATGTTTGTGAAATCGTTTAATCTTCCATAATAATTTTAATTCCGTTGTTTAATCAATCCCGTTTTTATATATTATGTTCTATTTAGTTTATTTTTTTCCCCCAACGATTTATATCATAAAGTTATTGACGTTTCCTTTGATAAAGTTTTATTTTTCACGACTCCTCTAACTCGTGTACATATAAGTTTCGTTTTTTCCCCTTAGCGGATTATCTTTGATTAATAATTTTTGTAGTTTTCGTTATTTCGCTATCGACATTTTGACGTCTCGAATTATCAACCTATTAACGTTATCTAATATTTAAAAAGACTTACGCAATGATTATATGCTCAATCTCGTCGATTAAAATTTTAATATTCTCTCTCTCGGGAGATTACTGTCTACATATATATGGAAACTTTATGTTTTCTCCAGAGGCGAAGCAATTGCTAAGAAAATATTGATTCAGAAATGGAAAATTTTTCGACGCAACTCAATTTTTGGGGCTATTAATTATGTTTCATCCGTAGCTTTCGAACGATATAAAGCTCAAAAAAATTCGCATTTTTTCCTGTTTCAAATTTGTTCGACACAGTTTTTTTTTTTTAACATTTAGAAATATTCGAATTGTTTTATCTCGAAAATTATTAGCCACATTTTAACGACGTGTGTTGTGGGTTGGGTGTGCGCTTTCTCGTTTTGTATCTAACTTAACTCTTTAGATGGGACAAAACTCCATATATCCGTCAGAAATCTTAAAATCTCAAACGTAGTGATCACGGGGACGTTATCGTCTTTATTGTATTAACGACTTATTTTAATATTTCGTTAGATATATGTTTTTGAAAAATTTATCCCGCTCGTTCGTACAATAAGGAAGTTTTATTTCAAATCGGTGTACCGTTGTAATAATTTGAATAGTGTGAATGTAGTGATTTAAAAAAAAATTAACAACGAAAGAGTATTTGAAATGACGAAGTTTTTATATAAAAAGACCACAACGCTTTTCGGCTATTAAACCGTTATCAATTGGATGTAGAAAATAGAATATTGTATAATTTCTAGAAATGTAAAAAAATACGATATTACAAAAGATAGTAAAATAAAAAGCGTTTATAAAATAATCCGATAGCGGAAAACAACAAACCAAATTAGCAATATACAATTGATACATAAAGAATTACGATATAAAAATTGATTAAATTTATAACAATATACTTCTTAAAATTCATCGTCGGAATTTACCATTGAATTTAATAAATTATTTTTACCTCTTTCTTTTATTTCAATTTTTTGTTTTAGTAATTTTCTTTTTTTATATGGTTTCTCCGTATTTAAAATTTTATAATTTTTGTTAATATTATCGATTTTGTATTTTAATTCTTTACAACATTTTCCAAATAATGATTTTTCATCATTGTTCATATATGAATTTTAGTAAGTTTTTCAAATCTTATTCAGAATTTTGTGCCTGTCCTTGTAATATCCGAATTGTATGGTTTTGTAAGAAATAAAACATTCCTAAGTAAAAGATTTTTTTTTCAAAACGGTTGGTAGTCCGGTATTTGAACATATACATATTAGTATATATATATATATATAGTAAAACAAACAACGGGTATAATATTCCTGGAATTCAGTATTTTTTTCAAGGTTGTCCTAAAAGTATAAAGTGTCCCGACATGTAGTTGTGAAATTCTACAAAAACGGATGGTAGATATTAAAAAAATGTATTTCGTATGGATTTACCTAATAAAAAAAAAAAAAACAATTTTGCTAGGAAGGTCCGTTATTTTTTGAAAATCCTGGTAACGGGTAAGGTAAATCCAGAAAACACAGTTCTGAATCACCGTTTTAATATGTGGGAGAAACTTTTTAGTTTGGTGCACATTTTCAAGGAGGAAGTCTTCTGATGGGTTCGGTGAATTAGATTCAATATACGATATGGTAAATTAATTTGCGTCAAGTAACCTCGTTCCATATGAATTGTATGGAGTCAATTCAATGCATTTAGAAAATATCAATACGTTGTATTGAATTTAATGGGTTTTGTGTGTTGTACGCTATATAAGTCGAATATTAAATTTGGAAGATTTCCTTGTTATTTGTTTAAAAAATCAAAAATTGTCCCGAGTACATTGATGAACCATCCATAGACGGTAATAAAAGTATTATTGTGCCGGTAAATGAAATAAAATATATTACCTCTTGTAATGGAATATAACAAAAAAAAAATATGTTTTATGTCTTCCTTTATCCCGTGTGAATGATTTTTTTCCCCTAAAGCGGTTCTTTCATTGTTTTGACTGCACATAAGGTTCTATTAAATTTTCATCCTTAAACATTTTCCACTTAAAATAACTTGTATACGAAATATATTGATATATATATATCAATCTATATTGAATATTTTTCTGTATTATTAAAGTACTGATTAAGCGCAGTCTAAACAGAATTGGGCTAAATCCTGAGTTATGTTAAAATATTACAGTAACGAAAACTTATAATTATACTACTATTAGGCTTTTATCATGTCGGGCGGACGGAACAAGTTCAATACTAGCTGAATAGACATTTCATGTATAGCCTTATAATTATAAAGTATGCTAACAGAATGGTGAAATTGTGACTTTTCACTATCAGGAAAATGTGTAAATAATTATATATATATATATATATATATATATATATATATATATATATATATATAATTATCACTTGTAGTTATACTAAGTATATTAATAGTTGCATTCTTCATTCGTACGGTTTTATTAAAATGTCTCGTGGCTATATCGATGTCGTTTTGTTATTTACTTCGTTTAATTCTTTCAGTTGATAAAATTTTGACATAAAATTATAAATTTTATATCGTAAGCGAGTGCTCTTTGATACTGGCGTATCCAAGAATCTGCTAAACGGAGATTTCCGCATCTTATAAGAGAACAATTACGAATTTTTAACATTATAGACGATCGGTTACTTGGCGAATTACTTATTACTGTCCACGTTAGCTTAAATATTAACCAACAATCGTTAATACTTGATTACTAAAAATAGTTGAAATCACTAAATTTATTTAATTAGAAGCTTTTCGGCAATTACGCCATTTTCAAGCTATATACGATTAAAATTAATTAATATAAAAATCATAAAATATTAATTTAAAACTAAGTTTACAATTTTACACAAAAATGAATTATGAATACTTAAGACTATCTTGAGTCATAGATTTTTAATATTAATTTTCATTTTATTTGTAAAATTGTGTTTTTTTAAAAAATTTTGTGGTTGTATATTTTTATGTTTTATATTTTACGTTTGGACATCATACATCGCAATAGTAAATGAAAAATTTAAAATTCCACCAGTACACAACTTTTACAGAATCCGGAAAATAGTATTGAAGAAAAAATTAATATAAAAAAACTAAATTAATAAACAAATATATTGATATTAAATTTCAACAAATCAAAAAAATATACCGACAGAAGCAGACATCTTTTTTGGATCATATTTTCACAATTACCATCACATATTTTTAAGTAATTATATTTAATTTATATTTTTAAAATTATGATTTTTAAATTTTTCACTTGATAATGGCGTAAATGCCGAAAAGCTTTGTGTTTTCCTTAAGAAAATAAATATTAGTGATTTAACTAATTTTCAATTTATTTTATATATATATATATATATATATATATATATATATATATATATATATATACATATATATATATATATATATATATATATATATATATATATATATATATATATATATATATATATATATATATATATATATATATCGTTGCGACTTTTATTTTATAGTGCTATAATATGTACATTATATTGTGTAATTTTTAAATGATTATAAATTTAAACAACGAAAAAGCAGTTAAAATCACTAAATTTTTATATAAAAAGATCGCAAAGTCGTTAAAAAATATACGCGCATTTTATAAAAAATATAGAAGGAAAAAAATAGAATAAAATGAAAGAAAATACTTAATTTTGATGAACAATATTAAGAAAAAAAGCGAAAATTCCGGTTATTTACATCTAAATTAAGTATTTTTTTTCTATATTTTATATTTATATTTTTCAAAAATTGTATACGCTTTATATTTATTTTTTTTTTATGTCCGCTCGATAATGTCTTAATATCCGAAAAGTTTTGTGGTCTTTTTATATTTATAAAATTTTTAGCGATTTTAACTACGTTTTTGTTAATTATTCTTTAAAAATCACGACATTTCGCACTGTTCGGATTGGAAATTTATTTACTATTTAATTATCCAGTCGTGTTTTACAGGGCACAATCTTAATTTTTTTTTTTTTTCTAATTTATAATTATTAATCAAAGAACGAAATTCTGAAATCGTTATTTATCTTTCAGACAGAAAAAGAAAGCCGGATCGCCGCTACCGGCGATAATTTCGCTTCAACATGTCGCGACGGAAATTATCGTCGTTTTCTACCGGAATCGGTAATCGTTTATTTTCCACCTGCCTTATCGCTGGTTTGTTACTTGTTCTCAGCTTACAAAGCGTCGTAAATAGTCAGCAGGTAAGTTTCGAACATTTTCCGAATATTTTTATTTAATTCTTTCTAAAAAATTATTTATCGACGTTAAACGAAAAGTAACCGGACGCAACCGGTTAATATCAGATTCTCCCGGACCGTTCTTCCGTCCGTGTATCGAATCGAATGGATCTCTTAATGAACTTTTAATGTAGAATCTTTATAAACGTGCGAACTATGTTAAACAGAGAAAGGTCGTCAAAGCTAAGTTTGAAATAAAAAAAATTCTACTAGCGCCGTGGAGCTATATTAGTTGAATAGAAGGAGAAAATTCGGTGACAACGTTTCTCTTGTTTTAAATTTGTTTATATTAATTATAAGATTAAACGCGAACACATTATTATTCGGTTGATATGAAAGATATTTTTTTGTCCACCCCGTTTAACCGACGATGTCTGATTTTAAAAGTAATTCTACCGTTTTGAAAAATAGTGGTTTTCGGTGTTATTATAATAAAAATTTCTGTTATAGATAAATTTTCCCGATTACATTTTTGATTCGCTAGTCCAATGTAAAAAAATGTAATCGAACTTGACTAAAATTCATGAACGATACGCTGTTTAAAAAAAAAAAAACGAATTCAAGTTTAATATTTACGAATTTTTCTAGAGAAATCGGTTTGTAGTCGTCACAACTTGCCGTTTAGTTACATATATTTTCGAGTTTAAACGTAGAATTTTAATAAAGAAAACGATTAAAAACCATGAAAACAGTGTCACATTTTATGAAAGCCGTAGATATATATATATTTTTAATATGTTCTATAAATATTTTTGGAATCCGATAATTAAATGTCCCTTATTACGAAAACGGGTAATTTCCGCGAACGCTAAAAGGTGACGTACCACCGCGCAGGAAGCTGCGAGAATGAAATCGTATCAATTATACTTTTTAATTAATTTATTTTTAGGGCGGTTTTCTAAATTCTATTTTAACTGAGTGCAGTTTCCTATTCTAAATAATTTTCCTTCTATATTCGCGTAATAGCGGAAATGACGAAATATCGCAAATTTAGCGAATAATTTTTAGGAATCGCGATAATAATTTTGACGTAACATACCGGTTAAAGACATGGAGTCAAAGTGCAAAACTCGATAACATGTTTAATATAAATAAGTAAAGGTGAAGTATGTTATATATATATATATATATAGTTATATCATTACATCAGGTTTTATTTTTAATAAGATTAATATATTTACTTATAACTATTTCCTAGAAAATTTTACAACCTTGCTCCCATCAGATATGCCTCGTGTAACTGCATATTTAATGTTTTAAGGGTTTTCGTGTGATATTTAGTTTTTTTTATACGTACGGATTATTTTTCTATTGGTTCCTAATTCTATCGTTTGAGCTTTTCTTTTGTTATAGTCTATTATGAAATAAACTAAATAAGTCTGTTCCGTTATTAACGATGTTTGAAATTAGAATAAGTTTGGCTCCGGTGGTTTTATTTTTTTAAATTTAATCTCTTTTTTTGTTTTTTATTAATTCTTTATTGATAGGACTGATTGAAATTTTTCTAAATAGCTAGTTAAGACATTCTCGACTAATAGTCGGATTATAATGCAGTTTTCAGGAGATCGGTCCTATTATAATTATATTTTTATCGAAGAAAACAAATCGTAGTAAAATTTCTCGAGGATATCGCGTAAGTTCTAATTTACGTACAGAAATTCACGGTACGACGGTACTATTATTAATTATAACCCTTTCCGCGACTAATATAGTATATCATCGGAATATAATTTATCTGTATCAAAAGATGCCAAATAGGAGATCGCAGGAACAACAAAGACATTAATTAAAAATCAATAATAGAATCATACAACGGGTTAATACATTTAAATACTTAGGATATAATATTAACAGCAGATGGGACCTTGATTACGAAATAAAAACGAGAATCGAATATATAAGAAACATGTTTCTGAACATGAAAGGTATATTTGTGAACAAAACGATGAAATGGGACACCGGATGGAGGTTTGTGAAATGTTATATGTGGGCCATACTACTATATGGAATGGAAGCCTGGACCATCAAAAAATCAACGCTAAATAGATTGAGATCATTTGAGATGTGTGGCTATACCGTCGGATGCGAAAGGTTCCATTGACGGATAAAGTATCAAGTGCGGAAATACTAAAACGACTAAATAAAAGATTACAGTTAGAAAGCACTATTAAGAAAATAGCTCACTTCGGGCACCCATCTTGAGGAACAACAGATATATTACAATTGATAATCGAAGGAAACATCACTGGAAAATGATGAAGAGGAAGGAGAAGAAAAACATGGTTGGATAATGCAAAAGAATGGACAGGATTTAATACAGAAACCTTATTAGCCAACAGATTGGAAGATAATCGCCAACATCTATGGAGGATAACCAGAAGAAGAAGAAGAAGGTTGAATAAATGTTCTTAATCATCGATTTTCCCAGTCATTTTCCATTTGTTTAAGTCGTACTTGGTTTGTGCCACTCCACTTTTTATAAACGAAATTTAAATCGTTTCATTTCGGAGAGATTCCGTTACACTACTAGCGCCTCGAGTTCTCCGAACTTTTAGTTTGATTTTACCGAGTTTTCCAGCTCTTCGACTGTTCCTAAAAGGCTAATTTAAAACGTCCGTTAGCGAGTCTTGTATAGTTAATTAGTGGGTGGCGTCCATTGTTCGTTATTTCCCTTAGTTCTTTTTTTGCTGCTTCATTGCTTCTATGGTGCAATGCCGCTGTATTCGTACAACTTGTATAGCAGTGTGATGCTCTTCGTCGCAGATGCATAATGAATTATTCGAAATTTTTCGTGTTTTTTTTTTTTTAAGTTATAACCGGTTCTCCTATTTTGTATTCGTAATCCGTTTGGGGGCTTCCCTATAGCGTAACTCAGAGGCTACAGGAAGGTACTCTGTCTAAGTTATCGGAATTGCACATTACGGTTTCAAAGCGCTCAGCTCTTAAATTTAATAAACTGTACCAATAAAGCTTTTAAGAATTTTTCTGCAGATACCCACATAATATGTGACGATCGATGACGTATACATATATTTGTATGTTTATATATATCTATATATATATATGTGTGTGTGTGTTTGTTTATTATTGAGAAAACTTCTACTTAATCAAGTATGACATATTTCCTACTCTCAAGTTTTTGTTTTTTTATATACATTTATATTTATATATTTATATGTTATTATATTAAATACAAAAGTTTGTTTCCGTTCAGTTTTGTGATAATTATCTTCTAGTTAGTAATTAGTTCGCTTTAGGCTGCCTTGCTCTTATCAATATGTATACACGGAAGTAAGGAGTATTTAGCACTTATTGTCAGAATATAGAGAGAAAAGTTAACCTCAATTTATAACGGGGGTACTTGCAATTTTTAGAATCGTCACCGATCGTTTAACATTAATTAAGGTTGTTGTTACCATTACTATTAGTATTATCATTTGCCTATGTATACTTCGTTAGGATTTTATCAGTTAATGCCAATGAAATATGGAGTTTCCAAAATTCTTTCTTTCACTCATATATATATATATATATATATATATATACTTATATATGACGATGGTGAGTTCGATCCCAGCTCGCGACATAAAGTTTATAATGTTTGATCGTCATGTAACTCTTAATTATCATGGAAAAAGCAGTGATACCCATTCTTTATAAACATCGTGTGTACGCGTGTTTACGTTCCATGTAATTAGTGATTTGAGTGCTATACCATTTTGTATATAAAAAAATAACGCGCAGTGGGCTAGTCACGATGCTCGGCAATGAACAATTTGATGATATATATATATATATATATACATATATTTGTTTATTTATTTATTATTTATCGTTTTTACCCTAGTTAGGATTTCTGATAATACCCATCGTTAAACTTAGTTTGATTTTTATCACATTTTTGTATTTTTTTTTTCTTAATAATGTTTATTGTAAATCTGTTTTTCTCTCTCTTCCCCGATGCACTCTCTGTTGTTTGGCCGTTATGATAACGGTTATTCGCAATTTTTGACTGTAGTCGCGTTATTTCTAATTAATAAGCAATTATTTTTGCCTAAGTTTTTATACCTTCTGTTTTTTAGTGGCATTAAGGTCATTATTATTATCATTATTTTGTCCTTATCATCGTTATTCTTATCTTTAGTTTTATCAGTGACACGAGTAGTTATTTTGTCTAGCGGGAATATTTAAAAAAAAAAAAAATATGTTAGCCGTTTGAAAAGTGATTTTCTCTTTGGGTTCGTTTTTCTTTTTTTTAAATTACTAAGAAAACGTCCATATCTAAATAACAACTTCGGTTTGTAAAATTTTCGTAATGACGAGGTTAAGAGACGCTGGGGCAGTCAACTTGAATATGAGAAATGGAGAGGATAAGAATCGATCGAATGTTTGATTTGCCGTAGTTTTAAGTTTTGTGACGTCAGCTAGCACTTCCTTTACCATAATGCAACGAGCCCATTTATGATGCACTTATTAAGGTCAGACGCTTTAACTGGAACCCGGAATCGATAAGAACGTAGCACAGCTTCTCTGGCCGCTTTATCAGCTAGTTCATTAACACGAATACCAGTATGAGCTTGGAGCCACAGGAATGTCACTTTCTGACTCAACCTCGCCAGTACCAGTTTCATAACTTTTTTCGGCTATGGGGTGCTGATCAGAGCGCGGAATGCTGAGAGTATTTCAATATGTAATTGTTCCAATGGTTTATCATATAATGTGCTATCACTGATTGATGTTGATATTTTGTTATACATATATCGCGTTTTTAAACCTTCGGCGCGCGCGATGTTGTAAAAACTACAACAGCATCGAGTTTCAGTTATTATCAAAAATACAAACTATGTTAGAATTTCGAATACCGCATAATAATATTGCACACATTGACTTAATTTATTATGATCTACTAAAAATTCACTTTCGATTGTCTATGTACAAAAATATTTCGCGGGAGCTATAATTATGTATGTCTAGTTTTTATTTAATTATATGTGTTTTTACACTAGATTTACTGATGGTTTTAGTTGTATCAGGTTATTTGCACAAATTGCCCACGGCTGTGTACATTAATTAAATTGTATTTCTAATTTCGAAGAAATATAGATTTGAATTAATATTTATTATTATACAACTTTCAAAATATTTATCAGAAATAACCGAATTAAAAACTGAGGTTAAATTTTTTTCGATCGATTTACACAAGTCGATTCTTTTTACTCGTGGTAATTCAAATAATTTTCGGTTGAAAACAAACAGTTCTCTATCATTGAAAAAGTTCTTATTCGTATGGGAGCTGTAGAAATCTTTTATCGACGTTAATGCATTAACGGGAATTTTTAATATTTTCATTTAAAATTATATATGCATTAACGTGGAATTTTTAATATTTTCATTTAAAATTATATATGCATTAACGTGGAATTTTTAATATTTTCATTTAAAATTATATATGCATTAACGTGGAATTTTTAATATTTTCATTTAAAATTATATATGCGGCCATGTTGAAATTGTAAATTAATGAGACTCTTATTTATTAAAAAGGAAGAAATGTTTTCTGAGAAGAGAGAAATTGTTCCATCGTAGTGACGGCGTGTACTTTACATATTATTCCCTTAAGCTACGTTACAGACTGGTTTAATGATTTTTTTTTTTTAAATATATTTCCTGTAGAGAAAAAACAAATTTAACATATCTATGGAACGATTTGTAAGTGTCCTTCGGCAAATTATTATTTTATAATAATAGTCTTGACCTTGAATTGAAATAATCTTTTTAGATCTTTTCTTTTAGTTAATTTCGTTAGCTTGCGTTAATAAATTGTTTAACACCTTTCAACCCCCGGGGCAATTATTATTTCTAGTGATGATGCATAGTAAATGATAATTAGTTATATATATATAATATTAATTCTAATAGGAATTATAACTTAGGTTCTTCTCGGCACTATTTATAATTATCTTTTTTTATTATTGTTTCGAAATTATTTTTTATAAATTTCGGAATAATATGCCGAATTAAATTAACTAACATCTTATTTTGACCTGTTTAAACATATATGAGATCACAACGATCAGATTGGACTAGGATTATATCGAATATTTTGATTTGGACTTCATTTTACGTAGCTCCTAAAAAAAATTTCTATCAAAATTAATTTCCATCGTCAGGAAACGTTCGCGCTATTTGAATGTTATTGAAATATTACGCGAACAAATTTAATATCGAAATATTTCGGATGATTTAATTTTTTTTGTCTAAATTTGAAATTTTCATTTTAACATTGTAATAGACTATCTTATCTGTATCTTTATGATTTTCCAAACCCATCCAACACGCAAGTGGGACTATTTGCTGACGACGCTGCGATATTCTGCAGACTTCAGTATGGGATATCGCGGGTACTTAAATACTACAATAAATGGTAAGAACAAAACCGAAGATATTTGCTTCTCCCGCAGGAGACCTGCTCTACCTGACAATCTGGTGGTACAGGGAAACACTTTAGAGTGGTGCGATAAGGTTCGTTATCTTGGTGTAATCCTCGACAATAGACTTACTTTCACTAAACACATAAATAATATCACAATCAAGACAAACAATACCTTCTAATCACAAGTCCTTTCTCAACATTAACAACAAGATAATCCTCTACAAAGCACTAACCCAATACTTTGCTACGCTTGTCCTTCCTGGAGCTCTATATCAAAAACCTCCTTTAACAAGTTACAAGTCATTCAAAACAGATGCCTCAGATGTATTCTCAATGCACTTCGCTATGCCAGAATCGACAGTATGCACGAAGCTACTGACCTGCCCTATATTAGAGATTTTGTTCTAAAGCTATCGACTGCCTTTTTTATTAAATGCTCATACCAAAACAATGTACTCGTCTCCTCGATTGCCAATTACGATTCTAAGCAACTTCGTTTCATATTCTAAATATAAACACAGGCGACTTAAACGTAACATTATGTAGTAATTAATTTTAATTTTTTAATTATAGTTTAACCTCTTTGCTTAGTAAGCACCTTCGACACCCGTGTCATCCACTTTTTATATGTGTATGTATTTATATATATATATATATATATATATATGTGCGTATATACATAGTATTTATTTAAGAACTTACAACCTAAACATTATATTTTTGTAGCTTAGACTTAAGTTTCTTTACTATCATGTATTACTTTTAATTAGAAAACGTGTTTATTTTTTAGCCGCAGGTTTTGATTTGCTTTTTTCCTGCAGCATTTAACGTTTTGTTTTGCTTTATTATTCTTACTGTGTTATCGTGGCAAGGTGTTCCCGGTACACAATGTTTGTAACCCATGTTATATTTTCTTGCATTATGCAAATATACTTTGTTGTTGTTGCTGTTGTCTTATTAAACGATGGATATATATATATATATATATATATATATATATATATATATATATATAAATATATTGTATACTGCAGAGGAAAAAGAAGACTAGAAATGATAATACCGAATTTATTTTTTTATTTTTTTATTTTTTTTTTTGGTCCAGCTTGGACCATTTGGCCAGTTTAAATCTTTATGCAGTTAGTGTATTTTAAATCTCAATGTTACTACGTTTGATAAATTTATATAAACTAATTGTAACAGAAGACAATATGAATTCAATACTCACAGGTAATGTGTGCCACTTTTGTAAAATATTAGAGAAGAGCTCATCTATATGTTTGAGAAATAAACCCAAAATTTGATGCTCAATACGGCACGTGTCACATGTACCATCCGAAATTATGCCTAATTTAGCAAGATGCGAGGGGGAGAGGTTATGCCCAGTACGTTGTCGAAATAAAGTTGATATGTCATCCCTCGAAACGTTGTATAATTGAAACCATGGCTTGCCGGAAACCGTACGTACCAAATCGAAAGTATTTTTTCCCTTTATTCTGACTTTCGATTATGTAATACTGTTGAAAATCCATTAATACAGAGTGTTTAATTTTTGGTAAAATATCAGTCTGGCAAAGGACACTTTGATATATTATAACTCGTTAATTCATCGAACACCGAATTTAGCAAGTAAAACTTTTAAAGTGACCAATGCCAGAAATCGCATCGTATGAGTTGCACGCTATCTCTTGTCCCAAGAGATGCGACTACGAGGACGACGATATTATATAATAATAATATAATAAAGCCTTTATTTCATTTACATTATCCAAAAAATACACTAATAAAATAATTGAAATTAATGATAATAATGAAAGCCCGAATTGAGCAAAGGCCTATTTCGTTGTTTTTTTATTAGCTTTAAAGATATATATCCAACACCCATTTTCTTCCAAATCGTTCTATCTGTTGCTTTCCGCATCCAATTGATCCCAACATATTTAACACTTTCAATCGTCTTTTTAATCTTTGAATTTTCCTTTTCCTATCCAGCCGAATTCATTCTATACATTTTCTATCTGCTTGTTTTCGCGTGACGTGACCACGCTATATATGAGTTTTCTTACTATCTCCATTAGGTCTTCTGTCCTTGACAGCGCTCTTAATGCCTTATTGTTTATTCTATCAAATTTTGTAACCCCCCTAGCATTTTCCTTTCCATCGCTCGCTACACAATTTGTAATACACATACTTGGCTATTCTAACGGTTTGAATGAAATTTGTTCATACATGCAGTGTATTGAGTAACTAAAGATAGTCGGTATGGAAATGATAATTTTTGATATTTACCGGGATCCTCGTAAAATTTCGAAAATTCAATTTTTTCCCGCGGTTTTTTTCGATAATTATCTAATTGTTCGTTTAAAATTTCATCTCGATCGCATTTTCGAAGGTTACAAACTTAGAAATTCGCTTTTTGTTTTGCGTATGTATTAGTAAATTAAATTGAACTTTAATTATTTGGGGTACTGCGTGATAGTCCGGAAATATTTTTTAATCCGTGCAAGAATTATTTTAAGGAAAACAATCCTATGGGAAAGTTTCAACAATTTATTTCCAAGAAGACATTCACCTGATATATGTTAAAACTGAAGCTTTTTTATATAACTCCGAAAATTTATGAAACGAAATTCTACACGATTAAAATAGTTACGCGTGTAACGATTTTCAATTCGTGATTCTTATATTGTCATTTACATAATTCGCGAGCTATTTTGGATATATTTTTATGTCTGCTGTTATGCTCGTTTCAATACCTAGAAAGTAAATTTTGTAAATTTTGTAAATTTTGTAAATGTATACGCGGACAACGCCTCTCATTCGCGCGCGCATACATATATATATATATATATATATATATATATATATATATATTACAAGATACCTCGTAATTATACAAGATACCCGCATATACTATTATTATAAAGAAAAATTTTAAGAAATTTTATATATTTATTATACAGAAATATTTTACTTTATATTTTAAAATAATTAATATATATATTTTAATGAATTAGTTAAAATTTTTATAATAATTTAATTTACTTGAAAAATATTAAATAACTAACCCAACCGGATTTATAATTACTGTGTGTCTATCCTTCTTCATTTAATTTTATCTGTTTTGATTCTGCAACTAACAACTGAACTATTTTACGGAAAAATTCGAACTCTCGAAAATGAACAACCATCCCTTTTTATACATTTTTCTTACATAATTTACTGGCTGTAATTTATTTTTTTACTGGCCAGATTTATTTGGTCAAATTAATTTACTGTTTTTTCTTCCATTGACTAACTAAAATTAATTTTAACTATTTTATAATAATAGTTTATCTACTACAAATCCGGTTTGATTATATTATAATAATTTTAGTATGTTTTACTTTAATTAAATAAATAATTATATATATATTTTGTTTTATTATATTAATTAAATTAAATATTAGTTTTCCACTTTCAATATAATAAATTTAGATTTATTATAACGTGAACATACGATGATCGTCGTATAACCCCGCCGCTAACTAATAAGAAAACTGCAAATTTATTTGAAGTTTACTTATTCTCTATATCTTCTCGTGCTCGATACCTTTTATATTACTCTGTGCTTTAACCAACATTTACATCATGACTATTTCTTAACATGAGTATGGAAAACTAATTTTACAAAATCTTAAGATATAAAAAAAAATCGATTCACTTGAAACGTGAGAAATTTACATGATATGTACATACATTTGAAAAAATATAAGAATTTTGATAAATATAAATTAATGTAAAAATAAATTGGTCTTAAATAAAATAAGTGATATTTACAAAACATTTAAAAATTATATATATGTCGTAACGCATGGATTGGCTTGGCTGAATTTTCCCGCGCTGATTTGGTCATCTCCTGGTTTTCTTTTCGTTCTTTTTACTGCGTGGAAATAGCGATCTTCAATCTGCGTTGTCGTTGATATTTCATGAATGGTAACATTTTACGAACGTTTTTTTTTTTTAATTTCAAAGTTCAATGACGTATGTGCGTCAAACATTTGATGTAAGCTGCTTTCGGCGATATTAAACCAAATGAGCTTAGGTTATTGATAGTTGAACAACGTTTTGTATCAAACGTGATCCATTTTTTTACTTTTTTAACATGTTCATTTACCATTTTCGAACATCGATAACGTTCAGAGACGGTTCGTAACGATTTGGTTAGCGATTTGAATTATTTCATTCAACGACGATTTCTGCGATTAATATTTATAAACAGCAGATCAATATTTTCGGAAACAAACGAATTTTTCACGAAGATGATCTTCTCATCAGGCAGTTCTTTTTTTTATAGCCGATCCCTTTTCACGATTGCATTGTCTGGCTGGATTGCCCTTCCATGTGTCACGCTTTATTAATTCTATAACTGTTACGGAACATTTTTCATTTACAAATATTTCAGCCTTTCCGCAAACTTCATCTTATCTTAATTTTACGAATGCGACATCAGGATAGTATACTAGTTAACAGATAGATTAATTTCATTTAGTATTTATATGTATGTTTATATATTCTTTTATATAATTGACACGTATACACATTCTAATTCTCACTCACATATTTTATCCGTCATTTTCAAACATACACACGCACATTTTCTTTCTGACTATAAGTAGGTACATGATTATTATTTTATAAAAAATAAAATATACATAATAATAGATACAATCAACACTTAAAGCATTTCTTGATTCTGGTTTTTATTTATTCTTCTTATGTCGATCCTGAGAAGTATACATCTTCATTTTCCAATCTGATTGAATAACTTAGAACCATCAATGATTCTGGTATGCTAACTCTACTAAACAAATATCTATAAACTTTGCATTAATAATTAGTATATACATATTACATTTATTTATTATTTATTTATTCAAATCTTTTTAAATTTCTTTGGTTTAAATAAAATTTAAATTTATTTATAAAACTACAATAATTTTAAACTATAATAAAACGTTTACTAATATTACTTTCATAAAATTTTTGAATCGTAATATTATGTTGTAGCTTTTCATACTTAGTTTTCTGCTGCTTTGTTTGTTCATTTAGTTTTTTAATTCTTCGTTCTGGATTTTTTATACAAACTTCATCGTTCTTCAGTCTATTCTGTAAGTGTGAGATCTGTATTTTTAAACGTTTGACCTCATTATTTTTATATCCATCCAGTCTAGATTTGAGTTCAGAAATTTTATACTGATGTTCATTCTTAATATCTTGATGCACTTGTATCAATCTTTCTTCACTAAATTTCATGTATCTTTTGCTATAATGTTTAATTACTATCTTTTTTCCTTCTCGAATTGCCTTTTCTTTATCTAACAATTCTTGCTTTAATTTCTTATTATCTTCCTTCAACAAAGACTCATTGTGTTCTACATCTCTTTTCTTACAATTAAATTCCTTCATTTCTTGGTAATTCAATTTCTCTGAAATATCACCTTTTAATTTATTCCATTCGTCTCTCGATGTTTTTATTTCATCTTCTAAAATTTTTTTCTGTATTTTATACTTGTACTCATTGCTACTTAATTCTTGAATTATTTCTTCAGCATAAGATTGTTTATTCTGCAATTTTTTGATTTTATTTCTTTTAGGTTTGTCACTAATCATTGCTTTGTGTACTTCATCCTTCAATTTAATCAAACCTTCCTTTTTTTCAGGCCTGATTTGATCAATTTTATCCTTGTCAGATAGAACACTATCTTCTGCGAGGTTTTCGTTTAGTTTTGAAAATTTTTTATACTGTTTTAAATTAGTTCGCAATTTCTTGCATTCAGCTGTTTGCGATTGTAATTTTGTTTTCAACTGTTCATTCTCTTTATATAAATTATCGAGAGAAATTCTTAATTTCAAATTTTCTTTATCGCTATTTAACTTAGATCGCTTTTCTTCTAATTTTTTGATTGATCTGTTAAGGGTATTTGACTTTTCAATTAACACCGATTTGTGTACTCTTTGCAGTTCCACAAATTCTCTTTTCAATATTTTATATTCTGTTTCTTTGCAATTAAATTTATCGGACAAATCATTTCGTTGTTTTTTCATATTCGCAATTTCCTGTTTATGTTTGGCATTTATTCTATTTAAAACATCATCGAATTGTTTTTTCTTATTTTTACCTCTATCAAAAATTTTAAAACCTTTAAATCTTTCACTTAAGTCTGTAATCGTCTTTGTCACAATTTTTAATTTTTTATTAATATTAATATTGATTTCAAATGAATTCTTTTTTAAAACCGATATATCTTTTCCAAACGCAAATAAGCGTTCCTTTTCATCATTTAGATATTTCTTAAATTCCTTCTGAGTTTTTTCAGTCATGTCCTTTTCTACTTCTATGTGTGTCACTTTTTCTTCTATATACTTTATCCATTTATTAATCAGTTCCTTTTTTCCTTTTTCAGTTTTCGAGTCCATATAGGTAATTACACTTTTTATGTTGTTTTTATTTTTTCTTAACTGTTCATTAATATTTTCTATGTTTTTTATCTCTTTATTATTTTCGTCTTTAATATTATTTTTTAAATCTGCTATATTCTTTTTGTGGTCATTTGTTTTAGTAATTTTAACTTCTAATGTTAATTCCGCCGTTTCCGTTTTTAGTTCAGTTACTTCTGTTTCCATTTTTCCTCTAAAATTGAACATTTCTTTTCTTCTTTCTTTCATTTCTGTTATTATTTCTGTTTTCATTTCTTTCATTTCTGCTTTCCTTTCTACTTTCATTTCATTCATTTCTGCTTTCCTTTCTGCTTTCATTTCTAATTCATTCATTTCTGCTTTCCTTTCTGCTTTCATTTCTGCTCTCATTTCATTCCTTTCTGCTTTCCATTTATTCATTTCTGCTTTCCTTTCTTTCATGTCTGCTTTCATTTCTGCTCTCATTTCATTTATTACTGCTAATATGTCATCTATGGTAGCCATTTTTTAAGTTTAATTATTTTGTAAGAAGTTTGTAATTTATAAATTAAATAAGAGTTTAATTTTAATCTATTGTTGTGATCACTAATAATTTATCTGAAAATGCAAGTTCTAATTTAAAAATTAAACGAGAGTTTAATTTTAATCTATCGTCGCGGTCGCCAAATTATACAAGATACCTCGTAATTATACAAGATACCCGCATATACTATTATTATAAAGAAAAATTTTAAGAAATTTTATATATTTATTATACAGAAATATTTTACTTTATATTTTAAAATAATTAATATATATATTTTAATGAATTAGTTAAAATTTTTATAATAATTTAATTTACTTGAAAAATATTAAATAACTAACCCAACCGGATTTATAATTACTGTGTGTCTATCCTTCTTCATTTAATTTTATCTGTTTTGATTCTGCAACTAACAACTGAACTATTTTACGGAAAAATTCGAACTCTCGAAAATGAACAACCATCCCTTTTTATACATTTTTCTTACATAATTTACTGGCTGTAATTTATTTTTTTACTGGCCAGATTTATTTGGTCAAATTAATTTACTGTTTTTTCTTCCATTGACTAACTAAAATTAATTTTAACTATTTTATAATAATAGTTTATCTACTACAAATCCGGTTTGATTATATTATAATAATTTTAGTATGTTTTACTTTAATTAAATAAATAATTATATATATATTTTGTTTTATTATATTAATTAAATTAAATATTAGTTTTCCACTTTCAATATAATAAATTTAGATTTATTATAACGTGAACATACGATGATCGTCGTAATATATATATATATATATATATATATATATATATATATATATATATATATATATGTATATATATCGGTCCGGGTGACATAATGCCAGGAAAATATTGTGTCCAGATATTGAGGCTGGTAATAATTTACGAGTAGTAGTTTACTCGACGTGTGCCGCTGTATTTAATAGTCTGGTAATGGATGAATATAAAAGTGGCCGGGAATCCTAATGAATCACTGTGAATTCTTTTTTCGGATATTAGGTTCTTAGATGTGTACATAAACGCGCACATATGTATACATATTCACGCGTGTATATTTCAGTGTATATATAAATATATACGTATATATTTGTAATCCTCGATCTATACGTTACAGACTACACGAGCAAAATCGTTTGTTTAAAAAGTGGACGCCGAACTATGGAAGCCGAAGTGAATTTCGCATTTATCGATTTAAGCACGTAGTCTCTAATAAAAGATGCAAACTGACGAGAGAGAATTTCTGATGACGACTATATTTATGCGTCTGCTCCGACAAAATAAAACTCGGTTTAGTCCGTGATTAATATTATCTCGTTCGTAAGAAATACTGTAGGGCAACCGATAATTTACTTCGTTAACGGTAAAATAATATTGGTTAATTTTTACTTTTGTTCCGATGTCAGAATCCGGATGTTTTTTCTCCAGGCGACGAGGAATTTTAAAGAACGAATGTTTTTTTTTTTGCATTGCCCCGATAAATATTCTACAAAGACAAATTCGATAATTGAAAACAAATTTCGCAATTTTTAAAGTAAAGACGGCTATACATTTTAAAGGTCTTTTGCTAGCCTAGAACATATCGTAGCTGACCGTAGCCGTCAAATATTCTACCGTCACCGGCCAATACTGTAGGCTGCCGTGTACGTACAGTCAGCGTTGTCAGGCGAGGATGTTTGGTATGTGTTTGTCCGCTCACCAACCGATATGCGCAGGCGGCCAACCGCGTTGCTAACCGAGTATAATAGAGTGTTTGACTTTGAAGAGTAACGCAGTTACGAGTTTATTTTCAATTTACAACATCCAAAATATATGTACACCATCGATAAAGACCGCGCGTGTGTGTGTGTCTAAATTGCAGATTAAATAAAATCACCGTGTATTTTCTAGTGCAAAAGAATTGCCGATTCTTTTAATTTTCTAAGGACCGTTTCAACAAAATTAACTACACTGTTCCCAAACGCCGCTAAAAAAGAGCCGAAATATGCGGTAGTTGGCGGAGCAGGTGCGAAACAGTTTAATACATCGTTCTTCATACGTTGTAACTGGCATATTTTTTTTTTTCCCGCGTCCTGATACGGTCATGGTTACGTTCTAGTTGGCGAACGACGTACCATTGCCTGGCTCTGCTTTTCATTTTACTTTCTGCACCGACTAATGATAGTTCAGTTGGCTAGAGGCCCTACCGTTAAAAATACTTCTCTCTGATAGGATTAGTCGTATTTACTTTTATGTTATTTTTTTAAAAAGTCGAGTATATTTTAGGATTAAAAAACAGCCTAATTTGCAAAAAATTGGAGTTCGAAATAATTACGGATATTCGTTGGCGTGTTAATTTTGAAATAGTCGAAATGTGTAAAAGAAAATTTAGAAAACTTCCAAGTAAAAATTGACGAAATTTTCACATATCTCTCGTAAGTCGAATTAAAATCATCGGTGTTTTTTGAATTTATTTCGTAATAAACGATTAAATAAAACCGCTTACATATTTACGTTTAATTATTTATTAACGTATATTATTTTCTGTACGAGCGTGAAAATGAATTCTCGGAGTAGGACAAAAAAAAAACCTTCAGACCTATTTAGACGTACATCGAAGCCCCAGTGACGAGGTTAATTTAAAATACTACGTAGACGAACGTCGTGTAGTGTGTTCGGAGTGCGAACCCATAAATTAGTTCGTGACGACTGGTGAGAAGTTATCGATGAAAAATTCATGAAATTCCGAAAATAAAATGGAAACTCCTTATCACGAACGACTAAACATTAACGACTTTTTAGATTTCATTAACTTTAAATCGCAGACGTAAAACAAATCGACTAGCGAATTCTTAAATATTAATTCCTTCATCTCTATTAATGAAAACGCTATCGTTGGTTACTCGACATCTCGGTCAGCGGAATATTTTTTATAATTTAATCCTTTCTCAGCTGTCGCGAACGCACGATCGATTTTAAAACGCGAACCAAATCGAACGATATTAATCGAAAATCGTTATTTTAACTCGACGGAAATAAGTAATTTTTTTCGCGGTAAAAATCGCTTGCTTCAAAATAAAAATTTAACCATCCCGATGAATTTAGAAATTTATAATATTTTAACTAATAACATTCGCGCGATCAAATAAACCGCATTCGATCCGATTAATTTATTTACTATTTGAATTATTTAATAACTGACAGCCATCCATGCATGTATAGTATACGTGTGTTTACGTGAATTTTCTGTGCAATAATTCTTTCGTTTAATTTTTCACACGTGCATCTAGTATATGATGTAGGATGCACGTTTATATACGTGTCACATTTTTGCATCTAGTACACCTAAAATATAGTATAAATGTCATGATAAGAGTTATAAAAATTCTTAGGTGTTGAATATATGCTTAAATTTAATGTTTTCCACGATTCGTACATATTCAGCGCCTTTGGTTATCGCAGAAATGGAGATTCTCTTTCACGTCACGCCCTCTCTGTACAAGTGCCAAATATTTAACTATATAGATAATTCCCGATTTTCCGCCAATTTATTTTCAGTTATCATTCGAAATCAACTATTTACACATAATAGACATACTACAAACGACCGCACACAAATCAGTCATTTTGACACGGTTCTTCAGTTCTATTGGCAACATTATATATATATATATATATATATATATATATATATATATATATATATATATATATATATATATATATATATATATATATATATATATATATTACAAGAAACCTCGTATATACTATTATTATTATTATTATAAAAAAATAAAGTATTTATAAAGAAAAATTTTTATTTATATTAAAATAAACTATTATATATTTATTAATGAATTAGTTATAAAAAATAATAATTTAATAAAAAAAATTTACTTGACCGGATTTGTAATTGTTTCAACCAATCATCCTTCTAATTCTAACCGTCTTGATTAAGAAACTAACGACTGAACTTTGTAACTGAAAAACTAGAACTCTCTCGAAAATGAACAACCATCCCTTTTTATACATTTTTCTTATGCCTTGTTAAACAAAAATTACTGGATTTTCTTCATTATTTACTGGCTGTATTAACTAAAATTATTTGGTCAAACTAATTTACTGTTTTTTTTTTTTCCATTGACTAACTAAAATTAATTTTAACTATTGTATAATAATAGTTTATCTACTACAAATCCGGTTTGGTTATATTATAATAATTTTAATATATTTTACTTTAATTAAATAAATAATTATATATATATTTTGTTTTATTATATTAATTAAATTAAATAAAATATTAGTTTTCCACATTCAATATAATAAACTTAGATTTATTATAACGTGAACATACGACAATCGTCGTAATATATACATATATATATGGATGGCTCTATGGAGTTGGTTCCGCATTTATTACTCCTTCCTTGAACGTTACAAAAAACTTTACCTAAATTTTCTTAAATATTTACAGCTGAGTGTCTTGCGTCACGGCGCTTCGCTACGTTTTAGCAAATATCAGTCAAAATGTAGTAATTTTTACAGATTCACGTAGCGTTCTCAAAGCTATTTTAAATTTCTCATTTAATAGTAGCTGTTTACAACAAATCGTTCTTTTCACGCACAAATTAGCCCCTTCGCTAATCTGTACCCATCCTTGCGATGGAGATCAGAAAACCGTCTATTTTTCAGTTGCAGTTATTATAGAATGTACCGGCCAAAATTCCTGTCACGTATAAAATGTGAGTGTACAAGCGATTGTTATATTATTATATATTATAAAGTATTGTAAAGGGGAGTTTTAGCCTAAACTAACGGTGTGCTGCAGTGTATTTCACCTGTGTGAATTAAATAAATTGTAGAAGATTAATTCGAGTAATAAAGTATTAATAAAAAGCGAGCGTTCGGTATTTTCGAAAAAATATTTAATTACGAATTACGAAATCATTTCCGGCGTTATAACCCGAAATCTCAATTTTGACAAATATCAGGAGACGGGGATACCCTTAAGTTTTTTTAAAAATGAATTTTAGAATTTTTCGTTCGGATTTTTTTCTTAAAATAATTCTTTCATAGATTAAAAGAATATTGCTTCTGAAACGGTATGCGATATATCAAAATTTTAATTATATTTACTAAACACGTACGTGGTGAAAGCAAATTTCTAAACTTATTCGAAAACAGTTATCGATTTTCGAAGTTTTATGGGTCGTAATTGCGTTCCGGACCCAAAATTTAAAAATTCGCCAAATTTTTACAGCCGTTTCTGAGATAATACACATAAGAATTGCTAGTTTAATAATATAGGCGATATATAAATACGTGTATACTTATAATAATCCTAATTCTTCAATCTTGTTAAGGGCAAGTAATAAGCACTAAGTATTCAATATTACTGACCTGTGTATGTGTGCTAAGGAGGTGGTATTAACTGCGCGTACATAGTTGTCTAAAGTTGTAAAGATAATGTATACATAGACGTTGACTCTTTTCCATTGGGAAATGAGTTAATAAAAATACGACAGTATGTTATCAACGTCAATTGTGGTCAAAAGACCGGTGTGACAAAAAAAAAAAATATAAAAAAAAAAAAAAAATTGATGTTCGAAATGTCAGAATTCTCCGGATATGCCATTTTCCACGTTACTATATGGTTGTACACATCGTGCTATATTTAATTTTCGCGCCCTGCTCCTGTCTTCACTTATTTGCGTTAAATGTTGATCTTGATCATGTCCGATAACACGATCTATCCGTTTTGTATCTTCTTTCTTTTAATATAGTGTTCGTAATAAACTCCATTTTCACGGATTAGTCTAAATACTTTTTTTTGTTACTAATTTTCTTTGTTCACGCTATTCCATTCTACTCCAACACCGGGTTTCGAACGCCTCCAACTGGCTTTATATATATATATAAAGAATTGCTCGTTTAATAAGATTTAGAATACTTACGATATTGAAAATAAATTTTTTAATTTAATTTTCTAATTCCATAAAATCCGGAATGATCATGCGTTAAACGTCCAGTACGAATAAAATTTAGTAAGTTATTATATGAAACATTTACCTAGATGATAATTTATTACGAAATGTTTCTACTTGTTTTTTGTTTTTTGTTTTCGTCACACGTTAAAATTATTTTCTTTTTGTCATTTCATTTTTACGAAGCACAAGGAGAAATTCGATAAATAATATTACGACCGACAACGGCGGTTGGTAATGTAGAGAATGGCTGGACAAAACGGAAAACCGAATCGTTCCAGTCATTGGTCATTGGCTTCACGCTGGCTTCATTTATTGTTGTACTCATTTTACAGTCTGTTTTTTTTTTTTTTTTTTATCTTATTAACATTATTTTCATATTGTTGCGCTGCGGCTCCGTTAATATCTATTCCATGTTATTTACCATTTAGACTACGTGTACTCCATATTAGGAAATGTATCGAATGTTAAACGAGTCTATAAAATCCAGCCAGAACTACCTGCTTACTAATAGGTTTTATCGTCGACCTAGGAAAATTGTTAATAAACTCTTTTACATCCACTTTGTCTACTGATGATTTTGTCACGTATTTACATATATTTGTTTGTATATATATATATATATATATATATATATATATATATATATATATATATATATATATATATGTTGTAAGTATAATACATATGTAAGCACGTAAACAAATGTTGATGCACGTTTGTTATTTATTATATATATATATATATATATATATATATATATGTATATACATATAAACATATACAAATGAGCATTCTGCATTAGATATATTTTTGAAATTGATAATCTTGATTTATCCGTATGTTTGTTTTTAATATTTGAAATATAGAATTAAAGAAACCCGTTTAATCTTATTTGCTCGATTTACTTATTTTAAATATTCAACAGATTATACTGTCGTGCCTGCTGTGAATGATACATACACACTTTGGACTATGTTTAAATATTAAATAATTCTTTAATATTATTTTATATAACGAGGAAATGTAGTAGATCTGTGTATATACACGTAGATATCTATATAGTATATACGTACAACGCTCGACATTTGATAATTGTATAATTGTAGGCGAGTGATGTACAGCAAAGCAAAACTTTTGATAAAATGCGCTGGAATGGAATATATTACGACAGTCCTTAAGGAGATGGCCAGGTCGAAAATATCTAATCGTATTGGTAGAAAACTGATTTAAATAACGCGGTTTATATGAAGACAGAAATTGATTTAATGTTTCAAAATAGAAGCGGTTGTCGGATGCATCCTATCTACCCTACATATTGTTCAATGACACCGATTGCTACCAATAAAAAAACAAAACTCTACAATAATAACTGTCGATAGAGCGGATATATTACACGAAAATTTAATTTAATAACCGATTTTAACAAACTACATATCTCGCTGCCTATGTAACAAACAATAGGAAATGCGAGAGAGAAATTATACGAAGAGTAGGCATAGCGAAAAATGTTAGAAAATTACGGGAGAATGACGAGGGGAAAAAGCGATTAATACAATCACTAATAAATATTACAATACAGTTCGTAGTCTCGAACAATTTGTATTGCTAACGAAACATTTAAAATGATTTGCTACAGACACGCACTAAGAATATTACCGAGTATAGAGCTAGACTTTCAGATCTCTAGAACAACTGCATATAGATACTAGAAGACGGCTATATTCTACCTACGATAAAGATTCATCGGTCACAAGTTGACACATTTTTAATACAATTCATTTTGTTGTTGGTAGCTATATTTAAACGAACGAATGAATAACCTATATTTAGTATAACTAACTATATTTTAATGTTATCATATATATATATATATAATAATGAATAAATAAATGAACAATAATATATTTGCATATTTAAATATTTTCTGTTTACAAAAAAGTAAAGTTACCATTCAATAGAATTTTCTGTACCGAATATATCAACGATTCTTTCCAGAAAAAATTAATATGAAATATAATCTTATAAAATATTATTTAAATTACGCCTTATTATAAGATTGCAGGAAAAATTTTTAATACAAAAAGCCTGCTCATTTAAAATAACAGAGTGCGTACACTCTTACCGTATCAACAATATACTTAAAAATATCTTGGCTTATTTATTAATACTAGAACTAGAATTTGTAGCTGGCTTACTATAGAAGGATGTGTTTTATACGCCTATGCTTATATCTTTTATACCTGTGTCGTAAAGCTTGGTAATCGTAATTCCCTATAGAATTTACCATTGGAATGTCGGAATATCTACAATCGGCAAAAAATTTTTTCGTTTTATCCTTAATCATTTCCTGTACGTAAAGGAATTTTAACGCATCATGGAGAGATTTTATTGAAGTAAATCGAGGTTTATTCAAAATTATTCGAAGGCAATGGTTTTGCACTCTTTGCACGTGATTTATATTACTACTACTAGTATAAGACCACACTGGGCAGGCATAGAGTAGCTTTGGTAAAATTACCTTTTTGTATAATAAAAATTTGTTTTGCGTTGAAAGCGCAGATCTTTTGTTAAATATAGGAAATAGACAACCCATTTTCCGTATTGTTCTACTTACACAATCATTAATATGTTTTGTAAATGTGAGTTTTCTGTCTATGATGACGCCTAAATGCTTCACATGTTCCTTCCAGTCAAGTTCAACGTTTTTTATTTTAACGAAACGATTTAATGAAGGCCTACGTCTGGTAAAAATTATTGACTCTGTTTTCTCATCGTTAACTTTTATTTTCCATTTATGATAGAATTTAGACATGACATCAATTGCTTTAGTTAATCTATTACTTATAGTGTCTATTCTATAAGAAGATACCATTAGAGAGGTGTCATCAGCATAGAGATTTATATCTACTCCTGGGATTGTCGGTAAATCATTAATATATACAATAAAAAGGAATGGGCCTAAGATACTGCCTTGAGGCACCCCAGCTTTAACGTACCTTATATCAGAGTTATGGTTTTTCAGTTTCACATAGAATTTTCTATTCATCAAATAAGATTTAATAGTAAAAACAAGATATGGAGGGAAATTATATTTAATTAATTTATATATGATTCCATCATGCCATGTGTCAAACGCTTTTTCTATGTCCATCAAGACAACACCCGAATGTTTATTCTGGTTAAAGTTATCAGTAACTTTGTCACAAACACTGGCCAGCTGGATTGTCGTACTTAGTTTTGGTCTAAAACCGTATTGTGAATCAGCTATGATGGATTCTCTGTCACTAAATGCTCTCAATCTTACTAGTATTATTTTTTCAAAAACCTTACTTATATTACTGAGTAAACTCACAGGTCTAACATTTTGAACCGAAGATGAATCTTTCCCAGCTTTTGCCAAAGGTACCGTTACCGATACTCTCCACGACGCAGGATAATAGCATAGGCGTAAACATGAGTTAAATAGAACCTCCGAGGCGACTATTGCTTTTGTTGGTAGATTTTTGATCATTTTTATGCTAATTTGATCGTGACCAACTGAATTTTTCAGCCTGAGAGTGGAGATAAGGCGTTTAACCTCTTTAGGTGTTGTAAGATCTACGAGTGAAATCACTGCAGGAGTGTTAAGTGAGTAATTGTTTATCGTCTGCTTTACCTTACGTTCATGATACCGGGTTGACATCAACACATTTTGACTGTGAATAGTACTAAAATGCTCAACTAAAATTTCCGCTTTGTCTTCAACGGAATAGGCTATCCTACTCAAATTAATTGGGTCTTTAATAGGCGGTAATTCGGTTTGGCCTTTACAGAAGTATTTATTAACTCTCCATAAACTATTATCAATTGGAGAGAGGTTTTTGAGGAATTTATCATACTGTAAATTTCTTTCATTTATTAACTTTGTTTTAACTACCTTATTTAATTTGTTATACAGCTTCTTATACTTGAACTTATGTATGGCTATTAAGGTTATCGATATTCTATCATTTTTGAAGTTAAAATGTTTTTTTTTTTTAAATCGTTATTCTAGCCCCTTCAGACTTATGTTCTCTCCCATTTGTTTACAATTATATTTATGATGTGCCATTCTATGCAGGGCTCTTCTGTTTCCCAAAGTACATCTCGATTTTCTCACCTCTCGATATACCAAGAACTATTACATTAACATTTTCGTACATGGATCATTTTTGAATCTAATGACTTGAACCTATATTTAACGATCGATAAATTATTCCTTCGAAATTTCTAATTGTACGCATTTTATTGACGCCGTTAATTTTATCAATATTTTTCTAACTTTATAATCGGTATTCTATTCGTATTTATTTTTTTTTTGCACTTGCTTTCAGATATATATATATATATATATATATATATATATATATATATATATATATATATATACATATCTTCTTCATCCGCCTTCTCCGTTGCGGAGGTCGGTGATCAATTTGGCTACAGTCTCTTTTGACAAAACAGTCCGAAGTAATTGAATGGTCGAGCAGCCAGACCAGCGTCGTAAATCTCCGTGAATTTTGAGGACGTCCCACTGATCTCTTCTCAGCGATTTTGCTTTCTATAATAATTCGCAATATTTCATACGTGGGTTCTATATGTCTCGAGTAACGCAGCTTCCTTTATATAATAATTCTGTATGCTTTTTTTTTTTATTTTATCGAGGACTTCGTTATTTCTGATTTTTTGTACCCAAGGAATTTTTAGTATTCTTCTGTACAGGTACATTTCAAAAGCTTCGATGCAGCGTCCAACTTTCATAGCCGTATATCAGAACCGAGAAGACATAACATTTGCGAAATTCTTAATCGTAAATCCAGATTTAGTTCTTTCCTAACCAACACTTTCTTAATTTTTGTGATCATCAGCCTTGCCTGCTCTATTCTCGATAGTACTTCTCTTTTCGCGTCAATTTACACCTATTTAATAGTTGAAACTTGTTCCAGCTCTGTTCCGTTTATCCATATCGAGCATTTTCTTGGTTTCCGGGAAAATAACGTCACTTTTTTTTAAATGTTTTTGTTAATTGGAAGACTAAAAACTTCGCTATGAGTAACACGAGTTTATTTACCATTTCCTGTAGTCCGTCCTGCCTATGTGCTATTATGTAGCGGTCGTCTACATACCGTATGTTATTAATCGTGTGCCCATTTGATTTAATTCCTCCGCCATATTTATTCAGCGCTTCCTTAAAGATTTTCTCTGTATATAAATTAAAGAGCAATGGCGAAAGTATACACCACCCTCGACGAACCCCTTTTTTAACAGCTATACTTTCAGAGTCGGCTCCTTCGACTCTTACTTCCGCTGTTTGTCCCCCAATACAATTGGCTTGTAATACGTAAGTCATTTCTGTCGATCGGAATCATCTTCAATTTATCAATGAGTTTTTCATGATTCATGAAATCGAATATTATTTATGTATATATATATATAGTTTCTACAAGTTTCAGTCGATCTCGAGTATCATTGAGTGAATATAAGCGCAGATTAAGCAACATATAATACATCATCATTGTCGAAAATCGTGACTAGCCTATTGTACGTTATTATTTCGCATTCAAAATAGGCTAACATTCTCAAGTCTATACAACGCAGGTGTGCGCACGTGAATATAGTTGGGAGCTCATGAAATATTACTCGTTCGTCGAATCGATAATGTGACATTGCGACTAGGAAGCTTTAAGCCTGGCGTTATACACGGGAGAAGAAAAACAAAATTTAAATATCGTTTATATACTTTTTACAAATGTATAATATGGTCGAATGATTTTTGAACAGCATATTCGGATTTTTACATATGCTTAAAATCGACATTTGATATTTGGAAATTTTAGAACTGTCTGAGAATAATTTAAACGCACGGTTTAATTAATTTTGAAAGTTCGACTTAAATATGAAAACGAACTTTAAAATTACTCGTCTATGGGCATTATGGTTTATCGTAATTCGCGAATATGACTGATATAGCTGTAATGGAAACAATTTGTCGTCTGTGCGTTTATGGCTGAAATATTCTACTTGGGTGCTGGTATTGAGACACACTTTAAAACTGTTCGTTCCAGTTTGGGTGAAACAATTTTTTATCAACAAGGCCTTGTTATTATTATTACTCGCAATCAAATTCTTGAATGACGATAGAAATATTTTTTTTTATTTTTTTTTAGCTAATATAATATTTTTAATAAAAGTAAAGTCCCGGCGGTTTTTAAAAATGAATTTAAAATTAAATGTAATCGATGTCATTCGAATATTAACATATTTTAAATAAAAATTGCTTATACATCACTAAAATATGTAATACTGACACAAAAACGTTAGTGATATTTTGCTTTTTTCTATTTGTACAGATGCTTTCGCAACATTTTTATTTGTAATGTGACAGTTAATAAAGCGTGCATCAACACCTAAACCATATGTCCTATACTTCTACTTTTACGTTAATGTACTTAACATGTTATAATCATTATTATTATTATTATCTCTTATCAATATCGTCTGTATTATTATGGATAATTATCGATTGTTTTGTCCTTTTCCTAGTACAAATAATATATATATATATATATATATATATATATATATATATATATGTATATATTGTGTGTGAGTGTGTGTGTACGTGTATGTGGCCTAGTTATGATTGTCTTTTCAGTTTTTTCTATTGTTTTACAATTAATCATTGCGTCATTGAACTTTGGAAACGTGGTTTATCGCGCTTTAACCAGACTGTTGTGTGACCGAAACTAACACGTTTTTTGTTCTTAACAAGTCAAGTTTTGTGTCTACTGTTCGATTATATGAACACGATGCTTTGGTGAATAAAAAGTGTGCAAAAACAGTTCTAAAATACACGTGGAAAGAAGAAAATTTTAAAATTCGAAATAAAATTTTAAAATTTTGTTATTATAAGGGAATAATATTTTCTTAAATATAAGTATAAATACATACGGCATTTATTATCCAGTGCACACGGCGCGGGAGCAGTGTTAATACTAAAACTCGATAAATAAAAATAGTTCAGGAATTTCCAATTATCGCGGCGTAGTGTTACGTTACACCTTAAGATTTATTCATTTTGACAGATACACGTCCGGCATTTATTTAGTTTTCTGCTTAACCATGATTTCTGATTATATGGAATTAATTAGAAAATAATTTCGCGCCATAGATTTATTTTTATTTAATTTACTCCTTAACTAGTCATTCTGTCATTTTGTTTAATTTCGATCAATTTTTTTCTCCAATTTTTTTTGTTTAATTTGTTTATTCGTGTATACACGATGATGTTTGCGAAGTCTTCGTCTACTATCACAAATTACATGGTGATAAACTGAAACAGGTATCCAAATACAAACATCTGGGAAGTATTGTGTCGCAAGACGGAAATGATACAGAAGATATAAAAAACAGATTAAATATAGCGAAACAACAATTATTTAAAATGAAAATGATGTTCGGCAGTAATATGGGAATAGAACTGAGGAAAAGACTAATAAAAACGTATGTAATCGCACTCTATGGAAGCGAAACGTGGATACTCAAGAAGGTCGATATTAAAAAACTGGAAACGTTTGAAATATGGGAAGATCAAATGGACTGAAAAAATATTAAACGAGAACGTTATGGAAAAAGTGAAAGGAAGAAAAGAATTTTATAACCACCTCTGCACGAGAAGAAATAGATGGATTGGTCATGTGATGAAACACGGTGGATTGGTCCTACGAATATTGGAAGGCACGATAGAGGGCAGTAGAAAGAGAGGCCGGCCGAGGAAATGTTGCATCGGACAAATAATGGATAATGTAGGAGTGGATATACTTATCGCGATTTAAAAATTACGGCAGCAGATCCAATGGAAAAGGAGACTGCAACGCTACCAGTCAAAAGACTGATGCGACTAATGCTAAAGTAAAATCATTAATAAATAAAATGTTTAAAATCATTTTTGCAATTATACTAAAATATTTACCGTGCAATTGGTTTTTTATTAAACGAGATATTTCTTTCGTTTTACGTCAATTTATTTATTATTATTAAAACAAAAAATCAGAAATTATAATTCCACGTTAGATCACCGTAATATATAAAAAAAATATATATGAATATAAATTTTTATTCGACTTTATGCGAAATTGATTAACATCGTAACGTGAGCTTGTTTAGAAATATTTTTTGATTAACACGTAAATAGTTAGACAGTAACGAAAGAACTTTGTAGTTTTAAATTTTTATATATATATATATATTTTTTTTTTTTGGAATCTGAAATTCGATATCTATTGCAAACGAAAATAGTTTTTTAATTTATAGTCAGAGTTGGCATTGTTAAGCTGACCGTTTCGGCTTATACTTCAACTAGATAAAAAGGGGGGAACTGAAGGATTTTTTTTAAAGACAACGTAGACATTTTAATGGTGGGTATGTTCTAAATATTCGGCCGGTTTTCTGTGTATTTTAAATATGTGCTTATTAAGAATAATATGCAATACTGACACGCTTTATCATGTACGAAAATATGGGTAAAGTGCAACGTATATGATAACGACATGTGTATTTTATTAATTAGCGCATTTTTCAAGAGACTTCATTTATATTTTGTTTATTTGTTTCAACGAATTTAAAATACCTTTTGTAGTTGTGGTGGTTCCGCGAATCTTGATTAAATTTATTTTTGTAGGTCTTATTATCGGCCCCGTGCGAGAATAAATGCGATTAGAAGGTTGCTTAGAAAATTAAATTCCTTAACGCAAACATACATGACGTCACTTTATCAAATGCTTCGTAAAAATGTTTTTACAATGCTTTACTAAAAAGTGAGAAAATTTTTCACTTAAGAAAGTACCCAATATGTATTTGGTTATTTTACAGGTTTTTAACTTTTAAAATTTAAATGTATGTATATATTATATAAATTTCCATTGGATAATTCCCTAAATCATCCTACTAAAACTTTTACAATTTAGAGATGTCATGTGAAATTTATGTAGCTTACCTTCCTAATTAATTCTTATACTTATATGTACTGAATTCAAATAATGTTTAGCAGAAAATATTCTTCTGCGAACATTATATAAATTTAATATTAATCTACGTTCATAAAATTATATCTGCTACTTTATTATTTTATCGAGTGAAATACACTGATTAATTTATTTCTCAAAATTTCGTCTAGTACATTTTATAAAGTTACTACTATTTTAAATTTATGCATGTGACATACGTTTGAACTGGTCGTCAGTATTACTATTTGTTTTATTTTTATTTTATTTTTATTTTACTGTACCGACAGTTTCCTGTCATAAACAATAATGATCGTAAGTAAGGAAGTAAGGAGAAGGAAGAAATTGGAATATGGAATGTGAACAAGAGGAGGAAAGTAAAAGAATATTATTAAGCTGGCAATATTTGTTACAAAAAAAACACACAAAACATTCAAATCTAAGTATAATGTCTATGATATCTGAAAAGCATTTAATAAAACTTTTGACTTAATTTTACTAACTCTTCCTACTTTGTGTAATTTGATTACGAAACTCTAGCTTTACGTTAATTTGTCCGTGTATTGTTACGCGAATAGAACGTTATACGTTATATACAAAATTTATAACATACCCATGTATAATATTCTATATACTATAACCTTAATACTTATATAATAAATATTATGTAGTACACTATGTTTAAAACAGGAAATTTGAGCCCGTCGTCGAGCATTGGCCTCCTCCAATCAAGCATCTACATATTTCTTTCCCAATTGATTCCATTCCAGACGATTTTGAGTTTTACGCATCCAAAATTTTCCTGCGTGATTGACGATATCTTCGCTCCATCTTGTTTTTGGTCTTTTCCTCTTAATTCTCTTGCCTAATGGTAACCATTCCGTGATTCTCCTGGTCCATCTGTTCGGTCCGCATGACATGTCCAGCCCAATTCCACTTCATTTCACGTATTATTTGTAGAGCGTCCTCTATCTTCGATCTGGATCTTAATATTTTGTTACTTATCTTATCCAACCTAGTTACCCCAACCATTTTTCTTTCCATCGCTCTTTGAGCTATTTGTATTTTTTTACACAATTTACTCGTCAATGACCACGTTTGAGCGCCATAAGTAATGGTAGGGAGGACACATGTGTTAAAGATTTGTGCTTTTTTAGTACGATCTAACTTAAGTCCAAATATTTCTTTTAATGACCAACATTTTTTCCAACCTAACGCTATTCTTCGGTTTACCTCTTTTTCCGTTCTATCTGTGAAGGAAACTAATTGTCCTACATATATAACATCGTCTGTAACGCCTTTCCGTTAATTTTAATTTCTATTTTATCTCCGTTTGTAATTAAACTGGTTTTTTCGAAGTTTATTTCGAGACCTTTTATTTTTCACTTAGCTTCTAGTTCCGTTAACATGCTTTTTAATTGGTTTGCATGAGATTAAAGTTATACATCATCTGCAAATCGTAGATTCGATAATTTTTATACTTTTTTTCTCAACTTAAATTTCTGAATATCTAGCACAGCATTAAATAGAATTGGTGCCGGTGGATCTCCTTGACGTACACCTCTTCTTAAGGGAAAATGTTCACCTTCTTTATCCAGAATAATCTTTCCATATCCATTATCGTATATATATATGTAAATTATTTAACGTTTTTTAGCAACTTTATATGTCGAAGTAGACTTTCAATTTTGAAATAAAATGACTTTTAAAGAAAAGATTTCGTCAATAAGAAAAATTTATTTTTATATATTAACAACCTCGAAAGATCGATGTTTTTCAATACACATATAAATAATAGGCGTGTTTCTGATTTTGAAGATGTCGTGACTATCATCGTCATCATGAAAGTAGCATCTCCCATTTGGGTGGGTTGATCGGCATCCGGCTGATTCAATTAATTTGACGAAATCCTTAATTCCTGTATTTGTGGTAATTAATTCCATTCTTTTTCTTCCTCTAAATGGCTTTCCTGAAATTTTATCCTGTGCTGCTAGGTTGAAAAGCAGTTCTTCTCGTATTTCGTGAGCGATATATTTAATTTCCCACATTCTCCTTTTTATGTCATCCGTTAATTACAACTTGTCGGCGTTGCACCTACTCGGCACTTCTCGGTTGGTCACTTTATCTGTCCACGGAATTCTGAACATGCGTCGATATGCCCACATTTCAACGGTGTTACTTCTTTCGCTATTTGTATTTATTGTTCAGGTTTCCGCTGAATAGAGCAACGCGGACCAAACGTATCAACGTAATATTCGTTTTCTTGTTTCTGAGTCCATCTTTCTGTTTTTCAGAACTTTTCCAGATTTACAAACGCCTGTCTGGCCATTGTTATTCTGGAAATTATTTTTTTGTATCATCTTCTGTAATTGGAACTCCAAAATATTTATACTGTATTATCTTTATCACATGCAATGAAATAACTGGTTGTTAATTACTCATATTTCCAGCATCGTATTTGCAAATTCGAGATTTTCCTTAGCTATATATTGAACTCCGTCGGTATAATATTCCCCCCCCCCCAACGTTAGTAATCGCGAAGTAATTGTACGATCGTCCTTTTTCGTTATAAATAATAATTTTATTTTATTTTTATTTTTTTAAATTACATGCGCTTTGTCGTGGACATTATTTTAAATTAAGATTTCATCGTACGATGGTCGTATCGCTTTTTAAAATTCAATGGAAAACGCGAAATTTTTCCATTTAAAAAGTAAAATGCGCGCAAACAAAAGCACGCGAAGGGACGTAATTAACCCTACGGACTCCCCGAGGATAAAATTTTTGTTAATAGATCGAAGATGTTTTAATTAAAATATTTTTGATTTATTTTTTAACGGACTGAATAAGTAAAAAGATATAATTACGGCGTATCCAAAAGATTAGTAAATTATGAAGAAATTATTTTTTAAAAACATCGGGCATGTGTGAGATATTCGAGCTAAAAAATAGTCTATCCTATAAATAATGAAGGGGTTAATCATAAAACCGTATTTATACGAAAAATTTTATCGATCGTACGTAATTTTACGCGCGATATTTTTTATCCGATTTAACCAATTCCGATTATTAGTTAGTTAGTTAGTCGTTTACCTTGCTATCTTAATAAACCCCCACGTCATAAGCTTACGTCCGACTAAACTTATTTTTATTATTTTCCAAGTTTCGCTTCTTAATCTCTCGACGATTATGTATACGGAGACATACACATATAATTGACGTACTTAATATTTTTATTACGAACGATAAATGTGTGCCACTTTTCAAGGTTTGCCACTTTTCAAAGAATCGTTAGTTAGCCACCTACCGACGATTGTTCAAATAAATCGGTTTTTTATTTTTGAAAAAAAAATCGTTTAAACTTTTACCGCCTTCTTTGGAGTGCCCGTTGGGTAACCGTTTCGTGATATTATTACTAATTTTCGTAATTGAAAATTTCGTCAATGACGCTACCAGTCGCTAATGAAAATAATTATCCATTACCCGAGAATGCAACATTCATTGTAGCTGCGTACGTTGTCTTGAATTTCAATTACTCTTCTCTAGTAGTTGTCAACTTATTCACATAATTATTATTATTATTATTATTATTATTATTATTATTATTATTATTATTATATTATTATTATTATTATTATTATTATTATTATTATTATATTATTATTATTATTATTATTATTATGTGTGGTGTATATAAATGTAAAGAGGAGATAACATTTATTTACATAATAAATAATTACAAGTACGAAGCGCAAATATTAAATTTATTTTCGTGTTCATGCAGTTAACAAATGAAAAAATTACTCGACAAAGTGCATACTAGAAAATTAGTGAAAATTCGAATAAACAGATTTGTAATTATGAAAGAATAAATTATATTAAGTCCAAAAGATATTTTAACTAATATGGGTATACGTAAGTGTACACATACATACTCACACGCATATGCACATATATATAATTTATATATGTACATGAAGATGTACGCGCCAAGATCTGTAAAGTATAAAGAAATAAGACTATTTATTTATCGTAACCTGTATCTTTACCTTCGATGTTCATTGACAGTTTTATTGTGTGTGTATATGTATGTATTGTGATATATGTATGTTTGTGCGTGGATATATACTAGAACGACAATACAATAACATTTATTTCCATAATTTCTTTTAAACGTACATTTAGGATATTACACATACTAGTTATGTTAATTTACCGTGCTACATATGATAAAAAGTATATTTATATTAAGAAAACTAAGTATTGGCAAGTTTTTATACCGCTTGTTTTCATTCTAGGCGATTCTGTATTTCACGCATGCAAACCTTTCCTGCGTGTTTGTCAATATCGTCCCTCGATTTCTTTTTCGGTCTGTAATTATATATATATGATGCGTAATACATATATATATATATATATATATCATCATCAATCAGTTGCACCACCACATGTAGAGGTATGTTTATCACATGACTGATCTGGCTTCGCTAATAAACACGGTCGCGTTCGATATGTATACAATCCTGAAAACTTACGGTCAATTGTCTTGCAAAATATAACGATCGATTTTAAATTTTTCGGGTTAGTATGGAAGCATTGCTTCTTTTAGATGTCCACTAACATTCGTCTCCAAATCCACATTTCTGGTACATCTAGATATTTTTTATCGGCACTGCTTAATGACCATTTCTCTGAACTGTATAGGAACACCGAGAAAACGAGGGAGTTTACAATTCGTATCTTAACAGCTTTACTAACTGCTGAGTCGATTCAGATTCTATTTGAATGACTTACTGCGCTCTGTGTGAACTGTGCTGTATGGCATATCTCATGTACATACATACATACATATATATATATATATATATATATATATATATATATATATATATATATATATATATATATACTAGCGGCCCGGTACGTGCTTCGCTACGTATAAAGTGAAATAATAAAAAAAATTAATTGGAACATCAAATTCATTTATTCAAACAAAAAAATAGTTTATTATATTTTAAAACTTAATCCAAAACATTTGGATAAACAATATTTTTTGTTTTTCCATTTTGAGCATGAATAAACAAACGGCTGGGGGTACCGACTCTGGAACAGGCAACATAAAGTTTGTCATGTGAAAAACATGATTCCTCCAAATTCACACCACAAACGTGAGGTGTTTGCCCTTGGGCCTTGTTGATGGATATCGCAAATGATAAACGCACAGGATATTGTAATCGTTTGAACTCAAATGGCATATCAGTTGGAATCACAAGGATACGCGGTATCTTTTGATTTAGCAGTTAAGATCGTAGCTTCAATCAAATTTGGCAATCACTTTTTCACTGCCATTCTGGTGCCATTACACAGTTTTGGTGCATTAATATTTCGTAATAATATAATTAAAGAACCAACTTTCAGATTCAAGCAATGCGGTGGCATACCAGCCGGTTCCAATGAATGTTCCAATTAATTTAAAAATTCAATTGGATAATTCATTGCCTCATCTTGATTCATAACACTGTCAATTGATTTATATGTCGTGACTAAACCTGGCAGTTTCGCTTGAATTTGAAAATTAATGGCATTGATATGAATGTTCTTCGGTGCTAAAATGGCGCGTTCTCTCAACCAATCATGATTTCTGTAATTCTGAAGAATATTCGGAAAAACACATTCAATCGATTGCGCAATTGTACAAAAATTGTTCGGTAAAGGTTGGTACTGTCGATTTGTATTTTGCAATCACCAATTTCTAACAATTGTTTTGAAAACTCATGGGCAGCTGAATCATTTTGTAGGTGAATACGCATATTAATGTTCAGTGTCAATTTTTGTACATATCTCCAAAGAACTGATGACTTCAAACAGGCATTTATTTCATCAGCAGGAGTTGATCGAGGAACGACAGGCAATGTTTGACGAAAATCCCCTGACAGTAATATCAAAGCACCACCAAAAAGCTGTTGATTACCACGTAAATCTTGTATTGTTCGATTAAATGCTTCTAGTGATTTTTTATTCGCCATTATACACTCATCCCATAAAATAATTGACGTTAATCGCAGAACTTTTGCCATAGCAGAATTTCTCGAAATATTGCAAGTTGGAGTTTCAATCACCTGTATATTCAATGGCAATTTTAATGTAAAGTGCGTGGTCCGACCACCTTCTAATAATGTCGCAGCAATTCCCGAATATGCAATTGCCAATGCGATTTTCTGTTCCGATCGAATAGTCGCGAAAATCAATGATATAACGAACGTTTTGCCTGTACCACCAGGTGCATCCCTGCATTATTGGAAACGGCTCGTATGATTGTGTCATATACATGTTTTTGCTGAATATTCAATTTGGTTATATTCGATTGTACAAATAAACGCAAATTTGACACCACAATCCCCATCTGAAAAAGTTTCAATTTGACAAAATTCATTCATTCCTTTCGAAATAACAATAGGAAATAATAGTAAGTACTCGCCATTTATGATGTAATTTGCTCTGTAGAATACTAAGGTGCATCAACCGCATACTACACCATTTATTGAATTCATTTGTTACAAAAAATGTGGTAAATGAAGAACCGCTCGACCGATTTTGTGCAAACTTCACATAAACCATCTACTAAATAGTCCGAACAAAGCCTAAACATTTGGTTTGGATAGGTGAGCCCGTTCTTGAGTTATAAAATTACAACGAAAAGTGACATTAATTTTATATAATCATAACACAGTTTAATCACTATAAAAGTTTTTTATTTGCGCAAAGTATATATATATATATATATATATATATATATATATATATATATATATATATCGGCATGAGTGTAGTTGTCTGCATGAAAAAGAAACAGGAACATGTGAAAGAAAATCGCTTGTAAAGTGCGAAGTTATAAGTCCAATACGTGCTTGAGAAAGACGTCCCCACACGTGTAGGATATAAAGTTGTCACTTGTGCAAATTAAATCATCGTGACGATTTTTTTTCTAATTCTCAAATTTTTCTGTCATACGTTTTTTAAAGTTTGGTATACGCGAAGCAAAACAAAAATTGTATATAGGAACCGAAATGCAAAAGGCTAACGTCTGAATTGTGTGAATTTGTAGTTTTATAAATTTGAAATTTGAATTTAATTAGTGAATATCGTTATTAGCGGGTTGTAGTTAAAATTTTTTCATCGTACTTATTTTTATTCTAAGAATAAAGTTTTTATTTTTTGTTGGGCTTCCATACAGTTTGCTCATATTTATATAGTATCGGATATTATAAAAAAATTCATAAAGAACTGTTATAATATATGCAGGCGAAAAACAAATGCAGCGACGAGAGTAGAATTAAATAAGGATACCGGAATTTAAGGAAATATAGGACCGTATTTTAAAGATGTAAAGGAAATGCAATATTTATAGGAAAGGGAATATTAAGACTATAAAGAGTTTTTGATAAGGAAATATTTATTAATAGCCGATCGGTTAGTCGAGTTCAATCCGTAAGGGGGGTGAGTAAGAGTGAAAATAATACGAAGACGACCTCGAAGTAACAAGTATTATCGACTAACGGCTTTTCGACGAAAATGTAATAAAGTGAAAATGGCGGATAAATAAATTAGCGAATACAAGAAAAAAGTAATAATTTATTTCTGGCGTTTGTTTTTTTAGTAATATTTAAAATGATTGAACTGAAGCCAAGTTCTGCGCAGTATCGATAATAAATGTCCGTAGCCCAGTTTTAATTAGTTTTGCGTTCGAATAACCTCTTTCTATTATTCCTCGGCTGTTTTTCTAAATTTAGATTTCGCGTAAATCGTTAAAGATTTCTTTGTAGACTACCGCATTTTGTAATAAATGTAATCTCTCTCTATCTCTCTGTCTCTCTCTAAAAAAAAAATTAACTCTAATAATAATTTTCCTAGATGACCAACACCGCGTTACCGAAAAAATTTAATACGAAAATCTTTCGAGTATACTATTAGAGCAGAAAACATTCAGCTCGTGCTATATGTACAGCCGACTGAGTTATCACATTATTTATACTACACTTGTTATCTACACCGTCTTCGATCGGAGTTTGACGATCAGTACATTTTCACTTTATCCATGGTCGTATTGTTTAATTTCGATTGTGTACATCAGCATCATCGTTGGAGATCCACCCTCAACTATTTCTGCGTGTATTACCAATTGCGAAGGATATTTTTGGATATGCTTATAGTAACTCATGAATGATCCGCAATAATTTCCTTTCTTTCGGCATCTTGTTTAAGACTTCTTGATTCGCTATTCTACCTGTCTACCGAATTTTTAATATTCGTCTCTCATATATATATATATATATATATATATATATATATATATATATATATATATATATTGAAGGCCTGTATTTTCTTTTCTAATGCTGCTGTAATTGTTTTATCTAGCTAACCTTATATATTATCTTGTAAATAACTTGACCTACCTTTTTCTATTTTGGTTTTAATTTACACATTCTGATCGACTTCTTTCACAGAACCGTGTGCCGAGATATTGAACTTTTGCTACTCTTTCGATTTCAGTTGAACTAATATATACGACATTTTAAATTAACGACTAACGAACTCGATACGAATGTAAAAATTATACAGACATTTTTAAATTTATTCCAACTTTTATCCATCGCGTAGCGTCGAAATTTTTTACGTAACTGAAATTTTAACGAGCCGTGGTAAATGTTGAATTATTCGAATTTAAAATCGTAAGTGCAGTCGCCTTTCGCAGTTTAACCGCCGACCTGTTATTTATCGTACTAATTATGATACATTTGATGTAATTAGTACGATTATAAACACTATGCACATCACCCCGATGATTGAAAAATGCCGTAAATTCACCCGCTCCATAAAAAAAAAGGGTGGACGGAACTGATGTTAATACTTATGAAGATAATTTCTATCGGTAACTTATACAAATTTTTTCAAAAGCGAAATAGATTTTTAATATGAAGTAGATAAACAACTCGGAGAATATCAGACTAGTTTTAGAATATTTTGTCCGGAACAGACCCTGAATTTGAAATAATAATGAAATGTAGAAGGTTGAGGTGCAAAAATATAGTCGTAACTTTTGTCGATTTAAAAAAAGCATATAACTCTTTGGATATAGTAAACTTATTGCCCCCATTAAGCGAACATTGACAAAAACACGGTATCAAAAATTAAATTCTTAGAAATATCGAAACCGTTTAAAATAAGAACAGGATTCAGACAAGTTGATGGATTATATTACTATTCAATTGTGTTCTGGAAAAGGTAGGGATGATAGGGAATTAGAACAAAGGTATTTAGAAGATTAGGTTGAGAATTAACGCAAATAAGACAGAAATCGATTGTTTAGCCTTTGTTGACGATTTAGCGATTTTGTAAGATAATATAAAAGATGCGATAAAACAAGTAGATATTTAAAGCAAAAAAATAATAAAGGTGAGATTAAAAATTTAACGAAATATCAGAGAAGCTCCGAAGTATATGAGAAGAAAATCGGAGAAAGTTGTATGAAATTCACATATTTGGAAGTAATAATACAGTAAAATGCGCTGAACAAGGAAACGAATATACATAAAACAAAAAAATGGAAATTGCATTTCTATTACCGAAAAATTTATACGCGAAAAAATCAGCGTTCGGAAATACAAAAATACGACACTGCAACACAGTGTGATTAAACCGGACTGTCTTTATGCATCAGAATATCATCTCCCAGTGAATACATCGAATAGTTTTAATGTGATCGAAAAGAAAGAAAGAACCCGAGTTGTAGTAAAAAATAAGAAAAATCCTCGAACCTAAATACCGAAAACGATATGTTGAAATTAAGAACGAATAAAGAGCCATACGAAATAGTCCGGAAAATATCGGATAAGAACGGAATTCTACGGCCATGCTAGACTAACGAAAAGGATAAAAATCAAAATACACGAATACCTTTGCTTGTAGAAATGATGAAGAAGAAGAATAGACGAATATTTCGAGAGAAAAAAAAAATAAATAAATAAAACTGATAGATGGATGAAAGAAAAGAACATAGATGACGATGAGATATTGGTTGGAGAGAAAGAAATCGTGCATAAATTATTTTACTTTGTCCCAAGATGGCCAATTTTGATTTATATATATATATATATATTTAAATATATAATATATAAAATATATAATATAAACGTGTATTGTAGTTATTAGTATTCGATTGACGATGTTACGGAAAAGGTACACGTATAGCATTCTTAAATTATTATTACTTTCATCCCTAAATTTATATAAAACTTTTTATAATGTGAGTAGTTTTATAAAAATGTTCAATAATTCATATTGCCGGCGTCTACGAGTGGGTTGGTGGATAATTCTTCGCATTACTAATATTCACCTTTATTTGCCGTGTTTTATAATGACACGGATATTTCAGTTTGGTTTGTTTATTCGTAAATTTCGTTCTAAGTATTCGTGTGCATCCACTTATATATGTACTATCTACGGATATTTAATAAATATCTTGTAGTATAGCGGCTTTTTACTTACGTTAAATTCCATTTGGCCATTATTCCATAATGCACATATCATTACACTTGTCCGATTGTAAGTTAATTAAAATAGTAATTTGCGCGCACATACACACAAGTAACAAATATATTGGGAAAATCGTTTTTTGGTAACTCAATTTTATACTGAATTTTCTTCATCGGTCTATTTGCATTAAGAAACATTATTTATATATATATATATATATATATATATATATATATATATATATATATATATATATATATATATATATGTGTAAAATACCCATGTTTGACCTTATTTGCACATGAATATACATAACAACAGAATAGGAAATGAAATTTAATTTTACGAAAGTTTCGAATACAATTTCAACACTTATTATTACCATAATAATAATAATTATTATTAAATATATTATTATTATTATTAAATAATAATAATAATGATTTTTATTAATTTTAATCGGGGCTTGTTTATTTTCCTTAAATGTCAATTGAATCAGATCTGATATAACGGAAATACGAATGCTTTAAATACTTTTCATGTTATTATCTATTTGTTTTATTATTATATCGACATGGTCGTAAATCCTAGCGGGCTTGTAGTTTCCTAACCTTGACAAAACCGGAATTTATTTAAACCAGGACGATTCGCCTTGTTCTGATTTCGTATGTGTTTGGGCAGAATTTTTTTTTTATTCGTTTATTTACGTTAATTTGGATTTGCATATTTGTCGACCGATCCCACGCCAGATTATATTTATTTTCTAATGTATTACGTTCTTTAATTTATCGTCGACATTCAGTTACTGACCTATAAATATATCTTTCTATGACGCATTCAGAGAATATATATATATATATTATATATGATGAGAGGAACGGGAATGAACTGTGTTTTCTTTGCTTCATGTACGGGGTAAAAATGTGTTTTTGATAGTTGAAACGTTATTTTTTTAAACTTCTTTTATTTATTTATTTTTTTTTTTATTTGAAATTTAATTTATTTAATATCGTAAATTTTACACGCGAAACAAGTCGTATAGGCGGTTTTAAATTAAGAATAAAATAGACTGGTTGGGACGGAGTTTTCGGTGTAAAATTCGGCGTTTTATTTGATGATGGGCAATGGGTCGTGCTCGAAATGTTTTTTGAATTGAAAAATTGATCATCGTCATTTAATTATTAATCACGAAGTAGACTTGTTGAAATGCTAATTTATATAAATTACACCGCTACACAAGTTGTACGAATATAGTGGCATTGTACCACTAGGAATTAGACGCAATATGGCAGCAAAAAAATGAAAATAAACGGTACTTACTAGTGGAAGATTAAAATCGATAGGTAAACTTCTCTAGGAACAGTCGATCAGCTGAAAAACTCGACGAAGTCTGAAAGACTTGTAGAACTCAAAGCGCTAGTAATGTGACGGAGAATCTCTTTCAAGCGGGAAACAATTTAAATTTTTCTTTACGGCGCACCTTAAACAGAAAAAGAAGTGGAGTGGCACGAACCGAGTTTAAGGAAAATAACGAATATTTATTCAAGTACGACCTCCCATTTGTTGACGCCTTTGATACAAATCTTTACCGCTATTTAATAAGTAGTTCGAGGAAAAATGTATTTACGTTGTAGATGATATTACTCTGTAGCGCAATATGGCGTGTCTGTCTAAACCTAAGCAACTCGGTACACAACTAAAAACAATGAGGCTAATTACTGGGACGGTGATGCCAACACACCTATATCTGTCTTTATTAAGTAACATCACGTCTACTGACATCCGCAGGAAAAGAGCTGCTGTGAATGAATGGTTACAAAAATAATCCGCGTCTTCCCATAAACGATTATGTATATTAAAGTCTAGAAAACCAGCATTTATTACAGCATAATAACCCAAGGGTTTACGAACGTATAACAGTAGAACTTGTCAAACCCTGACTATAGGAAGCCGGTTACTTATCTTGACATGACAGTAAAAACTTCCTGGCAAGGATTGGGTATGATTAAACCGTATTCGCGTAGAAAAAGGACGATGTAATGAACTACTAACGCGATAGAAATTGGAGAATGACGCTGCTTGTGACTGTAGATATCAATCGATATTGACCCGCAACTGTACGAACAGAGCTTTTTTAACGGGGCTTTCCAAGATACATATGAAGTTTCCGACCCCGTTTTGACGTTGTTGCGTGATATGGACTTTGTCAATCCATTCGAAATAATTAATAATAAAACTTTAGTATATGACATAATTTAACAAAAATACCGGTGGATGTGAAAATATAAAGTAATATTTTGCGTTTAATATTGCTTTTCACTTAACTCTAGAAAATTCTTAACGTGTTATAGAAAATTTAGAATTGTGATGAAACAATTACTATCCCTTAGCATCGAAAATTTGTATACCATATGCAGGATAAAGGGTTAACGCGCGCTATATAACTATTTCTATAACTAAAACATCGTTATATATGTCAACTAAATGTACCCTATTATTAAACTATTTTTTTTTTTTTAACATTAAAAGTTTCTGTACATTATAGTAGGGGGGGACATTATGACTGAAAGGGTTAATAATAATAATTTGTATGGCGATTTTTAATCTTTTAGTTTTCATTTACAATATGGTCTGAAGGATCTACCATAAAGAAATTTTTTTTACGTATGGTAAAAAATAACGGGGATTTCTTATTAAAAAAAAAAATAATTAAGAAATGGGTAAAGCAGTTGCCGTCTCAGTGTAAATTCCGGTAATCAAGATGTTGGGCGTATATTCTCAATTCAATGTCTGCTAAGAAACAGGTTTTGTTCTGAAATTCTCTTACAGATGCACGATCCCGATAATAATGCCGGTGACTGTATTATAGTCGGGTTAAATATCTCGTTCGTTTGTTGTATATTACAATACAAAAATAAATATAGCCGTCTGCGGAGGAAAAGAACCATTCCAAAAATATCTTATAGTTTACTTAACCATCGTACGATCGCATGTCTAGTACGTAACAAAATTCTATGCACGCATATACCGCGATGTACGTTCTTTTATATTTCCAACTATTATGCACAATATTATGCGTACGTACGAGGTGTATATGATGTATTTTTAATCAATAAAATATATATATATATATATAAATTTCTTATTTTGTAAAATTAAATAAAAATATAATCCAGTATTTAATTTATTTATATACTCAGATACATTATAAAATTAAATAAACGTTCGGTAAAAAATAAGAATAAAAAAAAATCTTTTTTTTTTTGATACCACTTCGTTACTTTATTAGAAACATCAACATTATAGGAAGAGAACTCATCTACATGCTCATCTTGACGTATTAATAAAATTAAATGCTATAAAGTTGCAGTTTATCGGTGTATATATATATATATATATATATATATATATATATATACGTAGAATATGATTTGAATCAAAATGATCAAATATCTTTACTGGGAATAACCGGCGAATATTAAAATCAAGAATAACTACTCCGAAGTTCAATGCTTTGAAGAAATGATGAATGATGTGTTACAGAAAACTGGTTGTAAAATAAACGGGGAAAAGTAGTTAACAGCATTAGCTACGCAGATGGCAAGGTGTTAATTGCAGAAACAGAGGCACGGGAAGATGCTGGGGATACAAACAATAATGAAGAAAAAAAGTTTGGTATGAAGATAAATACGGGAAAAACTAAAATAATGAAATTTACAAAGACAAATAGTAGTGATGCAAAAATAAAAATTGACAACGAACGAATAGAATATGTAAGCGAATTTGAATATCTGGGAGCAATAATTACAAATGACGGAACATACATGAAAGAAATAAGTGAAAGAATTGCCCAATGGAAAAACAAGCTTTCATAAATACATTGTCGACGAAGTTAAAGAAATGAACTGTGTTACGTGTGGCCGATGTTAAAATATGCGACCGAAACTTGGGATTATTAACGCTAAATGCAAAAGGATGTTGGACGCGTTTGAAATATTTACTCATCGACGATTGTCAAGGATATCATGGACAGATCTCACCTCAAACAAGAACAAACAGGCCGACTATAATTACGAAAAGAAAACAAAAATTGAAGTATATAGGTTACAGGAAGAGGGTCTGTTACAAGAAAAAATACTCGGAAAAGCAACGAGAGGAAGGAAAATATTGGAATATATAAGACATCAAACACTGGATTTAACAGAGTCAGGGAAGTGGTCAGCCAGACTTAGAAAAATATGAAAAGGCCCTCGATTCCTTTGAAGGAGATGTAACTTGATGGATATATATATATATATTGAATTTTGTCGACTGGTAATTATTTCTTATTTCGGTATGAATATTTCTGTTACAAAATTATAATTTTTTTATTACCGAGAATGAATCGACATATTTTCGAAAAATAATTATTTAATTAATTCTAACTTAACACGCGTTGTGACTTAGGTCGTTTACATTAGCAACTGACTAGCATATCAATCAAGTCCTACAAGCATATTTAGTCCGAAAGATGTATTACTAACAAACAAATTCTACTTAACGATGACTATCTGTATTTTTCTGTATAACAATAAATTTCTTAACGATGTTAAGGTGTACACACACAATTATCGTATTATTTCACGGCATCTATTACATTTCTCCTTTTTCGTTTCGATTTAATTTTAATTTATCCTTATTATATAGGGTGACCCACACAAGATTGAGGGTTTCGTTTTCGGAATAGCGCAGTTGGTTTAGTATACACACGAGAGATTCATTTTTGTCCAGTAATAGTTATCATTGCATTCTATAACGAGAAAGAGCGCGAGTTTTGCGTGGAACGTTATTTTCAGCGTGAACATCACAGTGCCAAGAGGGTTTCTAAAAGAATTCGTATTTACGCAATTTATTTTTTTTTTGTTGTTGTAAAAATACCTTAAGAGCCAAGTTTACGAAACACGTCAAGAGATGTGGAAGATCTGAAAACTCGGATTTTGAAGAAATTTCAAAAATTCACGAACATACGCTCGAAAAAGCGTTCGAAAATTTTGTAAAAACTAAATGTATTGTTGCAAATGGCGTTCGTCTGAGCGATGTTCCCTAAATGTCTGTCGTTTTCCGGTTTTTTAGATAAAATTTCATTAAAAAAACAATATAACCGTCCGTCTTCTACGGGTCATATTGCGCAATATTTTAGGTATACGTTCGGTAATTTAAATCCTAATATCTATATCGCGAAACACTGCCGCTTATTATTTTTTAATTACAACGTATAAATATATTAAAATCGTAAAAATTCAATTTACGAGTGATATGCACTCATCGTCGTTTAATTAGAATATCTCACCGGTGTATAATCTCTAACTGAATTCCTGATTAAATTGCATGTCGTTTATTTACTGTTCCGTTAATGTTAGTTTAGGTAATTCCCAGTCCTCGTCTAAATTCGTAATCCCACCTTAAATAAGAACGTGTGTTCGTCGCAATATTTTCTCTTATTCGTGTAAAATTTTCGTTGTATCTTTTTATTTTTTTATTTTTTTTTTTCTATGCCTAGCCATCTCGTTTTATTTGATTAATCTGTTTTATCGTTAACCGACGTCGTTGATACGAATAAATTTTTGTTCGCCTCTACTCAATCGCAAATCGTTGCCTTGAGGTCAGATTTTTTTATCTAAAGACTAAATTAAACAAATTAAATCTCGACACAGATAGTCCTGAAACTCTCTTATTATATGGCGTGTAAAAGATCCAATATGAATAATAATATTTGAAAGTAATTCTGTTGTGTTTACCCGGTGATACATATTTTTTAGTTTAACGTAAAAATTAAATAAAAATAAAAATAAAAATAAAATTACTTTTTTTTATCTATCTCTGTGAATCCTCGCGGAGATATCGTGATTATGAAAAATCCATCTGCTGTACACGATGTCGCCATGAATCCCCTAGCCATCCGGACACATTCTGCAGAACTTCCTCCTATAACCGTCCGTACCATGTCTGACCATCTTATTCTTCCTTCTTCGAGAATTCTCGCCTGAAATCCATCTGCTCTTATTATATGATCGAAGTATGTTAATATTCTAATCTGCTTCTTGCGCCAACTTCTTGTAATATCGAGTAATTCGTTTTCTTGTCAGTCCACGGGATTCTAAACATCCGCCTCCAATACATTTCCAGCGCATTTATCTTTTGTCTGTTACATTTCTGTAGTGTCCACGTTTCTGCCGAGAAGACCAAATTTTATTTTCACTTTTTTCGATATAGCGGGATCAACCCATATAAGGTTTAGACGTATCATCGCACTTTTTGTTATGTTTACTCTTTGTCTAATTTCTTCTTCAGAGCCCCCTCTATTTTCCACTATCGAGCCTAGCTATTAAAATTGTTTCACAATTTCTACGCCGTTAACAGCGTGTAATCCCCGGATAATTATCTTTATACCGTATCACAATTTGATCAAAACATTCTATTAGTTTGACTGGTTACACCATTATCAGGACTGAATGAAAAACGATAAAAACACCAACAACTAATAAAATAGATTCGGTAAACAAAAAAAAAAAAAAAATTGATCTAAATTTCAGAATTTGTTTGTTAACCACCTAAGGGGGAGAATCTAAACAGGCTCCATTTATTTTTAGAATTTCGAGAGAATCAAACAAGTGTCTCTACTATGTATAAGGAAAATTGAAAATGGAAAAACGAAAGAATTGATCTTCCAAATTTTTCTGACTACTTTATTGATCTTCTAAATTTCAAATCTTACACGTTTTAAAAAAAAATAGTTGGTTGATTATTCTAGAAATAAACGAAGTTTTTTCAAATTCCAACCAGCAAGTGATTAACAAACAAATTCCGAAATCTGGACCGGTTCTTTTGTGTTTAGTTTATTACTTTATATTAGTTTTTATCGTTTTTTCATTCAATTCGGGCGATGCTGTAACCAGTGTAACTAGTGGAACATTTTGATTAAATGTATGTAATATACGGTATTAAAAAAAAAAATTTCTATTTTTATTTAATTTTTATTTAATTTTAAGTTAAATTAATAATAATAATAATGCATCCACCGGGTTCACTTGCGTATGAATTTTAGCTTTAAAATTTCGGTTGAAATAAGGAAAGATGGAAAGAATAATCTGTTTTCGTTCGAGAAAGCTGTAGAAATAATTAAGACAGTCCGTCGTTTATTATTATTAAATTAGATTAACGCGCCGTGTGCGGCTACTAATGGCTAGTGGCACGAGAGGAAAAAATTGAGTGGTAGAGGGCTGTTTTATATAGGAAAAGTATTAGGTTAGACATAGTGTTGAGAGCGAGGAGAAGTTGAAGGGAGTTCGGAAGGAGGATCACTGGAAGGAATATTTGGGACAAGTGACGAGGACATGATAAACAGTAAAAGCGACACACCGTACAAGGCACACTGAACTGGATCATTTCACTGCAGGAGGTGAACATGTGTTATCTTTGTATGACCCAGTCCAAGTCAGGTGATGACCTTATCGTCTTTGCGGCAATGCATATTTACATTCCACGGTCGTATTTTTGGCTTAATTTATTCCTAGAAGGAACGGTACCCCATTTTTGTTCCCATAGATGCAATCATTCCTTCTTGATGTGTCGCGCTTAATATGACGGAGGAATCGGCGCATTATATCTTTAGAATTAATAATTTTAATGATTGATAAAATTACCTATGCAAACTCTGGCGTTAAGTGTGTATAATATTTCACGAATAATATTTTATAATTACGTTTAGAAGATTTTAGAAAAGAAAGATCCACAATGTACAAGAATAAGAAGACAATAATAGTAGTAATTGAATCGAGGGCTTTAAAATATATCGGTAAATGAAACGATACAAATAAACAAAATATAAAATAAAAATAAAAAAGTAAACATTAAATAATGAACGTTTCTAATGTATCGGGAGGAAAAACGTAATAACTCGGGTCAGTAACGAACAAAATATAACGGTGTGATAATACAATCAATTATAAACCTACAGTTGAATACAAGGAATAAAATGGTGAAAATATGTTGTCCCGAATATACATCATCATCATTAAGTGCTGTCTCCTTATCAGAGGTAGGCGATTACTTTCCTATAAATATTTTGTTGTACAGTATAGGTAGCGTACAAGGTAAGCAAAATAAATAAATATATATATATATGTACATATACACACATATATATATATATATATATATATATATATATATATAACACGTAATGATTTGGGGAAGATACTTTCAAAATTAAGTTGATTGATGGAATCGACGCTATAATACAAATGATTACTCCCTTCTTTAAATTCTTACATTATATTTGGATATTATTTGTGGTTTGTCGGACATTTATTTACCAGAATAATGACATAGCGGCACGCCTATAAGAAAGCTTTTGTTCATAACTGGATAGTGCTATTAGGAAGATATTTAGAACAACCGCTGTCGTAGTTTGAAAAACCGATTCCATTTTAAACCTTTTTACTAGCTTTTTTAAAAGGAACTTTTAGGGATTTTTATTACGTTAACACTAGACGCATATATAAAATATATATTATTCGACATAATCGTACGAACATACGTTTTGTTTGTGTACGTGAATTTACTCATACAATAGTATTAAATAATAGGATGAACGAGATGAACGAACTTTGCTTGGAGGATACTAAGTGGAATTGTCATTTCGAGGGTTTCTAGCTTTTCATTCAATTTCGTTCAGTTTTCTTGCGTTTTAACGCATTTTTCGCGCGTCAATTTCGATTTGGATGAAAAGATTTTAAGCTATTGATTTCAGATTTCTAGTTTATATACGGAGTAATTTATTATTATTATTATTATTATTGAAATTCGAAACTATTTTTCTTTTTAGTGAAATTCGTCGATTTTTGAAATTAGACGGGCGTGTAATTTTAAAAAATCTCTTAAGTTTTATATGAAAAGACCGTAACGTTTTTCGGCTGTTAGATCATTATTAAATGGATATAAAACAATAGAATATAAAAATATATTAAATTTAAAAAAATATAAAAGGGAAAAATAATTATTAAAAAAAAGAAAAATACTTAATTTAGAGATGTACGACAAAAAATAGTAAAGTGAAATAAAAATGTAATAGCTAATGTGATACCGGGTCGGAACATTTCCAATAGAAAATACGAGGTCGCTCTGTTCCGCATACGCTGTGGATACACACTACTTAAGCATTTCTTTCTAGGCCGGAGTGCACCGTTGTGCTCGCCATGTAACATACCCCTTACTATTCTCCTATCATGTCCTTTGTACTCAGCTCGCCGTCTTACTGTTGGACTCGCATCCTTTCTAACTGAAATCCTACAGTATTCACCATCTGCTGAATCTAAGCTTATAACTTTCCTTACTTTATCCAACCTTCTCCCCTTAATCTAACTATCCTTCCGTGCCTCTGGCCTTAAAAGCAGTATAAGGCAAAATAAATAAAAAAAAAACACCAACGCGATCGAGCTAGTAATTTTAACTACTTTTCTGTTAGTTATTTTCTGAAAATCGCTATATGGCACATTATTCAAATTATGAAAACGGATTTTTAAAATCGGTTACGCGAAATGAATATTTTATTTATAATATTTTCGATTGTCGGTACTATTTCGGTAGTCCCGTGGTATTCTTGATGAGAATCGGGTAATTATCGTGATTACACCGTTAAACTTTTAATTAATAACTAAACGACTGTTATATATCAAGCTCACGAGCTAAAGATATTTTTTGTAAATCACGCGGATAGCGCGTTATTACTGGCTAATGTGTGAATGACGAAATTATTACAGATATTAGAAATGACCTACGAATCGGCGGGTTTTCAGCTAAATAAAAAAAAAATCTAGGTCGCATTCCGGAAATAGATAGGGACGAAATGATTCCGGTCAAAACTCATAGGGGTACTGAACGAAAAGATACAGAGATGCCTGGATCATACCTGGAATTGGGGGGGGGGGAGAAATAAAAATATGAAAAAGATAAGGGCAAAAACACGAATAACCGAGCCACACGATATTTAATCTGATTTATTATTATTTTTTATTATCGTACTGTCACGCGATAACTAATTCTCAGTAAGAATATGTTTTTTCTCGTAAATTCACCCGAGAATACTGTTATTTAATTAAATTCGTAAAATACGATTATTATTTGATAACGGGACGCAACAAATTTGATTTTGATTCGGGTAGGTTATCGAAGAATCATTCTTTGTTCCGATACCGCGTTGAAGGTTATCCAATTAAATCGAATTAATTTTCCGTATTTTCCATTGTATCATATTTCGCGAAATCGATTAACTAGCTGATTAGTTCGGTGGGATTGTCATTATACGTACCGTGGGTCTATATAATTAATTTATAAAATTTAATTATCGTCGATAAATGAACTTTAGCGTTACTCTTTATTCTTACGTAATTTATAATAATAATATTAGTGATGATGATAATGAATTATGTTTTAACCTTTCGTAATTTATAATAAAAGTATCATAGTAAGAAGGCGCTATTATTAAATTTTCTATTTTTACGCGGGATTTTCTTTTAATTTTTTTTATCTCATTTATGCCCCTCCTTCGATTATCATTTTCACTATAAATAATTAAATACCTTTTTTTTCTCTTTTCAGCGAAAAATAATAATAAATATCATAATTATAATAATAATAATAATAGTTTATACAGATAAATAATCGGCGTCTACTAATCTAAAATCGTCTTCTTCGTAGACGTCAATTATTAACGGTATTCTTTAAGAATTAATTAAGCAAATAAATCGCAAAATGTTTCCGTTAAACTAATTTTTTTCTCTTTTTTTTCCTAGTAAATAATATTTTGGTTTTTCATCTTAAAAAATTATACGTTTTGATTATCCCGAGGCTCGGATTTAGATTGTTTTTTTTTTTTTTTTATTATTAGAATAACGAATTTTTTGTATAAAATAATACTATCGTCGTTATTGATATTTATTAATTAATTAATTAAATAATCGTTTTTCTTTCCGGATTTACCGTCATCGATAAAGTAATTTTAAATAGTTGTAGTCGATTACGTAATATCGTAATATCGTTAAGATTTGGAAGTGTGAAAATCCTACGTACCGGGGTCAATCGTTAACGCTGCGCCGTTCGTAAAAAATAAAACCTCACACGATATGTGACCTCAACGTGGATAATTGCGTAGCTGATGTAATTAAGATGGCAATAAAGCGTCAGAAGGGGTTATATGTAGTCATACGAATTGGACTGCAATTAGTCTCTATATCGGTGGATAATTCTCCGCGCAAATACGCAAAACGAATTAAACACTTGACACAGCGATGAAAATTTATTGGATCTATTAAAACTTGAACTATTAATATAGGAAATAAGCAATAAAAAAGGTGTTGAAATCATAAAGATCGAAAGAAATTTAGCGATTTTAGCTACTTTTTTGTTGTAAATTTTAATTAAAAAAGAATCTTTACATTTTTTACATTCTTCAAATTACTAATATAAGGTTTAGTTTTTGGATTACGAACCCTACAAATTGATCGTCATGATAGCCATATATGAAAAACGAATATACGAACAGATTAAAATCTGCGCGTCGGGGAGGTGTAGGTAGTTTATCACATTTTTTAATTAGGGCAAGCTTTCTTATAATGACGTTATCGTCGGCAATTTTTTCTCTACGGTAAGGCGTGTCTTAATTTTAGTTTTTATTATTATTTTTTTTTTGCCTAGGTCAAGCTAAACCTTTGTGGAAAGTAGATTCTAATTTAAGGATTACGTACTAAATTATAATTTTAAATAATAATTTTGCACCTTAAAATAAAAAGAAAGAAATTATAGTCACAACTTTAGATAATGTATGGAATATAGAGGCGAAAGATATCAGTTTATTAAAAAATATTTGCCTATTATAATTATTAAGTGAAAGGTGATTTATATCTCCCAGGAAATTTATGGAAATATGACTTACATTGTCTCTGATTATCTCCATTTGAAAAATTTAACACTACACGAGAATGACCCATGCGTAACCTACAAATTATGGTAACAAATCTGCGCAGTTGATGAGGAGTGATAGATGATACGAGCATACCATGGAAATACCGGAAGATGCGACTGAACAATTCTAAAATATTTACCTTTATATCAGGATCTCCAACATTCATACCAAGAATTGTGATAGTTTAAATTTTTAGTTTTAAATTATAACGGCCTATTTCAAATCGTTACTTCTTAATCACGGATGATAACATACATCACGTTATGCCCATTTCAACCCACTGCTGGGTGTAGGCATATCCCAAAGTCTTGTGCAACCCGGATCCAATTGATCCCTGCATGTTTGGTTCGAATACAATGGGCACCATTGCAGGACATGTTTTGTCCACCTGCCATCATGTCTACGTGCTACATGTCCAGCCCACGTTAATTTTGATATTCGCCCCATCGCGTCGGTCAATTTTGTGCGCTCCCTTATCCAAGTAATGGTTTTCCTATTATCGATAATATATATTGTATAGAAGTGGAATAATGTTCTTCTTCTTTAATCGTAATCACCCTGAGGCATGTCGTGAAGTCGTAATACCTCTAATGGATGTCGTGATACAGTCTTCTTAATTTTTTCCCGCCATTGTATCCGGTCTATAGTTTGCCGTTTACATTCAACTAAAAACTATCCCCAAGTACTTTTTTAATCATGTACATCCACTTAGAAGGTAACGAGGACGAGTTCCTTGCATTTATCCCTCAATTATTAATCCGTGAGTTGAGTTCCGCATAATATGGCCGAAAAATCGTAATATTTTGATAAAATATCTTTGGACTGTCTACTTTTAATATCGAGCTTCCATAACATTGTTCTGTCCGGGGTACACGTATAGTATACGCCTCCAAGTGCACATTTCGAAACTATCGATACGTTGTATAGCTTTATCTTCCAGCGTCCAAGTTTCCGCTGCGTATGTGAACACAAAAAACACCGAACACTGTAATAATTTCTCTTTTACTGCATTCGCGATGGATGTGTCACACCACATTCTGTTCAATCGATTCGTGACATGTCGAGCCGAAAGGATTCGCCTTTTTATTTCACCAGCCGAAGCGCCTCTATCCTCGATAAGAGATCCCAAATATACATGATACTGTTCAGTGGCGTAGCCAGACTTGGTTGAAGAGGGGGTTCAAACAAAACTAAATTATAACAATAAACCCGAGTTAAATTGAACTTTAAGTAAATAACAAAAACTCAAGTAGGTTAAAAGCAATGCAACTCACCGGAGTTATTTTTATACTTATTAGACGTCGAATATGTAATTCTATTAAAAGCAATAGACGGCAGAAATGTTTAACGTCACTAAAACGCAATTGAGGATAGATGGAGATGGTTACAAAGTACGATAAATTCCGCGAAAAAATAAACGATAAATAACGATTTTATATTTTTTGAAGGAATAATATACTTAACTAATTTAAAATTTAAAATCTACAAAATTCTTCTAGGTCCTTTATTACAAAACTATTTATTTACTTCAAAAACAACGAAATTTAAATAAAATAAATGAAAAAAAAACAACAAATAGGTTTAACAAATGCAAAACTGCATTTAACAACGAGTATATATTTTCTTATTATCAGATTGAATCCAAGTGGGGGATTCAGACCCTAAAACCACCTCCTGGCTACGCCACTGGTACTGTTTCATATCCTTCGATTCGTTTATTAGTATATTACCTTTTCCCGATTAACTACCGTCAGTTCTGTATTTGAATCCTTATTTTGCGCTTATCTTGTTCAGTCTAATAACATTTTCATATCATCAACTGAACTGGTTATAAGCGTTGTATCATCTGCAAAGCGTTGGTTTTTTTTTTTTTTTTTTTTTTTTTTTTTTAAATGGGCACAGGATTTTTCACCCAGATTGATATAAAATTATTAAAATGGATATGTTAAACATTAATATTAGTTGATGTAATATAATTATAAATAGCTAAATATACATGAATGCGATTAATAGTAAGTAAGTAAGACATATTTATTGGCAATGGTACTTTGAGAGATATAATTTGATTATATAATAAAGATTGTTGAGAGCTGTAGTAAGAACATTCAAAAAATACATGATCCGCATCTGCTATTTTGTTGTCATCGGAAGGATGAGGGCAAAAAGGAGAATTTATAAGATTGCATCGGTATAGGGACGATGGAAGACGATTTTTTCCAAAACGTAATCTACATAAAGTAGTAATGAAACATCGAAGTATGTTACTTGGTACTTTTATATCAGTAAACCATGATTTTATGGGTATTAGAGGTTGAATCGATCTGTAATATGGAGCTAGATAAGGATTGGACCAAATATTATTCCAATATTCTTTATGAGCAAATTTAATGAGACACAAAAGATCTGTTAAAGGTGTATAAGGAATAAGCACACCGCTATTCGAAGCGGACTTGGCTTCCGCATCAGCAACAGTATTGCCAAATATGCCAGAATGTCCAGGAATCCAGGAGAACCTAACAGAAATACCAGATTCTAACAGTGAGGAAACCAAAATTCGGATTTTATATAAATAAGGCGATGCACGGGGATTAAATGAGAGAGATTTTAGAGCGGTTAAACAGGTTTTCGAATCTGTAAGAATAAGAACTGATGAAGCTGGACGTTGTTGATAAACGTATCTTAACGCTTGGTATATTGCCATAGCTTCAGCTGTAAAAATCGAAGAAAAACGTAATAAAACGAATTTCTTAATAATGTTTAAAGAAGGAACTACGAATGCTGCACCAACTTTATTATTAGTCTTGGAACCATCTGTATAAATCGGAAGGAAGCCCGTCCAGTGAGTTGTCAGTAAATTATTTAAAATAGAAGTATTAAAACCAGTAGGAGGATATTTAGACCTATGAAAGGTTTCTAAATTTATTTCTAATTTTATATTATTAATAGAGAATGGATCGGAAAAATAAGGAGAGGGTGACAAAGGAATAATTAAGTTGCGATAATTGGAGAATCGTTTAGAAGATTTACAGAGAATAGGAAGTTTATATGGTGAGAACCTCCATTTGTTATAAATAAATAAGAAGTTATTATATGCTGACTGATATGTAGTTGTGAAACTTTTTACAACAAACTGGTCTGCTAAGAGGTTTCTGCGGATGTGAAGAGGAGGGGTATTAGATTCCACCTCTAAAGCAGCAATTGGAGTAGTGATTCTTCTTCAAATCGTCCAAACTTGTCTCATAATGTATATTCTTCGTGTAGATTAAGTAGCCGGAATTAGATTCTTGCTTTACACCTTTTTCCGTACTCCGTTTGACCTTCAATACGCACGATGTTTATATTATTTTCGTATAATTGATTTATTAAATATACGAGATGCTCCGGAATCCTCATTTCAATAAGTGAAGGCACAACTTTTCGCAGAGTATCAACAGCTTTTAATCAACAAAGCATAATACTAGCGGAATATTATGTTCACTGTTTTTTTTGTCTATTAGTTATCGTATGTTTAATATTTGCTATCATGACCCTCTCTTCCTTTTAAAGATTCTCTTTGCTCATGTTTGGATGTAAATCTTGCTAATCTATTATGCGAAATTCGAAGAATTATTTTACCTGCATGCGGAATTAATGAAACGGTTCTATAGTTTTCGTATTTTGTAACTTATATATTTCTTAAAAAGAGATATATAAACCGTTTTACAAGTATTATTAAACTTCAGTTGGCATTTTAAAAAAATGATTTTTTATTTCATTTTCACGGCACCAACACGTATTGCGTGCATGTTGTCAGGATGCCATTTCTTTCGATTACTAAAATTTGTTATAGTGTTAAACTTTGGACGAATTTAGCAATAAATGAAAATAAAGCGTAGGAATTTATAAAAATAATCCACGGACATCTTGGCTACGATAACCTTTATATATCTTGACTTTTTATGTGTGTCAATTATTTCGTGGAAACAGCTTTATAGTTTTTCACGCGTGTAATAAGAATGTTTCCTTTTATAAGTTTATATATTACGTTAATTCGGGGAAATCTTAATAAATACTATTTGACGAAATACATTTACATTCTAATTAACTTATCTTTGTATTAGTCAGCATGTAGGAATTTTGTAGTATGCGATTTATATCCACACCTACTTCTACACACGGACACACATCACACGCACACGAATATATATATAATCTAATGATTATTCGCATATTGAACGTTATCTTTTAATTTTTTATTTATGTTAGATAATTTAAAAGTTTATCATTATCACTAGCAATCAAAATGTTAATTCTATTTGGTTACGATTCGTTTAAAAAAACAGAACGAGTGTCCTAATAACGTCTTATTTATGTTGGATCGATGTTAACTTTAATAATAACCAGACGTAATTAACGGCGCCTAACTGAGGAGATGTTCCAAATAAAACGGAGATAAAATTTAGAGTTTCTGGTGTTATGTTCTTTATTAATTTAGAATTTAGATGAAAAAATCATACATGATTAACATACACATTATGCGTTAAGATGAGTATTGTACGAAATTCACATTTATATTATCGAAATTTGCAATATATAAAATATGTTGGTTATTATCTTTCTACGAAATGAAAATATAGAATCTATGCCGTACATACACGTATATAATAATATATATATCTGAAAGTCGTGGAAAGCGTTATGTCGAAGAATGACGTAATGAAGTAACGTGGTAAACAATTGGAGATCGAATAAACACACTTGAATTCTCTCCAGATAAAAAAGTTTTTAAGAAAAAAAGTATAATTGACTTGATTTTATGAGAATTTTCTGAAAAATTGGAAAATAAAGAATTAATAAATGTTTAACCATTGATTTGATACAAGTTAAGATCGTAGATTTAATGAATGGAGTAATTTTAAATTAATGTTCGACTTTCATTTCACTGTTTTTTTTTTCACTGAAATCAAATTTAGTTGTTTTATAATTTTTTAATTGAAAATAATAATTCTGAAGATTGAAAATTAAAAGATTGTGTCAGGCGAATCTCGATAAAAATTGTTTTGCGAGACTTTTTTTAAAAAATATTTACGATTATAAAAACTAATATTAAAATTATTTTCCTCATTTGTGCCATACCCTTTAAGGGCGTAGTGATCACAATTGCCAATTATATCCACCTTTCTCTTGTTGAGCTCGTGGACTGAGGTGACATTGGTCAACTCCTTTATATGCTTGTGGTCCAGTCTGTTCGTCACCAACCTGCGTTTCTCCCCCCTATATTTTCCTTTTGATTATAAGTTGTAGGAACTTGTATCGCTGTCCTCTAACAATATGTCCAAAATATTTTGATTTCTTCTCTGTTATTTATTTTTTCAATCATTTCTGAGACGTTCTAGTTCGATATTTTATCCACGAGATCTTGTAGACACATTTCTGTTGCTTCAGTCTTGTAACGGCGATTTAAAAACAAAAATATATTTATTTCGTAAAATATTTATTAATATAAAGGGAATATAGAAACGACTACGTAGCTGAGAGATCGATTATTTTTAGTACGAAAAATTCTTATAAAATCAATTTCAAGTATATTACACGTTTTTTAACCTTTTTTTACTTACGTGTAAATAACATTATTACCGGCCAATCATCATCATGGTTGTGATCCCTTTTGTTTTTCATACAAAACTGATCAACATTCCAGGCACAAGCAGATTATGATGGATGTTATTCAGGGTGTGGCTGGTATCTTCGTGATAAGTGAAAAACTTTATGTTGCTTTATTTTTTTGGTGTACCGACCAAGTGGTTATAAACATAATGTTTAAATTAAAATTATTCTTCTCTCAGAACAACTTGTCCCGATGGAGTAGGTTGTTTCGCTGTCTTTGTATCAGCCTAAGCCAGGCATAATCTTAATCAATTCCAAGGGCATCTCGACACTCTTTTCAGTCGTCTTGAAGACTTATCTGGTCCGTGTTATACGCGGATTTGAACTGTGACCAAATTTTCCACGCATTTTCTTATACCGATGTTTGTATATATTCGCCACACAATCGTTTTGTATGATGCTGTTGCGAACATAATAGGGTGCATTTACGATTGCCTTCGGCGTCTTGGGCTGAAATTGTTGTATGTTGCAGAGATGTGATTTAGCACAGTTTATAATTCAAGTCCATGCTTCCAAACAGGAGCAATGAGAGTGTTATATAATAGTACGTTATTTGCAAAACTTAGCAGTCGCATATGCAAGTTTTTTCCTTGTATTAATAACGTGAGGGTTTAAACCTCGGTCTAAAATGAGCCCTAAATATTTTACTTGGCGTACTTGTGGTAATGACCATTATAAAAGATTGGTGAGCAATTTTCACGTCATTTTGTGAGAGTAACATGAAGCGATTTTTGATTGTTGATTTCGATTATAATCGATCTTAGACCGTCCAGTTGACAGTAGAGCGCTAAGAGGTACCTATTTGGTAAAAGTTCATCAATTAACGCGAGAACGCGAATTACATTTAGTAAGTTGCGACACACATACAAACGCATAAATTAATACATACATGTATGTTTACATTTTTCTATTTACATATACGGTTTTTGTCTGGCGGTTGAGGTGGTAGTCTTGCTCCGTTGTATGCGAATCACGGAATTGCCTGCTGGCTGTAGTATGTGATACTAATTGACTCAGCTTTGGCATTACAGTCTTTTGAAGCTAGAAACACTACTGTGACAACGGTGGATCAAATATTGCACGACATTCTTGAATTAAACGTAGCATCATTTTTGTCTGGGATTCCGAGGAGAATACAAGTCAAAATATTATAAATTTTGGACGCGTGGAACCAGCCCTTCCATATTCGGTCGAGTATAATTGGAAATATAGGATTTAGCAATTTGGCGTTTAAAAATTGGTAAAATCTGTTCATCCAGTTTGGAAACAGCTGTCAACAAAATACATATTGACCACCACACGCTGAGTACGCAATCGTATCCCCGAATGTCTAACCACCGTCAATATGTGAAGTATTACAAACGGTCTATCATATTGTTGTAATCTGCCATAAATATACTCAATATCGTTCTAATCAGTTGAAAACAAGTATCCATCGGATGTAAACAATTTCCACCTTTTCACCGACTTTATAATTAAAATTTGTATTTATCTTCGAGTAATTGATAATTCCGAATTTAGCTCCTCGTAATGAAAAAAAAATATATATTATTTCTTGGGTCAGATTCGATGGTGTTTATTAAACATTGTCAGATGGTTCCTATTAAAACTAGTGTAAATAATTCTTGGCAATGATCTACACACGCGTATATCTCTGCATGTATATATATATATATATGTGTGTGTGCACGTGGCTGTTTTATAGGTTCCTAATGTGTTTTTTCTTTTATTGATTATTCGGTTCAGGTGATGATTGAATATTATAAAAACGAACCGGGTTAATGGATGGTGTACAACATTGTAGTCGAATCTTTTTATTTTCCATTTCTTAAAATGTACGTATCTTATCAATGTGTAGGATGGTTGTTTACTTTGTACATTTTTTTTTGGTGGGAAACGTTATCAATTTCACAAAGAAATCTAATAAAAACTCGCGCTCGTCCGTTTGGCCTACAAAATCGAGTTTTAGGTATTTATCTATATATATATATTCTTATCTATTACATAATCGTCTGTTTGGAGTAGTGTTCTTTAAAAATATATCAAGGTCACGCCTAAGGTAAAAGGAAACGAAAAATTCCAACGAAGAACACGTGCTGTAAATTTAAAAATATTATCAGCTTTTATTATATTTAAATATTGTATTTGGTAGCGAATGACTTTGTAGACGGTCTACATTCGAATTGGAGACTATACATTAGTGTGTAGAGATATTAACGCGTATATCAATTGACCCATTGTGTGTGAAAGACGTGACAATAAGTTGATTAGGAAACGTTTCTATTAAATAGTAAATTCTTTTACACACGGAAATTACTAGGATGGAATTATGGAAGAGAAGGCTGAGAGAGAATCGATTGCAACCGCGGAAACAACCAAACGAACACTTATCCCCGGCTAATAATTTTCCGATCCAATCTGGAATAGGAACTATGACAAAAAAACATGAAAATATGGAAATTACAGATGACGACAGATGCGAATGCGCCGTGGTACGAAATTCAGAGCACATAACGAGGTAATTCGGAATATCGTGCAAAAAAAAATGTAATATAAGGTGACCGACACGATTAGAAGAAACATTTTCCTATTGTAATCGAAGTTTTTTTTCTTTACGTACTGTTTTAAAATGTAGTAAATACAAGTTCTCAAATATAAGTATTCAACGTATATGTTCCTATAGAAGCATTTAACCAAATAGATAGTTCAGATTTTATTCTAAATTTGTCTGTTTCCATGCAGGATATCGTGTGGGACAGCGTTAAATATCTAGATCGATTTCATTTCGGTAATCGTATTTAGTCCAGTCTCTGTCGATATGATAATGATAGACTTCCAGCGTCTCGATATTACGTTGTTTAAATGTATAATTTTTTTAACTTCTAATTTGGTTAATCTGAAAGTAATCTATTATGTCAAAGTAACGTGGTTAATTAGAGTTCGGTGTGTTTTCATAATTCGGTTTATTAAAAACCTTCCCTCTTCAGTTTGTTGAGACGCTTGTTTACTTTAATTTTTTGTCCAACTTACCTGCTTAACTATATATATATATATCATTATCGTCATAATCATCATCATTATATTCGGCAACTCGATTTCTGGCTTTTATTATAACCTTTATTGTAGCACCTGTGAACTGTTTTCCGGCTATATTATATATTATTCGGACTTTAGTTAGTTCAATCAGCGACGTGATGGTATGTTTCTTTCTCAGTTATTCGTCCAGTTGACTCGAGATTTACGATATATAGGTATATGGTCACGCTCCGATCATATCGGAAATTTAATTAATTACATATAATACACTTGACGCAATTTCTGATTCACTTGACACCAGTTTTCCCACAGCCACGAATAAAAACTGACCGGAGCGAGTACGAAGAACATTCACACTATCGGTACACGCGGAGATAAGTTCGGTGTCGACCAGGGCCAAAGATCGTGACTAGAGCGAGATTGGAGCGTGAGCGTTACTACCGATAGTGTGAATGTTTACGTTATTTATTATTTGAGAATATTTTACCGGAGCGTGACCGTACCTATAGCCTGAATCAAATCTTAGCATTTAACGAGGTTATCCATATATTTTTGCTGAGATGCTTTCTTGTATTGATATCCTCAGTGCCTACGTTACAAATGAATCAATTTTCGTTTAATGCAACTGAATATCGTTAATATTACGGCAAACCAGTTTTAATTTACACGTGTACGTAATATGTTAAGATATCGTAAGATTAATCGCAAAATCATCATTTCTTAGATTCGTTTAGAGACGTTAATTCTATAATCAGCTATTTCTAAAACCTTTTACTCGGGAAAAATTCATTAATTTCCCGATGGAAATACGCGTTAACAGATTTTAAACTTTTTTTTTTTTTTTTTTATAATTTATATTTTATAAATATCGTATAGAGTTATATTTTGTCGCTTTTAGTGAGAAATTTAACTCTTTCGACTTAGTCCCGCATGATCAATTAAGATCGGTGATGGTGAAAATGTATACTTAATATTGCTTTCCGGATGACTAGATAATAATTTTTAATGCGTTATATAAATATTTTTGGAATGTAAACATTTTCCTATCAAACGAATGCCTCATAAAAATAGGCAATTTTAAGCGTTTACCAGTCAATAGTGTAGAAGACACTGAGGGTTAAACTATCTATAAACGGCGTCGTTCGGTGTGGGATAAAATTTAGTTTTATATTATATTAACAAAAACTGCGCGTGCAAACTTATTTCCCTTCCAGACAGAAGTATCATGTTTTTTTTTTTTTTATTCATTTTATACCGTCTTGAGATAGCGCTAGTTCAGCGGTTCTCAAACAATTCAGATATTCGGTTGGTTAAATAATATGATTTCAGTTTACCGAATAAACATTTAAAAAAAAAAAAAAATAAAAATGGCCGCAAATAAATATGTACATTATTACAGTTAATGAACTAAATTTAGGAAATTTACCAGGGGGCACCGATCAGAATCGATTTCAAAGTGGTATTCGTGTAAAAAATTTAAATTTAACAAAAGCCTATTTCCCGCGTTATTAGGAACTTAACGGAAAAAATAAAATTATTTTTAAGAACCATGTATTGTTCGAATGTGTATTATAAAGTCGCTTAATCGAACGTCAAATTAACCTCCCGGCAGTTCCGCGAAAGATTTAACCAACCTCAGCACCCGTATTTAGAATATACAACAATTTTAGAAATCAGTGAAGTTTTTATTTGAATGGGAAAGTGTGTTGTAATCTGAATCGAATTAGAACTATGTTCACTACTTTGTTAAATTACGCGACATAATATATACACAGTTTTAATGAAGATTTCAACAAACTTAATAAAAGTACATAATATGTATATATCATGATACGCCCTGCTAGGTGTAAGCACTATCCAAACAGTTGTCTTCCACTTGTGGGGCTCGAATCTAATTGATTCCTATCCATTTCACAATATTCTTCCACCTAGTCATGGGGCTTCCTCGTGTGCGACAACTCTCAATCGGCGACCACTGCATCGTACGTTTGATCCGCTATCATCGGGCGTCTCACTATATGTCCTATCTAGCTCCATTTTAGTTTGGCGACTCATTCCATCGCATCCGGTAATTTTGTTTGTTGTCTTATCCATGAAATTGCAGTTCTTGAGTCTGATATATAATAATTCTTTCGTGTACTATTTGAGTTTTCTTAATTCTTATAACAGTTCTTTTAGTAAGGAAACACGCACTGAGTGTGGTTTACTTTTTAGGCTAATCTATTTATTTCTGAAAACTTTATTTTACTTCATCATCCAGACGAGAGACGGATTCCTCCTTTTTATCTCTAATTGCATCGTATTTTTCTATTATATTGCACGTTCTTGTCCTAAGTATAGACATTTGCTTACTATATCGATTTTTTTTACAGTTATCATCGTGTTCTTCCATAGTATTCATCGCTATATTTGTTTTTTTGCAGATTTATCTTTAATGCGATCTTTTTGTGATGTGTGTTAAGTTCCGTCTGCATAACTCTTGTGTATTTCTTCCGCGCATTTGCCTATTAACCCTTAATAAGTTGCACACTGTACAATTAACTCTAGTCGCTCGTTACACTTTGCGCAACAGTAGCGTAAAAGTCATTGCCAGAATTTTTAATTATTTATTTATGTAAATGTAATAGAGGTTTTATTTAAAGAAATTTATTACAGTGTCAAATGTGTTAATCGGTTCTTATATAAAGATTAATAATATATAAAAATATATATATATATATATATATATATATATATATATATATATTCTTCTTTCTTCTTCATCGTAGGCTCGATCCGAGCATCGTGATACTATGAAACCTTGATTTTATGCAACTGCGTCCGCCATATGTTTCGGTCCTCTGCATATCGAACCGCTTGCTGGAATGATGTAATGTTTAGCAATTCTTTGATTCCATCCGTATATCGTGTAGGCGTTCTTCCTTGTTTTCGCTGACCATCGACCATACCCTCCAAAATTAACTTTCCCGAACTATTTTGACGTATGATATGACCGAAGTAAGTTACTATTCGCTGCCTTACTACATCTTGCAGTCGTATTTTTGGACAGATTTCCTTTAACACCGACAGGTTTGTTCTCTTTTCAGTCCAGGGAATCCGCAGCATCCTTCTCCAACAGAACATTTCAAAAGCATCTATTCGCCGGACATCCATTTTTTTTAAAGTCCAGCATTCCGATGCATACAGAAAAACCGAAAAGACTAAGGTGTCCATGAGGCGAATTTTTGTATTCTTCGTTATGTCATGGCTCTTCCATACTCTTGTCAGTTGAGCCAATGCATTTTTTGCAGTTCCTATTCTTCTTTTAATTTCATCGGTCGATCCTCCATCTTTGGTAATTACTGAACCTAAGTATACGAATTTATCAACTACCTGGAAGTCATGCCATTGCTGGATGTTATCAGAGTTGTTTCGATTAATAATCATTATTTTAGTTTTGTCTTTATTTATTGTTAAGCCTGCAGCTTTGCTTATGGTTTATATATATATATATATATATATAAACAATCAAATGACGCAATATCTGTAAAATGTAATATAGAAATATAAGTATCCTGTGAAAAACAGAAACATGGTTATTGTTCAGAATCACTATTGATAGAATTAACACAATGTTCGCATTTTCTTTCCACGATGTGGTTCTTGCACGTAAACATTTTAAAATTGGAGCTGGTGAACGTCATTGTAATATTTTTCCACAACCATAAATGACGCATTTCCTTTTTTTTTGTTTTTTATTTGCGGCGGTTCTATATAGATTCTGTGCCGACAATTTTCTTCTTCGGAATAAGATAAATTAATATTGTTATTAGAATTCAAACATTTATCTTCATTTTCAAATTTATTCCATTTATCGTATGACATTTTAAATACAAATAAATCAATCGCATAATGTAAACTTACACATTTTTTAATAAATGCAATTATTATGAGGAAAGAATAAAATAAGTTCATCATTTGGTAATCAATATATATTTACCAACACAATCATAATTATTCGCACGTTGCACACTTTGTGCAACAGGTTGGATTATACAATTTTTTTTAAAACAAATAAATGACTATAAACAGACAACTGAACATTCCAGAAGTACATACTATACTACTAGGAGTACTAGGTTACATTCAAGATAATTTCTTTTATGTACATAGAGTGTTGATGGTGATTTAATTCACTTCACTAGCAGGACTACTTATGTGTTAAAACTACATCATCAGCAAAACCTACATAAATTATACATATATATATATATATATATATATATATATATATATATATATATATATATATATATACATGTGTGTGTGTTTACAAATGTTAATTTATGATGCTTTATTTCATTTTATTTTTTTGTATTTTAGGTTTTACAACACTATTAAACTTAGTATAGTATACGGTTGATACTGCGAATAAAAAATAACGTTAATAATAATTATTGTAAACTAATTCTACAGTTTTTCGTTAATTCGTTCGGAGCGATTGGTAAAGCCGGAGAAAATTAAATTTTGATTTTTGTGAGTAGGAAAAAAAACACGTTTAGCACCTTCAAAAATTAAAATATAAACGCCGAAATGTAAATGAACTTTATGACAAATTCGGACATTTATTCATTTAGTTTTTAAAATTTTTCAAGAGAAATATGGAGTTGGAACAAATAATTTTGTATACTCGCTTTTGTACTAAATTATTTTCTCTAGCAAATTATCTGTACCATCTCGGACGATATTCTGGTCTTTCATTTAACGCGCGCATTAATAAATCTATTAACAAAAACCTGCACTGATCAAAATCTAGCTTTAATTTACACTTTGTCCGATCTGGTGTCCGGTGTGTTCCAGTACTTACAATTCCAGGTTAATTCAAAATCGATTACGATCAGATCGTGTTTAACTACTTCTTAATATATACTATATACGATTTATTATTTTTTTAAATTTTTCCTTATTCTCGTTTTATTTTTTTTATTGACTATTATATATATATATATATATATATATATATATATATATATATATATATATATATATACAGTGATGAAAACTGAGGTACCCCACAACGATTTACTAGTATTCGCAGTATATTTCCCACCCAAAATATAACTTAAAAAAATTTCAGTATTTTCTTACTTCTTTTATATTGGGCGGCTATTTTAATGGCAATCACAATTTGGAGCTCCATATAACGAAAAAAAGGAAGAGAATATTAAAATTAGCCACGGACGAACTAAAATGTCAGACCTCGTCGCAGGGAGAAATGACCTACTGGCCTCTAGATAAAAGGAAACCAGATATTATAGAATTTTTCATCACAAAAGGACAACGTATAGTTACATATTAGTTAAAAACCAATTACATCTGACCACTTCCGCGTAAGATGATCTCGTCCTAATGACCATATATTTTTAATAGCATAATCAGACTGGCTTACTTCCCAATTGTCACGGAAACATGCTCGTGTAATAATGATCTCGAAACCGGGTAAGCCATCAGAAGGAACAAAGTCATACAGACCTAATTCTCTATTATCAATACCTTCAAAAGTGTTTGAAAAATTATTGTATAAAAGGCTGATCGGAATAATTAATAAGAAAAAATTATACCAAACCATCAATTTGGATTTCGAAAACAACAACGCGAGTACATAGGATGTAAACGAAATTGAGGGTTCTCTGGAAAGGAAACGGGTGTGCACGGCAGTTTTTTTTTTAGATGTAAGTCAGGCATTTGATCGTGTTTGGCACGAAGGTGTATAAACTAAATTAGTTGTTAGGGTGGCATTCAAAGCTGTCTTTGCAAAATAAATTTCTGGTATACAACGCGTATCTGAAACCGTTATGGAGACATGGCGTCCACCTTGTTGGAATGCGCCAAACGTACCAATATCGCTATTATCGAACGAGTCGAAAATAAACTCCTACAGCCGTTAACAGAGACGTCCTGGTTTGTGCCGAGCTCACGACTTCGAAATGCAAACAGTAGCAGAAGTAATCACGGCAGAGGAAATTGCTAATGCAGTTAAACTGCAACATGATACGAACGAGATAGCAGCAGTATATAGAGTATATAGGTATTCGGCGGTTAAGAAGAACAAAACCCTTCGAGTTGACACAACAGTAGAGTAGCTGTCCAGGCGGACTGGTATGTGCCCCTGTCGCGATAGTTTTCCGGAACAACATTTGCTACATATAGCCTAAACAGGTTGGTTGTAAATTGTGTAGAAGAAGAGAAAAAATTCTTTAATTTCTTTATTTTTGTAAAGTCGTTTGTTTGTATTTAGTTTTAAGGATACTTGGCATATGTTTACCTGCATATAAATTGTTCATGATTTGTAGAATTTTATACAGAAATTTTCTTCTTCTTCTTCTAAATATGCTGTCACTTTTGTACTGAATGTTCTTATTGCGAATAGAACGAAAGACGGTCGGATTAGTGAAAAAAATGGAAACTGCACGTGGAGAATAAACTATAGAGAACGTACAATTCTATTGAGTCTTGACTATTGTGTAACATCTTTGTCCATAAATAATTGTTCCAGTTGCGATAAACGTTACAAGTTTTTGAGGGTCAGTCTAACCTATAAAAAATAGTTATTCAATATGATGTATGTAATATGATTCACACGCTTGTATTAAGTATTCTTTGAAGAGTTTATTTTTTCTTAATATTACGAATGTGATGTTTGGTGCATTATATATATATATAAAACACATACGAGTAGTTCACGGCGCGACATTTTAAATTTAACTTTATATTAATTGGAGCCAATTATCAGGTCCCATTTTAGAACCGCTTCTTTTCCTGGTCATTATATATATATATATATATATATATATATATATATATATATATATATATATATATATATATATACACATATATACGGGTTCTAAACAAATAAAACACTCCGTGTACAGTTTCTCGAATATCAATACGCGTAAGTTGTATATTTACGGTAGTGATCGTGTTAAATATCGAAATATTAACAAGGGTAAATTATTCCTATTTATATCAATTTAGAGAATTTTTTCATCGCGTAACACGCCACTCGGGTTATTTTCGTGAAACATCTGTCTAGTTTTCTCGAATTATTCTGACTCATCATGCCGCGAGAATTTCACGTTAAATTGTCATACGGCATATATATTTTTTTTTTACATTATTGGTTTTAATTAAAGTTAATCTTTTAGTAGAATATATCCCTTTATTTCGAAAAAGTAAGAAGTTCTAGAATCCGTCATAACTAAGAGAATATTTCGAGATAATTTGAACTTACTAATCGATTTCAACATTAAATAACCGCAGATTTCCGCGGTATTTACTATAGCGAGCGATAAAATCTAGTTAAAATACTCATATGCCGTTTGTAACTACCAGGGTTATTACAGCATAAAGAGTCGTCTAGTTTATATGTATGCTAGGAGTCTGCTTTCTCTTGCAATGCCGTTTGTAACTACCAGGGTTATTACAGCATAAAGAGTCGTCTAGTTTATATGTATGCTAGGAGTCTGCTTTCTCTTGCAAAAGCCAGAATACTACCTATTGATTGAGGATTGTTTGAGAGTATTTTGTCTATCGGGCGTCCTGTATTTTGTGTTTGCATCATTCTTAATTTTTTTTTTTTAATGGTTCCCCAATCCGCATTTATGGGACAAATGTATTAAATAATTTTTAATAAAGGTGCAGGGAACTAGTATGCTTAATAAATGAGTGAGCATTGTGTAGGTAAAACAAAAGAAAAACTATCAGTATAATACAGAAGGTAAATAGGTGTGTGTAATAGTTCCCTACAATGTGTAACTAAAATAAAACATAAATAGTATGGTTAGTGATGAAAAACATAGTTAAACCATCAAAGACGTGTATAACGAGAGTTTGTGTCTTAATAATAATAATAATAATAATAATAAACAAAACATATAATAAATAAACCAATTTTTTAAAAAATAAAGGAAAGCTGACTGTTCAAAATGTAACTTTTAATTTTTTTTTTTTTAAAGTAATTAATTAGGTGAGCAAGATGAGAAGAAGCGAAAAGGTAGTCTATGATGTTATACCTATTATAATTGGAAAAAGTGGGAGATCTTCTGTTGAAAACAATTAAATTATTAGAACCGATTAGATTTTCCAATGGAAATTCCGTGGATTCCTTAACTCTCTAGGCTCCATAAATGGCGTCCGAATGATAAAGTCTCCAACTATAATAGATGAAAAAAAAAATGATATTTTTAAATAATATTATCTATTTTTTTCCTAAAGCATTAACTTCGTGTTTATTTTGGGATACATATGTGGCAATAAGTATGATATTATTAAGGGCAACTGAAACTGGATTATATTCTGCAGATATGAAAGCAATTTTAATCACAATTTCAATTCCCTTATTTATATAACTAGTGTAACAATTGCGAATTGGAACAGCACCATTGGACAAATAGGGTTCAGCTATGATTCATACAATCTATCCTAAAACTTCGTCGGAAGGAGTAGGCATCATTTTTCATTAGAATTCAACTAAATCATAAGCTTCGGTGTGTGTGTGTGTGGGAATATAAAGTTCCGATTAGGAAGTCCCTATAAAAAGAACTATTTTGTGCGTGACTAACGGATGGTAAGCTTGTAATTACTGCAAACGTCTACTGAAAATTGATGCGAATAAAGATTAGGTAAACTGCGTAATACAATCCATCGTCTCGTCAAATTGTTCGTTGGAGGGTACATACAAATCGCGATATTTAAAACAAAAAGATGATTTAGCATTTTATTCTTAGGAATATATTTAACCCTTAACTTACGTGATTTCATTTTCTTGGTTTATCAAAAACCACGCTAGTTCTTCGTAAGTACAAAATCGTTACCGGTCAAAAATATCTGTGTCTGTATTGATGTAATAATAACAACCCGTATTAAAGCACACGGATGTTGGGACGAAATTTAAATCTGCCTAGGCAGTGAAATTCCACAGTTGGATGCAACATGTCATCGACACATCCGGTCTGAAAGTAACTTCGCTGAACGAAAGAAATAATTTCGTCGTTGCACAATCAAGCGAAAAAGATAGATGAATGCTATAGCACTGAGAATGCAGCAAGTAGAAAACTGTCAATCAGAAAGACTTGCAGAAAATGCCCGTCGAAAAATGAACGAAAAACGTTCCATACATGTCTAATATGCAAGACGCCCGTATGTATGAAATGTACAAGACGTTTTTTTTTTAAAAAAAAACTGTGTATTTTAAAAATATACGATTAAAATAAATTGCGCGTTTTTACAGAAATATTATTTTTTAAGTATTGTTAATTTTTTTATTTTTAATCAGCATTTAGTTAACATCTTATAATTAAAAATAATACTTAATCACCTTTTATAGATTATATATATATGAATATTCCATAAATCATATTTAAAACGTCATATTATTATAACGTTTTTATTAATATACTTTTTTAGCGCAACTGATTTAATTTTACTTAAAATTCATTGATTTTTTTTTAATGTACACAAATGTCACGAAATTATTTAAGTATAATAAAATATAAAAAAAAAAATAAATTAGGTATATATATTAATAATTTAAATGTGTGACAACGTTTTAAAAACAGTACGACTGCGGTCAAGGGTTAACAGAAAAATGTAAAAAATTACCACTTTATGTTTTTTTTTGTTAATGTCAGTAGAGAATGCTTAATAAATGTCTTCGGTATGCCAAGCTAAATTCAATTCTACGTATATTTTTAAAATACAGAGATTGCAAAAATACAAGTTTCAATTTTACAATTTTTCCGTTCTACTGGTATTTGAAAATTTATTTTACTAATTCCTGACTTGGGTGTATTTAAAATTATTCGTTTTATTATACTCGCGATATACGAACAATTTCCGTTAAATATAGTTTTTCTACTAACAGCTTATATTTTGTAATTTTTTTTTACTTTATAATAGCAGTTCTATGAGAAGTGTCTCGTCGTCCATAAATTTTGCTGAATATTAGCAAATGTAAAAATACAGGAAATAATATAATAGTAATAATAATGATAGAAATTATGAAAATGAATAATGATAATTAGTCATCACCGCTTTTCTGAATTGTCCGTTATAATAACTGAAGGCGTTACTGCTCTTATTTCGGCTAATTAATCAGTGTTGCCAGACCAGACCTACGTTTTTTTTTTGTTTTTTTTTTTTTACTTCAAGTCTTTTTCCTATATTTAATTTAATTTATTAAATCCTTTTCTTTTTTTATATATTTCGAATATTTAATGGGTACGCGCTAATTATTTTTTCAAATAGCATTTACCATTTTTTAATAATCACCTACACGTGAGTGTATTAATTGCAGGGGGGAATATGGAATTATAGAAAAAAAGATGCATCAACGTTGTATACGCCAGTCGGCAAAAAAGAACAAAGACCATGTTTATCTATTAGTGCTGACTTTTACTGTAAATTATTTTTTATTCTATATTTACGATGAAGTAGTATTTGATAATTTGTTATTAAGTAAGATAAATGAATATATTTTGGGGGTTATAAAATTTTGAAATCCAGAAATATCCTATTCAACCTTTTCTACCGATTTTTTTATAAGTCCAACTATCGTATTTTACTTCAGAGCATCTGGCAACACTGCTAACTACTAATTTTGATATTTTGGTATTTTTATTTATACATATATACATATATATATATATATATATATATATATATATATATATATACATATATATATATATATATATACATATATATATATATATATATATATATATATATATATATATACATACATATATATATATATATATACTTCTATTTACCCGTTTATTGAAATGTAATATATAATAGTTTCAAATGATGCGCAGAAAGTGCTTATATACGTGTGTGTGTGTGTATATACATATATATATACATATATTTCTTACACGATGTATGTAATATTTAAATTTGACGTGAATCGTGCAAACGTTGGTCGAATTATGTTGGGTACAATGTAGGCGACCCAAAGTAGGATTTATAGTTTTCATTCACCGAAATTTCCGGACGTTGGAAGATAGGACGTTTTAAGGTCATACTGTTACGTTTAAATCCTTTCGAGTTGACTATTGTTAAAATTCAGTTGTTGCATTTGAGAACCTTTTTTTTTTCTTCTATCAAATAATGTTTTTTTTTTCTTTTGACATCGGAAGTAGCCCTTTTAATATTATCATTTTTAGTAACTTCGTTTTTCTTGTACATTTAAATGGTAATATATGTCGAGAGATATATATATACATATATATTAATTCTTGACAGGTTGAATATCGATATCTATACTGAAAAAAATCAATGTCATCGAAATGTACCGAAGGAAAAATGTATATTAAAGCTGGTTTGTATATAATGCGCCTGGAAATTAGTTTGATAAGAAGTTTACTATCATTAAACTTCCCCCTATTGCGTACAGGTCCGTAAATTACCTATACCAGTGGATGATTTCGGAAATCGCGATATTTAATTAAAAATTTATCTATTAAGTTTATTCTTCTGTTACGTAATGGCAGAGTCATCGTGCAAAGTTAAACGGTGGATAAAGCGGCGAGGAAATGATATTTACAAATATTAGGGGATGCCGTCTTTTTTAATTCTATTTGTAAAATAATGTAAAAAATCGATGTTAACCGATTCGGCGTGGTTCATTAATTGATTAAAATTTTTTCCGCGCTGTGCAGACAATATTATTCCTTAGTCGGTATTTATTTCAATTTTTTCAGACAATAAAATAAAAAGTTTAGTTATAAACCCCCCCGTAATTTTGTAGACCTATTACGTTGGCTTACGTCGGCCCGGAATGCAAATAGTACATTCTAAGTTCGAATGCAGATATTTTTACAGTATCATCCCTGATCGTAATTTGACCCCACCACTACAAAATTTTTTTTCGATGCTTTCATTATCATTTTACATACGCAGCCTACTTGGCAAATGATACAAATTTTTTTCCGATGAAATCGTTTAAATAAAAATTCCAAATATACACGAATAATACTTTTAAAAGCGTATTTGTATTAAATAATCCGATATTAATTTTAATATCAAAATGATCACTTTTGTTTTTTATTACGTATTATTATTATTTTTAATAATAACTTATTCAAGCATTTCATCGATTCGACTTAAGTTAATAACGCGAGACATACTTACTTATTAGGAGCTATCAATTTTTCATCTCAATTTATTGTAATAAACTGATTCAGTCGCATAGTTATTGATATGGCAGCTGCTGCTACAGCTAGATTATTCGAGGCTAGAGTTTTGTCGTTTATGAAATGGTACCGTGTACGTCTACGTGTGCAACATGACGAATATAATCTGTCCGAGTGAATAGTATTTGTTACTCGGACCATCGAAAAATACGGTTCGACGTGACAATAATAATATTTCTTCAAGATTCTTCTTTATCCTGTAACAACTTGTTTATAAAAGCATCGCAGCTGCATCTGGAACTATGTGTTATTTTTTATATATATATATATATATATATATATATATATATATATATATATATAAAATACATGGAAAAATTGATCTTCACGTATTTTAGTTTCTTGTATATATATATATATATTTTTTTTTATTACAACAGTATCATTGTTGTGACTACATGGTATCGTTCACTTCCAATATATGGTAATTGAATTTATCTAAAACTTCTACCCTGTTGTTACTTTATGTGTTATTATTTGCATTATGTTATTATGATTATGATTATCACATTATTCATTATAGTCATCTTTTTCGTTCGTTCCGTAATAAAACAATGCGGCAATGTCTCTACTCATATTTCTTTCAACACTTTGTCCTTCCATCAATAGAGACTTCGATTATGAGTTTTAGATAACTTCTTTATTTGTTTTTCTTTCATTATTTTTTTTCTAAGCTAGCAAGAATAATGAAAATTGTTGTATTACGTATGTTTCAAGTGATTACGGTCAACGTGTTGTGACGTAATTTTTACTAATTCACTTCGTTAAATCACTTTAAGGTTAACTTTAATTTTTTTTTTTTTGAAGACGTGGAGCGACTTAACATATATATTAGAGACATAACTTATCAACATAAGTGCTTTCCAGATAAATACGTACGATCTGTATGTCAATATGTATGTATATATATTTATATGTTTATGTGTTCATATATATATATATATATATATATATATATATATATATATATATATATATATATATATATATATATATATATATATTCTTATTCTTTATTGGTCCTACCCTTTAAGGATGTTGGTGATCATTTCTTTCATCTAATTCAACAAGCCTGTGAACATTTTAACGTGTCTATTTTAAACCACTTCTTTCAATTGTCTATACACGTTGTTCTTGGATGACCACGACCGCGGACACTATATACATATGTATATATTACATATATATACACGTACCTCGCGTCGTGTTGACAACGTGTTCGCGAGTTCGAATCCCATCGTTGTCGAAGAATTTAATATGCTAAAAAGGCGCCTAGCAAATCCCTCACCTACCCATTTCTTTGATCTTTAAACGAGTACCGACTTACTGCGAAGTATAGGAAATCGTACGAAGACAATGACAAACCAAGCGGTATTAGCTTTGCCAGGAAGTCGTCATTTTATTAACCCTTTTTCGTCGTGTCGCGAGAAACGTTTATACGCTACGTCTTCTCTAAGAACTTTCGAGTTGATGGGACCTTCCATTGATTCGCCTACGTATATAATACACCCACGTAATTACGTTCATTCGATCGAACGAGTTAAATTTCATTTCTTCTTTCATATTTATAATCTATGGCTGACAGGAGGCTAACTCGTCATCTAGCGGATGTAGCGAATGCGTAGGACTTTACAAGGAGTCGGCCCAGCGACAGAACTCCCAAGTTATAAATAATGGAAACCCGGAGGCATTATCTGAAGTCGGTAATACGTTTTCGTCTTAGCCCTTCTGATCGTCGATTAAACTTACAAAACTGTTGCAAGCGGATTTTCATGTGCTTTCAATCTCGCCAGCTAATTGCAAACAGCTTGATGGACGTCGCGTCCCACATGTTATATCTGAAGATCTTTATACAATTAGAGACATACAATTGAGCGCCTGAATTAGATTAAACGACTTTTAGAAAGATTTAGGTATCGATATTTCTGCATATAGCAGCGTGTGGTATATACACGATCGAACACGGAAATATTCATATTCGTTATAAATTTTGCGTCATATAGGAAAACCAATCGAATATATTTCGTGACGTAAGGATAGATGGACGGATAAATTATTAGAATGACACGTCAGCATATCCGCGTCATTCTCTGCACAAATCTGGTAGTATTAAAACCTTTCACTCGGCTTATAGCAGAAAGCTTAATACTTCCCATTAATACGTCCTAAATTAGAATATATTAGTTACAATTTCAATGATTCATTATTATTTCTAAATTTTCTTCTGCTCTATATAGTTAACTCGACATTTTGTTTAATTTGCTTTCGAATTGATCGATGATGATATATCATCATCATGTAGTCATCAGTCCTAAGACTGGTTTGTTAAGATGATATTATATATATATATATATATATATATATATATATATATATATATATATATATATATATATATATATAATAAAATAACCACATATACATATATGCACACGCGACTACAACTAAACGTGCAGCATGGAATCGACCGTTGGAAAATTGTTATGAAAATAGTCGATGACGATGTGAAAAACTTATAAACTAGCCGACCTGAATATAAAATATTTTTCTACGCTTGTGATCGTCCGATCGTTTTAAAAGAAGAACGATGTGAACAATCGAAAAGCTTTACGACTTGTTAAATTTTAGGCAGCCGACACGACGTTACGACGTAAAATAAAGCGGGCCAGGGGTTCAGGCGATAGTGTATTCGGATTTTTTTTTTTCCAAATCGACCGGGGTAGCGATGAAGCTGACACGGCGAACGGCGTTAAAAGGTTAGTTGATGAACAGAAAGAATGACATAGTTTATAATGTGTAAAATAAACGATAGCGCGCAACCTAAGTTTTAACACGTTAATGTGTGTCCGATATGTCGGCAAGTATCTCGCAACATTTCATTTGTATCTTATCATAATCGTATCATCGTCTTGATCCCTTCCTTTCCCTAGTAACTGTTTCTATATGTATATACATATATAGATAGATAGATAAATATTATATATATATATATATAGCAGTAATAGTAGTTAGTTTAACGGTATCCCTTCCTTCCCTTAGGCTTTCGGTGGTAATTCGGTTAGGCGAATCACGTCCTCTTATAATAGCTGGTTAACTGGCTGGCAAATCTTCGCGCGATACTTTTTGACAACCCGCTCACGTACTATATTCCCAACAAGAGCTTCCGCAAATACCCCTATTATCAGAACAAATTACCAAAAATGTATATATATATATATATATATATATATATATATATATATACAATAAAAGTGCCGTTGTAAATGTATTTTGCAACCGATGCTATATAGCCTTGTAAATCGAAAAGTTACAATATTTACATACACATACGCTTCATTGCAACAAAAAAAACGCTAAAGTTTATAAACTGTCGATTGATCTTTTTTCTTTGCGTATGTATGTATATATATATGTATGCATGTATACATATATGTATGTATGTATGTGTGTATGTGTGTGTTTGTATATAAATAAATAAATATGTAACAGCTGCTGGAACGTACGCTATATCGTCATTTTAAAAACAACATAAACAAAAAAGAAACAGCGTAGTGGAATAATAACGAAGGAAAATCCCGAAGTAACGAATTTTTCGTTTGTAAATCTCCATCGTCGGCCTTTTACCGTGTCATCTTCTTCTTCCACTAGGTAAATCTAAGGCTATTTGTTGTCATTTTCCGTTAATACCACTAAACGATAGGTTCTTTAGGTTACTTCATCATCATTGAGGTAAATGACATTTTAGGAGAACGGCTTGTAATATGGTGTATACATATATATATATACATATAATTTATCTGGTCTGTCCGTGACAACGATATATATATATATATATATATATATATATTCAACATGTCGTGTTTTCTTTTTTTCAAAATTCTAATTAATGTGAAAGGAACCTGTTTTTCCGTTAAAATATGCTTTCCATAGAATTTACCGATGTATATATACGTTAAATCTGTCATATCCGAATAAATACTGCGGACCTATTGCTCCTCCGAATATATCCAAATTTTCAAAAATCAACTTTATGCCGTTAAGTGTAAAAAATTGCTTGTCCATCAGGCTTCTTTAACGGCGTGTATATTTAATTTCGCTTGTACCATACGAATAATTAATGATATTATTATTATTATTATTAATATTAATATTAATATTATTATGTTTTTAAATAAAATTCGCGAGTTTTGTATTTTTGTTTTTAAACGAAATTCTTAAATTTAATTTATTTTTTTGAATTAAATTTGATAGTTTTGTATTATTATTATTATTATTTTTTAAATTTACAGACCACTCAAATCATCTTTTAAATTCGAGCTCCTATAAAAAAAAAACATTCGAGTGCGTCTTTGTGTTTATTCATTTTTAGCCAGTTGATACTGCTTGTACGAATATGTTTTACCGGTCACTTATGCTAGTATTAATCCATTCGCTTATGATGTGGGTATTCATCCAAATTCTGACTGATGATTGACGCTTGTACGTAAAAGGATCTCGAATAAAGAATGTGCGATCGTATTATGGACTTGAGGAAACGCTGCAAAGATAATCGGTTAGCCTTATAGTGTTAAATAGAAGTACCTTAAACATTTCAAAGTCGTTGGACTCGGTCCGAGCATCGTGATATTATGATTCACTTTAATTTTTCTGTGTAATTTATCGCCATCTCTGGGCGCATCTGACCATTTGCTGTAGTGAACTAGCGTCAGTTATCATTTTGACGTTGTCCACATATCGCGTTGGTGGTCTCTCTCTTCGCCGACCTTCAACCGTACCTAATATTATAAGTTTTTCTAGATTGTTCCGTCGCATGATATGACCAAATAAAGTGGATATGATTTTATATGCGTTTTTTTAACGATATCTCGTAATCGAGAATCCGGGTTAACTTCTTTCAATATTGACACGTTTGTCCTCCTCGCTGTCCCCACGGTACTCTCAGCATTCGCCGCCAGCAATACATTTCGAAAGCATCGATTCTTCGAACGTCTGTCTCAGTGTCCAGCACTCAGATGCATATAAGAATACGTAGAATATTAAAACAAATATATGATTCTATTGCTTCGAAGGACACCGTGATGATCACGAAGCTCAGTCATTACCAAAACGAGGACAACCATGATGATTATATGCGAATATATAATTATTTTTACTAATGATTACGTTTCCTATCGCCTTATTCGATTTATTCGTCCTATCCTTTTAAGTTGCGCAATTTCGGAATTAATTGAAACTCATTTAAAAAAAAAAAAAAGGAAACAATCCGAAGATTTTTTTCGCATTTTATCGATCATTCGATAATTTCTAACGCCTGCATTTTATTCGAGAGCAACTAATGTTACTTAGCCGTGTTTCAATGGGTGGCTTATTTTTTTAAAGTTAACGAATAAATTTAATAATGGCGTACATTTCTAAATAAACGTTTATATATTGTTTGAAATATCGTACGTTGTTGTTTGAAAATTTAAAATTAATGTACGGAGCATTATAAATTGTCGATACCGACGATTCAAGGCAAGTCTCACCAACATTCCGAAGTTGATAGATGTCGCTTAACCGATCTTCCATCAATTGATAGACGACAAATGAAACGACGTATCTCGAGCATACCAATATGAGGTGACTTTCCATCTCGGCTTCTTCACTTAACCAGTAAAGAGGTCTATTTACTGTGAAAAATTCTCTTTCTTCGAATTCAAGTCGTACCAACAGGATGCTAAGCACGTCCTAGACCTATAATTCGATGTTTACTCACGTAGTAGTTCTTAATTTGTTTTGCGAAAACGAGTCCAAAAATGGAAAATGAGTTAATTAGATGTTGATTATGTCATTGCTAATCATGTTTTTTAATATTCTAATAGTAGGATTTTTCTGTCATCATCTTTAAAACTTCCGAATAATTCGATTTTTTTTTTTCCGAAATATTTCTCTATTTTGAATTTCCATCTTCATTTTGGTTAAATCTTTCTTTACTTCTACAAACCGAGATATTCATTTTAAAAAAGTATAATATCTTTTTCGTTAGTCTTTCCGACTCCATCCTTCTAAAATGTCTATAAAACTCTTCCGTTTACTCGTGTTATCCGATATTTTCCTGATTATTTCCTATACCTCTTTAATTCGTTCTTCATTTCAACATATCCTTTTCGTATTCGTTCTGGTTTAAACACCGTGTTGTACTGTCGAATTTTTGTATTTCTAGATAGCGATTTTTACGTATAAATTTTCTATGAACTGAAATGCAGTTTTCATTTTTCTCATTCATTCTATATTCGTTTCCAGCGCATTTAACTTTATCATTCCTCCTCCCACAATATTTGAATTTCGTTACCTTTTTGAATTTTCCCTGATTTTGTTCTCATATATATTTCCGAGCTTCTCTAATGTTAGGTATATACATTTTTGTTAAAAAAAAAAATTGAAATTTGTAATTTATCTTTTCCGCGTTTCTTTTAAATTATCTTCTTGTTTTAGTGCGTCTTTCATATTATATGGAAAATCGCTACATCGTGTGCAAAGGGTTCAATTGAATGTTATTTGTGTTCCGTTCTAGCCTAATCTTCTAAATATCTTCTTCCTTTGTTTTAATGCTTCATTCTCTGATTATTTTCTTTACAACTCAATTGAGATGGAGATAATCCACTCTACTTCTGTTATAATTTAAAAGGTTTTCATACTTCTAAGAATTTAATTTTTTATACTACGCTCGTCGATGTTTTCTTAATGATGGCGTAAGTTCATTATCTACGTTCATTATCTGCACGCAATTCGTTTAATATGTTGAATAATGTTTCTCTGTCTACAGAATTATACGTTTTCTTAAGATGGATAATGTTTTTGTATCTCAACCTTCTATATTTCATTATTAGTTTCAACTTCGGTATCTGTTTCGGACAAGAACTTCCTTTTCTAAAGCCCGCCCGGTATTCTCCTTTTGTTAAATAGTTATATCTGTACTTTTTCGTTTTATTCCTCTTATTGATTTCCCGTAATTATAACGATTACCCTTCGTAAAAATAATGCTCTGCCACGTTACTATAAACAGTCGTTCGATGTTAAATTTCTGATGTGTTTTATCACGTGACTAAGAGATTTCACGAACAGTTTAAACTGTCCGCTGTATATTTAATTAATTAACCCCTTCGTCGGATATTTAATGAACGATTTTTAAGTATACTATATTAATTTTACCACGAATTTGTCGTTTCTTATTTGTACTTATTTTCTAGTATTTTAATATTTGGGTTTTTTAAATTAAATTTTATTCGGACGTTATGTCTATTTATGTTATTTTGGTCCGGTAAAGTGGTAAAAGTATTGTTATCTTTTGATCCACGAGCTGCGCTGTTTTTTCCTAATCGGGAGGTTTATCTTAGGTCGCGATCTCGAAATTTTAGGACAAAAATTTCGAAAGTTCCAACGAAATGGTTAAAGTGTTTTAGAATTTTTTCATACGGTTAAAGTATGAAGACTATTGAAATATTGAAGTTACGCGTTCTATTCACAACTATCTGTTATACATATATGTGTATGTGTGTGTGTGTGTATTTTGTATATATAAAGAGATCATACAGTGAAAAAGGTATCCATTTAGAAAATATTTCAGAAATCACATTCATGAATCACCGTTCACTTATTTACTTTACTCGTGCAACTTGTTATTATTGTTATTACTATTATTTTAATGTTTCCTTTCTGAATATTAGACGTTTTGGAGTAGTGCCGGTTTTTAGTTTCATAATAAATTCAATATATATATATATATATATATATATATATATATATATATATATATATATATATATATATATATATATACTCATATTTGATCGTAAAAGTAGCGATATTTATTTAGATCATCGAATCTGATTTACATTGTTACAGCGACGTTCGTGCCAGACCATAAGAATAAAATCGGTTTTCATCGCTATTAAAATTTCGCTCTATAATGAATTTTATTTGTTTTCTAACGGACATTTCGTTTGGAATTGATGCCAATAATTTAAATTTGGCTCCAATTTATCTTTTTCGCCAACGCGTATGTCGACTATTATGTTGAATGTATGGTTCTTAAAAACTACTTTTTTTGATCGCTACTTAATGAATTATTTATAAAATATTTCCGTTAATTTCGAAACTTCATTTTTTTGTTTTGTTTTATTAGGCACGATTAAATTGGGGCTACTCTGTCTGGTGTGAAACAATTTAATTTTATTGGAATTATATCGTACGATTTAAAAAACTATAAATATTAATCGAACTTTCGATAGTAAAATGTAATAAATGTTTTTTATAATTTTATAATATAAACCTTGACCCAGTTATCGGAGTCTATAATTTTTAAACGACTAGCGGGGAAATACGTTCTTCATTTTAGGAAATTATGAACGTTTTTGTATTACACGTGTTCGTTTACGATTGTGTCTAAGTAGTGGTATTTTAAATATTCTTCGTTACCGATCTCGAATATTTAAAGGAAACGTGAATTTGACCAATAAGTAAAAATTAACTCCACCGTACACTATGTTAGGCTTGATTTACACTAAAGGTACGTTCACGCTCCGATAAAATATTCTCAAATGAGAATGAAGCGTTCACACTATCTAAAGTTTCGCTCTAGTCACGATCGATCCAAAAGAAATTTCGGCTGGCTGAGAACATTTTTCGCCGGAAAATATAAAAAATTAATTAGATGTTTAGTTAATTTTAAATACAAACAAATAAAAGTATACTTTTTTTTTGCTAAAAGCAGAATACAACGGAACTTGATTATTATCGGTTCAAGACTGACTGAATGACCGTAAGTGCGAACGTCATGTGGGCGTGACCGGACCGAGAGAAGAGCGCATGACTATAAGTAATTACAGTTGTGATAATAAGACCTGATAGTTCCGTGTCTTCTGTTTTAACAGTAGTCATTCTATGAAACTAGCGCTCATCTGATAAAAGCTGTGTAGATTAATGAAGCATTCGGTCGGTTTGTTTTTAATTAGTTGAAGACGACCCGTTTAAACAGGTTGTCAGTCACTATTTGAGGATTCTTTTTCAAACCGTAAAATAAAAACGAAAAATTAATCCTAAACAACAGTATATTCGTAAATTAAAAAAGAGAATAAAGCATTAAGGGATTACGCTTTTCATACATGCAAATGTATTGGGAGAAAAAATGTGGTTAATCAAAATCTAGATCCGTTACCGATAATCACGCTATCTATTTACAAATGTTTCAAGTTACCGTTTTTATTTTTTTGTGAACGTGCAAATAATTAACTACCGAATTAATGACAATTAGGTTTTTATAATGAATGTGCAGCAATTTTCGAAAAAAATCCGTCTTCACGAACCTGCAAAATGTCATTGTAAATAATGTACGTAATTAAAATTACACGTCCGATATTATTTTAAAGGAATAATAAACCATTGAAGAATTCTCATGATCACGACCTCTCTGGTATATTGAACTAAAGAATTTCGAGTATGACGTTATCCTCTAATTAGGATTTCGTCTGCTAGTGACAGTGCCGGTTGTGTGATATAAGTGCTATTCGGTGTGTTGTGACAAATTTACATTTATTATACTTGAACATGTGATTACCCTTCTTCTGTGTTACCGTCTTTGTCTTTTTCTTTACAGCTGGTTTCTTACTGGTAACCGTTTTCTTAACTAACGCCGTTCATTCGGGGCACAATTTCCCATTCGACTGACGTTGGTGTCTTCTTTGCTATCTTCAGGTCTTGCGCTACAACATCTTTGAAGCGAAGTTTCGGGCGTCCGCAAGGTCTTTTTCCCTTTTGGGTTAAGATATTTTAATAAACAAGTTGTGCGGACATTTAAGCATCGTTTCTTCTATTTTATATATATCTGCTGGAATACCGTCAATACCAGGAGATTTAGTGTTTTTTAAGCTTTTGACGGCATTTCATAATTCTTCCAAACTCGAAGGTTCATTTAGTTCTATTCTATCCTCCATTTTAGTTATTTACTAAAGGTTGATTCATTGTTTGAGAAGTTTTTTGAAATATTCTTACCATCTTTTTTTAACATCATTTTTATTACGTAGTAGGTTTCCAGATCTATCTTTGATTGCAACTTTCCGTCTATATGTAGGGCCGTACATAGGTTTTATAGCGCTGAAGAAGCCTCGAGAATCATTTATGTTTGATAATAGTTGGATTTCCGGTGCTTTGTTTTTTCACCATGCATCTTGCAATCGCCTGGTTTCCTTTTGCGATAGTGCCTTAGCCGTTTTAAACACATCATGTTCCTTTTTATTTGTTCTGTCCGCTTGCCATGTCACGAATGTCAGTCTCTTAGTTTCCAAACACTTTTTTTTATTTCCGACGACGTGTCTTCAAACCAATGTTGCTGTTTCTTTGGTTGAGTTCATTTTTAATCATGTTCCGGTATTCTTCTACCGAGGTGTTATTATTCTGCTGTATATTCTTAAGTGGGGCTGAGTAATTTCCGACCGAAACATTTCTACAATCGGTTTATTTTTTAGCGCATTTATGTTATATCTTTCTATTTTCATATCTTGGATATTCCTTCTATTTACATAGGTGCTGATGGTGGTTTCGTCGAAATCTGAACCGAAAACACGAACGTACCATCATATGGTCTGTATCGCCGTCAGCTTCGCGCATTACTGGCGTTATTTAGTATTCAGGTTTCATTCTTTGTCGGGTAATTATGTAATCAATCGATAACTTAGATCTGGGGTGTATCTCTCGTGTACATCCTTCAGTTTAAAATTTGTGTTTGTTATACATAAGGCATTTGTCGAGCAGAATTGTAATAGCCTTTTTCCATTGCTGTTTACCTTTCCGATCCCGTGCAGGCCAATAACACCTTTCCATGATTTTGAGTCTTGACCAACCCTTGCATTGAAGTCACCTAGTATTATGATATTTTCGTATGTAAGCGCGGTGTCGACAACTTTTTGTAATTGCTCATAAAATATATCTTCTTCTGGACTATCGCCGATAATAATTAGGTCTTGAGCATTCGGGAGTCGAACTTTCATCGTAATAATGCGTTCGTTAACTCCTGCAGGTTTTTCAGTTATGTAAGGTATTAATCTATTATTAATCGCTATGCCGGCTACACGGTCTCTCTTTTTTCCGATCGCTGTACCTTTCCGGTATAATATGTACCCAGATAATGTTCTCACATTCCACGTTGCGAATATGCATGCTTTTAATTTCTTCGTGTCTTTACTACTTTTTGCTCCATGCTGGATAGTGTTGTGCCAAACTGGTACAGAGGATATATATATATATATATATATATATATATATATATATATATATGTATCCATAATAATGCATACAGAAGAGATGTCTAGAAGTAGAACTATTCGCGATGTTTTAATATTTCCTCTTCAATTCGGTACGTCTAAATGTTATCAGTATTATAGGATGAAATCGAACGTCATCGTACGTTTTGTGGAACTAAATAGGATTACCTAAAATTTGTTAAAATTTCGTAAGAAAACCCACGTAATTTGTGGTATTATTTATAGGTGTTTTCGCGGAAATTGCATATATATGCAGCGACTAAATTTATAAATATTTTCCTACTTTTCAGAACGATAACGACTTAGTATTCGACGAAGTCGAACGAGATAGCGACGCATATTTACATTCTAGTCAACAGCAATCAGTTTTTCCGGACGAAGATTCATCTTTGATTCGAGGATCGTTTCGTAGGATTAAAAGACAATTTTTAGATCTGTTTGGTCTCGGAGGTCAACAAGAGCACGCATCACCTCCTTCTCCTATAGAACATAGTACGGATGTGACGACGAAAAGCGCGTAAGTATTTTCTAACTTTAAATTTTAAAAATTACGATAAACGAAAATATCGAATCGAATTCGTTCGTTAGTAAGTCTAAATCAAAAAGATCGCTGTTAAGTTAATAAAATTTAAGTCATGTTTTTTTTAATTTTGTTTTTTTTTTAATGTAGCTCCAAGAAAGAACAGCTACTTCTTTTCTGCAATCTTAAACTTTAGTTTAAATAAGCAGCAATCAAATCATGATATGTTTCTTTTAAAATTTTTAAACAAAAAAAAATTGTATAATTTAAGCGCGCGCATTTTTGTAAAATTTAAATTCTGTTAGGAATTAATATTGAACATTCTGTAACTACGCAGATTTGATAACTGTAATTATGAAAATGTCGTTGATAAATTATTAATTAAACTTATACCAATAAAATAATTTTGATGGCTTTCGTATTAATGTAGTCCATTTAGTTTAGTGCTTAAATAAATATATTTTTTATTTTATTTTTCCTACTCAGTGGATATTTATCATTTTTTGTCGTTTCGATTTTATATATATATATAATTCTAGAGAATAAATATTTCGCTATTAATCGTTAATTTTATAAATTTCGGAACATTTCGTCAAAGTTTTTATTAATTTCTTCTCTTATAATAATCCTTCATTATTTACTCGATTTCTGGATAGGTAATTAGAAAGTTTCTTTTAGTCGTCCTATATGCGTTGTTCTTTTTCTGTCTCTCTCTTAGTGTGGCTTTCAAAATTTAGTACTAGCTTTCACATACATTTTCCTCCATGTTCGGACTATTTATAATTTCATTCAATTTCTTGAAAAGACATTGGTTAATAATCCTCTTTTCAACTGTTATATCAATGGTGATTGGCCAAATTTTCTTCATATTTATACGGACGGTTTCGATACCAGTTGCAACGTTAGCGCGCAGCTTTAGTAATCCCTTCTTTAAATATCAGTAAGAAATTTGTCGTTTTGTGACATTCCCTCCGTCTACTCTGCCGAATTTAACTGTTCCTAAATCCCTGCAATATTTTCCCTATTGTAATTTTCCCGCAAAAATCGTAATTTTCTTTTAGATTGTTATTTAATAGTTTCACGTGTTCTCCATTGTTGCTCGATAATACGTAAAATTCGACACCTCGCTGCTTTTTTTATTTCACACTAAAAACACTACAAAGTTTTTTTTTTTTTAATCGTCGACGGTTACGCTTTTTATTCATTTATTTATTTATTTTTTAAAATTTATTCGTGAAATTTATAATTTATTACGGAGATGCTATTAAATATTTAATAGACAATTTCCAGACCATGAGATTGTTATATAACCAAACCAAATGAAGTTAAAATTTCGATACTAACATTGTCATGATTAGATATTATATAGTAGAGATAATTTTTTATAATATAAAATATTAAATAATTTGAAAGAATATATAAGTTAGAATTTAAAAATGGCAATTAATTAATATTAAAGGTAGACTTCATTTTTCTAAATTTATAATATCTATACATGCTGCAGCTTTGGTTGTGCGCGTAACTCCGCTTTCTTATTCTGTACATAATTCATTTTGTTTTTGTTGATCCCTTTTTCTTTCTAGACGTTAATAAACGCGTACATTATTCGCGATAGAGATGGACATAATCGAATAATGACGAACGACTAATTCGATTTTACAGAAAACGTTACTAATTCGATTTTTTAACTCTAAATCCGACGAATTATTCGGTTTTAATTTTTCTTTTCAAAATGATGAATTTTACACAATTAATGAAACGTTGTAATTGCTTAAATTAAACACCTGCAAATTATATCAGTAGTCGGTAAAAACAGACACATATTGTATTACACACTCAATAAATGTTACCAAAGAATCGAATAATTCGTAATATAAACCAACCAAAATTAGTTGTTAGTTTACTGACACTATATATATATTATAATATATGTGTTCGATAATCGAATGACCAGTAGTAACTATCTAAAGCTACTAACCAAAAGCAACTAAATATAAGTTGTTTTTTCGTAGTATAAATCTGACTAAATAGTTTCAGCCAAACCGACTTGACAACTGATTCCTTTGAACCGACTAATAAGTCACAACTATTTCATTTTCGAAAAATCATTCGATTTTAATTATTTGTGTTTTTTTTATAATTTAGTTAAAATAATTTGTAATTTACAGTATTCATTATTACTTTTAAAATGTTTTATACTTCTTACTATATGCGAAAGATCATGTATCGTACATTATATTTTATATATTTTTATGTTTTAAAAAATCTGTTGCTGCGTGTAGGATAATCGAATTTAAAATAAACGATATTTAAAGTATAAACAGCTATTTCGATTAAAATTTTATTATAATTAATTGAAAATAATTAATGATTTATAACTAGTACTTACATTGCGATATTGCATACGAGGAAAACATTGAATGAATCTGTTATATTATGTAAAACAAATTTTACTTAAAAAAAATTGATTAATCGATTTTTAAAAACCGATATTACTAATTAGACGGTTATGCCCACGACTAATTCGCGATATATTTCTTCTCGTGTTATTTCAATAGATTGGTTTCTTTTCCTATAAATATTTCCTTTCTAGTATCTACATGTTATGTTCCAGTTTGATACTTTGGTTTTTTTGGTATGTAGTTATAATTTTAAATTTATTCTTCAATGTTGTCCGGGGTTTATTTAATTTGATCCGCGCATTCGCATACGTAAACTTTCACGGAAGCCTAAAAAAAATCGGGTTATATTTGTTTAGAAAAATGTTTGCCGCTTTTCTTGGTTTGAATCGATGAAAGACGAACCTAAGAAAATCGTATAACTCTTCGAATAAAAATTGCAGTAAAATTAATATCATAATACGAATTATAATAATGCGAGTAAAATTTCTAACGCAATTTTTATGTTAAATTCTTTCAAAAATTTTTCGATAAATTGTCGATATTTCATAACAAAAGAACAAAGTGTAATACTTAATTACTAAAAACAGTTGAAATCACTAAATTTATTTAATTATGCGAAGCTTTTCGGCATTTACGCCATTGTCAAGCTATATACAATTAAAATTAACTATACAAAATCATAAAATATTAATTTAAAACTAAGTTACAATTTTACACTAAAATGAATTATAAATACTTAAAATTATCTGACAAAGACAGTGGTAAACAACACCATCAATTATCAGTAATATAAAATTTACAGAACAGTAGCTAGAAAATAATTATTTTATAAAAATATGTATTTGAACAATGAAAAATATATGTTTATGTAATTAAAAAAATCAATAGTTAGGGATAATATTTTTATAATATACTTTTTAAAATTAATTCTTCCTCAAACTTTACCATTGAATTTAATAAATTATTTTTATCCCTTTCTTTTATTATTTCCATTTTTTCAAGTAGTTTTCTTTTTTTAAAATGTTTTTCTGTATGTAAAATTTTATAATTTTGATTAATATTATTTATTTTGTGTTTTAATTCTATACAATGTTTTCCAAATAATGATTTTTCATCATTATTTGTATATGAGTTTAAATGTTCTTTAAATCTTGTTATGAATTGTCTGCCTGTTTCTCCTATGTATTCTTTTTCACACTGGTTACAATTTAATTTATAGACTCCTGAATTTTTTAATATATTTTTATCTTCTATTTTGTTATTATTTATTGATTTTAATAATGTATTATTATTTCTTATTGCTAAATCGATGTTGTATTTGTTAAATATTTTAATTATTTTATATGTGTGATTGCCTACATAATTTATTGAATTTAAATACTTCTTTTTATCTTTTTCTATATTTATATTGACTTTAGTTTTATTCCATATTTGATCAACTATATTAGGGTTATATTTGTTTCTTATTGCTATTTGTTTTATAATGTTTTTTCCTTATTCAATTTATCCTTGTCTGTTAAAATTGATTTTGCTCTATTGATAAGACTTCTTAAACTTGCTAATTTATGCATTTTTGGGTGAAATGAATCTTTTGGTATTAATGTATCTGTTTGTGTAGGCTTTCTGTATATATCTATATCAATATTATGATTAATAATGTTAATTTTTAAATCTAGAAAATTTATTAAATTCAATGGTAAAGTTTGAGGAAGAATTAATTTTAAAAAGTATATTATAAAAATATTATTCCTAACTATTGATTTTTTTAATTACATAAACATATATTTTTCATTGTTCAAATACATATTTTTATAAAATAATTATTTTCTAGCTACTGTTCTGTAAATTTTATATTACTGATAATTGATGGTGTTGTTTACCACTGTCATTGTCAGATAATTTTAAGTATTTATAATTCATTTTAGTGTAAAATTGTAACTTAGTTTTAAATTAATATTTTATGATTTTGTATAGTTAATTTTAATTGTATATAGCTTGACAATGGCGTAAATGCCGAAAAGCTTCGCATAATTAAATAAATTTAGTGATTTCAACTGTTTTTAGTAATTAAGTATAAATAAAATCACTACATTCCACAATCTAAACTTACAAAGTGTAATGTTTTAACTGTGTTTTTTTGGGGGGCGTTTTTTTTTATTATTGATGTTTTACAACTATTATTGATTTAATTTATAAAAATCACACGCAATATCCTCCCTGGCATCTCTTTTCCATCCAAACCGTCATATCTCTAATGCATTCCGCAATAAAGTCACTCTCTCCAGATCAAATAAATATCCGCATTGAACAATCCATAGATAAATACAGAGGATGTAAAAAAATTTATATACATATTGTGGTTGTACGGTGGTTTTAGAGGATCATATTCTTCGCTACAGCTTGCTTCCACAGTACTCGGTATTTTCCGTTGAATTATACGCAATCTACCTTGCTGTATCCGCTGCGGTCAATGAAAATCACAATGATCTTTTAATATGTTCTGATTCACTATCTTCCATTATGTGTTTCAACCCTAATTCTTCCAAAATCCATCCTATTGCTATAAAAATATTGAATCTCTTGTACCAACACCCTACTCTGAAAATAACCCTAATATGGATTCCAAGCCACACAGGTTTCACATTAAGTGAATTAGCTGATAGAGCAGCTAAAGAGGCAGCTCGAATCCAACTTTATCCCTTAATACCTATACCTGAGGCAGATGCAGTCACCTCCATCAAATATATAGCAAATAAATTATTTTGTGATCTGTGGAATGCAATTCCTCCAACTAATCATCTTAGATCCATTCGCTCCTCTCCTCTTCCTTGGAAATATTCGGCGCAAAGCAGAAATGATCAGGTAGTACTTTCCCGTATTCGTATTGGCCACACTGCACTGACTCATGGTTATATTCTAAGTAGAACAGATCCACCTCTGTGCGCTCATTGCGCCCGAACCCCCTTAACACTCCGGCACTTGTTATTTGACTGACCACAATATTCCGTATACCGTCCCCAAAACTTCAATGGTAGTTCATTCAAAACAGTTCTATCTGATGATCCAACTGCTGTAGAAGCAGCACTTCAGTTTCTACGAGCTATAGGCATGATCAATCTAATCTAACATTCATTTTTCCATACGGGTGCTTCTGGCCATAGCAGCAGTACATAGTACCCGTCAAAAAAAAAAAAAAAAAAAGATAAAATAAAATCACGAATATGAACTTACTGAAGTGCGCTATTTATTTATTTATTTTTTTTTTAAAGGACGGCATATAGTTTATCTTTTATTAAACTGAGACCAATGTTACTTTTGTTATTTTTTATAATGTATAAATATATTTATACGTATAAAGTAGTTATTTCTCTTCAACAGTGAAAACAAATCACTAATAATGAAAAAGATTCTGTGAGGTTAATTTATAAAAATATTACAAACGTGTATTGTCTATCACATTCATTATTATTTGTAAGATGATTGGTTGATAAATATCACAGTCTTAAATCAGACGTGCTAGATTAACCCTTTCTAGTCGCGTATTATCGATTTTTTATACAAAATTATTTCGCGAAATAATTTTAGATTCGAGGAAGTGAAAATATATTATTTCGCTTATAATAACGCTTTTTAGACGACTGGATAATTTTTAATGTTTTATAATAATTATTTCTACAATTGATTTATTTAATGTCGATCAAATATGCCTTATTATGGGAATATGTATTAAACGTTTGTGATTGCGATTGGAAGGTTAAAGTTTATAATTAATCTCAAGAGTTTGACCGTTTTCCGTAAGTAAATATTAGCGATTTCTAATAACGCCTTTTTATAGTTTATCCTATTTCCGTTTTAATTTTATTAGAACAGTTTTTTCATTCAGTTTATCGATACGATCGATTTTTTTTCTTTTTTTGTAGAAACTTTTATAAATCATTTTTTTTTTTATCAATAATTCAGATCGGCGTTAACGTCGGGCGATGAAACTGGAAAAGAAGAGGAAGAGGATGGCGATGAAGCCGAAGGGGAAACCGATGAAGAAGATAAAGACGTAACGGAATCCGAACATTCGGGCGATATGCCGAGCGAAACACCGCCAACTACAGTGTTTCCATCGCCGACCGAATTTGATAGACGTAAGCGATTCGAAGTTATGACTGATATATTTCTTTTTATTTGTTTTTATTTTAAGAGTTAATACGATCTTAAGACTACGCTCAAATAAGTATTACAATTATTACGATGGTGTATATGCCTAAAACTAGTGTTAAACATAAAGACGGGTGCGAAGACACTCCAGCGGGCAAGGCTTCTTACTAACTTACATCAAATTAGTACTTAATGCTAAATCAAGCCATGCGATTTCAGTCGTTTCAAACGGCCAGTATCGAGTTCGATGTCAAGCAATTTTTTCTTTTCAAGATTGGGATGTCCATGCAGCCGTCGTTTATACATCCTTTCAAATCTTGTATTACTTCGCGTACACTTTTTACTGCGAGGTCGCGGTGTATGCCATCGTTGCGGGAAAAACGATAGGCATCTACGATTATTCGTAGGATTACGTTTTGCCGAGTTTCGACAAGCTGCTAATTGGTCTTCTTAGAGCAGTTCCATAGGGCTATTCCATATGTCCATATGGGCTTTATAATTTGTAAGTATATCATTGTAGTAAATGCTGAGCGTTGAACGTTGTCCTATTAGCCAGTATAGACATGGTTTTCTTGATTTGCCTGCAGTTCATCATTACATGCGGTTTCCACGTAAGACGAGAGTCCGAGTGCATGCCAAGATATTTTACAACGTTGGTTTTGCGGAATAGGCTGATCTGCAATATAAACCCGATGGGACACTTTAACGTGCCGCAGGGTGAATACGATGTGTTGCGATTTGGAGTTGTTGAACATGATTTTCCATCGTTGAGCCCAACTGATGACGCTATCTAGATGTCGTTGAAGGTTCTTTGTTGCTTACTCTTGGATAGAATGGTGCGAACGTAGGTAGCTGTAATTGTTTTATCATCAATAGGCAAATCGTTGGTATATAGGAGGTACAGGACAGGTCCGAGGACACTACCCTTCAGAAACTCCAGCCTGTATTGGGTGATACGATGATTTAGCATCTTCGTGTGCTACCCGAAATTGTCTTTTTGACAAGTATGATGTTAGCAAACGACATAGATTCCCTGCAGAAGGTTACACATTTTAACGATGAGACCTTCGTGCCAGACTTTATCGAAACCATGTGCTAGGTCGAGGAAAACGGCCGTGCAAAATTAATTGTTTGTCTTCGAATGTTCGCTCTATAAGTGTCGTTATCCGATGCACCTGTTGAATTGTGGAATGTTTGGTCCCTAAATTCAAACTGGTGGTTTGGGACCTCCACAAATAATCTCATTCGTTTTAGTACTAGTTTTTCATATAATTTTGAAATTGATGATAAAAGCGATATTGGGCTCTAAGACGTTACCTCCTCCGCTGTCTTTCCTGGCTTCTCGAGCATAATCACTTGCGCTACCTTGAAACAGGCTGATACGTGTTCAAGTCTAAGACTTACATTGAAACAGTACGCAAGTAGAACAATAGCTTTACGTGGCAACTCTTTCAATATACATATATGATCAATGCCTGGGGCCTTCGTCGGATTAATATTTTTCTCAATTTCCTGCACTATCTCCATTGGAGTAAAGTACCTCAATGGTTGATCTGCCTGATAACTTGTTGAAGGTGTCAGTGGCTGAAAGACTTTTGCTAGGTGTCTAGCAAAAAGCTCTGCTTTTTCTGCATCTTTTTAAATCCAATTTCGATCTTTGAGCGGTGGAACTTGTACAATAGGTCGCTTTATCCTGTGGGTAGCTTTCAAAAGCGTGGGGACTGAGCTCTTCAAGATGTGTTGCAAATGTTTTTTGTTGTATTTCCTTAATTAATCTGTTTAGCTGGTTATTCAGGTGATTGAAGATGGTTTTATCTCGTGGATTACGTGACTTATGCATTCACGTCGAGCTTTTCTTCTCTCACCAATCTTCTGGCGAAATTCGAAAGGATATGCGATTTCTTGCACTTCACTATTCCTAGTAGGAGGTGTAGTAAGCTTTGCTGAGTTTTGGATTGCTTCAATGAGTTGTTCGACTTGAGCATCGAGTTCCGCAGGAGATTTGAGTCTCACTGCGAGACTGATTTGTTGGTTTAATTCTTAACGGAAACCGATCCCAGTCTGTATATTTGTTTGTGAGGGTAACTTTCTTTCCCTTCATTATGACTGTTGCGCTTACTGTTAATAGCAATGGTGGGTGATCCGAAGACAGACCTTCTACATCTTCGTGTTGTATAGTAGCAATCATACCCGCGCATTTTGGTATGATCTCTCGATGTGAGATGACATTCAGAGATTAACGCTATATCAATCTTATTGACATGAAGATAGGTCTCAAGTTTCGTCTGTCGCCGACGAACACCATTAGCGTTCCATGCGATGACTCTAATTTTCTTTCGGGATTTTTCCTTCTTACTTAGTAGAGTAGAGGCTTGTTCTAGCACGGAGATGCGATTTGTTATGGCAGTGAACTGTTTAATAAGATCTTGAAAAGCTTTATTAACATCGGCCAAAGTCACCTCTTTAATAGCTTTCATAGCTTGCGAAGAAGGCTGTTTCTGTTTCTGAGGTGTTGTTGTTATTGTGGGATTGTTCTTACTTTAACTGGTGGCTCTACTGAAACCTTGCAATTTAGTATGTATTTAATGTCATAGACTTCCTTGTTATTTGGCGATGGCTCGATGTCTACATAGAACGAGGGATATGTCCTCCTAACTCGATCTATAATTTTGTTATTTTTATTAACTGTTTTTGAAATGTTCGTAACTTTCCGAATTTCATGATCTTTCATGGTAAGGCATTCTGTAATTTCTTCGGGTGCCGTGGAAGAAGGAAGACCTCTGACTACCACTCGATATGATTTGGTTGCTTTAAATGAGTACGTATGATACTCGAAATTTCTGTATTCACTGATTAGGCCTCTACGAGCTTTATCGAGATGAGCTATAACATTACGAAAGTCCGCTTCATTTCGGGTAAATATATCCTTTGGCTGGTTTAAATATTAGTCTTATCCACGCAATTATCAAAGATTTTTTAAATGCGGAGAAATGAAGTTTGCTACTGCTTACAACTATCGGAGGTGGGGTATCTTGCGTACTGTAGATAATCGATCAACCGTCGATTCACTCTCCATGTCAACGTCATAAGTAGATAGCAATGTTGCATCACTGGATGGCGCAACAGTTTAGCTAATAGACTGATTGTCGGTAATGTTACTGTGTGTTTGTTGATTGGGTCTTTTTGCAGGACTTTCTCTACATTCTAGTGTTGATTTAGTTGTCTGTCTGCCAGCTGCCTGGCCTTGCTGTAACCAAAATTGCTGTTTTAGCTCTTTGATTTATATTTTAAGTTGTTCATTTTGTCGTTGCGTCAATTGCAACTGTGCAATTAGTCCGTCTATTTGCTTGTGTGGGCCGTTTCCATCTGTTTTGACGGTCAGCCTTTAATGATCTTCTGTTTAGTCAGTACTGCCTGCTGACAGCTGTCTCTTAATGGAGAAAGAATTCCCCTGATTATTTAAAATTATTATCGGCTCTACCGTTTTGATTTCATTTTCGTTGCCGCGAACAGGCGATAAAGGTCTTGTAGTTGGCGGCATGCGTCGCATTTCTGCTTACGCTTAATCGATGTAGTAGGATTATGTATTATCACTACTCGGCAGAATTATACATATTACTGTAATATATAATATATATCGAAATGTTAGTTCTACCAACACCACACGGTGCGGTTAAGAATAAATAGAAAGATTACACCAAACTTCATCGTTAGATAGTTGATAAGATAAGAAACAAGCAAGTCGATTTCTGTTTATAGATGAAAAGAATTTCAATTTAGCTTCGATTATTAAATACGCGATAAGTACAGCGAACTGATAACGCGAGAACTAACAACCGAACAATACAATTATACACGTAAACTATCCTTTTAGAATTTACCTGCGGATGATATTTCGGTTAATAAAGTTTAATTATGAAACTACAATTGTATATATATTACTATATATATTTTTATGAAGAAAGGTGCGTTAAGTATTTTACACGACGCTTCATATTTCAGACACTCGCTTTTCAGGACAACACCGATCTTACCGGTCCGCAAAAACTCATTCTTAGATTTCTGTACTTCCTCCAAAGTTATCTCGCTAACATCTCCACGCTATTCTACCATGGTCGCGGTTACGCTCTCAAGTAAATTTAACGCTTTATAATGTCAGTAGAGAAAATATTGTATCAAAATCAAGGAAACGTTGAAGAAGCTTAAAGAATATCGCGCGAACTACGAATTCGTGTTCACAGATTCATGAAAATTATCAATTTGAGCGGGTTGCTCGGTAGTTATCTGCGAAAAGACAGTCCTTAAAAATGTACTAGATAAATACTCGGTGTTATCGACAGCGATAACCCGCAGTTAGAATCGTGGTAAAATATGCGGATACGAAAAATATAAAAATTTTACCGCACAAACTGATTCACAGTATTAGAAACGTTATTAATGTTTTTTTTTTATTATCATTATTTGGTTGCATACCGATTATTATCAACGCAATGGATGGTTATCTGATTGAGTCATCCCAATAGATGAAGCCATTTGGTTATATATTCTTACTTGTTACACAAGATTATTATTATTATTAAGTTATAAACTCATCTCAGCATTGTTTTTTCCTCAGCCTTCTGGACGGATTGTCGGAAAATCCAGTGGTACACATGCGCGATATTAATGTATTCAAATTTTTGTTGAATGCATTCTGGATTTTGTTGTACCGCCGTCACCGTAGGAAGATCATTATAAATTATACTGTTTACGAACATAGTATGACGCTTCGGTCATTATCCTCAGTATTTTTTATTGAAGCGACTTTATTTTGTTTACATGCAGGTTCTATGTTAATTGTTATACCTTATCGCTTGTACTTGCGGTATTGTACAATTGTCGTAATTTACTCGGGGGATATGTTTCCCGTTTAGCTGTAAATGTGACATGCGTTGATTTCTGATCATTAATTGTTATTCTCCATTTGAGCTCCCATTTCCGGAGTAATGATAACTGGTGTTGAATAAACCTTGAGGCTTCATGAGGAACATCGTGACTAGCTAGTATTGCAATGTTATCTGTAAATGTAGCTTGCAAGAAATAATAAAACATTTACGTGCCATCGAAATGATATTCGTGTGTCTAGGAACATTAGATTTTTGTAGACGCGTCGACCTACATACGCGGTAATATAAATATCGATGAATCAGCGAGAACGATCGATGCAAATCTGGTACCGAATACGTATGTGCTTTAACCGACTTTAAATAATATCTTAACCCCTCACAAGTCACACGCTATAAAATTACGTAACTAATCGCGCGTTGCAATTAATTATTTTTTTATGTAAATGTAAGAGGTTTATTTAAAAAAATTTATTACAGTGCAAAATGTGCTAATTGTTTGTTATATAAATATTAATAATATATAAAAAAGTAAAAACAATCAAATGACCTAATATCTACGAAATATAATATTGAACATTATAAGTATCTTGTGAAAAAGATAACAATTATTGTTCAGAATCACTATGAATAGAATTAATTCGCATTAATTCTTTCCACGATATGTTTCCCCCGTGTAAACATTTTACAAGTGGGGCAGTATTTTTCCATTTTTTTTTTATTGTTCTACAGAACCTGTGTTGATAATTTTATATTTTGACAAAAAAAAAACAAAAAAAAAAAACCAAAAAACATTGCAAATCTTTCGGTAAATTTTTTATTTCAGATAAATTAATATTGTCATCAGAATTCAAACATTCCAGTACTTCGTCTTCATTTCTTAATTTGTTTCATTTATCGGATGACATTCTAAATATAAATGTAAAGTACAGTATGGCCCAAGATGAATTGCATAAACTTATACATTTTTAAATAAATCTAATTATTATGATAAAAACGAAAAAAAAAACACCTAAATTTGAACAAATAAAATAAGTTGATCATTTTGTAAGTATATTTACCGGAACATTAAAATATACTTACATAACTAGTTTGTGCGTTGCATTTTCTGCAACAGGTTCGATTATTTAATTTTTTTGAAACAAACAACTGAATATACCAACAGTACACACTATACTGATAGATTAGTTGAGGGTTAAACAGCACTTCCAATATATGTGGAATAATGCTTGGCAGGAAAGTCTGCAATCTGTTGCGTATAATGTCGAGTCTATGAGAGCTGCAATATATAGCAGCATCATTTGCGAAGAGTAGGCATTATTAGGCAAAACAGAAAAAAGTTATGTAGATACGGTGAAAATAGAAATTTACCAATTACGCTACCTTAAGGTACATCCGTTAAACATGTATTATAAGACGATTTCGCATTACCTGTAACAATATAAAAAGATTTATCGCTTAAATCATTACGAAAGTCAAATTAAATATGAGATGAATTTATAATCGATCATATCGAACGTTTTAGCAACAATGCCGGTATGTTTATTTTATTTAGGTTGAAATTGTGCGTAATAAATTCAGCTACTCTAATAATTAGCGTTTAATAGAATAAGTAGATCGGAATGCAAACTGAATGTTAGGTATGATATTATTTACATCGGCATAAGCCTTCGATCTTACGAGCAAAACTTTTTCAACAATTTTACTTATAATTAATAAGTAGACTTGTAGGACGGATGTTGGTATTTTGTGAAGCACCTTTTCGTTGTTTAGGTATGACAATAATCTTAGCGATATTCCAGCGGTGGAGATAATGCTGAAATTCGATAATACCATTTATTATGTTAGAAACCTCTACTAGAGCACAGCGAGGTATTTTTTAAATAAGAAAGAGTGTTATATTATCGTGTACTGAATGTTTGGGGTTTTCATACCATATTTCATTAAATTTTGAAGTATCGCTAGGAGACCTTATTTTTCTAACTTGATAATTAGAGGCTAAGTTTAAGTTCATGCACTTTTTAATACTGATAGGATCTCTGTTTTTTTCGATGTCATTGTACACATAATATTTTTAATGGTCATAGACCGGAGGTAATGCGAAACTACGTTTGATGAGGGTTTTACATATTGTCCGAAAACTATTATCTTTATAACTGAATCTAGCGAGAAAATTGTTGCACTGAACAATTTTACGTCTAACAAGGTAGAAACAAACAAGTCTAACTAAAAATACAATATTTGATTAATTTTAATGCACCGGTTTCTTGTCTATATTCGTCTAACGTCATTTTTTCTTTTAATGAGTGGATTTAACAATCGGAGCGCATTGGAAGGTTTTTTTTTCAGGAATGTGATAATCAACACGGTGTAATATTCGTAACATGTTGTTCCATGTCAGAATCATTGTTTATAGTAGTTTGCAGTAAATTCTGCAATATATTTTTCAAACCAGTCTGTATTTTGATAATCTACTTGTTTTACTTCTATCAGTTGTTTGTTGACATTGATTATAGCGAATATGGGATTATGATCGGAGGAAACAACATTAACTGGTACGGAGGATGATAATTTTTTACAAGTGTCAGATCCAATATTGATAAACCTTGGTTAGTTAGGAAAGAATGTTGGTTCTTTGTGGGCTATTATACGAAATTTGTAATGAAGTGATAGATGATTTATGATTTTTCCAGCAGAATTTTTATTAAAACATTTCCAATTCCTGCTTCCAGCATTAAAATCGCCAATTAGCAGTACCTTTGTGATTAAATCGTATCAGAGAGTTTGGATACCATTAGCACAAATAAAGCAGACAATTATTTTTATTTCTTTTGTCGATAGCGTTGTTCCTGCAATTATTGATAATAGAATTCGCAAGATTGCTATCACTATTGGTGTAGATATTGAAAAGGTCAAAAGATCAAGAGAATATAACGTATCATTTTTTTTTTTTTTTTGGTTTTCACGAGGGAAGTTGTGTGAACGCCTACACAAGCTAGGAGCCCCTAAATATCTGCTATTCGTTGATATATAGTCAAAAATATTTATTATGACTAAAATGTATTTTATCTCGGTCGTTATTTAATTTCGACTGTGAACCAGATTTCAAATGATAGTCTGACATCATTACTAGTTAAATAATAGATTTCGAGTAGTACCTTCAGACTACAAATAAACACTAAACATGAAAGTCGAAGAATTATAAGTAGTGAATCATTTCATATATTTAGATTCTTTAATGTCTTAATGATATTAAAAGTAGAATAAATATAAGTGGGGCGAAAATTTGTATATTGATTAAAATATGGAAACGAATATTTGTATATGCCCACTGAAAATTTAATCTCCTCTTATCCGCAAATGATATCCTTAGAATGTATTTATTATATTTACATATAATGTAGTATACGAATATTAAATAATGGCGGAGTAAATATATTAAGTACTTAATTTTTCTAAATTTATTATTAAATAAATTTATATATATATATATATATATATGTATATATATATGTATATATATATGTATATATATATATGTATATATATAATTGGAGTAGTATGTATTTCACGATACATTCTGTGCATGATCCATATTGATTACAGATTATTTCCGCGTATTCTTAAAAATTTTGGAACCTTTTTTGGAAAATTATTCCAATCAAAAATCTACCGAATTTAAGTTATTTGCCTATAACGTTACCAGAGGTTTGAATTTGATATTTGGTTCTTTACCGGATCGCATAATTACGACCGTAGTCAGTATAGAGTGAGTATGCTATAAATTCTTATTTTTAATTTGTTTAATTAGTCTACGTTTAATAGTGTAAGAATAAGTTTTTCCCTCTTTTTTTCTCTTTAATAATAATTTACACGAACTTCCCTAGAAAAACCACTACCACGGATTTGCTAAAAGTGGTATTAAATTTGGACGCTTCCGACAGACATTCAAAAGATTATATTGAAAACGAGATATACGAACACTTACGTCAAAAAAGGAGTCTCGGTGATCTAAAAGCAACGCATGAAGGTTTAATTGTCAAAGATATAGGAAGTAAGTTCATGTTATAATTATAATATATAATATACGTTGAGTTTTGTTGTAATTATAATTTATAATAATCAGTTTTACGATACGCATGTCAACATTTTAGCAATAATTTTTCCCCTTAAATATGCGCAGTATCTTCATCAGTTCACTCTATGTTTGAAATATTAAATATTTATAAATATCCAGACTTTTTCCCGACGGGATCGTCTAACTTCTTGGGTTTGTGTATATCCAACAACCAGTTTTTGTCTAAAAGTGCGTTTAGTAACCGATATTGTAAACCAACATTATTGCTATACCTATTACAAGTTGCGATTAACGCAACCGGACCGAATATTAAATATGAACTTTTATATTCTAAGTAATAAATTTGTTTTATGGAACTTGCGTGGAATTCATTTCTGAAATGTGTGCACTCAAAAAGCTACCAATTCCCCCCCTTTTTTTTTTTTCATTTTTACTATAGTTATTTTTATTAAAACTAATTCCATATTTATTGTATGCATCACGACGTAATAAAATTTAATCAGTTTATGAATAAGCCATACATTTTTACGTACAGCGAGATATGTGATTTTTCGTTCGCAGGCTATAATTATTATTAGGTGACTGAAAACTAAACTGAAATAACCTGCTCACATCAAAAATAACGATAGAATTAATTTAATTACCAAAACGTAGCGGCAACTTTATTTTATATTTACCTGTTGGAATTAATTTTTTTTTAACTGTCCGTAAACTAAAAACAAAACTCACTTCTACTGATTTTGTACTAAAAAAAAAAAAGAAAAATTGCTACAAATTTAAAAAAAGACACACAAAAGAACAGGACCTTTTGTTGGTATTTGTCTCTTCCTGATGAATAGTACGAGTATAAACCCATAAAAAAAATTATCGAGAATTTAAGATTAAAGGGATCAAAAAATTCAAAAATTATTTTATATTACAAACATATACGGAATATAGAAATATGCATATTTTCAAATAAATCTCAAAAACTTTTTTTTTATTTGTACATTGATTAAAAACATAATTTAAAAAAGACTACCGCGTAATTATTTACGTAATTCGTAATTTTCACTTTAAAAAAAATATATATATTACGTAAGTAAGAATCTATTTTGTAATTTATCTGAATATAAGTATGTTCTATTTTTCTATAATTTATTACCATGTATAAGTGATAACTGGTTCTATCAAAGGTGACGGATTTTTGAAAACTTGCTGTGGTTTATTTTGGAAGACGTAAAAAAAACAATAATATAATTGGGAAGTGTGAATATGAATCTCCGATTTTGATATTAAATATATATATATATATAGATATAGATATATACTACGGGTAGATTGATACAATAGTTTTTACCTAGTAAACCATCGTTTAATGATGAACACTAGATAAAGTATTTGTTTAAATTTTCAGCAACTCCACCTAATACTTGTAAACCGTACGAAGTACCGTGCGATAATTCTCCAACTTGTTATCCATTATCAGTAAAATGTGATGGATTTACCGATTGTTCTGACGGATCAGACGAATTACAATGCGTAAAAGGTAATTATTTTTATATATATATATATATATATATATATATATATATATATATATATATATATATATATATATATATATATACGAAAATAAAATGTTTTACTTATATGTAAAATATTTCATAAATTATCTTCGATGAAAATAAAGGAAAAATCCCAAAACAGCATATTCTTTGCTGCGGTGATTGCAATAAATGTTTTTTGGTTAGTTTTTTAAAAATTTTTCAGGCATCATTTTTTGTAGAATTATCCATCATTTACGAATCAATAATGTTATATACTGTGCAAAAAATTGTATTTCGCTATAAAATGCATAAATATTTTTTTTTTCGCCGCGCTGTTAATCTTTTTAATCTGTTATTTTTTCATCTTAAATTTAATATCATTTGTATGTAGTAGATAATATTGTTTTAGACCCGACGCGCTTATATAGTTTGTCTGACGTAGTGAAATAGTTAAAACTACATTCATTTTTTATGCGTTAATAATAACTTCATCTTATTTATTACTATAATTCATCATCGAACTAGATTGAAATAATCGCGAATAGTAGGTTTTATTTCTAACGTTTACGTTTCAAAATGTCTTTTTCTGATTTGTTAGTTCCTTCATAACGCGTAATTGATTTCTGAATTCACTTCTAATTTCATTATTTGTGCAGCATCATTAATTACAGGTTTTTTTTTTTCGTTTTTGTTTGTAATAATTGAATTTATTTGCATTTAAGTATGGAGCCCGTGATTTATAATTGCGTACGGGGGCGGATGAGCTCATAATCAGTTAGCCGGGCATAGCGCATACCGGCGCCAGTTTTCAGGACGTATTTTAATAAACTTTTCGTGATAAAACGTTTTTTTTTTATTTAAAGGAAAATACAGCAATCAATTACAATATTAGAATATAAAAAAACACATGAAATACCAATTAATAAGTATCTGTTACCTATAATTTGGAGATAATAATAATAATAATAATACTTTGGATTTTAGTTCACAATTAAAAAAATGATCGTCAAAATTAAAAAATAAAAACAAAACAAAAAATAACTTTCACCTGTACCCCAATTTTTTTTTCAATGTATGATTGAATGAATTATAATGGATTTCTTAATAATAATAAGTATGAAATATCAAAAAGTTACTTAATACAAACGGTACTTGAAAAAAAGAAGGTCAACTGTGTTTAGTTTAATAATTATTAAAAAAAAAAAAAAAAGTTTTCGGTAAAATGTTTCGATTTTGCAGTGACTAAATCAATAATTTCATCGTTACTGATATTTTCGTGAATGTCTTTCTCGATAGACACAAAAGCATAAAGCTAGAAACTAACTCCTGCAACTTTTTGTGCTACATAATCAGTTCTTAATGAACCAAAGTTTGAAAAAGCTCCTTTCAAAAGCAACTTGGGTAACAGATTGCGTAGCGAAATATTTATATGACAAACCTAATGCAGAAATCAGGCTATTATATTTTAGTAAAACACACCGACAGCATAATATGTAATTTTTACAGTATAATTTGGAAGAACGGGTTTAAAATGTTTGGTGTTCTATTTCGATTCATCTTCTTGATTAGTCGAGAAAATTGGGATCATTTAAATCTGTTTCGTAGCATAATTTTGTGAGACTTTTAAATTTTTCTAATTTTGAGCAAAATGGATTAATTCTTTTTTCAAATTTTGAGGAGTCGCTGTCAAATTTGGCGAGTGATTCACTCAATTTTTCAAAACCTTTAAGAGGTAATATTTCTTCGCTTATTTTTTGGAAGTTTTTCGGATCTCCTCATGAAAACGTTCGTTTACTTTCGCCACCGCAATATCCAATTTCCGTTTCGTATTTCCGATTTGCATCTCGTACTAAATCTTCATAAGTAATTTTTTTCTTTTTTAAATTCTTTTTACCGGAAATTCTGTCTCCATAGAAATGACCGCGTCGAAGTTTCTTCCATTATTTTTCTCGAAATGTTATTTCGACGCGGAAATTTTCTCTTTCGAAATCATTGCATTTCATGAAATCGAGTCTTGAACTCTGGAGGTATACAGATAATGGATTTGAAATTTCAAAAATTCGAAGATAAATACGAGCGATGCGGTCCCTCAAATTTTAGCAATTTTTGAAGGATTAGCTTTATCTCGAGCAATGGAATTATTTTCTTCGTCCTTGTTAAATTGGAAGAGCGTTTCAACTGACGGAATATACGAAGCATTTTCAGGGTTTCCAAGTTCACAAAAAACTTTTCCTAATATTGTATGTTTATCGTTTCACCTAGTACCGTTTATTCTGGACAATGTTTTCTTGCAGTTTACATTTCTCCAAATATCCATTCTTTGGTACTACTCTCGAAAAAATACCGCAATATCATTCAGAAATTCAAATAAAGAAATAGCGGCTAAAGATACTTTTGTGACAGCTAAAATGAATAGATTTAGTACATACAACACCAAACATGTATCAACAATGTTTCGTTTTTTAACCAATCAGTAAAACCATTGTAACGATCTTGCATTGCGTCTTCATCTGTCGAATTACCTATACCTACACATTTTTTTACATTAGTATTTGCAAAGATCACGTTTAATTCAAGAATACTTTGATTCCAAATTTCGAATATATGGATCACGACTGTGTGTGATTGACAAGCTGTGTTGCAATTGCTCTTATTTTATACATTTTCTCTGATAAGTATTTGGCGAATTTAAGGGCAGGTTTTCGTTTTCAAATTTTTAAAATAGTTTGCGAATGATAACGGTTTATTTCTCTCGGTTATAAAATGAGTTTTGTTTAATTATTTTCAATTTGTTGGATTTTAACTACTATCATCGTTTTTTTTTTTTTTTTAATTATTTCATATTTCGATTTAGTTTTTCACTAGAAATTTAAGTATTTCTTCTACTTGAAATGCTTCGAAACTTATCGAATTATTTTCATTTTTTTTCTATGACATACTTTTAATTGAAAATAGAATTATAGCTAGAAATTGATTCTAAGAAATTGTTATTCAAAATTAACCTAATTATGTGAATTGAAAAAAAGGTACACAAGAGTATAAATATGTCGAAGAAATGCGATAAAAGTGATAACGAATTAAAATTACTTTCATTTGCTTTTATTCCCTTTTTCTTAAATTAGAGCTTCTCCGGAATCGAAAGTTACAATTTAAAACCCGTTTTTTCGAATTATCTTCAAATACATTTAAATTTTTATTACTTACGCCTTTGTAATAAAACTTTCATTTCCTAAATACGAAATCTAATTTTCCGGTTCCAGTCAAATTTTCGCGCTTAAATTTTCATTTAAATATTTATGCCGGCAAGTGAAAAAACGATTTAAAATTGGGCAAACAACGTTTTGGCATATTTCTTTTTAATCTTTTTTTTTTTTTTTTTTTTTTTTTAATTACCTATATTACAATTATATGCGTCACTAATGCGATAATTTTTTTAAAAAATAATTATGATATTTCGTATTTTATTCGTTCGTACGAGTATCATTAATAAGTAACTATTTCTAGATTTAAAATAATTTACTTCACGATAAATAATACTGTTATGTAACTTTCAATTATTAACAATTATAATGAAGATGAAGAATCGACCAACACTCTTTCCACTAGTACCACGATCGCGTCTAGTCCGCCAACTGATGTCGCTAGTAGTAGTACTACCACCTCCACCACCACCGAAGTTGTTATTGTCGCTATCAATACTACCGACACCTCTAGTCCGGATTCTACTAGTACTTCTACTAGTAGCGATGTCAGCAGTAGTATCTCCCCCATAAGAACGGCTGATGAAAACACGGAAGCGCCAGTAATTGACGTGGATAGAAAAATTGGATTAGATAACAGGTGTCGCGGCGATAATACATACCGATGTAAAAATAATGTAACGATCATATGCGCCCCACAAAGATGCGATGGTCAAAAAGACTGCCCAGATGGTGATGACGAAGAAGAATGTCCTAAGGGTATTGTCTTCCGTTTGTTTATTTGGGATGCTACTATGGTGTTTGTACTAATCTTTCGGATTTGATTTCTTTTTTAATATATATTGAAAATACGTACATTTTAACACTTTATTATTTTTTACAAATTATACAATTTAATGTTACCGTTTCGGTCGATCTTTGGTATGCAGTGGCTTAACACGATTCGGTTTACGCTATATCATAATGCTTTGATAATTTTTTAAATGTTGATAGGCGAAATTAAAAAAAATAATAATTTCAACAGCTGGCGAAGTGGAAAAGAATCGAAATTATGTGCTAATTAAAACAATAGTATGTGTGAAACTTATCAAAATAAGAATTTAAAACACATAAATTACACACGTACGAATTATATGAAAAACTTAATATATTTTCAGTTCAGTGGATATATTCACTGAATTCAAAATTTAACGGAAGTAAGTTCTTGTTTATCATTGAAGTTATTTTTCATTGATTGGAATTTGATCGTTTGAGGTTACAATATGTGTTGCAATTCTTTTAAAAATAATATATATATATATATATATATATATATATATATATATATATATATATATATATATATATATATATATATATAAAACACGGCTTTGTGTCAACAAAATTATAAGGGGCAATAGTTCTTGTAATAGAGATTTTATTATTTTGTAAATCAAAATTATATTTACGGACACTTACTGATATTATCTATGTATGGATTTTTTTTTATATTTTCTAGTGTAAATAATGCTTTATATTTAATAGTATATTCCATGTCCGAAAGTATGCTCATTTCCACGTCTGTTATCAATAATTTTTTTAAACGAATTTATTATTATTTTTTAATTACTAAATTAACGTTATTCCACGTGAAATAAAGATGCTATAGCATGGAAGTATATGATTTTAACGTTATGATTTGATTCACAAAGATACTCTGGCGGTATTCTTAATATAGTTTCATTTTAAAACTTTTGACATATTCCGGTTTACGCAATTTCTGTATTTCATTACAGGTCGATTAATAATATTTACGTCTACTGTCCTTGTTTCACACGTTTAATTCTAATCTTATTTTCTCTGTTTTGTTTTTGATATTTCTTAAATGATAGGTATGTTCTTTGTAAATAAACATTATTTTTTAAAATTAATTTTTAAAAATAACTTTGGCCACGATTAAATAATGTTAAATTTAGTTACTTCAATTTTCTTTGATGAGCAGTTTTCTCAAAGTACTAATTTCGGTTGTAGTGCCCATTGTATGCGGTAAATTTGAATTTTAAAGATTCATTATTATTATTTCTAAATTTTCTCGTGATCTACATAATTAACTTGACATTTGGTTTCATTATTTTTTTAATTGAATGATTATGACGTAATACACGTGCCGATATATAACACATTCATATATATATATATATGCGCATGAGATTATAATTAAATTATAATATGTTAATCAACATATACGCATTCAAATCGTATGAGTATCAGTAAAATTAGGTGAAAGATGAAAAATTAAATTTTTATAAGTACCGAATATAGAGAAAAAGTAGCACAAACTAGAGTAATCCTCTGCAAAGTTCATTTTCAACTTTGAAATTGAACGCACTATCTCATTAACTGAAAAAAAAACTAAGTGTTAGCGGCGAATGCGCTACTAAAATACGAATTCGTTTTAAGCATATGTTTGATCCATCATGACAATGATGTATAACTTTATGAGTCGATGTATACAAATAACATAACACTGTGTGCATTTATTATTATTATTATTTGATTTTTCATATATCAATAAGTAGCCGGTAAAATTTCGTGAATTCTATATAAAAAGTAATTTATTCCATATATACTTTTTCCATTTGATTTAACATTCTACCTTAAAATTTAAGAAATAATCAGGATTTTTCGAATCCTTATGTTTCTCGCTTAAAATAAACGGGGAAAATTTGATTTCAAAACGTTGTCGAATTGATAAAAAGTTTATATTATGGGTAGCGTATGAAATGTAATCATTTTGACGAATAATATTTACGATAGTTTGCTCGATAGAATGGACAAATATCAAATTGAAATATAGGTATGTAATTTTGTACGACATTTAATTCAAAAATATAACTGTTATTTATTAATTTACTTGCGTGAGTAAAAATTTGTATTGTCCGGAAAAACGTATATAGATATTATGTAATTCAGTTTATTTCATGGAAAATAAAGAGAGATGAAATAGTTTTGAAGTTTTCGGAAAAGGTTCTGAAGGATTAGTTATATAAAAATAATATTAATACTATAAATGGTATATCAAATGTATTTTAGTTTTCGAAAGTCCGTTAGCAAAAAATAAATCAAACATATCACATCTCTTTCTTTTTTAGATACGATTTGTTTTTGGTTTCGGTGATATAACTGTTTTAAATTTGCTTGGATATTAGCTGGAGATTTTTTTTTATTATTTTTTTTTACTAACCGCATACAAATATTGCTTGTTTGGTGATTTTATAATGTTTTAATCAATTTGAATGGTTCATCGTTATTTCATTCGTTTAAACCAATAAATCTGATTTGAAATATTTCATGTTTCCATATTATTTTAATTCCGTTTATTTAAAAAAAAAAAAAACTTACTTGGTGGTTTCATAATATTTTTATAGATTTAAATGGTTCAATTAATTAATACAGTTTGTAGTTACTTTATTCGATTAACGCGATAGAATTTTCAAATTATCATATTATTTTATATATATATATATTTATGTATATATTCACATGTTTATATTATTTTAGCTTGTACTCCAGACGAATTTTTGTGCGATAACGATATGTGTCTATCGCTTAGCGTATTATGCGATGGAAGATCGGACTGCGCGGATGGAACAGATGAACGAAATTGTATACAACCGAGTAAGTTTTAACTTCAATTTTCATTTTACACTGATACGAAACAGTGTTCTCATTTAGCAAAGACGTCATATTTTCTCGAATTGCGAATATACCCCCTTAAATGTTTTCTGATAGAGAGTTAGTGATTTTACATGAACTTTAAAAATTCGTTAAATATCAAGCTTTTATGACTATTGTAACGAACATTTTCGTTGAAGTATGTCTACGCTTCAAAAGTAATTACTATAGAGCTGTTGAACAAATATTAATTATCACTTGTCAAATACATCATTATCTACACAGTACCCCGAATCAATGCATAATTACTGCCGAAGAGTGACATTAGCTTGTTGGGGATTTGTATTTTGCGGAATTCTCTCTTCATCCATTCTAATAACGTATCCGATCATCTTAGACAATTCCTGTAAAACAGCAGTTATACACATTATTGGCAATTTGTCCGATATATATATATATATATATATATATATATATATATATATCTTTATATCCTTCCGATTAGTATAGTCAAATGTCCGTATAATTCACCACTTTAATCCAATCATTGTCATGTATAAAACTATTTTTTTTTTAGTTAAGTTCCTTAAATATAACAGCTAGCTAATAAACGTAATTTTCCATAATGCTGCTTTCCGTTTGAATGTAAAATATGTTGTAGTTGTTTTTTCGACTCTCTCTCTCTCTCTCTCTCTCTCATTGATTGTTCTGTCTGTTGGTCGTCCGGGATTTTCCCTTGCCATTGATATTTGGTCTCAATCTTTATATTATTTACGCCCCGTTTCAGCTATATAATGCTAATATATGAATATAGCTATCTATACTCGGCTTTGTGTGTTATGTAATATGTGTTAAGTTTACTGTAATGATTCGAATCCGTGTGTTATACAGTTCGAACATTTAATATGGCTCGTTTTGAAATTTGCCAAGTACCAGTTCTGATTCTTGGTTTTCATTAAGAGTTTCTATGGTCTGTTTAAAAGTTCGGTCACGTATGGGTCCTCATGACTTTGTCTCGTTAGGAATTCGTATGTTTGTTTAAGAGTTCAGGCATCCGGGGGTTTCCAGCTTTTATTTTATGGGCATTCCTAAATGAGCTGTTCTATATGTTGGATTTCGATGCTGTTGTCATGTTATATAAAATTTACTATTTCCAAACACTCATTTTTCCACATCATTACAAACACATAAACACACACACATTATCATTATCATCGTCGTTGTCGTTTTCGTATTGTTCGTTGCGTACGTCGTGACTAGTCATTGAATATTTATTTTTTCGTATAAAGTGGGATAACATTCAAGGAACCATTTATATGCAATGTTGATGTGCGCACATATGATGTACAGAGTAGGGGGTGCCATTACCTTCTCCGTGATAAGAGTTATATAATGATGAAAACCTTCATAAAGTTTTTATGACGTGAGTTGATTGTCGAGCACTAAAGCAATTGTGCCACCGCGACATATATATATATATATATATATATAATAAAAAATGTAATATAATGTTAAGAGGAAAATATATCAAAGTGCATATACGATTATTGCCTAAAATTAGTTGAGGAAGATAGCATCGGCTTCAAGTAAAACATAACTAATAGGTAAAATTGTAAATGTTATTTACCTCCAAGTTGTTCGTTGAAATTTATTACGTCGAGTTAACAACGAAACAAGTTTCTAACTTCTTAATCATGTTTAATCTTTATCGATTATTTATTATAAGTTTTATTGAACTTGTCGTAAATAATATTCGCCTATCATTTATACATCTTTGAAGGTGTTTATTTTTCCCATTTAGAAGAAACTATTACATTTGATAATTTTAAATATAATCTTTCCTAAACTCGGTACACCTATTACACCTATTCAACGTTCTAACTTATAAATGGTTATATGTTTATCAAAAGAAGTACGGAGCTTATCGAAAACTTACATAAAGCTCTAGAATTCAGCCGGAAAATTGTTCTGAAAAGAGTTGAAAAAATCAGTGTGCTGCTACCGGCACGAAATAGTATGATAATCGCCTAGTCATCGATAAATTGATAAGCAGAGATAGGAGCAAGTGATTACGTTCAAAGCCAATTACAGAAACGTTTGTTATTCTTGTGGCATGCGTTGTGTACAGCGGGAGAAATTAATTTGTCAACATTGCGTACATGATAGATTTTTCAGGCATGTGTTGGACACTATTTATTGTTAATAACAACTCAGTTGTTTAATAATTGAAAGTACAAACACCGAAACATACATAAGATATATTTAAGAAATCGTCTAGACTGTATACCGAAATGAATGATAATCCAAAAACGTGTTATAATGAATCTAATTAAGAACAAAATAATGAATTTTAAAGATATTTATGTTACACTATGAGTAGTTACAAATGCGAAACGCTACGTATCATTTTGGAAGGAAAGGAATTCTCGTTACGGTCAGGTCTGGCATATGACGAAAAATCAGTTGCTCCGCTGATTGACAGCTTTCGGGACGTAGTCGGCGGATGAAGAGTTTTCAATTTAAGCGGTTTAAATAAATATTACTAGCTAAACACGTTCAAATTGCAAGGTCGAACATTTCAAATTAAACAGGGAAAGTATCTACAAAACGTAAAAATATTATGCTGGAGTACCGGAAGGCAGCATTTTGAGGCCGATGTAATATACGTGGGATATGTTAGAAGTGAATGACGTCCATATATGTTGCTTTGATAAACTCGAGAATATTTCGATAAGTGGCGACTTAAAATAAACGAGCAAAAATCATCGCGCATCATTTACAAATAGAAAAAAAAAAACGATTCATATTGACGCTTTATTTTAGCGTTAACGAAATGTCTGAGAAAAAATCAGTATCCTATTTGACAATAAATTAACGGGGAAATATCGCTTTGAGATGAAACAAAAGTAGTTACGCATTTTCGCTACGTATATTAGTCGCTAATCAAGATATCGGTGTTATCAATTAATAACGAGATTTTATATCGCTGAAATCAATTTTGTCTTATGGATTCCTACTTTTTTTTTGGGGGGGGGTGCTGAAAAAAACAACGTATAATAATCCAACGCTTTCCAAATAAAATACTACGTATAAGAAACGTGGCGCGGTTTAATAAGACACATGCGGATCTGGACATTGAGCACATAACACAAGCATTATCAGATGAAACTTACGTAGATTTGAACGACACGATAATTTTCTCGTAGTTATACTGTCGAACATCTCGTATGAACTTAGACGACTACGAAGAAAAAACGATAAATCTAGAGAAGACCTAATGTCACCGGCGGGATAAAACTTGCAAACTTTGAAGTTCACCTTCAATCATTGAAGATGTTTTTATTAAATAATCTTAAGGGTATAAAGGGGCAAAAAAGTAAATTCTACGTTTCTCCGGTATACTAGCAGGATTAGCGTGGCTGTTCTATCTATATTAGTCTGTATTAAAATAAATTTCTCTAAAATTATGATTCGTGTTAGTTTTTATGTTTTCCATCTCGAAATTTAAAATATCCGCTTTATATTACGTTCGTGGACAAACATAGCTGGAAAAATGATTCGTTCGACATACTCGTGTAAGAATAATATAGAAAGTTTTTTTAACCCTTTCAGTCACGGTGACAACTATATGATACATGAAATTTTAATGCTAAGAAATTTTTTTACTTTTTGGTTGACTTGAAATAATGTCTCAATTTAAAAAAGTTTTGTATAAATATACGGAAAATTATCTACAATTCACCTAAGAAGCGGTTAAATAAACACCTGTATAAAATTTATAATTCTGTATCAAAATTTTATAATGTACTAAAATTTGTTTTTGTAACTTTAATCGAATGCTCGTCGAAAAGTTGTATTTATCCGATTGTTTCGATAGTTGAAATTTTTACCTACTTAAGTAAAATTGTCGATTCGACCTTATTATAAAGAAATTTTCGTAAAATCATTCCATATTTTTGACAATTATCTTTTATTAGTATATAAATGAGAACACTGATTTCTTATTGTACAAATTGTATACCTTTTTTAGTCGCGTCGTTTTTTGTTTCGTTCAATAACTTTTCAAGCAGCATCATCGAAAAATTTGAAGAATTCTCGTTCGAGGCAATCTTTTACTTCGTAATGAGAGCGGATTTTTTTTTTTGTATTTTCGTATAACGTTGAAAATATTTTTATTTTATTTATTTTCTCTCGTAGTCTAGTCTAGATAGATTAATAAACGAGTTAACTTTAACAAATAATAATAAATAATATTAATATCGAAATTTGCCCGATGGAATTTCAGTTTTTACATATTAAGCAAAAATAATAAATTATATACGTTTTAAAACGGTATATCTAAATCTAATATCAGTTCACGTGGTTTTGTTCTCTCGAGCCTAGTATTTAGAAGCTGACGCGCTTCGGTATTAAGGTGATTTTTTAGTCTTATTTGGTGACATTTTGCAAAATTTTTAATTACTTCGTCTAAGTGCTCGATCTGTAGATCTTTATGGACGTGGCGTGCGTATGACTTTATTTTGGAAACGCTGTATAATATTTTTCTATCGATTTGTTTAGTGCATATAACTGTATATCGTAGGTCCGGACGGATTTAAAGATTTGTATATGAATATTTTTATCGTAAATTGATAACGGACAGTGCATGTCAATCATACAGTATAGTTTTTTTACATATTATTTCTAACTCGTCTTTTTATTATGACATGAACTTTCTCCAACGAAGTTTATCGTCTAACGCCGTACGTAGGTATTTTGCATTATAAAATTTATTATTAATATATACCGGAATACGTGTAATGCATTTATTGGTGAAGTTCAATTTAATATTTCACTAGTCCAATCATAAATGTCATCTACTGTAGTTTGCAACTTGTTAACAGCACACCATCCTCTGCTATTGCCAAGATTCTGTATCATCGGCGAATGTTGCTACAATATTGTTTTCTAATTAAGGTAAGTCCCGCGTATAAAGTACATAGAGTATCGGTCTTAGAACACTATGGACTATAGCTCGGATCGGTTTCAACACTGAACAAACATTATTTTTTTTTATACAAAGTTAGTATATTTCCGTATATGACCTAGGTAACATAGTTTTCAGTTTGTTCCTCGGACCTTCGTTGCAAACCTTTTAAAAGGCTACGTCTAAAAAGATATCCGAGCAAACTATCTTACGTTGTAAACTTTTTTTCTATTATATTTATTATTCTATTTAATATATGATTGAATGTTTTTTTCGGAATTCAAACAGATTATTCGATATTAAATCTTCCGTTTTTATTATCGGGATCAGCCTTTTTATGAACAGTTTTTTTAAATAGTTTATATAATATTGGCAATAACGATATTGCTCTGTAGGACGATACTTCATATTGCGATAGTTTCTGTATAACATCAGCAACGTTGGAAATATGACTTTAGAAACAGTACGAGAGAGTCAGAGGGTAACTGTATAAATATTTTAGCGTCACTAACTGACTCAACTACTTTTGCGCCGGAAAGATAAATTTTACATTGACCTTTTATTAAAAATAAACGAACGCGACCATCTTCTCAATTCGTTACGCTATTTTTACATTATTATTATTATTATTAATATTTTTTTCTTCAATTGTGCTGTTTCGTCATTCGGAATTTATATAATTCCTGTATTAAACGCACACTGATAACGTTGAAATAGCTCATTACGCGCTATATGTACGATGTCCATTTATAAAAACGCGTTTTCGTTAATTAATTTGACTGCTATTTTTTGTCGTATATTTTTTAACCTAGTTGGCATCCGAATCTTACTCCTCATTACGAGCATATGTATACATCGTGTGTGTGTGTGACCTTCTTTAATGACTAGGCGACCTATAAATAAAAATAATTCGTTACACGTTTCACATTAATTTCTGTTCTACGAGGAAGTATATATAGCTTTGGTGTCGTTTAAATTTTTATTGTTTTAAATATATTGATCGCTATTACAAGTCATCGAACGATTTCACATACATAGTTCCGGGTTAATAAGTATTAAGACGGCGCCAATGACGCTTTATAGTTTGATTCATCTGCTGCAACGATCTTTAGATTTACGATACGTAATTTCCCTATTTAATCGAACGTTTATGTTTTGTTGTTCCGTAGTCTAAATAAGTATCTTTGAAAAAAAAAGACCGATTTGCTAGAAAAACGAATTTCTTACAAGCCAGAGAAGAAATTAGATGATACGTTACAAAAATAACGAAATTAGTAATATACTTTATAAATATGATTATTTCATTTTCGAATTTGGCGCCATCTATGGACCAACACGTGAAAATAACAAACTTTTTCTTCTTTTCGATATTTCTCGGTAGTTACGTTTTTTCTTGTTCGTCCATCCGGTTCTATTACTTTTTAAATACGTCGAATTTTTAAATTTTCTAAATTCTATTCCGTCATCAGTCTTCGCATTATGCATTTTATCGTGATATTTTTCATTGTTCGCAAACCAGCTCGGGCTGGTTTTCAACTTATCGAAAAATGTTGGACGATTTGGTCAATCACTCGTTCTCTGAATATGCGCGTAACATGACCATCGTCTTTCCCTCATAACGTCAGATAGGCTTTCCACTTTTTCACATAGTTATTTATCCGTTTCTGAATTTTCTTGAACCGGGAAAACTTTATTTATAATCGTTCTTTCTTTTTTTCCCCGAATATTTCAATTTTTCCAACGCTATTTAACTCGTAAGCATTCGGCCTTATATAAACACTCCGATTTAATAACTGCATTATAATGTTCGAACTTGCTATTTATTAATATCGACTTTTTATTGTATACATTGCGCGTCAGCGATCATTTATAAATATATATATATTGAAATGATTCCAAATGATAATAAGCACGTTACTTGCTTATTGGATTTGAATAGTTTGGAAATTTTTGAATGATTACTTGGAAATAGATGTGTTTTCGATTTTCTTATTTCGTTTTTTACTAAGAAAATACGAGCTCGATGAAAAAATTTTATTAATAGAAAGGTTTCAGATTTCTTATAAGCATTGAATGGTCGGTTACGCCGTTTAGAATACGGCACAACATTGTTTTCAAATCGATTTGCGGCGAATTAGCCTCTGTACCGGTTAACTAATGAATGAGAATTAAAAGTCTCCTCCGTTTTTATACGAGGAACGTAACATTTTCAATGCTGGTTATAAAGGAATCCTTTATCGAGCATTACCCGATGAAAAAACGGCTTACAAACGGGAAATTTGCGCTGGAGAAAACATTACTGAAGAACGTTTTACAGCGCTTTTATGCGCCAGTATGTCGGGTGAAAATATGAAACTTTTGATGATTGGAAAAGTTTTGCAAGGTGTTTCAAAGGAATCGAGATCGATTTATTAGGGGTCGGTGAAGAAGAGCAGTCCTTCATCAAACTGGGAGGTTGCTTAGTAGCGCTGCAGGAACTTACTCGACTTTGTGAGTTTTGTTCGTGAAACGGTAACGAACGAGAGTTTTCTGGCTGATCATAAATCACGAATTGGAAATGGTGATATTCAAATTGAAAATGTAAACAAGAATGACTTATTTTTTAAACAATTAAATAGATCCCCCTACGTACGTAATTACATAATTATGTACTAGGTACTTGAATACCTAATAACGTATAACTTTTGAAATTAAGTACATTATGTATATTATGATTTTTGTTTTTTTTTTGTGGATTTTCAAATGAAATTTTTCTTATAAATCAACTTACAACATAACTGTATGCACTGCGAATTTTGCTTTGGTCCCAAGGGTGTCCGTTAAACGGAACTTTCACTATACATAATGTACATATATATATATATATATATATATATATATATATATATATATATATATACTTTATATTTCACTTCTTTATTACACGTAAAAGCTGATTTCTTTTAAAAGTCCGATATTGTCGATTTGTGTTGTCGATCTATTCGTTATTTATGTTATAGCGAAGATAAATAATTGATCTTTTAAATATGTCGGATTTTTTACTTAACGTCTTTTAATAAGAACGATTTGTTCGTGTCGAATTAATTGATATCAAACCGGTCATTCTTCGCACAAAAAAAAAACAACAAAAAACCCAGTTGATAATTTTAATATAGATTTACGTCTAGAAGGTTAAACCTTTTTCATCGTGTAAAACCTTTTTCATCGTGTAAAACCTTTTTCATCGTGTAAAACCTTTTTCATCGTGTAAAACCTTTTTCATCGTGTAAAACCTTTTTCATCGTGTAAAACCTTTTTCATCGTATAAAACCTTTTTCATCGTGTATCGTTGCGATTAAGGATACTAAAAAAGGTCGATCGATAATAAATAAAAACGAAAAACTGAAATAACGGACTTTAATTTAAAGCGATTTAATGGTATTCGAGCGGCGAACTTTAAATAATTATCGTTTTTCGTCGGGGAGATATTATTGGTCGATAAGACGAAGGTACACGACTGTTTAGTGCATTATGTACATTCGTTTGCATATAATGCGAATTTTAAAACAATTCTCGATATCACCGTTGGTATATTTTTCATCTATATCTGATTTCGATTTTAGTCACGCATGATTATATATAATTTATAATCTCGTACTAATAATGTTGTTTAATGTTTTCTTTAATATTGCGATTATAACTTCTCGTTCGAAAATATCGTGCAATCGGTTGTAAAAAAAAAACCAAAAAACAAAAAACACAGCGTACTTACGATGTTGTTTCACGACGTTAATTAATTATAAAAAGGAATTTACCAGAATGATAACAGACGTCTCAAATGTAAACATTCGATAGATTTATCGATCTAATTTTATTTATCGGATTAAGCTAAGGGGAAACTTTAAATTTCGAATTAATTATTATTATCGCTTTATTACTGATATAACGGTTAAAACCGTAATTTTACATAAATTTAAGATAGATAAAAGCTGTATGTTTAAGCTCGCGACAAAAATTTAGTTTTACGTTATTTTTAATCGCATATCGAGCATTTTTTGAAATTTTTATATACAAAACGCCAAAAATGAACTTTAAGTGTTTAATTATAAACGGACGAAATATTAATTTATTACCGCTGTTTTTTTAATGCGATAATTTAACCCTTTCGCAGTAACGCGTCAATTTTTTTATACAAAATTTTAAATTTCTGATTAGGAAATAATGCGCGTAAATCCTTAGTAGTAAAATATTAGATAATTACGTTTCAGCCGCACGTTATTAGACACAAACATTACGGATTTTACTAGTAATCTAAGTAAAATATAGATAACCTAGATACTTTTGTTTTTAAGATACGTGGAATTTAAATATAGACATTGTGATTTAATGAGTAAAAATAAATATGTTTTTAAATGACTGTAGATAGTTTTTAAATATATTTATATGTCGAACTTAAATAATTATGGAAATAAATAATTTCCTTCGCATTATAAACGTTCGCGTTCCATATTGGGAATACTATGACTGGAATGGAACTCAATGATACTCCATTATTGAAAACTGTCCGTTTTTTCTCCGGCGTCTGTTTAATTTATTTCTGTTTACAATGTTTAGTAACTGATTGACCACCGAATAATAAATACATCTAGTTTATTACACGCTATATTATATATATTTCTTAGTGAAATGTGTCTGAAAATATTTTTTAGAGAAATATCTGTCCTTACGTCCACTTAGAAATAATTCATCGTAGTTTTTATATTATTAGTTGTTACTAGAAAATGTTCGTGCGGAAAATTTAATAAATTTTTTTCTAATCTTAACGAAGAAAATTATTCTTTTCGTATTAAACTGGTGTTTGGAAAATTTTTACTACGTGACTTTAATAGTAGCCGTGTTTTCGTCAGGATAAAATGCGAGTCTTTAACAATTTAATTTGTGTTTGTGCTTTTTTTACGTTAATATTTATTACGGAATATTGGATCGGTTCCAATTGAAATTTAAAAAGTTCTTAAAAATTAAATCATTCTCAACTTCCGAGACACGTGTTGTTTTGTCTTCGTTTCGCGTGAAAAGGATCATAATGAAACGATTTGTTTCCCAAACGAATACTTTATGTTACAAAATATGAAATTATTCGAAAAACTAAAATAATTTGTAACGAAAATTTCGTTTCTAATTTGCTTTAAACGTGATGGTTTTTAAACGAACGTGCTCGATCAACGGTAATAATTTGCGATTGCAAATGGGAAAAAAATGAATTAATTTTAGAGCAAAACTTAAACAAGATAATTTTTATACGGTTTCTTAAAGATAGTTATTATATCGTATTTTCGCAGTTTCTATGTGATAATGGCAATTATTTTAAATCAGTCGTTTTTGATGAAGCATTCACAATCCACCAACGTGTTGCCGACGTTCATTTCCTTCTCGTAAATATTAACTTTTTAGTTTATAATTTTCGATATTGCCGCGTAATTTAGAAAGCTGGTTAATTATAAGAACAATTCAACGAAAACTGGATGTCTTCTAAATTCCGCTATATAATCATTTATATCGAGTGAACAAATAGGTAATTTAAAAGTATAATAAATGCGGGAAAATAATAAAAGAGATTAAATATTCGGTCGCGTAGCATTCAGGACGATATAATTTTATGTTCCATTTATTTTTATAAATATTACGAGGAACAGATCTAATATATAATTCGTTTATTTTCGGTCAACTGCGAGCTTCCTCCCGTGCATTCCGACCATTAGCCTCGCCATTTGATGCCAGTTATTTTACGTATGTCATCTTCCCACCCAGCACGATGTGTGCCATTTAAAAAAAAAAAATACTATTATAAGCTTTACACATTTCTTATTAAATTTTCTATTAATGCGGAGATGCTTTAGCAAATCGGTCAATTTATAATGACATACAGGTATTCCGAGATTGTTTAGTTACCAAGCCAGATAAAGTTCAAGTGGATGTAAAAATTTAGAAAGAAAATTTACAATATTTTTTAATAACACAAGGAATTAATGTGGGTTTTTTTAATATTAGATATATAACAGTATTAAATTAATATTAAAAAAAAAAAGATAACTCATCAATCGTTCTGTAGCGGTTCACTCCATAATCTGTATTGTTTGTTATTTAGATGCATGTGTTTCGTTTTTGATCACATTAGTTTGAGGCCCAACAACAATCAATCGTTCTTGTGCACGTTAAGTCACAATATGTCTTCTGAGTATGGTCGTGGTGATGATTTACGTTCCTTACGTCAGTACCGGCGGGATATATTGGTTGTGCGAGAAAGAAAACGTATAACCCGATTATCTATCGCATTGCTTAAAATTTATCAGTTATAAAATACTCAACTGTGCTCTGCGTAACTTCGGTACATTACACCGAATAGACTCACTTCGCCACCAGCAAATCGCCACGTGAATTAGACGATAATCTCACGCGCGTGATCGTGCGAGATGTGGAAGAAAAATAAATCGGCATGTTTAAAAACTTAAACGAAGTTAATTTTGAATTTTGGAAAATTTTTACCATGACCGATGCGGAATAATTTGTTTACATTTAGAACAAACGAAATGAATATCCAATAAAATTTGACCGGTTTCAAATGTACTGTAACAAATTCAAACTTTAAAATTTCCCTTAATAAAATTCTAGAAAATAAACAGTGCCTCCCAGATCACCCATATGGTTTAAGAATCAAGCATTTTACCATCCAGCAAGTCCATCGAGCGTTAAAAAAAAAAAAAATAGAAAGTAGTTTAGAGGAAAAGAAAGTACGCGATTCGATTAGACGTCAGCCAGGCTTTTGACAAGGTACACAAAGGTCTACTGCATAAACTGCGAATTATATTGCCGTATCAGTATTAAAAATTACTTAGTTAATTTTTAAAAGAAAGATATTTTCAGATAAAATTAGGAGATGAGGTATCTAACATGTAATATTCGCTGGAGTCAGGACGGTTCCTCTACTTAATGTATACAGCAGATATTCCAGTATCTGATAAAAAGCTCGGTAGCCTATACTTTGCGATAGCCATTGCCAGGAGGAAGCTAATAAAAACCTTCAAAGCTAATTAAATGAAGTAACAAAGATCAATGAAAACAAATCTAAAATAGTAATTTTTACCAATAGAAAAATTGTACCTAAAAACATTACCATCAATCGGAAAGCAGTGAAGCGATAGTGCAAGATACCTTGGTATGCATCTAGATGGCAAGTTAACGTGGAAAAGGCATATTCAAACTAAAAACAATGAATTAAATATAAAAGTTCGCAAATGTACTGGCTAATAGGTAGAAAATCAAAGCTACATTTCGATAATAAAATTAACATATATGCAAACAAATACTTGCTCCTGTTTGGAGGGACGGGCGTCAAATAATGGGGCTCCTGTGCTCGAACAAATATAACACTAATGCAGCGGTTCCAGAATAAAACTCTACGAACCATTGCAAATGCGCCATGGTTTGTATCAAATAAAACTTTACATCGTGACCTACGTGTTCCATATTTCGCTGATGTGATAAAACAGGTTAAAACACGCAACGAATTTACATGATCGCCCTAACTGGACAGCAGACAATTTGCGGGTAATTCATCAGAACTGCGAAGATTGCAGAGGGTCAAACCATTTGACTTGATCAAATAAATCCAATTTGTACATTATAGGTCACCTTCAATGGAAGGAGCGCCGTTCAAGTAATTGCCGATGTCATACTCACTATTGATAAGCTAGGTATACAATAATAATATTTGTCGCGGATTTGAATATGATACAATAATTGAAAAAATATCGCTTCCTTGTAAATATTTTTTAGTATTCACTTCGGAATATTGCATCGAATCGTCTTCGTGAAAATCTCGTTATAATTCTGATGTATTAGTTTACTATTTAGTTTACGATAGAATGTACGTACTAACGCAACGAAAGGCGTAATTATCCGCTTGTGATGGACGTAATGTATGTGAATTTTTTTTATCGAGTAATATAACAATCGGACGGCAGTTATCCGTGGCATGTCCGTAGGCGTTTTGTTGCATTTTTTTTTCTTCTGATCTTGGAGGAAATGACTGATACTAAGTTACGTCAGAAAAAAAAAAAAAAAAAAAAGACTGGTGAACGTTTCTCTTTATCCAAGGGTTCGCCTCTTCCACCTGTTATGAGATCCCGATGGGAATAAGTAATTCTCATTGACATCATATTGTCGTTTTACTGACGTTGCATTTTCTGAAAACGACGATTTATGATTTTTTTCCTCGTATGTGAAATTCGCCGGAGGAATACATACGCCGCAGTTTAATAATAAAATTAAGAAAATAATTTTTTCGTACACGTGTTGTCTAGTTTTAAATCGAAATTCATAATAGCCATTCGTTAATAACATATCGATATCTTTCAATTTGAAATCTATATATGTGTATGTATGTATGTATGTATGTATGTGTAGGTTGGACGAAATGATAAAAACAGATAGGCAGATGATAATGTAAAAATACATGCGCATTTGTGTGGTTGTATTATATATATATATATATATATATATATATATATATATATATATATATATATATATATATATATATATATATACGTTTTAATTTAATCGAAGCCATTCGGATTTTTTCAAGTTTTGTTTATATAATCATGATTTTAGGTCGTCCGTATTTATTATTTGACGATTACGTTGGAACAGTTAATGCAGTCGTCAAACCGTCTTTAGTAAATAATCAACTTTTCGGATCAATCTCGTATCTCGTGTTGATTAATATTAAAACGTTTTAATCCTAGCTCCCTTCATGTGGTCGATATTTGATCGTTATTCTTTGTTGATAATTTCTAAATACAAAAAAAATCGTTTTCTATCGGTATATATCATCATGTGTTCTCAATGTTTATTTGTTGAAGATTTAACGTATTTATCTCTCTCTTTTTATATATATATATATATATATATATATATATATATATATATATATATATATATATCTGTATATGTTTGTGTATGTATCGTAATATGTGCTTGTTTTCGTATAATGAAGGTATGTGTGTGTTTAATTTAGTTTTATTGTTAATGTCGACAAATCGCCATCGGCATGTTCATGTACGATTACGTATCGAAATCATATTTCTCTATTATATTAACTCTTGGAATACTTATTATATCTATACAAAATTGTTAATTGCTATTGTGTAATTCACTATTTCAGCTATTTTACTGGAAATTCTTAAAATGGTTCTGTTTTTTTTATAAAGTATATTTCGTCGGACCGTATGTTTCAAATGGAACATTGTGTGCTGATAATGTACGACAGATGTTCTAGAAAGGGGTTGTGTTTAATTTTTCTATGTTTTGATTTTAAGTATAAATTCTTTTATTTTTCTTCGATCTCTCGAGCAAGATTATTGTCACCGCTGTTAAAATATCGGCGAATAAATATTGAACATTGTCAGTTTAAAGGATTTTAAATAGTTTACGAATATAAAGTTTTTGACGCGGAGTAAAAAAAAAAAAGTAGGAAAGAATAGACGTACGAAGTAGTAATGACTGAGAACATAAACATGTCTCTCGTTTCTTATTGAACCGAACAGTGTCGAATTTCTCCCAACGTATAATAATGAGAAACTTTCTGAAAGTAGCCTTAGGGAAAAAAGACGTGATATGTGAGTATTATATATATATATATATATATATATATATATATATATATATACATATATATATATATATATATATATATAAGTATATAAATATATAATGGCGAAAATTGTCAGCAGGGGAGAAGTGTGATTATGTTTCGTCGAATAGATAAAATCAGAATTTGTTATGCGGGTTTTTATAATAAAGGATTCACATTTTACAATATGCGTGATATACGTCTTAGTTCCTGTTTACCACTGGATAGTAAACATGACGTTCTAGCAGCAGGATTGTATTCCAACTGTATCAGGCTTGTCAACTTAGACTATCTATAAGTACCGATTTTTTTTCAGATTTACGATAAGAATAAATCTTTCCAGATCAACTTAAACGCGTGAGAATATAATACCTCGAAAGTTTCCAGTTTGTTGTGGGAGTAGTGTCTTCTTCTTCTTCATCAACGGCATTTTCCTAATGGTGAGGTTCCATCAAATTCGGTTGTTTGCTGCAGTTAAAAAAATACCGACATCTCTAAGATCCATCCTTGTAGCGTCCGTGCCATCCTTGCTTTTCTAACTGGTCTTTTATCGGGAATTCGAAGCGTACGCGCTACCGATATCCAGTGAACCACTGTCATTATATTAGTATGTGTCCATACCACATTAGTCGGCTTAGGTGGTATGGGCACGTGCTACGAGCTTAACATAATGGCGGTTGTTCACTGATATCGGTATACACTTCAAATTAGTGTAATTACCAGAAAACGAGACACGATAATTTTTAGGCTAGGATTTTTGTCATCTGAACCTGGCCTTGCCGTATGAATAAATGAGAAAAGTTACCCTAGTATAGAATTTGAGCATTCGTTGTATTAATTTGAATCGAATAGTCTTTTTTTTATATATAATGCGCGCGATTCTCTAATTCCGATTTTTTTTGCTATTTTTCGACGTTCGAAATTATCAACTAATTTAGGTATCTTCATTGGATACTTATAACCAGTATTGCCATCGGAAGTAAAAAGCGGAAGTTTAAAGAAACACGATATTTTTGGAACCATCCCAAAATTTGTTATAACCCAAAGTATATTTTTCATTTTCTCTAACAACAAGATATCGATATAATTCGTTTTAAATATAACAAATAAATAAGCTCTAATAGATAAACATAATCTTTGTTCTTTTTCCTTTTATATTTTGTCGCGTGCCGATTGGCACGTATAATCTTACTGTCCAAACTATGATGCACCTCTTTTCTATAATTTCACATTGTACACTGCAATTCGTACGCGAACGTGTTGGTGATATTTCAAAATGACAAGTGGTGGTTGAAAAAATAATGATTAGTGGACGTTTTAAGTGTTCGAAATATGGAAAACCGGAATTAATGAATTAGCTGAAATAATAAAAAAAAAACGATAGATTAATATGAAATATTTTGAGAAATAACGATATTCCTGTAGGAACTTCCAAAAAAAAAACTCGAAACGATAGATCTGGCAACGCCGCTGATACCGGAATTTAGGTTCGGATGGACTGCTATGTGTCAACGTTTAGAGACAAATTGAAGTTAATATGATGCAAAATGAACGAATGTTTTAAATCGAAAACGTTATAGTAAAAGTTGTAAAAAGTCATCTCCAATTAAAAAATCATCGTTACACTTACTTTCAATAGGACAAAAGGAATTTTAGAGCATCGACAATAAACGCTAGGAAGATTCATACGAAATTTTGAAGTTAATAATTGTAAAATTATTAATATTTTGGCTGTGGTACTTTAGGATCGGTTCCTGTGTACTCGATATTTGATGAATATCGTGGTATGATGTGTGAGAATGAAGGAGTGAAAAGGAAAGTAAAGATAAGATCGAGATAGTTTAATAGTGTAAATAAAAAAATGCATTCGTAATAATCGAGAAAAGTAATAAAACTTAAGTATTTGATTGTTTTTTGTTGTTTTTTTTTTTTTTTAAATGAATCATAAGATTTTTTAACATGCGAAAGATTTTAGACATTATTATTTTATTATTTATTATTTAAATAATTATTATTGAATAATAATGAATAGTTATACAGTATTAACATTCAACTATACGAATTACGAAGATGATGATAATTATTATTGCGTACGTAAATAAAATATTTATGTAGGTTGATATTCTTTCAATATTTTTTTAATTTGATCACTCTGTCATTATTCCGCGTTCTTCAATATATATTTTTTAATCTTGATCGATTACCCAAAATCTTGTACTAAAACTACCGGTGTATCGCTTTGAAGTCCAATATTGTTGCGCTTGTTATAATATGATGGATCGGTTTCTCTATGTTGTATTACTATTATAAGTATTATTATTAGTGCTATTAACGGAAACAATTTTTAAGGTCGGTTTTTTGTGTTAACCCGGAAAATGGTTTTCATAACGGTGTGTTTAATTTTGTTTCAATTGTATTTAACATTAGTACATATTATATATATATATATATATATATATAATAATGTGTGTATGTTCGAGTGTTAAAATAAGAAATTCTTTTTGAATATATACATGTGTGCGCCATTTACTATTTTTTTTCCGGGATGGTTATTTATTTGAATCATAAAAGAACAAACCTTCGGAGCAATTGTGTTTCGTTGTTGTGTTAATAATGAATACTTATTAACTAACGTCGTTATGTTAAATATCTCGTTTGTGAATTTTTTTTCCTTTTTAATTGTTAAGAATTCTGTCACTAACTTCCATGCATAGATTTATTGTTACTTTCAAGAGTGTGTGTGTGCTATTTCTTATTATTTGTTTCATATTAATTTTCTCTCTTTGTTATAATCTTCTTCCTTAGAACGTCCTTTTGTCCATTTATAATATGTGTTATTAATTTATTCGTTCATTTATATAAATAATACGTTTCATTTCAAACAGTTCGAACTGCGTACTGTGTTCTATTGCGTATTTCTAAGTACTTTCGACAGCGTTCTTTCACTCGTTTCATACGTTAACGAGGTATAATATGCTTTGGTGAAAGATAAAAAATAAATCTGTTTTTTTTTTTTTTACGTCCTTGGAGAATACCGACTGTTTCTTGTTTAAAAATTTTATGGTATCATGCGGAAAATATTATTAAGGAAGGTGGTTTGTCAATTTGACCGAAAGGCTAGAATTGAAAGTTAATTACGTGCGATCACTCTAAGTGTTTAGTTATACTGATCATAGTCCCACTAATCTAGAAAAATGTACATATCAGTTGACTGCAAATAGATTTGCTATGTTGAATATATATCGTGAAATAAGTCTAAGTTATCTTTATAGAAAAAATTCGAAAACTCAATTTCGTTTTAAGTTTTTTAAAAATTCGTATTTAATTTTTGCTTTTACTATAGATATAAAGGCTGTATAGAAAATTCGTATATTCGGCTAATTTGTGCTTATTACAAATATAATGTTACGTTTCCATTATTATTAATACTTAATTTTTAAAAATTTCGTTTGTAATTAATTTTATTTATTTTTTGATACAATTTGTTAGTTGTTTACTATTTTAAAAAATCACAGAGAACGGAATTTTTTGCTATCCCTCTACTCATCTTTCAAATTCTGGACCCCAACAAAAAAGTTCTGACTGCGTGTTTAAATATGAAACCAAGTTGAAAAAGCGTTATTTACAAAGATGCAGGAATGAAACGCATCTAAAAGTACCCGATTTCGAGATGTGGATATATATGATATAAAATTAGACAAAGATGAAGAAATAAGACCAAGATATGGAATAAGTTATACACTGTTACGTTATTCCATTTTGTATGGAGTAAAAATGTGGACCTTGAATGTCAACATTATTAGACGTTTAGAGGCTAGAGAAATGTGGCTTCTATGAACGCTATTAAGAATTTCGTGGACTGAAAAAGTTTCAAATAATAATGTATTAAAAAGAGTTGGCGTACAAAGGAGAAATATTTTTTTTTTTTAAAAAAAAGGAGAAAAGTGGCATATCCAGATCATATTCTAAAAGGAGAAAAACACGTCATTTTGCGTCTAATACTGCAAGGAAGAGTTTGTGGTAAAAGATAAATTGGTAGAAGAAAAAATTCATGGATAAAAAACATCAAGGAAGGGAATAACATTAATTATATCGGTGGCCTCTGTAAAGCCTCAAAATAGAGAAATCGTTGGTACGGATTGCATGGCATTAACAGAAACAGGATATATATATATATATATATATATATATATATATAATTTCTCATGGTTGGTCGTCTATTTCAGACGGTTTTTCTAGAAAACTTAATTACTCTTGCATGTAGTTTTCATAAAAATATTCTCGAACTGTAGGGTTCTTCTAATTTCCGCGTTTTAAACAGACGTTCCTAACCTGAAAAATTTAATCACCCACCGGGAAATGACACCTATGGATTTAAATGTGTTGTTGCTGAGGCGGGTAGCGGTGTAAGGTTTTGACTGTGACCAAATATCGGTGAAGGTAATACTGTCGTAGTTAAATGTAAGAACCGGATTCTTTTTGTAAAATATGTCGGATTTAATAGTAAGGGGAAAATAATTGTTAATCGTTAAAAATAAAACTAGTAACTTGCAATGTAAGAGTCCCATCAGGAGACTAAAGTATTTCAAAAAACATTGTTAAAGAAATAACGACGGGTAATGTAGACAAAAGACAGTACAAACGGAATAGATACTTTGTATCAGCTAGTGTTAATTTGATTGTATGTTCATTCAAACGCAACCAGCAAATTGAGTAGCAATAATTTTAAATTATAAACAAAACAAATTCATAACACAGTTTAATCATTTATAAAAGTTTTTCATTCGCCCGAAGCTTCTCGACAGTTACGTCATTATCAAGAATACACAATAGTTACATATAATTTCTCTCCCATATATCGACATTTAATAATTTTAAATACTGTAATATCGGGAACAATGTAAGAATACAAGACAGTGAGCGATCGCATTGTATTATTAATTCTTAACAATATTCACGAGTAATTTAGTTTCGTTTTGATAATTTTCTCGAATTTCAGTACATTCGAAAGCATTTGAGATAATTCACTTATGTTACTTTAATGCGATTGAATCTTAATTATCGTAAGTTCATTATATATATATATATACATATGTATGTGTGTGTGTGTTCGTGTTTATGTACTAAGAATTATTTTACTGGAATTAATTATGCAATGTGGAAATTTTAAAATACCATCGACGAACACTGTGGAATTTGTTTTTAGAATTGATTCGGTATCTACGTTTGTAATATTATGTAGGTTGCTTTTAATATACATTTATCAATAAGCGTTTGTGTATATTGAATATATATATATATGTAAAGCATAAAAATGTAGAATCGAAAATATTCTTATACGTATACATAAATAAAAATATAGTACAAAAGCAATCTTTTATCTAGTGCCACCGACGAGACAGGAAACTTATTGAAAAAAGTAATATAATAAAGGTATTTTGATATGTAAACCCGATGGATATACTTTAATACATATGAAAAAATATATATACATATATAATATATAGTTGGGGCACATGATAAATATGTGTAATCCATATACAATTGAAAGTTTAGATTATAAATTAAATATTGTCATTCATATATACATGTTTTATATATATATATATACATACATATATGTATATGTATTTAAAACACGCAAATTTTTGAAATTCAAAAGAGATGGTTCCAACTACACCATCGCTAGTTGAATGTTTCATAATTCTGTGTACGTCTCCTCCCTTCTTAACCTGTCACGGTATACAACAGGCTCGTTCACAACCGATATTAACCGATGATTGCCGAACGTGCTCGTAAAATGTTTGAACGACATAATAAAGTCCACGACTGTTTTTATTTCAATTCCAGTCATTTTTAAAATTATCGGACACTGGTTTTTAATCTTAAGCAGAATGTGACGAGTGGTTTGTTTTGTAATCGGTTTCATATTTACGGTTTTCTTCGCGCGAATCGCGAAAAAAATACTATTGTTCGTTTAATTTTGAAATAATTGTTATTTAATAGAAAAAAATATTTAGATAGATATTTTTGTTTTTCAAAGAAATTACGATTAAATAATATTTAATAATTCTCGTCCGCCATAAACGTTCGTTTGTGCGTTAATTATTATATTTTTTCGTCGGACAACTCGGTTTTCAATTAATTTACATCGAAATTTGAACATAATTGAATACGATACGGAATTGTTCGGTTGACAAAAATATTTAGAGGATAGCTGTTCTTCCGGTATTTCTGTACAAACGGTCGGTTTCAGTATTGTAAGATGATAACCATCGGAGGAGACGGTCGTTTATTTTCGAGCTTTTGCGTCATTTGGTTAACATTCCTTCTTTGTTGCTTCACTACGATTTCTAGCGAACCAGGTAATGCGAAAATTCGGTCATTTTATTATTAAATTCCTTCGGAGTGCGTACCTTTTATTAATATTTCATCTTTTCCTAACTGAAAATTATTTTTTATTTTTAAAGAAAAATAGTATTTAACGAAGTAAAAATAAATACGTTATTAAGTAACGATTGTAAAGAGGTTGAAAAATAGATTTTAAAATCTGGGAGTAATTATTAGTAGAAAATTAAAATTATTCTACGGCCAAATACAAACAGAATATTATTGAATCGTAGAAAATGTACAATTGAAATATCGATTAAAAAGAAAGCAGTTTATGCAAATACATTTTAAAAAAAATGTTTATAAATGACATTTTTTAATCGGGCTTTGAAATTAAAAGAGTAAATCGAATCAAATGTAATTTGTTGGCATTGAGGAAACAATTTTTAAATAACTATTTTAGTCTTTAAACAGTATTATTGAAAATATTTTAAAGCTATATATATATATATATATATATATATCTGTGTTTGTGCGTGCGCGTGTGTATGTAATATAAATGTATTTAAAGTAAATTATTAATTTTTTAACCTCTTACTTAGTTAAAGTTAAAAAGATGGATATTGCGAAATTTAATTAATTAGATTACGAATTTTTCGTATTTTATTTATTTTTTAATCTAAATTTTATTTTAACTTTTAGAAATCTTTATTTTTTAAATTCTACTAAGAACAAGATTTGCCGCAACATGAACTTTTGTATCTTTCCACCTCATTCAAGGTTGTCCGACGATGTATTTCATTGTTTGGTCAAATTATAATTCAGCACCACGATTAATAATTAAGGGACAAATAACTTGTTAAATGGACGGACACGATCTGGCGAATATAGATTATATCTTTTTTGGGGGGCATGATGCCGCTCGTATTATGACAGGCCCATTCCAAACATCCGAACTAAAAAAGTCAAATACGCAATAATCGTGAATGTTTGACAATCTAAAAAATCATTCTATTATAATGTATCAAACTAATTAAGTTAAATATATAAGACGGACGGTTTTATTGCTTTTCAAATAACTCAAGAACTACTCGACTAAAATTTTTGAATGAAATTTTATTTACAAATAGGAAAACGAGAGATTACACTCATTTGTGGAACACAATTCAGATGACTGTAATCTGCAACAATATATTCATTACAAAATTTTCGGATATTTTTTTCGAGCATAGGTTGCTGAATTTGGGAATCTGCTAATTACGGTACTTTATTATTTAATTTCCTCATTCCGGGGAGGGGCTTATATTCGCCCAGGCGATCAGAAAAGAATTAAGAGAAACAATCGATGAAAGGGATAGAACAGACTAATTGTGCGTGGCATCCGTTCTATAGGATTGCAGCTAAAAATATATATATATATATATATATATATATATATATATATATATATATATATATATATATATATATATATATATTGTACGTCTACACGTATCAATTAAAAGCTGGCGTCAGATTTTTGCCATCTGAAACCTAGCCTAATACTGAATGGTTGTTTGCATACTGTTGTTCTATTTTGTTGGGCGTACATCTTGTTTCGTCAGTTGATACAACGAAAACTATAAGTTAATATTTGCTGGTCGTTATTTTGGGAGCGTTCCAAAAAGATACCATTTGAAATTATGTTATCGGAATTTAATTATATTTTTATTTGCCAAGTAACGATTTTGGTTATGTTTTAGCAACCTGTTTTACTTTAGCACGATTTTCTTTAATGCGTTCTTCGACAAATCAGTTTTTTTATTTCTTATTTTAATTTTAATTGCGATTCTAATATCGTCTCGTTGTCGGATTCATGTCCTTCTAAATTTGATGTCATAACTGCCCACAGATTTTAATCGACAAGGTTATATTTTAAGATAATTAATATTTCGTTTGTTTCTATCATCGTTTTTAAAACATTTATACAATCGTACTATTTAACTATTATCTTCGTTTTGTTATTATTAGGAAAAAGTAATTCTATTAACATATACATGTATATGTGTGTGTGAGTGCATGTATGTATAACGTCTTTTGTATACACGAAGTGAATTTGATATGAAGCGACCTGATGAAATTATTGCGGTTTTTAATGGTACTATTAACATATTGTCATGTGCACGTCCATGTTGTTTAACATATTCAAACTGTTCTCAGCAGACGTCTATAGTGAATTAATAACCGTCCGTCAACGTGTAACATATCAAATGTACTTCAATATATTTTTAACGCATCGTCGTTTAATAAATTTGATCTGGTATTGTAAAAATCTCTGACGTTTATTAAGTTGGCCCACATAAAATACATTGCGATGGTTTATCTATTAAAAAAAGAAATCGGGCGAATTTAAATTATTCTACTGCAACGTGGAATAAACTTAGTGACCTCATTTTCCATGATGGTATACATTTCATTTTCATGACGTTTAATGTGATTTATCCTTTATAATATATCAAGTCATGTTTATCAATATATATATATATATATATATATATGTTGATACATCGGAGGGTAAGTAATGATTTTATGAATTATAAACAAAACGAAATCAACACAGTTTAATCAATATACAGTTACGTCATTATCAAGCGTACGCAATAAACATTTCATAAAAATTAACTGAAATATTCATATAACGGCAACTTACAAATTTAATGGAACCTGAACCAGGTGTAGAGATTTATATTAATTTTGACGAAGAATTAATTTTTTAAAACCGGTTTTATAAATGAAATTTATTGTAAAAATGAATCTAATAGTAAAATTACCTCTGGCTAGTGAAATATGTATATCAAATTAAAAGTAGTCAATATATGAATATTTCAGTTAATTTATATGTAATATTTATTGTGCATTCTTCATAATAACGTGACTGTCGAAAATCTTTAATAGTGATTAAACTATGTTGATTTTATTTTGTGTATATATATATATATATATATAAAGAGAGAGAGGTGTAGTATACGCAAAAGTATTTACAATCGTGTAACATCTAACAAATCTATAGTCGTATCTGTGAACAGTAATTACAAACGCACTTGCATATATATTTATGTGTCTGTTTGGGTTGATATATATATAAATTATCACGGATGGCATTCTCAAAGCTTAGAAGCATACTTAAGGAAGTTAAAATACCGATAAGCCTGAAAAGGCCTGTGTTTCGATCAGTGTGTAATGCCAGTTTTAACATAAGCTAGTGAATATAGTATCGTATAGTGCAACGCATCCCTGTGGATAGTTTAGAATAGGCATAGTTTAATCAGATTTGGTATCAACTTGATAACGAATATTTTAAAAGTTCAGATTTGCCTAACCATAGCGTGAGATGCACGCAGGTATATAAGGAAACCGCATTTTTTGTGTATAATAATTCATCATTATTATTTTTCCCCCACATGGTGACCAACTCATTCTAATACAAAATTGGTTATCATTCGCAGCGGTAATTCTATGCAATGAGTTTTAATACGGAGCTTGTGGTATTATTTCCCTCTCCGTGGATAATTTATGGAGAATGAAGAATTTACGACGCAAGGCGGGGATCGAACGTTGATCCTCAGATTAACAGTCGAACAGTAGGGGCTACGATATGCGACATTCTAAAAGTACTTTTCGATTTAGTGATCAGTTACCGATTTTCATGTGTATAATATCCTAGCTGTTGGTTTTAAAATAGGTGTTAGTAATAAGTTCCACTGAAAAAATTGAAATATGTCATGTTTCATCTAAATCCGAATGACCTGGTTACATTTTGTTGTTGTATTGTGTTTCGTACTTTAAAATACGGACAATCGAATATGTAGCTTAGTGTTTTTAACAATTCTGAAGTACTGTTTATCAGATTACAACACGAAAGCAATAATACTCTTGTATCCAAGTTTTCCGATCATCATTGCAAGTTGGTGTTTTTCGATTCTTATCACCTGAAAAGTGCACAGCTCTATCATCAGATATGATCTTTACCGTTTCAGTTAATCTTACTTCATTCATACAAAGTGTACGAATATTTAGTTTGCGCATACTAAGAGTCGCATTTTGCCGTACATTTCGTGTATGTTAATCACCACACGCAGCACTAGTTTCATTTCTAGCGATTTTTCGCATCCTTGTTATTCAAATACCTTCAGCAAACTCGACTAAAAATTTCGTTTTGTCCTGCATAGTGATTATGTTCTTAAATTATATACTCAAATAGTTATTCGTTTCTTTCTCCGGCGAAGTTATCTCAGTACTTCCTCCAGTATACATCTCGTGTTTAGATATTTCTGTGGTACAACCGTTTTTAGTCACATTCATTATGATCTTTAATACATACACATACATACATATATATATATATATATATATGTATTTATACACACATCCGCATACATACTTATTTGCGCGCTATCCGCAATACCAGCTTTTCTGTGTGTGTAATAATTTTTTTATTCGTTTTCACATGTATATATGAAATATATATTTATATCGTCTGTGACGTAATTTGTAGCGTTTGAAATAGTCAATAGGCGATCCCAGTTTTTTCCGTATTAGGAAAAGAGGCACTTACATATTCGTGTAATTCGAGCGGCCAATGTGAATTTGTTTTTTTTTTTTTGAGGGCATACAGATTACATCTTTGAAATATCTGTTTTCGGTACGCATGTAACGAGTACAAATGCACAGGTCTACGGGTATGACCAACGGTCTACTCCGAATATGACGATACTTAAATATTATTAGAAGTCGGTGCGGAAAATTATACGCGTCGATAGCGATCGAACGAAATATTTCGAGGATATCCGATAATTGTTTTATTTCTACGTACGAGTGTGGCGCGCTTTTTTCTTATCTCCCTAAACATCTCCCAAAAAATTGTTCTTCGGTTTAACGCCTACCATAAATAAAATTATACTCTTTTCTAAAAAACAAGGTGAACGAAGAGCGAGACCGAACTCCTTCGTGTGCTATTCGTATTACTTCTGTCCGATAAAATAATGAAATTGCATTTAATTATATTTAACAAATCTTCTAATAACGATAATAATAATAATAATAACTGGATTAATTACAAGAAGTTGTATAAAACTATAGTATCGCCCAACATACTTTGACGGTGTTTTATATATATATATATATATATATATATATATATATATATATATATATATATATATTGCGTGTGTGCGTGATAAAAAACGGAAATATTCCGAGAAATATATTAAAACGAAACATTAGAGTATTTTGAATAAACAATAATGTACGAATCCAATAATTGTATCGACGATCTTAGTTTATACACGAACAAAAAAATCTTTTTATCGAATTGTAAAATAATTTCCGATGGATTACTACTAAAATAAATAAATTTTTAATTATATTTAATAAATTCTATAATAATTGAAACTGATAAGAACTGAATTAATTACAACAGGGGAATAATGTTACGTAAAACTATAATATCGCGTCCAACATACTTTATGACGGTATTATTTATACGCACGATATGTATACACGCACTAAAAATGGAAAGATTCCGAAATATACTAAAAACATTTTGTGGAACTACTGCGAACAATCTCATTGCAGGTATTAAACCATTAAGTTCTTCATTTTCTATATGCCGTGTTCTAGGAGAACGTTGGCGATCATCTGCTTGGCTTGATCTTTATCCATAACTTTTCGAAATATTTCATCTGTATCTAGTTTGAACTGCTTTTTTAGATGTTCTAATTACATTATTCTAGGCCGGCCTCGGCTGCCATTACCATTTTTTTTTTTACATTTTATAATCAGTTGAACCAACTCGTACTTGTTATTCCGCATTATATGCTCAAAATATCCTAGTTTTTTTTTATTTTCACTGAATTAAATATTTCCGTTTTTTTTTTTTTATTCAATTCTTTGTAGAACTAGTAGCACGAGGCATTTTTAATATCCTACGATATGTCCACATTTCAAAGGTTTCTAACTTTTTCTGTAATGCCACTGATGTTCGACGCCGTATAGCAGAATGGTCATAACATTGTAGTAGGCGTATCCGCAAATCTTTCTTCAAAATTCTGGTTTGTCAGAACTTTATTTATTTTTTGAACATGTGTTCTCGCTTGTTCAATTTTGGTTCTTATCTCAGTGGATATTTCCTATCTGTCATTAATATACGACATCCCAGATATTTGATCGTTTTGGCCTTTTCGTATTTTTGATCGTTACATTTTCGAGAAGCAATGTGTCGCTAACCGTGTTCTGTGCACTACTAGTAGCCGTCCATTTTGTTTTTGTGCTATATTTATACGTAAGCCCATATTTTTATCGTTTTCATTAAGTGTGTTTACATTAGTTCTTGTAGGTCTGTAAGGCCCGATGCAACCACCACTGTATCGTCAGCGTAGCGAAATTAAGTTACGATATATTGAAACAATTTTACTTTATACACGAACAAAAATTTAACGAACAAGTGTGATACTCGTATTAGATTTGCGTTGCAATATTAAAATTCCGGTAGAACGAAATGACGATAATAGTGATGCCTGTCCGCTACTTTCCTTTTTTTTTTTGGCTTTCGTGTTTTATTAACCGTCGAAATCAAATTGACTATTCGCGTTACAATCGAAATCAACTTTGTTTTTACGTTCCTCGTCATTTTAAATTATTCCCGGACACAATAGTCCTATTCGGTGAATCGTCGAAATTAGTTTCAGAGTAAAGAAAGAATTTTTGACCTATTGTTTCACACTATACAAACGTAGTTTTGTCAATATGTATTGTTTGGACGCGGGTAATATGTGTAATCTCTCTCTCTCTCTCTCTCTCTCTCTCTATATATATATATATATATATATATATATATATATATATATATATATATATATATATATATATATATAATGCATATACAGTTATACCGAAAACGTTCATATTGATATAACATTATTGTATAATTGTTTATAATTTTAGCTTAAGCATAGGCAAATGAATGCCGCATTTATAAATCAGTATGTACTTCTGAAAAAAGAAATTTCTCGATTACATTTTTATTTCTCGATGGAGGAACTGACTCTCTTTTTAAAAAATATTATTTTGTTTGCACGAATATATATATATATATATATATATATATATATATATATATATATATATATAAGCACGTGTTTGTATTATTCGTTATTGTTAGCAAAAAATCTAATAAAACGGTCATCTATTGTTTCAATCATTTCATTACTGCTTTCTATTTATTGACCTTTCATTTCGATATGTATGAATACGTATGAATGTATATATTACGCTATTATGTTTATGTTCCTCGTTAGAGCTTGTTATGCGATATTCTTGAGTTTTGTTATTTGATTAAACTCATTCACTTTGCATATATATATATATATATGTACAAATGCTTGTGTCGTTGTGCGTGTGTGTGTACACATGCGTGTAATGATGTATGGATATTTACTAAGGTAAATTACAATCGTGCTGTAAAATATCGCGTAATGTACCCGCCATATTGTTTATTATTGCCCAGGATTTATGTCATTTAATTGATCGTCGGCGACATATTTCTATTCAATTTTTTGAGGTCAGTTGGCTTTATATCAAGACATAATTATATATATATATATATATATATATATATATATACATATGTGTGTGGGTACTTGTATTATATATATTGTTGTGACCACGCAGTAATTGATAATGTGAGGGTTGCTTGTATGCATTTATTAAGTCCTATAATAATTTAGTAATAATAATAATAATAGTGATTATTATTGCTGTTATTATTATTATTATTATTATGTCTGATTACTTTAATAAGTTAAGTTCTTGACGAATGTAGTTTTCATGGTCCGATATTTATTTTGTAATCGCGTGAAAATCTGAATAGATTATATTTCTGACATCGTATAAACTATAACAATATATTAAAATGGCGTATATATATTTGTCTGCGTATAGTTTATTATTTCATTTTATATTCATTTATTAAACTGATGCGAATAACTACTATTTCGCGAAATATTAAAATTTTATTCGATGACCAAACAATAGGCGTGAATTTTGGTGATGTTATCATTACAATTATTTTGTTTGTGTGCGGATACGCGTCTAGTATATTCATTTGTTCCGCGTATTGTCATATATATATATATATATATGTATATATATATATATATACTAAAACAAAATCATAACAGAGTTTAATCACTAAAACCTTTTTATTACAAAGCTTTTCGACAGTTACGTCATTTTCAAACTTTTACTGATTAAACTATGTTATGATTTTGTTTGGTTTATAATTTATAAAATCACTACTCTCCGATATATTCAACATTTATATATATAGTGGTTACTCGTCTCTTAAACCAAGCGCCGAATTTTAAATATGTCTTTCTGTTTGTATATTATTTTGTCTTATATATTTAAAGAATAAATTCTTGTGAATGTATATACATGTATATACTCGGCTCTCTCAGAAACGGCTATAACGAATTATGTGAAATGTGTATATATATATATATATATATATATGTATGTTATGTAATATATCAAGTAATTGAAAGTGACCTATATGAAAATTACGAATTTTGAAATTGTGAGTGTCGGCTCCCCCCCCCGCGTACACCACATTACATTTTATCATTTTCGATTTTTCTCGCTACTTATTTAAATGTACATTGACAATTCGAACTCTATCTCATGAAAGTTCAGATGTTTTTGCTTTTTATTGCATATGCGTCGGTAAATCTAATTGAAATTTTATCGATTTACGGTATGGGATATTCCGGAAATAATTTTTAATCTACGAAAGAATTATTTCAAGGAAGAAAATTCTAAAATTAATTTTAAAAAAAAAAAACATAAATGTGACTTTAATTCTTTTTGGTTTTAACTCCGCAAGTTTATGAAACGAAATTTCATGAAAATAGTTTCGATTTTTAATACTATACGATTCGTATCTAAATATATTTAATGAAAAAAAAAATCACAATTTTACAAAAAAGAGAACTATTAAACAAAATCTCGATATCTCGGGTACACTGAATACGTTATATGTAAACTATTTTATGTGTCTAAATTTGGCCAATTTATTGTATATTTTAATTGCCTTCCGGTTTAGATGTCTTATACTGAATGTTTCTGCCTGGTAATTATTCACGCGCGCAAGGTCACGAATATATATATATATATATATATATATATATATATGTAGCTTCTCTAATTCCATTCCATAATTTTTCACTCTGCCTCGTGGTACACACCTACATAATTCCCGTACTTACTAATTATCCGTTTTGATTATGAATAAAACTATTATTTGCATATTTCGAGTAATGTTGACGAGATAAACAGCGAGAGTTCATAATAATAATAATCCGAAATTACGCTTTTTCTACTTCGGATGATATGTCACTCACCCGCCTAGCCCCTGTGGGAATATGTTTCTTAAAAAGCCCTTTGACTATCAGTCTATTACCTTAAATTGGTTTACGTCTATTTTAAAATCGTCTCATTATCCTGGCTAATATTTTATTCCCGGCGAATTATATATGTCTTACGGATTCCCTCGGAATGAAATTTCGGGAACTCTGTTTTTCCGTAATTTACGTTGGTGTGTTTTCGTACAAAACTTTATGGGAATGCAAAAATAGCCGGTGAAGAGATTAAAAAAAAATATTCCAGAATTACTCGTTATCCTTTCGAATCTTATTAAACGAGCAATTTTTTTGTATATATATATACATGTATGTATTCGGCCATCTCGGAAACGGCTCTAATAATTTCGGTAAAATTGTTTATACATACGTATAATTTATAATTGATAATGATCCGAACGGAAAATACGAATTTCGAAATTTTGGTCCCCAACTTCAAGTACATCTTCCGATAAAATTTTTAAAAATTTTAAAAATCGAAACAATTTTGATTCGTTTTTTTCGTCGTCTTTTTCGTAATACTTAGAAATTTGTTTTTTACCGTGTATAAATTACTATAATTAAAATTTTATATTTCGGTACCGTTTTATCGGATATTCCTTGAAATATTTTTTTAAAATTTCGTAATTTATTTCCATAAAAACTCGAAAAATACGATGTTACTATAAAAAAAAAAACAGAGTATATAATTCGGTCGCTCGGATACTGTTAAATAAGTACGAACATCGAAGCTGCATCCCCTGATACTTTAAGTAAACATTATTGAAAACGTGTCACCAGTAAAATTAAAGAAAGATTCGCGGTGGATAAAAGTATTCTTTAACAAATATTTAAAAAATAAATCCGTACATTTCCTAATTCCTTATCGTAAATAGTAAATTATTATGGGTAATACTACTCCCTATTGCATTTATTGCCTGAAAAATTTGTCGTCCTAAATTTTATCCTTCCGAATGCAAACTACTTAAGCCAGTTTAACCCACGTCGTGTTTTTAACATTCTATCGTTGGTTTTGTAATTTTTTGTTCTTACGGAGATTATTTACTGCAGTTCGACATTATACATTATTCGCGTTTGATGGAATATGTTTCATTTTAATCAAAGGATATTCGTGGCCTAGAAAACGACCGCAATTAATAAAGTAATAATGGGTAAATAATAGCGGCGTTAATTATAAATAAAAGTAAACGATCACCATCCTGTAAACAAGAATTTATTACTGCCGATAATAGTGATGATGAAAAAAAAATTAATCAAGATTACGATAAGAATAATGTTATAGGTCGTTAATCACTTGAAGCTGTTTAAAATACTATTAGATCAATCGTAATGCACTACCGGGAAATAATTGTTTACGTCCTACCTTTTTTTATTTTTATTTTTTAATGCCGATAAATGTTCGTTTTTTTTTATTTCTTTTCGATGAGATTTAAAATTAATATTAACGACGAACAATGGTTAATAATGATAATAAAAAAAATTATATGTTATTAATAAAAGTATATTTTGAAAAAAAAAATATATATATATGGATATAATAAAAATTATAATGTAGTTGTATGATTTGATTACAAGTACATAATTATTTTAGTAATACCAATATTATTTGTATTACGTCGTGATCGCCCGCAAGGAAATGATTTCAACGGTGAATATGATTTTATTCATTTAGAAAAATATATGCGGCATAATTATCGATTACCTATTTTAATTTTACAATAATAAATATATTATTAATATCCGCGAGTATTTTCGTAATGTTTCCTCGATGATATATATAATTTAAAAATTAAATATTATAAAAATACTTTTATACGATGCAATTGTATATTTAATCGAAACAATCTACCACGGCTGTAACCATTGAAACTAGTAGACTGTTTCAATTAAATCATACACTGTGATACGGTATAAAAATATTTTTACTTTAATTTTTAAATTAATTATATTATTGTTCGACTACAATATAAGATATGCCAATAACGTAAACGGATATGTCATATAATTTATGTTCGTGTAATCAGTAGTGTAGAAGGTTGTAGTGTACTATGCTCATTTGTGTAAATATTTATTTTACAAAAGCTGGCATTTTGATTCACGTACACATTTCGTATTATTACAATATATATATAATAATATTATATATATATATATATATATATATATATATATATATTCGATATGTAATTGAAAATACTGAAAAAATTCCAGTGTTACAAATTAATAAACAGGAAAATATTGACATTAACCCTTAACTAACAACGTAAGTCACCAAGAAACGTACCTAATTTTTTTATTGCTTTTTCCTTGTACATTACAACAATCTGCGCGTTCTTATACCTTCTTTACTATTCATCAGACATACTGTTAGTCATTTCCGTTTCGAGTTGTTACTGTTTGAAGTTCATAGCAGAGTTTTTTTTGTTGGGCTTTGAGTGTTTTTTGCTCTATTCCATTTTATAAAGACTGCTATTTTAGGCAAAATTTGCAATATTACGATGATATAGTATTTACGTTCGTTATTATTATTAAGTTTTGAAATTTCTTAAAAATGGACAGTTTTCCGTACTAAAAAAAAAAAAAACCCAAACAAAATAAAACCGATAAAACCGAGTGATCCTAATTTTGAAGAAAACATTAAATCCCCGATGGATGAAGACAGTAGAATGAAAGTTCAGCTGATGAGAATGTATTTTTGGTTGAATCTGAATGTAACATTCGTGATGAGGTCGCCATTAACACCAAAACCCACATCTTAGCAATTTTTTTAAAAATAAAAGATATATGCAATGTAAATGCGTATCTTCTAGATTTGTTAAAGCAGAATTTATGAAATCTGTGGCGATGATTACGAAACATTTAGAGAGGTGTTATAATGTTTCTCAGCTATCTTTCGATTTAAAAACTACGATTGTCCGTGTAGAATATCCAAGCTGATTGTACGTCAGAAATTAACATCGTCGAACTTTCCATTAATGTTAAACTTCCTATATCTGGTTACATGTCTAAAATGTGCGAAATAAACACTCCGCATTTTTACCTTAATATTTGTAAAAAAAGTTTTGTCTTTTGTTGTCATCAGTAATGGCTTAGCTTGTAAAAAAAAATTATTACCTCGAGTATTTTTAAAATAGCATTTTTAATAAAGCAATCTTTTTCTTATTTTTGTAAATTTATTATTTTCGTTTTTTACACAAAATATTATCGTTTTTTATTATAAAAACCGAATTTTTTATTATAAAAACCGAATTTTTTATTATAAAAACCGAATTTTTTATTATAATTCTGTTTGCAAGAATAGTCGCTGTTTTCCATCAATTTACGATATTCTAAGAAATATTTACGATCTATCTCTGAAACGCGTTAGTGTAAAATTTATTTAGATTCCCAGTCACCCAGGTATCTACTGGAATGATGACAATCTTGCTAGAAGCGCCAACGAGAATGGCTCGTTCTACTTCAATACACCGGTTACGGACATTTTATCTGAGATTAAGTTTTTGACATAAGGAATTTTGGAACCGCACTTGGAAGTATTGTTATTCAGTCAAACAATTTAGGAATATTCAACCTTCAATTCCAATAATTCCTCATTCCTCGGTTCTTCAATCTACCAGCCAACATAGAAAACAGGATTTCGTTTATTCGTATTATATGTGGTCTTAACGTCAACAACATTCCGTACGTTCTATTTACTCACAAATTAATCCCTTCGCCATTCTGAACCCATCCTTGCTATGGAGACTAGATCGCCGACGAAAACCACCTCGTTTTCAGAACCTACAGTTATTATAGAGTGTATCAGTCAAAATTCCTGTCACGTATTGTAAGTAAAAGAATACCTCTCCCAACTAATCTCAGATGCCTGTTCAGCTCACAGAACAATACCGTATACAGGATCATATTTGATTACATATCAGCCTGTAGTATAATTAATAAGACATATCCGTTTATTATTACAGTCCTGGGTGGAATGACTAAGGTTAATCCGAATCGTTGGAGTAAACTTAATCGTCCACCCTCCCTTACGCGTCTATTTGCGGTAATACAATTTTCGCCCCGTGCTAATCGTCCTAATGATAATAAACGATACAGCGTTGATAATTGATTTATAGAAGATACAATTCGGTTGCTCGCCGTGACATAATTTTGAACTGTGACGTCCAGATTAAAGTAGGCAACAAGTTTCGATATTGTTTCAATTAATGACGAGGTCTCCTTTATTCGCTGCATTTTTCAACTGGTTGACGTTTTAATAATTAATCACGAGAGAAAGAACCATATTGTATTTATTCTATTTTCCTCTCCGTTCCGTATATAACGATTTGAAAAAATCTCTTAAAAAAAATTAATCTTTAGCCAAATTGACGGAAATGTTAAATGATTTTGACGAAGGGAAAATTAATATTTTTGGAAGTTACGCTCTATTTAAACCAGCAAGCCTAAGTATACCGAGTCATATTATTATTATTATTATTATTAGCCTAGGAGTAATCACTATCTAGCGTTATAGATTAAATAAAGTTAAAAAGTTTGAGGTTCGTTAAAGAAACCTTTTTAAAGGTTTTATTTATTTGAATTTAATAAATGCCTACATAAATTTATACGCCATTTTATGAATCATAAATAAACATTTTACGATATAATTTTCAAAATTTTACATAACGCAATTCGGAAAATAACTTCGATATCACATCGTATTACACGACGCTTATTAAACACCTTCAATTTGGATTTAATTAACAACATTCCGAACAAATAATTTTTAAATAAATAAAGTATAATGTTGATGTTGTACTGGAGAGTAGTGATTTTATGAATTAACAAAACAAAATTTAAACTAAGTTAATACTATGAAAATTATTTTATTGACGCAAAGTTTTTCGGCAATCACGTTATTTTCACGTATATACAAAAAACGTTGATATAACGTTATTTGTATATACTTGAAAATGACGTGATTGTAGAAAAGCTTTGAGTTAATAAAGTAATTTTTATAACGATTAACTTTGTTCTGTTCATTATATATATATATATACTCGGCCATCTTAGAAATAGTCTAAATATTGGTGTAATTCATAAAATAATTGAAAATTGCCTGTATGAAAACTAGAAATTTTCAAATTTCGATACCGTACCAAGGGCAACTTTTCATAAAATTTTTAAAATTTCAATTTTTGTCTTTTTCTTGATATTTATCTAAATTCACGTTAAAAAGTTTAACCGTTCGTTTAACATTATACGGCTTAGTAATAAAATTTGTTATTTCGGGTACTGTTTCGATTTAAGATATCGACGTTTCGGGAAATATTTTTTAATCTGTGAAAAAATTATTTTAAGGAAAAACATTAAGGGTTGTCTGATTTTGATATTTGTTAAAAATTCGAAATTTTACAACTCTGGAAATTTATGAAACGAGATTCTACACGAATAAAATATAGTTCTGTATGTGACGGATTTTAATAATAAGTAATTCTAAAAATTTGCTCGCCTAGTACTGTGTGTACATATCTCAAATTTTTAGTGGAGATATGGTGATATATATATATGTATGTGTGTGTGTAGAAAAATTAATCAGCTTGAGATGTTCTTTGCGGTTCTTCTGTATTTGGTAACAAATTGAACTACATTATATGCTGAACTTTTGTTTGCCGCATCAATAAACGTGGAAATGATTTTTTATTAACTACTGCGAAATAACATATTCATAAAGATGTAAAGTGTTTAATAATTAGTTTTTTCTTACAAAAATCGCTCGCGCTGTTGATAGGAAGGAGTTTTTACTTATTTTAGTTAGGACGATCAAAAAATTTAAAACCAACCCCAAACTCTATTCTTGTTAATTAACATTATTACTGTTCACGATGTTGGGTGTTGATTACAGTAATATTCGTTGGAATTTCTTACGTTATTATTTAATAGGGTTCTCATTTTTATTTCATAGACGTTATAAATTAATGTAATTTCCCCGTTTTTTTCATATGCGCCCAAGTCTATTATTAAAATTACTTTTCTTGGATATTAATACGATTCTTGTAATTATTGTAATTTTATGATGACGATTACGATTATAGATAACTATGACGTTATTGATTATATTATTTTATCGCCTTTATTAAGTTTATTATTATTAAATAATTCTGTTAGGATTACTAATAACGCGCACCTAATTGTGCTCTGTGTGTATATATATATATATATATATATATATATATATATATATATATATATATATATATATATATATATATATATATATATATATATATATATAATGCTATCTGGTAAAGTAATGTAGGCGCGACTATTAATTTAATAAACTTCCTGTTTAGTTGTTTCGCGAAACTCGTCTTCATACTTATGCTAGCCGGTGCAGGCTTTAGTTGCCCAATCCTACTGTTCGGTGAGTTATGACTTCATGTTGACTTCATGTTTTATAAATAACTCAATTTATATAATTTTTTATCTCTCCCGATAATGTCAGATTCTTCGTTGTTATATTTGTATCCGTCATATTGTTTCTTCGTTTAATCTTTCCGGTCTATAAGAGAGTAATAATTACGTAATATATCAATTTTTAATTTATTTATTTACTTGATTATTTTATTATACATACATACATATATATATATATATATATATCGATAGGAAATTTAATTTTAAAATTTTATTACGCCACAGGTCTAACAGAAATTTAATTTTATATACGTGGAAGAGGAAGGGAAAACGTATCGAATATATAAAATTAATTGAATAGATTTGGTTTTACACTTTCGTGACAAGGTCAATTCAGCGAAAGCGACTAATTATAGATTTCGAATAAGAAAAAGAATTTCCAACCTGGGAGATTGATAAGTCAGGACATTTTATTGGACGCCAAGTTACTCATTGTTCTCTAAAAAAAAATCATTAACTCGAAAACTGTTCTTCATCAATCCGGAGATTGATAGGGGACTGTCGAATTACGATTAGCACGTTTCGATCAAATCGAGAATTTTTTGATAAAATGCTTTTATTTAGAAAAAAAAAATGTCTAAAGCTAGAAAAGAAGCTTTGGAATTTCAACAAGAAATTAGTTAGTAGTCACTTTATACTAACGGCGATAATTTTAGTATTTCAGTGTTACAACTGGTTACATACTTCAATACGAGCAAATGTTCACGTCGTTATGAAGTAGTTACGACAGAATAAATTTATTCATTAACTATTTCCTACATAAATCGATATATAACAATCATAGTTTAGTATCAATAAAGCCTAGAGACAACTAAATTACAGAGTTAACATAATTATAAAGTAAATATAAAATTATTTATTCGCATCAGAAAAAGTGAAGGAAAACCTACACCATACAAAAATGTAAGTAATAGAATCTCACTAACGATAGTACTAAGTCATAATAATCGATCGATAATGTTATTGTTTTTATACGAAACTCTATTATATCGGTGGTGAACGAGAGGGGTCAGCTGAATTTTCATATTTAGTAAGATTAACTCAATTTTCTAGTTAAAAATGTTTTATAATTTTTTTGTTTTTATCTAAAATAATAATTTTTTCTAAACCTCTTCGACGTTTATATCTTATCTATTACGAATCTGTTTTCGTTTTCTTTCGATGTGATATATTAGAGCGGCGAGATGTATCTCACATAAATTCAATATGACGACAATAATCCCAAGTTTCTTAACGGTACGTTAATTACGGAGGAATAATTTCAAAATACACGAGTTTGTAAAGTACATTTGTTAAATTTTCTATTATTAAAATTTTCAGTGTCAATAGAGGTAAGACATTTATGAAAATAGCGGTGGTTTTGTAACAAGCGTGACGCTGGAATGCCACAGGCAATACATAAAGGCTGTTCAATGCGTTTGAGTTAAAAATTAAATCGTGGTCGTAAATTTTAATGCGCTTTATACTGATAGTTTAACCGTGTTCGAAAATATACGGCCCGAAAGACTTTTAAAAATTATTTAATTTTATTTTGAAACTATTTTTATTTATTCCGAGAATTTAATTTTCATTCAAATTGGCGTGATGGGCCTTACAACTTGTCAGAGAAGACCAAATAGGTCCAGATATCGTGAAATGTGAATTTACCGAAGCAATTCAAAAAATAAGTGTAAATAAAGTAACCGGATTAGATGAAATACCTGTAGAATTATGGAAGTATGCTGGAGAAGAAACTAAACAGGTTTTATTCAAAATGGCGGAAGAAATATATCGAGAAGGACGACTACAAAAAGATTTCACTCGCAATAAAATAGTATTCATTCCAAAAAATGGAAATGCTACAAAATGTTGTAATTATAGAACAATAACTTTACTTAATCGTGCATCAAAAATATTATTAATTATCATAAAGAATAGAATAAAACAACGAATAGAAGAAAACCTCGACGATGACCAATTTGGATTCAGGTCTGGAATTGGAACAAAAGAGGCCGTACTAGCTTTAAAGATGTTAATAGAAAAGAGAATAAATATGAATAAGAACACTTATATAGCATTTATTGACCTAGAAAAAGCTTTTGTACACTAGTCCATGCTAATGAATATAATGAAAATTTAGACTGGAGAGACAGACGAATTATAGCACAATTGTACAAAAAATAGGAAGCAGTAATTAAAATTGGGTGTCCATCGCCAAAATCTGTAAAGGAGTAAAGGTTGTTCATTATCGCCCTTGTTGTTTAATTTGTTCATAGAAGAAGCGATCAAAGAATTAAAGACGAAGACACAAGGAGTAAAAATTAATGGGAAAGTAATACACTGCGTCAGATTCGCAGATGATACCGCTATAATAAATGAGCCAGAAAAAGATATGCAAACATCGATAACGACTTTTAATAAAATTTTCAAACAACAACTTACGAATATAAACTTAAAAAAAAAACGAAAATTATGATAGTAAAAAAATAGTGCCAACTGTGAATATTAAACTTAACAATCAGATAATTGAACAAGTACAACAGTATAAATATATCTGGGAAGCATAGTAACCAGTGACGGCACATGTTCAACTGAAATAAGACATAGAATTGTTATGGCTAAACTAGAATTTAACCAAAAAAGAAACTTGTTTACAAATAGAAACCTCAAATTGAACATAAGAGTAAAATTTGCCCACGCTTATGTGTGGAGTGTATTACTATACGGCTGCGAAACATGGGTGAACTAGAAGCAATGCAAATGTAGATTTGGAGAAGAATATTACGTATTAGCTGGACGGAAAAAAAGAAAAATTCGGAAGTGCTCGACCAAATAGGAATGAAGAAGACACTTCTAAATACAATAAGAAGAAGAAGAAGTTGGGTTTGGTCATCTAATAAGAAATAACTCTTTTATAACGAACATAATTGAAGGAAAAGTTAATGACAGAAAAGGCAAAGGTCGACCGAGGAAGACGTTTGTGGGACAAATGATCGAAATGGCGGGTTGCGACAAATATTCAGATATGAAGAAGATGGCAATGGATAGAGAAAAATGGAAGCTAAAATTCGCCCGACAAGGCCAAGCCTCTAGAATGAAGACGAAGAAGGGTCTTTCTATCATTATCTTTATTTTACCATTATGAAAAAGAAACCCCGCTGTTTATTAAATGTCGTTGACCAGTTAATAAAATTTGAAAAGAATGAAGTAAAGAATTTTTGTATCATATATATATTATATTATATATATGTATATATGTATATATATATATATATATATATATATATGTATATATATATATATATATACATATATATATAGTTAAAGTTGTTGCGTGTTTTATTGGTAATAATTTTTTACAATAAACGAACAAATATCTTCGACATTAAACTAAAAATATACGTACGGGCAGTCGTTCTATATAATTTTAGTAGTAGGTCAGTGGTTTCTGAACGAGGTTAATTAATAGTTTTTATGAGTCCTATGTGTATATATAGATATATCATTTTTGTGTGCATTGTACTGTTATGAAGGTATATATACATGTGTGCATGTAGTTGGCAAAGGCTATTTCTGCAAAACATTTATCACATACGTTAGTGTAAAAGTTAGAAAATTACGTAAGAATGATTACGAGAAAAACAGAAAATTTAAAAATAAAAATGAAATTAATTTTTTGGAGCAGAGCGTTTATTTACATTTTGTATCAAAAGCGAAATGAACTGGGCCCGTACTTGAACACACAAATAATGCGGAGTTTTATGTATATATATATATATGTAATAGTGTTTATGTTTATAGCATGTGCATGCGAATGTGTTATATATGTATATGTGTGTTTCTGTCTGTATATATGCGTGAATGAATGTGATATATATCTGTGCGTGTTGTGTATTCTATGTGGGTGTTGTGCAAAATATGCTTGAGTTCGCTTGAAACAAGTTACAGGGAGATATTACTAATCAATTGTAAAATGTATTAAAACGGCTAATGACAGCGGGGTTATTTGCGAAAATATTTTTTTAATATATATATATTGTACCGACAGTTCCTTGTCATAAACAATATCGATCATAGAAAATAAATTAAAACGAAATAAATTCTACCTTATACCCCCTATATAGGTCCCACAGATGTTTTTTCTGTTTTGGTTATTATTCTCTGAGCTGTAAATTACACACTTCTTATAATTGTGTTATCCTTATATATATATATATGTATGTATGTATGTATGTATGTGTATGTGTGCTCGTATACATATTTATCTGTTGCATGCACTAGTTTATACTTATTTCCGTATCTTGTGCCAATTGAATAAAAAGCCATTTATCTTTAACATAGGGTTCGATAAAACAGATTTTATTTTTCGAATTTTATCCTGGGATCATTAAATTGCAACCGATCGCCAGAGTAATAATGATGATAATATTAATGTAAATAATAATAATAAATGTTGAAAATAATGGTGTAGAAGCTTTTGGCTTCGAATCAATTTCTAAAAAATCGTTTTATGTAATTTTTTTTAGTCTTTTATGCTTTATGGCTATTTGGAGTTTTATGGTCCACTTTTGGGGCTTTGGAAATAAATTTATTCGTTAAAAAAATACTATGTCAAATAAATCTAAAGCCTGGTTAAGGAAGTTTGTAGACTCGAATGTCTAAGAATGAATATAACCTAAAACGTCTTTATTTATTTATACATGTCCTAACGTTACGATGTGATCGATCAGTTCTATAGTCTCGGTCAGAACACTAATTACTAAATGATATTTTTTTTTATAAGCTAAAAACATCAATTAAAAAAGAAACATACGCAATATACTCGTTGCCTAGTTACTATTCTCATTTTGCATACAAAATTAGACATTTTATTTTATTTCGTGCGTTTATTAAGAGTTTAGTTAAATCAAACAAATTTGACTCTGAAGTTGTGTTTTACAAGTTGCAAAAGCCACGTTTTTACAAGATGCTTTGTCATCTATTTTTTCATCTATTTCCACAGTAAGCCTGAACTTTTGCTATGCCAAATGGTGACTGAGAATGTTGGAATTCGACCTTCAGTACTTGTGACTGAAAGTGGGAAAAATACCCGATTTTCTTATGTGTCCCCCCCAATAATTTTTCGAACCATTGACTGTTTTATACATCTTAATGTACATACACTCGCGGCACAAAGTCATGAAATTCAGGCACATCCACACACACACACATATATATATATGTAAACATGAGTGTGATGTCTGTAAATATATATAAGATAAAAAAAATTTTTATCTTTTACTTTGTCATTCTCTCCCATCATAAACTATATAGGTGTCTGAAGAATGTTTTACAATGCTTGCGAATTAAGTTTACATTTAGAGTCAGCTTATAATTGTAGTAAAAGTACTGTATAACATTTGGCAAATCGTTAATGTACAATAAATAGAACTGTCAAACGCAATCCTTAGGCACACGTGACGGCCACAGAAAATAAGCGAACCTCCAACCCTCATTCTGAGCATACTGTAATAACTTACGCCTCAGCATTGAACGATATATTTTCTCCAAAGCTTTTTTGATAGTCTGTTATATCATATATATAGATGTGTGTGTGCGTGTTTATATTGATACATATTATTATATATATATGGGGAAGACGTTTTTGTTGCATTTTTTTCAAATAAAATAATGTTGTTTTGGTGGAATTGTAGGAACATAGTTATTGATTGTTTTACACAGTGTTACGTTTGATCACTGAAAAATAGGAATTTGCATTTATTAGTTAGGTATGTTTTAACATAAACTTTATGTTCATTTTTTTCTTTTTTTAAACTGTAACTCCGAAATTCTCCAGATATTACCAGGGAGCCTTTTTGAAAATATCTTACCAAAAAATTTGGTAAAAAGAAAGGAAAAATATTTCGAGGTTGAATTTGAAACCATTGGAACGTAATTTATTTAAGTAGTTAGTATTCGAAGAATGTACATGCCAATGTTGGAATATATTGTTTTATGGCCCGTGAACGTTTCGTCCAACTATGTGTAGGTATTGTTTTTTTCAATTACATGGGTGGCCACATTTTTCGGTGGAATTACCAGCCGAAAGGTTAAACCTTGAGACCCGGTGAAATCATGATTGAGATATGTGTTCAAAATCTAAGTAAAATTAAAAATTAATCAGAAAAAATCATCTAATTTTCAAACCGAATACTTTAAATTTCTTTAATCATTTTAAAATTTTCTCATTTTCGATTATATGATATTTATTTTGCATAAGCAAATCTTTCTTCCCGTCTATCGAATAATGAATTACCGTCGTTATATCGATGTTATTATTAAATATTACAAAATTAAAATATCAAATACGTTAGACTATTAAATAATGAAAAATAACGAAAAAATTGGTGTTGAATTTAGAGCTAAGATTACTACGGAAGTCGTACATTAATCTTAGCTCTTTAAACTGCGTGTGGCGCAATTAGTAGGTGATATCTATAAATCTTTCATTTCCGAGAAGTATTTAATAACTTGTTTTTTAGACATAGATAAAGCCTTTGATAACATCTCAGTTCCTGTCATACGCGAGTTTCTGACGAACTTGGATGTCCCATCCCTATTTAAAGAAGCATTGTGTAACCTAAGGTTGGTGGGCAACATGGCCTGCAGCTAAGCAATTTCCTGGCAAGAGCAGCTTCTTTTATCTTCGCATAATTTTGTTCTTTTATTATGGCCTCCATAAATCGGGTTCTTGGTCTTCCTTTTCTTAATTTTCCATTTGCTTTTCCTTCTATTAAGTTTTTTAACCATTTACAATGTCCGATTTGATGACCGATCATACTATTTCTTCTCTTTTCAATCATGTTTATTATCTCTGGTTGTTCTTCTATTCTTTCGAATACCTCCTTATTTGTGATTTTATCCATCCATGATATTCCAGCATCCTTCGATAACACCAAACTTTAAAAGCTTCAAGTTTTAATCTTTCTTTTTTATATAAAGTCCATATTCCCCTGCCGTATAGTGCAACGCTCCGGACAAAAGTTTTAACGAACAACTTCCTTATAAGTAATGAAATATTTCTGGATGTAATAAGCGTTTCTTTCCTTTTAATAAAAGCATTTTTATATTATTTTTCTTACTTCTTTTTCTATTCTTCCGTTGGACGTTATTAAACTATCGAGATAAGTTAAGAACTTCGTTTTCCATCGAGGACTATGTCTATATATTTTGCGACTTTATTTGCACATATCATTACTTTTGTTTTATCTGTATTTGTTTTCATTTTACATTTTTCTATTAATAGCGGATTTAAGTAATTCAGATGTTGTTGCGATTTTTCCTCTCCTTCTGCTATTAAAACAATATCATCAGCATACCGTATAGTGCTATATTGGACTTTATTGATTTTAGTACCAATGTTTTTCTTTCCTGCAAAAACTTTCATCGCTTCCTCCATGTATATATTAAAAAAAAGTTGTCTTGTTCCTTTTTTTATTTTAGTTCTGGCTTTTTTGTTTCTTATATAATCGGAAAAGTATTCTTCGGTCTCTGTAATCTACATCTATATCTTTCAAGATTTTGAACATTATATTCCAGTTAACACTATCGAAGGCTTTTTCAATATCAATGAAAGCAATAAACAGTTTTTTATTAATTTCCAAATTTTTCCCAATAAGTAATCTTAAAGATAATATAGCTTCTCTCGTGCCCTTACCTTTTCTGAACCCGTTTACCCTTATGATTTTTAATGTTGCTTAGATTCTTTCTTCTGTTCGGAAATTGCCTTCTTATGTTATTGAAAGCCTTCTCTGTATTTCCGTTCTTAAAATTTGTGTTTATTTCCTCACGTTCTTGTCTCTTTTGTCTTTCTTGCTTCTCTATTTATTAAATTTCGTATTTTGTTCTATTCAATTCGATTATTTTCAATTTTATATTTCCTTCTAATTTCCATCAATTTGAGTATTCCTTCCGTTATCCATGGTTCCTATACTCTTTTTTCTTCTTTACCTAGATGCTTTTCCGCTACCTTCTTTATCACTCCTTTCATATATTTCCATTGTTCGTTAATATTTTTCTTATTTATACTTTCAGTTATATACAAATTTAAGACTCGCTTAAAAAATCTGCCGTCTTCTACGAAATATTAGGTTAATGCTAATATTACGCGGGTGTTTATATGAGAAAAATGAATAATAATAATAAAAAAAAACATGGGAAAAGTAAACGATCATTGGGAATGTAAACTCTGACGGATAAATTCGAAGAATCGTTTATTTTTTTGTTTAAAAACAATTTTAACTAGACAAAATTCTCTTCGTTTAGTTGCCCGAGTAATCGTATAAATGTGAAAATATTATAAGAAAACTTAGCAGATGATCGATATGAATTAAACGAATAAGGGCGATTCTAGAAATTCGATAAGTATTTTCACACGCGATAGGCCTTTGATAAAGTCGAATGAGATATAAGATGTTTTGGGAACAAATATGCTACAAAGATGGAGGAATAATAAAAATGAAAAAAAAAAAACCCGACCAGGATGCTGTAAATATATAGGTGGGAAAAGTGATAGGAGAAACTAATTGGAAATTAAAGTACTTATTAAACATGGAGGGGTACGATCGCAGGTGATGACGTAGCGATCGTGGGGAACATTGAAAAATTAGATGAATATAATTTAAAAATAAAACGCGGCGGCGATGTTAATAACACGTATAATGAAATTAACGAAAAAAAAAACATTAACACGAGTTAATTGGTACAAATGTTTAAGAAGCATAATAACGCGGGACGGTAGCTGAAGATAAGCTACCAAAAATCGAGTTCAATGAAAAGAAATGCTTATCGATGTCAAAAAGTATGGAGTCTAAGAAAAAGAATTTCGTTAAACGTGGACGATAAACAGAGACAGATGTAATCGAATTCGGGTGTTAGCGTTAATTAAACAACAAAGAATTAGTTCGATGAAGAAAATATGAAATGAAAAAGTTCGAAAAGAAATATCATAAAGAACATTAAAAAGATTAAGGCCTCAGCTGCGATAGAAGCGGCGAGCGATCGGGTGACAAATAGTTTAAGGGGTTTAGCCGGTGAGTGGCTGAGAAGATTGTAGAGCGGCAGTCAATTTGAAATTTTCATTACAGTCGTTTCATAAGGTAGGTCAAATTCTGATATCGGAACATCAATTTCTTTTTTTTTTTTTAATTATTTATTAAATTGCTAATTTACACCTAGCTAATGCTGTTTAGTAAGTTTTATGATTATTCATGCTTAATGTGACATTAAAAGCATTCCATCCAGTGATTAAAATTTCTAAATGAATTTTCTTTTATATACATGCATACACTATACCGTTCATTCGCTGACCGGCACTGAAAAATATGTCTGAATTTCCCTCAGCGGTACCGCTATTTCATGTGTATCGTGACCACCAGATGTGACGCTGCATTTAATTTCGGTGAAATATATAAATCAGGGGCGGCGCTTTAACTTTCACCGCTTACCGTTTGCCACGTGTATTGTAATCGAAGCCTATTCAGTATGGGTTTCGTATTACATTAAATTTTTATAAATTTTATTTCATCTTTATTCCGAATTTTGAAGATACTGAAATATATATATATATATATATATATATATATATATATATATATATAAAGTAGCAGATAAAACTGATTAAATCTTGTTCGTTTCTGATTGGCGACAGAACAGCATATTGTTTCGTCAGTCGAAAAATAATTATTTTTATTAGTTAATAATAAATATGAAAAATGGCACTTTGAGGATGCGTCAAAAGGGAGTAATATTAATAATGCAACGAGTTCAAAATAAAGTATAGAGTGACCCAGAAAAAACGGAGACGGTTTTATTGTCTTTTGAATAACTCAAAAACTACTCGACCAAAACTTTTGAATAAAATTTTATGTAAAAATAGGAAAACGGGAGATTTGCTCACAATCATTCGTGGAACACAATATCGTTCAGATGACAGCCATTTGGAACAATATGTTCATTCAGTCTTTACTACATTTTTGAGCATAGGTAGCTGAATTTTTGAAATTTCTTCAGAAATTCGAGTTTTTTTTCGTAAACGCTGCTCTTAAGGTATCCCAACAAAAAAAATTATATAACTTTGAATTGTGTCTTCCACATGGTATGAAATTACGTAATGAGGTAAAAATGTTACGGCTGTGTAGTAGCCCGGTCTTGTATCAGTTGACGGGCATCATTCTTCTATCAACTTTTGAGTGATTTTATATCCCCTTTTCCCAAGATCAGAAATTTTAGTCTGTTTTGCGTCAATATCGTCGAATGGCAGTTTACAATTGAGTAAATGTTCATTATTCGGCGCTAGATAGCGCTCGTGTCTATTTTCTTACACCATTTGATTTTTTTACAGTTTATTTTAATTTCGTTTCTAGCATATTTTAAATCGTCCGTTGAAAATTATTTTCATTTCCGATTCGTCTTCTTCTTCGGTGACTTACATTAGTGACGCGTCGAAGTTCAACATTCTACACCTCGCTGAAATTTCCAATTTGTTTTATTCCTGCCCAATCGTTTATGTTTATTATACGTATTTCGTGCCTCATAGTCGCTTTCCTTCTATTCTGCCATGTAGCACATACAAATTTTTCAGTCTTTTGAACTGTACCCGAGTTCTTTTAGTTCTCGGATTAGTAATTTTTTCTCCACTGTTACCGTATACTTATACTTTATTTCGATCTTTCTTTCACGGCTACAAAAATAACTACGCTCAAAATTTTGCACGCGTACTTTATTGCCGAGTAGCAAAGTGTTCTAGCAGTGTACAGGTTTTTTGCTACCTCGTAGAATGTTCGTTAGCTTCCGCTTGATAATATTTCTCATCGTTATCCCGATCTTTTCGTTCACACTTAATGTTTCGCCAAGTGTTAAGGAACTTATAAATATTTGTAATTAACATAGATCGAACGTGTGAATGGATATATCTGTTCCTTGGAACGTGTAATATCCGCAAATTCCTACGGACGAAACTTCGGAAATTCGTTACGATAGGAGTCCGGGAATACTAGTAATAAGTTTGTTTTGTTTCCGGTAATTAAAGTTATCGACTTCCAGCGGTGATATTTTTAATTAAGACGACGTCCAACACGATCGTATATTTCTTCTTCTTTTGTCGCTACCCGAACATAGTTGTCGAACATTAAAAAGAATAAGCCGCGGATATAGACAAATGATATAATAGTGGTTCGGTTTTTCTATTTTCGGGGGCAGTAACTACATTTTAAGTTCATTACCTCGTCTACTATACTTCTGTGCTAGAAAGACATTAAAAATGACGCCCGTCGGCTACATATAGTAATCGGTGATTGACAATAGTTTTTGATTTATTTTCGTCTCGATTTTTGAACTTTATATTGTGTTTTTTTTTTAAAGTTGTCTTATCGATTAAAAACGAATGTGTAATTAATAATTTGGTTTCCGGCTGAATAAAAAGTAATCAAATAATTTCCTCAGTGTCGATTACAATAATAATAATAAAATGAATATATATTACCTTATTAAATGAGAAATGTTATATATATATATATATATATATATATATATATATATATATATAATTGAACGAGCAATTTATCATAAGGCGTATAGCGTCAGACCGTTAATTGCCACAGTTTTTTATAGTCCAGAATAACATAGAAGTATAATAAGCCAACTACTATAGCTTAAAACAAGAAGACCATCACTACTACGATGGTCGACGAATGGTACAGGGCAAAAATAAAAAAGAAAGAAGAGCAATTCTTTATATATATATATATATATATATATATATATATATATATCCAGCTATAACATTCTGACCAGTAATTCTAGGTTCTTAATTTTTACATCGTTATACATGTATGCCTATTTATAATGTTCAATATAGATCTTGTTTTTTTTTTTTTTTTATAAACTTATGTAACATTTTTGGATTATTCACTTATCACACTAAACTTGAATAAAACTATACAGAAGAAACTACAAATGATTCAAAACAAAGCTCTACGATTACTACGTCTACCATTCATGCGCAGAAACCGGGGAATTTCTAATTGAATTGAGACAACAACTTCTAACGGACAAGTTCTTCTTGCATGCTGTAGGTAGAAAAATGACAAATATAAAGTGTTATATCAACACAAAGATGATGCATACTGGATTCATAAACTATTATATCCAATTGTCAGCAGTTACGCTGAAACTAGATATCTTAATACATTCGAATGTAGTAAATTACCGGCATATCAAATCTCGTATGAAGCTATTTCTATGAATATATAATTATAACTGAATAAAAATGAATTTTTTTATAAGCGATAAGTCGCGGAAAATAGTAACATAAATAAAAACAAAGACAGTTTCAAGATTTTATAATTATTTACACTGATGATGGTTCTCTGGATAAATCTAAAGATTGCCATGTAGCAGCTTTTTACATATCTTATACAATAGAACTTTTAGATAAAGAACAAATTCTAATAACGATTCAATGAGTGCGTAACAACAACAAAAAGTAAGAAATGAAAAGATGTCGTATACCCTGCCAGATTAGGAATACAATAGCGCATATACAGAAACGAGAAAAAGGGGATACATAAAAGTATATTTGGAAATGGAGTAGTGGACAAATTAATTTAATAACATCAAATAAAAACGATTAATGTTGTATAAATCGATAATATTACCGAACTTAATTTACAACGGTAGCATTTATTATGAAGTGTTAAAAATCAAAAGATTCATAACATTAATAAGATCTTTTCTAAGAATAATTGCAATTAAAATGATTAATTACATCGTATAAAACTATAAGGGGCATCAATTGTAATAGTAGGTAGTTACCCCGTAGATTTAGAAATTCGTAAACATATCAATATATTTTTCATCAAAAATAATATTAATATAAATCACGAATTTCTTCAAGTAAAATATTTAAATAGAAAATTCGTATACGAAAAAAAACCAACTAGTTAAAACAGTTTAAAGTTATCTTAAAGCGATATTTATCGAGAAATATCGAAGCATCTACGTATAATGGATCGATTTATCGATATTTCCCGAATTTAAATGATAGATTAGATAATAATCATTTTATTCTTAACTTTTATAATGTTCAATTTATCACCGGTTATGACGGTTTTAAAAAATATTTAAAACGTTTCGGAATAGCGGAAACTGAAAATTGTAGATCATATAACTTTGAGGATACGATTTACCATATCCTGCAAGGTTGTAATTGAAAACAAATAGTTTTAGATTGTAACACGATAATAAATATAATTATTTTAATAAATAAGCTATTCAAGAAATAAGAAATAGAAATAATTATAACTTAGCATATTAATAAAATCATTTTCTAATGTTATGTATATCATCTTAATTTTTAGAAAATTATTATTATTAAAAGATGTAGTTAAAAGATTGTAAATGGAGCTTATGGGAACTGTCACCGGAAAGTTTCCATAACATATATTTCTGTAATTTTGAATAAATATACTATTTTGAAATTAAAAAAAATATATATATATATATATATATATCTCTAGAGCTCAGATATGTGAAGTAGAAATCAAACCCATTGAATGGACGGAATACATTACTTGGATTAATCAGAAAGCATATGATGTTTGAAATCGGAAATATGAACTGTTATTTGAATGAAAGGAAATAATTACTACAATATACAGCCGAATATACTAAAATGACCTTGGTTTCAAATTATGATTCTAGTCTTTGTCAATTCTGAGGATAAGAAGAAGGATCTTTGGCAAATTTGATTTAGATTTATTCAAGTTGTGAAGGAGGTCATCAACGATTTTTTTCGGTGTGCATTACGCAGTATGGGACAATGCCAATTTCAATTCGTCAAATATTAGCAGAACCATGTTCATATATATATATATATATATATGTATATGTATATGTATATGTATATGTATATTTATATGTATATATATGTATATGCGCATACATATATACTCGGTCATCTCGGAAACGTGTAAAACGAAAATTTTGTACATACGTGTACTTTATGAAGTAATTGACAATGGTCTCCGTATGGGAATTTTGAAATTTTAAGTTTCGACCTGGAGTACAACTTCTCGTAAAAGTTTGCGAATCTAGATTTTTTTCTTCGTCTTTTCATTGGCACTTATATAAATGTACTTTAAAAATTTCAGCTCGATCGTATTATTAATCGTTCAAATTTTATATAAGCTTAGAAAATTGTTTTTTCCCACCACATAGCTGTTGCTAAATATTATTAAAATTTAATATTTCAAACGTCGTTTCGATTTTAATATATCGTATCTTCTGGAAATATTTTTAATTCTCTGAAAGAATTATCTTAAAGAAAAATGCGATTGAAAAATTCTTAAATTCATCTCTGAAAAAAACATTATAGGTTTCCTTCTGGTACTTATAATACGATTTTACAAAAGAAATATAGTGAACAAAGTTCGGTCGTCCGGTCGTCAGATATATAAAAAACGGAGCGACATATTTCGTATGAAAATCGTCGCTTCCTTTCGTTACATGTTCTAAATTCAAATAAAGTTAGTATGTTTGGAGAATAATTTAAAGTTGCTATTTTATTATGATTATTTTATTTTTATTATTAAATTAAATTGGAATATACATTTAGTATACTCGAAAATAGAATTAAGAAAATTAAATTCTTTTTTACTAACTCAATACTTTTCAAAATCACATTTTTGTGATGATAATTATTATTATATAGATTGGAAACTGTTTTATCCAATTCATTTCGCTGTTTAATTTGACCGATTTTTAAGATTGTGTGATTTCAACGAACTTCGATAGGTTGCGCTTCGCGTTTAGATCGATCGTTTTGTAAATTAGATTTATCCCTATAAATTTCGACTACACGCGTCGTCTCGTTAATCGAAAGAATAAATTAATGTCGAATTTGAAATTTCCGAATTTATGTATATAATAATCGAATTTTCCAGTAGTGAAACACACGATGGCCTTTATTACGTCGCGTGTTCTTTAAAAAGTTATAACGAAAATTTTCATATTTATACGGCTAGTTCGGGTGGAAAATGTTCAAAATTGCGCGATTTTTTTTCTTCTTCTCGGGGTACAAAATTGCTTTTCAGAATAAAGATAATTTAGTCGGATAGTTGTGAAACATCCTTTTATCGTCTCGAGACTGCGTTTAGTATAAACCTTCGAGGGCGTTTACTTTCTTTTTTGAATTTAAGGAAGGTTCGTCAGTTCGTAAAATGTCGTTGAACGGTAATGAGTTGTGTCGAATGGGGTGTTTTAGGCGGCTTTTTTTATTTTTTCTTAGTTCAGACGAGGACATATCCGTATTTTAAGACTTTCAGTTTTTGCTTTTTCTTTATATTCAATAAAAAAAGAAAATATTCAATAAAAAAGAACAATAGTATCCGTAACAATTACACGGCGTTTTTAATAACAAAAAGCCGGTACGCGATTTTGGTTTTGGTAAATTAAGTTATGTATTTTTTTAGGCGCGGTATTACGAGTATAATTTTGTAATGATATTAAATAAAGAAAAAGTTTGTATATATTTTTATGAAACGTGTATTGTTAAAAATAATTCTATCGTTACGGGCTCGAAGCAATTTCAGAAAAGAAACTTACTATAAAAAAATGCTTTTGACACAGGATCGCGAAAGAATGATTTTTATTAAAGATATTATAAATACGGATCATCTAGTCCCCTCGTACGTAGTGATAGTTTACCGAGAGCATTTCAGCGAAAATTCGATATATTAATTTTTTTTTTTCGTTTAATTCGACATTAAATAATTTATCTTCGTTTGTTTCGGTTTTATGTATTGCTCTTCTTTATTTTCGGCGTAAGTAAAGTTCGATTGATGGTGGAAGTCGCGGTAACTCGGAGATTGATAAATATTATATTTATTTAATAATAATGTGCAATATATGTTTGAAATTAAATTATGCACCGGATTTCAAACACTACCGTAATAACAGTTACACGGGCTGACCCAGATAAGACGGACACGGATTTATATTTTGAATAGCGCAGTTGGTAAGACTGTTACAACGCAAACCGACACACGAGAAATTCGTTTTTTGTTCAGTTTCTATTATCACTATAATGAGAAGAACGCGCGCTTCGCGTGCAACGTTATTTTCGACGTAAATCGATCGCGACAGTGAAAAGAGAATTTCAATAAGAATGCTCAGGCGGTGTAAATCTGTATACTGTGTATCGCGTTTTAAGGTGGGTTGAAAACTTTCGAGAGACAGCCTCTGATAAAAAACCGTCATGGCCAAAAAAAAAACAGCAAAAACATTCGTACCTTAGAAATATCGATTGAGTTCGGAGTTCCTGGCGCTTTGCTCGTCGTCATGCTGCTTCTTTAAACCTGCCGATAGGAATCTGTTCGCCGTATATTACTGGAAGACTTAAAATTTCATCCTAATAAACTAGTAATAACTCGGGGATTAAAAAGTACTAACCATGCACAAGGAAAACTTTATGCTGAAAAAATCGTAGACGAGAATATCGATTTAAACAATCTTTCGACGAGCGACGAAGCTCATTTTCAGCTATCCGTGAACAAACAGAACTGCCGCTACTGGTCCGAATCTAATCCGAATTCGATCGAACAGAAATACAGCGAGTGAGTAACCGTTTCGGTGGGAGCGATGAAGTGAGGAATAGTGGGGCATTACTTTTTCACTGGCCCTGTCAACTCTATATGGAGGTGATTAACTCACTTCGTGGTCGTCCGGGACACACATGGTTTCAACAAAATGGTGCGACGTGTCGCTGTAAGGCAGAAACGCTCGCAGTACTGAAAGAAGCGTTTGGTAACTGAATATTGTCGCGTCGCACGGATTTCGCTTGGCCGCCGCATTTGACAGATTAGATTTTTTGTTTTTGTGTGTAGGGCCTCGTTTACGAAAAACACCGTCAACGAGAAATGAAAGACTTGAAAATTAGGATTTCTGAAGAAATTCAAAAATTCGCCGACCCGTGCTAGAAAAAGTGTTTGAAAATTTTGTTAAAAGACTGCGTGAACGTATTGTCGCAAATGTCGATCATCTGAACGATATTGTGTTTTACTAATGATTGCAAGCTAATCTCCCGTTTCTCCTATTTTTATATAAAATTTCATTCAAAATTTTCGGTCGAGTAGTTTTTCAGTTATTCAAAAAACAAAACCGTCCGCCTTCTCTGGGTCAATGGATAATGCGAACATTCAATTAGCAAATATAAATATAAACGTGAAAATAAGTATATATATATATATTAAAAAAAAAAACACTGCTACTTTAGAAAATTTATAAAAATTATACTCGAATAATTTACAACGCGTACCATCGTGACGTTAACGCGTTAACGATAAAATTTTAATTACAAACTGACTATAATTAAGTACAAATTTATGCTAAATTACGCTTCGGTCTTTTATGTTTAGTCTCTACATAAATTTAAGTCGAATAGAATCGTAATTTCCGATGTTGTTCGAACGTAGCGGAGAACTCAAACTGGCCGGCAACACTGAGAATACTTAAGTAGTGGAATATCTTTTTTTTTTCTCTTTGGCATACAACACTTAATATATAATTTTGAACCAACGCATCCTGATCCAAGTCGATACGGAGGTGGTTTGCCATTGTCTTCCACGGCTTCTTTACTCCGAAAGTTAGTATTCATTTATCCAGAGAGATTAGATAGTGAGTTGTGTTTGAAATTAGAACTTTAGCGGAGAGAACGAAATGGAAAAGTATATTACAACATAAAAAAAAATGTAAAATAATTTCGATTTACACCCGTTTTTGTTTTACTTTCTTACATGATTAATGCGCGAACATCGTCAAGTCGGCTAGAATTAAATACTCGCGCACGAATATTAGTAATGTAGAATATCGATATAAAGATATGAAATAATTTTCTGGCATCGATAAGCGGCCATTTTTTCTAGTAAAGTTATTTATCGCGAGAGTGAACCGGCCTCGTTACAATTTGTTAATTACCGTCGAGGATGGTGTTCATCCTTTACATCTATTCACATTTGCATCTATGATCTGAATAGTCTTAATTTTTTTCGGAGATTAGCGTTTCGTCTATTTCTAATCGTTCTGATTCTGTCGATAGTTTTTTGTATTTCATCGTTTATCTTACGGATTCGTATCCACGCCATCGATACAACATTCTTACGTTCTCACGAGATTATCCATCTATTTTACAAATGTTTTTTTTTTTTTTTTAACGATTATTTACGGTTTTTTCCTTTTGTTTTTTTTTACAATGTTTACAATTTAATCATTTCCTATCTATTACAAATTCTTGAAGTACTTCCGTTACCCGGGAGAGGGTTTTATAAAATTCGGTGTTCTGATATCGTTAAAATCGTTTAAATAGTTAATAGAGACTTCCTGTTTGTTTTATTATTTTTTTTAAACATAAAAATAAACGAAACTGAGTGACACTATAAAAATATTAAATAATTTAAAATTTTCGACCAAACGGCTGTGTAAATGCAAGGAAAACTTTGTTGTAAATGTGCTTTGTGATTATTATGCGAAACGACTTCGAAGTTCCACAGTACCCATCGGTATTCTAGATATATAAATATATCATTTTATCAATTTTTAATATTTCCCGGTAATTATGAGCTTGCTTCTCTTCAGTCGGTATCTAAAGGCGAATGACGCGTATTTCCTGGATATAAAATGGTTTACATATATATATATATTGTATATATGTGTATATATAAAGACACGCCTTTTAATCTCTGAATGGATAGAACGATAAAAATTTTCATTTTTTTTTCTTTAAATCGTTTTAAAAAATAAACGCCGGGTTTTTCTAAATTTACGAGTAATCGTTTAAAGTTTATAATTTCGGTGCTACGAAAAGATTCAATTTCGCGAATTTTCGGGGTGATAAATTTTCATCGGTCAGCGACCAGGGAACTTATGATAAGACGGAAGAAGAGAGCTGTAGATTACACATTTGACAGAAGTACCACTTTAAGACTGGGAACGCCCGCTGGGGTCGAAATTACAACACGCGGTGAAGTTGCAAACATTTAAAGATGGAGACTAAAGAATTAATTTTTTTTTCATTTTTTTACAATTCTCGAACTTTGAACCACAAATACTTGGACTTTCTTTTTTGAATAAAAAAAAAAAAACCCTAAGATTTCCCTTTCGTCTACGCATTCCGATAATAAGGACGCGACGATGATGTTGGATTAATTGAAAATTGAGCGAAGACGTGTATTGTTGAAAAACGTTCGTGGCGCATATGGTAGAATTTTTTTTAAATATATCGACGATGAAAATATCTTACGGGGGACAGGAAACGAAACCAAAAATTATTAAATTTGTTTAAAATGGGAGAAAAAATGATAAATGAAATTCATGGAAGCGGTGATAATTAAAGAAAAAACAATAAAATAGGGAATATGATGAAAAAATAATAATAATAACAACGATGTATATTACATATTTTGAATTCGACCAGTGACGAGATATAAATATCGATAGGATGTCAGACCATTTTTATATTTAACCGAGGACTCGGAGTTGTTCAGATGTAAAAATGCTTAATAATACTAGTACAATAATTTGTAATAAATCGATATAATTCATCGATTAATTTCCGACGATATGTTACATATTTTTTTTATTCCCGTCGATAAAAATGTATGAATTTTATTAGTTTTTTCGAACGGATGTCGTTCGTTGTTCAGGTTTTAATTGGTACGTAGACTGTGATATGAAGCGCATTGGTTATATATTGGTAGATAAAGGAATATGAAATCATCGTTATTTCCAAATATCAATTTCCGCGAAGCTGGAGGCATTTAAAATGTGGATCTATAGGAGTATGTCTAAGTTAGCACGGACAGAAAAGGTCAAAAACGTAGAAGTACTAAGAAAAATAAATGTGAGTAGTCCAGAAATAATACAGACAATAAAAAGAAGAAAGTTTCAATACTTTGCCCCCCGTAATAAAAATACGAAATAATAAAAATATTTACGCGAGGAAGAATACAAGAGACAAAGGACTACCAAAAAGATTGTGGCTGCATAACTTAAAGGACTGGACGGGATATACGACGGAAAAATTGTTTAGGATAGGCCAAGACAGACAAAAAACTAAGCAGATACTACTAGAAATCACGATGATCTCTTAACTCCACGTACCACGTAGGATGAGACGGACGAAGAAAAATGTTTTTTTTTTCAAGTTGAATGAAAATAATTTTACAAATAAAATTAAAAAATAAATAACTGCCGAATATCTCCGAATTATTTCATATTAATATATATCGAAGTAGTTCTCAACGGTTCGTGAATGAAGTATAAGCGTCATCGTTGTTCAGTCATACATCGTAGAATTTTAACACGAAACTATGAATTATATACACATATATAATACCGCTTGTTAGGTGAACATTTTCGATGTATTTATATAAATCTTTTTAAAATTGACTCATTTCATGGTGAAAATAAAAAACGTTGTACCGTATAGTGGACATGGTGACTGAAAAGGTTAAATATAGTTGAATAGTTCAAGTTAGTTAACGGTATTGTTGTTGACTACGACTCGAAACAGATCTGTATCATTGGTTGATGTTTTTTTTTCTTTTTAAATTTAATTTGCATTATGTGTCTGGAATTGTCATTTTTGTTGTTTTTTACGCGCAATATTTAATATTTTTTTTACAAGTTATGATCGCTCTATGCTTAAAATAAACCAATTTACGTCAATTAATTCGACCGTCGCGAGTCCGGGGTAGGGGAGCTCCTTATTTTTTCTATTCGTCTACCTAATTTTGAGAAGCAGCTTATTTATTTTTTAATTGATCACGCCTTTGTGCCGTTGAACGGGATATTAAACATCATTAATTTAGATTCCGACATCAAATTGATAACTATATTTATGTCCTCTCCTGTACAAAATCTTGAAAACTATAATTACTGCATTCCGATCTACACACACGCACACTCACACACTCACTATATATATATGCTCATATGAATATGAGACCCGTACGTTAAGGTGTAGTGAGTTAGTTGTATAAAGAAAATATTTTATTCAGAAGTTTTATAGTTTCAGTTTTAGCAAGCAACCAGCTTTCAGTCTTGATCTAACAGAATAAACAATGCTGAAGTAAGCTTTTGCATTTCGAAATGTGATTAAAAAAAACGGTAAAACATTTTCTTAAGCTTCGGCATTAGTTGCCTCGATTGTAGTTTAAAATGCTTCTTAATTCTTGTAGTTAGGTCCGATAGAATAATGGCATTCGCTACCTTATTTCCGTGGACCTGCAGTAGGACCTGACACTTAAATTTCACGCAAGTTCCACGCTTACCAAGTTGCTAATTGCATTATTGTAAATTATGGAAATTTAGACAGTTGTAAAAGAACACTCAACGAATCAGTATATAACAGAATACTCTCTCTCTCTCTCTCTGTATATATATATATATATATATATATATATATATATATATGGCATGCATTTTCATAAATGAATGAGCTTGTATATGGTATTCGGAATAACTTAGAGATGTTTCGTTTGGGGGAAAAAGAAAAAACGCTGTATACCTGTTTTTGGCACATTTAATAGAACCATCAGTGTATATAATTTCATAAGCGTTGTGCTCCCTTTTTGCGAAATGATTCGATGATGAAACTGTTAACTCCATCTGGGAAAATTCTTGGATAGAATGAGAAAACTGTAGTATTCGGAAGTAAGCCTTATAAAAGGTGTCTAAAACCGTCTGAAGTAAATTTATGTCGTGTAGTTCGTTATGATTACGAAGCAGTGTATGTAAATTTTTACCAGTCTAGTATTTATTATTACGAGTTCGTACGTATGTGTAAGTTGTTTGTCGATTATGTGAAGATAACTCTGCCTGGTTGTAAAGTAAAATTTATTGGATATGGACTTCTATCATAACGAAAAGGGGAGACTACACACCTTCCGCCTCTAAGATATTAATGGAGTTGAACGCATAGCGCCCAAAACATATGCGGTGGACAGTATTCAATTTATTTACTGCGTTATCCTGTTTATACTTGATATTAATTTTTAACGTATAATAATAACAAAAAAAAATGAAATACAGAAAATTTTTATGAAATTATAATTTTTTTCGTTATTCGTTAAAATTGATTAAAATGTTTAAATTTTATAGAATGTACGCCTGATCAATTACGATGTTCGGAGGACGGTGCTTGTATCGACGGTTCTAAACGATGCGATGGCTATCGTGATTGTTCGAACGGTGAAGACGAACAAGACTGCGGTAAGCGTTAATTATTGTTTATTTATTCGTTGATCCATTTTTATTTATGTTTTATTCGGTCTTTGATCTTTATCGATAGTAATCCAAATTTATATGACGAAGGCTGGTCAGTATTCTGCTGGTAATAGTTTACAAGGGGCCGTTTATTTAATTTTCGCTTAAAAATTTCGAACATAGTCAATTTCGAAAATTATATCAAAGAAAGTTAATTATTTTGGTCGCTAGTTTAGGACTGTCGTGTCACCTGATGAATTTTGAAAATATTTTAAATTAGTTTAAATATCGTCAATGCAATAATAACCTTATTTTCGGGTCAGTTCGTTATGTGTTAGTGGATGGCGACGTATTAACACTGATGGTTAAATTCATTGCGATATTTTAATCGTTTATTTCTAGATATATATAGCGTACGCACAAACATAGATACATATATACAATATATATATATAAAACAATGTATTTTGGCTCAGGAGAATCGACTTCATGATTATGATGTGTACCTATATATCTGTTTGGTATTTAAGTTCAACGAACCGAGAACTGGCACTGAGATATATATACAGATTTTAAGAGGCTTTATATGCGACTCTGATATATTATTATATTATTAGGCGACGTCGTTAAATATCTGCAACTCTTGTATAATCGTTCTATTAATAATCTATCGGAAATGTTAACCGCCAGTAATGCTATTAATAGAATACGTGAATAAGTCAAAGAATTAAAATAGACATTTTATACAATACGATGTTATCAATATAATATAATTATACCGGCTTTAAGAACAAAACGCACGCATGTACTATACATACATATATATATATATATATGTGTGTATGATCGATAGATACTTCCCCAGTGATAACCACAAATCTGAAAAAATTGTATATATTGTGTATAATCATAAAAAAAGAAGGGTACTATTTCAGTATAGCGAAGCTTTTGATAGCGTAACACTAACAACGTCCTATACATATGTATGTATGTATATAATTATTTTCGAAACGTGTCATTGTATAATATAATAGATAATTATATCTCCAGATCTTTCAAATCATCAAAATATCAAACATGTTAGACAAGCCTGTGTATCCGTCATAACGTGCACTCGGAATATATAGTGAAACGTGTTTTCGCAACAGAGTAGGGGACATTTTAATGTCGGTGCCGTCGACATGGATAATTTATGGCGATGATATAGTAATTTTTGACGTCATCCGAGATTGAAGTAAGAAAAATTCGAAATAAATTTACCAAAGTAAGTCGGGAACTACGCTAATTACGATAGCGAATCGTGAAAATGAAAATACATCCTTACGGAAACTAGACGAATACGCATTATTGAAGAATTTGAATATCGTAAGATCTTTGATGGGTTTAAACGCCTTGCGTGATTATAAATGACGGATTTGGCGCGATTGATATATCACGAAGTGCATTCCTTAGGTTCTTCATTCATAGAGGTACGATCGAGAATCGTTAAGCGAATTACGAAAAAAAAACGAATAAATTTTCTTTTTCCGACGTTTATGAATGGGGCTAGGAAGAAACGGTCGGCTAAGGTAACGGATGCAGCAAATAGGTTGGTGTGTAGGGCTCTGCCTATTAGTATCGTCGCAAGCTCGTTGGATCGACAATTGATTAGTTTTTATTGCAATACTCCGTTCAAAGACGATCGAACAATACACAACTCTTCATATAATTCCATTCCGTATAAAAAATTCACAATTCGAATAGAATAGGTTGACTCGTCAAACTTAATTTTATTAGGACGGATATTTCGATTAATTAACTAACTCCGATGACGTCCAACCGTTTCAGCGGTACATTATAAAATGTCGACGCGAAATTATAAACTTTATACAGGTGTGATTATTTCGCTTGTTCTTAGGTGAAGTGTAGATAATTTTCGACGTATTTATTATATAAATATTTTTTAATTCGAGACGTTTCACGTTAAAAATAAAAAAATTCGTTAGCATCGAACATTTTACGTACCGTATAATGGACTCGTCGTGATTAAAAGTGTTTAAAATAACGTGTATTTTGTATATTCGTTATGAAAGTTATCCGCAGCCTTCTATTCGTGACGTATATCATTGGATACAATTCGTTAAACCTGCCAGTCACAATGTCCACTATACGGTACGTAAAATTTCAATACTAATAAAAAATTTTATTTTCCGGTTGAAATATCTCAGATTTTAAAAATATTTATTATTTATATAAATACGTCGAAAATTACGAGCGATAATAAACACTCGTCTAAAAATGGTAATCGAAATTTTACGATGTGAAAGAGCTAAAAAAGAAATGACCGATATTGTATATCCAAAAAGGGGCGGGGTAATGAAAGTATTTTTTTTAATAAATGGGTTTCTTTTAGAAGGTCAAAATTGTACCAGTAAAGAATTTAAGTGTCAACGCGGTGGTAAATGTATTCCCAGGAAAAAAGTTTGCGATCGAGATTACCACGATTGTCCGGATCATTCCGACGAAAAAATCTGTCGTAAGTTGCAATTTCGCCGTCATAATTAGGTGTTTTCTTTTAATGAAGGCTATACACTCTTTCTTCATTATTATTCGGGAGTCTGTTACTTTATATTGTGGAGCTACTACTACTACCGCATCACTCAGCTTTTCACTCGTTATAACACTAAAATGTCTCTGGACGTCTATTAGAAAATGGTTTACGTCTTTCCGGTTGTCTTCCGTAGTGATCGTTTATTGCATAAATATATATAGTTCGCAATACAGAGTGCAGCACCGTTACTCTTTTAATCCTTTCTCGCACAGCGTTTAATTTCTATATCGTATATAATAAACGACGATTTATGTATATGTGTATGTTTTGCAATTGATACATAATTTTTGACTGTGATCTACGCATTTCGTCAATTTTCTATTCTCTTATTTACACGTGTGTGGTCGTGAACGTAGCTTAACGTACTTTTTTACGTACCTGCTGTTGTATGTTACACGTTTGTTCAGTATGTATTTTTCTGCAATTACACTATACATACAAATATATATATATATGATTTTCCTGCACAATTATGTTAATACGAATGTATGGATTATGTTATAATATATTTTGGTGGAATAAATTCTTTGCGGATAAAGTGTATTTATAATCAATTTATAATGTGTAAATTCTTAACTCAAATATCTCTCTCTCTCTCTCTCTATGTATATATATATATATATGTGTGTGATATGCATGTATATGTATTATTATATTATGTACATGTATAATATATGCATATATATATATATAATATGTGCGAAGTGTAATTATACATACATACAATTCTTCTGTACTCGCGTATGTAACTGAACTCTTTCTAAACAGCCGGATCGAGACGTTGGTGATATTTTAAGTGGATTCCTAGATAAATTTACAATTTAACCCCTCTTTTGGACCCTTCGATATAACAGGCGGCCGGTGTCTAAAAATTCAAAAATTTTTTCATTAAAACAAAAACAATTTGCCTACTTATAACAAGCGACGCTTATAAAGACGTGTTTGCCGAAAATATAATTGAAATCAGCTCCAAACGGTTGCTGAGTTATGTAGCTTATTTAAAAAAAAATCTGAAAGTCATCTCTTGTATTAATTTCAACGAGTAATTATCTCCAATTCGTGTATATATAACTAAACTCCTAAAAGTGCGGTGAAAAGTGAAATTTTGCGCGTTTAAGTGGGTACATGGATGGTTTAGATTTTGGCGCTGTAGTTGCTCTATAGAATTTTTTTTTTTTTTACATTTTAAAAATGTTTCGCATATCGGAATATATAAATCATCCTTCTTCTCAGTAACGTAAATACGACATTCATTGACTATCAGGCGGTACGAAGTTCGCCGGATCAGCTAATATATATATATAATATATTACAACTTACCACTTTACACTTGTGTTCTAGTCGATATTGTGTCTCATATCCCAAAATATTTTCGTCGATCTGAATTTCGATGTTGCGTCAAACTAATTTTTTATAATAAATATTTAACTCGTTACTTCGAACCTAATTTATATCGAAAATATGTTTAATCGCATTATTTTCTTAATAGTTGCGCTCTATTTAACATATAGACGTTATTGTTTAACATCCACACGGAATATATTATGCGACAACTACTGACCAATTGGGATGATGGTATTTCAGTGGGCGGCGAAAAAAATAATAATTTGCGCTACGCCGACGATATTGTCATTATAAGTAGCTCGGAGGATAATATGTCAAAGTTTATACAGAATCTCGAAGATCGATGCAGATAATATGGATTACTAATAAACAGGAACAAAACGAAAGTCACGATAGTAGATAAAAATGGTAATGGCAAACGGAAGAAAGTATGTGGATTGGATGTTGTGGAAAATTTCACGTATCTTGGCTCAATACTGACAAATAACGATAGCTGCTTACCGGATATAAAGAGGAGATTAATCTTAGCGCGTAGTGCGACAAAAAGATTATCTCCGATTTGGAAAGATACGGTGTTGTCTATAAACACAAAGCTGAAACTGTTTGACTGTCTGGTGTATGCGTGCGAGACTTGGTCCCTTACTGTAGACTGCGCTAATAGAATAGACGGGTTCGAAAGTTGGGCCTACAGCAGGTTACTAAGAATATCGCGGATGAACCGGAAAACTAACGAATATGTCTTCCAAAAACTAAACATATGCGGCTGTCGTGTAGAATAAAGAAGAGATTCTTGAAGTTTTTCGGACACATAGATACGGACTCTCTGCAAAATCTAATAATTACCGGGAAGAGGAAAAGTGGAAGACCGCGGATGTGCCGGGTTGACCAGATAGAATCACTAACTGAATTAAATCCGCACGAAGCATTGTTGGCTGCTTAAGACAGATCGCTTTGGAGGAGAATAGCGTATGCGACGGTCTCATAATATCGTTACACCCTTCAGAGGGTCCGAAGGAAGAAGAAGAAAATTTTAACATAACCATGCGATTTATGTTTTTTTTTTTTTTTTTCGTACGACTATTATCGTTTTATCTCGGTAAGCTTAATCGAAACGATTTTATAAGTTCCGAAACAACGTATAAGAACTGTTAAAGTCGATAAGCATTACTTTGATTGTGCCGTTACTGGTTTTGAAGTATTCGTACTTTATAATTATCCTTTAAAGAATTTGTAAATTTGACCTTTATGGTACAAAGATCTGTATGATTCTTGATTGTAGACAAGCCAATTTTCAGTTTGGTCTTTTTATTGTCAGTTCGACGCTGTTATGCATTTGCGTCTATCGAGTGGTGCTTATTTCCTTGATTTGGTAATAAAAACTCTTGCGCCGATTATTGTTTAAATATAATTCGCATAGTTCTTTCCGAAATAATTACTTTTATTTGTTTCGCCTTAAAACATTACTCGTCGTCTAGTTCCAAGCATATTGTGCTTGACCGGTTCGAAAACGACTGTACGACATTCGACTTTTCCTAGATCGAAATCCAACGATAATTCGATCTGTTACAACGGAAACCCGTTTAGTGTACGCACGAGAGATTCTGTTTTGTCCAGTTTCTGTTATCACGGCGTCCTATAACGAGAATGAGGTTTTGCGTGAAACGATCCTACACAGTGCAGAGTTTCGAAAAGAATAGTTACGCATTTTTTTTTTTGTGGGAATTAAGAGCCGCGTTTACGAAACACATCCGCGATATCTGGAAGATCTGAAAACTCGGATTTCTGAAGAAATTAAAAAATTCAGCAACATATGCTCCAAAAAGTGTTATGCATTGTTACAAATACGGTCATTTGAACGATATTGTGTTTCACAAATGGTTGTAAATCTCTCGTTTTAATATGTAAGTGTAAAATTTCATTCGAAATATTTGCTCCAGTAGTTTTTGAGTTATTAAAAAAAAAACCAACAAAACCGCGTCCGCCTGTTCAGGTTCCTTCTCTATATGTTATGCGCTTGTGTATACTTTTTTGCGCAATCTCACGTGCAATATACGTATGTATACGTCATATGTAAATAATCTGTACATTTATACACCTAAATTACGGTATGAATATTATCTCAAGTTAATAAGCTCGTGTATTATTCATTATTAAGATATTTCGTTATAAAATGTGATTAGGAAAATGTTTCACATCGATGTATAATTGAAGCGCACTGCGCGAGCACGTATTTATTTTTCGTAATTATAACAATTTATGTACGAAATTACCTAAATGGCCGTTCAATCTTAATTACTTATTAAATGCTACACTATTATCGTACTTTATAAATCTAGAGACCTTTACATTTATCAAAGGTTTTTTTTTTTAAGGGGCGTCAGATTTTTTCTATCAGATTGGTATACGCAATTATTTAAACGGCTATATTTAGCATTAATATTAGTTGATTCAATGTAATCGTAAATAGCTGTATAATATATATATATATATGAATGTGTAGTAATAAGTAGGTAAAACGTATTTAAGCGATGGTACTTTGAGAGATATAATTTTATTATATAATAATGATTGTTGAGATCTGTAGTTAGAACATACAAAGAATACGTTATCCGCCACTGCTATTTTGTTTTCATCGGAAGAACGAGTGCAAAAAGGCGAATATTGATACGGGGACGATGGAAGATGTTCTCCAAATCGTAATCTATATAACGTAGTAATGAAACATATCGAAACATGTTATTTGGTACTTTTATGTCACTGAACCACGATTTTATTGTGGGTATTAAATCGATCATACGGAGTTAGATAAGGATTAGAGCAAATATTATTACAATATTATTTACGAGCAAATTTAATGAGACGCAATGATCTTTTAAAGGTGTATATTCGGAGCGGACCTGGCTTCCGTATCAGCAACAGTATTACCGGAATGTACGGGAATGAACCTAAATACCAGATTATAACAGCGAGAGGGAACCCAAAATTTGCATTTGATATGAATAAAGCGACTCGCATTAAATAATAGAGATTTTAGTTAATAAGAACTGATGACGTATTTTAACGCTTGCTACATTGTTACAGCCTCGTCGGTAAAAATCGAAGGACAACCTAACAGAACGAATTTCTTAATAACGTTTAAAGAAGGAACTACGAAAGCAGCACCGACTTTTTTTTTATTGGGACTATCTGTATAAATTGGAAGGAAACCGATGTTTTTCCAGTATAAAAATAGAAATGTTTAAATCAACGGAAGCATATATACCGTATTACTTCGAATTTAAGACGCACTTTTTTTTTCACAATTCAACGTCTAAAATCAAGAGTGCCTCTTAAATTCGAGGTACTTTCTAAATTGACCACATGTATAAGAGTAAAACTACCTATTATACGTATACTAAAATCTCCTATTATACGTGGAATAGTGGTAGTAGTCCTACTGTATTTGCTACATTAATGCTATCGATATATTACACTAGCTGTAGGAGTTGATTAATGATGTTTATAAAAGTGACTTGTAAACCTATTCCCATTTCCGGTCACAGTCGTTGCTCGTCAGTCAGTGTCGCTCTCCCAAACATTGCAGTTACTAACCCATCGTTGTTTTGTTAATACGGTACTTTTTCTTTTTATTATGGAAAAGCGTTTTACATACGAAGCGGAATTTAAGCGTAAAGTTATTTTATGCGCAGAAAATATCGGAAATCGTGCCGCCGGTAAACAGTTCTCGATTAACGAAGTGAATGTTCGCCGTTGGCGTGAAATAAAAAATAAGTTAATTAAACGAACAAAAAAATCATTTTCAGGATCAAAACATGGAAGATATCCGGAAATCGATGCTGCCGTTTTAACTTATTTTAAAGAACTTCGCACGAAAGGTCTTCCAGTAACGCGAGAAGCATTAATGTTAAAAGCCAGAGAAATTGCCAGCGATAAAACTCTTCAATTTAAAGCTAATCGTGGATGGTGTGAAAAATTCGTGAAAAGACAATGTCTATCATTACGTCGTAGAACCACAATTTGCCGGAAACTACCATCTGATTATGAGGATAAATTGGTGCAATATCAACATCATGTAATACAATTAAGGTTAAAGAAACAATACCATCTTAGTCAAATGGTAATGCTGATGAAACTGCTGTTTTCTTTGACATGCCAAGAAATTACACGGTCAGTGAGAAGGGGCAAAAACAAATAACAGTGAAAACAACCGGCTACGAAAAATTAAGATTAACTGTTATGCTCAGTGCTACTGCGGATGGCAATAAGTTACCGCCGTATGTAATCCTGAACAGAAAAACTGTGCCAAAGGAAATCTTCTCGGATGGGGTTATTGTTCGAGATCAACAAAATGCCTGGACGACAAGTAAATGCAAGATTGGTTGGAGTGCGTATGGGAGCGAAGACCAGGTGGACTTCTCAAACGAGACAGCATGTTAGTGATGGATGCGTTTCGCGGTCATTTATCTGACGACGTTAAAACCAGATTGGCAAATGGAAAATGCGATTTAGTAGTCATTCCTGGAGGTATGACAAGTCAGTTACAACCTCTTGATGTCGGTGTTAATAAAGCCTTTAAGGATCGTATTCGTGCGCAATACAATCAATGGTTGACTGAAAATAATCATCCTCTCGCATCAACTGGCAAAATCAAACGAGCCTCAGCAGGTAGGATTGTAGGATGGATTTCAAAAGCTTGGAAAGATTTATCGCCCTGTATAATCATCAAATCCTTTTTGAAGTGCTGTATATCGAATGCATTGGATGGCTCTGAAGATGATTGTGCATGGAATCATAGTGACGAAGCAAACGATTCTACTTCAACGTCCGACAATGACGACGATTCAACAACCGATGATAGCAATTAAAAACATAATTAGAAAAAGCAATAAGTAGGTAATTTAGTCATAAAAATTACTGTTTTTTCCTGTTGTTTTTTTTTTTTATTGCAAATGAAATTGCGCTAAGTAAGCCTATGTACCTATAAGTTTATAATATTTCGTATTATATTGAAGAAGTATACGGGTATTGACTATTAGTATCTTAATTATTTCTATTTCTTCCAAAACTTCCTAAAACCTTGTAATTTTAATGCGTCTTAAATTCGATGAATTTGTTTTTTCTTCACGTTGAAAACCAAAAACCAGGGTGCGTCTTAAATTCGAGGGCGTCTTAAATTCGAAGTAATACGGTATATATATGTATATATAATTCTATGAAAAGTTTTTAAGTTTTTGTCTAATTGTATATTATTAATAAAGGATCGGAAAAATAAGGAGAGGCTGACAAAGGAATAATTAAGTTGTGATAAAAATCGTTACAAAGAATAGAAAGTGTTTACGTGGATGTTGAGAACTTTTTACAACAAACTGGTCTACTAAACGACTTGTGTCGATGTGAAAAGCAATTGGTTTATAGTAAGAAGTGTTCGTAGGTAGTAACGAAGGCAAAAATTTATTTAACAGATCCGAAGAATTTGACAAAACATTACCATAAAAGAAGCTACCGTGACACCGAACGAATAAAGGATTTATATAAAGTAAAATTAATGCTAATAGATCACGTCCCCAAGTAGTAGGACTGAGTGATTTAAAAAGTTTAAAAGCTTTATATGTGTAAATTGCAGTTAAGCGTCCTGTCCAAAATGATATCTAAATATCGATGCGAAGTACAAAAATGACTGATATAGCTTATTTAGCGTAAATAATATTTTAATTTGAATTGGCGTGAAATGTAGTGTGTTATTTAAATTATTTTGTTATATTTTTTTATTTTTTAATTATTATTATTTTTATTTATGTATACTTTAAAAAATAGCTTCGTTTTATAATAGAATAAATTTCTTGTATATCGTGGTTTTCTTTCTTGGTATCCGATTAAAATGCTTAAATTCGTCTTTGTCGATAACGACGTTCTATGTAATTCTTATTGCGTAAACATGTCGCTTTCATCGTATTAACAGACAAGTTTTATTTTATTTTTTGAACCGATATCTTTGCTTATCGTGTGGGTGTTAATTTTAAGTTTTTTTTTTTTCAAATCGTTTACGCTTAATAATACGGTTTGCACGCGTTACGCTTAAATTAACGTAATTTTGACAATTTTTTTGGCTTTCATCTACGTTAACTCTACTATATTATACAATCGCGTTGCTTGTTCGTTTCAACGTATAGGTAAATCGGTTAATTTAATTTTTTTTTTTTTTTTAAAAAGAAAAACAGCATAATATAATCATAAATATAGAACCGATGCGCGGGATATAATTTCAAAAATAATAACTTACATAGTCCGATAATTAATTGAAAACATGATTTTATAGAAAATTTCACGTTTATTAATCACTAATATCAAATACCATTTATGAAATTTCACATACCATTTGATTATCGTTATTAGAATGTTCCGAATTTACTTAAAAATAAATAAATAAATAAATAAATAAATAATTCGTGCATATTTAAGTTTCTTTTTGAGATCATTCATTTAAAACTAGATTTTAAAGTTGCGTTGTTTTTTTTTAATAACCCGCTTAAATTATAAATAACGAATTGAAATAACAAAAATTCGTAATTTTCAAAATTTCTCGAATCTAGACGACGAACGTACACTATATACTGATTTACTGGAAGCGGTTGCGCATCTAGTTGCAAGTATAATGCAAGATATCTTTTATTATTTCGTTCGTATTGTTCCGGTTAACGACGGTTAATAATACTCCCTCGTATGGCCAATGGTTACTAAATTTCGGATCCGCGTCATCATCGTTCTGCGAACATTGTCTCGAACGTAAAATCTCCGTTCGAGCAGCCGCAAATAATATTATGTTCGACGGTTTGACGTGTGTGGCCACAATCACGAGTCTAAAAACTTTCTACTGCATTAAATACAACGCTCGTTTTGAGCACGCGTACGATTTAACTGTATCCAACCGCGCTAGATCAAATCTAACTCATTATTCGGCTGGGTGATCAATTTTCGGTTATCTGGATTTGAACTGCTCCAGAGTATTTTTAAAACGATTAGAAAAAAAATAATGAAATGGATAGGGCACGTAATGGCCGCCTATTGAAAGATATTATAGAAGGAAAAATATGCGTGCGTGCAGGTAAAGGAAAACAAAGATACCGATGGACGCAACATTGAACTGAAAAGGCTAACAGTAGAACAAGGATACACCGATTTGTTTGACTTGTAGTATAACCGAAAAAGTAGTAAACGTATATTTTTTTATTGCCTTTTTTTTTTTTTTTAAATTTAATCAAAATGAAAATTACAAAAAATTAAGTTTTCGAGGATTTTTTTATAAAGGTATCTCTAAAATTAGTTCGTCGACAAATATAATTATGTCACGCAATTGAACCCCTGACGGATACGTAATTTTTGGAATTTTACGCTTGGACATTAGAAAAAATCCGGTAAATTTTCGAGTGTAAGCCATTAGAAACTAAATTCACGTTCACGAAGATGACATCGTTGAAAAATGTATGTAATTTAATAAAAAAAAAACACCTTTTATTAACGCTGTCAAGCGTCCGCTATACGGTACATAAACTTTTGACGCTAATGGTCCGATTTGTTTGGCGTAGAATGTTACAGTTTTAAACACATATGTATATAACATATTAAACATTTTTTAAATTTATGTAAAAATCAGTATTATTCGCAAAATATTCTTTCATTTTATCTCATAATTTCGTACAAAAAATTTTATTAACGATTGACCGGAGGCGTTAATAATCTAATGTTATCGCATCGTACTTTATATTTGGTAAAACTGAAATAGATGCGCAACTGTTTTCGTAAATACGGGTTTTATGTAATGAAATATCGCGCGTGTATTAACCTCAAATAATATCGAATTCTTTTTTCGGCTTATATAAAACTTTATTATTATTTGCGGTTAATTTTATTTTTCGTCCTTTTATTTTGCGTAATCATTGCTTGTTTATTGTTCAGCGTGTAAATTAGACGAATTTCGGTGCGGAACAGGAATTTGTATTCCGCAAACGCAGTTTTGCGACGGGGTGCGTAATTGTCAGGATGAATCTGACGAAAAAAACTGCTGTAGGTTTTCGCTTTGCTATATATTTTAATATATATATATACACACACATATATATATATATATATATATATATATATATATATATATATAAATTATTATTATTATTATTACACAATATCGATTTATTAATCGATTGATTGGTGGTAACCAGTCAAATACGTTGTCTTCTTTAATATTACTTTCGATTAGTTATTTTACTTGTTGATTGCATGCTGGTTTTAATGGTATATGTTTTATTTAATCCGGTTATAAACGTATTCGTTTGACACCTTCTTTGTCTACTGTACTTGAAGTTGAAGCATTCTCCCTTACCCTCTGCGATGTTTACTTTCCGCAGTGTTCAATTTTTTTCAGCGCCATAGGGTCAAACCGATCATCAAAATGTTTTCCGTAAACTTTTTTATGCTACGGCTAAATCGATTAATTTTTTGCGGTGGTAACTTTTTTTTCTCGTTAAAAATGCCGCCTTTGCACGTGCTATTCGACACCCAATCACTATTGGACATCATCCCGGTGAATGCTGTTACTGAAATACGTGGAAATCTCTTCCGTCTGCTCTGTTTTTTCAAGATGATTTCGGTGTAAATTTGTATTTTGCAACATACTATCTATCTATCTATCTATCTATATATATATATATATATATATATATATATATATATATATATATATATATATATATATATATATATATATAGGATGATGATGAATTGTCGTTGTATTCCCATAGAACGTCATGATCATGATAATTCGATGAACTCGTGAATCGTTTTTTTTCCACTGACGTCTGTCCATTGCCAACCTGCTGCACGCTGTTAATGTTGCTATTTTTGGTGACATTAAATCCAATATTTGATCTGATCATCTTCGATGCGATTTTCCCTTTTGTCTTTTACCGGTTGGTCCGGCGTTTAATACTGGTTTTTCTAATTGCAGAGCGTTTCGTCTAGTAATGTGACCAAAATAGCGCAAAATTCGTATGCGTATTGTAGTGAATAAATTGCATTTTTATCCTATTCTCTGTAAGATTATCTTATTCGTGATCTCTTCGGTCCGCGATATTCTTAAAAGCGATAAACGTTATCGAAGATCGTGGTTTTCAAAAATACTCGACTACGATGTTGAAACCATTTTACTAACTCGAAGAATTTTTAGTTACGTTTAAAGAAATCGACGAAGAAAATTCAGTTGTTAATATTGCGTCGTTAAATACGTACGGCTGCCCAGTGAAATTATCGGCGTATTGTTAAGGTTACGGGTCCTACCTGAAAAAGGAGTAATTACTAATCTATACGAGATTTACTAACTTATAACTGTTAAAACTAGATTTGAGATTTTTTTTAAATGCTTTCAATCGTTGTGTTTCTATATGATATACGAATTTTTAATTCGAACAAAATTGTATACCTTTTCCTAATAAATGGTATTTAAATAGAATGTACCGGATTTAAAAATTATATAACAAATTGGGTAGAATAATGTAAAAATTATTTAGAATCATCTAAAAATCGTTATACATTAGTTTATATCTTCATTCGAGTCATACCGTACATAGAGAATACTTTGCACGTGAAAAACGTAAATATCTATAAGAAACCGCTTTACTTATGTGTTTTTAACTGCTTTGCCGACAAAAATTTATAACATTGCATCGAAAATCGATAACGCGTGACTGAATGGGTTCGTAATTTCACCGAAAGTGAACGGTTTTTTGAAAATTGTTAATTACGTTATTCGAGTACAATTTTAAACTTTCACGGTTGAATGTTAATATATTTTTTTTTATCGTAACGTTTCGAAAACGCTTGCAGATTTCATTTTCAAGTTTCAAAATGAAAACTGATAGTGTTTTCGAAATGTTATAAAACAAAATGGACATAGTTTATACAAAAAAAAAAAAACAACAAATCCGAACGCGCCTTATTTGTAATTTAAAATATAAAAAATCTCGAGCTAATTCGTTTTGTTTAATGATTTTTAAAATTTACCTGTTTCACTTTATTCTTTTTAATTAAAAGAAATATATTTAAAGACACCCGTAGCACGAACGAGAAGAAACTCGACAATAAAAGTGATCCTTTGCGAGATTTCCTGTTTTTTTTTTTTCTTTTTATATTTAAGTTTTGTTTTATCTCGATATCTATCTTCATTAGCTTCCGAGTACTTTATAATAACAGTTTCATTTTTCCTTTATTTCGCTAAAAAAAAAAATAACTTGTAACTTTATAGTAAAGCTTTCCAAAAGTTATTTGTGTATCTCGCTAATTTACCCATATAATTTTTCCGGCTTTACAAAAAACTTTATTTCGGCGAATTCGCTCGATCAAAATTGCGTTTCATTTTTATTTGTTTATTTTTTATTCTATAGTAGTCGTAAAATGTTAAAGTAGATATTTTCAGATTAAGATACAATTCTGCGCGTAAACGATTAATGACGGGAGAAATCCCTCTGGCTGACTGTACTATTTCTGCGATTGTTTTCACGCCTATCCACTGCCGTATGTTTTTCATCCATAATGTTTTTCTCTTTTGTAATTTATAATTTTCTCCGCGCATTAGGGGTGTGACCAAAATATCTTATTTTTCGCTGTTTAATAAAGTAAATGTTACGATGTCAAATTTACGTAGTACTAATGTAATTCGTTATTATTATTAATGTATATATATTTAAAATCTTAATTTAGGAAATTTAACAACATTGTCTAATACAAGTCGATATCATTTATCAATACGAAAATGTCCGGTTTTACTTAGAAACGGTCGGACTACATGCCCGATTATTTATAATTTCTCTATGAAATTTTAGGTAGAATATAATATATATATATATATATATATATATATATATATATATATATGTATAATTTTCGGTAGAACTAACAGGCTGTATCACTAACGCTTTCTAATTAAATTATTTGTTTCGAATCGCGAAATTTTACACGTGTTTTTTTAACGTAATCCATTTGTATCAATAAACACAATAATTAGTCGGCGATGGCTGTTTAGATTTTTTACTCTAAGCTGTTGCGTACATGTTTGACCGATAAAATTGTAATAAGGATTTGTATTTGCACGTTGTCTCTATTGCCCCTCCGAGTTATTTATTTATTAATATTATTGTGTATATGTAATATATCTATGTGTGTATATATATTTATTGTATTTTTCCATTCTATCCATTATTGAATAAATTTGAATTTGATTAGAAGTAAAAAAAGAATGAATATGATTGTTATTTATACTTGGTTTGTTATTTGACGTTGATCGCCAACGCTTTCGGACTATTTTTCAACATTTCGTTCAATTTTTAACGATCAGCCAATTCTTTCTCGAGGATTATTTATATATATATATATATATATATATAATTAAATTAATTCCAAATTTACTAGGAAATGCCTTTCTAGACGCTTTGTTGTTCGTTTTAATGTTTGTTGAATCAGTTTTTTTTTTTGTACCTCAGTTTGGTCGTTTTCTTTCTAATAACACGTTGGTTGGCTCATCTTTTATTACGTTTTTCGAATGAAAAAAAAAAACATCATTTAGAATTTGAAAAATTGATACTCGTAATATGTATTAGTATGGGTGGTGATTGATGAGGGATTAAATTCTTTTTAAACGATCGATATAAAAAACATTTTTGAAGTAATATGTTATTCATGTACGTCTAGTTTATCATTAATCAAATAAGATTACTATAATATTATTCCTGATCGATTTTAAGTTATGTTATTTATTAACTAATGCATAAGAGGTTTTTTGTGTTGCATACATACACGCGTACTCTATATATATATATATATATATATATATATATATATATATATATATATATATATATATATAACATTTTTTTGTCATTTACTATGTATATTCTTTTTGTCATCGTTATTCGATTTTATAGTTACGTTTTATGTGTAATAGCGTAAATATAATAAATATCGAATTATTTATTATTCTTATTATTGTCGTGATTATTATCACTATTGTTATCAATGTGATGAGAATAGCGACGATTATATTATCATTACTATCGTATAATGTTCATAAATTTTTTTGTAAAATTTTCGAAAATGTTAATTTTTAAAATTGCGAGCGCACATTTTTAAGAGTATAAATTATGTTTGCTCGATCTAGCCTCTCTTATCGGGCTGGTTTAATCGTCTTTATCGAAATACGTATTTCACGTTGATTCGAAAATTTGTGCAACGACAGCGGATTATTTTGTAAATAATTATTATTCGAATTTTAGATTATTCGAGTAATTTTTGAGAATTCGTAAATTATGTATCGTATATTTCTATAGTCGTCTGCTTACCTAGGACCTGTTTCGATTTTCATTTATCGTTTATTTACAGGGATTGGAATTTTTGTTGCGATGGGTATATATTCTGAAAAAAGTGAAAAAAATATACCCCCTATAATAGCTAAAATTTCAAATTCGTAAATTTCGAATATCGTAAGACGTTAATCATGCTCGACCTAATTAATAAATCATGTTTCAATTGCAGCTATCCGATGTAGTCCAAATGAATTCTCTTGCGATGACGGTCAATGTTTACATAACGAAATGCGATGTAATTACGTGCGGGACTGTCGTAATGGTGAAGACGAAATCGGATGTCCGCCGTATATCGGTAATACGATACGTACTCGTTGTTATCATTTTTTAATACGTTTATCCGTCATCTAAATACGTTCAATTTCTTTTCTGCATGATTCATCATGGTTGTTGTGTCATTTCTCTACTGTATTTATCGCATAAATAAGCTTACGAGTTTTCACGATATTTATAAGATTCTTAAAATAATTAAACGACGATTTGTAATATAGGACAAAAAAAAAATAAATAAAAATAAAACAATAGTTTACAAAGGGAAAAGATGTACACGTTGTGTTGTGTGAAGATTTACTCGATACGAAATAATTTCAAGAGCCCCGTTACTACGTGGTAATGGTTTTTTTTTTCTTGTATTCGAATACCATCGGGGATGAGAATTTTTCAGCTATCCATGTAATTAGTGTGCGAGTGCCAGTTTGCTGAAAATGTGAAGAAGCTCGAGAGGTAACGGAAAACCATTTCGTATTGGTCTGTTCAGAATTCGTTGCTTGCTGTCTCTATCAGTCTTCGGGTTAGTGTAATGCTCTACCAATTTTAGAGTTCACGGTGCTTTATATATATATATATATATATATATATATATATATATATATATATATATATATAAAATGTATATGTATAATTTCAACGTATGATAAACAGAATTTTGATTTTTCACCTGATTTTGCAAGTACTGACGTTCTAACTTAGCGAAGTTACAACGGCTACAATATATGTGCTGCGGAATAATTCTGAATCTTCCAGTCTAAGTAAAGATTGAAAACATCCACAAAGAATCGAAGTTATCATACATAACACGAGGTTGTTAATTTTTTTTTTTTTTTTTTTTTTGATAGCTGTAGTCGGTGCACAAACGACATAGGGGATTGTACACGTACAAGTTTGCAACTACAATATAAACGCTACAAACACAATATAATTAAACACACGCTTTTATGACGTAAAGCTGGTTTTGTCCGATTTTTTTTTTGTTCTTCGCGTATAATACACATAAAAATTATTATTTATCTATTAACGTAAATATATGCGTATAAATTTATATATAGGTGTAGCTTTATAATCAGCATGCAGGTTTTGTTAGTGATTTTACAATTTACATATCGATTATTATACCGTATTCGTTAATCCGTAGATTGATTTTTATGACTCACGATCCTAGCGAGTTCAACTAAAATTGTTTTCGTTCTGCACTTCATTTCAAATTTGCACAACTTGTTGTCCTCCGTGTCATTTATTATTTGACTAATATATATTTACTCCTTGATCGTTTCTCTTCCATTTCGCCTTCAATTATACGAAACGTCGATATAAGTGTGGCCTATCCATTTTACTGTTCTACTTTTTAACTTTCGAATTAAGTTCCTCGATTCGTTTATATTTTTAAAACTGTTTCGTTTGTAACTTTTTCTGTTCAACTAATTTCATGTAGTCTACGCCAGCACCGAATTTCTAACGCCTCAATTTTTTATAGTTTTCGATCCATTCATAAAGAATACGCTTCGTGCGTATGATTTAACAAAGTACTTTCTAGTTTCTACTCTTAAATTTCTCGCGTAAAGATAACTTTTTTATTGAAAACCATTTTTGCTAGACCTAGTTTTGTCTTTTCTTCCGTCTCGTAATAATTATGCTTCCTATCTATATTTTATTTTAATCTTTTTTCCATTAATTTTACATCTATTATATCTTGTTTTTTAGCGCATTTCATCTTTTCATTTATTGACGTATATTTCTTTGCTGCAAGCGCTATCTGTTTTACCGATTCTTCAAGTTCTCTTTCATTACTTCCCACGTTCGCTATTGAACATTTACATTTTTGATCCTCCGACTTTGTTGCCTAAGTTACCGTTCTCTTTAAAATCTTTTGCATTAATTTTTCCGCGTGTATATCGAAAAATCCTAGCGATATACAATATCCTTGTCTTATTCCTTTTACTATTTTTATTTCTTTTCCTTTTCTACCGATTCTTATTATTGTGTTTTACATAATGTTTCTATTATTCTTTTATTAGTCCAGTAGTGATATTTCATCCGTTACCATAGACAGTCCCACTCAATCTTGTGAAAAAAACCTTATCTAATAAATGCCACTTCGTCCAGGTCTAACCGTTTTAAAATTATTTGTCGGATTCCTAATATTGCGCCTCTCTAGCCCTCCTGAGGGGATTATAACGTACACGAATATGTATATTCGTAAAAAAAATAAGAAAAATATAATAATTTCAAATAATCTATTACGGATCCGAAGAAAATAAACATTTCTAATTACAATTTCCTATTTCGAACGATAGAGTATAAAATTATCAAAATCGACGGTTTATTACGTTTATTTATTTTTCTAAAGTAACGTAATCAGTTTCGGTTCGTGTTTAAATCGGAAAACAAAAACTAAACATTAAAATGAAAAAAAAAAAAAAACAAGAAAAAGATTTTTTAAAAAATTGGCGCCCGTAGCGAAAAAGAAACGATTTTCGAATTGTACATTTTATATAGAATACACAAACGAAAGGTCTAAGAAATTGTTTCTTTTTGACTTATAATCATTTCGTTATTTTTTTATGAATTTTTCAGTAAAAATTTTTTTTCCGTTTCCCCGGCAATTTATTTAAATTTAAATATTTAATTTCTGTTTACTCGATTCACATGCGAATTTCTTCGACGACGATTAAAACTTCTGTTAGATAATCTTTGTATCTTTATTATTCGTTTTATTCTTGATTAACTGAATTCACAAACTATTCAACGATGTTACTCTGAAATATCAAGTTTCGTTTCAGGCGAAATTTACGTTTGACTTTGTAAATAAATATATTAGCTGTACGCGTCGCTTATTCTATTTGCTAAATTGCTTTTTGTGTTGCATTGTACATATATATATATTACATAATGTAAATATTTCGCGCTTTAATCGTTCCGTATATGTGAACTATTTTAGACACTACTACTACTAGTAGTACAACTATAGATATTACTACTAGTAGTACGAGTACTATTGAAACTAGTAGTGTTAGTAATGCTACCGAGACAACAATCGGTACTTCCTCTTCTACCATCAGTACTGTTTTACCGCCCTGCGAGGATTACGAATTTCAATGCGCAGACGGAGTTTGTGTTCAAAAACGTTTTAAATGCGACGGTGTATACGATTGTCAGGACGGTAGTGATGAGGAACATTGCCCAAGTAAGTATACGATATGGAATCGTTAAAATGGCAAAAAATTAATTAAAGAAACTAACAAATTTATTATGATTTTCGTACGCATAACGTACTAAAAAAATTGTCTTTTTATGTTCTCGACCGTTATAAAACTACGATACGGTTCAAAAATATTTCACTGTATTACTCGAACGTTTTCGCAGCTGACCGCGCACGAATTGATAGGTTTATAATATTGTTCGAAATGTTCACGTTAAACGATCGTCAGAAACTAAAATAAACTTATGTGAAATGCTACCGTTTTACATCAGTGGCGGCTCGTGGTTAAACAAATCTAGCGGTTTACACCTTACCCCTCCTCAAAATATAGACACAATTTTTTTTTTTTTGTTTTACACAACATCGGAAAGTAACATTAATAATGTCAAACTCGACGAAGTGTAATGCAAATACGAGAACCACTTAAAAACCGTAATCAGAAAAACTAAAAATTATTAAGACTATGGATCCTAAGATAAAACATTGGAACATTAAATCGAAATATACTAAAAATTTATTTCCGCACGAATAAGTACAAAATTTATACAATTAGAAACGTATAAAAAATTTTAAAATACTAAAACGAAACAATTCGATAAACTCTTCGTATAATAGTCGAATTCTTTCAATTTATACAAAATCTCCTTAAAATAAAATGATCTCAAATAATAACGCTTCAGTAAGGAAAAAATTTTACCTATATTCACATGGATAATAGGAACAACATAAACTTGAGAGAGAGGCAATGAAATGATTCACACATGGAAATGTACACAGCAAAAGAAAGAAACGCTGATAGAAATTCGAAGAAAAACTAAATTTTGGAAAGAGACGAAATATAAGTCGTAGGCTCCTTCATTCGTTAGCCGGTAGTATGTGCACGCAACCATACCCGCGTGTTACGAACAACGCAACGAAAAAAATCTATTCCTCTGCGTCAAGTGTGTGTGTACTTCAAGGACTTTGAACACGACTGCAACCAACATTCGCCCATAAAGTCTCATGTAGTAAAACATACATAGTAACATTAGGCACAAAATCTTCATATAATAACTCTGCATACAGCTTTGCCTTCTTCAGGTTGCATCGAGCGTGCAACCACACCGTTATAATTAGGGGTTTCAAAGCATTTTTTAAAGAATTTTTTAACTTTTTATAATATATTCTTAAAAATATATATAATTAAAATTTGCCTATTTTGTTTAATCTCTATAAAACAATTAGTACTTTTAATTTATTTTATTACATCGTCAATTGTTTTTATGCTGTGCTCGATATTTCTGGTGGTTGTGCAAGCATGCAACCTTTATGTACGAGCCGCCACTGCTTTACATAAAACTACTTCTGAAAGGGATTAGGTTGACGATACTTAAATCATATGTTCGTTTATTTAGCGAAATTTTTAGGAATAATTATAAAGTAATTAAGAAATTATCTGTAGTTTAATGATATACGGTTAAATGTACGATATTTCTTCTTTATGATTCCTATTGATCTTCTTATTGATCTTGTTTTGACGTATTTTATATATTAAGCATAATTGGTATCTTTTTCTATTTCTGGCTATAGTTGAAATATTTCAATTTTCCAAACGTATTCACCATTTGAAGTTCTTCGGTGCAATTTTAATGCTACTTATTTCTTTATTTATTAGTTCGCATGTCCGTCTTGGGAACTTTAAGAAAACGAACATCTCAAACGCGTCTATAAAATGTTCTCCGTTAACAATTTTTTAATTATACGTTTTCAAATAAGATAAAACATCTAAACTTCCATTCGGTTAATTTAAAAAAGTTGTTAATAAGTTACAAAATTTACATTCAGTAAAAACCGCGTCTAGTGAAAAACTATTAACGTTTCGAGCGCACTTGTACCACTCATCATCGAAGCCGCAGTGTCAGTTCCATTTATAGGCACTTGTTAATCGGAACTTTATACTCTCAGGGCTGTAAACGGTTTTTCTGTCATCAGCTGACATCCTTACTGTGTTGGTGATTTTAGCAATTCTTCTGTAACCTTCATCTTCTGGGGTTTCTAATTTTTCTCAATAACATACGGATGTACGTATAGATCAGTATTAATGTTGCGTGTTATCTCATTATCGTTCGTTGTTTTATCATTATTTACGTTACGTGTTTATTTATTTATCCGTCATATCGGTGAGATAGTTTCATTTTTACTTTTTCCATTATTATTTTTATAATCATTTATTATATTGTTATCTGTTGACTTCGTTAAACTTTACATCCAGCAGTGGGTTCAGATAGGCATTATATACCGTTGCCGGGATTTCATCTACTCAAACTGATTTCTTCTTCTTTAAGTCTTTTACAGCTTGCTTTATTTCACATTTCAATATTTTTGGTTCCTTTTCTAATGATTGATTTGTCAATGTGTTACTTTTCTCATCGGCATCATTCCCACATGAATATAAATTTAGCATCACGGGTAGGTGCATAAATCTGTATTAGGTTTATCGCAATTGGTTTTGATTTTACGCGAATGCCTATAATGCGATAGTATTTTGGATTGTATCTGGTAACCAAATAATTCGCTTCTTTATTTACTATAATTACCACTTCTGCTTTTCTTCTCATTACTAGAGCAATATATTACATTATCATTTGTTACGAAATGTCCACAATTTTGGTGGAGTCTCGGCTAAACCACATATATCAACTTTATAACGTTTAGGTTTTTCCTCAATAACTTTAAGTTTTTCCGGTTGTCTTAATCTTCTAGTATTCCATGCGCCAAGTCTACATTCTTTTGTAAATCTCCCAAGTAGCAGTTTTTCCATAAGGTAACTGAGAAGCATTATGGTCAGTCGCATATTTCACATCTTGATCTGGTCTTCAAGACGCCGAGTGCTGCCCGGATCACATGGCAAAACACAACTACTTTTTTTCCTTATCACGATTTTCTTGGGAAATACGCTGGTAGTTTCCGGTTGCTTTCCAGCGGATTTTCTTTCACGGTTTATTACGCAAGGCAGCGGTTTGCTACTGAGAAAGTAACTAAGGCTTTTACGGCGATCTAATAACCCCGCCGAGGGAGAGACAGTCATAGGATTTTTACAGACTTTTAGTAAACAGTACTTCAAGCTGTCCATCTCCATCCTCGTGTCTACTTGCTTGGAATCGTCTGCTGGAGACTTTCTACCAGTAGACGCTCTTGATTTGCGACCGCTTATTTGTTATTCGCAGCTGGTCAGTATATCTACTGGTCATTCATCGTTACATTTTTTTATTTGTTACTCGGCTGTTTTTATGTATGTATATATTTTCTTTTTTCACTTGTATATAGACGCACGCTATTGTTGTCCTTATCATGGGTGGCTACATACATATATATAAGCCAAGCGATCTACACGAACACTTAACGCAATACACGCGTTCACAAATAAGCTCGTACTCTGTAAGGTGATCATCTACTGATAATGAAACTGATTTACTCGCACTTATTATATCGCAGCAGCAGCAGCAGCCTGGTAGTGTAGTGCAATGCTCGCAATTGGGTTATATCGCCACTACGCAGTTAGCGTTAATAATAATAACCTTAATCAAAACTTCCCAGCGTTATCAAACATCAAATACATAAACGAAGAAATTCATCAAACGATTGTCAAACATTTATGCAAACTAAAATATTATAATAATTCACTGCCAAGCGGAGCAAGAAACGCAGTCAAATACAATCAGCAATGTACTCTTTTCAAACAAGTTTACCGAAACAATCTCTCTAATTAAGCCTCCTCATTCAATCCCAATCCGCAAATTTTTCTCTATTTTAATTCGTATTAGGTCAGGACATAATCTGCTGCCTAGTCATCTCCACCGGATAGGGCTGGTTAGTTCCAGTACTTGCCAGTCCTGTGGTTTGACGGCAGATATTAATCATATCATTTTTTCATGTAATCTATATAGTGCACACAGAGAAACCCTAATCAAGATATTATTACAGTTAGGTATCTTCCCTCCGTACTCTATTGCATACCTCCTATCCTTAAATAATCCTCTTGTGTTAATATGGCCTCTTATATATATAAATCCAATATTATTTTGTAACCTTTACATCCTCGTATAGTGTATTTTCCTTATATGTCTTAGTTTAGTTATTTATCTTTCTATTTTATAAATCATTTGTTAGCGTTAGCGTTTAGTTTATATAAATTTATATGTACAATGAGTAGTAATGGTTTTATAACCTAAACTCAATTAAAAATAAAGGAAAAAAAAATACTCTTTAATACACGTACTAAGAGGTCTTCCAATTTCTCCAATGTAAAACTTTCCGCAGGAACTGAATTTTGTCAATTCCTGCAGTAGTAACACGATTAATCCATTCGTTCAAAAGTTTATTTTCATATTTTCTAGAATAGTAAAATAAACGGCTCTTAGTTTATTTTATAGTACGTAGTCTACTAATTTACGAATAGCTTTATATCGTAACTGGTCTGGTCTGCGTAAATAAAATAATAGCAACTTAGGTAATTCGAGAAGTATATTCAACGATTTAATTCGGTCAGTATTTTGCAAGTTAATAAATTAAATGTCTAAAACATTCACCCATTCATATCTAAAGAACAGACAGACTTTATACCAGGTCGAGGAACGCGGGATCGGATACTGAATATAAGACAAATAGTAAAGTGAATGGTAAATGCTCCCAACCGATATACAGATCAAGAGTCAAGTCCTGGACAAAGTTGTCACTTAAAGAACTGATGCGGACGATCGAAAATCGGGACAACTGGCGACGAAAAAATTACAACATGGATCACGACGCTCGAAACCGAACAGTACGACGAAGATGATGATTTTGAAATTATCTTAGTTCTTTTAACTTATCTCGGAGGTACAATATTATTTATAAAATATGTTTCAAAATACATTAAAAAAAAAATAAGGGTTTTAATATAGGTTGATTACTATTCCCGGTTTTTATTATACTTACATATTCCTCTAAACATCGTCATTGTTATCAAGAAGTTTATATTTTATTTATGTCCTTCCTTCTTTTAATATATTATAATATATTTTAGAAAATATTAAAAACTATTTAAATGTTCGTATATTGTTTTTTTAATTTTATATATTACCGCTTTTTTATGTCAATAAACGTTTTAGACTTTTGAGTGTTATTTCATATTTAATTTAGATAATTTAGTCGTGTAAGCTGTTAGAAGGTTAAATATACATAAAGGTTTTTTTTTTTTGTAAATTCCGTATTTAATTATATACCTACTTTTAGTGTGGACGTTTTCTTTTAAATGTTTAAATGATCGCATTTTTAGATATTACTTTTATTCGTATTTAAAAATAAAAATATGTTTTTATTATTATTATTATTATTAGCTTCAACAACGACATCTACGTTAGCTCCATGTGCCCCAGGCGACATTATGTGCGGCGATGGAACCTGTGTTAATATATCACGTAGATGCGATGGACATGTAGATTGCTCGGATTACGTTGATGAATTAAATTGTTAGTGTAATGAATAAATGCATTTAATTATTTTTCTTATATATGAGTATAATGTAGTAAAATGATTTAAATAAATTAACGCGCAATCTTCAATGATATAGTTGAATCATTGAAGAAATATAACGTAAACCCGAATAGAAATGGGGAGACGATAATAGGGCATTGAATAGAATTAAGGATCCGATATTAGATTTAAACTGTTATTTGGCTGAGAAACCGATTTATGTTTTTGTATAATGTTCATGAATTCGGTGTCTTTTGTGTTTGCGGTAGTATTCTTTATTTTGTATTTAATAGCGTATATAATTTATCATTTTATAACAAAGAATGTGTGAAATTGTTTTTGTCTCGCACTTAAATTCGAAGCATTCAGACGAACTTGGTCGCAAATGAAGTGTACGCAGCCGAAACTATTTATTATCATAGATGGAAGCTTGATACTGTAATTAAATTTTTTTTTGGTTATTTAATCGAATTAAATGGTATTCTACGATGCAAACCAGCTAAATGAATACTAGTAAAAGAGATGTTTGATCTCATCAGATTGCACCAACTCCAACTTTACATACGGGAGAAAGATTAACTTTTCGACCTCGTATCTCAGTCCAACAGAATGTCTGAATTATTTGGCCTACTAGATGACTACGTACTTCAGAGTGACGGGAAATTGCCAATATATTTACAATATTATATCTTAATTTTAATTGTGGAAGAATATAGCCAGTATCTTTTGTGTTTGTGATATATTGTTATTTCTTTTGTTTTTAATAATACGGGTATTCTTAACATTGTGTAAGTATTTTTACGTAACAATAACATAAATAGTATATATATATATAGAAAATATAAAAACATGACACAGAATTTTTTAAATATATTTCAGCAAATGTTATACGGTTCACCTTGCAGTTCTTAATGGTCGCAGTCTTTACTTATATTCTCCAGTTATTTTTTCTTCAACGGGTTTATAGCCAATCCGATTAGCCTTTCGTCGTCGTCCAAAATTTTAGGAAATTTATGAGATGATGTTTAGCGCGGTTTAATTGCCGTTAGTTTTACAATAATATTTGTCCTTGTTGCAGTTTCAACAACTTTTAATGACGTTCAACAATAAATCATATAACATCTAGATAATTTTAGTATTACCAGTGTGTCTTATAGTTCCGTTCTACTTAAGTTATAATTGATGATCTGCTTTTTCGATTTTGAGGTCTTAGTTTGACTTCAGCTGATTAATGAGGCAGTGCAAACTTATGTTTTCAAATTCTTCAAAGGTCTTGTGTCGAATTCCTACTGTATGATCATCAACATGTACAAAATCTCTTTAATTGGCTGATCATTGGTATAAATATTAAATAGCTTAAACACTTGCTCGAAGTAATTAGTTTTCCAACTTTTTACATTTTAAGTATTACTCGGATTAGTTGGATAATTAAGATTTTTTTTAAAAAAAAGTTTTATACGTTTATTCTTGTAATCTGAATTTTTTCACCGATATAATTATATTAAACTACGGTAGTAAATTTTGGTTTTAAATATGATTTAATTTGCTACAAATTTCTATTTTAAAATATAAGTTTACCTCGCATGAACATCGAATAAATAATTTTTTATGTATATTATTACGGCTGACTACCTGAATCGAAAATAATTTAAAATCTCCGATAAAATTTGAGAAGACGTAAACATATTATTTTGTTTACATATTTATGAATCTGTTGCCAAAAAAATGATAGTAGCGAGTTCAATCATAATTTTTTGATTCTGTTTTTATAGGTCGCCGTTGCGAAACTGAAGAATTTCAATGTGAATCGGGTCAGTGCATTCCGTTTAACAGACGCTGTGATAGAAGATTTGATTGTCCTGACGGCAGCGATGAACGAGAATGCCCATCAACTACGACCGGTGAGATTATATGGGATGTAATTTTAATAATTATAAAGCTTTTTAATAATTGTACAAGCTCATAGACACACGCATGCAATACAATAAGTATTTTTAGCTTACTTATAGGTTAGGTCTGTTGGTATATGAAAAGTTTTCATTGGTTGATCATAAGGATTTATTACGATTCTGTGATAATTGTGTTAATGCTCAAGGATCGATTTTTTTTTTTTTTTATTCAGAACTGATATACACTAGACCGCCAACATGTTCTCGTGATCAGTTTACTTGTCGGAGAAGATTTCAGTGTATTCCTTTAGCTGCACGTTGCAATAATGAATTCGATTGCCTGGATTATTCTGACGAAGATCCTAACGAATGCAGTATGTATTAGTGTTTAATATGTTACCGGAGCGAACGGTTAAATTTAATTTGGTTTCGCTTCTTAAAAAAGAATGCAGTTATTAATACTAACGTATTTTAGATTGAAAATAATGTGTACAAATTATTTTATAGCAACAGCAGTAGTAAAAATATTTTCAAGCGATATAACGCTATACGATAAATACACTATACGTTTATTCGGAACAGTTCGTTGTCGACCTTATAATGAACAAAAAGATAAAATTCAAATTAAATTCAGTCTATTGATTGTGTATATTTTAATCGTATATAACAGAATAATATACATTTGAAGATTAATCATATTTAGAGATCTATATGTTGACGACATTCCTCCGAACTCTATCCTATTCAACAAATAGAAGAGATGATATTCTACTTGCTCGTCTGCGCCTAACTAATACCTCCTACAGTTATAAAAAACCTTTTTCCTCCTTTATGTTCAACCTGCAATGTCCTTATTACCGTTCACCACATTCTCCTTGAATGTGTGCAATTCAATTCCGAACGATCAATCCTCAACAGACCACTCAGCCTCCAAAACATTCTTTCCTACATGCACGATGCTCCCAATCATTTATTAAATCTTCTTAAATACTCCACAATTTATATAAATTAACACTCCGTCCTTCCCAGTTATTCTTCCAACTTTCAATCCATACTCGCTAACCTTACGTTCTCTCCTTCCCCGTGCCTCTGGCCTAAGTACAATACACCGTGCGTAAATCTACAAGTAAATATTGACAGAATTTTTAAAATATATTTCAGTAAATGTTATACGGTACATCTAACAATTCTTAATTATCGCAGTCTTAACTTATATTTTTCAGTCATTTATTCTTATTATAGTCAATATATGTGTGTGTTAGTAAGTAAGTAAAATCTCGTCAATTCGAAAGTTGGCTTAAAGACTTTTTAGTCGAGGTTAGAATTTAGACGATGATTTGAGGGGTGGTAACTTAACTAAGTATCTTCCGATTTCCTTTGTCTGTAAATTTAAAGAAAAATTCAAAACTAACGAATTTATAGAAACTTAATATTATATTTGTAATAAGCACAAATTAAGTAAGCATACGAATTTCATTTCTTATAGAAATTGCGGTATTTACAAAATTAATTTTGGAAAAAATTCCGGAGACTCTTTTTTAGGGGAGGGGTTAGCAATAGCCAGAGTAGTAGTAAGTTCTTTGATTGTTGCGCGTTATATTATCTTGTATTTCACATTGCTCGATTTAAACTTCATATAACATTATTTAATCTGCTTTTCTTCTTGATTTTAACCGATTTTAAAAGCTGATACTTCTGCTTTGTTCGATTTAATTCTATATTTACGTTACAATCATCTTAGTAACTAATTGTTATTTCGTTTCACTGTTTTAAACTGGTAATCCTCGTACATAGTACATTTATTTAGGCTAATAATAATACTGCATTATTTATTATTCAGCTTATGATTATTCCGAATCACTTTATTAAATTGCAACATTGTAATATACTTGAAATCTGTAATGCGAAACGAAACGATTATGTGAATCATAATGCTAAAAAAGTAACTATAACATTCAATATGCAATTGATCGTGTAAAAGTAAATAAATGAATACCCGAATTTATACACCAGATTCGTGTACGATTAGTTTTAATCAGAATTCAAAATTCACTTTAGCGTGCAAATTAACATACTAAATTATCAATAGTTGTAATAAGACCGGCTAACTCGACATATGTAAACGTGGAATAAAATCGGACAAAAACTTGGGTCTATTTTGAGGATTTCTGTTAAAATTACTTTTTTTTTTTTTTTTTTTTTTTTTTTTTGTACGAACGGGTAGCACTGTTATTCTTTAGGATTTTTTTATTTCTTAATTGCTTCATTTATACTATCGCGAATAAATGTTCGAATTAATTATGTTTTGAAACGTTTTTTTTTTTCTACGTACTACACTAGATGTTTTTTATTATTTTTTTTATATCGTTAAACGTTAAAAAAAAACCGGATTAAATTCATATTTAATAATTCTAAAAGAAAATATGCGATTTTCTTTGTGTACATGTTAATATTTATCGAGTTTTAAATAATTCCAGGAGTTACACAACCAGATTATCCACAAGGAGAACTGAATTTGAAAACGTACCCTAATGACCAAACTATCAAGGAAGGTATGCGTATTTTTATATGTATTTAAAAATTCCAGCTTTTTGCTTTACGTGTGAATGTTTTGCACACGCATAAACACACACACACATATATATATATATATACATATATAATAAATAGTATATTTCAAACACTCTATCTGTTGACGATGGTAGTATTACCTTTTTTAGCATGTTATAACAGCATATATATTATGCGTAACAGAAATTTTCTCGGATTAATCTCTTATTATTATGTCATATGTTGTCACAGAACGTAAATCAACATATAGCCGTCAATCTATTTTGGATTTCTTTAAATTCACCGTTTAAAGTTTTGCACGTATATATGCGATTCATTTCGTCTGCTTTTCTCCTTTACCGTATCCTAGGCCAAATTCCCATTTTAGAAACACATAAGTACGTGGAATTCAGCTTAGCCGCATCTATAACTCGCACAGTATATAACGGCATTTTTATTTACGCACTTTTCACTGAAATTGATTAAGTTCAATGTTAAAACTCAATCAAAATTAGAAATATTTTGATTATGTTCATTTTTATAATAAAAATGGCGACGATTGTAAATTTTTATTGAATTTCTAAATACTAGAAAGTGAGTTTCTATTTAATGATACTTTGATGAATGCATTCCAAAATAAATGGAAAAATAATAAAAAAAAAAACCCGACAAATTGAACTTTTATATTCGAAATGTAAACAGAGAGATGTTTCTTATTATAATAATGTATATATCTACAATACTTGATGATGCGTGAAGATGCAAACATCATTGTGTAAATATTATTAGAAAAAAAATCGACGATATTAGATATTTTCCGCCGATTATTGTTTGACCAGCTTCAAATTATATTCTTCAATGCAAAACATTTCGACAGTAATTCGAAGGGTGCAAATATTACAGCGGCGGTAATAGGCGTTCCTTATTTAAATGTAAACACAAAAAGAAGTTGTAAATGCTCCTATATCATTAATATAAACATTGAAAATAAACAGAAATAAAGATTCACCAGTCTGCATTGATTTATAATAATTAATCTCTATAGTCAAGGAGTAGATGGAATGATTTCTGATTTTTCACAGCCACGTTTAATAGGAAAAATAAGATCATGGCTAGAAGACTGAAGCAGATTTCTGTAAGCAGATTTCTGTATGAAATTGTTGGATTTTTTATTTTATTTTTGAAATTACGGCCTATTTGGTTAAATTTTTTTTTTATTAGTATTATTATCAGGCCGATAATATTACTACTGGTAGTATCATCACTTTTGTTGGTAGTAGTAGCGGTTGATTAATAGCGTTATCATTAATTGCATTTATGATATCATTAAATACGGCATTAAGTGTAAGAACGAGTTAACGTTTCTTATTACTTCAATTTGATACTTTATCATTTCATCGTCCACTGTTAATAGCTCTTATTACATTATAATATTAAACAAATATTTAATCATGTACTATTTGAAATTCCTATAATCGACTACGATTAATTCTCGTATGTAGTGTAACTGATAGTTACTTAATTTTAGTGTGTAAACTATTTATTTAGATTAATGCCGCATTTGTTGAATTAACACCTAAAATTCGCTTTTTATAAAAACAGTTGATAGGTTCTTTGTTATAAAGATGAATTTGATGAAATTTTTAATCGATGAAATATTAGATCTGTGATTGCTTTAGTATATTGTTATCGTTTTGCTGTATGAAAAATATTTATTTACATCGATGTGTTCTACAACTGTTTATAGTTCTTTCGTATTAATATTCAATTTTTTTTTTTTTAGATTTATCGCGCATTGTTTGTGGAACCATTTTGTTTTATGTGTATCTTTATACAGATTAATTATGCCATTTTGCTTTCAATAATACCTCGAAATTACGTCTTTCTACATACTTCGATGTATTCTTGAGACCCATTTCAGGAAAAAAAATTTAACCAAAGAAGTTTAGGTAATTCAAATTGCAGAAAGTATAATGATATGTACGCCAAAAACAATTCATTCTTCGTTACTTTCTATAAATTTCTCTCTGTCTGATTTTATGATAGCCTTAAAATATTTTATCGAATTAAAGGACTCGAAAAGAAAATGTAAAATAATTTACTTGCACGTTAAACAGCTTAGACATGTAGTATAGTTGTCATGCATATTTCATGTATTTTTGAATTTTGTTTAATTTTTTTTTTTTTTTAATACATATATCGATGACTATAATAACCTGTTTGAAAAGTATTTATTATATATATCGTGTTTCAATGTTACTAACGTTTATGTTTCTTTTTATGCTTATATTGTCTGTCATCTGGTGTTGGTAGAACGAGAAGGTAAGTGTATCTGTAATTTAAATGTTTCATTATTTTTCGTGTGAGTGTTAATATTTTATGATTACCTATTTGAATGCCGACTGCTGTATCGAAAAAAAATACTGTTTGATTTTGTCTGGGTAGCTAAATTTAACGCGTTTTTAAAACATCGATATTAACCATTAAGCGTGTATTTTTTTTTTCTCGTTAGCTATAAATTTTATATTTCCATTTACGGAGTAGAATTTAGCAATGTAATAATTATTTCGTTTCTACGTTCTCAATTTATCAGTCTGTGATAACGGACAATCTATAGGTCAAACATTATTAAATTAAACGAAATACATTATAAATAAGTTAGATATGCTCTTTAAATTAAAACCAAGTAAATAAATAAAAGTATATTTAGGAATCAATTCATAATTTCATAAAACGAGCATGAAAATCCTTTAGAAATATTATATATATATATATGAAGGAAAAACGGTCTGAGTTGATGATTTTATAAATCTTAAAAAGGTTTAATAAGAATAGCAGCGACTTTCATTCCTCTTGGATTTATATTGGAATAGTCTCTATTAACGATGGTTGTGCCGCATCTGAATCCACAGAACAAAAAATTACAGCCTGTGCGGCCACGCCTATCCATTCGTTGCCAGACAAACCGATAAATTCAACGTGCAGTTGTCTGTGGGATTACCCGTGATGTGTTGAATCCGACGAACTAATGAATTTTTGGATTGTAGGCTATATATGGAATAAAGAGAAGAAACTGAATCTGTAATAACAGGGATTTTATTTGATTTATCCAGGTAGATGTATTGTGGACAATACAGAATACCATATAACAGCATCGAGAATTATACACTAGTACCTTTGTTGAAATGAGTGGAGTGAGCTACAAACTTCAAAGGAACACGCTGTCGACGCCTTGAGTGATATTGTGTCCGCGTTGGCATTATCGGTATACATTGGTATGCAGTCAGCATATTTGTCTATGGTAATTTTTTCTCGAGACCATCTAATGGACTATTGACTTGAGTATAGGAGAGAAGGGTTATATTTATGTTAATATCCAAATAGTCGAGAAGTGTTTTAAAATTAATTGAGTGTTTTATAGGATTTTTTTTATTATTTTTTTTAAATTTTTGTATAGGAAATCAAAGATTCCTGGTAGAGGATCATTTGGTGAGTGATGTATGATCTAAGTAAAGGTGGGAATGATTGGCATAAATGGTGAAGGTATTTAGATATTTTAAAAGGAAATAGGTGGGTAAAGTTTTGCACTCGAAGCAGAGCATGGTGGAATGGTTTGAGATATTGATGAACTTAACATTAAATGTACGATTAGACAAAAAACTTTGGAATAGAATTACTTATATTATCGGTTATACCTGCGGACATTAGCTTCTTTAAAAAACTATATCACTATATCCGATCAAAAACTGCAGTAGATTATAAATAATTCATATAAGATGTTTCGAACGCAATGAAGATACCCATCATTATACAGAGATTGAGACATGCTATTGATGAACTGAGATTTTGACCGTAAAGTATGACTGCATAAACATTAATTACAGTTTTTTAAAATGTTTTAATTCGTAGCAATATTTTTACTAAATAAAAATTTTTTGCGAAATTTATTAAGTAAATAGGTTTATTTAGAAAAAGGAAAAAAATTGAATACTACATTAGTCAGTAATACAGGTTCAATTTGAAGTAATAAATTATAACTAATTGTACTCATTAAAAAAAACCGATCGTATTGCATTACATAATTTTACAAGAATGTCATTTAAACTAATCCATATATATAATTAATTATAAATTGCAGGTATTCTATAAGTGTTCGTGTTCATAAAATCAACTCATTCGTGGTATTTGAATTTTTTCGAAGTAGAACCTTGATACATTTCTCTAACTTAAATTGATGTATATTTATATATTATGTATCCTAGATGTAGATGTACTAAATACAAGTTTAGACCTTAACATAATTTCCATTGTTGAAAACAGTTAAAAAATTATATTGATAATGCAAAAATGATATACGGAGAAGGCAATACAGGCCATCTCATACCGAACTTTACACACATATATTCATTTTCGGGGTTGTTCAGCCATACAACTTAGTACGCCAACACTATATCCGTTTTATACTGTTAACGATCTGCCACTCCTCTTAAATTGGACATACGTTAGTGATGTCGATTAGTATTAGCCTCGGTCTCTGCCTTTCGATCTTTTCCCCGCTATTATGCCTTTTATTGCATCGGCTAGCATTCTACCATATCTCAGAACATATCCGACCCATTACATTGCTATACTCGGTAAAAAATACGATACTTTTTCAGTTCATGAGGCTTTCAGCATGCGACGCCAAAACCAAGTTTCAAATGATTCTAATTTTTGTTCATCTTTTGCGGACATAGTCCAGGTTTCTATACAAAAATTGCTAATATTCGTTTCCATACGTTTTGGCTGAGTGATCAAAGATTTTGTTTTCGTGAGTGCTGTTTTTGCCATTGCAATTGTGGCTACTATTTCCTTATGACCTGATACATCCTCTGTAATCCATTGTCTAAAATATTTGTATCCTTTCGCATGTTCTAAAGCTTTTCTCCAGTCTTACGTTAACCTTCATTGGTTCTTTACTGATGCACATGATTTTGGTCTTTTCCGGATTAATGCTCATTTCATATTTCTTAGATCAAAATAATTGAAAATGGTGGACTAGTTTGACTGTTCTTGACTATTCTTGAATACATTTCGATAAAACAGATTTAATATTTGAAATACAAAAATACACTGTTTTGCGCGTATATCGTTCTATTTTTTTTTTTTTTTTTTTTTTTTTTTTTTTATCTTGCGATTAAATAACGCCGGACAGTATAATCAAATATTTTATGATTTTCACGCGATGTAGTATAGATTTTTAATATAAGCGTGATAATTTAAACACGAATATTTTTAATATAAATATTAAATCGTAGGAGGAGACGTTGTGTTTCAATGTCGAGACGAAGGTCCGATACGTGCCCCAGTTGAATGGATCAGGGCAGAACAATTACCTTTACCACCCGGATCAAGGGACGTTAACGGTAGACTAGAAATACCAAATATACAAGTAATTTACCAATTAGTTTTCACGAACATTTATGGCATTTTACGAATTTAAAAGTAATAAGCACGCAGCAATTTTCGTCATATTTATTTTTACGATGTTTGTATTCGGTGCAATTTTTTATTTTATTTTATTTTTTTAAATAGATGTAGTTTACGAATGAAGTAAAGTTTTAATTTTTTTATTTAATATATCTGAACAATTTTATTTCGATCTGGAAAATTACTTAAAAAAGAAATTAAAGAATTTTCTTATGGCTGTTTTGTAGATTAATCATACTGGTGTTTACATATGCAAAGCGTATGGCTACCGGTCAATTCGAGGATCGGAAGTTCAGGTTTATTTGAATGTGATTCCTTGTAAGTATAGATATAAATATCGCGTTTACATGTGCATGTAATTATTCGTAGTTACAACTCAAGACTCTCATTGTAGTTCGACTTAATTTCTTACGATTGATATGTGTACAAATTTAACATTTAATTTCTAAAAAAACGTACTAATTTTTTATGTAAAAATTATGACCTTAGTAGGAATACACGGGGTATTTACTTCTTTAAAATTATTGTTATTATTATTAAAATTTGGCCAATACGTGTAAAATTTTTACTGATAATTTCTTAAAGATTACATTTTACAAGTGAAATGTTATATGTTTTAATATTTATCTTATTTTTGCAACTTTTTTTTCTTTTTGCAAGTAAGATCCAATATGATTTATTGAATTTTTAATTCTTCGAAATAGTAACATCCATTCCGGTAATGAATGAAAGTTTACCCAATTTATTTATTTCTATTGCGATTTGATCTATATCGTGTTCTAAATAGTAAGTTGCGTTTTTTCCGTTAGATCCAAAACCGACGGAACCACCTACGAAGTTTTGCGGCGTCAACGAAGCAACATGCCGAAACGGTCAATGTATTCCTAAAAAACTCGTTTGCAATGGACAGTACGATTGTGACGATCACTCAGATGAAGACAGATGTGGTAAGTATTAAAAACTGTATATTTGTCATATAGTACAAATAATACACGAATTAACCGCAATTACGCCCACTCATATTCCTACCTCATTGTTTGCTTGTTTTATTTATAATATATGTTTCGTCAAGCTTTCGTTTGTCGTTGGATGATCTGTTAACGTGAATTTTCAATATTATTACACAGATATATGGTAAATTTCTAATTCATAAAATTTACATACATACTCCAACGTATACGCGATGTTTCAGTCATAAAATTTTTTCAACCAACCCCTAATACACTCTCACACAGTATCCCTTTTAATTACCTCATTTAGTAGTAGCAGACGATTACTATTACTTCTCGCCATTGTTGAATCAATAAAAATTTAGTACGGTTTTATTAGACGCAATCTTCGTCCTCCGCATGGTGATCGAAAAACATATAGCATACATACATTTAGCTTTCATAGATCTATCAAAAGTATTCGACCAAGTTCCGTACCATCTCACCTGATATACACTGGGGGATCATGGAGTCCCAGAGCAATTAGTAAACTTCGATAGCATCAAGTTCGTCGTGCGGTGGATGAATCGGATGATTTTTTCTGTTCAAATAGGAGTTCATCAAGTATCCGCACTATCGCCGCTACTATCCTACGTAATATACAAACCTTAGTCCCGTGGACATTATGCAGATGATATTGTGTTAGTTGATATCACAAGGGATACTTTTCAAGCTTGAGTCCAGACTTACATTTAACTTCAAGAAAACAGATTACTTGTCTACAGACTCAAATATTACTGGATCTATTCAAATAGACAGCGAAATATTCCTGCTCTACATAATTTCTCAATGTATATAATATTGACATTATTGATTTCAGTTTGTTTTATTTGTAAACTCCGTCTCACATTGTCTATCGTTATACCTTAGCAGCTCTATTACGTTACAACCTAAATTTGATCATCTATTCTTTTTTCCGTCCAGCGATATACCCACTTGTTAGTGCGCATCTTGATTTTTGGCTTATACAAATCATTGTCGCTCATTAGTTTCAGCAGAACATATTTTCTTTTTATTGTACTAATTGTAAAATTAAGGTCATGTGCCCTTTTGTATAAAAATTTCTGTCACTTCAGTTTTCCTGTAAATTGTCATTATATCAATATCGTCCGCAAAAGCGAACACCTTACTGTTAGTCAATTTCTTTTATAGACCATTTATGTATATGATAAACACTAACAGTGCTAAATTACTATCTTGATTAGCACATATTTACCTGGTATATTATTTATAGAAATTCTATCCGATTAAAATAGTTATACGTATGTATGCAATGTTTTTTAATTATATGGATTCGCACCTAAATATATTTTCTGAAACAACACGATTTCACAAAAAAAAAAAAAAAATGAATCTAGTGAATCTTAGTCGCCCATGTACCATATATATATATGTATCACAATTAATGAAGGAGTAGTTAGTGAATGTGTTTGTGGATTAATGCGTATTCTGTGTATGTATACGCGCAATATTATTTATTTTTAATATCGTGCTTCATATTAACGTCATTATGTACAGGATGAATATTGTAATTGCTATTTCTGTTGTAGTATACCTCGTTCATGTACATAATAATAATAATAAAAAGTAAATTCAATAACTAGTATTCGATATTTTCGGCATCCAACTGTACATTTTTAACTTATTCGTCCCACAACCACATGAGAAACAAATCTTGAATACTTTTATTGTTCTCTACACGTTCCTCCGGTGTCCTACAAAAGTTGTTGCTCTATTTCTAAAAGTTGTCTTTATAAATGGTTCGCCATTATTGCGTGAGTAGAATATCTCCTTATCTTTTCAACCCTTAACACACTTACATATAGGATATGATAATTATTACAATACATACATATAAAATTGTATGTTAAAAAAGACGCAGGATATTATGATATAGAACACAACCTTATAATACAAAATAAAATAATTGTAAAACAAAAATTGGTTTAATTGTAGTCCGAAATTTATTAACTCTCTTAAAAGAGAGAGCTGTATTTTTCTATTTCAGTCGTTATACATTTTCAATAAGCTAGTAGCAGATTTCAATTAGTTTTTACTTAGCTACTCAGGGGTATACCAAATGTATTCGCTATTGATAATGGGTACTAACGACGATTGAACACCTGACAACCGAGAACAGCAGACTGAAAAATTTCGCACGAAGACGATTTTTGCTGATATATACTGTCGTCCTTGGAACTTTCAGAAAGAAAACAAACAAATTAATGTTTTATTGTTTTTATTCCTAACACGAGTATTGAGTAAATGAAATATAAATATAGTAACAAAAATAATAGATTGTCCAGAACCAGTCCAATGAAGTTTGTGGTACTTTGAACAAACTGTTTTACAATATTATAATATTAAATTAATTTGAATACATACACTTAGGCTAGGTGCGCATTTATTCTACGATGATCTATTTCTGCAATAGTGAAAATATTAAAAATTTTAAATAGTTTACTTACTATTTGATCTGCTCTATTATCGCCAAAATCTTTATTACAACGATTGTAGCCGGAAAGAACGCGCTTAATAGTATCAGTAAAGTTACATGTTACACAGTTGTTGGAGTGTGCTATATTTGTAAAAATAATTTTTAAATAAGCCGTGACCCGTAATAAATTGTACGTTAAAAAAATTGGGTGTAAGTGGTGTACTACTGAATCTTTTTTCAATGTTTGGGTAAATTTTTTTGGCTAATGACATTCATTCCATTCTCATTGAAATTTCGTTGTATAATGTGTAACACGTGCAAATTGTTTAAACGTCAAAAGTTTTTGTTCACGAATGAAATAAGGGTGTCGATACTTTACATTACTTGAATTCGTGATTTAAATTTATATTATTTTTTATGAGAAATATGTTTCTCTATATCTAAACGTAATAATGGTTCGATTCCTGCAGTTACTAGCTAAATACCTGTAGGATTTAATCAACTTTATTGCTGTAGTTCCTTGAAAATGTTTTAATATGTTCTGAAATGTCTTTATTTTTAGTATATTTTTATATATGACCGCCATAAAAATGTTGAATAACGCTACATTTTGTATATAATATTATACCCTTTTTGTAATTTAAACTTATTATTTTACAATTTGTTAAACTTAATTAAAAACGTATTTCTTTTACTCGTAACATTTTGGAATAATGTTTTTATCGAATTACGCACAAATATTTAATTTGGCTAATCACGTTAATATTTAATCCGTATTGCGCTAAATTTTATCCTTTAATTTTTTTGTTAAACAACATATAATTTGACTTCCGTTTATATTTAAAGTATATTAAACAATTCGCGTCTGTATAAGCGTGAATAATTTTTTTTCTGCGGCATTTATTACTATTGCGATATCATCTACAAATGTGAAACCATTTACATTGTATGTGTATGTATATGTGGTAGTGTTCAACAGCGAGGTCCTAAAACAGACCCTTCTGGCGCTCCCATAGTGGTTTTTAGTTTTTCCGAGTAATTTCCAATTTGTAAGATAGTATAAGTATAACGTTTTTCAAAATATTTATTTATTATGTTCGACATTCCGTTGTGTAATCCTAAATCCTTTAGTGAAACAAGTAAACTATTTAAATCTAAACTGAGGAAGGTCTTTGTTATGTCAGTAAGTGAGCATATATCGGACAATCTACCAGGCAATGTTCCGTATTGATTGACGTGAATTATTCTTTTATTTTCTGCAAATTCTTCTAATTTATTAAGAACGTATTTTTCGCAGATTTTACTCTAAAGTTTAATATTAACGCTATAACTCTACGGAATGTAGATAAATTAGGGTTTTCATTATTTTTAGGTAACAGGTAATTTTCACTCTTGAGGATAATTAATAATTATATAATCAAACAGTAAATTAATATAACTTTCGGAATTACTTCTGGAAATGAATTATAGAATCTTTTAATAAATCTATTACTTCCCACTATGTTATACACGTGTGTCCGTATTAACGAATATAGTGCAATTTTTTCGTTGCTCTAGAATTTACGTTTAATTTTTTATTACGACAAAAATTTCAGGTTCTCAAGGTTGCGAACCGAACGAATTCAGATGCAACAATAGAAGATGCGTACAGAAAACGTGGCGGTGCGATTCGGAAAATGATTGCGGAGACAATTCGGATGAACAAAATTGCGATCCGAGTCCACCCGGTAAGAGTGTGGACTCTGCGCGTTATTTGTTACGGAATAAAATCGTTTATAATTTCAGATTATGAACCGCGAATTTTCCCATCGATAACTAAATTATTTTTTCGTTTTTTTTTTTTTTTTAATTAAGGTTCACCGTGTCGATACGACGAATATCATTGTAAAACTGGCAATCAATGTATTCCGAAAGCTTTTCATTGCGATGCTCAAATGGACTGTCACGACGGAAGCGACGAAGTTGGCTGTTGTTAGTGTCTGGATTTGTTATTTCCTTTAATTTAGTCTTTATCGAGATACACCTATATCGGGTATTTTTATTTAATAAAAGTGAACGGTAGACGTTTTTTAATCTTTTACTAGAATTTTGTATTTCCATTAAAAACGACGATTTATATTATAATCTACTATTAATACGAATTTTCGCAATGGTAAGTAAAAAATATTGCTATAAAAATAGTTAATGCAATATTACCGCCTAATTATCGAATATTTTAAACATTTTAAAATATATCCTCAATTTAGCGGCTTCGATGTTCGATCTAATCTTAACGGCAAAGTTCAGACGTTGTTAAATTGAAATTTATACAATTTTATTTTCCGTAGAAATTTCGATTGATATTTAGTATATTTATTTAGAATATTAACTGTAAAAAAGAATTTCGGTTTATCTTCATTCCGGATGGACAATGACGAATTAAGGTTATTTCAAATTTAAAAAGTAGCGTTTACACAAGAAGAGAAAAAAATTAAAAAGTTTACTTTAGATAAATCAGACGTCGCAACTTTATAATAAGCGTAAACTGGAAATATAATTCTTTCCATTTTCTATATTTTTGTTTTCATCCAATAGCTCAAGTTACCATTATCACTCCACCACCGCACATGGTTAATTTAGATCAAGGTGATACTTTCACCGTTACTTGCAGAGCTTACGGCGTACCTACACCGGAAGTAATATGGAGATTAAATTGGGGTCATATTCCTGCTAAATGTACAATGACCAGCACTAACGGATTCGGTACATTAGTGTGTCCGGATGTTCAGGTAGTTGTTTAATATATGCTTTTTATACTTAAAAAATTCTTTCGATAATTTTATTAATATCGATTTTTTTTTTCTTCTATTCGATAGGAAGCCGATCAAGGTGCGTACAGTTGTGAAGCATTAAATTCTCGAGGTTCAGTTTTCGCTAGCCCGGATGCCATATTAATCGTTAAACGACCGGCTCCTCCATCTTGTCCCGCCGGTACATTCAACGATTTAGCGAACACAACTAACGATTGTATTAATTGTTTCTGTTTCGGAGCCACTACAGAATGTAAAAGCGCCAATCTTTTCATATATCAGGTAAATACGAGATGTTTTTGCGTTTTTTTTTTATAAAATAAAATAAAATAAAATAAAATATTTTCAGATGTCGCCGTGGTATAGTCGCTAAAGTCCTTCGACTGTCAACTCCTCGATATTCGGAAATTCGAAATCAACTCTATGCATAAAAAGTTTATTGTAACTCTTAATTACGACGGACAGGGCGGTTGCATATTATAATTGAATGCTAGCTCATTTCGTATTTAAAAATAAACGCACAAAGTGCTTGATCACGAAAAGAATAATGTACGTAATATTAGTACGTCTTATCGCGACATCTACTAATTGTATAGACAAATTTTGAGAATCATTCCGATACGCTATACAAAATTCTTTCATCTTTCAACCGTAGAATTACGAGCATTGAAAAAAAAACGATTTTCACTCTATTTTCAAAGTTAACAATTCATTGCGCTTTTAATTATTCTAACTAATGATCTACTTACGATTATTACAGCTACCACCTCCGATAACGTTATTAAAAATAGTACACACGTATTTCAGCCCGACGAGAGGCACGATCGAATTCAACGATAAAGTTGTTTCTCCGTTACAAAATTACTTTTTTCCACTAAGCAACGAGGAAGGTTTCCAGGTATGACTATTATATTTTTTATTCGTAAGCTTCTCTCTATAGTCGCCTACTATTTTCGTCGGTTAAATTTAACTTACAAGTATTTGTTAATAGATTTTACTTGCCGAATATGTGATTTTGGATTGAGTCGAGTTTTAAACGACGAGAAAATCAATGAATCAATATAAATAACGGTGAAATCTCGCTTGAGACGAAGTTTGTGTAATACAACAATAAATACAGCAAAATGTTTATTCATGTTGTTACGAAATTGTGAATTTTCAAATTTTTTATTTGAGTCACACGTCTCTTCATATTTTTTTTTTTACGTATATGTGACCTACAGAAAACTGACGGTTTTGTAGTTTTTTCTCAATAACTCAAAAAGTACTAGATCAAAATTTTTGAGCGAAATTTTATTTAAATATAGAAAAACCAGAGAGATTAGCTTACAATCATTTGTGGCCACACAATATCTTTACAACATTTTCGAAGACTTTCGAGCGTTGGTCGCTGAATTTTTGAAATTTCTTCAGAAATTCGAATTTTTAAGTCTTCCACATGTTATGGACGTGTTTTAGTACGCGCAGCTCTTAAGGTATTCCCACAAAAAAATCGCGTAACTATGTTTCGAAACTCTTTTTTTGCACTGTCGTGAGATTCCACCCAAAACTTGGGCTCCTGCTCGTTTTAGTGTGTCATGATAACTTAAACTGGACAAAAACGAAACTCTCGTGTGTATACTAAACGTGGGGCACGCTGTTTGCGTTGTAGCAGTCTTAACAACTGCGCTATTCAAAAAACAAAACCGCCCTATATATATATATATATATATATATATATATATATATATATATATATATATATACACACACATATATATATATATATATATATGTTTTATGGGCATATAATAATCTATATTGATACATATGTATGTGTGTTTAAATGTATGAAATAGTACTATTTAATTCGACGGTATGTATGCGTATTGCAGGATTTGATGACATAATGTAGGTACAAAAAGTAAGGATAATGTTCCAATGATTGATATATTTAGGTCTCGGTAGGTAATACGGTGGTATAGAGAACTACGTCTACAGCGCGACTATTGTTGTACGTAGTACGTAAATAATATTTATAATCAAATACGCGCCCCTGAACGTTTGAATAAATATTTTATATATGTACAAAAAATGTCACGCAAATAAATTTATCTTTGCATTTTTATTAACAATTCCTAGTAGCGGTCGGTCGAATAAATACATTCTATATGCGATTTTTATATGTATTATTATATGCCTGTTTTATTATGTCGGAATTAATGTAATTATAAATGGTATTATAACGTTGAAACATTAATATAGCGGATAGGTTGAATTTAATTTTATTCTTTCGTTCGGATCAGATTCTGGGAATCTTTGAAGAAACCGATAGGTCTGTCGAGCACGGTACTTTGGCGTCCCCTTATTTCTCTTTACCGGAACATTTTTACGGGAATCAGTTAAAATCGTACGGCGGTTATATAAAATTTACGATTAAATTCGAAGCTAGAGGAACACCGTTGCAAACTCCGCTTATAATATTGTCGGTAAGATGATCTATTATTTTACTAATTTCTGTTGTTTTTTAATTCTTTACGGGGAACAGAAGTTAAAATAAATTTTACCGCGAATTCTTTTTATATATATATTTTAAATAATAAATTATTTTTAAGTATTCCGTTGACTCTACTACAAAATAAGGATACGTTACGTGTATTCACATAAATCTTAACGATGTTTTTGGAAGTTCAACTATATATATATATATATTTGTCATTTTATTTGTAGATTATTTCTACAGCGTTGTATATCATTAAGTATAAGGTCAGTTAATTATCAACGTACAGTATACAAAGGTTTACCCCAGGCGTCTTCTCTAAGCCCCATCCTTTTTAATGTATATATTTTGAATTTGTCCCAGCTCCACATTCGCTCTAGCATTTTATATGCAGATGATATCGCTGTGTTTACTTCAAATTCGAGTTTTTCTGTTGCCATGTCCAATATTAATGCTGATGTTGCTAAAATAGAACATTGTCTTTCTGACTTAAACCTTAGTGTTGAAAAGTGTGCAACAGTAGTTTTTTCAATATCGCCGATATGACACAAATGACCTTTTCATTACAACTGAAACGGGCGCTATTCCTTTCTGCTCATCATTTCGCTATTTAGGAATTATTCTGGATTTTCGGTTAACATGGCGCCCACATATTGATTAACAACTATCAATCGCGCTATTAACATTTTACGTATTTTGCATAATACAGACTGGGGCGGTGACCCTTTTATTCTATTACTACTCTTCAAATCACTAATCCGATCTAAACTGGAATATGGTTCCATGTTTTATGGAACCGCGTCAACAGTATTGTCAAGTTGGATCGTGTGCAAAATGAATGCATTAGGCTGTGTATTGGTGGTGTTAAAAGCACTCCGGTATCAGCACTAATGGCAGAGTGCGAAGTTCCACCCTTAAAACTTAGAGTTATTTAGCCCTGAAACTGTTGATACGTAGGATGAATAATTATCGCTTCCTTTTGTTTAACACGTTCAGTCATATCTAACTGGCGTTTTTCAAATAGAAAAATGTCCCTGCTCTGTTCCGTTATAACAAGGCTGGAGGAGTTTCGTGCACATCTCACGTGCATGCAAGCTCTTTTTCAATTTATGATATCATGTTTTTACTTCTTCAACAAACAAAATTCATCCTTTTTCCCTGAAAACTGTAGTCTGTATCCTTCTACACTAATCCTTGTCACTTTCAATATGTTTCCACTACACACCCTTGTTTACACGGATGGATCAAAGTAGGAACGGGAGTAGCAGTGTTCGTTCCAGCTTTCAATATTAGTAACATGTACAAATTATGCCAAGAATGTTCAGTATTTACTGCAGAATGTGTAGCAGTACTACAAGCCTTGTCAATTCTACCGGACTTAAATCTTCGCGGAAATTACCTTATTATTACCGATTCCAAAAGCGTGGTAACGGCTGTAGACAATAAACGTAGCGTGTCAGATACAATAATTGGTTTAGTTTTGCTAAAACTGAATAATTTGGAACGTGTGGGAATATCTGTGTCCTTCTTGCGGATGCCGGGTCATAGAGGTATTCCAGACAACGGATTTGTTGACTCATTGGCACGCGTCGTCTAGTGGTGCGGAGCTCTCCTTAATAACTTACAAAGATATCATTCACTTTATTCAGCTAGAGCATATGGGAGCTAATGTACACTGAGAGCACTAGTCAGTCGCCTCTCACTTATTACTATCACCTCCAGCCGTCTCTCCCCAAACTCCCGTGGTTCTATCTGTTTAAGAACATTAGTCGTAAGAGAATTGTAATCATCAGCAGATTGCGATTTGGACATCATTTGTTGCCTGACCGTCTTTTCCGTATGCAGCTTAGAGAAATTCCCCTCCCATAACAGGCAGTCTGCAACCCCGATCATGTCTTTTTTTTTAATTCTCTGCTGTAGCGCCGTTGCGTTCGGAGCTTTACCTTATCTTGCTACGTTCTTCGAGTATTACACCTCCGTATAATGTATCGTCCCTTCTACATCTGGATAATCTACAATTATTCCCCCATATAGCGACGTTTCTAGAGAAGTCAGCATGCTTGATTGAGATGTAGATGGTCCCCACAGTATCACGTTGGGTAAGCTGTAAAAACACCCCATTTATATATTATATATATATATATATATTCATATGTAATAAAAAAAAAAAAACGGTTTCAAAATATTTTTTGTGTATTAACAATTAATATGTAGCCAATTACTTGGGATCAAACGTTTGAAAATAAATTAGTAAATTAGCACAAAAACCAGTCAAATAGGAGACTGTGAATTGACTGTCAAAAAATAATTAGTATTAAATACGATACGTAAAATAAAATATGCTGACTATTATAGTACCTTGTTAGACGATTGCTGGAGGCGCGTATAGAGACGCTCAGCTTAGGCAAAATTTAAACGAATGTAAATTACTTTTTTTTTTACTAACATCGCTGAAGATACTTTTATGAAATTACTTTAAGAAGACAGAATTGAAAGTTACAGACAGGAAATATTCGCGGATCGATAATTAGAACTCGAGTATAATTTCGAACATATCATCCGGGAAATGAAATCAACGTGGATAAATTCTATTTATCGAAAGAAAGAAAGAAAGAAAAGAAGTATATTTTGATTGATTAAATTTTACAAGAAAAGAATAACTTATAATGTTCTATCGTTCCGAAATATAATTAATTAACCGATAAACTTAATAATAGTTTTTAAAAATATATGCATAAGTGATAGTTATATACATTTATTGCTTAATGAAATTTACAGGAAAAATTAAACCTGCAACGTGTAATTCATAAGTAAATTTTAAACATAATGGTTAAAATAATTTATAAAACTTAAAGAGGAAAAAAACAAAAAATATATCAAATAAAATTTATCTATAATATCATCGAATTTTAAATGCTACCCTAGTAAGATATGTTTAATTCTCGTCTATGTTTATATTTGTTATACCTGCGTCGTAGAGACTGATAATCGTAGTTTCCAATTTCATTGACATTTCGGTCAGCAGACATTATGCGTTAAAAAATTTTAAGGTCCTGTTTTTTATTATTTCTTGTATATAGGGATAGTTTAAAATGTCACGCATTATTTTAGCGAGGTCTTCGAATAAACACGATTACACGATTATAAATTTATTTCGTTAGTAATTAATGAAAACTCGTTTATTTAATTAAATTACTCTATACGTGCTAAGAGTGCAAGTGAGCTATTTACAAAATACGTATTTTCGAAAACGAACATAATAGCGCTAAACAATATTTTATATTTTATATTTTACGTTCGCAGGGTAACGGTTATAAATTATATCACAAAGAACCGACGTTTTATTCGCGACAGAAGAAAGATATTTCAGTGAGAATATTCTACGGATATTGGTATAAAGAATTGCAGAACAAAGGTGATGTACCTGTTTATACGCCTGAAACTTTAGCTACGCGTGAAGAAATCATGATGGCTTTGGCCAATGTAGATCATATATTGATACAGTAAGTAATGCGGTTTATTCTTTTTAATTAATTCGAACGGCGCCTGCAAGTTGAGATAGATTTACTTGCTCCCCGAGAAAAATTATTCTAATGCGATGTAATTAGTTGCAAGAATTTTTCATTATTGAAGTATTTGTTAAGCTGAATACGTTTTACGTTTAATCGTAATTACCATTTTATTGTAGTTGTCCTTAATTACGCGTATTGCTGAAATACGTAATTTATGTATTTCTTAATGTGTAATTGTTATACAGTTGTCCGATTATATTCGGCTTTTGTTTACACTACCTTTCTAAATTATTTTATAGCATCGTTCGATTTGTTTAAAGATGAATGTTAAATCCTTTTTTGTAATTTTTGACTTTTAATAATTATAGGATACAATTTGTCGATGACAAACAAATTGCTACTTCCATCTCAAACGTTCGTGTGGATTCAGCGGGCGTCGTTAACACCGGTCAAGGCCAAGCAGCATACGTGGAAGAATGCCGTTGTCCGATTGGTTATTCGGGACTTTCGTGCGAGGTCAGTATGTTTTACACATTTTGTATGTGTTTGTTGTGAAATTCGTCGAATTGTTAAAAAAAAAAAAAAAAAAAAAAAAAAAAGTATAGTTTATATTTAAAAAGTTTTTTCGAGTGACTTAAATTTTGTATCGTCTACGCAGACGTGCAGTTCAGGTTATAATCGTAGAACTGATGGTCCTTGGCTCGGACAGTGTTATAAAGAACCTCAGGTGTGTCCACTCGGAACATACGGTGATCCTGAAAGGGCGATACCTTGTAAACCTTGCCCTTGTCCTAGTACTTCTTCGCCGAACCAGTAAGTGTTAGACGATGTGAAATTTTAATTTTTTTGTGCATTCGCAAGATATTTAGTAGCACATTTTGAATATTTGTTGAAATCCGAATTATATTATTTACCGTATAAAACATGTAATGATTTTTAATTGGTATAGGTTTACTAGATCTTGTTATCTGGATACCGATGGTCAACCAACTTGTAGATGTCCGGCCGGATATGCAGGCCGTCGTTGCGAACAGTGTTCATACGGTTACGTCGGTAATCCGCTATATCCAGGAGACTATTGTAAATCTGGTAAATGATTCTTAATTTGAAACGTTTTTATTGTACTATTGCGATTTATTTACGAAGAATATTTTACATTCACTGTTTAATTTCATATTATTGCAAATTTAGAAGATTCAATGACTATTTTTTGAATATTATATTTGAAAATTTTACGTTCCACTGATCGTGAGATGTTAATCTAATGTCGGATGAACGAAATTAAAAATTGATTATTCTTAATACATTTTCAAAAGTACATTTAACCGCTTCAATACCACGCTTTATGTATCATTATTGCATATCGTTACATTTTGTTGGCACGATGGTTTCAGCAATATGTGATCCAGATGGAGCTGTATCTTCGGTTCCAGATCCTATCTCAGGCCAATGTACTTGTAAGGTAAATGTTCCTATTTTTGTTATCTATTCTTGGTATTTGCATAAGATTTTTAAAAAATAATAATTAATGTGTATTCGTTTTTTTCGTTTTGTTGCTGCTTAATCCAATGTGTAAATGGTAAGTTTCAAAAGATCGTATGAATAAAAAAAATTTAATAAATATTCTTTAGTGGGGGGTGCACTTTTCTCTCGTTTTTTTGAGACCAAAAGAGTATACTTAAAATAAATGAAAAGTATTTAATATAGTAATTTTTATGGTCTAGACTTATGAATATTAATTTGTATTAGAATCAATCTATGTGAAACTGAGTAGCAACAGGGTAGCGAGTGATAGTATTTAGGATATATTCTCCAATACTGTGCTCTTATTATAACGTATTCGGTTATAACGCCTTCTGCGACCAATACATCAGAAATTTTCAAATTTCTTTATCCTTTATCGGAATATAATTTATTTGCAGCAAAGATGTAAAGTAGGATAAATGTTCGTTTTTCTGCACCAAACTGCATTTCGCATCGATTGTTTTCCGTCAATTTACATTTGTTTAAGTTGTACTTGGCTCGTGCTACTCCCATTCTTATCTGTTTGCGATTTTAAATCGTTTCCCTTTGGAATAGATTACGTAACATTACTAGCACTTTAAGTTCTCCAAGCTACCATTCCTAAAATGCTATGTCCAGATTTATAATCTTTCGTTAGCAAGTCCTGTGTAGCTATTCACCATGCTTTTAGACCTATGTAGTGAACGGATTTTTTCAATAGCTTTTCAAGATATAAACATTGCTATCAAAGCATAAACAAATTTCGATACGCGAACGACACTATATTAAGCATTGAAAATTTTAAAAACTGCAGTTATTCTATATGTGAGTTTTTTTGGTAAATGAAAAACAACTCCGGATCAGGAAATAAACTTTTCGTGGGGAATAAATGACTTTCTATGATTAGCATTTACCTTCTGAAATTCGATATGGAATTAATTTGTGGAGTGCACCGTAGAAACATGAACTTGAAAGCACAATCAATAAACCACTCGGAAACATTTGAAATGTGGAACATTCGTCGTATAATGTTGAAAATATTATGAGTACTAAATCAAATTATCAGTAGTTAGTGTTGAAAGATTAATAAAAATTCGATAAACAAATTATATTACATTCATTACTACGTTTAATGCCAGAGGAAAAAATACATGGAGGGAAGCGTAGAATTCGTCATAAACCTGTTTCATGGAGTTCAAACCCATGATTACAGGAGGAGCGTGTACTGTTTTGAAAATCTGTGTCGAATTAAAGAAAAGTGTTCCCTCCTTTTTCTTACATAATATTTACTGTATAATAATTGCTACACTCATAGAGTATAGTGGTACATGGAGAAGATGAATTATTTTTTTCATTCTATAAACTTATATGATTTAATATATTTAATTTGGATATATAATTGGATTTCATAAACGAGATTAATTTTTTTTCATCTTAATCTCATGTTGAAGAAGCATGATATGTTATCTAGATTGAGAATTTCACTTTGTAAACATGCCAGTTCATGAATAATTAGTATATATATATATATTATATATATATATATTTGTGTGTGTGTGTGTGTGTCTGTATGTATGTGTATATATATGTATGTATATAATTACAGGACTTTACTACCGGTCAGTATTGTAATCAGTGTAAACCTAATACATTCTTCCTTTCATCTGGGAACGTATTTGGATGTATTAGTTGTTTCTGTATGGGTACTACTAACCAGTGTCAGAGCTCGAATTGGTATCGAAACCAGGTAAAGAAACCATTATGTATAATTTATGGTTTATATGTTTTTATTTTAAATAAAATACAAAATCTTTTTTGGCGGTTATCACGGTAGTTAACAAAATACGAGCAACATTTTGAAGCGTAAATGAAGTTGCTGAGCGTTTAACATTCATAAACACTCTACTTACCGAAATAAATAAGTATTGTGTTATTGTGTTTTTGAAATGTGTAAATTTTTCATTGCATTTTCTGTGATCATGCTGAATGTAGTTTGAAACTAACATATTTTTTTATTTATTTATGTAATGATTTATATTTTATCTATATTATCAGGAAGGATATTTTTTGTTATACAAATAGGTTATATGTGTTTGATAGCAAAATTTAAAAAATAATTAGTTCATTTTTGAACTTAATGCTAAATGTGTAAGGGGGTGGTGTATCAATTGATGGCGTCATCTGAGAAATAACTAACCAGATTCTTAAAGAAATTGACAATAGTAAGCTGGAGGTATGGGCTCCAAATAAATGTGGACAAAACAAAGATTATGATCATTCAGCTCTTATCCTCCCCAAAATGGATGTTTATATGTTGTCAACAACTTTGAGGGGAGCCACGAATTTTTTAAATGACATGAACAGGTTGCAGCGTATCTGACGTGATGCGAATATCATAAATCTTAGGAAAACGTAATTTACGTATTACGTTTTCCTTAGTTAGTCAATCTTTACATACGACTCAGAGATGTGAGTAATAAATTATTCAGATGAGCGGTATATTAAGGCATTTAAAATGAACTGTTGGCGTAAAATGCTCGGGTTAAGATGTTATGATAAAAGTCGATCAGTATTTAAAAGGATTAATGTAGGAAAACGGTTATCAGAAGAAATGTAGGAAAACGGTTATCAGAAGAAATACACGATAGGGTATGAAAATTTCCCATTCACATAATATTGTCCAGCCATTGGTGTTTGGGGCAGAATAAATGGATGCAGAAGTAAGAACTGTCATGAGGACCGTGCAATTGTGGATGACTCGTTATCGATTCGCGATAGTCATGATCAATTTTGATCAACATGAATTTTGATAAACAAGATATCGATGATATATATGTGTGTGTGTGTGTTTAAATTTATATGTCTTACAATGTTATATACGACTTTATGTTATTAACATTTTAGATTGTTTCAACGTTTACAAGGGATAGTCAAGATTTTAAAATAGCCGAAAGACGTAATTTAAAAGCCAGCTCTGCAGATTTTGTAATTAATCCCAATGAGAAGGAAATCGTGTATTCTAGATTTCCTACAACAAAACAAGGCGTTAGTATTTATCAGTTCTAATTAATTTAAATGTTAATATTTTTTATGATTATGATTAGTATTTATGGAAAAATCTTCTTTTAGTCGTAACTCCACGTAGGAGTATCGTGATCAAGGTAACAGCCTTTATTTTCTGCCTCCATCTTTGACGACCTTCGGCATGATGACCACATTTTGAAAATGTCATCCGAGTTGCAGCAATCACTGCATTTGCCCATCTAATTAGTATTTTTTCTTTTGGTCGCACACCATTCATTCTTCTCATAACCATTGCTCTTTCGATTCCATCGTGTTTATTTCATAATACGTACGGGAACTTCCGTTGTTAATCTGCGGATTGTACCAATTCCATTCAAAATAGACGCATTAATACGCTTTTCCATAAAAAAATAAAAATAAAAAATTGTTGTATTATTAATGACGGTGTTGCATTATTATCAGTTCGATATCACGAGTTGCGTCTGTTTTTCTAGCTAGCTAATTGAATTATTTTTGACTAAATTATAATAGATGTAGCTGATCATCCTGCACTTATAAACTGTTTGATATTTTAATAATTTTTACAGGTTCATTATTGGATACTACCACTGAAATTTTTACACGACAAGATTACTTCGTACGGAGGTTATCTAAATTACACCGTACGTTATGTTCCAGTTCCCGGTGGTCAGTTGTCTAGAAATATTGCTCCTGATGTACAAATTCTTAGTGTACGTATAATATGTTTTTTTTCTTTACTTAATTTTGCTAATTATTGTGTATATATTATATATATATATATATATATATATATATATATTGTATAATCTTAAGACCTTCTTGCAAATTATCTAAAAATTATATCAATAAACCCAAAGTTAGTTGATTTTGAAACCCATAACAAATAGCCAGCATTGGAAATTAGACATGAAAAATGCGGTAGACAAAGAAATATGCGGTACCGTTAAAAGAAAAAATGTAAAAATTTGACTCATCAACAGGTAAGTAAACTGGCCAATTTTTTTAACCAATATTTTAACTTAAATGACAACCATTGTATAATTTGATTCCACATAATCCCAAAATGAAAAAACACCGCTATATTTGATAGAGTTAAGATGTGTGATATATATTAATATGAAATACAAGATGGTCCGACGGAAATACTTATAGGAAGAAGACTAGACTTTGTAACGTGATGGAGGAGATGGTAAAACTGAAGTGGACCTGGGAACGGCAACATAGCCAGAGAGAAGGATAATAGACGGTCAAAATTGGAATGGTGGCGCTTCTTAGGAGAAGAAACATTGGCGCATCAATGATTTATTTGTGTGACGATATAACTCAGGGAACGGGGAAGAACTGGATTCATAAATCTCAGAACCGGGGCGAATGGAAGAGATTGATGTAGAACCTATGTCTAGCAATGGGCCGATATAGGATATATATGTATTCATCTTATAAGGATTGGCATTTATTTATATGGAATCCGCAAGCATATGTATGTATCATAAATAAATATTGGGTCGATATATGTGAAAAACAAGTAACTCGAGTAGACCAAATACGATGTCAGAATGTATTTTAAAGTTTATATGATAAATTTTAATTAAATAATAATAATAATAATAAATTAAATTTATAGATACATATTTATAATGTGGTCAATTTCCTGTAATCACGCCGTTTTATTTTTCGGAGTAATTGTGACAATTTTATTAATGGCATACTTTATCAACATGCAGTTTTGAACGTAGCAAAACTGAAGTTTATCCATTCGATACGTATAAGCCGTAACAAACACCGCTGGAATTATTTCGATATCTGTGTACCGTTCGAGTTCTCCAACTATGCAACTCAGTAGGGATTCTCATAATTTCTTACACCATAATTTTTCTATTCACGCTTAAATATTTATTATCAATGCTGCTGATTAAGTTCTTGGTATGTACTTCCAAAGTATGAAAAAATGTTCTATTGTTTCAATATTTATTCCTTGTATTCGAACGTGTACAATTTTCTCTTAAAGTTTCAACTATAATTTATATCAATATCTAATTTTACAGAGTGATCAAAAGTTATTAAAACCGGCATACTCACTCATCTGCTTTACGCCGCTCTAGTTTGGTGTTCAGCAGACAGGTGTGATATCCTTTTTTTTTTTTTTTTTTTTTTTTTTTTTAATGGGGATGCCTTTACAGCTTACCCAACGTGGAGCCGTAATAATCACTAACTCATATTCTTATGAACTCGGACAACTTCTCGAGAAAAGTCGCTATGTCCGGGAATAAATCTAGATTCTCAACATGTAGAAGGGACATTACATTATAAGGAGGACCACCACGAGATGCGTAAAGTAATTTGAGATACAGTTCAGAACGTAGTGCTGTTAATGAAGGACATTCGAAGAACACGTGATCGGGGTTGCAGACTACACGACCAGCATGTAGAGGACAATACGGATTATCTCTAAGCTGCATAACGAACAGGCGGTCAGGCAACAAGCAATGCCCAAACCGCAATCTGCTGATAAGCACAATTCCTCTCCGCTTGATGTTTTTGAAAACGTAGAACCATGGGAACCTAGGGAGAGACTTCAAATATACGAAATCATCGCCTCCGGATTATATTAAAGAAACGCCGATATTTTAACATTTTACTCATCGCTGTTGCGAAATATCCGATTCGGACGTTTTAAAAAAAAGTATCCAAGATTACAACTATCACTCACTAAGGCACACAGATATATATAGAATACAAGCATAATAGGCGATTTAATACATTCATAAAGTTCATTTATTTTACTTTGAATGAAATTTTAACACATTCCGTCGCAATGTCCACTCTATATGATGCGTTAAATTAAATTAGTTAATCTAGATTTTTTTTTTTTTAATTTTTCACGTATTTATTGTTCGTGTACATACAGCGTTAAATTTTAATACGCGGGGTTTTATTTTTGTGTACAAAATTACATAAGGTAAATTCGTTTAATTTTGAAATATCGTGATTAAAGTGTTATAGTTTCTGGTTCTTCATTCTCGGTTCATTTAGTTGATCCGAATGTCTTTAAATAAATATTTATTCATTACATCTCGATTAAATTAATTTGCGTTAGAAAATAAACTATAAGTATTTTTTATCCGTTTAGGGTAATAAGATAGAGTTATTATACTTTTCGAAAGAGACTGTTCAAGCAAATGTTTATCAAACGATGAGCGTGCCGTTATTGGAACAATATTGGCAACGACCGGACGGAGCCACAGCAAACCGCGAACATTTATTAATGGCATTAGCAGATCTTGATGCGATTCTGGTGAAAGCTACATATACAACGAATACTCAAGAAGTGGCGTAAGTCCTGTTTGAATTTATTTTTACATAAAATCGACATTCATTACAGCATCTCGTGTCCGTTATCGTTAGCTAAAACGCTGGTAGTTCTATGTCAAACTTATCACTGTTAGTAAACTGTACCTATCTGACAGATTCTGTTTTCTTCCCTTGCTATTCTCCCTGTAATTTTAGGCTGTATCATTCTGGCTGTCATGATCAAAATGCTTCAGTTTACGATTTTTTTTTTTGCAACATCCTTGCATTTATTTCGAAATTGGCGTTAAGAATTTTTTTAGATAAGTACCGATAATTATGATTAACATTTGTTATCGATAGCGTTGGCGATCATTTAAAAGTTGGTTTCCTTGTATAATTAGAAAAATTTATAATAAAAATCGTGTTTATTTTATCTATCAGATTTTCATTAATAAACATTGCGTTCGGACTTCCACAATCGACAGTTCGTACTCAGAGTCATCAGAATGACCTCTCGATATTCGTAGGCAGTTCCTCCTAACTAACTTTGTAATCCAGTCAAAAGCTTCTGGATTATTCGTAAATTACTTCCATCTGCTCTCTCATCCTCTTCGCGACTTTCTCAATCGGTTGTTACAACTATCTTGAACAACATCTTATCAAAAATAAACATTCTAAAACGGAATATATTAAAACATTCAATCGCTATGCTGCCACGGTGAATGGAAAGTCCGATAAAGCTGTATCTATCAATCATCAGTTTGAGGAAAGAAAACCTACCAATCCGGGATAAAAAAAAGTCCCGTTCTATACTGACGTATCCTCATTCGATGTGCTTGTTAGCTGCTCTATCCTCATAAACAGTATCGTCATTATGAGGTATTCGTTTCCTCGGTCATTTTCAATCCTTTCAGTCGAATTTTATGCGATTTATCTCGCCGTAGACTTCATATTAAGCTGTAAAATCCAACCGCCATCTGTTGTATTATCCGAATCAGCTCTCAACTTCTTATGCAATGTATTCAGCAACGATAAGTATCCTATAGCTACAAACCGAGCCAATTGGTTAGTCTCGTTTCCGTAGATTCTAGCTCATGCCGGGATTCCGAGGAATGAACTGTCAGGCAGAGCAGCGAAGGAGGCTGTTACGTTGTTGCCGATCCCAAACGTCCCAATTCCAGCTATTGATCTACAGAAGTCAAATCTAGACTTTTTCCTCCGTGACTACAAAGGTGGCAGCCGACTTCTTCATTAAAAAAGTTTCGCCATTAAATCAGTCCAAACTCAAAGACGAATCTAACTAATCTAATCGTGTTCTTACTCATGTTTCGTCTGTACTCTTTGATTTAATTCCCTCTACCTCGTGTATCTATCCTCAGTTTGCTCTATACAAGGCACGTTTATTTAGATTAATAATAATAATAAAACATCTACTTGGTAAAATTGTATATTCTGATTTCGAATTCTTAATATTCCGCTTATCGTTTCACCTCTTACTTTCGAAAATGGTTCCTTCTTTTTATATTCAAAATAATTCGAATTTAATGTTCTACCGTTTGCTATAATATTTGTCAAATTTTTCAACGCGCGCGCGCGTGTAGTTAATAAGTTAAAATTTATGTGTATATTTTTGAATGATGTTAATTTTATTAAAAATGTAATTTCAAAGAAATCGTGATGGTTCGACAAATAAATAAAATCAAACATTAGAAAATCGAATAAAACAAAAAAAGGCCCAAGCAACAAATTTTAACAAATCGAAATGTATGTTTCAATTTTTATTCCTTTATTTTAACTATATCCGTTTTTTATTCCGGATCGTAAATTTAAATTTTCGGTATTATGTATAAAAATTAGCTAATGTCTAATTTGTCGGGGTAAATTAATTTCCGAAATAATTTAGTTAATTTATCGACACTGTTAAGTTTAAGTTTTTAATAAGCCAGACGTAATTAGTAATTTGAATTAATTACCGCTAAATACGATTATTTACGTAGGATACAGTACGTATCGTTGGATATTGCCGAAGAACGTAACACCGGCCAGAAACGGGCTTATGAAGTTGAGGAATGTTCTTGCCCTGCTGGACATCGTGGCTTATCGTGTCAGGATTGCGATGTCGGCTATACGAGAGTAGATCAAGGATTGTACTTAGGCATTTGCGAATTATGTAGTTGCAACGGGCACTCTACCGAATGTCATCCGGAAACGGGTGTTTGTTTGGTACGTGTCACGTTTATAATTTTATTCGTATCTATTATTACTTAATTAATTTACCGTGTTGATGTTTAAAACGTAGCATATTTTGTACACGTTAACAGAATTTTATTCTCTTTCTAGAATTGCGGTAATCATACTATGGGTGATAAATGCGAAAGATGTATCCCCGGTTATAAAGGAGAACCCGAAAAAGGGGAAGCGTGTTTGCCGCTGGATCCAACTGGTTGTAACTGTGATCCTAGAGGAATCTCGGCGATGGGATGCGTCGACAACAGATGCATTTGTAAAGTAAATAATCTATTCGTTTCTCTAAAATTAGTACGGTAAATAATATCGTCATTTCTAACCTGTTTACCGATATTGTTAATAATAAATAAATTAATTAATTAATTTTTCTAATTTGTAACTTACGATTAAGTATGTTTTATCGGAATTGTTCATATTTTAGACGAACGTTGCGGGATCAACTTGCTTTAGATGTAGATCGGGCACGTTTGATTTGCACGAATCCCATCCCGAAGGATGTATTTCATGTTATTGTTCCGGTGTGACGGATCACTGTAACTCGTCGAATTTATTTATCACTCAAATACCGATGCAACTTATCGATCAGTCTCACGGTTTCACATTGACTGATCGGTTAGTTTTTCTTTTAGTACATTTTCGACTGTTTATCGTACTTTATTTGTTGCGGTTTTATAATTAATTTTGTCCGTTGCGAAATTCAGATATGCCTCTTCTCGTAAAAGAAATTCTTAATAAGAAACATTTACTCCTGTTAGTAGTACGTAGGAAATGTAAAAAAAAAAAATAAATAGATGGTAGTGCATTATCTGATGAAACACCGGGTATATTTATCGTAAACTCGTATCACATTCCGTAAAGTACGTTCAACCGGTTTGGACAGTCGAATTGGAAATATTCATTTTTCAATCGAAATGAAACTTCGTTAATTTGCGTCGCGATTGTTATAATCATTATGCGACGATATTTATAATAACCGATGAGTTTTTATATTCAACCGTAGAATTCGGGATTTTTTTTTTTATAAATAACCCGCGATATTGTTTTTAAAGTGATAGCGTGTACTATTTTCTTAAAAAAAAAATAAATAAAATACAAATACATATTACTTTTTTATATCGCGAGTATCTTAATATTTAAAAAATTTCATCGTCTATGTTTCGACGTATAAATTTTGTTAAATAATTTTCTTCATTTTTTCTCCGCTGGGAAAGTACAAATATATTTCTTAAACCGATTGAATTACATTTAAAAGATAAATGTAAATAATACTGAATTGGAATAAATCGCAGAAACACGAAGTATAACAGATATTAGAAGAGACGAATAGAACAAATGTGCATTTAATAAAAAAAAAATCAATATTAACACGTACGAACATTAGTATAGACTTGCAAAAATATACGTTCGCAGTGCGCTTAATTACGATTGTGATAATTGGTGCTTAACAGCGTAGGAAATAAACTTTATTCAACGGAGATGCTAAAAAAAAAATAAAGCTGTTAGGACATGTATTAAGATATAATAATTTCATAAAAAATATAATAGGAGTAAAGGCAAAAAGGGAAGAGTTAGACCGAGAACATCTATAATGAATAGTGTATACGAGCGCTTGAATATAAGTAAACATCAAGACCTTCGGAGACACTGGGTACGAAGGAATGACTACAACGACGAGGCCAATGCCTCGATCATTTGGTGAATTAAAAAAAAAAAAAACTAAAGTAAACAATTCTACATATTCGGATTTTAACGTGGATTTAAATATTAATTTGTAAGTTTATCAAAATTGTAGGTAATTTTGCTTCTTTTTTAGTAATAAAATACGTACGTTTATTACTATGAAAATTATCTAATTTCATAATAATTATTTTTCTGATTTTGTTTTACTTTTTCAAGTGACCGACTAAGAGTAATCAAATCGGACTTTATATTAAATGTTCGTCAGAATCAGATAGGCTACGATTATACTACTGAACGTGGTCAACAATTATTCTGGTCATTACCTCCGGCATTCACTGGTGACCGAGTAAGTATATACATATACAATAAATAAATGCGGACTTGATTTTCAAGTATAGATATCGGCAACTAATTTGATTAAGTTTCTATCTTCTAACGTGACGATATCGACGAGATAAATGCTCAGAGAAACTCGCAACGGATGTAGTTACTATTCGGAATGATTTAATTACGAATTATTTTTTAGATTATCCGTAAAAATGCTTGTGTTTTTTTTTTTAATTTATTGCGCGCGATTTTAAATTTGTTAAATGTTTTGCACACTTGTCAGTTTATTCCTATACTTTCATTGCTATGTTCAAGACACATTTGCTGGAACTATTATAAATACGGCGATTTAGCCTGTTCATTTATGCGTTATATCACTCTCCGTTTCAAAGTTTTATATTCGTGACGTACATAATGTTATGTTCAAAAATTCGACGAAAAACGAAGATTTTTTTCGGCATTTACATATATATTTCGTTAGTTCTCAGTTATTAAGGTTGATCCGACTCGGAGTGGACGTAGTATCTATTATTATCATTATTGAATAATCGTAAAAATTACTATAAATCTATTTATTTTTGAATCTTTCTCGATATATAATGCAATACGACTGTCTCTTCCGATTATTATTGCGATCTGAATAAATATTATTTTTATTTCTCCTTTTTATTAAGCAGATTGTTTTCAAGTATTACATGTATGCCTCTATGTAACAAATTATCCGCTGCGGCACTTTATTCAATGGTTCTGCCGCTTAGATCTAGCTGAATTTGATGTCGACTTTAAGTGAACTGGTCGATTGCGATTTATTGACAGATACCATAAGAAAAAGTCGTATCAGCGTCAAAGACCCATGTACGCCGTTATGCGTGTGGAATATAACATCGTTTAATTATCCGCTGCGACATTTTACGGTGACATTGATCCGAGTTGTCCAATTTTCAATGATTCTGTCGCTTAGATCTAGCTGAATTTGAGCGATAGCATTGGTAATGTCGACTTGAACTGGCCGATTGCGATTTATTGACAGAGATACTATAAGAAAAAAGTCTATCAGGTTCAAATTGCGCGATCTCGGTGACCAATTCATGTTACATCTATGAAAGATTCGTTCTCGCAGGCCCGTTGTATAGTAACGCCATCACGGACACGGGGTGATTTGTCACAGAATAATAACATATATTAGATGCAAAAACATCATGGTCCTATAGCCTGCCCAGACCTACCCCTATTGCAAAATCCGATGTTGTTTTTATATTATTTGTACGTATATGGTAAAGACTGTTAATTTTATTTCGTTTTTAACTTTACCGCGCGTATCAATTATAAAGAGTTTCAACCGTTTTTTATTTTGTCTCATCATTTGTTTATAATTTATGTGATTAGTCGTGTGTTTTAATTGATAGTTGATTTTTATTCGTTTACAAACGTAAACAACTTGGTAAGCTGAAATATTAAACCCGGTATTAAATATTAAGGAACTTTTACGTTATATATATACATTATTGTCTTATGCGAAATGTAATTATTAAAAAATGTGAATGTTTTTGCGTACTCTAGGTAAATACGGTGATATTTTTTTTTTACAGGTAACATCATATGGCGGTAACTTAACTTGGACTCAATTATATACAGCACCTTCGTCTGCCATATTGAATTACGATACAGATGTTGTAGTATACGGTAATGGTATCTCGATACATTGGACAAATGACGTTCCACTTACTCCCAATCTTAGCGTGGTATGATATACTTGCTGTTGATGTTAAAACGCTTCATTTTTATTACATTTTTTAACATATTTTTTTATTCGTAATAAATAAATATATTCGTGATTTAAGGTTGTTCGGGATAATCGTAAATATATATTTTAACGTAGCGTAACAGAATAAAGCACGTGTTCCTTCGCCAGATTTGACCAGATCCGTTAATTAAAATATAGTATATAATTGTGTAATTGGTAACGATTTTCTCGATAATTAGTGTACATTGAATTTAAAAAGATATTATTTAATTATTTTCACCGAAAAAACAAAAACATAATAATACTAATTAATCATCATGATTTGTGTTTAACGTTGTACCGGCACATTTTACGTTTAAAACTAAAAACAAATTTATAAATTGCGTCCAATTTTATAACAAAACAAAACTGTCGTATATAAAACAATCTCACGAATAATCTTTATAAGATTAAACTAATTATATATTCGTACGCGTTATCAACATTTATCGTAACAAGTACTTTATTTACTAGTTCTTTTTTAACATTTATAATCCTGATATTTTTAATATTTTAACGGATATTTTTGTACTTGATTTTATTTTTATTTTTTATAAGACGCGAACTGTACCGTTCATAGAAGGAGGATGGAGGAGACTGATATCGAATGGACCACAGCGAGCTACTAGAAATGATATAATGCTGGTTTTGTCATCTGTGGAAGCTATTCTTATTAAAGCTGTTTACGCCTCGCAAACGTCTTTAACCTACATCAGCGACGTAAGTTTAGACACGGCTATATCAGAAAGTACTGGACAAGCGAGAGCCACGCATGTCGAAAGTTGCCGATGTCCAACCGGTTACAAAGGATTTTCTTGCGAAGTACGTTACTTTTAAAAGATACTAGAAGATTAAAAAATATTGTATGTGAAGTATGTATTAATAAAAATAATTTATATTTATCGCAAAATGTAAAAACATTAGCCATCTACATGAATATTTTATTATATATACACGACACCAGATTACTAAATCGAGGGTAAATATTTTAGCGTACTTAATTCTTTATTTTCGATGTTAAAGTGTACGTATATAATGCTCGTTCTATATTTAATACGACTTATTCGAATTAATTTATTCTTTTATAAAACATATGGATTATGTTTCATTTACATTTATGGTAATTTATAAAAGTGTACCGGTTCTTTGTCTTTGAAGATCAGCTAAATTTAGAAGTTTTGCATGTTGATTGCATTTTGAATACAAGAATATTTCCTGTTTTCTTAAATCTTACTTTAATCATTACCGATTTAGTGCTATTTTAGTTTTCTAAATAATGTTTTCATCTTGGTCGTATTTGATTATACGATTACATTTACATTAGCTGAATTTGTCAATATAATTTCTCTGAAAACTTTGGTTAAAATTTCTGTATTTTTTATTTATCTCATTTTATTCGTGCATTTTTATTGGAAAAACTATTATATAAAATATCTTTCGAATACGTCGGTATAATTATACCGACTTTATTAACGGTTTTCTAGTGTGGCTATCTAAATATGTCGATTATGATAAATATACAAAAAAATATATGGCTAGAAGATAAAGTTTGTTTAATTATTGTATGTTGTAACATTTACGGCTTGGAAAAAAGTAACTATACTTCAGTTTTAATTGTTGCGAAAATTAAAATTGAATTGGATGTCGCGCGCACGTCGTATTTTATCCACAAATGAGTTAACGTCGGTAAAAAAAATTGTCGATATAAGCATTTTTGTATTTTGGGTTATGTAAACTTCGGGAATTTTATTTATTCAAATTTATCGTTCTACGTAGATTTTATTGCGCGAGTTTAATATACGATTATGCGACAATTTTTTACTAGGGGGAAACCTTACAAAATATTTCTCGACATCAAATTCTTTACATTCATATTGTTCGATTAATTAGTTTCAAAGTTAACCCTTCTAGTTATAAATGAGGTAATTTTTAAATTAGTGCGTTCTAGTTGTTTAAATTTTATTATATTTAATATGGAATTGATTAATTCTTTATTTTTAATGCGGTCAATATTTCAGAAAATTTCTACAAATTCTTGTTTAATAAATAGGAATATATAAAAGTTGGATAATTATTTATATTTTCAAACCGCATGTATATGCGAACGGGATATATACGTGTATATGTATATATATTTATATATTTATATATATATATATATATATATATATATATATATGTGTGTGTTGATGTATTGGAGAGTAGTGATTTTATGAATTAACAAAATAAAAACAATGTTAATCACTATAAAATTTATTTTATTTTCGCAAAGCTTTTTGATATATTAATTATTTGGAATAATAAGTTGAAAACTTATGAATTAAATAAATTTGTAACAGAATTAAACAACTTTAAGAAAAACATTCAATTTACAGTAGAAATAGGTAATAAAAATATAAATTTCTTAGATTTAAATATTAATATAAACAATAATGTATTAGATAAGATAACAAACACTAACAGATGTAATAATTCCAAATGATTCTTTTCATACAAAATCACAGCTTAAGAAATTATTGTAATACAGCCAAAATTATTTTAAGTTGTAATAAAAACAAACTTAATAAAGAAAAAAATATCATTAAGCAAATTGCCATAGCAAATAAATACAATCCGAATATAGTAGATCAATTATGAAACAAACCGAAAAATAGCAGTCCTCTACAAAACAAGAAAGAAAAAGATAATTATTTAGGATCCGTTAAATATATAGGAAAATACACGTATAAATTTTTAAAAATCTTTAAAAAGTACAATAAAATGATAGCAATAAATAATAATAAAATATTATTCAAATCTATTTGCAACAATAAAATAGAAGAGAATAGGGTATTACAAAAATCTGGAGTATACAGAATAAACGGAACAAAATGTAATAAGTTTTATATAGGTGAAACAGGACGACAAATAAATAATAGTCTAAGAGAACACTTTAATTCATATAAAAATGAAAATGATGATGAGTCACTTTATGGGGAACATTATAGAGAAGAAAAACATATTATAGAAAATATTACAGACGATATAAAAATTTTACACGTACAATATAAATTTAAAAAAAGAAAATTATTAAAAAACTACAAATTATAAAACATAGAAATATAGAAATAGTAATAGTTTATTAAATAACATGGTCAATTTCGATGAAGAAATTGCGAAAATAAAATAAATTTTGTAGTGATTAACATTGTTTTTATTTCGTTGGCACACCTAACGCAACAAAACGTGGTTTGATAGGCGAGTGTTGGTAGTGTAGGTACATTATGTATGTGTATACATATGTGTCTGTTTTTGTATGTGTAGGTAAATACATATATGTATCCATCCATTATTTCCATTCGCTCGCTTGCTCGTTTTGTGGGTTAACTCCCCATGTGTAACGCGCCAACATAAGTTTCATTTCAAAATGGAGCACGTTATTCAAAAAACAGAATGTATTCCTATATATATATATATATATATATGTGTGTGTGTTTATAATAAAGAAAAATCCAAATTTTCAAAAATCGGATATATTTGTTGCTTTTATTTTTTCAGGCTTGTGCTAAAGGATTTTACACATCTTCGTTATACTCGGCAGTTAGACTTGAATGTAGACAATGTCCCTGTAACGGACGAGAAGAAAGTTGTTCGTTGGCTCAAGACTATACAATTATTTGCAACTGTTTACCCGGATACACCGGTAGATTCTGTGAAATACTCGGTAAGCTTAAATTTTTATATAATAAAATCAGTAATGGCGCTACATTCATCGTTTGAGACGTTGTAATTTTGTTTGTAGCGATTTTAACTAACATTTTTTCCTTTAATCGCCGTTTTTTTCCATTTGTATTTTTTTTTTTTTTAATTTACATCGTCTGTGATTTTTTTTTATATCTACGATTACTTTTCAGGAGTGAATGCTATTGATAGTCTATGCTTCGTTTAATATTAAATCTATAATATAAAATAATAATTCATTCGAGGTCAATCGTGTGCAGTTCATTTAGATACGTCGATTCTGTCGCAAAAATTTATCAAAATGTTTAGGAATAATTAATTTAAATAGTACATTAAATATAATACATTTTTCGATATAAATTAGAAAGTATGAGCCGTGTATGTTATAAAATATATTATTATTATTTTTTAAAATTGTGGAATTTTTTGACACTAATGAATTGGAAAGGAGTGGATTTTATAAATTCGGTATAATTTATAATAAACGAAGAGATAAAAATTACATCTTGACGTATTTCCGAGAAAGATTATTAATTTTTATGATTAGAGTTTGATTTCAAATTTTTCGGATTTACTAGTTTATGTGTTGCTCTTCTTTTTATAATATTAACTCGTGAACCATATTTAATAAGTCCCCGTTGCTATAATTAATAATAATTTTAGATTTGTTCTTTTAAATATGGTTTTGTCATTAGGTTATCCTGTAATTATTATTATAATTCTTTATATATAATATATGTATCACTTTATCGTGTCTTCATTTCTTTTACAATGTAAATTGATAGCAATCGCAGAGATTACATCGATCGATATATTAAAAATGGAATTAACTCCGACGTTCGTTGTGAAACCGGTCGGAACGCTCGTAAATTTCACCTGTAGCTATCACAGTCCGAAACCGATGGATATCGAGTTTAGTAAAACTCAAACTAACGGAGAGACACTAACGTCTTTACCATCGGCTTACGAAGTGCAGAAAACATCATTTTCTGGGGGTGCGGAGGCCACCTTCTTTATAAAAGTCACGCCCCATTTGCAATTTATAACATGCCGAATACGTAACAAACAACGGATATCCCTTGGGATGTTGTCAGCGATGGTTTTTCCAGGTTTTTATAATTATAAACCACGTTCACGCCTTTCTCTCTCTCTCTGTCTATATATATATATATATATATATTTTATGTTCTGTTTTGTTACGGGGTTTTTACTTTTCCTGTGTGGGTGCTCTTATTTCTTTACCCTATTTTTCTGTGTGGGTGTTTTTTTATACCTTTTTTTTTTTTGTTCGAAGGTATAGAATATTTGTATGGTTTATTCGCGTTTTGTGTTCTTCTTTGCATAAACAATTTGTAGTGTATTACTGTTTGCAGGTTTATTTGTTACGAAATTATTATTTTTAAAATTTTGAATAGGGGTTTCGGGATATATTGAAATTTAAATAATTTATGTGGTATATTAAAATGTTGCTGGAATATTGTTATTTAATTATTTTTATGGTGACAGGAGTGCAAATTTCTGTTCGAATCTTCCGAGCGTGGAAAAGTTTCGATAAAATTTAATATTTTTTGCGCGAATATATTTCGATATATGTAATTTAAAGATTTTATTATTAAATAATCACGGTGATAACTGGACCATCTTATTTCGAAGACTTAAATCGGTGCGAATGATTTTACGAACGTTTGTAATGTGCTTTTTAAAAAGAACAAAATTTATGAATTTATGATGGAAACTTTTTTTTTTTTTAGTATTTTGTATCATTCGTGGAAAACGTCGTTCAATGTTTTTTTTCGTATATATTTTTAAATGTTTTTATAACTTCAATTAATATGTTTCTTTTAAACTTTTCTTATTATCGATTGAAAGAATGCTGCGTTTCATTTGCGTGTAAAATAAGCCGAAGCACGCTCTTTGCGTTATTTATCATGAAATGTTGCTTGTATTCGACGATTATGGTGGAGGGTATTACACTGAAAGCATGTGTTAAAAGAGTTTTTAATTATTTTTAAAAAAATACGTATTTAATATAAATCTTCGAACGTATATGTTTCGTTAAATGTTTTTAAATTGATTCATCATCATCATCGTGCCATACTGTTCGTAGTATCACTAATCGGTCGATCAGACTTTGCGCTGTCTTCCATATCTGTCAGTAATTGCTTTAGACTTGTTTATCTGGCTTATAATATTTTGCAGCCAATCTGTTCTTCTTCCAGGACTTCTCTTTCCGTCCATCTCTCCTTGTATTATCATCTGGAGTATTTAATATTTTTTTCGTCCATGATGATATGGCCAAATATGACATATTTCTTTGTATAATGTGATTTTTTAATATTCTGCTTGTACTTTAAAATGTTTTTATTCGATATCTTGGCCGTCCCAACATCCTTCGTTGTAGCCACATTTCTACAGCTTCGTATCGATTTATTGGTTTCGATTTCATATAACAAAATTGAGTGCATGTAGCAGCGAACAATGTCTCGTGTTATACTAAGACTAAATGATCGATTACATAATAAATGCTTTATGTTATTGAAAGCTGTTCGTACATAACTGCATGTCGCGTTAACTTCAACATCTATATCTAAATTTTCTCCATTTATATAACAACCAAGATATTTGAATCTAACTGACCCTTTCAATATTTTCATTGTTTATAACGAGACCGCGAACTCGTTGTTTGCCTATCATCATCTACTTAGTTTTCTTTACGTTTATATGGCCACTGATCACACCAGTCATTAAATTTTGCAACAACCATTGGAGGTCTTGGTGATTATCACGATTGTTGCTTAACGGATATTGTTAATGATTTTAATATTTTTTCCGCACGGTCAGTCTACTATGGTTTATTTGACGACTTGTTCAGCATATATAGGTTAAATAATAGCGGGTACGACACACAATCTTGTCTTACACCACGTTTTCACTTCGACGTTTCATTCCTATTTAATACTAATTCTGCTTCTTGATTCCAATATAAGTTTCTTATTATATTTAAGTTGTTATCAATTTCTATGTTTTGGAGGATTTCTATCAACTTGTCGTGCCGAACATTGTCAACGCCTTTTCATAATCAATAAAACATATGAAGGTATTTTTGTTCATTTCCCTAGATTTTGTGTACAATTATGCGTAATGATGCCAATGTTTCTCTAGTCCCATGTCCGGCACGAAAACTAAATTATGTTGCCGATAGAGATCTTATTCGTCTTTCAATCTTCGGTAAATGATTCTTAAAAAGATCTCTAGCAAGTGGCTCATTTAAGTGATAGTTCTGTAATCACCGCATTTTTTTGGGCATTGTTCCTTAGAAATTAATCGATTACCTGGTCTTGAAATGTTTTTAATTGTATTCGTTGATGAAAAAATATTAAGCGTCGCGTGAAATAGTTTTTAATAGAACGGACAAAATATAATTTTCGGCATAAAGTATTCACATATAATTTGTTGAACAAATTTAAAATAGGAACAGTTAATAAGAAGCGTGTCTAATATCGCCTATTCCCGCTATACCAATTCTAACGAAGGACTTCCTTCACACCATACGATCTAAATTATCCCGAAGGATTTTCAAACCTGCAGCAATACAACATCAACTGGATAAAGTCAACTACATGTCAAAACTCAAACAGGAGAAACGAAGTAGTCCTGTGCCGTGTACGCTCAGGCCACACACTGCTTACTCACAAGCACTTATTTACTAATAGTGACCGACCGAAATGTACCGCATGCAATATTCCTTTAACTATTCCTCACTTGCTTAACGTACAATCACAAACCTTCCAAACTCTCTCCCAAATATTTTACAGCATTCTCCTACATCCGAATACTCCTTACCTTCCTTCATTTATCCAGAATCTACCCGTTAATATAAATTCCTCCCGTGCCTCTGGCCTTAGTAGCAGTACACGGCACGGTTATCAACGAAAAAAGAATAAGAATAAGATTTAAACTTAATAAAAATATATTAAAATACCCGTTTTTATATAATAGTCAATTCGTTTTTTTTTAAATCATTTGGTTCTTAATTTATTACTTTTGAAGTGCGTCGTGCTTTTTTAAAGTTTGATGTTTGTGTTAACTGAAAATTATTTAGGTATTTTAAATGCAATTGTAAAAGTTACTTTTAAAAAATTATTTTTTGACGTTACAAATTGGTAGACATTTTTTCTCATTTACTGGCGAAGAACATTATTATTATTATTATTATTATTATTAGCTTAACCCTAAAGCTAATGTCGATGGTAAACTATATGTTCATCTCTGATCGTTTTTAACAATTTTTCGGTTGCATAAAACGAATGAAAATAATTGAAGTAGTCTTGTGAATTATAAAATTTTGTATCGCGAGAAACCCCCAGGGAAAAATGATCTTCATCGTAATTTTTAATTAAAGAAGCCGCAGTAAGTGGAACTTTGTAAGGCTTATATATTTTCCGAGATAAATGTTTCAAATAGAGTTCTCTGTTCGGAAGTTGCCTCATAATTTTGATTTAAATAAAATGCACAACTATCGCAGTTAATACAGATCGTTTATTGACATTGCCAATAACGAACCGATTTATTTTCGCGGCATTACGAATTCGCGTTTGAAATAGAAACGAACGTTCTTATGTAATTTTTGTAATCAAAATGCATACCTTAATTATTGAAAAGTCAATAACCGAACATTGGAAAAAAATTATCAAAAAGCGTACTGCTTTCTATTGAAAATAAAAGAAAATAGAATATCAGTTTCGTTGACTACAGCATAATCAAGATTAGATATTCGAAATTAACATAAATTCAAAAAATCGATGTTACTTGTGTAAAGAAAATCGATCTGGATTTCAATTAACCATGTAGAGGAAGAAGTTAGAACATATTATCGATTCTCGGTAATTTTAGAAATAAACGAATCCTTTTCGAACGCCTTCATTCGAGTGATTAATGAGATGAATTTAAATAGGTTTAACTGATTATATCTTACGGTTAAATTTTTACAATTGTTGTTAGTTTCGTCGCTTGTCATTTACTTCTGATGATGCTTTAACCAACGAAATCAGACGACTGTGTTTATAAAAATATAATTGCAAACTTGTATAACGAGTATTTTTATTTTACTTATTTTAAAATTAATTATGAACCCGTTTATAATAATAATAAACAATAAAACGCGCTTTACTCTTATAACATCGTAAATTGTTGTAATTATCTTGTAAATAAATTTGTTTTTCTTAAAATATTTTTCTCCTTTTTTTTTATTCTCCGGGTTTTGGGCTTACTTCGAGTTATATTGAAGAATTAAACATGTGGAATACTTTGTGGTTTTTTGTTTATTATATTAGTAAACGTTAACGGTGACAGTGACTATGCGTTTTTTGAAGTAAAAAATTGTGCGAGTAGACGGATAAACACGAAAGAATGTAAATAAATAAAGACAACGTGTATAAAATATAAGAAAATGGGTTTTTATAATTAATCATTTCGAAAATTTAATATCTAAATTTTTCTGGGAAAAAATTCTGGTTATTCATTTTCAAAATATTAATTAACGCAACAAAATCGAAGCTAAACCGTGTTAAATATTTTTTCTAAACTACTTCGACGTTGATTTTAGTCGACTTTACTTAGTTTTTGAACGATGAAAAATGTTGTTATATTTTCATTTATTCGATTATATTTATTTTTTATACTTGTATCGAATTTGAATTTTGAAATGTTCGGGCACAACCCGGTACAAATTTGCGACGAATGAAGAATAAATTAGTGCGAATATTTCTGTCTTCAAACGTTAGAACATATTATACGTATAATTTTAAATACAATTATTCGATCTTTACAGATATAATTCCGTTTTGATTTATTTTTACTACAGAACATATCCAGGGTGGAGGATCAGAAAAAAATACCACCACTGTTAGCGAACCACCAATTATTGATACTACAACCGGTCCTACAGTTGGCCCGCCATTGATTTATATTAAAATTACGGAACCCGTAATTCAAATTGTAGCTGTTGGCAGCACAGTAAATTACAAATGCAGCGCTGAATCGATTTACAAGAGGGTAACTTTTATCTCGTTTTAAAGTTAACATATCGGTAACATTTTTTCTTTATGAATAATTACAATGCTTTCCGGCTGTTAGGTAATTATCGAGTGAAAATATTGAAAAAAATAAAATATGAAAACATATATTTATAAAAACATAAAAATTGTATATATTTTTATGTATAATTTTTTTTTATATATATTTTCACTCGACAATCGCTTAACAGCCGAAAAGTTTTGCGATTTTTCATAAAAAAAAATTGTAGTTTATTTTTTTAATTATTTATTTTTATACGTTATTATACACGTATTTTTATAAGCTATTCGACGCAGGTTACATGCGATTTTCATACGTGCTCAGTAGTTATTTTCAACCGTTCCATTAATTTTTAAACGAAAATATCCGACATAATTATCAATGCCGTGTGTGTACGAAGTTTCTGTCGGAAATTAAACGGAGTCATTTCGTCTCATATGTAAGCTCTTGACCGCGAAATTTTCTGAGATTACGATTTTCAAGTATTTAAGTTATAAATGAAGGTGTACTATTTTACGCGGAAATAGACGAGAAAGAACAATCTAAACGAAAACGTGTTTTCAAAAGTTGAGCTGCTTCAAATTAAATCTAAAGTCTTTTTAAATCATTAGAATACGTCGTTAGTTTTCTATCTGTTAAATTCATACATAGCGTTACCATATTTTTAAATAGATTGGAATCTATACTTCAATCAACAAATTTTAGTAATAATTAGTAATCGGATTAAGTGCAAATAATTTATTTTATGTATTCTACTAATTTGCATGAAATTTATAGATCTCATGCGCACAAACTATATAAAATATTTTTATTTAAAAATAAAGAACTAGTTCAATTAGTTATTGAAGATGTGAACGATAGACTCATATAGTGACTACATAAACGGCGTATATTATAATTCGTATCTGTATTGGAGTCAAAGCTCTAATATATAAAGATCGGAACGGAGTACTCGAAGAATAAATGCGATATATAGAAAGGAGTCAGGCGAGGCTATTTTCTCTCGCCAAGGCTGTTCAACATATATGCAGACGAAATGATGAAAGAAACGCAAATTGTAAAAATGGAATTGAAGATCAATGGGGAACGAATAAATGAAATTAATTACGCGGACGACAATTAGCGCATTACAACATATGACCAAATTCAAATTACAAAAACACCGACGCTATTAATGTAAAATATATTATCCATAAACTAACTTCAGCAAACAACCAGCTGACGTTTATATGGACTCCGGCACACTCGGGAATTGCAGGAAACGAAGCCATAGATATAGCAGCTAAAACGTATAGAAAAAATCTAAATACAGTTAAATCCATACGTTCCACTTGCACACATTCATATCACAAAAAATCATAAAACTATATCAACAACATTACTGCACTCACACACACACACACACCTTTATCAGATTAAACCAAAATTAGGACACTATATAACATCGGCACAAAAAATTAAACGAGAAGAAGTAGCATTAGTCAGATTACGTATAGGACACACAAGGCTCATATCACAGCACTTGCTGAATGGTCATTCTCCGCCAAACTGCTCCACATGTAATACTCAATTAACAATAAAACATGTGCTATTAGAATGTAAACAATATGATAATCCAAGAAATATTTACAAACTTACAAATAAAACAATACAAACAATATTACAGGATAATCCTTAAATAATTGAAAAACTCATAAAATTCTTACAGGCCTAATTCATAACATATAAAGTATATACAGACGCAAATGATTTCAGTAATCCAACGTCTTTAAATAAAATAAATAAAAAAAAAAAAGGTAATAATTTCTGAAACGGAAACGCAAATGTAGAAGATGATCGACCTAATAAATAGCGCTGGCTTAAGATACGGAATGAAAATCAATGTAGGTAACAACAAAAGCGATGAAATTTACAAAGAACGACGACAAGAAGGTTATAATCAAAATCGGACCACCTGAAATTGAACATGTAAATGAATTCAGATATCTTGACACGCTGATAAATAACGATGGTCGAGAGCACAAGGAAATAAAGACACGAATTGGTATGGCGAAAAAGGCCTTCAGAGTGCTTGGAAATCAAACGATGAACCTCATCCTACGAAAACGGATAATGAGATGCTATGTATGGTCCGTTCTGAAAGAAATTTGGACTATGAGGGCGAAGTGCGAAGAGAAACTTTCTGCTTTTTAGAATGTTACCGAAGACCGCTCCGGATTTCATGGAAAGATTACATAACCAATGTAGCAGTTTTATCCAAAATAGGAGTGAAAAGAACAGAAAATGGAAATACATAGCACGTAAAATCCTTGAAGGTAGAGTTTTTCTGCTGGCGGTACAAGGAACAATACAGGGAAAACCTGCAAGAGGAAGAAAGCGGATGGAGTTGATGACGGCAAATCCACCGAATGGCTCACCAAGCAGAATCTTGACGGAGATCATTAAAGACGCCAGAAATCGCCGCATATGAAAAAGGATGTACGCAATCTCCTGTAAAGGGGAAGCGACTACGATAATGATGATGATGATAATTCGTAAATCAAAATAATGATGTTATGCGTATAAATAGTTAATTGTATTCGATCAAACACTAACAAAACTTTTCAGTAGTTGTACCGCCTTGAGCTTACAATTAAATAACTGTAGCATATCTAGTTTCACATCAACATGCTTGCCAACATACCAATTAATTTATTCATAAAAAATGTACTCATTTTTCACACAACACACACACACACACATATATATATTATATATATATAATATATATATATATATATATATATCTATAATATAAAAATGAATCGCTAAACGTTGTAACCGCATAACTCAACAACGCCTGGACCAATTTGGCCAATTTTTTTTTTTTAATGTTCGTTGAAGTTCAAGGATGGTTTTTACGGCGAGAAAAATTTGAAAAAAAATTTCAGGGAGGTTAGGGGTTTGAAGGGGGTTAATTATTAAAATTTCGATGTTGAAAAAATTTCGATAGAATAAATTTGGTAGATATTAAAATGACCGATACGAAACAGAAAACCGTTTTTCGTTACGATCGATAGGTGTCGAGCTATGAATTTTTGAAAATCGATAACCTGCCACCTTTGGCAAGGCATAGCGAGCGACGTAAACATTTTTAAACGATTCAGACTTTACAAATAGTCGTTACTATATAAGATCTGTCGGATGAAACGAAAAAACCGCGAAAAAAAATTTCAAACCAATCCAAAAATTTCCAAAGGGGGGTGTCCTTGCGATTTTTTCGAAATTTCGATTTTTTCGCAATAATTCGCGAACGATTCGAAATTTTGGAAATAGTGTTTTAATGAAAGTTATTCGTCATTAAAAGACGCGTCTAACGATGGTATTGCCGTATTTTTATATCGAATACTCGCCGAGAAAGTTGGGCTTGAAAGGTTTTCGGGGTTTTGGGCCTTTTTTGAGACCCCTATGATAGATCGGCGGTTCGGGTTGGGCTTAAAAGAAAGTAGACGTCGAGATCTATAATTTATGTTATGAGGTAAATGTTTTAAAAATTAACCGGTAACGAGAAATCGCGAGTTGAATATTTCATTTTAGATTTTTAAAAATTCTGCAGGCGATTTTTAGTCGGCCGATTCTGCAATGCATTTAAGTTCAATAAATCTACAAAAATTAAAAAGTATCGACATATCATTTAAATTTCGTTATAAATTTATTTTTTAATTTTTAGTATAGTTCCTAATTCTCCATCGGTATTTGTGCTTTATTTAATTCAGCTAATAAATTTATACATTTATTGATTGTGGGGCGAGACGAAGTTCGCCGGGTCAGCTAGTATTATATATATATATATTTTATATATATATATAATTGTTTTTTGTCTTTATGTACACACTATTATTTTATTCAAATTAATTATCGTAAATTACGTCGATATTTCCTGCAAATTTGAAGGTGATTTCAACTTTATGAAACAAGTTTAACTTCGTACATTCTGTAGGTATATTTTTCAATTTTGACTACTTTCAATATTTTTGTTAAGAAAATTTCGAACGTTTCTGTTTGATTAAAAAATGTCTTTGTTTACAGCCTATAATTTCGTTAATGTGGAGTAAACAAGACGGCGAATTACCGAGAGAACGTGCTATTGTTAGCGGTGATGGTTCGTTGACATTGTTAAGCACCGATATATCCGATTCCGGTGTTTACGTGTGCACAGCTTTCGATGGTTATGCAGTCGCTAGTCAGCGTGTACAACTGACAGTCGGAGGTATTAAAAATCTCTTGTTAATCTGTCGTTAATATTTGTATATTCGCGCGCAATTGTTAAAATAATTTTTTATTGAATAAGAGAAAGCAAATAGTTTTAGTCGAATATTGTCATTTGCAACTTATAGAACGTTTAAAATATAATCTTGATGAAACGAAATGTATAAAATTTACGAAAATACTGTTCGTCGATATAAATGAGCAAGTAAATTTTAAAAATAAATTTCCCGACTTATATTATACATTTAGGTTGACCCAAAAAAGACGGACGGTTTTTTTCTTGTTTTTTTTTTTTTTTTTTTTTTTTTGAATGGTGCAGTTGGTGACACTTCTACAAAACCGCGTGCTACATGTTTAGTTTACATAGGAGAGATTTGTTTTTGTCTAGTTTCAGTTATCACGACATCATATAATGAGAAGGAGTGTGCGTTTTGCGTGGAACGTTATTTTCGGCGTGAACTGATCATGACAGTGCAAAGAAAGTTTCGAAAAGAATGCAACGGTGTAAACTTGTGTCATCTCGCAATTTAGTTTTAAGCCGGGTTGAGAACCCCGACAAACATCGATCGAGTTCAGGTAGCGATCATTCGGAGTCCCAGACGCTCTGCTCGTCGTCATGCTGCTTCTTTAAACCTGTCGAGAGAATCTGTTCACCGTATATTGCTGGAAGACTTGAAATTTGGTCCTTATAAACTAGTAATAACTCGGGAATTAAAAAGTGCCGACTATGCACATCGAAAACTTTCTGCTGAAGCTATATTTAAAAAAATTGAAGACGAAGAGATCGGTTTAAACAATCTTTTGATGAACGATGAAGCTCATTTTCAGCTATTCGGATTCTTAAATAAACAAAACTTGCGTTACTACTGGTCCCAATCTAATCAAAATTCAATCGAACAGAAGCCATCATATAGCGAGCGAGTAACCGTCTAGGCTGAAGTGGGGAATAGTGGGGTCTTATTTTTTCACTGGTATTGTCAACGGAACGCGCTATATCGAGATGATAGACTCGTTTTTCCTTCCGTTACTTCGTCGTTGTCGTATAGGTTGTACATCGGCAGAAACACTCGCAGTACTGATTGGCAACTGCATATTGTCGCATTGCACGGATTTTTCTTGGCCCCCGCGCTCGCCAAATTTAACCGCTCCAGATTTTTTTGTGAGGATATGTTAAGAGCCGCGTTTGCAAAAGATCTAGAACATCTGAAAACTCGGATTTCTGAGGAAATTTCAAAAATTCATCGACCTATGCTCGAAAAAGTGTTCGGTAATTTTGTAAAAAGACTGAATGAATGTATTGTTGCAAATGGCAATCATCTGAACTATAGTGTGTTCCGCAAATGATTGTAACTGTCGTTTTCCTATTTTTAAATAAAGTTCATTCAAAAATTAAGGTCGAGTAGTTTTTGAGTTATTCAAAAAGCAAAACCTTCCGTCTTCCCCCGGGGTCATCCTCTATATACATTTATAACATGATATATTCAAATTAGTCGATGAAGTAAATAATGAATTATAATGAAATTATTTAGCCAAGATATACGACCAGCTAATGAACGTGTACACGTGAATATTATGTTTTTGCATAATTGTGATAATTTTACATAACGTACCAAAAAATAATTTTTACGTATTTTTCTTTGTTTTGCTTGCTTCGGAATTAAAAGATTTTATTCACCTCAGCTCACAACCAAAAGCGGGTATGAATTTTGCTGTACATTATGGTTTATCATATTATTATTACAGCGCTATTATGTACGCGTGCCGAATTGTAACAGTTAAGAGTAATCTCTTGACGATGAAAAGACACCGTGATCGTGATTATTCCGAATTTGATAGTTTATTTTAAACCGAATCTCATTATTTATGACGTTGTGAAATATTCGTGAAAATAAATGATTGGCGGAAAATGTTTTTATGCGTGCGAAACATATTCTCATTTATATCCTCCGTTTGGCCGTTATTAATAAAATAAGAATGAATTTATTCTAACCACGATGTATCGTAAATTTTATTTCTTTCGATAATGGAAAACAGTTATAAAAACGAATTATCGAACAATTTTAAAAAGTAACTGTCTTAATTCATGAATAAATCATCGTGTTTCGTATAATTTCTTCAAACGGAATAATTCCAGAATAATTAATTTTTAAAAAATACGTATCTACGGTGTACTTTAAAATATTTCTTTATTGGCTTTTGCCAGATAAACAGTGTCATTATTTGAATTTCGTATGATTATATATATATATATATATATATATATATATATATATATATATATATATATATATATATATATATATATGTAATATATATAAAATCTGAAATCTGTTACATGTTCTAAATCATATATCGCTTTATTATATCGAATATCATTTATTTATCAATTTTCTATTTTAATCTATAGATCCGGTCGCTCCAAAAGTTTATCTATATCCGTCGACTGTTATTGAAGTGAACGAAGGCGATGTGTTTGAAGTAACGAGCCAAGTGACTGGTATACCCTTCCCGGATATCGAATGGGGACGTTTGGGGCAACAATTAACCGGTTCAAGGGTATGTATATGTATATAACATAAATAATTATAAAGTCTGTCTTTTGAATAATTTTATAGCTGATGGTATTTTTTTAATATAAATTTTGTTAAGTGAAAATAGCGATTGTCTTTTAAATTTTCAAATCATATTACGAAGTATACAGTAAGTTACATTCTAAATAAAATTTCCAATTTGTATCAGATAAGGTGTTAAAAAGTCGAATTATTACATTTTCTAACTTTATTCGTGATAAATATTTTATTATCGATATATTTTAATTATATACATATTTTTCTTTAATGAATTATTTAATAACGCGATGATAATCTATATTTGCTTCAAATCGAATTTTTATTAGTTTATGTATCTGTACAATAACGTAATTTTATTTTTATATATTTCATTAGTCAGCATTACGGAACGTCAACAAATTTCGCCTGGAAAGTGTTACCCGCGCCGATGAAGGCACATATTATTGCCGAGCTATTAACTATTTGGGAACGGACGTAAAGACGTTCACTGTTCGTGTAAATGGCGGTAACTATCATTCTCGTTATTTATTTTAATTACATATATTCCCTGCTTATTTGTGTTTAGCCTATTTAGAGTAAGATTTACTCAGAAATCCGTTTCGAACTTTATGTCTTTAATAATGAAGCACAAAATGACTTCAAACGCGCGGAGGTCACTACTAGGTCGTGGTTACATTAAATGTATCTGCGTACCTTGTTTTTTAACCTGAAGCGCGTCTACGACCACACAAGCATACTCTGCGTTGTTACATCCGATCAAAAATATCTGAACCAGACATGGCCAAACCCGTATCGCTCACTCGTTGAATTCTGTTTTTTTTTTTATTTTTTTTTATTTTTCAATGACTCGTAACTCATTATAAACTCGATAAATATGTCGTTATAACAGCTAACGCGAAAAAATAGCATCATTTGTGAGAAATGTTTTAAAAATTGCATACTGACACGAAAACATTTCAAAATAAAAATTAAAAACTAAAAAAGAAGTACACGATGTTAAAACTTAAATTAGTTTCGAAATCGATAAGAAGACATATTTTAAGAGAAAACTAACGATTTACTAAACGATTATGAAAACGGAGAATGTTAAACTTTTTATAACGAATTTGAGAATCAGCCGATACGATTTTTCGAGTATTTTAAATTTGAATACACTACAGTTTGTGGTAAACTGTAATAATACTCGACTTTTCGAAAATGTATTTAACCGGCACAAAAAATAATGACATCGCTCGGGGAAATTTAAAAATCATATATTTCATATAGATTATTGCAAACATTTTATATTTACTAAAAATTATTCGAAAATTATCCGCATCTATTAAATTTCTGTCACCAAATTAAAATGTTTATTAATCAATATATTTTATCGATTACAATACTACTTGATATTGCAAAGTCGTGCGACCAACCAATAAAACGTACAAACCAAATTATTTGCATTCAATGGTTTGTGCGAGTCAGTGGAAATTACTTGTAACGTATCCGCATTTAAAATGATTCGTTTATTATGTTTTCTCGTACGCGTCTAATCGTAATGCTCCTGAGGAATGCCGCGACCATATTTGGATTCCTTGTATTTGTCCCTCAATTATTAATCGCCGTTTTAAATGCTCACTCGAAATCGTAATATTTTCGATAGAATATCGTCGGACAGGCTACTTTTGATATCAAATTTACGTAATGTGGAAAGGTTTGTTTTCTTCGCTGTCCGGCGGGATATACGCAACATATGCCTCCAAACCCACAGTTCAAAACTATCGATACGTTGTATATCTTTATCTTTCAGCGTTCAAATTTCCGCTGCGTACGTGGACACAGAAAACACCGAAGCACTAACTTTTCTTTTACTGCATTCAATGTGTCACACCGCATTCTGTTTACTCGTAATATTTCGAACCAAATGGATTCGCCTTTTAATTTCACCAAAGAGATCTGAAATCCACCTACCTCACCCTTCGATTATTCGTATTACCTTTCCCCTCGATCAACTACCGTCAATTTCGTTTTATTTTTACTTAATTGTAATCCATATTTTGCGATTATCTTATTCGGCCTGCCTAGATTATACATAAATTGAGCTGGTTATAACTAACGTTGCAACCGTTCAGAAGTTGTCTAATAATGTGTTCTCCATTTAGATTAAAAAGTAGCCTGGATAAGTTGCCTTATACCATTTTCCGTCTTGAATTCATTCGACTCACGCGCGGTGTTTGTATTATTTTCGTAAATATACGAGATGCTTTCGAATTTCCATTTCAATAAGTGAAAACTTTTCCCGGAGAACAATATCGATAGCTTTAACATAATCAACGTAACACTAGCGGAATATTATGTTCTCCGTTCTCATGACCCTTTTTCTTTTAAAAATCCTGCTTGCTGATCCGGAAATCATGTTCATCTATTATGCGAAATTTGGATTATTATTTTACTCGCATGATTAATGAAATGGTTCCATAGTTCTCGCAGTTTGTAAACCTTTCTTAAAAAAGTCTATGTAAACCGTTTTACACCAAAATTTTTTCACATATTTTACGTATTTTTTCAATTCCTACTATACCCATTTGTTTAATTACTTCTGTTGGTATTCCGTCGCAACTTATTTATTTGTAAATATTTTGTAACCTCCTCTACGTCTGATCTAAGTATATCGGGTTCAAGTTCGGATAACGGATTTGGTATTATTTTTTTTCTAAAGATATATTATTATATAATTCTCGACAGTATTTCTTCCAAACCTTCGCTATTTCCTGTTTTATATGTGTTCGTAATTGGCCAGATTGTCATTTTAAATTTTCTCTTAATCGAAGATAATCTTTTTATATAAATCTCTAGGTTCGGGGGTTTTTTTTTTCAGCATGTTTTTGAATATCTTGACGAATTACTGCCTAGTAATTATTGTTATCTTTGCGACTATATTTATGTATTTTTAGTGATTAAGGCATCTTCGTTTCTTTCTTTTTATAATTAATTGCATTTTATTTCGAATGATATAAATGGTTTACGTTTTCTCTCTTTTTTTTTTATGTAGCATAGCTTCCCGTACTGCTGAAATAGTTTTATTTTTAAACAGCCACAAAAAATCGAATTGTAATTTCGCATCTAGACTATGTGATTCATATTTTTCAATTTTCTCCTCGAAAGCTCGCGGGTGTGTAATTTCTATAAGTATAAGGTTAGGTATATTCAGTTGTCAAAAAGATATTAGCGTTGAAGCAAGTATCTATATACGATGACATTGACCAATAAGTACTAATTTATGAAAGTCTTATTTAACTGCGACACTATGAAGACATATATCTATATTTAGCTGTTACGTGTATATATATTAAAGTCGACGATTTAGGTATATTTGTCATGTAAACTACTGTTAGCGAACGTACATTATTGAAATCATTTATTATTGTAAATGTAACAGATATCGATACTCGATTCCCTAAAGATGTTACGAAATTAGTTGTACATCCGACAGAATTTACAGGAAGTAACGGGGACAATGTTCGATTTGAATGTAGTATCATTTCAGGACCGGGTGTTAAGTACGTTCTGATTTTAACAAACGTAATATTTAAATAAGTTTGATTTTCGTGTTGGCTACTTAATTTTTGAAAGTTATACTTTGTAATCTTGTATTACGTTTGAAATTTCAATTTTTTTTTTTAAAATAAAAGATAACTAATAAATATTTCTGTACAATATTAACGGCAAATTAATAACGTTCAGTCGTACCCGATCGCATTTTATAGTTATTAATTCGATTTAGCCCGTGATTCGTTAAAAATTTTATGTCAACCAGATTTTAATTTAAAGTCGTTTTTATTTTAAATGTTTGATAAATTTTTAAAATAAAATATTGCGATTTATCGAACGGTTTATCATTATTGCGATTCAACTTATTTTTTGTATAGTTTTACTTAATAATTCATTAGACGAAATCTGTTTCGCCTTATAAATGTAAATTGTCTCTTATTTTATTTTTATTTTTTTCTATTTTCAGCGTAACTTGGACCCGAAGCGGAAACAGACCGTTACCGCCTACTTCGGTCGTAAGAAATGGTGTATTTGTTATCTTCAACGCTACTCCCGCAGATTCTGGAACTTACATTTGTCAAGGATTAAACGAACAAGGCGTCGGTATAGGAAGTTCTGTATCTGTTTTAGCGAATATATTAAGATCGACTCCCGAGTAAGTTTAATTTTAGCCGTACTAAACGATTTATTTTACGTCGGTATCGTAGTCGAAGAATTTTTTTTCACAATTGACGAGTCTTTATATCTTTCGTCTTCCAATTCGTTATTTGCCGTCTTCTATGTCTTTAATAATTATGTCTTTATAATATACCGGCTGTGGACTTCTTCTAAATAAGTTTATTCTCAATTTAATGAGACGGAAAATTACAAAATATATAACTTGATTTTTAATTCAGCGATGTCGTATAGATGAAATTACTAAAAATAATAATAAAAAAAATTGTATAACTTACAATTGGACGGATTAGAACTAATGAAAAGGGGCCGATTGTTTGAAAATGATAAAAAGTACGTTTAGGATTTTAAAAATAAATTACGTTATCGATTTTATTACGTTATTTCTGTATATTAATCGATCTTCGCCATCGTCATATCGGTTTTCTTCTGGCCTTGTTCGAATGCAAAAACATTGATAGGAATTGACGGTTTGTGCGACAGTCGGAAATAATAATTTAACCTTTTCAATAACATATCACTATCGTAAAATTATATATTTTCCTATGTGAAATAATAAAAACATTTGCAAGGTTTTATTTTGATAAGTATTTTCGTTGTATGTGTTTTATATGCGATACAAAATGACTCCGGGGGAGCATAGAGGAATATTATATTTATAATAATGCATTTTTTTTTTTAATGCCTCCGGATAGTTTCCGATACGATAATGACTAACATTGAAACGTTCTCGATCAAGCAATCTACCATTATGAAAATACATAATTTCGTTAACATTAAAAAATTCACACAAGATAGTCTGCCGATCATTCAAACCTAACAGACGTTTGCTGTAAATCGCGGATTTGCCTACTGGCCAGCATGTCGTATTGACTGATTCAGCTTTGGCATTATTGAGAATCACTACCGTGGCAATGGTGAACTAAATATGGCACGACATTCTTGAATTAGGTGAACATAACGCCGGCATCACTTTCGTCTGGATTCCGAGTCACTGAAGGATAATAAGCCACGATGAGGTACATAGTACAATACCCAAGTTTACTTGCCGATAATGCTAAGAGAAGATAACGCAAAATATTGCAGTCAGAAAATCCTAAATTCGTGGAATCAGTTCTTCCATATTCGGCCAAGTATACGTAGCAATATAAAGAAGAGTATAACAATTAAGCTTCTAAAAATTAGTAAAATCTGTTCATCCAGGCTGGAAACAGTTGTAAATAGAATTTATATTACGCACTCGTATCTACTGTATCTTGGGTATTCAACCACCGCCAATGTGTGATGTACGTCGTACAACATCAACGGTCTATCATATTGTTGTAATGTGCCGGAAATACACTCAGTATCGTTGCAATTAGTTGAAAACAAGTATTCCAGATGTAAACAATCAACATCATTTCATCAACTTTATAATACTAAATTTTTGTGATTATGTTTAAAGTAATTTCGAGTAATAGCATTCTATTCGTATATAAAAAAAGTTTCATTGATTTTTCTGTAATTTGGTTCGAATCTATTATGAATATTTGTTCAATAAATACATTTACAGTATTTAATATTAGTTTATTTATTAATACTAAACATAATTATATTATCTACTTGGAAAAGTTTGAAATAACAACAACCAACCACACCCACGCATCTCACCGATCAAAAACGTTTGACATGACACAGACTCTATTATATCATTATATATATATATATATATATATATATATATATATATATATATATATATATATATATATATATATATATATTGACAGTACATTTATAACTATTAATAATATTCTCTATTTATACTCTACATATTTAATAACATTATAATAATGATTTCCCTACAGAATCGATTATTCATTTAATTTCATTCCGATCGCGATGTTTTACATGATTTCATTTTTAATTTTCTTTTTGAAATTTTTTAAAATTTCATTCTATAATCGCTATTAAATAAATAATAGTTGGCAATGGTAATTTCGTGTCTCGCTTACGTAATTGTAACGAGTTTCATAAGATTTATTATTCTTATTTAGATATTCAGAACCCCCCGTTTTAAGGATCGAGCCGCAATATCAAACAGTATCGCAAGGAAGTAACGTCATAATACGATGTGTGTCACCGTCTGATCCGGATATACCGATAGAATGGAGTAAATCGAGTGAACAGCTTCCGAATCGCGCGCAGGTATAACTTGATCGTAGTTTAAGTGCGACTTAATTATAGATAAATACTTTTCGGAGCGTAAGATCTTTTCGGATTTTTATTATCTTTTACTACTTCATCGGGTCAAATGACCGCCGCACGATCACAGTTTGAGAGTTTTCCGCGGTAAAGTACGAGCATGCTGAGAAAGTACAGAAGTCAAGGAAATGGTAACCTAAAATAATTTGATTCTAGTCTTTTATTTGTTTTCGTAAGAATCACCAGATGACGTCTCCTATAAATTTAGGAGTTTATTTGAAGGTGGTTTTTTTTTTTTTTTTGAACTATTGCACTCTGATTAAAATACTCATTCTCGATGTTAAAAATATGTAAAAAAGAATAATTATATTTTAATTTAAACAATATTTGATTTCTCGCCAGGTACACGGATCTGAATTACGCATAAGTTCGGTTCAAATTTTAGATCGTGGCGTATACTTATGTAAAGCTTCTAATAGTGCAGGACCATCGCAAGTATCCTATAATTTGGAAGTAGAAAGTAAGTGTAGCCGTGTTGAAAAATTACCAACATTTAAAACGAGTTAATTATTAAAACGTGCGTATGATTAGTATTTTATTCTGATTTGGTAACTTTAACTGACGATTACGAAAGTTCTTCGATGAATTATTTCGAATTTATTTAATTAGGAAGAGAAATTCCGGCTGTCGAAATATACCCCAAAGCAATGCAGACTGCAGTCGAAGGAAGTAGCGCCGTTTTACAATGTAGAACTGTAGCCGGTGTACCGACACCAACTGTTGTTTGGTCTAGATCTGGTAATGAATCGTTCACGTCTCATGTTGAAGTATTACCAAACGGTGTTTTAAGGTATATTTACGTAATGACATCTTACCCAAATATACACACGCACGCACACGCACTTCATTTCCTAATTATATTATTATGGCATGCGGCGTTGTAAGTAATCGGAATTATGTATGATGGTTTTAGAAATATATGATCAAACAATAATAATAATAAAAAAAAACGTTAATTCTTTTTAGATTTGTTGTTTTATTTATGTAGTAGATATATTTTTATTTTCGTCGTATGCGTTAGGTCCGATAATTTTCTTTTATATATCTTATAATCGCCATGTTGTATCTTCTATATAACCGAAGTAATATATATATATATATATATATATATATATATATATATATATATATATTATATATAAAATTTTCTTCGACACATCATCATTTCATTTGTTGAAGATATTTTTAACATTATCTTATTCAAAGTAATAAGGAAACCAAACTATGTATTAGCAACTATTTTTCCTCACACGGTGTATATTCTACTTTTTTTTTACAAATACTTTGAATGTACGAATTATCAAATATTCATTTTCATGTACTTGTTTTGTTTGATAGAATATTGGTGCAGTTACTAAACATAACTAATTTGTCGATATTTCACTAGTGTATATCTGACTGAATAAGATATAAATGATGTTAACTTAACTAGTTTCGCAGATACTTAATCGGTAAACGCAGTTTAACCTTTTTTCATTATCATAATGTCCAACGTAACTCCCGATTTAGAAATATACCGAGATTTTTTTTAGTTCCTTCTTTCTATCCCGCGTGTTTTATTATTCGTAAATAATTTAATCGCTTGTATCCATTTTTTCTCAAATATTGCCAAGATTTCCTTATTAAGACACATTTCAATAAATACTTGTAATTTTCTTATTTTCAAATTAAACGAATCGAATACAACACGACGTTATTGAGATTTTCCTACGTTTCACTTTCGATGAACGAAAAAAATCATATTCAAAATTTTGATCCGAATTTGGAAAATTGATGTTTTTCCTTGATTTTCCCATGTTAAATTGTTGCTGGTTAGATTTTCATTTAGATTCGAGGTTTTCTTTTTTTCATATTCGATCCATTTTTATTTTTTGTATAAGTTTTCATTAGAATGTAGTCGATTCAGTTTCTAACAATAAACGCTTGTTTGTCCTGCGCATATTTCTTGTTTAAGTCGTACATTTTTCTCACATAACTGAATTCCACACGGTCGTCGCTTATTAATCCAAATTCTTCCGGACAACCTCTAACTATTACATCGCTGTTAAGTAAATCTATCTCGTTTCTATTTTCGCTTTATATAATCGCTAATCTCGTTACTAATGCGTGTGGTTTTTTTCAAAAAATTTCTACTCGAAAATTGAATTTATAATTTTGCATTTTTAAAGATTTCGCGGCCTGACTCTGGAGGATGAAGGTCAGTATGTATGTTCAGCTACAAATGAAGCTGGTTTTATACAAGCCATAGCTATGATACGAGTAAATTCGTTTCCGGTTATTACACTAAATCCCGCAAACACAGCTTCTTTCAATGTTGGACAAAGAATACATCTGGAATGTCGTGCAACTGGCAAGCCGTCACCAAATGTTGTTTGGAGTCGATCTGGATTACCGAGTTCTAGACAATACGGGTAAGTATATTTTACTTTCTATTATCGGCGGTATTCATCGTTACATATATACGTAAATCTATCAAAATTATTTAAAATTTACGTACCAAATTTGAAATACACTAAACTAAAATTTCGTGTAATCAAATTAATCCGAATCGAATTAACGCGAATCTATTTTGACGTGTTTTTTTTTTATTCGAGCTCGAGAAAATAGCGCGAAAGATGTTAAATTCGAAGATTGAATTAAATGTTTCAGAAAACGGAAGAAATTATTTTTATTAAGCCTATACTTTCTATATTCGGAATATGTTTTGTTTATTCATGATGTCGTATTGATAGTGCTCGAATATTGTCTCATCCACCGCGAATGTACGTGAGCATTCGTTTAGGATATGATCCATTGTCTGGTTTCCTTGTCGGCAGTCACAAGATGGATCAGGTTCAACCATACTGGCACTGCATAATCAGCCGTTAAGTAAACCAACGCATGAAGTGGCCCACGTTGTATTTGCGAGTTTTTGTATTATGTCCGTCCGGTGTTCTTCTTGTTTGCGGTAGGTTAGTCGGCGATCTAGAGTTACCCGCAAGATATTTCGGATTTCCTTAATGCTTTAGTTTGCGCTCTGCGATTATGATATTTAATTCTAGATGACTGATAAGGTGGAACAACTATAGCTGTTTAATGTTAATCGCCATTTTTTAAAATAATTTGCTAGTAGTGATAGATCTTCCTGTAATATCTCCTCCGTTATGTAAAGATTAGTGTTCCGCGTAGAGCTATGTCGTCTGCGCGATTAAATTTCTTATACGCGATATATCGGCGGTATATAAATTAAACGACGATATTGATGCTTGTGGTAGGCCGTTGTTTAAGATTCGCGTTCTACTTCGTTTTCCGTTCGACTAAACTCTTATTTTACGATTACCGATCATTTAGCAACGAGTGTATTTTCCTACATGAAATCACTTCCGACAATTTACCAATCTGCCATATATCATCATAAGTAAGGTAGATCAAATATATGCTTAGTTTCTAAACCGTATTCGAGATGTGTTGTCGCTAATTTGATCTACACAGATAGACTTGCTTCTTGATCGTTTTTACCTTTTTCATTTTAGGAAAAGTTCTTATTGTTAATTGATAAACGCTTCCGTTAGTGAAAAAGATGTCGTAGATGACTTTTTTTTTCTTTTTTGTGTTTTTATTTAAAAAAAAGTAGTCCAGTCGCCGCCAATCAGGTTGCTGTATTCGACATTAGTAGCGCCCAAGAATCGGATTCCGGCATATATACTTGTACGGCTGTAAACGATGCCGGGTCGACAGAAGAACGGATACAATTAATAATTAACGGCGGCGACGACGACGGCATTCAATTTCGACCCGAGGTACGCAGCGATTTTGCGTCTCCAAGCATACGACCCGATGAGGAATTTGTTTATCCTGTAGGAGCTGTGGTCACTGTGCGTTGCGAAAGCGGTTAGTTGATTAAATATAAATCGATTAATATATACCCACGTCGAGAAGAATTATAAAATATAGAATATTTCGATTCAACTAACTATCCGACTTTAATATTTTATTTAAAATTACGCCATATTAATATAACGAACTTAGTAGACTTGTAAAAATCGCTTAACATTTTAATCGATATCGGGGGAAATAGTTAAAGAAATTTGTATTAATTATTGCGACGCTTTAAAAATTAGGTATTTCGATGGAATATTTGCGACCGGAAGTTAATAAATTTCTCTCGGGTTAGCTACAATTGTTATTGATAAAAGTAATAATAACGCTTAAATTTAACCTCTCAGTTAACGAGAACTATTAACGAGAAAAATCATCTTCATTAATGCAAAAATTTGACATTACAACCCGGTTATGAAAACGCAGTTTTTATAGGCTGCAGAGTGCCTAACAATGGATTCGAATGGATCGTTTTTATTAAACAAGGAAAGAAGAATAACGCGAAAGATATTAGGCCCGAAAAAAGACGGAGATAAATGAAAACTGAGAGTATATGAAAGAATTGAGACAGTCGGTGATATGATGAGGAAGAGAAGAATCACATTTTATGGTCAACTTGGAAATCAAAAAAAAAGTCGGTTTTCGTCGTTTATACAAGTGAATAAAGATATGTCGCGCACGAACATCGGAACAGGAAATAAATTCAAGCGAAAGATCATTTCGTTTGTAGGGTTTAGCGAAGAAGGCTGAAAAAATATGGACGGGAGAAAAAAGACATTCCCAAAGAATGGAAAACAGTAATGGACAACGAAGCAAGTTATGTCCGTGGTCCGTATAGTTTTTGATAAAGAAGAATAAAAAGATACTAAATAAGATCACACGGACTTCTAAACATCAAATCAGAAAGTCTTGGATACCGGAGAAGAAAATTCGAGTATTTTAGACACATTATTACAGGTCAACGATACGAGCGCGTGCAATTTATAATTCGACAGAAAGTTCGTGCGAGAATAAGCTGAACAAGCTGGATTGAGAATATAAAGGAGAGGATCAATTCAGTCTAGAAGCTTGTGCAGCGTATACGACTACAGTGAATACGACTCTGAGATCGTCTATAAGAAGAACCCAGCTGTGTATATGGCAGTGACTTTAACTTTTCTTAATATTATTTAATAATAATATAAATTATCATTATGTATTAGATGTACCACTGGATGCGATACATGTAGTATGGAAAAGACCGGGAAATGCTCCCTTACCGGCGCAACATGAAATACGGCCGGGCGAATTGATCGTATACAATATTAAAAGAAACGATGCCGGGATATATACTTGCATCGGAGTGGATCCTCAAACTGATACAAAGTTATTCGCTAAAAGTGCGAACGTTAGAGTGGTTGGTAAGTTTCCAGAAGAAAACACGCATTTTTAATATCGTTCTGTTATTATTTTAATTTTACAAATTAATTATACTTCGCGGTTAGAAGGCTACACGTATATCGTACCATATTAAGATATTACACTAATTAATGCCTATTGGAATCTGTTAAAATGAGGTGGTTCAGATCGAAATTACTTTTTATAGTTTGTTAGTAACTTATGATTCTTCACGGGATAATTGTATTTTTGATACCAAATATATCAAATGTTAAAAACGTATTATTTTAAACAGATATAATTCATCGCGTGACATAATAAGAACATAAATTCTACGAGAGTAAGTCGGCGTAACGATTAGATATAGTTGATCAAATTTCCATGCAATAATCCCGTTGACAACGAAGAAATCATAGAATTATGTTTAACATAATCATCGGTTGACTGGTCCGATGGGTGTGATAAATATGATACGTAGTGTTATTCGAAAAGCTTTTAAAAATGTATTAAACCGAAATTTTTTCAAATTTGTATTTATGCATTTTTGCGGTGTTCATTTTTTTCAGTCTTCGGTTTTATATCGCAACACGTTGTACGCAATTAGTTGATATATATAGAAACGAAATATTTCGTTTCAAATATGATTAATAATTTAATTTTACTTTTTATAACGCTGCCAGGAAAGGCAAAATTATGCCAGCTTAAAAAGAAACGTAGGTACTCATTTTAAAGTATTTAATTATCGTAAATTCGTTTTGTGGGCATCTTGTATTTTTGATTATTAATAATTTCGTTATTATTGTTGTCGGAAGAAATGTCATGTCGTATATACGTGTACAAATAAATACGTATACCGTGTACTGGAATATTCACGGAATTAATAACTTTTTAATAACGTATTATTATTATAGATCCCCCGCAGATTACTTTATACCCAATAAGGCAAGTGGTTAGACCAGGAGACAACGCTTACGTCAGATGTTCTGCTTCAGGAGACGAACCGATCGTACTAAGTTGGGCTACTCAACGTGGAGATCCTCTCCCTTATTCTGTTCAGACAGATAAAGGTCATTTACAGGTACTGCATTATTAGTCCGATTATTTTTATATTAGACTATTTTCTTAATAATTATACATCGGATAACACTAATGTTCCCTATACGGTACATAGATTTATAATGCTAACAAAATTGTCAATTTTAAAATATGGGATATTTAATTAACGAAGTATATTTCAATTTCGAAAATATTTATACAACACGTTAAAAAGTAACCCGTTTATTAATTTATTTTTGAATCGTATTCTTTAATTACGTCGTAAGCCAGAATTTATAAACTTCAAAATTAATAATGTACGAATTTAAATGATAAATGTTTATTTTATTACTTACAAATCGTTTTTCTTCTTTCATCTATAGATATTCTTTAATACGGTTTACATTTAATTTTATTACGAATATAATGAAAATTAACGGTCACGATGAATCACAGCAATTACACAGCAATTACAATATTGTAATTCTGATAAATTAGGGACAGAGGAAATTCTTTATTCTCGCGTGTATTTTATTGTAATATCGTTTTAAATGGCTATTCCAAACGTCGCATTAGAAAATTTTCTTTAAATAAAAATTTGACACGTAATTTTTTGAGTGAGTTAATTTGTTCTAACCGTGTAAAAAAATTAATGGATAATTTTTTTGTTAAAACGTGAAAATAACTTTTTTTTTTTTTAACCAAATTTTGTAAATAATCTTGTTACGAAATTTAATAATAATAGTTTCCTTATTTTAAGCTTTTCGATATTTAACTTAATTATGTATTTTATAATATAAGGCACATCGAATTTTTCAAATGTAAGCGCAATTCGAACCATTCCGGAGATCCATCAATAAATAACATTCAGTATATAATATTTATTTTCAACCGCTTTCAGCAGAAAAATTTAATTATTTAGGGTTACAAATTTTGAAAACAGATGTAATATACAACTCATTCTCAGTCGTAAGAAACAAAAACGATCATAAATCGAGCTTTCGGTAATTTAGGCAGTTTTGTACATGCTGCAGATTATTGGAAGGGAATATTATATATTAAACTAAAGATTACTTCAGTTATTATAATAGAAATATGTTAGAACAATTTGAAAAATAAACTATTAATAAAAAACATTATGATGCGATTTTAATGTTAGTTCCGTGGTATTACCGTTCGCGATGCTGGAAAATACGTCTGTCGAGCTAAAAATTTGGGCGGAGAAGCTGAAGCCGTCGCTGAAGTGATTGTAAATGGTAAAATGTCAAGAATTTAGGTTACATTACAAATTTATTTAATAATATTTTGGTTGTTTCGGTGATTGTAATTCAATAAAAACAAACGTTTTTCTTCCGGTGTAAATTAAATTTCTAAACTACTTATTATCAAAAAACTGAAAACTTTTAACGTGTACCTTTGCATATTTCCTATTTATCGCGTTCGTAGAATTATCCTCTGTATCGTGTCGTATAATCATTTATCAAACTACTTAACTCGTCATACATATTTATCTTTGCTCGTTGTGTGCAATAATGACGACGTTAATCTTCAGGTGGTTGGCCTTTTGATCTGCTTGCGTGAACTTAAATTTAGATTATTAGAAATGTTAAAAATTCAACACATGAATATATATATATATATATATATATATATATATATATATATATATATATATAACATACCCGTCGTCTTGGTTTATAAAGACAACGCGTTATATTATGGTGTTAACTATATTTTCTTTTTTTTTATAATGGTCGCCAATTTGTAACGTACTAGTCGTCTTTTTAAATAAAGATAATACGCTACAAATAAAATTGATCTTAAAAAATTTATGAGTATACTAATGTGATCAAATATATTTATACATATAAAATACCACAATGTGCAAATAAACAAATATGGTGGATTAAATCACGAATAAATAAAAAAAAATGTAGATAACATATAAGAAAAATATACATACGAAATTTATATAAATCGGTATGCATACATATTTATAAACATATCCACAAGTGCACATATACACATATACTTATCTTGATATCTAGTATACTTCACGAATTTCGATATATTTTAATATATTGACTTGTGCGCTCCAAATGTCCGAATCGATGTGAATTTTATTTTTTATAACATTACTGCTTAATTTGATAGTGTCCAAATTTATATGGTAGCCGAGCTGTCACCGAGAGTTTCCTTCTATACGACCGTAACTCCGAATTTGATATATATATATATATATATATATATATATATATATATATATATATATATATATATATATATATATATATATGACTATGTTTAACTAGACGTATTGATAACACGAATACTTTATTACAAACGGATTAAATAAAATTAGAAATAAATGTTACCGCATGTGATATAGGAATTGGCGCGACTAGTATTTTCTTATTTTTTTTATTTTTTTTATTTTCACTTATCTGTACGTTTTGCGCGATTATAATAAAATGAAAAATGAAAAGAAAAATAAAACAATTTAATCGTGATCAATCTGATGGCGGTAACTAAAAAGTAGATCTTAAAAACAAACGAAACTTTAACTAACTTGTTCCGTAAATATCGTTCAATATATTATTAACTTGAAAAATAAAATCGTAGACTTCGATCAACGAATACGGAGCAGCCTGCGATATCATCAGCCACGACCAAAGGTAAAAACTAATATACGCTTTTTCTCGTTCTCGTGACCGTCGTCCGACGAATCCGTGGCTCACGGCAAAAAACCCATTATCTTCCCAATACTATTCACACTTCGCTGTTCTACTACGCGTCTAATTTCCCAAATTCCGTGAACATCGACAATTGCTACCTGCTTATCGTAATTTTATATACGCACATATATATACACACACACACACACACTCTCCCTTTCGAGCACCAATACGTTGATACAGCTGTTAGATTTTATTATATATATATATATATATAAAATGTATGTATGTGTGTGTGTTGATATATTGGAGACTAGTGATTTTATGAATTATAAATAAAACATTTTTTATAATGATTAAACTTCTATATATAATCGTTTCATTATTTGTTCGCTAGCATACGCCAGACCAACAAGGCCGGTTATAACGGCGGAAGATAGAAGCCAGTTTGCGATAGATGGATCGAATTTAGACTTGAAATGTACTGTCGAATCTCCGACATCGGTAAGTTTGAGTACTGCTTTAACAATTGTTCAAATTCACGATGTAGTTATATTATGTGTAACTTTGTTTTTTTTTTTTTTTTATTCAGTTCATCTATAAAACACGCTTCTGGAATTAATGTTTACTTAATTTATTAAATTAATTTCATAATTATCGAAATCTGATCGTCTTATTTTTACGTTATCGCATTAAATCGAATTTTCCATTATACGATTTACAGGATTATAGAATAACGTGGCAACGAGAACGAACAAGCGACTTGCCGAGAAACAGCAAAATATTAGGAGATACGTTACGTTTGTACAATTTAAGAGCCGAAGATTCAGATAGATACATTTGTCATATATCGTCACCCTTTGGAACATCCAATGACTACATCGATTTACAAGTTATTCGTACGTAATATTTATTATCATTTCTTTCTTTTTATAATTTTTCACGCGTCTTTTCACTCTCACCTAATAATAAACGTATGTTTACATTTTGTTTTCATTTTATTTATTTTTTTAAATAGCGCGCATATATATATATATATATATATATATATATATATATATATATATATATATATCAAAAATATGGTATATATATATATATATATATATATATATATATATATATATATATATATATTGATTTCAAATAATTAAAATAAAGCTGCCTCGTATTTAAGCTATAAATTTCACAGCGTTATCATATTTTGCGCTCATTTGCATAGCTTCGTCGCTATATTATACTTTGCGCGAATAAACAAAAATAGAAATATTTAAATTTCGAAGCCAAAAAATATATATATATATATATATATATTCATTTTTTTTTTTAAACTCGTGAAATGATAATATAACTGATAGAAACAGGAGTGGATGGGAAATATATTCGAATAATACAGAATCTGTATTGGCAACAGGAGGCGGAGGTAAAAAGACCCGACGACTGAAACCCTCAAGGTCATGAAAGCTGTGAGAGACAAGGGTTGTCCTCTTGTTTAACATATATATAGAGAAGATTTTTCACGATAAATTCGGAGTAAAAGTAAATGGGAAAACAATTAGTAACCTAACCTCAGATATGCAGATGATTCATTAATTATAGCGCGAGGTCTTCAGCAGCTACAATGTATGATAGACCAACTCTCTACGATAGGCGAAAAATACGGAATTAGAATTAATTCATTAAAAACTAAATTCATGGTTATTAAAAGAAGTAATCAAAAGGTCACGTTGGCCATCGTAAATAATAATCTAATCGAGAGAGTTTTTCAAATATCTGTGATCAGTAATAAACGAATAACTAGACGATGATGAAGAAATAAAAACAAGATGTGGAATGGAAAAGGAAACCTTTCGAAAAATAAAAAAAAAAAAACGTTATGCTTGCAAATGATTTGCCACCGCAGATAAGACTTAATAGACTGTTACGTGATTCCGGTACTTTTGTACGGAATAGAAACATGGACTTTAAAACACCATTAGACGTTTACGACAGAGATGTGGCTTCTTAGAAGGATAAGAAGAATCCCGTGGACGAAAAAGTTTCAAATAACAGTGTACTGAAAAGAGCTGGTGTAGAGGAAGGAAAGTAATAAAAAATATGAAAAAAAGTAAAATGGCATATTTGGGTCATATTCTAAGAGGAGAAATTACATTCTGCGTCTAATATTAGAAGGAAAAATTGATGGTAAAAACCAGTTGGTAGAAGAATGTTCTCTTGGATAAAGAATATTAAGGAATGGAGCAACATCGACGATATAGGTAGACTTTTCCAGACAGCAAGGAACAGAAACTATTGGGCATAGCCTACACGGCTGCATAGTGTGTGGCATCTAAAGAAGAAGATTTTAAATGATATTTCATCGGAAGCGGCTATATATATTTTATACCAGTCGAAGTTAAAATTGTCCTAATACCGAAACCGAAGATTACATAACATTATTTCGAAAACTTAAATTAAAAATTTCCCCGAAAACGCTTAAAATAATTTATAAACAAATATATTGAAAATTATTTGACGTATATTAACGTATTTTAAATTGATTCTTTTTTTTCTCACGAAGCGTAGATTTCTAATTCTCATTGGTAGGGTTAATCCAATAATATTTACCGAACAAAAATTAATTAGTAATTATAAAATTGCCGTATCGCAATCGAACGAGTAAATTACAGAAATGTTTAATAACGAAATTATATTTTAAAAATAACGATACATTTTGCAACAACAACAAAAAAATCAAGATCACTGATGAAACAGGCCGTACTCGTGGAACAAATATTTTTTGTTACTCCGTTAATTTGTTCAAAGATATTTAACAACGCGCGGGTAAATAATTTCGGGTATATAATTGCGCAGATTGAGTTTAAATTAAAACGCATTTTATAATGAAGACGTCGTTTGAAATCCTTACGCGGATATGCAATGTGAATGAAAGAGAGGAAAATTCAAGCACATCGATCAAATAATTCTTTTAGAAAATTTAAGATCGACGGTATGAATACATCTTAATTTACTCGCAAATATTGATCGTGCATTTGTTTTACGGAACGTAGCCTAGTTGGATAATATTATATATATATATATTCGCTAACGAATGTAAATGTATATGCTTTGTGTTTGAAAAATTAAACAAGAAAAAAAAATGCGACAGATAACATCATTAATACGAGCGATTAGAAATATCCGGTTCAATTAAAAACGTTACATCAGAAAAACATATTTATATTGTTGTTAAATGTGTCAAAACTATTTCGGACGTGATATATTAAATGCGACGGATGACACGTTGAATTTCTCGTATGGCATAAATTAAAAATTAAAACGCTCTGTATATATATGGATATATATATTATTTATACTTCGTAATAAGTAATCTCTACGCCCGAACAAAATCAATGATGAAATCATATTTTCGAGAAATTCGACCAATAAAAAATTGGAAGACGTATATATTTTTCTAACGTATACCGGCGAATACATACATAAATCATCTCACTAATAGCAAAAAATCAAAAACAGCTTCATAAAATGATGCTGGAACTATAAAAAATTGGTCTAAGAATAAAAAAACGAAGATAGTGAAATATGAAGAAACATAAATATAAATTTAGAACGAGGTCCCGTAGAAACAGTAAACACCTTGTTATACGTAGGGGAGAAATTTACAACCGGGAAAAATGGACATACACAAAAGTAAAAAGAAGAGTACAACTTGGATGGATAGCGTATGGCAGAATGAAAAAATTCTAAAATTAGTCCAGCAAACCGATTCAAACTAATCAATGCATTATACTAGTGCTAAGCTATGGAGCCCGGGCCTTTAACAAAAGAACTAATGGATAAGACTGGAAAGGCGGAAAGATGAATGGAACGTACTCTGGTGGGAACTCGATTAAGAGACAAAATAAGCTAAAACATGTTTCGAGAAAGTTGTATCCGGAATAGTGATAAATGGAATTGGGCAGGGTATATAGCACGGCTTACAGACGAAAGATGGACCAAGAAAATACTGAACTGGCGACTATACACCGGAAGAGGCGGAATCGAGGAAGACGCCAAAATAGATGGACAGATTTCATATTAGAACTATACATGGATGCGTCAGATCCAGAACAGATAACGGTGGAATAATTTAGGAGAGGCCTATGCCAAATATTGGGTCAGACAGAAGGCTTTAAGAAAAAGAAGATTAATAAAAGTCACGGAGTATACTACAAGATCTAGAATTGTTTAATTCGTAGATCATCGATAAATATAATTATGATGGAATTTAAGAAGAAATGATACGCGGAACAGTGTTTTCTCAAAATCTGCAATGGTGAAGCTGGACCATATACAAACAACGTAGAAAAAAAAAATTGATTTCGAGACGCGGTGTGGTATTCTGAAAATCACGTGAACAAGAAAATGGTGAATAAATCTATCTTTGAAGAGTTACACGCACTTTCTGAAATATGATGGGCATAGAGGAACGGTGATAGTCTGGAATAATACGTTAATCAAAGGAGAAATGAGTAGGGGCGTGGGAAGATGCTATTACGTTCTTCACAGGACTAATAAGAACGCAAGCAATACAAAGTAATTCGAAACAGTAACCGATGGAGAACGATAATATATCAGACGATTACAATGATACTCGTTAATTGGGTTACTCGAACATGTATGAATTATTCAATTGTTGAGAAATTTGCTTGAAATTAAAAATGGATTAGCTTTCGATACACTAAACGCGCATAGATGTCATACCGAATGGTGTGCCACTGCCTTCTCCCCGTTCAGAGTTAATGATGAGAACTTTTTATATGTCGTGAGTTGGTTTCAAACCCTCGACAGTCGAGCACTCTAGCAACTATGTCATCGCGACAATTCATCTAAAAGAATGAAACAGTAATTTCTTCGACACGAACATCTAAAATTATTAGGATGTTATTATGGAAGGGAAGACTGAAAGAGGAAACTACCGGAACAACCAAATAGACACTTATTTCCTGGTAATAAATTACTGTGATCAATATGGAAAACCACGAATAAGGGAAGAACGGCGAAGAACATGAAAATATAGAATATTACAGATGACACATATGTGCAATTACGGCATAATATTCACAGCACCTTACTCTCATTGTTATCTTTGCGATGCAAGATGGAATATACGACCAGTATGAATGGAATCTCGTACGAGGCGATTCATTCGATATTAGGAGGAAAAAGGAATATAACTAGACGATAAGAAAAAAATCTAGAAAAATAATGATACATTAAACCTGATTAATTCAAACTTGGAATTAGTATGTTTTTAAATTTTTAAAATTAAAGAATTTTCAATTGATTTTTTTTTTGTCTGGTAATAACGAATTCTATTGTATTCGAATTTTAATTTGATTTAAGACAATTAACGGGTTGTGTGTAGTTTTATCAGTCGATTTTTGTATTCTTTATATACATTTCTCGTATGTTTCCCTGGATAGAATTTTTTAAATGGTATTAATTTTTTTGTATTTCAACGTTACCATTCTTTACTTCAAATATTGCTCGTTCGAGGACGATTTCGTTACTGTAGCCGATATTTCAATTGCAACCGATTTTTGTTATTAAAAATCGTTTAAACAATTTAAAAAATAGTGAAGCTACATTTGGATTTAAAAAAATATAAATATATATATGTATATAATTTTTTATCTAGCTGTTTATTTTTTAATTAATATAAGTTTAATATAGCCGTGCCCAAAATGAAAATATTGCAATGAATCGTTTATCTACGCTTCGTTCACTTTATTAAATGTAAAATCAATTTATTTCGGTAACTTGCTGAATGTAGAACAGGTTCGAAGCATTTGAGAATAGAAGTTACATTCATCATCAAAATATGTCAAAAAATAAAAAAATAAATATTAGAAATGCTTGTTTTGTGCGGATTATATACCTACGCTGCGCGTGATTAGTAGCGAGCAATCACGATTTAAGCTTATTATCTACCTACAGCGATTACACGTTTATTATGTATAAGCAAGACTAAATTATTAAATATATTCTACGCGAAACACGATAATAATTTATTTTAATTTTTTTTTTTTTGCACGCTATAATATAATTTTTTATTTCGTATTAATTTAGCACATGCAAACTGTAATATCGAATTTAAATTTGTTTGTTTCATGTATCGCTCTCTTTCTGTCTAATTGTAATTATTGTGTTGTTGTAATGGCACGCGAATGTAACTTATCAACTGCTACTACCACTACACTGCTCTTTATGATCATCATCACCACTATACATTATTTTGCTACTCTTCTTTTGTCATTATTTGTGTATCCTACCACCGGTGGATGGTCTATAAATTACTACTACTACTACTACTACTTATTATCACGTGACAAACGGTGAACTGCGACATAATATAACGAAATTACAATTTAATTCATTACGAAATTCGAATTGGTGACTGGTGTACAGCACGATTGCATACGGTAAATTTTGGAGAGAACTGCCTTCAAGATCAATTTCGTTGTTCCGATGGACAATGCATCGGTAAATCGCTCTACTGCGACGGTCATATAGACTGCGTTGATAATTCGGACGAAATTGACTGCCATAAATATAGACGCGGTTTGTTATGAATACTTACTATACACTCTATTTAATAATAATAATAATAATAATGTTAAACTCAATTTTTTCATTCGTATTTCTATATTTAACTTGTTTATTATCGATATTTATTTAAAAAAAAAAAATAATTGAAGCGTATTCATTCATTCTTCTCTTTACTAACTTCGTAATCACTAAATTCGACACGAACGAATTAATAACTATGCACACTTTAATGCAAAAAAATAATCATTTTCTCCTTTCTATAACCAACCTGCTTTTTACGACCTATTTATTATTATTTTCAGTCTTTATGAAGGAATTGTTTTTTAAACAAAATATCCGCCTATAATTCTTTTTTATAAATTTACTCTTTAAATATTTTTTTTTTTTTTTTTTTGGGGGTGGGTAATATTAATAAATCAACGGGAATTCTATAATTGTTTGCGTATCTGGACAGACGGTTATCGGTGACGATTTTATTGATAACATTTCAACTACTGCGGAATGTTATAAAAAATTATTATTTTTTTATTACGGATTTCATTTGTTAATTTAAAAAAGAAACGACTTGATTATAAATATTTTAAATCGGGGATTTAAAAAAAAAATCAACATTTCATTATTTAATGGCCAATGTTTAAAACTGTTTCGAATTTAAACGTTCTCAACAGTGCATTCTGTATAAAAGAGAGATTAATATATTATAATGATATTAGTTAATAACTGGAAAAGAGAAATTACATAGATGACGTTTAAAATATTCTTACATGTTGAAATTTCTTAGCTGGTTGAATTTATTTTCGCGCGTCGCGGCTGTTATTTCGTTTTCGATTCTAATTATTTTTTAACTAATATTTGTTTACGAAATGTTAACGTGTTTTTTTCCAGTTGATGACTATTTTATATTAAAGAGTTAACGAGTTAAAAAGTTTTCATAAACTTTAATAAATGAAATGTTACAAAAAAAAAATAATAATAATAAACTGTATAAACGATTAAGTGTCGTTAAACTGGGAGCGCCATCCGCTTTTAAATTTCAGGCTGTTAAAATTTATTTCTATAAACTGTATAAACGATTAAGTGTCGTTAAACTGGAAGCGCCATTCGCTTTTAAATTTCAGGCTGTTAAAATTTATTTCTCCACTAAACAATGATCGGAAATTACAATTACGAAATTTGTCGGTACAGTTATTATTATTATTTTAAATTATATATTCGATATCCAAAAAGTCTCGAAGTACTCAGCAGTATTTTCTTGCAAGTTTATAGCAACTACCAACGTGTTAAACATTTTAGTAATGCGACGTCGGTATGTATATCAGTGCTTTTCGAAGTAAAGAGCAATACGTAGGATTTTGAGTTTTGTTTTTTTTTTTGACATTTTAACTACATTATCTCGATGAAATCGTACACAAGTTGTATATTGAAAAACGTGAAAATATCTCTAATTTTAATAAACTTTTTCCTTTATAAATACTACTCGTGTTTCGAACAGTTTTTATATGGCTACGTCATCGCTACAAATTTGCTTGCGTATCTTCAATAGAAAGCTCGACATGTAATTTTGCATATGAAAAGATTTTCTCGCTTTTATTTATCAATTTTTATATATAATCATAACTTTAGCGATATAAAGATTTTTCAAAATATAATTATAGAAACGAACTTTGAAAACGTTCAACAGTGTCAGGTAACAAGTATTTTCCCTTAAGTACGGAGGAAGTTGGTTAAAAATAAAATGTTTTATATTAACATAACAAAATATATTATCCTTCAAGGGCAAAATAGAATGTTACCCATTGAACAGGTTATAACAGTAAAAATACTGATAGTTGACTTGGTGGAAGATAATATTAATTTATATATATATATATATATATATATATATATATATATATATATATATATATATATATATATATATATATATACATATATAGAATGATAGATGAATGAAACCTTTTTTTAAAATAAATTTTCCATAAATAACTTCATAAAGTACTGAATTATGACGATGAAGTGAAAAATTTACAAAAATAAAAAAACACGAATTATTGAAATTTGTTACTCGAAAATACCAAAAAATCATATTTGAAAAAAATCGGGGTTACGTAATAAATAGAGTATTATTTTTAATTTATTTTTTGTTTAAGTAAAGTTAATTGTTTTCGAAATAATGACTTTAAAATATACATTTAAAAAAGAAATTGTAAGTTACGAATAAATCTTATAAAAATACGATGAGATTTATCAAATATCGAAATGATTGAATTTACTGCCATAATGTTTAAATAAATATCTATAATATTATATATATATATATTTAATCGATTATAATGAACTTAATTTTTGTACTAAACGTGGGTATAATCACATATTTTGCTTGCTCGAGTTACGTATCTGCTTCCTGTCTTCGTTATTGTTTACCTGTAATTAATAGTATAAATATACATTCACGCGTATGCAAATTATGAAAGCATTACAATAACACAATTTATTAAATATGTTCTATAGTTTGCGGTGATGTAATTGACTTATTTCATTGAAATATCCTTCGAGTTTACTATTGTATTTTAAACTTTTTTAAAAATCGGTTATACTTCGATGTATCGCATTCTTTTACAAGTACAATGAAATTAAAATATTTTTACAAAAAATAGAAAAATTAAAATGTGTACGTATTTCTAATCCAACCTAACACGTTATCAACGGAAATTTTAATAACTGAAAAACCGTTTTAGCTATTATTGCTTTCTAAATTTATCGAAATTGGGTTTCATGTTTATTTTAGACTTTAAGAAAAGTTTCCAAATTTAAAGTATTTACTAAATATTTTATATTGTTACGAATCAGAACTGAAACTTGTTTTGATTATCAAGTTTGCTGAACTATGAAATTTATTGCAATTCTTTTATTTGTTCTCTTTCGGCTAGCAATTTCTCATTATTATATAATAATTGATAAAAATAATTATTTTTATATATTTTATAATTGTTTCGTATACACAGGATACGAGTTTTCTAATGTAATGGGGGGATTAAAATTCTTCCCAGTTAAAATTTAAGTCGATTTTTTAACGTCATTTTCCTTAATTGATATTTATTATGGAATTCGAATTAGCAAGCGCTTTATTTTTAAACAATATACATAGGCTGTCGATAAATAAAAAGATTTCAATAGGAACAAATCATTGTTTTTAAGAAGTGAATTATTATGTACAGTTATAAAACCGAAATTATTTAAATCCGATTAGTTGCTGCAGTGTTTTCATTTATCACTATTCGAAGATTACTTAAAATTTCAGATGAAATTTACGTTAGCGCGCCAATTCTGAATATCTGTGGATTTAATCCGTTCAGTCACACGTTATCAGAGAAAGTTATAAATTTTAACACTGAAAGTAATTAAACAAAATAATATTTCGCTTACAATACTGTTCATTGATGATTATAGATAAGTTTTAACGCGTTGTATAAATATTATTTCAACCAAGTCTTTTAATACGAGACTAGAATTTTTTTTTAATAGCATTAGAAGTTCCATATACTGTAGGATATACTGTGACCGAAACGGTTAACTGATTATTATAATTATTATTATTACTAATATTGTTTTCGGTATATCGGGAAATAAATTTTTCGCTATTATATTAAAAATAGAACTAACGTTATTAATTTTTTAAAATTATCTTAATTGCAAATTTCAATTGTACTAATTTATTTCGATAATATTTCATCAAAATGTTTTTTAATATGAAAATCGTAATTTTTTGATAGCGTGTTAATACATTGTGTAGGAAATACTGTAACCGAAACGGTTAACTAGTTATTATTGTTGCTAACTATTGTTTTCAGTATATCAGGAGATAAATTTTACACTATTATATTAAAAGCGAAGCTAATTTTTAAATTACCTTAATTACAAATAAAATTCCACGAATTATTTCGAGATATATATATATATATATATATATATATATATATATATATATATATATATGTATATATATACATGTGTGTGTGTTATATATATAAATACATGGTAACATTATCCTTAATGAAATATATTTCTTCTCTGTTCAAAAGTCATAACTTAAATATAAAATGTAAAATTATATATTTTATTATATTTTATCTAAGTTTGATGAATTAAGAAAAATTTACTAAAAAATAACATCAACAGAATTTTCGGACTTACCAAGTTTTAGATTGAATTAATACACGCTCGTATCGTTCTGTTTGCAAACGCGACTGCGTACACCGATTGTCGAATTACGACTACGCGAAGAACTCTAACCATTTTTTCAAATAACGTTAATAATTTCGATGATAATTAATAATAATAATAATAATAATATGCGGGCGAAATTGTATGTATAACGAACACGTAACTGATAAAACGTTATGATTTTAATTACCAAATGTTCCGGCATTGATATATTATTTGCAACTATACAATATTCGTGCTGGGCGAAGTATTAATTAACCTTTTGTCACGATATTAAATCGTGATGTATGTGATTTTTTTAGTTCGTATCATTCCGTGGTTGATTTCTATTACTTTATTTCTTTCCGATTTTTGTCGGGTACTTATAAATTATTCGACTATAACGATAAAATTTATATATTCACTCTTTCGTAAAGCAGGTTGGTTCGTAGAAAATTTTAATCCCTTCAGACGTAACGTCCTCTCTATAGGGAACACAAATTTTTCTACATACATATTTTCAATAATAAAGCACCTTAGCAATATTTACATAATACGTGGTGAAAAATTATCTAGTCATCGAAAACATAAATACGATATTTATATTTTCGCTCGCTCGAATCATTTTCTATAATTTTATTTTGTAAATTATATAATTTTTCATAAAAAATTGTTCACGAATGAGTGAAACAGTTGATAAATAATAGAATAAAAAACGCCGAAATTTTCGATAATTAGACGTATTTTATTTAACATATATTCGTCTACTACTAAGTCCGAGTAAAGTTATGTAAAAACGCGTATTATATTTGGCATTATATTAAAAAGTTATAATAATATTAAATAAATGTACCGGAACGCCATTTATGAAAGTAACTAATAATATAAACTGGTAAATAATAAATATACAAGATGAAAATAGTATCGATGGAAAAATAGACTTTTTCTATTTGTGTGCACCTGTTTCGGTCTATTGGCATAGATTACAGAGTTAGTCCAACGAAATTATATTTACATTTAATATCCGTTTCTTATTTACAACTTTTAAAATTGGCTTCGTTCGTTTCCCGGATACGGTTTTAAGTTAATGATCATTTATAACGGTTTGGCGAATACATCGAGTGTGTTAACATTCGTTGCTATATTTCGAAGTATTTCAAAACGATTATTTAGTTTATTACGATCGAATCTATATCGATTTAAACATTAATCGTAACACAAAATAAATATATTTATTATCCTTTATTACAACCGTATTGAAATAAAGTCTGCGCGTTTTAATTTTTGCGAATAAAATATTTAAATTCGTTTCGCGTATACTTTTTAAACCTTTCGAGGTTTATTTTATATTTTCGTATTTAATTAAATTCGTCCGTAGTCGATATTAAGTTATCGCGATTTGCGTTTTTATTTAATTTAATTAATTTTTCAAGTAACGATACATCTTGAAAATAAATAATGTATAACAATATTCCGAATGTTACACATATAATGAGGTCGTTTATTTCTAGAAATGTTTTATATATTTACTTTTACAATGTACAGGTGCCAGTAATGTTAGCATCGATATAGAGCCGAGTCAGGATGATTTTAAAGCCGGCGATACGTGTATTCTAACGTGCGCTGTAAACGGCGATAGTAACGCTAATGTCACTTGGTCTAAAGTGGCCGGTAAAATAGCTAATAACGTAATTATCGACGGCGGTAAACTTAGGTAATGTAAAAAAATAATTATAGGAAAAACAGTTATTTTCTTAAAAAATCAATTGAAAATTAGTTAAATCACTAATATTTATTTTCCTATAGAAAACACAAAGCTTTATTTACGCCATTATCAAGTGAAACATTTTTAAAAAAATTATAATTTTAAAATATAAATTAAATATAATTACTTAAATTTATATTTTACTTTTGGACATCACGCATCGCAACAGTAAATGAAAAATTTAAAATTCCACAAGTATACAACTTTTACAGAATCCGGAAAATAATATTGAAGAAAAAAATTAATATAAAAAAACAAAATTAATAAACAAATATATTGATGTTAAATTTCGACAATTTAAAAAATAGACAGAACAGAAGCAGAACAGCATTTTTGGAGTATATTTTCACAATCACCATCAAATATTTTTAAGTAATTATATTTAATTTATATTTTAAAATTATGATTTTTTAAAAATGTTTCACTTGATAATGGCGTAAATAAAGCTTTGTGTTTTCTATAAGAAAATAAATATTAGTGATTTAACTAATTTTCAATTGATTTTTTTATTAAAAATCACTACATTCCACATTATATAAAAAATTAAAAAAAAAAAGTTATTTTCTTATTTCCGTTACTCCCCCCCGTCCACTTTTTGTAATTTTTGACGAGTCGACTTTGTTAATTTTATTTTGGTATTACGCAGGATACCTGAGTTGCAAGTAGCGAATAGCGGCGTTTACAAATGTACCGTGATTAGCAAATACGGAGTTATGTCGGAAACGTATAATTTAGGAATTCAACGTAAGTTTGTTTTAACGATGTATGTATAATTTTGAAATTCGTTCGAATTTTGTTCGCGTATAACGTTAATTCTCGATTTTGATTATTTTACTTTTTATTTTATTTTTTGCATAATTTTAAATTACTATTGATTTTTGTAAAAAACGTTAATTAGAACTTCTTTACATAGAACGAATGAAATAAACTCAATCGTAACTTATGTTTATCTAACATTTTTCTGTGAAATTTTTATTTCCCCCCTTTTTTTTTCTTTTTTTTTTTTGACACTTCTAATTCTCTTATTGTCTTCTTCGGCCGATTTCGAGACTACTATTTAATATGTTTTCTAACTCATCTGGTGACTGAATAGCGTCGTTAACAAAATAAAAATCGAATATAACGTTTATATTAAATCATCTTCGAAATACCGCTATTACACGTGTCGCATGATGTGTGTCATCTATCCGTTTTAAACGAATATATTCATTTTTTTTTAAATAACATTTTTTTGTGTTTTGACATTTTTATCATTTTTATTTTTGTTCTTCATTCTGCTATCGGTAATTAACGTCGTGGATAATAATTACTACTACGTCTGTAAGTATAATTTTTAAATATCTAATTTTGTATAGATTATATACGACTATTACATTTTGATAAAACTTTTATCGCACTAACGGCTAATAGTGTGTTACGTACGCGATAAATGATTTTTTACTCGTCGACGCATATTTACTACGTCATTTATTGTATTCGTTTGTTCAAAAAAAAAGTGTGCTAGCTTCGTTATAATATTAAAATGGCGGCTAAATTTGACGTAAACGCTAGAAATCATAAATAACGCTATCGCCGACGGTGATAAATAAAAGAGGTCGGTCTTTAAAAATGTGATAAATTGCGTTAAATATATCACGATATCCTCTTACGAGCCCGAAAGAATTTTATATAATTCATCTTGAAAAACAGATATATCTTTATTATTCGATAACAATACAGGATGACGATGACTATTAGGTATAGGTCGCGTATTAATTTTAATATGACTAGCGTGGTAAAAGAATTTATTCTCTCTTTGTAATACTACTATACTGTGTGTTTGTTTAAATACTTTATCAAAGTACTCTTGCATGCGTTAGAATTATATTTAAGTTAAATAGGATTATATTTTATAATGGTTTTAGTTCAATTCGGAAAAATCATATACAAAAACGGTTGAAGTCTACAATAATTACCTATTCAAATAATTCGACATCTTAACGTCACCCTCGCACTGCATAAACACACACGTAGATACACACACGATACATGCGAACGGACCATCAAGTGACGACTTTTGTATTCTGAAATTCAGGACAAAATATGTGGAAAGGAAATTTTTGTAAATTTTTAGTTGTTCATTGAGTTCTAGATTTGTTGAAGTGTCTTATTGTTTTTTTGTGGTTTGAGCATTGAAAAAATAATATGTTCTACTAAAGCCGCGGGAGCATTTATTATTTTTAATTAACCTAAAACGACATAAGTATCGGGCACAATTTTCCCGCGCCTTATCGATAATAGGGTCGTATAGAAATCCCAAGTGAAAATATAAAGTTACGTCTATCTTAAAAGTGATCATTTCGAAGGTGTGGCGCTTAACTGTTATCATTTGTCCCTATTTAGTAATTTTTCAAACAGTTTTTTGTCTGTTTGATATATATATATATAGGATGCTGTAGTGACTATAAGGAAACGTTTTGTATTATCGGTAATAGCTTATAATTCTGGATTTATATTTTCATTAACAAAACTGAAATTAATTATTCTTTATTGCAAATGTGACAGCTTTTCTTTTTCATTAATTAGACGAGTTGTAATTACTATACATGTATATGTATATCGATATATCGTTATTATTCTTCTTCGATATTTTACCACGGTTTTTAATGATTATTATAAGCAAAACTACGTCTACAATTTTATACCGAAGAAAAAAATGTTGTGTATTTTAAAATTTGAAACATTTTAATTATTTGTAATAATGTTTAAAAATTTCTCTAACGATGAAGCGTTTTGCTTATGTTTTAAAATATTAAAAAATGTTCACGAACGGTCGAAATAAACTAGCGTTCAAATCATATTTCGGATAATTCTTCGTAAATCTTAAAATAAACGTTCACTTCGAGTATATTAATCTTTTCTAGCGCTATTTTAATTTAAATTTTTATCAGTTTGTAAAAATACAGATTTGTTCGTTATTACATTATTATAGCAATTCGAATATCCTATTATTTTTTTATGAGTAATATTTTATCTGTTTTCAACTATATATATATATATATATATATATATATATATATATATATATATATATATATATGTGCGTGTGTGTATTTTTATAATAAATTTTAACATTAGTAACGCGAAATAAGAAGTAATGTTATTACCTTTCTGATATAAATTAAATTGTATGTAATTATATCATGATCGGATTTGTATACAAGTAGTATAGTATAATCTACACGAAATATTATCAATTTAAATACGAGGTTTAACGGATTGTATTACTTTATGATAACTTACAAATATTTCGTGTAGATTGCAGTACAGGTTATCATAGTAAATATAAATATCTCTGTCTGTCTGTTTTCTCTCTCTCTCTCTCTCTCTCTCTATATATATATATATATATATATATATATATATATACTTGGTACATTATATATTTACGCAGTTTTGAACCTTTTTTTTATGATAGTAGCGGATGGTGCTCATTCAATGATAGCGATGGATGTGAAATCAGTACCGTATGGAAAAACAGCTGATCTGAATTGTACGACTAATTTAGAACCTCCGGTTAACTATTCGTGGATCATTCATAGTAATGATCCTTCGTTGAGGAAAACTGTAAATTCGGTGGGTATATTAATTGTAAATTCCATTATAATATTATAGTTGAAAATGACTTCACAGTCGAAAAACTTCGTGTTTATGTAGTAAACAATTTTTTAGTGATTAACTTCGATTTTATTTTGTTTTGTTAAATTATATTATTAGTAGTAGTAGTACTAGTGCTAGTGGTAGTAATTAATAGATGAAAAGCAATAGAAATCTCTGTGTTACTCATGTTAGACGTGAGTCCTTTGTCGAAACTTATCGCTCGGATGTACCACAGAGTAGTACATTAGGACTTTATCTGTTCTTAATTTTAAACAGTCAACTTATACAGTATTACTAAATCAAGGAAATTAATGAGACAAATGTTAGGCTACAGGAAAAAACAAACAAAAACCTGCAAGGAAATAAGTAAAATATGATACAATGAAAAACAAAAATATATGAGGTATATATGCATATATATATATACATACATATGCACACACGTGTACATATACCGTATTAAGTACACAAAATAAGCAGCCCTGAGACTGTTCCATCACAATGACAATAGTTCTCCAACATTCCCGGTTTTCTGTAGTTCTTTTCAATTCAGTGTTATTTTTTAAAACCCGGTGTCTTCTAACAAAGTTGTTACAAACGCATTTCTCTGCCTTCCACGGATTCTTTTTTTCCTTCAATTCCAAGTTATACGTGTTTTCCTTATTCGATTTATTAAAGATCTTTTCCCTTCGATTTGCTGGAGCACCTGTTTATTTTTGACTTTTTCTACCCAACTTATCCGCTCCATTTTTTTCTATACCTCGAACGCTTGTAATTTATCAATATTCCTTTTATTTAGTCCACGGCATCGACTCTTGTCTTAATAATATACCTTGTTTCTCTTGAAATGCGTATTTCGCTACTCAAATCCGATCGCTAATTTCATCGTCACAGTACTTCCGTTATAATCTGGTCGAGGTATTTACACTTCTGTACTTGTCCAATATTTTTTTATAAAAAAAAATATACCAAGTACCTTACCTACTTTATTTAAACGATGTATCATCTTTTGAAGCATATGAGGAGATCCTGTTATCAGATGGTCATCGTCAAATTTTATTGTTTTTCATTTTCTCTCCTCCTATGTTTACTCCATAGTTTGTGTTTTCCAATGCCATTAACTATTAACTCTAAATACACGTTAAAAAGATATTGTGACAGCGAACGTCCTTATTCCTTTATTAACATTTTCTAGGTTTGACAAATCATCATTAATTTTGTTGTGCATAAAGATTATATATAAGCCTGAGTATAAGGACATCTTATTTCCTCCAACAGCGGGAAAAGCTTATACTCATCATTCGCTCTCCAATATACCGCAATGCGCCTATTGAATACCGAGTAGCCTTCTGTTTTACGAAATCCAAACTGAAATTTATTTAGATATATTTCTATATATCGTTCCAATCGTTTTTTGATTATTTGTTACGTTATTTTTGAAGCATGCGGAATTAGGCTTATTATTCTGAAATCTTCATATTTATTTGCGGATGATTTTTTCGCTATTGGTACAATTACTGTTACGCGGTGATCATCTGGCCATTTAGCCTGTATATATCTGAAGCTAATTTGAAACCTCCCATGAAAAAAATTTCACCATAAGCATTAAATAGTAAAGAAGATAAGATGTATCCTTGTCTTACTCCACATTTTATATTAAACGGTTTGGGTCATACGCCATTGTCTACATTTACGGATGCTTTGCTGTCCTTGTAAAGACTCTCAATATGGAATGTTAAATATTCAGGGGCTCCAAGATTGAGTAGGCATTCCCATCGTACTTATAATATTAATGACAGTAGTAGTGATTATATGCAATGCGGTTAATTCCCTGGTAATTATTGAATACAAAATAATATTTTTTAAACAATTAAATTTTTATTACATTTATACGTTCGATTAATTAGTCTTTCACATCGCTGCTTTTCGTTTATTTTCTTTGTTCGTCCATTAATTTATTATTAAATGTTTCTCGAATTTATTATTATGATTAAGTTAAGGTTGACTATAATGTTAATAACGCGTTTAACAAATTAATTATGTTCGTATCGTATTATCGAATAGTTTATTTTCTCATTATTCTCTTCACGACGATTTACAGAATATCGCCACCCTGACAAATATCACAGCTGGTCATAGTGGCCTACACGTGTGTCTAGTGTCGAATGATAAAACCAGCGTGGAAATACCGACAGCGCTAGTCGTGACGAATGTAATTCCGTTATTTAATGGTTCCAGTTATTTAAAATTTCAACCTATAACGAACGCGTTGATTACGTTCGATATTAAAATCGCCTTCAAACCGTATGCCGATAATGGTAACCTATTTTATATATATATATATATATATATATATATATATATATATATATATATATATATATATGTGTGTGTGTGTGTGTGTATTAATTAGTATAGACGTTGGATTCGCTAGTCTCAGTTTTTCTAAATATTTCACGGTTCGTTTTAAACGAATATATTTAGTATAATTTTAATTTCTCTTGATTTGAAAACGTGGTATCTTATAAACTTCTGATGCATTTGTTTCTAGTGAATGCACTCTGTGTTGAAGTATAGTATGTGTTTCGAATGTAAATCTTCTAATTAAAGTTCTATCATTCCAAAGTTTCATTTTAACTAGGTACGTTTTTAACGTGAGATCTCGTTAATGATATATCTCCTTAGAAAATTCTTTAGCTAAATATAAACGAAAAAAAAGTTTTAGTCATCTCAAATATATATGTAAATAAATTTATTTTTCATAGGTAAGAAGAAAGCTTAGCTTACAGAATAGGAACATTTTTATAAAAAGGAAGAACTTACAGAATAGAACTCGAATTATTATTTTAAAAATATCGAATAACTTTAAAATCTGTCGCGATAATTCTCTTAATAAATAATTTTCTATAAATGTAAGTTTCACGCGTATATAATAATATTCACAAATTTATTCCCGTAACGATGACATACTTCATTTTGCAAAAACGCGCGAACTCTTATCCGACACTTCCTGTTTAAAACGGCTGAACCATACGATTTAGTCCGCTTTTAAGTAGTAACTTAACATGTATACATTCGATAGAAGTCACGCTCACTGGAGCAAATGTCTTTATACCCGTCTTATATGTTTATTAGGTAGTTTTATATATAGTGTCATAATAACTGTAATACTTATTTAAGCACATACTTAATATCGTATTAATTCCAATACTCGAAATAGAGGTTTTCTTATTTTAAAAAAATAATAAGAACAAATTTGTTTTATAGGATTTAAAAAAAAATCGGATCGCGTATTTTTAAAAATAAATAATATAAAATTCGATTAAAATTTACCGTTATTGAGTACATTATGTTGGTATGATAGTCTTGTAGAATTTACATGTAAAACAAGTTCGACAAATAAATCTGTTAAACATGAATCTGAGCTTATAGATATATATTATATATATCAATCGGTATGCCAGTCCTTGAACTAATTAGTCCTCTCATTCGAGTCCTCAATTTTTTCCGTTCTGCTGTCAGCCTTTTCGGTTCAATGTAGCTCTTGATGTTCGTTTCTTTCTTGATTGTGTCCATAAGTGTCTGTCTTGGTCTTCCTTTCGATCTGCACACAGGTCTATAATATCTTTCAATTGGCCATAATGTTTCGAAACGTGCACTATCCATTTTTTTTTTGTTTTTCTAATCGTTTTCAAAAGTGACCTTTCTTATTGTACTCGGTTAAAAACTTCATTTGGAATTTTATTACGTTTTCGTAATGCTATGGACAGCGTGTTTTGCGCTATTACACGTCATTTTCATTTATATACATCGACTCCGGAGGAGAGTTTCTTTGCCTATATAAATGAATTTACAAGAAAAACACGTTCGAAAAATAAATAGAATTATATATATATATATATATATATATATATATATATATATATATATATATATATATATATATATATATATATATATACGTCGAGTCTAAAGCAGAGTATTCTACGTATACAAATATTTTAAATTTGTATTATAAAATATTACGAGAAAGTTGGGAGATGTGCTATATGAAATATTTAGTATAAGTGTAAACGTATACATACATACATACATATATATATATGCGTGTGTGTGTAATTTAAAGGTTTAAAGTTAAATCCTCGCAATGACTCTAGTTTAACAAAAGCAAAATGAGCGCTTCAATTTTATATATTATTCCGTTTTATTGTTTTTTTTTTTAATTTATAATTTTTACAGTAGATTTTAGACATTTTTAAAAAAATACAATATCTCTTTTTAAATTATATCCTCGCTCCATTTATTATTTTTTAAGTAATTAAATCGCGTCGGTGAGTAAATGAAATATTCGCTACATGTCTTATTTTTACTTGTCGTTCGTAATGTTTGTTCTAGGTTTAATTTTATTCGATGGATACAGCCAAGGAAAAGATTTTGTATCTTTCGGTCTTCGTGATGGATTCGCAGAATTTAAATTTGACGCCGGTTCTGGTTCGGCAACTATAAAAAGTGACAGTCCCTTACCACTGAACATGTGGCATGTTGTGCGTCTTACACGCAGTAAAAGTTTAGGTACCATAATTTTTTTGCTAATGTGTAGATTGGTTACAATCATTATGATCTTTGTAATTTTATAGCCGGTGAAGTCTGTGGAATAGAATATAGTATAAATAAATGTATTTAGTGCGTTATATGTTTACACACACATATAACACATGTACGTACATTTTATGCGCGTATACATAATATGCAAAATAAGTGGGTCATTCGTACTAATGATATTCTAAATACATTTTTCGACAACTTGAAATATATGAAATGTACTACGTTTGAAATATCTATTTGTAGCGATAATTATTACAATTTGTACTGATAATGTTTAATTTAGAAAGAGTAATTAAATAATAAATATACAGTCGTTTACAACTCTACATACAGTTACAGTAGAAAAACATCCGATTGCGAACTATAAATTTGTTAACGGGTAAATTAAATAATAAAAAATACGGTACTTGTATTATGTATGATTCATTTAAACGATAATTAAGTTTCTGACGAATATAACGTTAACATTTTCAAATTACAAACCATTAATCTAAAAAGTGTTAGTAACATAAAAATGAAAATTATTAGTAAATAAGCTTCAAAAGCTATTAACCAGGGTGGCTAATTGGATTGCAGGACACGTTGGACTAACTGGACAGTTATAAACGAACAGAATCATAATTGACGGATAAAAACTAAACTGAGAGAATCATATTAGTTGTCAAGGATCGATTGTGTAAACAGTTATATACAGCGGAAACACAAAACGGAAAACCTAGATAGCAGTAAAACATGCTGTCGATAGAAATCCATGGCATGTGTGGACATAGAGAGTTACTGCATAAAAACGATATACAGATTACGTTTCCAAACACCACTTCATCTATGGAGTTTAGGACTTACTGATAGCTCGACTTAGGATTATTGTGACCTAGAAGGGTCAATAGATCGTATTTATATGACAGTATGTCGCATACCGGAAAGAAGATTATTTTTGTATCGCCGACATTAAGATATCTACCTTCGAGTATTATTCAAATAGTATCCATTATCTCTATAACGTATGTACTTGTATGATTTTCTAAAGAACAGATGTCTAAATATTTAAAACCAGATTAAACTGGCCAAAATGTGAAAACCGAGTCATATATATATATATAACAAATTTATTCACAACTGAATAGATCTCCAAATTTTAGTAACAATAATTGATATTGAACTGTTTACATTTGCTACTTAAATGTAATAGTATATGAGAGAAACGAATAGTCGGATCAACTGGTTGCTTGACTGCGATTCTTCGAGAAATAATTTACTTGCGCGTATATTAACAGAGTTGGAATAATTATGTCAAAAGAGACTTTTTAAGGAGGAATTTAATATTGAAATTAAATTCTAATAATCCGTCCGATTAATTTATTCAAATGTTAACTTTTCCCGGAACAATAAGACATATTTTTACTGTCGTTATTCTTGAAGGGCTTGTTGCTCAGATTACAAATATCGATGGATTCAAATTTTCGCTTTCTTACATTTTTGAAAATAAATTCTACAATAAAGCTTGTTGCTCGGTGAATTTTTGACTTCAATATAAAAAAAAAAATATATTCTTAGTTACAGCATATATATTCTTGAAACGTTAGCTTATTTTACTTTGTAAATGAAGTTGTTTTCGTAAACAGCTAATTTATTTTTTGTAAATAATTTGTACGCGTGATTTACTTTTATATTTATATATATAGTACGCTACGCTTCGTATTAAAATTGTCGCGTGTAAATTGACGAAATATTCATCGGACAAATCATTTTGGAATTAACGGCAGTTTATTATATAGTCGGAATTTTTTTTTTTTTTAAATATCTATAATATTAATATCGGCATGTATTTCTTCAATACCGTTTCTTTATATTCAGGTACAATGGAAATAGGTAACGTTAACTACACCGGAAGCTCGCCCGGAAATTTTGTCGGTTTAGATTTAAATTTGCCTTTATATATCGGTGGCGCGCCCGACTTCGGAAGAATACGCAATACAACTGGATTAGGATTCGGTTTCACGGGTCAGTGTGGATTTTTTAAATTTATATATTAGCTAGGCATTCGAAAGCTTCTAAAACGGAATACACCGCGATTAATAACGAGGACGTAACTATCGTTTAGCTTATAAACGAATAAATAAAATTTAAAATTAATCATTTCAGCCACGATGTTGTGTTCCGTGTATACTATATTGGAATTTTCAAAATTTTCCCATTAACACGAAATGTCCTAATTTTAAACAATTTGTATAAACACGTTCGGCGACGTAGCTAGACTTGGTTGAAGAGGGGGGTTCAAACAAAACTAAATTATAACAGTAAACCCAAGTTAAACTTTAAGTAAATAACCAAAACTCAAGTAGATTAAACCCCAACCCCTAAGCAATCCAACTGAGTTATTTTTATACTTATTAGACGTCGAATATGTAATTCTATTAGAAGCAGTAGACGGCAGAAATATTTAACGTCACCGGAACACACTAATAGTATGTTATTGAGGACAGAGATGGTTACAAAATACAATCGAAAAAATAAACGATAAATAATGATTGTATATCTTTTGAAAGAATAATACATAGTAATACTGAACGAAATTTAAAATTTAAAATATATTCTTCGCGTTTTTCTACAAAATTCTTCCAGTACCTCATAACAAAACTATTTATTTACTTCAAAACCAACGAAATTTTAATAAAATTAATGAAAATTAAAAAAAAAAATAGATGTAACAAATGCAAAACTGCATTTAACAACGAGTATATATTTTCTTATTGATTCCAGGGGGGGTCAGCCCCCAAATCCAACCCCTGGCTACGCCATTGAAAACGTTGATAATTATCTAAAGTTATCTAAAAAACGGAATTGTATAATATAAAATTTATAATTTCGCGTCAAAATTTAATAACTTAAATATTTCGAAACCTATTTTTTTTTTCGAAAAAAAAAGAAGTTAAAAACAATATTACGCGATATGTAAAAATTAAATTAAAAATCGAAAATATATTCTCGGTGTCATTACACGGAATTAAAAATATGAAAACACTCGAATAAAAATCGAGATAAAATCAGTACAAAATATTACACTGGAAAACATTAAATCGTCCGAACGGGAGATATTAAAATATTTTATTCGTCGTCATTCGAGGCAAATTACATTAGAACAGATACCAAATTTATCACACTGGTACGAGATATGGGCAACTAAATTGTTCCCAGAACTCGCGGATAAATGGTTGTTCGTTTAAACGTTAAACTGGGACAGAGGATATATAATTACGTTCATTTTTTCACCGATGACAGTTAATTTTTATCACGAAGTTAAAATTTTCATGTTGCCTTTCAAAAATTCTCGTATACATCTAAATTAAGTATTTTCTTACATTTTATTTATTAATCATTAAGTGTCGTCTCCGTATCGGAGTTAGGCGAATACTTACCTATACATATTTTTGTCGTACAGTGTAAGTAGCGTACAAAGCAATCCTAATACGACAGACACATACACATACCCTGGATGTAATCGCTTTGTTGTCACGACACAATAGCGTACTATAAGGTTATTAGCACAAGATGTTGTGCATGGTGGTTTGCCATTACCGTTGTACGCGATAATATTAGGATTTTATATATTTTTAATATATAATTATTTCCGAATGCTTATTGCCTTTTCGGGAATTATTCGTATAATTATCGTTACGTTTTCTGATTAAAATTCTCGTTTAGGTTGTATCAGTTACGTAACGGTCGATTCGAAGGTGATCGACTTAAAATCCGATTCGATCGAATCTTACGATGTATTACCTTGCGATAATTGCGCAGACAATCGTTGTTTGAACGGGGGTATTTGCCAAGAATTTCCGAACGATGCCGGATATAGCTGTATTTGTCCCAAAGGTTTCGTCGGTGTAAATTGTAATCAAGCCGGCGATACTTGCTATCCGGGTAATTGTTTAATTTACGCGAATTTTAATTCTAATCGTAAATCTCGTCGTTTGAAATTTTCTTTTCCCCCATTATAGGCGTCCTTTTAATGGGCGGTAATCGACGTATTTCAGTCGTATTAAAGAACAAATTCGAGGGGAATATTTCACGTATGCGCGGATTTATAATTTGTTATCTCGAAATCTGTGCAAAAGAATTTACTAAATTTCGTCGCGTGATATAGCGTTAGAAACGGTGGAAGTGTGTGACCTATACGGAAGAATATTAGGAATGTTCAGTATAGACCACTCTTCTACTGGTGAAGTGAATAATGAAAAGAAAGATAGTTGGAGCATTTGGAAAGAGATACGAGACATATCCTACATATAATAGGAAGGTTCGCTATGAAATTGGTAATGTGATCGAAAGAAGGACGAATCAATCGATAATATAGCACTAGTATTTTTTTTTCAGTATATTTATTTATTTTTTAAAGCACTAGTATTAAATCGATGTAACAACTGTTTTCATATAGTAAATAACACGATGATAATGACTTATTTCGAATCCGTATATTTGACATTAATTTGAAATATTTTCTTTCTGTATTAAGTAGGCGCACAATTATATATATATATTTACATTCTTATTTATCCGCTGTTTCCATTACCGAAAATCAACTTGGCTACAGTCTGACATAGCAATACCGGAGTAATTAAATGGATGAGTAACCAAATCAGCGTCGTAAGTCTCCCATCCGTGAGTTTTAACGACGTTCTCCGGTGATCTCTTGCCGGCAATTTCGCCTTCCAACTGGTACTTAGTTCTTCTCAGAATGTGTACCGAGTATCGCATTTCTTTAATATTATTTAATAGCTTCGGACGTTTTTATTAAGAACTTTATTACTGACTGATATATGCAAAAAATGACGTTTAACCGAACGAGAAATATATCTCGAATAGATCGGACGTCTTTTCAAACTATTTTATACATTTAGAATATAAACGAAAAATAATTAAAAACGCATAAAACAAGGAGACGGATTGTCTCTATTATTGCTTAGAAATTTATATGAAAAAGGTATCAAAAAGATTCAAATAGGTAGAAAGAAAGATAACATAGAAGTTGACTGCATAACATTCACCGATGACTGGGCGATTTTGTCGGAGAGCATATAGAACAAATAAATATCCTTAAAGAGGTAGCTGAGAAAGCGGGACTAAAGATATCATTTTAAAAAAACGAAATATATTATCGATGTAATGCTCCTAGGTCTATATGGTCACACCAAATATGGACGTGTAAAAAAAAAAGTCGATATATTCAAATATTTAGGAGAATTTATAAAAACCATCTAACCGAGAAAGACGGATAAAAATGGAATTAGCATTAAAATTAACAAAAAATATATATAATAAAAAATCGATGTCCGTAAAATCAAAATTGAGCCATTATAAGACGGCGATTAAACCGGAAGTACTCTATACGTCGGAATGTTCAGCAATGAATATAAGTAAAGAAATGGAGAAGAAATTAAATTAAAGGAAAGGAAAATAGTACGCGAATAATATGGAAATATATGATCATATTGAAAATATTATAATCGCAATGAAAAGAAGAAGATTGCGCTATTAATTATGGTCACTTAAAAAGAATGAAGACGGAATTATAAGAAGAATTTTCGAATACTCCGATAAAAAAAAAACCTAGGACGCAAATTGCCTGGTAAGAAAGATCTCGAGCAAGTTAACGTCGTCACAGAAGAAGACATTACGAATAGGAGCAGGTTCAGAAGAAGAACAGTGAATAATTTCTAGAGTTTTGAAAAAAAAAAATTGTTATTAAATGGACAGATGAAAGGAATCGAAAACACACAGCGAAGCAATGAAGAAATACTGGAGTGTAAAGAAGAAGTCATCGTGAAGATATTTTCCCACGCGGTCCATAGCCGGCCAGTTCGAAGAATGCGGAAGAATTAAAAACCTTTACGCGACATAATAATAATAATAATAATAATCATGTTTATTCGTCTTTTCAGGTACTTGCGGTAAAGGTCGATGTATAGTTACAAACGACATTGTCGATTGTTTGTGTCCTTACGGTAAAACCGGTAAAAGCTGTAGCAAAGATATCAAGATAAAGTTACCGGCGTTCAATCGAAATTCCTATTCGGCTTATTGGTTACCGTTCGTGAAAGATAGGTACATTTTGAATTAATCCGATTTATATTATAAGCCCTCTCTACCGTTATTAATGTTAATAAATTATTATTGAAACATGTTCAACGAAGAAATGCAACTTTTTTTCTCATTTCTCGTTTATACTTGTTAGTACTTAATGTATACATAATATATATATATACAGACGCTAGGAAAACCTATTAAATAAATACATATATTTCGCCAGCGGATTAATACATGTCTATATAATATATAACTGGGAGATTAGTAGCTATATATATGCCGGTAGCTCAAACGTTTGATCGATCTTTTTTGTTAATATATACATAGAAAACAGCAACTGCAGAGGAATGTTTGGCGGGTAGGACATATAAACTATATACACGTACATATTAGTTGTAGGTATCGCACATACATAACTTTTTATTTATATTTATATACGTGTATATATAATTTTTAAGTGTGCATTCGAGATTATTAGTTTTTTAATTTATATATATATATATATATATATATAGTAACACGCGCGTATAAAAATAACATTTTATAGCGGCGGGCGTCTCTTAAGTTCAATAGCAAGTGCGGTATAACGTCATTTCGACGAATTTGGTTTTATCCGATGCCAAATTTCTGTAGGAAAAATTAATCTCAGGAAAAATATATATAAATTAACGATATTTTTTTTTATGTAGACTTCTCACTTGCGGAGCCCATTCAAAGGGCGGGTTTACATTCCAACTAAACTGCCGCGCGGGAAGTTGTTTCATATAGGGTTGGATATTCGTGGATAGCTCGGCGAATTTTGGCAAACCTGTTTTCGTTTTGTTCCTAATCATCCCCCTAATTATACCATACATGATGGGTAGCCCCTAGTTAATACTTAATGTATACATAATATATATACAGACGCGTTGACACACTAAAATATTAACGTGGGCTTTTTAATTATTTGCTTTCAGCATTAAAATTGCCTTTACATTCAGACCAGCACCGGATACATCCGTAAAAGATGGAATTTTATTGTACGCGTCGACTGACAATAGCGGAGAATCTGATTTTATCGTTTCCGCTATTATTAATAGACATTTAGTGTTCAAATTGAATACGTATCAAGGTGAGTAATTGTAATTTTTAATTACGAATTTATCCAGCCTCTATTGACTATAGTTTTTACACGTTAACGAACTCCGGCTGATAGAAAGGAAAAAAGTTTATATTAACACTTTGAAATATAACGTTAATAAATCCCGGTTGAACGTTGTATAAAATCGAATGTCTGTTGTCATTATTATACTTTTATAATTCATTATTGGCGCGCTTAGTTATACGAAATTGTAGTAATTTACTTCATCGTCATCATCGCGCTATCTAAATCGAATATTATGTCATTTACTTAATCCCCCAACCTTATATATCTGCGTATTGACCGAAATTCGAAGTCACGACGTGTAGTTTGTTAAACGTAAACGACGAGTTTATACATGATCTCTTCACTTTACTAAAACCTGTTTAGAACACTACTGAAGTATTTTTAAATGTTTTATTAATTTTCAGGCTATATTCTTCTTTTTGGCATAATTTCACGAATTACTTATTTTTATCGTTCTTATTGGAATTTCAAATCTTCCTATAATTACTTTTTCTCGTCAAATTACATTCTTTCATAACGATTTACGTCTTATAATTAATAATAATCGGGAGGAACTGCGAAGAATCGTAAAAAAATATATAATTCGTAGTGAAACTTTCGAGTAGATTAGCTGCGACAAAATGGAAGCGAAATTTTTTTCACGCGGTAAAATATCAACTAATGATAAATGAAAAACTGGAACAGATGCGCCGCTTATTCTGAGTACTATTTTATGCGATGGCAACTGCACTGCGCACAAAGAAATTCGCTCAACGATAGAACAATCGAGAGTGTAGCTGTTTCAAAAATAAACAACCATCTAACAAGATGAAAATTAACCCTTTCATTCATCGTGTCCACTATATGGTACATGAAATTTTAATACTAACAAAATTATATATTTTCTGGTTGAGATCATGAACCGTCTCAATTCTAACTATATTTATGTAAAGTCGCTGAAAATCGTCTATCTAAAAAGCAACATTCTATAATAAATAGCCTGTATAAGATTAATAATTTTCTGTCAAAATTGCTCGTGTAACTGAAAGGGTTAAAATTGCGAGCAAGAATTTTACAACGCTGTTAACTGGACATTATAAGGCAATTTCTTAAATTTAGTCAAAGATCGGAAGTCGAAATACTTGGGGTTATATCATGCGAGGGGATAAAATTACGAATTCCGCGTGTAATCCTGCGTGGAAAAATACCGGAAAAGGGATAAAAAAAAACCGCGTTCGAGAACTTTTGGAAATCGGTTTGCCGCTCTCCGAATGAGATGTTTCGAATTGTCATGTCGAGAGATGATATAGATGATAATCGAACGGAACTAAATATCGTATTTATTATTATTATTATTATTATGCTTTGAAATTTATGCGATAATTATCTTTTTGTAGGTTCCGTAAAATTAAAAAGTCAACGGGAATTATCTCGCGGGGCTTATACGTCCGTTGTTATATCGATAGACGAAAGCGAAGTTTTCGTATCTGTCGATGATGAAATAATGAAATCGAAAATTTACGACTCCATCGATGCCGACGTGGCTTATAGCGTCATCAAATTAAGAACTCCGCTATATGTCGGTGGCTACGATATAGAAAAGGTTAAATTACCGAATAATATCGGTACCGAAGTCGGATTCTACGGATGTGTGACCGAGGTTAGTTCATTATTATGCACGCACGTGTTTATGTTTATATATATATATATATATATATATATATATATATATATATATATATACATACATATATATATATAAGTATATGTAATATAAAACAATGAAAAACTCACTGTTATCAAAGTAGGTAGGCACGACTTCCAGCTAAAAAAAAAAATATGCTAGATATACATAATTTAAAAATTATACTCAAATTTTATGCGACCCAGCTACTCACAGTCCATCATAAATTTGGAGTATAAAAATATTTGAACTTGCACGCGATGATAGATGCTTATATAGTGTGAAAAAAAACTTCAAAACGCATAATTTTTTATCGCAGCATACACAATCAAATCGGACTTTTTAATGTAATAGATCTGAAACTAAAGGAAATCTATTAATTCGAAAAATTTACTTTTATTTTTTTTTAATTTTTAATGTGGATGCCTTTCTAATCAACGCGATACTGTGCGTACTAACTCATATTTCTGTAAACGAACATAACTCCTCTAGAAATATCGCTAGGTCTAGCAATATATGTAAATTCCCAAGATGAAGAAGCGATTGCACGGACGACCGTTACATGCTGAGCGTAGTAATTTAAGGTACAGTTCGGAGCGTAATACATGCTTAATTCGTTGGCTACACTCGTAGAATCTAATTTGACGGATTGCGATTTAAACCTGTTGGTGCGATTACTCCGCTTTCTATAATTTACCTTTGCTTCGCTGGTTTTAACCCTTTCAATTACACATTATCAAATGTTTTTGCAAAAATGATAAATTGTCTATTATACAATACTAATTTTTAGATGACTCGAGATAATTTTCAACGTAGTTATATAAACATTTTTAGAATTGGAGACATTTCGTGCTAACCGGAAAATAAACACGATTTTGCGAGTATTAAAATTTCACGCGTGCTGCGTATATAAAATAGTATAGTACATCCTGACTAAAACAGTTAAGATTCATTTCGTTTTTAAGTTATTTTCTGTTAATTATCAAACCTCTTAAGATTAATACATGTTTTTCTGTATATTGTAACTTTACACCCGGTGAAGTCTCATAGAAGGAATTATTTTTTCAATATACTCCCCTTACCTCGATTTGTTTATTTTTTGGACTTACGTTTTGCCGTGTACAAAGTTCGTGTACGCGCATCATGTCTATGCTGTCATATATCTAACCACCTATATGCGAAATTGAAAAATAAACGATAAATAACGATACGATGTACGTTTCTATTAATCTATCCAACATATTTTTAATCTACGGTAGTTGGACGCGTAGGTACGACTTGAATAACTTACTACAATATGGAATTGGGCAAACATCGTGTAAAGCGTTAATACCCTTTTCCTGAGACGAAGAAGATATTTTTGTTTATCGTGCGTATTTTAAAGTCGTTCAATCGTTCCGAAATGAACGTTATCTCGAATTGGTGGTTTTTCATTTTAGCTACACATAATGGATACAAACATAAATTTAACGGAGAAATTAGTGGACGCGGCCAATGTATACGATTGTTACACTCTTTTCGGTGACCTGTGTTCTAGCGGAAACCCTTGTCGTAATTATGGAACGTGTAGTTCGACGAAAGGCGAATATTACTGTCAATGCGTAGACGGATTCAGGTAAATTAAGATATTTATCATTTATTCGATACGATTTTTGTTTAAGTCATTCCTGTTACATTTTATTTATTCCCTTTTATCGATTATTTGGAAGTTTGTAGTGTGTTTCTGACAGGCAGCGTATTCCGACATTATAGCGCTGCAGTTCCATTTCGACGATTTTCAGCTTATCAGCTTGAAGCAATCGTTGGACATTCCATGTACCAAATATAGATGTCTTGTTTATTATTTTCCTACTCGCATATTTTCCACGAGATAACTTGGAATCTTTATCTACATGGCCGGTCGTATATTTCACACTCCGTTCCTGAATATCGGAGCGCCGATCGCTAGTCGGATCGCATGGCAAAATGTATCTTTTTGCGTTACTTTGCACGAATTACGAGGGAAGAAACTCCATTGGTTTCCCGTTGCTTGCTGGAGGGTTTATAGTTTTACTTTTTATTAATAGGCCGCCGTTAACATGGGAACAAACGTCTTTTTTTTTTTTTAGTCGCTTCTAACATGGAGTACAGACACAGTAGACATTTAGTCCATAAGGGTGTTGAACGCTACGGTTGAATCTTACATCAGAAACATCCGCTAGTACCCGCAGAATAGGAATCCTGTCCCTGTTCCTATTCGATCTGAGAATACCTTTCTCAAGTTGAACTCGACATTTTGGTCGGTTGTCTTTAATCATCAGGTTGACAAGTCTTAAATCATTTCTCCTATCAATTTTTAAGGTGTTACACTTTATATATATATAATCTGTGTTAACGATACAGTTATTAACTTTTCAGTCACACATTATTAATTAATTCAATTAAATCACTGAAGTAGGTACAAATATAAAGTAATATTTGTGTAGAATACACTTTTTTAGATAACTAGATAATATTTAATGTATAAATATTTTTAGAATTTACTATGTCAATCGAGTGCCCCTTATTATGTAAATAGTTAGTTTACTTAGCATCAAAAATTTGCGTACCATATGGTGAACATTATGACTGGAAAAGTGAATAATGTTTAAGCCACGTACTATTGTAAAGAATTCACGAGATAATCGGATTCTAATCGAATAAGTACAAAAATTAATATAATCACCGGCGTACGTTTTGTCGTTATATCCGGCATGACAGGCTGTTGATCGGGGAAAAAAAACATCCAACAAATTTTAATTTAGAATATCCATTTTTTTTTTCATTTCGCGTAAATATTTTTTAACTTTTTTTTCATTAATACTCGAGTATATTTACCTGTTTTGTCTTTCAGTAGACGTAATTAATTCTCATTTTTTATTTTCTTTATTAAGGGGTAAACACTGCCAGCATGAAGTGGATGTTTGCGTATTGGATCAACCGTGTCAACACGGTGGGGAATGTAGCCGTTCAGCTAAATCATACGTATGCGACTGTGTTGACGGTTACGGAGGACGTAATTGCGATAATAGTTAGTTACATTACTTATAATAAAATTGCCTGATAATATTTATTTAAAAAAAAAAAAAAACGCGAAAAAATAAATATATGGGTAATATTTTAGTAAATATGTTCGGTGTTAATGATAAAGATTATATGCCGACGTCATTAAATTCAATATAGCGAGATGTTGAAATCGTGCTCGCTAAGAAGTTCACGTGTTCCTAATTGTTTTTGCGTTACCAGACGCACGACGAACATGTGAAAACGGATTAAAAGGAGATCGCAGTGTTGTGTGATTAAGAAATTAGAAATTTTTATAAAATTACATAATAATTTGCTATTTATATTTTAAAACATACGCACAATAATAATAACGAAATTTTATCGATGAAATTCGGTTATTTTTTTAAATATTATAATTATAATATAAAGGAGAATACGAAGAACTGTTCGGCAATTTTTTAGCTTTGTTGATTTTTTTTTTCTTTTTAAATATTATAAATGCAATCTGGCCTAGATGGCTAATAAACGATTGCGATTAATTGACGTGTATATAGTTGTCATCCATTGATCGCAGTCCGAACTACCCTTAATTGACTTTAAAGGAATTATCAAGCGGTGGGGTCAGTTCGTTGTCTAACATCCTGTATATTTAATAAATTAACGTTCGGTTGAATGTTTTTCTAGCTTCTTTAAATAACACGTGCTGCGTTCCCGAATTACAGTATTTATATATGTGGGGTAAAGTCGCGATGGATATTATACGAATGTACCAGGGTGCGTTGACTAATGATCTTAAAACTTTCGAACATTTGATGCAGAGGCAATACCTCCACAATGATAAGCCTATGTCCAGACGGGTATGGTGTTATACAATAATAATTTATATATTTAATAAATTAACGCCCAGTTGAATGTTTTTCTAGCTTCTTTAAATAACGTGTGCTGCGTTCCCGAATTACAGTATTTATATATGTGGGGTAAAGTCGCGATGGATATTATACGAATGTACCAGGGTGCGTTGACTAATGATCTTAAAACTTTCGAACATTTGATGCAGAGGCAATATACCTCCACAATGATAAGCCTATGTCCAGACGGGTATGGTGTTATACAATAATAATTTATATCGCGAGGATAGTTCGGATTTTCTGTTTTAGTAAATTTTATTAAATCTGAGTTTTAGTTTCTTATTCCCCGTTGTTGAATTAACTGTTTCGACTAGTTTCGACTAGTTTCGACTAGTTTCGACCTCGTATTAAATCCGCTACGTTTTTCAATTAATATTTTCGTTTAAATTTTGAAATTCTGATTTCACTCGGTACTTTTATTTTTAAATAATTTAATATTTCTCATTTTAAAAGCTTTAATTATTTTCCAGAAATTTCTACTAACATCAGTTTCGACGGTAAAGGATACGCTCGATTGTTTCCGTCTTTATTGACGTACGATAAAACCAAAGAAACGGAAGAATTGATCGGTGTCTTATTTGTTACAACATTCAATGACGGTTTGCTATTCTGGAACGGTAACAATCGGACGATGTCGCCCGAAGACGATTTCTTAGCGATTAACGGTTAATAGAAATAGATTTTTGTTTTTCGTTTTTTAATTCCTTTATATATATATATATATATATAGAGGATACCATTTACCCAACGGGATACTGTCGGAGACTGTTCATATTTTAATTATAGATACTAATTTCTCTAGAAATGTTGCTATACGTGAGTGAATAATTGTACATCACCCAAAAAAGGGACGATAACGGAGATGTAATATATGGGAAACGTAGTAAGGTTAAAGCTTAGAATGTAACGGCGTTAGAGCAGGCCATTAAAAAAAAATTATCGGAATTGCAGATTGTCAGTTTGAGATAGTGGGGACAAAATGTACTTTATATAAGTTGTATATGGAAAAGACGAACAGATAACAGATGATACTCAAGTCGTAATCTACCGATGAGCACAATTCCGTTCCGATTAATCCTAATGAAATAGAATTGTGGAAGTTTAAGGAATGTTAATTATTTAACTTTATTATTCGAAAATATTCGGGGACGAGCAATATACATTACCGAAACATGAATCTTATCCATAAGTCGCAGACGTTTAAAATTGGAAGAAAATTTCGAAGAATCAGCTGGATTAAAAAAAGTTAAGAAGTTCTAAATACATACGTAACAGTGCTGCGACCGACACGTGGTTTCGTCGCCGATGAGATGACAAATATTTTTATGGGAATTTGAAATAATTTGTTCATACTTACCCGTTATCGGATCGTGACAAACAGTGCCAGTCCAATTTGAAATACATCGAATCAAACTTCAAAAATATTCTCTGGAAAAAATTTGGATAAAGTATCTCAGTCCAGCGTTTTTTTTTTGTTTTTTTTTTTATTGTAGCTGAAATCTCGTACTTGGGGATATGGGACTATCATGTTACCGTAATGTGTGAATCGATCTGAATAAAAAAAAATCAAACTGTTAATTCATGGTAAGGTCAAATCCCGTCTTCCGATTACGGCGGCATCGCGTTACTGATATGTGTGAATTTAAACCGCAATCGACGTGTACTTTTAGACACAGCGATCTATATTACGCGATGTGATAGAGGGACAAATTGAGGACGTCATAGGAAAGGGTCAACTACCAAACGTATTCGTAACAATATTGTCAAAATGAAACAAACTGGTATTGTAAAATGAAAAGTCTTGCGGATAATCGATCGGTCTGGGAATTACCGTGGGATCAAACCGATGTTATTACTGCAATGAATTGCTTCATTGTACCCAATATAGTGAGAGATTGATTTACACGTTCACTAACGCATTCCGGTATTCTTAGCCACTTAAAAGAGTTATCAGGCGCACGACGAAAACATGATACGGGACGAGGCACATAATACTACGACCGTTTAACTTTGACATACTCTGTCGCTCAATATGCAGGTCCAGAGCTTGGTACAATAGCGTTTACGTTAAGAAAATTGATGTGGAACTCGACACAGTTATGACAGCAATAACTAGTACTGTAAAGTACACTCTAATTTCATGGTTACTCATTCTAAGCAATATAGTGCCTCTGAATATCCGAAAAAAAAACCGCAATAAAATAATGAGAAAAGTATATCAGCGACAAAACATCTGGATACATACGTAGTAGATCTTGTCAAATCAAGGAAACCAGCGTGAAAAAGTTCGGTACGATTAATTGAAGATAAATTTGACGTAAGGCTTGGAGACATAGATGAGCGACCGGAAATCTAGATAAACGTAATCGCATTCGAGACTCATGCAACGAACCACTAGGTTTCGATCTATCGAGAAAATTGTGGTTCTGACATAATCGCATCAGGACCGGAACATGGGAGATATGGAACGTTATTGAATAAATGGTGGATAAAAAATGATGCAACATGCAACTGCGAATCACATACTGACAAAATGTCGAGCGCGCGCTTTAAACAATGACCGGTAACAAATCGCGGAGCTAACTGATCATTGGATCGAGGAGTTAGATTTTGGTTTATAACATTTGTAATATAGTTAATAATTAACCGAAAACATACGAAAAAATGAGAATAATAACTGCTAAATTCGTAATGCTTAACTATTGTACGTGTATACGTAAACACACGTTTAATTTTTTATCCTAATAAAACGGAGGGATTATCCGGCGTCTCACACCGACCTAGATTTAGAGTAATGTAGGTTTAAGTAAAAAATTAACATTGCCAGTATGGCGGTTAAAATTATATTATTCAAAAATACAGTGCGTGAATTTTTTGTTAAAAAAAAAAATTAATATTTTAACTAAATGCTGTCGTAGTAATTGAAAGTGAAAATTATGCAAACATCCAATCTAATATTCAGGAAGCTCAAAAAATCTGTTATATGTATACAACGTTATTCATTAAATAGTGTATAAACATATAAAAAAAGTGACTTTTACTGATATATATATATATATATATATATATATATATATATATATATATATATATATTGATGAAAAAACCTAGTCATGATTGTATTTAAACGTATAGTTAAAAACACCGATTTACATTTAATAAGACATTTTTTACAAATTAAGATCTATACATCACTACGATGCATTTGCGTCTAGCAACATTATGCATAGTAAGATTAAAGTTATCCGAAAACATATTGCTCATTCGTATTGATTTAGTTTAATAGAGATGTTCCAACTTTTAAAAAAAGTTTATATTTTTTGTAGTGATTTCCAGATTCCCAATATATAAATAAAATCGACATCCTTTATAGTACGTTCATTTTTCGGACAAAATTTCATTTAAGTTAATAAAAATTGATAGCAGAACCTAGAGCGAAATTTACTACAATTAAAATTATTTACTTTCTCTAATTGTGGAATGTCGTCATATCTTCGGCGATAAATTTCAATTAAAAATTTCTTTTAAAAAGTTTCTAATTATTCATATTCGATTGTTGTTATTCATCATTGATTGTGTAATCATTGAAGTAGCGTTCTGTAAAGTATATAATATTTTTCTTTAAAATATCGAAAATAACCGTTTAATTATTTATTTATTCGTCGCAGTTGAAAATGGTTACGTTACTCTCACATTCAGCAGCGATTCAAAACATAAAGTAACCAAAGCAACCGATCATAAAGTTTCCGACGGTGCGTTGCATCGTGTGAGTGTAAAAAGACGAGAAAAGGACATAAATTTGGAATTGGACGATGAAACTATAGAAGTTATTCTTATAGATGACGACTTTATGGTTGACGGAGATATTTATATCGGTACGTAGTTTATAATCTATTTTTTCGTAGTTACTACGATTGCGTATGTGTCATAACGATATCGTTCGTATTTTTAGAAATTGTTAACTTAAATTTCTTAACGTAGTAATATCTAGTTCCGTGTATATTATTATATCATATCCCGTTTCTCGCGGACGAGTATGAGGGCCCTTGATTGACAATTATCTGGGTTTCTAACGCATACGAGGCACGAGTCCGATGCGATGTGTAGTTTAAAAGGAGAATAGTCGATATCAGCATTGCTATAACATGTACACGCTTTTCTTTTCTTTTTTCTTGTGAACGGTTGTTTTCACACATTCGACTATCTGTTCTGTTTACGAACTGTATTTCCCCATCGCTCTGTCTCTGGTTTAATACCGATGTTTTTAAGATTCGTAGCCATCTCGTCTTTATACAGTAACAATGATCTCCCGAACGGCTTGCATCCATCTTCTAGAAAATTTCATATATCATTCTTTTCCGAATACTTTCTAGATTCATGCGTAGCACATATCCTATCCATTTTGTACGCTTCTTAACGAACAGTTGAACTATGCTGGAAGTTGACGCTCTTATCAGCACTTCTGCGTACGATATATGTCCATCTATTTTATCGGAAGAATTATTCAAACGAACCGCGTTTGTTCTAGTCTCTGAATCTGTTTCCTCATTATAGGTCATGTTCAAATAACACCGTAAGAACCATTAATTTATACAACTATATTTTAGTCTGGACGGTTAAATTTCTATTGTTAAACACTCTTAGATAGTTTTCATTGCGTTTCAGTTCATTATATCCCTTTCATCGTTTTCAACTTGTAAGATTTACATTTTTATGGTGAGACCAAATGTTTTACTCCGGTGTTTATATCGATTAATTGTGTTAATCCTGCATCATATATTACGGAATCCGCTTATATATATAATACATTTGATGATAGGATCACTTACGATTTCAATCTACATATCACAAGAAATTTAACGCAGTTGTATTTTTAATTACGTGTAAAAGCGATTGTCAAATGCTTATATTCTTAATAAATTCGTATATGTATATATATATGTATATATTAAAAAAGTCGTCGGGATAGTCTAGTGGTTAGAGCACGGACTTTTATACGAGAGGTACTGAGTTCGAATACGATCGAAAAAAATTATCATCAGAAAATAAAAATCGTACCAATCGCTACATGTGGGTAACTATACTGATGATTTTTCATGTGTGCGGGTAGCAATCACCATATATATTTCTGCTTAAACGTCCAGGTCCAGATTTTCCGGCCATGTTACAACCGCGTCCGATAGTGTCCGGATTTCTTACCAACCACCACTGAAGGCTGTGCGCGAACACGTGTTCAAGATATGATCCATCGTTTGGTTATGTAATTCACAGTCGTATAACGGATCATTTTCGGAGCCCCAATTTACGAGCATGCACGGAGTTGATCCGTGTCTTTCGTGGTAGTTCAAACCCCAACAGCCTCTGATAGGATATTGTTCTCATTCGGATTCCGCATTTTTCATTCTTCTCTTCATGATATTACTAAATCAAAACCCTCCGATATGAGTTTTGCAACCCCTCGATTCCATTAGGTCCGTCTGTAATTTCGTGCATGGGTGAGGTTTGGTTATTTCCCTATTCCCTACATTTTTCCACTGCCGCGATTTTTCTACAAATATGGGCAGATCTCCATCAGTACTGAACTACTTCACCGGGGTCGATTTAATTGTGCCGAATAGCGAGCTCGGTGTCGATCTTCCTAAAGTAATCAATTATTGAAACTAGATCTCCTTGAAGGGTTTTCTCTGTAATATGCGATTCGCGTAGCCAAGGCTTATCATCATCCGCGTAAATAAACTTACGCGATTTCGTTTGTGGTAAGTCGAAAATGTAAATGTTTAATAGTACCATACTAGTACCGAACCCTGTGGAAGACCATTATTTAGTAAGCGCGTTCTGATTTGTTTTCCTGTGAGATGGACAATTATCGTATGATTGATGTTGTTCGGTAACCAGTATATTTTTTGTGGAAGGAATCGTTTGTAAAAAGTTTATTGAGAAAGCCAATACGTTAAACGGGGCGGATGAAGCTGAGGTTTTTATTTTCTTCTGGAAGCTAGTTAGCGCACTAATTTGATCTAAGCGGCTTAACGATTTCCGCATTTACTTGGCGACACATTTCCGGTTATATATTAATGTTTCTAATAGTTTATATATCACGCTCAGTAATGCTATAGGTCTGGTAATTTTCAACGTGATTTGCATCTTTTTTAAGTATGATCACGACCTTCGATGTTTTGAGACGTTTTGCTAGTTTCTGTGATATGCCCGAATAGCTTTAATATCTATCTTCTTGCGTTATTTCCTAAGTATTTAATAGATTTCGGGTAAATTCCATCAGATTTTCTGAATTTTAATTTCTTTATAGCTGAAGTCTTTCATCGAATGTTTTAGCGTTTTTCCTCCTTTCTATGAGTTTACTATAAACTTTTTGTCTAGATTCGGTGCATTAGATAATTTTGCTAACTTGCTGGCTATCATGTCCGAAGTAGGGGTATAATGCTGTATAACGGACTGATGTTGGCGTAGCAGATGCGTAAGCGGAAAAACGATAATCGCACTTTGATCTTATTAAGGTTCTGTATATATGTAATTTTATCCACGCCATAAGTAGTGTGTGACAACTTCAATTTATATGATTCATCCATGTTGGGTTTTTTTATTAAAAATTAGGTCAAGATATGTCATGTTTATTATTAAAAATAATAATTATAATCATAAAAAGACGAGCGACGTATTACGAATTGTTGTCCATAAAAATTTATCGCGAGTGTTCAATTCACACGTTGAAAATTTTTACGAGTAAATTTAAATGGTTTCATTAAGTAATCTTTCGTTTACTGAATAATAGTTGTGTACTTTATCGTGCTGCGAGAATTATTTTATGGATGGTTCAGTACAACAAAAACATCATTTTTGGAAAGTAAAGATGTTTTATGTATTTCGATTTGTGGATTCAGTTTATTCGAGAATCGAAGATGGCCCCCGTTAAATAATAAAATTGTTAGTCGATCAGTAACATTTGAAATGGGCGTTTTGATTGTATATATATATATATATATATATATATATATATATATATATATATATATATATATATATTGGGGGGTTTTACTCGCGGACGAAATTAATGCGTAATTAATCATTTAAATTAAAATAAATATTAGAGAAAAATAATTTCATTTTTCAGGTGGAATTCCGTACATTTTCGAAACAACGGGTTCGCTATATAAAGATAATTTTAACGGATGTATCAAATCCCTGTATCTAAATAACGAGTTAATCGATTTCAGCTCTAATTCGCAAAAGATTAGAAATGCGGAAATTTGCTCTAAGTAAGTAAAAAAAAAAACCCTGTAATATAATTTAATTTCAATATTATTTTAGGGGGTTAGGAAAAAAATTTAGATGTGAAAAATGTTATTATAAAAATTCTCGGTAAACGGTATTATCTTTCATCGTTCGTTATGTACGTATGCGATATATCATAAAATAAATGTTTATATAACGAATTTTAATAATTTAAATATTATTATTCTTTTTTTGACTCTCATGATGCTAGACTAAAATTGTCCTTTAACTGCCTTTCTTTTGCGATTACATAACTTGTTACATTATTCCATCTATATATATATATATTTACCCCTTGGCCTTCTTCTGTATTGTTTTCCTTCGATTAATTGTACGAAACTTGAATTGCGTCGATATAAGTGGCCTATCCATTTACTTCTACTTTTTAGCTTCTGAATTAAGCCGATTCGTTTATGTTTTTAACAACTTTTTCGTTTGTCACTTTTTCCTGTCCAACTAATTTTCTGTAATCTACACTAGCACCGAGTTTCGAAGGTCCCTATTTTTTGTTCGTCCGAGTTTCTATTTTTAAATTTCTTGACGTTAGTAAAGATCTCTCAGACTAATTGTAGTCGATATATGTCTTTGTCATTTCTTCCATCTTAGGTGATTATGCTATTTTACTTGTTTTCATCGTTTTCCATTAATACATCTATTATATCTCGTTCTTTAGCACATTTCATAACTACAGTTTTTCTTAATTTATCGACGTTAAATATTATTAACGTTCGAATATTATTTTATATGTAAAATTAATCGTTTTAAACGTATTTTTCGGGGGTGCGCCGTTCTTTTAATTTACGAGATTTAAAAAATACTTGCGAATTGTCCTAGAAAAAAATTTAATATTTTTAAGGATAATTATTCCGTATGAGAATGTAATTTTATTCTAAATCAGTTGATGTTTTTGTTTTGTATGTCTGCCTTTATTTTTGGATCAAATCGGTTGGTATAAACAATCTTATCTTATTTTTTTTTTTCATAAAATAAATAATTTATTATTCGCCGAGATAGAATCAGCGCAATACGATTTTCATCGTTTCGTACGATTTATTATAAACCTACTGGTGGTCCGACTGTTATAAGTACATTTACAATCGTCAACACGGACTGGAAAAAGTCGATCGTTTCAAACTGCGTTCCGACACACGTGAATGTCGACAGTAACGCTTTATTGACGACGATCACGCGTGTTTTTATAGCGTGTCTGATAATGCTACTGGTTTAAAAATCAAAGAAAAAAAACAGTTATCTTTTCTTGCAACGTCAACATAAGTTCCTAAATATCATTATAAGTCGCGATTTCGATTATTGCTTATTATAATTTTTAAAAATCTAAAAAGAAAAATAACTACAAGTATCTTTAACCCCGCATTTTTATTTTTTATTTTTTTTATGAAACGAAAGTTTTAAGTTATACATTTGAAGAAATCCGTTCATATTGCTTCGCGTACACGCTGTCCTAATTTCTGATGTAAATCTTTTTAAATTAATGACCGGGTTCACTCGTACGATTTTCATACTCAATTCGTAATTTTATATTTCTCTAGAACTCGCGGTACTCTTTAAATAAAATTTAGTTTCAAAAAAACGAATAGAACGTATATTACCGGGCACGGTTCGAAATTATTGTTATTGCAATAAACAAATGAATATATAGAACAGACGAAATACTGAACTCGACGATACATAAGAGAAGACGTCAAAATAGTCAGATGATATATATAATAAAGTAAATATACCAAGCTGAGAATAGAGTGAACAGAGGAAGAATTTGGAAGAGTCAAATATCGACGTTAGAAGAAAATAAGTATATGTAAAAAAAAAACTAAAATCACAACGCGTCCGTAAGGAACTAAGGATAACAATTGATATCTACCACACACACACACAAATTTAATTCTTCATCAAATTTAATCGCGTTATTTATTTATGACTATTTCTATATTTATCTCTTCAATTTTTCTCGAATAATTTATCATTCTAATTTTCCTCCTATCCTATATGGAGTTATCTGTGATATTTTCTATGTTTACGTTTTCCGTATAATGATTTTTATTTTTATACCGAGTTAATGTTTTCTTTTTTTATCTTAATAATTTGAAAAATTCCAAAATCTACATACACCTCTGATTTGTGTATAATATTTATATGTTTATTTTATATTATGTTATTATTTACGAGCACAATGATATTTTTAAGAAATTTATTTTATCTTTATTTTCGAATCGTGTTAGGATTAAAATATTTTTACGATTGAAAAAATAATTACCAGCTATATTTAGTAAAATAACGATCCACCGTCCCTATTCTGTATTAATCTTCGAAATTAATCAGCATCATTTAGACAACTTTGAAGATCGTGGTAATTTAACGGTTCGTACTGATCAATAAAATATTTAACGACTTTTTTTCAACTCATTCGATCAGAATTCCTAATGAATATTATAATTTCCACAACCCATCGAAGTTATAATTTTAATGTTTGTATCGATTTTTTTTCTTTTACGTTTTGAACGATATTTTTATTTCGAAACCGGTCTGCGAAAAAAAAGACATTTTTGAATAAAATATTTAGAAACGAAAAATAGTCGAAAGCATTAACAGTTCGCGAAAATTAATTAAAAAACGATTGTATGCTCCGAGAAAAGTAAAAATCCTACCGTGCGCAGAATGGCGCGGCGGCATAATAGTTGCTTTGAAAAGTCGATCCCAGTTCGTGGCATAAAGTTTTTCTTAATGATGAACATCATATTAATGACTCGAATACTAGCCTATTTTGTACGCAAAAATAACGTACAAACGATGTCCGGCAACGAACAATAGGACGATGGGGTGATGATGATGACCGTGTGTACGCATTAAGTACAGTTATGAAATGTTGCACCCCGTAATGAAAGGAATCTTTCGAAATATTGAAATAATATTACATATCGATCGAATTTCCGGAAAATTTATTTCATAATACTACGAAAAGCTTCACTGTTCTGACACGTGTGTGATTCGAAAGATGGAAAATTAATCAACGGTAGACTATATATTTAATTTAAACGTATTCCAGTTATTATTTTTACGATTTTCGTTCATTATCGTAAAAACTTTCTTTATAAGGGTAATATCAAAGATAAGATTATCGTATCGAACTCTTTGATCATCATCAGTACAGCTCTAAGACGGGTCCATTTCCGTGATTGTAAGCTTCCATAATATAATTATATCGAGTTATAAATTAAAATGGAAACAACGAAATAAACAAACTCGAGCCATACGTCAACGCGTCATTATTCGAAATGTCGAAACATTCCCGACACAATCGTTTTGTATTTATACTCGTACATAAAAATTATAATTATAAATTCTTATATATTTATTACCGTTATCTTATAAATTTCATTATTTTCCTCACCAATTAATATGTCGTGAAAATTAATGCTTTTTAGCAGCAAAGGAAATATGTTCGACGATGCGCCGTATCCTGCAACACATAACTCGTAAAAAACGATTTAATTATGCGAAATCTTGATACCCACCCTTTCTTTTTATGCATAGCATAATGACTATATATATATAAATCTCAACACTTATTATATATATATATATATATATATATATATAATAGTAACACTTTCTTATACTGCCAACGGTGAACACACGATTTGATGTTTTTGTTTTTTTACTTATAATATACATTTTGTTGCGATTTTATTTTTATATTAATTTTCTCCTGCATGACATAATGAACTTTTAAATATAGATTATTTTTATATCGCAATTATGCGATAACTGTATACATATACTTAAATACACACACACACACATACATATATAATAAATAAACTAACTATAGAAAAATAATTTAAATCTAATCTATATTAATGTATTACACTTTTATATCCAATTATTATCAACAAATTTAATCATAGTGCCATTATAAGAAAAAGTTTGTTATCATTTAATGAATAAATTATTATTATTGCGACGCTCGAGTCATTTCAAAATTAGAAAAGTAACCACGTACGATCAGCGGTAAATGATCCAGATCGCGTTAAGCAATTTCCGGATTTTCGCTTATATTTGTTTGACTTAAATCGTATTTTATTTAATAGTCGTCGAGATAGCCTAGTAGAGCACGGACTTCTATATGGAAAGTATCCGAATATGATCGAAAACGCAAAAATTATTATCAAAAAATTGTAAATACTCCTAATATTATCTCGTGAAAGACAATGGCAAACCACCACGAACAACACAATATGCGCGATAATAACAATGTAAAAACACAGTGGGCTGTGACGTAACAACAAAGCGATTACAGTCAGTTCTCCCCGGGTGTGTGTATCTACGCTGCGCCATATTATGATTGCCTCGTATGCTACTAACAATATACAACATAATATATTAGGTAAGTAGTCGACTACTTCCGATACGGAGACGCCACTTAATGATGACACTTTAATATATTTTCTCGTATACACGTACGACGAAATTAAGTTGATACTAACGTAATATATAATTATAATTTACGTCCAGAGATATTGTTTTTGTTTTTTTTTTTTTTGTAATGGGGTGCCTTTACAGCTTACCCAATGTGATACTGTGGGTCCTATCTTTATCTTAATCAAGGATGCTGACTTCTCTAGAAACGTCGCTATACGGGGAATAATTGTAGATTATCTAGTTATGAAGAAGGGACGAGGTGTAATACCCGAAGAACGTATCAAGACAAGGTAAAGCTCCGAACACAACGGCGCCACAGTAGAGTATTTTAAAAAAAAAAACCAACATGTATTGGATTGCAGACTGCCTATTCTGAATGGAGAGTACAGAAGGGACTTTCTCTAAGCTGCATACATAATTGATCGAATTTTATCATACATAAAATAATGAAATTAACTGATTATTGGTTGTCAATTATATTTTATATATAAAATATATATATAAATTATACACGTAGTGCAAAATTAAAAAGTAAACGTTGGATTTATTACGCGGAAGCTTGACTCTTTTCTTGCGGAATATCAACAACAGATTGTAACGCCAATTCCAACTTATCCGGAATTTTTGATTCTAATTTTATGAAATCCTAATAATAATAATAAAAAAAAAAGTAAATAAATTTAAAAATGGGTGTAAAATATAACTGAACTTATTTTAATTGCTGCGAAAGAATTATATATAATATATAGACTTACCCTAATATACTGTAATCTGTCATCGGGATCTAATAATAATGAAGCTGATCTTGCATCGGGATTCACAGTATTATACAGCTCAATTGCGGTAACTGCATCGTCTACCCTAAAAACCGGTCGAATACATTTATTTATATTTAGAATTTATTTTTACGCGGATAAAAAATTACGCGTAAACTTATAATTTCTACTACGAGAGAACGCAATAATAAAGTGAAGCTATAATTTTTAAAAGCGTATTTCTGGTCAACTATTTTATAATTTATTTCAGTGTATATATATATGATTAAATAATATAAAGCAACAATATTCAATCTGAAATTTTATAACGGTATCGTAATACACTTATTTTTTTTTTCTCAAAAAAGTGCAACTCCAACTAACTTGTCGTATTTTAAATTTTCCAACAGTAAATTATCGATATTTTTATTCAAAGCTAAATAAAAGCATAATGGGCCGTAATGTCGTGTTGATCGTAGTTTGTCAAATGCCATTTGCTCATTTATTTGACGATACGTAGCTAAAGTGACGTCGTGATACAACTTATCATCTGGTTCAAACTGAATACACGCACGATCTAAAATAAATTCGAATTCACCTTTTTCCCAAAGCAACTGAAACGATACAAATGCGCATATTTCATTCATTTTTCATATTTAAATAGTCGATTTATAATGTATATCACGCAATATCAAGTTAACACGTAACCGATTGTAAATTGTTCGCGGGGTTAATTAAAAATCAGAAAAAAATTAAACGAACGATTATTCATTTCATGCTAAGTACGATAAAAGGTGTTCATTACTTCTAAATATTTCGGTTCGAACATTTTCGGATGTGTTAACGTCCGACCGAAACGTGGAAAATAAATCTGATTCATCCGATGTCTTTCGAAATTAAATGCTTTTCGTAAAACACCGCTAGGTTCTCTAACGACTATAATTCTATCCTGAAAATAATTAATATTCAGCGCGGGTTTAATAAGGAAATACAGTGATATTTTTATTGTTTCATTTTTTTTTTTCAAAAAACGTATATTTTATAATATAATACATGAACATTTATACATTTTTTTTTTATTTATTATTACATGCTTCGTCAAGCAAAATTGCTTGTCGACTAAATTTAACAATATACATTTTCCTTATTTATTTATTTACATGATACTATACTATGCTTATTAAGCATTCACACTCACACTTGTACTATGTTTCTCATTCGTATCTCTCTCACACACTCATTTACTCTCTCATTTACACTCTCACTTTTCCTATTTTATTTTCTTATAATTGCGGTAATAGATATAATTTAAATAATTTTTTTGATTTTTAAAATTATAGTAAATTTCGCAATATTTTAATAAATTAGTAAAAAAAAAAAAAAAATAGCGAAATATATAGGACTCGAAAATTTAGCGAAAATGCGGAAATAAACGCACGTAGAGATCTACTTAAGATATCTTGGAATTGGATTCGTCTTGCGAACAATTACTTAAGTTATGAGTTTTATTATTAAAGTAAACGATATAAATGTGTCACCACAACACAATTTTTATCGCAAACGAGTGTTGTAAGGACAGCAATATTTAACGCAATTTTTTTATTCTTTTTATTACTTATTTTTAAAAATATATTAAGCTATTTATTTACATTGTTAAATACATGCCTTACGTCTACAATTTATAGAAAAAATGTAAATAATACACTCGCCAGAAGAAAACTGAGCGTTTTGAAATCGGTTGAGACAAACAAATCTCTAAAATTTGAACACAAAATATTTTCTGTGTAACTCTAGATGAAGTTTTTATATATTCGAACATCTAATCAACTTATTTTTCAATCATATTTTAACTTCGTTACTTATGAAATCATTTGTTTTTGTGTATTTTAGATTTATAAAGATTGCAAAATAGTTTTAGGATATATCTAAAAGGACTTGTTACAAGGGAAGTTGACTTAATTTAAAAATCACGATGCATTTTCACTATGATTAGATTCAAAATAATGTTACGGGGTGATCAATTATAAACACATGTGTAACAGTGTACCTGTTCCATCATAAACAAAGATGAATTCACTTGTCAGGCCTTAAATGACAAAAAAATTAAGTTAAAAGTTAACAATGCACTTATCGAAAAGTCATCAGATATTTGAAAGAAAATCATATAAACTTTTAAGTTTTTTAACACCATAGCAAATAGATTTAACGTCATAGACGAGCTAGAGATAAATTTCTAACGGCAATTTCGGTTCGTATTTTAAACGTTTTAATATAAGATCGTCAGATATTTGTTTATTTTGCGATAAACATCAATGAAGCACTATGTAATAATCAACTTCACTAAATCATATCCTGAAAGTGAAATCGACCTCAACATTCCGATAAAAACTGAAGAAGATATCGAGATGAGTGTCGAACACTTAATTAAATGTATTCACAAATCGGCATATTTAGCTACTCCCATAAATAAGTCAGATAGAAAAACAAGTCATCCGAAAATTGTGGGAAAACGACGACTAAGAAGAGTTTGGTAATATGATAGGACCCTAATAAATAAAAATGTACTGAACAAAATGACTAAAAAACTGAAGAAAACACTCAAACATGATGAAGTTTTTCATGAATATCTAACAAATCTTAAACCAACAGCAGACAGATTATTCTTTATGGAGGGCTATTAAGAATATAAAGAGGAATCATGTATCTCAGTGTCCACCAATTACAATGGAAAACCGCTAATGAGCAACAGCAGATCAAGAAAAAGTGGACACATTCGGTAAATACCTCTGAAAAATTTTTTATCACAATAATTACAGTAAATTAACTCCAGGAGAGGAAAATATCTGCAATTACTTGAAAACACCATTTCAGATGCGCGCCCACCTATTAACTTCGTATCACCAATGGAAGTGAAGGCATGTATACGAAAACAGCTTAATACAAAAAAATCACTCGGTTATGATTTAATAACCTCTCTAATGCTTAAAAACTTACCACGGAAAGCAATAGTCCTTCTAACGTATATTTTTCACGCGATTCTCCGTACTGGTCATTACGTTATTGAGTGGTTATGCTGCAGAAGCCGAGGAAACCGCAAGAACTAGTCACATCAGTCACATCATACAGACCTATCAGGCTACTACCGACTATGTCAAAATTGCTTGAAAAACTAATTTTGAAAAGACTAAAATCAATTCTTGATGATAAAAACATAATACCGGATTGGCAATTTGGTTTCAGAAATAAACACGAGACAGTAGAGCAGACTCATCGAATAGTTAACTTAATCAACAGTAGTTTCGAAAATAAAAAATTTTGTCCTGCGGTGTTCCTCGTTATTGAGAAAGCTTTTGACAAAGTGCGGCATACAGGTCTATTATACAAGCTAAACCTTCTTGCCGCAAAAGTACTATACACTATTACACTTAACAAATAGATACTTTCAAGTTAATATATAAACAGTGCTCGATCACAAATATACGCTATACGCTCGGGTGTGCTTCTGGGCAGTGTACTCGATCCTTTTATACCAAATATATACATGTGATTTTCCTGAATACAGATACACTAGTACAGCCATGTTTGCGGACGATACGACGATATTATTCACTGATTGTAATAACAGTTGCTGCCACACCTCCAGAATCATCTTCTGCAGCTGGAGAAGTGTTTAGACTATCGAAAATTACATTTAATAAGTCTACGTCTAATCACCTCCTTTTTACATTAAATAAAAAATTTTCAAATGTGACGATTCAGTTAAGTGGAAGAACGATTCAAGCAGTAAATAAAATAAAATATTTAGGGCTACATTTAGATCAACGTTTGACGTGGAAAGATCATATTATGGCCAAACGGAAACAACTGGATTTGAAACTGCGAAGCATGACCTGATTAATGAATAAATACCCATCACTGTCCGTAGAAAATAAAGTTCCACTATATAAAGTCACTTTGAAACCAATATGGACCTACGGAATAGAAATCTGGGGAACAACCAGCGATTCGTGAATAAAAATACCCCAACGTTTTCAGGCTAAGGTCCTGCGTAGCACTGTGGGTGCCCCGTGGTATATTCGTAATGACGATCTTCATATGGACCTTCACATACCAACTGTAAAGGAAACTCTCAAAGTCCACAATGAGAGATATATCCAGCGATTATACCATGTAAATAGACTGGCAGCCGATCTCAAGGATAACAGCATTCAATTTCAACGCGTGAACTTACGCAAGTGGAGCTATGTATCCGATCTTAACTTATGAAATAAAGAATGGCTGCCGTTGGATAGCGTTCTGTTAATATAAGAAATACGCATCCGGCCTGCAGTTGATAAAAAATCTGACGTAATAGTGCATTGTAACTGAAAATATGATATGAGAAATGTGAATTGTATGCGTTAACGAGAAAAGGCGTCATCAGAAGTGTAAAAATGGCCCCAAAAATAAGCGAAAACCAATCGAAGTGAGCGCGCGTATTATAACCTTACGTGAATCGGGAAGAAACATTTGTGAAACTGCAAAGTTGATAAAAAGATCAATTAGCGGAGTATACGATTTTATAAATTGACGGGAAAATTTGAAAACGGACCGCGAAAGGGACGACCACGTACGTTAAATTGTCGAGAATCGCGAAATATCATCAATTATCACAAAAGAATCCATTTACAAGTGCTCCAAAACTAGCGAAACATGTCGCTGGAAAGGTGGTTCATGCTCAAACCGCTCGAAATATACTGCATACAGCGTAGATTTATGGGCGAGTTACCCGCAAAAAGCCTTTTATCAGCGAACAAAATTGAATAAAACGACTCACATTTGCAAAAGAATATGCCACCAAGCATGTGGAATTTTGGGAAACTGATATTTTCGGAGGAGTAGGTTTAGTATTTTTGGTTCCCATGAGAGGAAATATGTATGGTGAAAGAGAAATACAGAAGTAGATCCTTCGAATTTACGATCAACCGTGAAGCATGGTGGAGAAAATGTGAAAATTTGGGGATGTATGGCGGCTAATGGAGCAGGTAATCTCTAGTTCATTGATGGTATTATGAATGCTGAAAAGTATATAGATATATTGCGCTGTAATTTGAAGTCCAGCGCAACAAAGTTCGGTCTAGAATACTTATTTCGGGTTTAGCAGGATAATGATTCGAAACACACTGCGATGTCAACGAGAGAATGACTACTGTGTTTTGTTTTGTTTGAAAAAATTACATTTTTTTATGTACATATGTTTCCTCTTTTGCGTTTTACTATTTTCGCTATCAATTTACCCCTTAGACCTCACATTCTCTTATTGAATCGGTCTAATTCATGTTCAAATATTTTTTGACCCACTGTATACATATATATACACAGATGATAAATTTTTGATGTTATACAATTTAAAATTTTGTTTTTATCGAAAATTTCATTAGTTTGTTAGTAGTGTAAGTATAACATTTCTGTTCCTTGGTAAGATATGTGTAATTTTGATAAACTTAGTGTTTTTTCATAAGTTACTTCGATTGACAGATTTGGTTTTATTCATTCAAAAAGATCTGTTATTCAACCTCTAAAAGTAAAATTATATTCCATGTCTAAAGTAAAAGTGTAAGGGTTAATTTATAAAATTGAATACAACAGGTATCATTTCCCTAATTAACTTGTGAATATATAAAAATTCTACGACGAACGAAATTCATTCGCATGAACCTATGTTACTAAAAAAATTAATATTTATATTTATCGGATTCGATAGTCACTACAATATGGAATACAATTAATCTTACTTTCTCTTTAACACCATATGTGATATCAGTAAATACATATTTTGATTGATCAAATCCGATCATTTTAGGTTCCTCTTGCAAAATTTCCGGAACATCTTCTTTAATAGGAACAAGAGGTGGCATTTGCAGCTGATGTTTTGCTTTCTTCATGGCTAATTTTGCTGCCTGTAAATATATATATACAATATTCGTTTTGGCTACTTGAAAATTGTTTATGTGTACAAAGTTCTATAGTTAAATATATGTGTAATGTAAAAGTATGAGGATATTTACTTCTTGAATCTGTTCCGTGGTCATAAATTTGTATTCAGGAGGTGTCTGCGGTTGACCTAATGCTCGAGCTCGAAATACTTTATCTAAGTCAAGTCCGGTCAATTTTTTCAATAATTTTTGTATATCTCGATCAATGAATTTTTCTGAGGCTGCCTTATCTATAACTACTACAATTAAAACATAATAAATGAAGGTGAATAAAGTAAGTGAATTATTTAAAATATACCTCCTACTTTGATAATAAAATACAATTTTCCAATAACTAGTTCACCTTAAATGAAAATATAAATATTTCGAGTTACAATAACTTATGTAATTAAAGGAAGTATTCGGATTTACAAATATTAAACCTTGATATGAACAAATAATTATTGACACAAGTAGCCGTTTATAATGAAGTTAAACGTATGCAAGGTCTTTAAAAGTGGGAGAGTAGAGTTGTAATAAAAACCATGTAACTTTAAGCAGACTTGTAAAATTGAGCATTCTATCAAAATAATGCCAAAACTTACAATTTATGCCACCTCCATCACCATTAAAAGATGTTTTTGACGTAGCGAAACATTTACATAAAATGTTAAGTTTATTCTTCTTTGGAAAATACGTTACCACGTTAAATCTGATTCCAATAACAAACATGATAAGTGTGTAAATATGAAATACTTATAACATTGTACATATAAAACATAAAATTAAATTTTGATATAAACCGAATCTTAACACAGTAATATTTTAAAAAGCCGACATTTCATATGTGCAAACTTTTGTAGCTTTGTAAATGAAGCTACTTGAGAAGTTAGTCAAAAAATAAATCATTCTTTAAAAAAATGATAAAACAATTTAAACAAATATAAATTGTAACATCTAAAGTAGATGAATAAATAAAAAACTGAAACTTTTACATTTTAATTAAAAAACCATTAAGAATAAGAAACAAAATTACCTTTATTTTTAGATTTTATGCATTAACTTGTTTATATTTTATATTGTTTAAATTAAAAATGTTTGAAGAAAAAAAAGCTTCTATTGGTATCGGATTAATTGTACATTTCCACAATTGAGTGTGAAAGTATTAACTCAATTAACTGATATTTAGTAGTGTTGCTTATTTTGTTTTATGGTAATTTTTGAGATTATAAACTATTGTTAAATGTAAAACTGTGTGACTCATAAATTATGTAAACATTTTGAACAGGGAAATAATATAAACATGGAAAAAAGGGTAATATAGTTTGCTTATATCCTAAAATGTTGAAATTTTACTAAGTATTTAGAAGCATCTGATTCTAACGTATAATGAAGAAACTATCGAAATTATTTTAACACTATTAAGCTTAATCGTGTATTTCGTTCATCTTTTTCGTATTTATTTTATCTTTTATATACCTTCATCATGAGCCTATGTCGGCCCGCTGCTGGACGTAGGCTTTTCTCAATTGCTTCCTCGATGCTGGGCAATTTGTATCCAATTTTTCATACGACTCGTCTCGTTAACTATATCAAGTAACTATGTTCTTTGTTTCTTTATGTACAATCATTTGATTGACTCTTCATAATGATTTATTTTTGCTTTTCTTAGGCAGTACTGTCAAGAGTAGTTATTTTACAATTACAACTGTGTATATGCTGTTGACGGTCTAAAAGTCTAAATCAAAATTTACTTTTAGTTGTCTTTTTTTATTATTTTATTCGATTAATTAATTGTAATTAATTTTTCTTATTTAGTTTTATAATTAATCAATACGCTTGTTCGGCATCATTTCTAGATATTTGTACTGGTCTGACTTTATTTATTCTTTTCCTAATTTTTAGAATTTTCTTGTACTCTTCATTTATCAATTCTCAATTTTATCCTGATACTTTTCGAATAATTTTCTTTACATTCAATAAATTATCGATGCCATATTTGTTTCCTACGTGTAATTTAATATTGTTGTGTAATACGAACGTGTTAAATTGTACTTTATTGTTTTATCAACACATTGTGTTAAATACATCGACTAATAGATTAACTATAAGGGACTGAGATTAGGTATTACCTTAATAAATGCCTCCTCATTTTCACTTTTATTTCGATTGTCATCTCTATATTATTGTCTGCAAAATATAACGTTCTTTTTTAAATTTATTTTATAATATTTTAACGATTTTAATTTACAAGGCGTTAAAATAATGTTAGAAGTTTGTGTTGATACCGTTGAGTCTGCGATAAATGCCGAAAAAGGTGGAGCATCTCGAATAGAACTATGCAGCGCCTTGAGTGAAGGAGGTTTAACGCCGAGCGTTGGTGTTTTAAAGACTGTTAAATCGATCGTATCGATACCGGTCTACGTTATGTTGCGACCTCGCCGCGGAATGGATTTCGTCTACACGAAGGAAGAAATCGCATCGATGAAATACGACGCGTCCAGTTTGAAAGAAATCGGAGCGGACGGGTTCGTCTTCGGAGCGTTGAACGCTGACGCGACTATAAATACGAACGTTTGTCAAGATTTGTTGGACGTTATCCGGCCGTTACCGGTTACATTTCATCGCGCGTTCGATGTCGTTGCTGACCCTTACGACAGTCTGTCGCAGTTAATCGCTTTAGGATTTAGTCGCGTGTTAACCGGTGGTCAAATGTATCACGCTGTAGACGGTTTATCGTTGATAAAACGATTGTTAGAATTCGCTCGAAATCGTATAATTATTATGCCGGGCGGCGGAATTAACGCCGATAACGTGGACAAAATATTGACCGAATTGCAAATAGTAGAAGAAATTCACGCTTCTTGTCGAACTAAGCTAGCTTTAGAGTATCAGTCTCACAAGCGTTCTGCATCGTTATCTGATGATTTCGATATTTCGGTTACTGATATCAATAATGTACGACGTCTCGTTACCGTTCTCGAACGTTATCGGAAAAATGTATGTTACAAATAATAAACTTTTTATATATAATATGGGGCGTAGCGATTTCTTCTTAAAAAACAGAGGTTACAAAAATATAATCATCGATGTATATAAGTTTAACATTATTGTATAATGATTCGTCAGAAAAGCTGTAAACAAACGAAATCGTATAAACCTGTATTTGTACTGAACGTAGACCGGTTAGTAAACCCGTCGCCGATAACAACGTGCTTTTTTAATTAATGGGACGTAATTTTAATAATTGTATAATTATTACACGGCTCTAGTATAGATAGTTAATTGTTCATAAAGCTGTCATTTTATTTTCAAACAGAGAATCGATGGTATTTTAATTAGTTATAGAATTCATGTTTTCGTCAAAATATCGCCATTGCAAAATTTATATAATTGTTAATAAATTCTATTTAGATGTATATAATTGTTAATAAATTCGTAAATATTCAACGTCTACTATTGATAGAAAAGCGAATTTTTCTGTAATATATTTTAATAGTAAACATTGCGTTGTAATAGTATTGTTACTGTGATCGCTTTATTATTTTGGTTTCATTTGTTGTTTGGAATGTCACTGGATCACGGAATTTTGCATACAAATTTTTGAACTTGATAAAATGTAAGTTTAAAATCTCTTGCATATACGTATTGATTGTTGGACAACGATGCACGCCTATTTATTTTCTTTTAACTCGTGTCAAATATTTATTTTACGATGATGTTGAAACTAGTTTATACATTTGAACTCGAGAAATTTTAATTAATCTTCAGAGTGAACTGTTTAAATTTTCGCTAAAACTCTTCAGACTATCAAGTTAAAACTTTTTCGCGGTGAAATAATTGTTAATAGGTCATGTTTTAAAAACTAATGTGAAATTATTTTGCCCGGCTAATCTACATATTCTGTATGATTCTAATTATCCACTTTTTTGCTGTTTTTTTTTTTTTTCTATTTCCTTCGTAAGATTTATTTAAATTTAAATTATGTAACAATTTTACATTCCTCCCATATGCCGAATTAATATTTATTTGGGAACTATTAACTAAGTATACAGTATTTAATATTTAATATTTAACGTTAGCATGAACTTCTTAACCATTTGGAAAAATAATACCTGGAATTCGTACCTATCTACTTTTTCGCCTAAAAACAATATTCTTTGGAAAATATGCAAGCGTTTATCAAAGAAAAATATACCGCTTCACACCCCCTAACTAATCCTTCTAATTATAAATAAACTGACAAACTAGAATTAATCGCTCTCACTTCTCGAGTATTATTAAACTTCGCAATATTATAAAACAAATAAATTGACAAGCTTACTAATTACATGTTCTCGGATAGATTTTTCTTTACCACACCTCCTGAAGCGTATAAATATATTAAATGATGTATTATAAATTTAATTTTTTATATTTTCATTTTTTGTTAATACTTTCGATAAATTAGAAATTTGGTTCTAGTCCCGATAATAGCTGTAAAGAAATTAAGAAATGAGTGTTAAAATACAGTAAATACCATTTAAATTTTTTCTTAAATAACATCAAAACATTGTAATATGGTAACAATGTTGATTGTTTTTCTTGCCGTTTAGTCGTTTAATTTTGGGTTTCATTGTCGCTTAAATTATTGCACTAAAAATGGATTAACCCTTTAGTGTATGGATTTTTGTTTTTTTTTTTTACCATTTTAATAAATTTTGATAAAATGAAACATTATGACATTAATATTCGTTTGTACGATTAATAAAATTTTAAGATTACGTTATATCTATTCATTGTGATATTTATAACAACGGTTCTGGTTATTCGTGAGGTAGACCATTATTTGTTTTACACAGGAAATGAATAGTGTCCACGTAAATTATTTAATATTACGAATTAACGCTGGTGCTCTCTGTAACAGTTTTGTAAGTTTCATATTGTTATAATTAATTGATTGAATACAGAAAAAAACGTAGTTAAACTGAATTGACCATGTTATAAGACATGGAGGAATACTTCGAAATGTTTTCGAGGGCAAAATTCAAGAGAAACGAAGACGTTGAAGACCCAGAAATTCGTTCATAGTAACCTTACTACGAGATCCAGGGCTCGGTAGCCCTATAAGGAGTTAAAAAGAGCTGCGGAAAATCGAGAACATCGGAAAAATATCATCATGGAAAAAGACGTGTTTTAAGACTGAACTAAAAGAAGAAGATAATAGATAGCGGTACTATCGAAATTTACAGTTAAGATATAGTTTTTCAAAATTTTGATTTTCTCGAAAAATTTCGTTTTCCGCAAAAAAAAAATATTTCTAGTAATTTTCATCGAATTGTAATTTTTGAAAAAATCGCGTTTTTTGGACACTCTTGCAAGGGCTAAAATTTTCCTTGGTGAGGATACTACATTCAGGACGGCTAGTACCTGAACATGAGGGCAGTCTCCAAATTCTTTTTGTACATAAAACGTGTATTTTTATAATATATCAGAAAAAAGAATAGAAATTTATTTTTCGATTGGGTTGAACATACTAAATAATTGTGTGAATTTCATCGTCCGCTTTCGAGTTCATCATCAGAAATGTCACTAGAATCGTCAACATCACACTAATGTTAAAGATGTCATCAATAGTTCATGATCTAAATCGGCCTGTTTAGTCGGTAAATTTTACATGTAAAATTAACAATTGAAAATAATACATCGTAAATAATTACAACATAATTATTATATCCGCATGTGTTATCTTCATAACTACATTACTTGGTATCATTATATATTTGATCTTAAATCATAAATCAATTATTAAGATAAGATATATTTACTTTCATTATGATCACAATTTATTATGAAATACTGTAATTTTTTTTTTTTAATTCTGAAAAACACAATTTAAACATTTTAAACTTTTCACGAAAATATCTATATTTACACAAATCTTTCAGCATGCACTAGATGTTTGTTTATGTTTATAGCTATGTCACCGTATTAGAAACGTGAAAATATCGTATCAGTGCTTATACTACGTTTCAAATGCATAACCGTACCAAGTCATTATAAATTTATAATAATACGGTCAATAATGGAACAATACCAAATGGTATACGCATGTACTAAGCTGTGCTGTATTTTTCTTTCCTCCATCTACATACTACTGGTGTTCTTCTTTCTCACATTCTCGACAAAACTTTTAAATACATTAACTTTTTCACAAAATTTTGTTTCTATTAATGTCCTTGCTTCTAATCTTCATTTTTCATTAATCTTTTCTATTTTATATATACGATGTAGGAGATTCTCTTCGAAGCATTATGATATTAGTTGCGACAACAGTCTTTTCATGTGTCCATAAAATCTTATTCTTCTTAAGTTCGATGTTGTTACAATTTATAATTTTAGAACCCCTACTCTATTTCAAGTTGTATGGATTGTACCGTTTTTAGGTTGTATTTAATTGATGGGATCTCCGTAGCCATTTAATGCATCGTTATAAAGTATAAAATCTTACTTCACACCTCTGATTTTTCTGTGTTTTACACATTCTGTACATTTGTATATTTCATTTTTAAAAGGTTTACTCTAATTCTTTTTTTTTTTTTGTGGTGTTGTACCTCGTGGTTTACCATTGCTTTCCACCCAATAATATTAGGATTATTTATATGTTTATTTTCTTATGATAATTTTTGCATCGTCGATTGTATTTGAACTCGGTATCTTCTATATAGAATTTCTTGTTCTAGCCACTAGGCTATCCCAACGACTATTGACATATACACATGCATAAATCTATACAAATATTTTAAAACTTTTTATTGCTATGTATGTTGATTTTAGTTGTATGTTTTTCCCTGTATAATTATAAAATACATTTTAAGATTTCTTTGTACACTATTTCCTAAGACGCGTAGTAAGAGCGTTAACGCTGCTCGGTATGTGCATTTTTTTATTTACTTATTATTTGCTGATGTATAAAAACATAAATATACTTTATTGAATTGAATTAAATTGCGTTCCTTATTATTTCCTACCCGACCCTATAGTTATCTGTGAATTTTCTCTCTTGACAATTTCATATTGTTTTATACTATTTTTGTTTCTTTTATTGATATTCAGGTGTCTCGGACTTTTTATTATTGTATACATTTATAATATGTCGGAATTTATCTCCACTGACTTTAACTCTTTGATTTGTATTTGGAAAAGTTTTTTTTTTTTATATTCCTGTGTTTCTCTCAGAGGTCGTTGAGTAGGGAATGAGAAGGGATCATTATCTTCTTTTCTAGATTTTCCTATTCTAGACCCTTTTTGAGTAACTTAAATTTTGAAATGCCATTAATGTCTTGGTATCACTCTGTCCACAACATTCTGGGCAATCTTCAAAAGTTGGTGAATCGTTGGCACCGACAATTTATGCAATATTTATTTTCTCACAATGGATTTCTATAGTGAGTCTGGTGAACAGTTATAATACATCGTTTTTCATTAACCTTATGGTTAGTTGTTGTGTGTAAGAATATGTAAAATAATAAGCCGCGAGCGTTAAGTAATAAAGCGATGATAGTTAAAGCGTTGCCGCTGATTAATAGATTTCACCGAAATTAAACGCTGCGTCACATCCGGTGACTACGATACAGATGAGCGTTAAAGCTGTTTAGCTCAGCAAAAGAATTATCGCTCGACGCGAAATTCAGGACATATTTTTTACTGGCGCTCAAGCGTTGTTCGGTGAATAAATGTTAGTATAGTGCGTATAATGGCTTGTAAAAGGAAATTGAGTGATGTTCTGATATCCAAAGTTCAAATTAGACCTACCTTATGGATTGACTGTAACAAAAATTTTAAAAACACTGTAATTACCAAAAAGATGTTAGAAGTTGGTGTGCAAGTAAAAATAACAAATTTAATGTTAATGATTTCAATCAATTTATTTATTGTAGACATAATTCCTAAAAAGAATGTGTATATTTTATTTCATATAATAAAAGGTTTGTCGTGACATTTTGGTATAATCAAAAAATCTTTGAGCATTTTGCTTTAACTTATGAAATAAATTACGATATTTACCATATATCTATGTCGTTGCCTATCTATCGGATGAACATCATCTTTTCTTTTTCTTGAATAAAATCTAAGCATTCGAAGTGATGTATTTTCAGAGAGCAGTAGAAATTTTAGACCTCAATAGACGACGACGTAATAGAATATTGTCGCTCAACAAACCACCGTTAATATCGTAGCCTGTCAGCCGCTCATCCAACGTCCATCTTATTTGTCGCTCTGTCGCTTACAGCTCACCGCTTCTATAATGAGGCCTTCGGCATATTTTTATCACTAATAAATATTTGAACTGTTTTAGATGATACAAAGGTGATCTTTCTATCAAAGTATAATTTCTTATTTAATCGCACAATGTTACTGGCCACATATAGTTCCCAGTCCAGTTCCTCCAAAATTTCTTCCTCAGATATGTCTATGTCCATGTCTCTAATAACAACAGATCTAGTCACTTAGAAGAAAGGGGTGTATAGTTTTATTCCTATTGGTTAGCGGTTAGTTTACTTTTACATTCGACAATTACTAATGCTACCGGCTTTTTAAATTTCAACTGTTACTTCCAAGTATTCTAAAGTTTTTAAAATTTTTGTGGCGGCTTTCAAATTTATTATATTAACATCTTGATTGCAAGGTTCGAATATTACTTTAAATGAAGAATAATCAACGTAGCCGTATGTAAAAGTCGGTTTATTTTGCATCTTTATTTTAATAATTATTATTAATGCTGTTACTTGTCCTACTATTATTTATATCAGTATTGTGATCAACATTACCTGCATTATTGACTTCGCATACAATAGAAGTGTTATCTATTATTTTTTCGCTTTCAGGATTATTATTACTTACTGAGTCATCAATCTGCATCGTACTCACCTCATAATTATGGGACGATTAACAGCTGTCTTTCCTATCAAAGTTAACCGATATAAAACGTCGATGTATTCAATGATGAGTGTGTATGGTCGGAACAAAAGTCGAGTAAAAGGTAAAAATAAAAATATTAATAACTGAAAAGTATAAATGTAACTAGTTACGAGTTACGCACATTATCGTGTAAAGGGGACACAAAAATTCACATAACTTTAATAATGATGTACATGATAAAACATTTGTTGCATATACACATACATAAATACATCAGTTTATTGTTAAATTTGAAATTAATCTATAAATTATATCATCTAACCTAGCGGATTAAACATCATATCAAATACTTTATGACAAAAAAAATATTTCCCTGATATAATAAGGCGTGCAATAAAAAAAAATACAAAATTGGAATTATAAATATGCATTGCGAATTGTTTTTAATTTTTAATAAATTACGTAATAAATAATACGGATGATCTTTTCATTTTTAATTAAATTGTTAATATACTGAACAGTTCATAAAACCTTTTTTTTTTTACATGCACCTGTTTTTTTTTAAACAATAAGCACGTTGGCTGTTCGTGAAATGAGTTAATGTGGGTAAAGAAGAGCATTTACTCCAATGAGTAACCTACTCTGGTATAATTGAAACTTTTTTTTTTTTAAAGTAGTGCATCCCTGCACTGTCTACGCATAAGGCGTCTTGGTGGATTATCTGGTAGAATGAGATTGTACAGCTGTGTTACATGCGGATTGACATGATCTTTACATTTGTTGTTAAATCTGCTGTATCTAATTTTGTGAGATTCTTCAACAGTTTGTACATGCAGATCATTGTGTAATGTCTCATTACTTACATAGTAGGGAGCGTTACATATGATTCGAAGTGCTTTCGATTGGAATTATTGGATTTTCAGGATGTTACTTTTCGCAGATGAACCCCATAGTTCTGTGTCATATGTCCAGATCGGTGCTATTATTGCATTGTAAATTAGAGCTTATTTTCCAGCGACATTTTAGAGTTTCTACCAATTAGTCAATAAAGTTTATTTAATTGAATATTTAACTTCTTTTTAACATTTGTAATATGAGGTGACCAGGTTAGCCTTTGGTCTAAAATTATGCCTAGGTATTTCACAGTCTGCTGCTGTTTTATGATAGCATCCTGTAAATTCATTAAAAATGTTCATTACGATGGAAGTGTAAAAAAATCAGCGCTAACAGCTATCGCTCTATTCTGTAGATTTTGTTTATATATTACGTTACAATTTGTTTCCGGCTGTACTGAATAAAAATATTTTGAGTACCCACTATTTAGAAATATTTTCCTAATTAACATTATTATGCGTACCATCAAAACTAATTTTAAAAGTGTTAAGTGTTTACCCTTGTTAAAAATTGGATTGAGAAAATATTGACGTTCTACAATTATTAGACGTTGAAGGTTTTATTACTGCGATGCTCATGAAAAAAGGTCCAAGAATAGAAATACCGTTTATATAAATTACATATGTTTTTTTAATTACATACATTTTTTTCCATTCCTAAACTCGATTATCATTAAAACATAACTTCCCGACTTAAAAGAATAATTATATTTATTCAACATTACAATCAACAATGTGTATGTTTCAGAATCATAAAACGATATTTTGTATAAAAATTATAATAGTTCTTTAAAAATTATGTTTGCTAAAGTACCTTACGAACATATATTATTTGTAGAATCTTACAAATTAAGTAACAAAGAGTCTTAATATTTTCAAACAAGTACCGGTACCGATCACGGACATTTTAATTTTAAACGACGAAGTGTTTCTTCTATTCTGGAATTTTGACTTAAATTTGACTCATTCGTCACATCGGTACAATTCTAGTCCTGATTACGCATTATTTAATTTGCGTGAGCTAACATCAGTTTTTGTTGCATTTCATTTTGTGATTTTATAATATTTTTTTAGCATTACATTTCTTCTTCGATTTAACAGTCATACGGTTTCCTACTGATGTCGCTGTAATATTTTCTTCATATCCGTTTTTTTTTTTTTACCTGATTTATTCTCACCTTGCTATGTCATACTACTGATTTTATTTAAAGATTTTAATTGCTGAGTTTTTAATTTCTGCTGTATTTCAATATTCTGAAGAGGGAGTATGGATAATTTTCTTTTTTTTTAATATATTTTAAGAGTTAATACGATCTTAAGACTACACTCAAATAAGTATTACTATTATTACGATGGTGTATATGCTTAAAACTAGTGTTGAACATAAAGACGGGTGTGAAGACACTTGCTCCAGCGAGTAAGGCTTCTTACTAACTTACATATATCATATATAAATTAGTACTTAATGCTAAATCAAGTCATGCGGTCTCATTCGTTTCAAACGGCGAGTATCGAGTTCGATGACAAACAATTTTTTCGCTTCAAGATTGGGATGTGTTTATGCATCTTCGCAATATCTTGTATTACTTCGCGTACACTTTTTACTGCAAGGTCGCGGTGTATGTCATCGTTGCGGGAGAAACGATAGGCATCTACGATTATTCGTAGGATTACGTTTTGCCGAGTTTGGACAAGCTGCTGATTAGTCTTCTTAGCGCAGTCCCATAGGGCTATTCCATATGTCCATATGGGCTTTATAATTTGTAAGTATATCAGGCGTTTGCAGTAAATGCTGAATGTTGAACGCCGTCCTATTAGCCAGTATAGTGACGACATGGTTTTCTTGATTTGCCTGCACTTCATCTTTACATGCGGTTTCCACAAAAGACGAGAGTCCAAGTGCATGCCAAGATATTTTACCACGTTCGTTTGCGAAATAGGCTGATCTGCAATATAAACCCGATGGGACACGTTAACGTGCCGCAGGGTGAATACGATGTGTTGCGATTTGGAGTTGTTGAATATGATTTTCCATCGTTGAGCCCAACTGATGACGCTATCTAGATGTCGTTGAAGGTTCTTTGTTGCTTCCTTCTGACAACTACTCTTGGATAGAATGGTGGTGTCATCGGCGAACGTAGCCGTAATTGTTTTATCATCAGTAGGTAAATCTTTGGTATATAGGAGGTACAGGATAGGTCCAAGGACACTACCCTGCGCAACTCCAGCCTGTATTGGGTGATACGATGATTTAGCATCTTCGTGTGCTACCCGAAATTGTCTTACCTGACAAGTATGATATTAGCAAACGACGTAGATTCGATAGAAGGTTACATATTTTAACGATGAGACCTTCGTGCCAGACTTTATCGAAAGTCTGAGCTACGTCGAGGAAAACGGCCGTACAAAATTGTTTATCTTCGAATGTTCGCTCTATAAGTGTCGTTACCCGATGCACCTGTTGAATTGTAGAATGTTGGTCCCTAAATCCAAACTGTTGGTTTGGGACCGCCATAAATAATCTCATTCGTTTTAGTACTAGTTTTTCATATAATTTTGAAATTGATAATAAAAGCGATATTGGGCGGTAAGACGTTACCTCCTCGGCTGGCTTTCCTGGATTCTTGAGCACAATCACTTGCGCTACCTATATACCGTATATTACATAATCGCTTCGAATTATTGCGAAGGTTTTTATTAATAGCATATCTGTATTAAAAGTAAACGGTATTATTAGAAAATCAACTCGTAATATTTAACTAATAAAACTAAAATTTACTGATCACAATTTTAAACAATCACACTGAACTAATAATGATAAATTATAAAAACAGTGTTCTTAAATAAACAAATGTGTCTTATTCATTTTAACAGGGCGCTGTTCGGTAATATGATTTTTCTTATTCAGTGAGCCAGTTAATTTTCCTAAAACATATAATTACACATTTTATTATTTCCGATTTTGTTCAACTATAGACCGTGTAAAAACAATAATGAAAGAATTTTCTTTTTTCTCTTCCAGTATTCTTTCGTCTTTAACAATTTTAACACGTTAAATTTAAGTTCATTTGCTTTAATTTTATACTTTCAACGCTGTTAAAATCTTTCTTATGGGTAAACTTGTGAAATCTGGTTACAAATTGAGCATTATGATTTACTATTATAATTTTTTTTCTTTCTAATTTGGCCATCTCTGGATCTTGTAAAATAATTTATGCACGATTGTCTTCAAGCCAATATTTCTTCATCCTCAGTCGATGTTCATATTTTCTTTCATCTATCTATAAGGATTTTTTTTTTAAATTATTTTTCGTTAAAACTTTCGAAATCTTATATTTTTACGAAATATTCGTATATTTTGAATTTCTTCTATCTTTATTTCGGTCTACAAATCAAGATATTCGCGTATTTTGATTTTTAATGAAAAAGTCGACTTTTTTTTCACCAACTCCATCCTTTTAAGATGGCCATAAAATTCCACTCTTCGTTCAGCACGATATCCGATATTTTCTTAACTATTTCATATACCTGTTTATTCGTTCTTAATTTCAACATATCGTTTTCGTATTTTGGTCCTCCGAGGATTTTTCTTATTATCTATTTCTTTTCGATTTCATTAACACTGTTCGATGTATTCATTGCGAGACGTTCTTTAATAACCGTGTTCTAGTGTCGTATTTTTGTATTTCTAGACACTGATTTTTTTATGTATACATCTTTTGTTAACCGAAATGCAGTTTCCAGTTTTTCGTTTCCTTACCGGCTCATTTGACTGTATCATTTCCGCCCAAAAAATATTTTACTTACTCTTTGAATTTGCATATACTTCGGAGCTTCTATGATGTTAGTTATATACTTCGTTTTTTGAAAAGAAATTTTAATCATACCTTTTCTACTTTTATTTTTAAAATTCTGCTTGTTTTACCGCGTCTTTTATATTGTTTGATGAAATCGCTTTCTCGTCTGCAAAAACTAAATCGATTTCTACTTCTGAATATCTTCTTCGTCTGTTCTAATTTTTCAATTTTCTAGAACACAAATTAATAATAATAATGGATCACCTTGTTTTTATTTTAAATGGTTTTTTATTTCTCCTAAAAATTTAATTTTTGATATTTGTCAATGTTTGGTTAGTGAGGGCGATAAGTTTATTCATCATCAACGTCGTAGTGTTCATTGCCAAATGTCGTGACTAGTCATCGTACGTTCATTTTTACGTACAAAATGAGCTAGCATCTATTTATATGCAACGCAGATGAGCGCGCATATATATGATGTTATACAGAGTGGAGTGCTACCGCCTTCTACGTGATAATTAAGAATTAAATAACGATGAAAAACTTTCTATGTCGCGTGTTGGTTTCGAATTCCCAACCGTCGAGTTGACAGTCTAGCACTCTAGTAACTACACCGCTGCGACATTATAATAAGTTTATTATCTACACCCAATTTGTTTAATATGTTAATGTTTCTCTGTCTCAATAATCATATGGTTTCTTAAAATTAACAAAGTTACGATAATGTTTTTGTATCTCTACTTTCTATATTTCATTATTAGTGTTAAATTTGATTACAAGATCTTCCTTTTCGAAAACCAACCTGGTCCGGGCTATTTGTCTACTTCATATTCCAGTCTACTTTGCATCGCTTTTGAAGGTATTATATAAGTTACCGACAGAAGTGATATTCTTCGGTAATTATTAACTATTAAGTGGGTGAATTAACGCAATTTTCTAATCATCAGGTGTACATTTTCTGATTCCCATATTTCCATGAATTATTTTAGTAGTATTTTGATTACACCTTCGGATCTGAATTTTTTCACATTTCTGCAATTCCTCTCATGCTGTTTTATTGTTTTTCAATTTGCCATAATTAATAGATATTTAAATTTTTTCGGACTGCCGAAAAACTGTCTAATTCGTCTTATGATGGTTATTATCGTTGCCGGTATTATTTTCTTATTTTCATCTGTGTCGCCGATATTTGAAGTGAAAAGTATTATTTGCGGCTTGTTTAATTTAGGCGATTTAAGTTTGGATTCTGTTGTCAATGAAGTTGTAGATGATTTCGAGGTAATGTAATAAACTAATAACGCCCCGTTACACGAAATTATATTCGATTTAATTAAATAATCGACAAATGAGTTCTTTGTCAAATTCGTTTTTCTTATATAATATATATAAATTTTACTTTTACATAAAAAAAATATCATCATTAGAGGTCAGTTGTTTCAAATATTTCAAATCAAATTAAGCTTTAATTTTACTTTCTTTTATATGACGGTTTACACCAACATGCTACAAATGCAATTTGTTGTTAATTCATTTAATTAGGCTTTACTTATTGTACGCGTATTTTTACGGTTGTAATTGACAATTTGATTTTAGTGCCGAAGGAAGAGATAATAAATTCTTTAAAAAATCGGTAATAATCATAAAAGGTTGATATAAAATTAGATACATCTTTCCATTTTTTATTAATATAAAATTATAATTTTTTTTTTCGACGTAATCAGTGTTATTGTATTCACTTTTTCAGGATGTAACTAACGATATTAACCGACCTGAAGCCGGGAGTATTGAAATTTATTAGGGGGTTGTGAATTTGGATAATTGTTTAATCCAAATAATTTCGTAGTAGGGCTAACGAGAGGTGGCAACAACTGAGCTAAACACAGATGTTCAAGAATTAACTGGAGTAGGTCGGGTAAGGTTATTATTTCTATATTTATTAATCATTACATCTTTAAAACAGAAATAATTAATATTTTGTTATGTAATTACAACTACTTCCTTGCATCATCATTAATATAACACAAATTAGGATATCTTTAAATTACTAAAAACGAAATATATTTTTCTGCATTTATTTCGCGGTAAATTTCTTATTTCTAATTTAATTTTTAAACTTTATATAATTAGCCGGTAATTATTCAGTAAATTATGTTTAGGAATAACATTCTTTTTAATTATTTTTCAGAAAGAAGCTGAAAGTGAGGAGACTGTTTGAAAGGATTTCAAATAGTACATTGGTTAGGAGGTGGAACCGGATCTGGTATGGGAACTTTATTGATTAACAAAATGCGAGAAGAGTTCCCAGATAAAATATTGAATACCGTCTCTGTAATATCATCTCCTAGGGTATAAATTAATTTGTTTTTAAGGAACATTATTTGGATCTGTTTTATAAGTTAAAAAATATTTTTAGATAAAAATTAAAATTACTAAATTCGCCATTTACATTTTTATTATACTGCATTATACTTCGTATCATTTTAAAAAATGCCAGTGTGACACCAGTATGTGAAAATTAAAAAACAAAATGTATAGACAAATTAATTTATATTTTAATGTTATTATTTTTTTTTTATTCAAAAGTTTAAACATATTATGCTAGGTAATGCTGTTTTTTTAATAATAATGTTATTATACAAATATAATAAAAGGAACCAAAATAAATTTCAACTTCTCTTTAAAAATTTTCAGCGAAGGTAATACAATTTATAATGTTAAACATCTTCAATAATTTTTCTGAAATTATTTATTGTAGAAAATATTAAACTAACAAAGTTATTACTGTTTAATATTGCAATTTCTTCTTCATTCGTCGTCTCCTTGGCGACCCACAATTGAAATATTTCTCTATCAATGGTTAACCGGGAATATTTAACTAGCATCTAAGGTCGTCTAACCATGAAATTGTGGTCTTCCCTTCGATCTCTTTTCAACAATTTACCCTTTGAGCAACATCTTTGGTATGTTGTATTTCGATCCTTTCATGATGTGACCAGTTTTGGTTTTTGACGGTTCGTATGACTTCGCGATTTGTTTTTTACATTATTAAGCACTTCATTAATTTCATATTATGAGAATACACCGGTAAAACGAACATGCTTAAAAACAACAAACGTATTATACTTTTTCAAAGATTTAAAACTAAGTCAAATTTTAAAACATTTTAGTTACTTTTTAACGAAGAGTTAATAAACATAATACAAAAATATCGTTAAACGTTTTTAGGTGTCTGATGTGTTAGTTGAACCTTATAATACGACCTTATCGGTGAACGAACTAATTGAAAGTGTGGACGAATCATTCTCCATAGATGACGAAACATTATGCGATATATGTAAGAAGACTTTAAAAATCTCCAAACCGGTATAAGACGATTTGAATAATCTCATATCCTTGCATAACGGCTAGCTTTCGATTTTCCGGGCAATTAAACGCCAATTTAAGAAAAATGACCGTCAACATGGTACAGTTCCCAAGTTTGCATTTTTTCGTCCCCGATTTTACACCCCTCTCCCCACAGCGAAATCGTACGGATTTGGCGCCTTATCGATTAACGAACTGACAGCGTTCGATACGAAGAACATGATGGCCGCTTGCGACCCACGTAACGGCCGTTGTATTTGCGTGGCTGTCTTGTACAGGGGTCGTGTATCGACTAAAGAAGTAGAACTATTGAGCTCCATACAACAGGAGAAATTCGATGTGCTTCGCCGATTGGATACAGACTAATTTAAATGGCATCGTACATTATGAAAAATTTACAAGGATTTAATGGCTATAAAAAGTATTAGGCGAGTAAACAGTTGTATGTAAAATTCCTTGCCAAATGTAAAGTTAGGGATGATGAACGGGATGAATAACATAGACCCCGCGGTCTCTATGCGTTCGTATGTATAAAATGAGTACGTTAAAATATTATCTAAATGAATCGTTAAAAAAATGGAAATTTAGAAAAATAAAAGTATGCATAAATAAATGGTTATTATAGCAGATGTGTACGGTGCATATTAATTTAAATGCTAATGAATACAAATAGGATTAATTGTTTTGAAATGCGCTAAGTTTTTCGCATAATTGAAAATATAGTAAATGGGTAAAATCCGACAAAATAAGGAAAATGTAAATTTCAGTTGTTGTGATTTACGTTCAATAAGGTATTCGTTTTAAAGCGTAAATCAAAATAACGTGTAAATTTAGATTGAATGAGTAATTTATTATAAAAAAAAATATCCATTTATAGTTGTAATGTTATTTATGTTACAACTTTTCTAAAATGTTTTAAAAACAATAAATAAATTTATCATTTTTAATAATTTGTAGGATTTTATGATTAGGACACTTTATATGCCTACGGTTTAGAAAAAATTCACCTTCTTCCTGAACCATGGGATAATTAATTAAATATATAAATATCACGTAAATAATTTACATTAAAAAACAAAATAAATTATGAAATTTATATTTTTATGCTATCTAAAATGCTGTCAGTAATATTTAAAGTAAGGAGTAATCTAAATTATTGAAGCTATTAAACTTAATGAAATCGTTTACATGCTGATTAGATTAATTTTCTGACTAAAATATGATTAGATGTACTAAATTAATTAAAACATAAGAATGTCCTAGATAAGTAAAACGCTTTAAAAATAAAAATAATGAATTGATGAATACCGTTTTAGTGATTTTTTAATAAAGACTATCAAATTTAAAATTTTATGTGGAGCGATTTAACTACCAAATTAAGTATAATTTACGATATATTTACCGAATTTAATATTCCTCTAGCAACTGAATTTATTAAAAGTTCCGAATATTCTTCGAATAATGTATAAGTAAAATTTATACCAAAAAATTATAACAAAATAGCAACATATATTTAAAATAAATAGGCACCGGACAATGCGTGACAAAAAGTACCTACTATTTTGGTAGAGCAGTAGTAATAGTAGTTAACTAGCTAAGTTTGCATTTAATTCTATCGTTTAAAAACATTATAATGAGGAATAGTAACAATCACAATCGAGATAATTTCCTTTATAAACTTATTACTAAACGGCGTTGTACGAATAAAAAAAAAAACAAAGATGAGTTTTTCACAAGTAGCTGTATAACGATAACACCCAATTTAGACTTTCATCAGAACAATCGATTTCAGTCCTTCTAATAGATAAAATGAAGAAATAAAATATTGTGATAGTTGTAATTATTTGTAAAAAAAAAACAGCGAATTTTTTTACATTTGAGCCTGGTTATATGTAGCAAAATAACATGAAGTAACCACAGCAATAATTAAATTTGCAACAACAGTAATAATGCGAAGAAAATTTTACGAAATAAACATTTTAATAAATAACGAACAATTATCTCGAAATATGCCAACAACGTAAAACTATAGTGATAAAGACAATACGTACGTAATATTTGGTAATTTTTAGAAAAAAATTGTTTAATGTCAAAATATTATGTTACGAAAACGAAACAGACCACCTAAGAAGAAAGGAAAACTATAAATTTCATTACAGAACATTGCATATATATTCTAATGTTACAATTCATTAAATATTGCGGTTGCGCGTAAAATTACGCTCAAATACGCTGTAAAAGAGAAAAAGTTTCAGTCGTTATCCAATTTTTTTTGTTTGAAAAGTTTGGAATGTAGTGATTCTTTAAAAAATAAATAATAAAAAAGGCGTTAAAATCATTAAAATATTTTCTTAATGAATAATCACAAAGCTTTAGTGAATATAAAAAAATAAATTATAAAAATATAACTCAGTCTGTAGTTATATTGCATGCGCTACGTGCGTTTTCTTAGACTTGCCCGCGCGTATGGTCACGCATCATACTCCGCGTGGTTACACTGTTTTCGATCAAATGACGGTCGCATTAAAACGACCGATACCAGAATAATTGAGAAGTGCGAGAACATTCTTTTTAAAATGGATCTTAAAATGTCATGTTTCATTTAGTTGATATATAATATTTTAAAATATACGTTGATTGACAAAAAATATAATTATGGTTGAATTATCTTTACAAAACCAGAGATGAAAACTGAGAATATGCCAAACTTTTCAACGTATTCGAGAATCAAACGAATAAAATTTTTTAAATATTTTCAATTATTGCCATCCAGATTTGAATATATAATTACTAAAGCTTATGATAAATTGGAAAAATACTTTAGTTTTCGAAAATGTATTGAACTTAACCGAAAAGTAATGGTAACAATCAGGTAAATTTGAAAATCATGTATTTCATATTTATACATTATTACAAATATTTTGTGTTTACTTAAAATTATTTTAAAAAATTATGCTGTATTCTCATCTTGTGATATCTGTTCATCAAGAAATAATTTCTGAATATCGATACACATTTTCATATTATTAACAGGTGTTAGTTGTTCCATCAATGGCAATAAACTCATTAAAAAGTGGTAATCGCTACTTACACTATGTGTTGATAATTCCGAAAACGTTTCTAATTTTTTTGTTCAGTGTCCGGAAGTGTATATTAATTTTGCGTTTATTTTTTATTTTTGGTACATCCTTACTACACTGTTCATTTATTATTTTACTGTTGATCAATTTCATCCATCACTTCATCTCTATCCAAAGTTTCAGTATAAAAGTCTTCAACCGTATTAAAGTTTATTTCCTATTCTGCCTCTTTAATATCCATTATATTCCTGGTATGATATATAAAAAAAGATGTAATAATTTTGGTGCGTGCTTTGAAAATGACGTAACTGTCGAAAAGCTTCGCGATTAAAAAACTTTTAGTGATTGTGTTATATTTTGTTCAGTTTATTATTAAGTATTAAACCTTTCCTTGGTAATTCTTTTAAAATTTTTGCTATAATCAGGTTGTATCCTGGTGCTTTTTTTGGATTCATCGTTTTTATTATATTTTTAATTTCGCCAGAGGAAGTAAGTTTAATGGGTTTAGACACATCATAACATCGTATTTCTGAAAAAGCAGAAGAGTTTTCAGGGCATGACTGGAATGTATCAGTGTAGTATTTTCCAAATACCTCTGCTTTCTCCAAATCAGTTCGGACCCAACTTCCATCTGGCTTTTTTATTGGGAGATTAATTTGCTTAGGTCTTTGTAGATTTCTAATCGCCTTCCATAGGGAATAATCACGTTCTGCTAATGGAGACAAGTTTAACAACTTTTCTCTAAATGATTTGTTTTTTAAATTTACTAATAAGCGCTTTACAAGCTTAGTCTGTTTATTCAGTGTCGTCTTAATTGTCGGATTTCTATACATCTGCAACTGATTCCTCAGTTTCTGTTTCAGTGTAACTTCCCTTCTAATTTCTTCAGGGTAATAGATAATAGGTGCAGACACATTAATTTTTTGTGTGGCAGCCCATGCTGACCATTGTGTGATATGAATGAAATATTCAAGTGCATCTTCTGTGTTTTTCCGTTTATTTTCCATTTGTTCCCTAAATTCTTTCCAATTAGTATGTTTATTGTGTAGTTTAGGTTTGCAAGTTTTGGTTATTATATGCTCACTAATATTAAGCATTATTGCAGAATGATCCGATGCTAATCCATCATCGTTTTTCACGTCCAGGAAAATTTGTGCAAAACCCTTTACTACAAAGATGTCTAATAAATCCAGAGTTTTTTGTGGGTCAGTTGTCCAACAAGTCGGTTTCCCCGATGAATGAACATTGCTGTGTATTTCATCAACTGCCATTTTCAGTTGATTTCCCCTGGGAACAGTGAGTCTTGATCCAAAATGAATATTTTTGGCATTGAAGTCGCCACCGATTATAAACCTACTGCCTAATGTTTTGAAAAAATGAATGAAGTGTTTTTTCTTAATATTGTGTTTTGGTGGGAAATATACAACTGAGGTGGTGAACTTTTTGCCTGACTGTTCTTCAATTACTATGCTTGTTGCTTGCAAATAGCCGTATTTTTCTATTATATAGTGTTTTATATTATTTTTTATTAAAATACCAGTACCACCGTGCGCTCTTCCATCAGGATGGTTTGTGTAGTAAGTTATATCCAGTGAAGGTGACGTGTCTTGTATTCATTAAGTGCGTTTCAGGTAATAAAAGCACATCAATATTGTTTTGCACTGCATTCAAGGTAACTATTTTGAGATTCTTCATTTTTATTCAACAACGCAGTTGTAATTGTCTGTATAACATTGTTGATCATTTGACTTTGCTGTTGCATCATATCGTGAAATAACGTTTTTATTTCAGTTAAGAAGGCATGCAAAACTGTTGAGATATCATTGGTATTTATACTCTCACTGATTTCAGGACCTCTACTTATTTCACGTTTATATGTCCCAAAAACTGGCGCTGGTATGCATTATGCCCAGGTTAACTGATTGTGTGCCCTGTTCCAAATACAGAGATAACAACTTCATACATACTTTTAGGAAATGAAGTTTATATTTTGAAGACATATTTAATGAGGGCATTCTTTGGTGAAAATCTCACTGAGCAGCAGAAAATTTACAACTATCAGTTATCTCAGCCAAGAAGGGTATATCCTCAAACAAAAAATAAATAGAATGTCATCCAGAAAAAGCAGATTATTAAATGCGCATGTCTTTTTCACACAACAATATTGAGGTACAAAAGACAAGCAGCATACAGAGTACAGGATAATTTAAAAGATTGTTTTAATTCTCACATTAGTGCCATTTAATTTCAAATATTAATTAAAATAATAATTTCTTTTTAAATAAATCAATAGTATCCTTAATGAAGATATCAATTATTTATATACTTGTATCATTTCTTTTGCAACTTCCTCCCATAATTTTTTCACAACCAATCTATTATGATAATCTTTACATTTCTGATCCCATGGATGTATTTTCAATTCTATACACAAAATAAATTTTTCCACATCCATTTTAAATTTGAAAACGCCTTGGTGCTAAATTAAAATTTTTACTGATCAGTATTTTATTAACTACAATGATAGTTGATATTGCAAAGTCGTATGAACAACAAGCCAGTTTGTTTAAATTCGATGGTCCTATGACTACACACACACATCAGTTGAAATTGTTTGTAGTGTAACCACCCATACTTAAAATGTTCAATTTGTTTTCATATGTGTGATTGTATGCCCGTGCAATATGCCGATGCATGTAAATGTAACCATGGCTTTAGATACACAATTTACAGAAATTATCAAGTGATAAAACAGTATTTTTAAATAATCTGGTAGTGAATTTTATATTTTTATAAATATGTATATAATTTTATATTTCATTTTTTTATATTTGCTTGATAATAACTTAATATCCAAAAAATTTTATGATTTTTCATGTAACTCTTTTTTATTGTTTATTATTATCTAACTTGATTACATTTTGTGTTACATCCAGATTTGTAACATTGTAGAAACCTAACCCTAACATATAAACTCAACCGAGGTGTAAAAAATCTAAACTAGTTAAGTTGCTGCCTCTAATTTTAATTTATTATATCTTATACTATAAACGCTATATAGAGATGAATAATAAATGTTAAGGGTAAATCAATTAGAAATGTGATATGTAAGTTATTAATAAACCCCAGCATGACGTTAATGATTATTTGTCACAACAATATTGGTATATACACCCCAGTGCAATCGATGACTATACATGTATGTGTATAAAATGCAGTTTTGTAAGAACTAGTCAGATCAACATTACCATTCCAATGTTACATGTTACTATTGCAATACTGTACCAAACCATTGAATATTACACAAAATATAACCCCATAAAAACGGGAATCCCTTTAAAAGTTTGTATGCTTTATTGAAACTCATATTTCAGTTAACTGACTAAGAACATTTGCAATTTACTTCAGCATGTATGTTTGAGTGTGACTTATATAAATATATATCTCACCTATTGAAAAGAGTTTATACATGTATATATGTGTTGGATGGGCATTCGGAGAACATATGATCATAATTGCAAATTGCATATCCAGTATAGAGAGGGAAGTAAGGCTAAGTTGCATAAGGAATAGGCGATACAGTACAAGTAATCTCCAAATTGCAATCTGCTGATAAGTACAATTTCTTTCATTTAGTGCTTTTAAAAAAGTAACAGAAATTTAGGATGAGATAGTTGTAATTGATAGTACCTAGTGAAGGGTGACTGCTGTATATTTTCCACATATGTCTGTTCCCAAAGTTTGCTATGTTCCAACTGTATAAAACTTATGATATCAATTGCAGAAATTAAAGAGAATATCACACCATTACAACCTGATTCAACTAATGAATTTACAATTTCATTGTCAGGTATTCCTCAATGTCCTGATACCCATAAGAAACATACAAATATACCCAACCTTTCCAGATGATTAAGTTTTAACATGATGAATGAAATCAATGTATCTGAAATTTTGCACCTATTTTCCATAGCCTTCAAAATGTTCTGCAAGTAAATGATAATGAGAAAGCTTCATATCAATAAATAATCATAAGGTTTGTAATACTGCTATATGCTCAGCAGTAAATGTGAAATAAAGATCAGTTAATTTGTAGGCATTACTAATATTAAGAAATGGAATGAACATTGCTGCTCCCTTTCTGAACTCACTTTGAATAATGGTGTCTGTTCAAAAATTCTCAAAGATATTATTATTGAATGTAACCTGGACCAGTGGCAGAAGATAAAGGACATAGTTCTCAGGAAAAAGGGTGTTCTTTATAAGTATTGTATAGATTATGTAAAATGTTAACTGTGCAATTAATAGTTGTTAGATGTTGTAAAGTGGGTAACTGTGCATTATAGGCACTCATAATATCCAGAAAACAGTAATATTAAATTGCTGAAATATCCTCCACTATTTCTCGCAACATTTAGCTGTTCTCCTGGATATATCTAAGGCCTTCAACTCCACCTGGAAATTTAAAATTTTACAAACATTATACAGGTAGAATTTCCATGGACATCTTCCTATCATTATCCAAAGTTTCCTTGAAAATTGTCCAAGTTTGAATTGGTGACACAGTGCCTTCCTCTGCCTTGAAAATGGTGTCCCACAAGGTTCTGAGCTCAGTCCAACTCTTCATTATTGCAATTAATGATATCAACTAAGTTTCATCCCTGGTGAAGGGTATATTATTTGTAGATGACCTAGTACTGATTCTTCTATGCACAGATATTTCAACAGGAAATGAAATCCTACAACAAACCTTCAACAACTTACATCAATGGACGACACTTGTATCTGGCTTCCAGTTCTCAGCTTCAAAGTCTGTTACTGCTCACTTCTGTCATAAAAGGTCTTGTCAACACCACATTTCAGTTCACCTTTACAACCCTATTCCTTTGACCGAAACTGTTAATTACTTAAGACTCCTGTTTAATAAGCTGTTGTGGAAACCACATATTCAAATGATTAAGAAAAAATGTATGCTAAAACTTGACCTACTGCGAAAATTAGCTTATACTAGTTATGGAACCGATACTAGATCACGCATTTCTATTTACAATGCTACTATACTCTCAAGAATTGAATATGGAGCAGTAATATATAGATGCGAAACAATCCCACTTTCAATCGTTAGAAACTATAAATAATACAGCTTTAAGAATCTGTTCTGAGCATTTCATACTACTCCGACCGCTGGTTTTTTAAATTACTTAGGACTAAAGAGCTTGAAATTTCGTCGGTATTTTCTTTCTGCTTCTTTCTATTCTCATCTATGAACAGTTCCTAATCTTCCTGTAGTCAACCATTCAATAGCGTCTAAATCAAACAGCAGTTTATTTAGTAGAATTAACAGATTGTTGGCAGATCTTGCTATTCAGCTACCGCCAATTCAATATGATTGACTGTTTTACCTCCTTGGATCTCCTTAGATCTTGAGTTAAACCTGACCCTTCTTCAGTCTGAATATAGGCAGGACATCAATTCTGCCCTTCAGAAATACATAAACTTTCGGATGCTATTTACTGATGGCTCTAAATTTTTAAAGAATGTAGTATGTGCAGCGTCTACAGACAATGAGGTCTTTGTGTGATATTCCTTACCACCTAATTTTTCTATCTCTCTGCCAAACTTTATGCTATCTTATATATAATTGAAAACCCAATCAAAGATTGCCCTCAATCTGCGATATTAACAGACTAATCCTCGGAAATGCGGACTATCTCTAATTATCATTCCTCTCATCAACACACAATAGCCAAGATGATCAAGTTAATGTGGTCAATGGAACTGATTCATCGGCCAATAATGGTTTGGGTTCCTGACCACTCTCATGTTGCAGGCAATGATATGGCAGATTGGGCTGCCAATCAAACAACAGCCATAATTCCTCATTCAAATCTTGCTATTCCGCGTGTCGAAGTTTTAAAATTAATATCCCAAGTCTCTGGGCATATATGCAAATTACTAATAAATGAAGATCAATAATATTATACACTGTACGTTTCATTACTCCTTCTCACTTATCCCAGAAAGCTGAAATAGTTTTACGTCGTCTTAGACTTGGCCATACAGCTATCACTTACAGTTACCTACTTCAGCGTCAATTTCATCTGTGTTGTTTCTGCAGCAACAATATCATCACAGTGCATTATCTCCTAATCTATTGTACTAATCACAGCTCCTTATTAACTCTGTCAATTACTTTGAACGAATTACTGAATTCAAGACCAGCTAAGAGCAGGAACAATAACAAAAAGCATCCAACAATTTGTAATCGATTTATATTGCCAAACTTTATTAAAAATGTAAACAAAGATAGTAAAAAATTATCTGATGATTTTTTAGTGCTTCAAAAAAAATGTTGACTTTATCTTTTCTAAAATGTAGGCTACCTCATTTTCAGTTAAAGGAGCATATAAAAAGTGATCAGTGGTGCTACTTTCAGACCTCCTCTAGTTCAGGTACATTAGATGGAGCTAGTGACTCAACAAAGTAATAAATATTGTCTTCTAACAATTGGCTATGTGATGAACATATGAATCCTTTAGATAATTTCCACACCTTTCAGATTGTTGTTTGTTAATAGTTTAAATTAACGTTTAGCTAATGTGTTAGTTTTCCAGCAGTATAGGTAATTTTCAATGGTACTATTTTCCTTATATTGTAGGAGACCTTTCTTTCTATCACATGCTGGGCGCCGACAGGAGTTTAATCACCAAAGGCTTGAGTTACTTTTAATACCTTCATTAAATTTACACACATTTACTCTTGGTGTTAACTTTGATAGAGCTTCACTGATAGCTTCATATAACAACTTGAACTGGAACTTAGGAACATTCTCATTGTATATGTTTATGTCATACTTCTGAAGCTGTGAAGAGGTTAATTACAAGTTGGCACGCTTATAATGCTACCTTTTTCGTTTAAAAAAAAAACTGGTCGAACATGTACATTATTTATAGTCACTCTCCGCAATAGTATTTCAGATGGCTATTGTAGAATAAAGTTTATTATAATATTTATGACCTCGATACAGTTGTGACTCTTAAGTATCTTACATGAATGCGCTAAAATGATGATATTTGCTATTTGCATGCTGATCGAAGTTCTGTTTCGATAACCACGCATGTTTTGAGAGTTTAAAGTAGGACGTATATTTTGCAAAGTACTCTGCATGGCGGTTGAATACACGAGCCTTTACTGCTTTGCAGTTCAATGACATCGAAAATAATGATTCCTCTCATCAATGACTGGAGTATCTAGCGGGGCCCTAGGTTCTTTTAAAGCTTATTATTTGTAGGATTGGAGACAAATCTCCCAGTATCAAAATCCGTTGACGTAGCCAGAGGCAAATGTATCCATAGTGTAAACAAAGAATAAATGAATTTGTCACTGGACGACCAAGTTCAGCCTTCATGGCTGTTTGCTTAATTCATTAAAAATTTTTCTAACGTAAGCAATATGATCAGCTTCAAAAATTAAATTGATTTACTATATACACTTAAATTACATATCGAGCATAAAATAAATGAATATGCAACGTCCCCGACAACTGATTTAACTGGAACGCTGGAAAGTGTGAAGTGTAATATGAAGACATAAGAGATTTACCTTTCTTGGCTTTATCGTCCATTTTTTTTTTAGGTGAGCCCGCTTTCGTTACTTCTTCATGATTGCACTCGACATCACATGATTTTTTGGAAAAAGAACTTAAAAGAGATTGCTGATTTATTCGTTTCATTGTTTTCTAAAATCGACTTTTAATTTATTTATAATTAAGCACAACAAGCTTTGACACGGATGCGTAATACAAAATCATCGTCTTGCGCCAGTTAAATGAACAGTTATATAGATAATGGCGAGCTAAACACAATTATATTTATAAATACTTTACTGAGCAATATTCGTAAAATTAGTTTTCACCAGAGGAAGCGTATATTCAGTGGTCTACATTCGCAGAAATAAGAGTGTGGAGAAAGCAGGCAGACTAAAACGCGTGAAACGTATTGAGTTGGCAAATATGTGCAGCATAGACGCCAGCTCCACGCCAGTACTCTGCAATATTAGCATTGGCGTACTTTGGCCTGTTGACATGTATATTATCAATATGTGATATATTTAGTTTTCATAAATAAATTAGATATTTAAAAAAAAGTTCCCAATTCAAAAAAACAAGAGTGCAGTTATAAATTAATGTAGTTTATTCGCCTTAAATTCAGTCTTTTATACGAGTCAAGGAAAGTTCAAACTCAGATCAAAATTGAAGCTAAAACGTCAAAAAAATAAAAATAAACAATTATTAAGAATTATTAAAACGATAATTTCACATTATATAATAAATTACCTTAGCCATGTTGGCAGAACTTTGTGCACACAATACGTTGGCTTCAAATTAAACAGGTGAACGTGTTACAATTTGCATACCTAGTTTTCTAGTATTTTACGTGAGGCGTTTTAAATTTATAAAAATGTTAATAAGCCGCATTTTCCAACGTGTGTAAGCATCTGGTATTGTATAACATATTTGAATGATTTTTTTTGACAATAGTACAATTAAGATTCATGTTTTGCACTTGATGTATATCGTGTACTTATCGACATGTGAACGTATACATGGACTCACTATATAACGAAAAAAACACGTGCGTGTTCTTAAAATATATTCAAAATCTTTTCGAGTTCTCATTTGTCGACAGGTATTTATTTTAATGTTATTTTGTTCATATATATATATGTATATATATATATATATATATATATATATATATATGTTGTGTATGTATTTTATTTATATTAATAAGTTTTTTTTATAGGGACGCAAGTTCCTGCATTTTTGTATTCATATCAGTATCACACACACGCCCGCATATGTCGTATGTGTGCGCGCACGTGTGATAAGATATATGCGTGGGTCGGTGTAGCTGTATATACATGCGTGCAAAGTGATCTAAGATGTATAAGAATGACAACTTGTTTTCAGGAAGGAATAATTTGTGATTTCGAGGAATATTATCATTAGCCTCCCTCAAAAAAACAATTTTCTGCTTCGACTATTTTTGATGTTTAATCCAAACCAATACACTAGGCTTAGTACTGGCGCTATTATTACTAGAGCAATATTACAATAACAATTGTTTGTTATTATTTTATAAATGTTTTGTTTATTTTATAACAAAAATTTTTATTTTATACATTTTTTTGTATTATTAATTTTCATTGTTCTAGGCGTGTCGTCGAATTAATGAGAATGTTAATAGTTGAAAACTACTTCATAGTTTTACGCATTACTCGACCGTTCTTCGGTATCCGGTGTTTACTTAGGATTTATTTCAATAATGCCAACCGAAATATATCGCCGAAAAATCGAGCAGATTGTTCAGAAAATTTTATCATCGTTGAGAAAACTAATTCGTAAAATATTCGTGAACTTTTTAATTCGTATATGGTCGTGTTTTACAATGGTGACCGTGTATTGCCGGTAAGTACTACGTTCATATATATTTATATGTATATTTTCTGTATCTTATTTTGGTAATCGATTTGATTTGTAAAAAACATCGTTTTAAACTGCTATCGGTAACTATCTTCGTTCTTTAATACAAAATTTATTATCAAGTAGTCAAATTTCGTGTTCTATCCTGTCGCTTAAGTTTCAACTTGCATCATCATGCGATTATCCATCATGTTCGTCGTTACATACACACACATATATATATATATTATATATATATATATATATATATATATATATATATATATAATATAATATAATATATAAGAGGAATACATTTCAAAAGAAGAAAATACCGATTAATCTGAAAATAAAATTATACAATCAATTTGTTCTCCCAGTCTTAGTATATGCTGCAGAAATATGACCATATACAAAAACAGGCATACAAAAGATAAGAAAGGCCCAAAATGCACACGTAAGAATCATATTAAATATCAGGATCGGATCAGAAACATCCAGATACGTGAACAAACGAAGTTAAGCGACGTAGTAGAGCGGATGGCTAAAAGAAAGTGGAATTGTGCTGGTCACGTAACCAGAAGAGATGACAAAGGATGGTTAATGCCAGTCGTAGAATGGTAGCCGATGAACAAAGGAAGAAAACAGGGTAGACTAACGACAAGATGGTACGACGACGTATCAAAACATACCCGGTAAACAATGGTTGCGAAAGGCACAAGACAGAATTGGATGGAAAAAATTAAGGAACGGGACAACCAGGTGTGGACAATTAAAGCCATATCGTGATGTATATGAACGTGTACCTTATAATCTTAATTTTGTGATGAGCAGAAATGGTGGTTACATCGCGTGATAATCGTATGTATAATCAAATAATATATAATAATATATTTAATAATTATATGTGTTTAATCATTCAAAATGTATAAAATATCTTGTTATAATTATAGATGATAAATTAAGCTATACTAAATGTAAACAATAAAAAAAGTCACTAAATTTTATATTAAAAGACCACAAAGCTTTTCGGACAATTTTCTGTCAGATTGTTTTAAGTATCTATTCTTCATTTTATACTTGTAAATTTGTTATCTTAAATTTATATTTTGTGTTTTTATTTCTTACATCTTTATTTTTATTTTAATTTAAATATCACTTGATAATAGCGTAATTGCCCAAAAGCTTTATGATTTTTTCAAGAAAATAAACGTTTAGTGATTTTAACTAATTTTTGTAATTAAATTTAAAAAAATTAAGTTTATAATATACTCCTAAAAACTAATGTTCGTAAAAATTTTACAGAATTAAAAAATCTCTTATTAATTATGTTTTTTTTTTCTTTTTTATCTAGTAGTTTTCTTTTTTATAATGTTCTTCTGTATGAAAAATTGTATAATTTTGGTTATGTTATTGATTTTGTGATTTAATTCTTTACAATGTCTTCCGAATAATGTTTTTTCATCATTGTTCACGTATGAATTTAAATGTTCTTTAAATCTTACTGTGAATTATCTGCTTGTTTCTCCCACATATATTTTTTTTTTTGAAACTTTTAGTGTATCTCTATTTTCTATTTATTATTACTAACTGATTTCAATAACGTGTGTTATTCTTTATTGTCAAATTTATGTTAGATTTGTTAAATTTTTTTATTATTTTATAGGTATAATTCTCTACATAATTTAACCTGAATAATTCTCTTTATCTTTTTCCATACTATTATCATAAAATTTTTCCCATACTTTTTCAATTATAGTGGGGGTTATATTTATTATTAATTATTTGTTTACCTTTTGTCCTATTGATAAGACTCGTTAAACTGGCTTATTTATGCATTTTTGGGTGAAATAAATCTTTAGATTTTAATGTATCTGCTTGTGTATATTTCCTAATACGTCTATATGCATTTTTTGATTAACAATGTTGATCTTCTCTAGAAAATTGATTGTTTGCCTAACGTGAATTGATTGTTTTTATTATAGTTATTTAGATTAGGTACATACAAAATTATTCAAAGTATCATTCTTCTTATTATTATTCTATATTATTAACAACAACAATATATTTGCATAAGTTGTGAACATAAAAGAAAATATAACACGGGTTACAAACATTGTGTACCGGGAACACCTTACTACAATAACACAGTAAGAATATAAAGAATAAAAGAAAACAAAATGTTAAATGCTGCATATTGTTATTAGTACATCGTCAACATGTCTTTTTCATAATTTAACATTATTTTTAAAATATATTATTATTTTTAATATTATTCTTTAATTTTCTCAAATAAATACCTATTATTATTTAAATTGTGATTCCTAAAATATTCTATTACTTTTTCAGTTGGAATGTTTATATATATATTAACTACATTTAATGATATTAGTGCATCATTGGTTTTATTTCTTTCAATCTATTAATTCTATATTATTATTAATGCTAAATTTATTTTAAAATTCTTAATTGTATTTTTAAAATTCTTTGCTATCTTTTTTGAAATTTTACAAGCTGGTGTGTTGATGCAGTTTACTTAGTCGTCTGATGGGTTTATTATCTTTATGTAATGTTATTAAGCCTGGTTTTTTCTTGACTATGTGCGCGTTTTATGATCATTTTTATAGTTCTTTCTTACATTTTATTTTTAATTTTTTTGTTGTTGTTTAAATTATATTAAACATGTTCAGTATGCTGATGGAATGGTCAACAAATATTGCTCTATTTTGAAACATTGGGTGGTACGGGTTGAAGTATTAATTATAGTACCAAATTAATATTGTATAAGCTTTGGTTCGGTCTTTATACCCCTACTGTTCATATGTACATTATACTCAAGTAATTTAAAGGTTAATGCTATGCTATAATTGCAGAAAATTTTTTATTGATGTAACTTCTTATATTACTGAGCCTGATATTTCAGTTCAAGTTATTGCCCACGTGCTCTCAATTGATTTATATTCAAGCAAAGTTATTTAATATTTATTTATGACAACGTGGATAAAATAAAGCTGAATGAAATAAAAACAACTATCTTTAAGGGATACCGAAAAAGGTACGATAACGAAGCTGATGATAAATTAATTTAAAACAATTTTCCAACTGATCGTTTTAATAATTCAGATTTTAACGTTAACTATTACATAATACAAATGTTATTTGCGTAAACTAAAAATAATAGACTCTAATATTTGCCTTAACTGTAATCGCAATATTTTAAAAAGCGTGGGTCTCATAATTTTCACATGTAATAAGCATAAAAATCTTATAATTAAATACAATATTGCCGCTTACTTACCTTATGACCAGATAATTTTTTTAGAGCAATTTTCAAGCTTCATTTTTGAGGGAAACGGAATCCGTGAAATTATTCGCATACCGCAAACGTATTACGACGAAACAAATGATATTATCGCCTAGTCGATAATTGCCATCGATTTATAGAAGCTTCTAGCCCCCATCTATTGTACATTAATCGTACTAACTATATCGGTTAACAATTTGCGTGTCGTTTATTTTGCTGTATTTTGAGTTATTGATAATAAGCCGTTTATTGGCAGACACTCAGCAGGGTTGTTATGCAGGGAATTTCCATTTTTCTTTTTTTTTTTTTTTTTAATTAATTTTAGGAGTCAACTGTCTGGAAGGCGTTCATGAATTTAATATATATCGTGAATTTATCCATCACGAGATATTATTGGATATCTTTATAAAAATTTCCAAAAATTTAATTTCGTTTTGTAACGTTCTGTTTTGCTTAAATTTTTTGAAAACGTACATATTTATTACTTTTTATAGGTGATACATATTTTTAAAATAAAATGAATGTGCAGACGTATGATATTATTTTTTATAAAACAAAATTCGTTAGCAATGTAATTTGTTCGAGGAAAATAAAATTCTTTTAATTCGTATTTTTTTAAAAAGAAATAAAATGCGTAGCTATGTAATGTTTTTGAAAATAAAACCGGTTAATTTTATAAAAATTTTTATAAAATCAGTTTTTTTTTTTTTTTTTTTTTAATTTGTGGACCATGTCAACCGGCAGGTACTTCATTGAGAAAACACTGACCAAGGCAAAAAATTCTGAGTGCATGGTTGACCCCGTTAGTAACAATAACAAAAAGTGTACAAGAAAAATTAAAAATGATTGCAACTTTTATTAATAAAATTGCAACTATTTTAACGATATGCCGCTTTTCCAGAAGTATCGTTGTACTTTTGAAGTTAGCGTATAGGTGTTCTTCTTGTTACTTGATTGTATTTAATACTACGATAAATTAGTCCGATTTTTATATTGAGGAGACTCAGGTTATCGTTTTTTCGTGATACACCTTATCTTATTAAATGATCAGTTCTTATATATATATATATATGTGTGTGTGTATATATATATATATATATATATATATATATACGTGTAATTTATTAAGTGATTAAAAATTACTTGTATAGAAAAGACGAATTTCAAAATTTTGGACCCCGATTCGGAGTACTCCACAACATTTTTTAAATGTGCGTTGAAAATTCAAGCTCAATTGCATTAACCGTTCGAATGTTATAAATTTAGAAATTTCTTTCCTACCGCGTGTGTTGTTAAGTAAATATAATGTAAATTTTATATCTCGGTTGTCGTTTCGAATATTCTAGAAATTATTTTTTAATCAACGAAATAAGTAAAAAAAAAATCCGGTCCAAAAATTCTAAACTGTATTTAAAAAAAAATTAAAGATGCTTGTTTGTGATGTTTGTCGAACTTGATATTATAACTTGCTTTTACATTTTCGTGCAGTTTACATAGACGCACACGATGATTTCCGCGCCATAATTTGCTTTGTACAATCTAGAAAACGCTTGTGTGTTTATCTGTCTTCGAATCGTTTTCTCTCTATAAATAATTATGATTGAAATGTCGTTCGCGTAATGAATACCTGCTTACATAATTAACCGTATTTTTTAAATGAGGAATATTACACCGGTAATATAAATTTATTTCAGTGTAGAATTTTATAATCGTAACATTATTGTCTGTTGGATATATTTATTTTATAATCTTGTTTTTCCGAAAAATATGTTTAGAGTATACTTAATGCTTTTTAAAGAATTATATTAAGGGAAAATTCCTATCGAAAAATTTCAAAATTAATTTGCTACGAAACATCTTCCGACGTTTGCTTGTTTATAGCTTCGGAAATTTCTCACGATTAAAATAGTTATGTAACGGTCTTTAATTTTAACGAGCACCATATTTCAAATGCTTGCACTTTAATTTTATCGAGCACCATATTTCAAATGCTTGCAGTTAGTCGGTTAGTGGTTTATCTTCTGGTAGGTTTCATATTTCTAATCCGTAAAGTACTATATTATACTAATAATGAATTTTTTATTCGTTTTAGCTTATTTTGAGCATAAATAATTTCTAGTGATTATTATTAAGTATCGACTGTTTCGTTACATAAAACAGAATGTTAATTAGTTAAAAAATTATGAACGTATAGAAATCTACCATGCAAGCTTAAAATTGTACGTAGTTTTAAAACTTCCGGAATACGGTTTTTTCATTAGCAGTATTTGCTTGAAAATGACTTTAGAGCCGAAAAGCTTTGCATACATAAAATAACTTTTATAATGATTAACATTGTTTTTATTTTGTTTTGTTAATTTTTTAAATTTTTTATATATATTCTGTCTCCGCTCGCTCGTTTTGCGGGTTAATTTGCCATATAAAGCGCGCCAATGGAAGTTTCACTTAAAAAAAATAAGAATATTAACAATAATAAATCGAGCCTTTTTTTTTTTGAAGTCACATCCTTTAGGACAACAAAATCTTTTTCGCCTCTACTATCAAAAATATTCGAGAAAATAATATTATCTATGATCGGAATAATAATTCAACGAAATAGTTAATTCCTGATCATCAGTTTAGTTTTGTTCCTGAGCATGCAACGGAGCACGTTCATCGAGTTGTCAAAGTAACTGAGGGTAGCCTGGAGGAAAGAAAAACTATGTGCCGATGTTTTCCTAAATATGAAACAGACGTTTTGCTAGGTTTTGGCTTCCAGTGTCCACTGTCGAAGATTAACTTTGTACTACTTCACTCTACTGTTTATTAAAATCGTGAACTGAAGAGTGATACTTTCGGGTTAAATATCAAAATATAATATCCGACGTTTTATCCTGCGATGACATATATTTGATATGATATTTACTCTGCGACTGATTCAAGAGAAATGCGTGGAACAAAAACAAAAACTACGTCTTCCATTTGTGGATGTCACAAAAGCTTTTGATTCAGTCAATAGAAATGCACTATGTATAATTTAAAAAAAAAATTGAGTCCCCCAATAAAGTTGCTTAATTTAATATCGTCCTTCTACTTCAATGACATGTGTGATGTTCTACTTGGAAGGCAACACACACCGTGTTTTTATGTAAATTCTGGCGTGTGTTTTTGCACTGACTCTATTTACTTGTTTCACTACTGCATTTATGCAGGCTCGGATTAATGATTTCAGGGACCCGGGGCTTATTACTTATCAGGGGCCGCCCATAAATTAAAAATCATAAACCCAAAATTAAAAATCATAAACCCGAAGATTATAAACCCCAAAATCGTAAAACCCACGTAACCCATCTCGTCATTAATCTAAACACCATTATAATTAGAATCGGAAAACATTTTCTTTTTAAATTTTAATAATTCTGATTCGACGGCTAACGATGATAATCTGTCATCCAACATAGAAGATCGGTACATATTTTTTATTCTTTTAAGGACTGAGAAAGATCTTTCTGCTTCACAATTTGCTATTGGTATTGTCACGAATATTCTGAGAGCTATATAAGTATTCGGAAAAATATCAATCGCTTTTCAAATTTAGTATTTTAAAAGGTAAAATAAATTCTTTTTTTTTTCTTTTTTATCCTCTGAAGAAAACTCTTGCGGATTTAGTTTCATTATTGGAATTAGCTGTTCTAATTCGGAAGTTAAATCACTTTCTACGTCTTTACTATATATTTTGATTAAATTTGTTGCTTTTATTTTTATTTCTTCTTCACTCGTGGTTAAAATATTGCTCAAAAATCCAAAAATCTCTGTGTCGTAAGCTTCAATTCGCTTATTCATTTCTGTGACGAATTTGTCTATTATTACAATTTTAAATTTATCTGATCCAGAATGTTTCTTTTTCCTTTTCTTTATTACTTAGCAGTTTTGTAATTTTTCTCTTGTTAAAATCAGAATATTCTTGATTTATCTCTTTGATTTAATTTTTTGAATCTTAATTTGTGAAAAATTTTCTCTTGCATGTTTCAAAATTTTCAGTCAGAGATAGCATCATATTTTTAGCAACGTTTACATCTAACTCTACTTTCGGTAAGTACGAATTGGTGGCATCGATGCTTAAAATATCTTTCCAAAAAACTGCCATAAAGGCATTTTCAAGTGTAATTATTTTTTTCTTTCAAAGATGAAGCTTCTTGTCGAGTATCCAACTTTTGAATTTTATCATCAGCTAAGCAACTTAACGCGTTAAAAATGTCATCAAAATTTTTATTTAAAGCATTTAAGGCGTCTGCTCTTTTCGACCATCGAATTATGAACAAACTCGTAATTTTACCACTTTCATTTGGTAAAACATTCCATCTGTGAGTAGATAAACTAAAAAAAGTTGAATAATATCTGTAAAATATTAAAAAAGATCGACGAATGAATATTATCGTTCACGCCACGTTAACCAACGAGATTCAATGAATGTCCAACGCAGGGAACGTAGAAAGCGAGTTCGTTTTCTTTTTTTATACAAGCTTACAATCCTAAGTATTTTCCCGACATATTACTGGCATTATCGTAGGTTTGTGCTCGACAAAAGCAAACGAATCGTTCGTGCACGCGTCCATTTAAATAATTTTTACTGACAAGTGATCTATATGAAATAAATCAGAAGTAGAATGAACGATGAATCTCCAATATTTGGCTAATTTTATTTCATTGATAATTTGATTTAAAACTTTTTTCGACACGATATCAATGAGCTCCTCGCAAATCGTTTTTGATAAATAAGATACTTTTCCCCGACCTTTATTTGCATAGTTAATCAAGTGTTCTTTTAAAAATCGGTCGAATTCTGACAATCCGAAATAATTTCAATTATCTGGAGATCCGATAATTTCATTAGTACCACGAAATGATAGACAGCTTCCAGCTAAAAAACAAATGGTAGCTATTATTCTCTTCGAAATTTCGGTCCAATACATAACTTCAGATTCCATTTGTTTTGCAAGACCTTGATCTATACGTGAATTTTTTTTGAAAAAAATTTATCCAATCAATCATGCACTGCTCTTTACTATTTTCATGACTACTAAGCGTTTCATCAACTTTTTTCCAATTGCTAAACCATTTTTAACAAACACGTTTTTTAATCCGATGAAAATAGCTTATACAAACGTAGCAAAATACGGCCCCTGTACATTCAGAAAAAAGAAACCAATTGCGTTCACACGTTTCTCCATTATTTAATTTTGGTTGAAAACAATTTTACGAAAAAAAAATCTATTCTATTTTCCGAAAACTCTTTTGGATGACTTAAAATCTGAATTTTTATTTGGGAAAAAAGTGTATCCTTTAAATATTTTTCACGTTCTGCGTGATTTGATTTCAAAACGCCATAATGCTGGATCTTGATCTAAAACGTCTGAGAACATAAAACGATTTAGGAAATATTAAAATGTTCAAGAGAAAATAGAAAAAAATATAAAGATTTGACAATATATGCGCACATATTTATTCACACCATACTTCATCGTGTGCTACGTGTAGCAGCGATAGTATATACGTACTTAAATGTCGACTACTGTTAAACTTGTTTCGAGCCTAAATTAAACAAATAATTGATTTTTACAAAAAACTTTCATCCAAAGAGCATGAAGGTGAAACATTAGTTGAAATTTTTTCAATATCATCAGCGCTCGTTATCGCGTGTCATTCTTCTGATTCATCTTGAATGCGGGGGGGGGAATCGAAAAACAAGCTTGATAAACTGGAGAACTTTGAGTTGAAATGTCAGTTTCAACATCATCAGTCGTTTTTTCTTCTTCCAATTGCTTTTGAGTAGGAGAAATCGAAAAAAAAACGGTCACTTTTGTTAGTTTGACAATAGCTTTATTTTTATCATCTGCTATTTTTCTTTTCGCGGCTTCACTCAAATAATTCCTTCCAGCTTAATCAGAGAACCATTCAAATGAAAAATTAAAAAGTATTTTGCTTCCAAAGCAGTCGTAAAAAAATCAGCACTGTGGAAAAGAAAAATGAATTATGCGCAACAAATATCAGCAGTATAAGTCTACTCAAGGACAAGTGCATACTTGCGACTGGAATACAACGCTATTTGTTTTCGTATCGTCAATAACGCGCAAGTTCATTTGTTTTCTTGACAGGAGTGTCGATTTTTTAAAAAAAATAAATACTATTTTCAGTGCGTTTTTTAAAATACTGGTATAGTGAAATATTTTAATTCAAACCTTTATTGAAATAAATTTTAATAAACAAATGAATTGAAATTAACAAACCTTTATTGAAAATAAATTTTACGCTCATTTTATGTTTTTCGGATTAATTAGGTAATGTGGGTTTAACGAATTTTAGGTTATTACGAATTTATGTGGATTTAACGCCTTTGGGGTATATAGCTTTTGAATTTTCTCGATTTTGTTTAAATTTCGCGGTTATGCAAAAAAAAGTCTATCAATGGAATGGAACGCTCATTTGCATGCGTCCCGGGGCTGCAGCCCTCCTAGTCCCCTCATTAAACCGGGCCTGCATTTACGATCCTTGTAGATCGTCGATTAATGCAGCGTGGTATCGGTATAAGGCTTCGTTTAGATGCCGGTCTTCGTAACTTAAAACGATTTAAGTCGCAGTTAAAATGCGCTACATGCTACATTACGGATGTATATGCTGATAACTGTGTTATTGCTGCGCACAATTTAAAAGGCATACATGACATTCTTTCAACTCGGTATATGAAGGATTAGGGCTGAAACACAAAAATTTTACCAAATTTCATCACATTTTTCTAATAAACAAGATGATACTCCTTTGGAATGAAATACCATACCTATAGAACGAGTTAATTATTTCCCATATCTGAGAAGTTATGTATTGTCTGCAGCAAAAATGGATGAAGAAATTAACTACAGATGTAACCGAGCATCGGCAGCAATTTCTATATTAAACAAGCATGTTTTTTAATAATAAATTTGACTAAAATACCAGTGTACAAGGCAGTTATTCTTCCAAATCCTCTCTATGAAAGCGAAACATGGATGTTATACAGGAGACAGATAAAACATTTGGAACGCTGCAGCAACGAATTTTACGACGCCTTTTAAACATCAAATGGGATGATTTTATATCAAATCGTGACGTCCTCCGTCGTAGTGGAAGAAATTCCATTGAACGACTATTGCCAGCAACACAACTTCGCTGTATAGGACATGTAATACGAATGGGGGACAGCAGGCTACCGAAAAGAATACTGTACGGTTAATTAATCAAAGTCCAAACGAAAACAAACAAGACCACGCAGGAGATACAAAGATCAAATATTGGTATTATTCAAGTTAATAGAAATGAAAACTCCCTTCGAACAGATGGCAACAAACAGACAACAATGGAAAACAACAAGTTGCGTCAGAAATTGCGAGGTCATAATCGAAAAGCGGAAGAAAAAGGTAAAACTGAAAGCTTCAAAAATGCCAGCACGTTGCAGCTGTAACACCTTCGTACTCATAATTAATGTCCTTCCTTTCTATTTTTGCATAACCTCTTTAATTCGGACACTAGTTTCGAAATATAATTAAGCGTACATATTAATTCATAAAAGCGGCGTTATATGTAAATATATAATATATACGAGAACGTTGATGTATCGGGGAATAGTGATTTTATGAATCAATAAAACAAAATAAAAAAATACAAAATTTTTATTAACGCAAAGCTTTTCGTCAATCACGTCATTATCAAGTATATTTAATTATGCTTGATAATGACGTGATTGTTGAAAAGCTTTGCGTTAGTAACAATTTTCTATAGTGATTAATTTCGTTTTTATTTGGTTTTATTAGTACAAGAACACGCCAATACATTCATATCTAAAATATATCTAATTACACAATTATCGAACGTATATAATATTGCTATAAAACGATAATATACACATATATAAGTCAAATAGAAAAAATAGTAATGTAATGAGATAAAGGTGTAATGTAAATTATAAATATTTCCTATACCGTCGGATAACCAAAATTAAAACGAAACAATTCGATATTACGTGAAAATAAACGGCATAAATTAAACAATTTTTAATTTACGATAATAGACGACATAAAGAAGAAACAGATTGGGACAATTACAAATTAAATAAGCTAATGAGACTGTCCAGTGTACGTTAATAAATTATAACCGATTTAAAATCTTCGATCTAGATGAAACATAATAGACCTCACGTGCTATTTTTGTTACAGTTCTTTAAGTCAATCTTGATAAAGCAGGCAGAACGGTTTCTGCTCGAATAGACCGAATCCTTGTAACACGATAATAATATTAATTCCTATATATATATATATATATATATATATATATATATATATATATATATATCATCATATTGTGCTCAATTCTAAGACTGGTTTGTCATTGATTTCCATCTCTGTCGATTCTGTGCCATCCGTTTCAGTTCTTCATACGATGACGCCGTCACATCTTCGAGTATCTGTGAAATGTAATCTGTTCGCGGCCTTTCAATCACATTCTTTACCGGTTGCATCCTTCTATTAGATTAGCCCTTCGTGTCGCCTATCATTTGGGTTCTTCTTTTTACTATTATTTTTAACAACGTCGGTTTTTCATGAATTCTCAAAACTTCCTCGTTGGTTACCTTATCTGTCCATTTTATTTTTAATAATCTTCTGTAACACCAGAGTTCTTATGCCATCAGTCTTTGCTTCTCGTCTTTCATAATTATCCAAGTTTCGCATCCATATAGGGCAATGCTAATTACATATACTTGCAGCAGTCTTTTCCTAACGGCGAGATCTGTGTTCCTCGATGTCAATAAGCTTTTCTCATTATAAAACGCTGCTTTAGCTTTCGCAATTCCGTTTTTTTTATATCCCTTTTACTCGTACCATCTTTTTGGTTATTACGCTTCCCAAGTAGCAAAATTCGATTACTTGTTCTACTTTTTCTCCCTTAATATCGATATTAAATTGATTCCTTATATTACTATATTTATCGCGTACTAATATTTTGGTCTTTATTTTGTTTATTTTCATATTATATTACTGCAGCATGTTTTCTATTTACACTTTTATTCAGTTCTTTTTCTGATTCTAATACAGCGATATCATCGGAAAATCTAAGCATGTTAACATTTTCCCCATGTATTTGTATTTATTTAACTTTTTCTTTAGTTTTTTTCGTCGCTTCTTCTATGTAAACATTGAATAACACGGGTGACAAGACAGATCCTTGTCGTACACCTTTTTCAATTTTTCCTTCTCTTCCTTCATAATTTTTATAATCATCCGTTGATTATTATATAGATTGTATATAATCCTTCTTTCCTTATATTTTAATTCGATGTTTTTTTAATAACATCTTTTTCCATTCGACATTGTCAAATGCATTTATCTATAAATCCTATAAATGTGCTTTTCCTTATTCTCTTCGTAATGATTAATTGTAAAGCCACTTCTCTGGTACCGTTGTTCTTTCTAAAACCAAATTGATCTTCTGCTAATATTTTTTCCATCATTTGTTCCGCTCTTCTATATATATATATTTTTTTTAATTTTTGAAGCGACAATAAACTGATAGTTCTATGTTTTTCACATGTATCGGCCTTTTCTTCTTTCGGCATTGCGACTGTTATGTTCATATATATTCATAATTATTATTAAATCAACCTGTCGATTTTGTTATAAATGTAAAAAAGGAGAAAAATAGAATCAACGGTTTTCTTTGCAGTATGGCTGTCAATTATGGAGTAGATATACTTCATTTTTGCTTTTCTCAAAATTTTATTGAATATATATATATATATATATATATGTATGTGTGTGTGTGTGTGTGTGTGTTTAAAACAGATGTCTTATATATACATATATATACATAAAATTTGTATAAATGTATATTTTTTTATTTGGCCATATATATCTACCGTAATATGAATTTGTATATATATGTGTGTATGTATGTACGTATCAAGATCTGAAGGACAAGGAGTAAGGTCGTCGAATTTTCTCTCTCGTTTTGTCAAAATAAGTCGTGGATTGGCGTAATTGTTACATATAAGTTTTACTTTTTTTTAATAGCGTATATCGCTACTTTTCCGTGTTGGAAGTATCAAATATGGCGGCAACTTTGTTATACTGTTTGTTGACGAAGGAGTTATACCGGTTTAGTACGATTATGTGTGCTTGTCGATAATTATAAAATTTCAATCAATACGTAATTTTGTATATTTTTTAATAAACCAGTTTCACTTACCTGTTTTATAAGTCTGCTCAGATTCCCCATGTATACATACATACATACATGCATACATATATATATATATTAGGATACGTAACTGTTGACAATTGTTCTGCTGTAGTTACGATATGTCAAGTAGGCAATAGTAAATTTGTATTCTAGTCAGCCGGTATGTGAAAATAACGATCTATATATGTATTTTTATAATAAGCGCTTCCTCGTGAAGAAGATTCATTTATTATTATTGCAATTGCCAGGGACAGCTTGGTAATGAGGAAATGTTAAATGATATGGTGTCGACATTCGGATAGATTACAAATATTAACAGAGCCAATTTTTCAAATGAATTAATGAAACCGGGGTATATATATATATATATATATATATATATATATATGTATGTGTTTGTGTTGGCTTGTGTTTGTATGTATTTCGCAAGTCAGAACGGTCATATTTCAATGGTAACAAAATGACGAATGACATTTGAGGAATATAGAACAATTATTTATCTGTTTCAACCGCAATTCTATGTGGTTCTGATGTTGATTATCATAGGAGAGAAAATTAGTAACTTGTATTTAAAAAAAAAAAAAAAAAACGTGTAGTTACATTTAATGAAGAATATTCACTGAAAAAAAAAAGTATACAGACGATATCACCTAAAAGTAACAAGTACAAGGGAGGTAATATAGTTTGGTGTTTTTTTTTTAATGAACACATGATTTTTTTACCAAGGAAAATATCGAGCTTTGGTAATATAGCGATGCTGCTGTGAGTACACTTCTAGTTATCAGTTACCGTTCCCGTTGTTTTAATGGTTACTTAGAGCTTAAGATCCGTTTCAGTCACGATGTCCACTATCTGATTCTTGAGAGTTTAATACTAACAGTATTTTTTATTTCCTGGTCGACGTGAAATGGTCCAATGTGAAAAATATACTTTATAAATACATTGACAATTATCTATAGTTCGCCTAAAACCCGATATCGTATAAAAACATCTGTATACATATTGTATATTGTATGACTGATAGGATTAAGATCTCACGAAATACGCCGTAAGTCTATTTATTTATTATTAATAATAATTTTGAGTAGTATGGGCACGAATGAGCGTCTAACTTTACAGTGGGAATTTAATTAAAGGATTATTAAAAAATTTCTTACCTTTCCCATGATCAAATATTGTGTAATTTGATTAGATGCTTTGTAGTTTAATAACCATCTGTCGTAAATCAGTTGATTATACACTTAGCAGTGTAGTATCTGAATATATATATATATATATATAATCATATGCTGCTCCTGAAGTCGGTTACGTAGAAATGATAATTAGCAGTTGGCGAAGTTAGAAACATTGTTTTCATTACTTTCACATGATTATTTCTCTATTTACGTTAACAGAATTTTATATATATTTCATATATACATATTTATATATATGTGTGTGTGTGTGCGTGTGTTAGTCTCTTTCGATTATATTTGTAATACTGTTTTCTAATTTCTTAATTGAAGAATACCGTATGAAAAATAAGATGGTAATTTTTGTGTGTGTGTGTTCCTTTATTGTACTTAATTCAATTACTTTTTGGACGGTAATTTTATTTTATCTTTCCTTTGAGTGTTCGCTATTTTTTTCCAATTGGTTTCTTTGTCTCTCTTCTGATACTAATTGGCATATTTGTTAATTTCCTTTCTGCCGCACATTATTCAATTTCGATACAAACTTATAAACTTTATACTGGGTGTTTATTATACAACGCTGCTTTTTAGATTAATTCTTGATAATTTTCGATGTTTTATACGAAGATTTTAATAATTGAGAAACATTTAATGTCAACGGGCAGATAAACAGTTTTGTTAGAATTGAAATTTCGTGTACTACATTGTTAATACCGTGATTGAAAGAGTTAATTGTATTATGTAAAGTAAATGTATTTTTAGCTGACGAAAGTGTGTATTCCGTCATTTAACATACTTTTTAGATTAACTCTGGATTATTTTCGATGTTTTCTACGAATATTTTTATAATCGAATGACATTTAGTATCAACCGGAAAAGATACGATTTTATTAGAATTAAAATTTCGTGCAAATACCGTGATTGAAAGGGTTAATTGCATTATTACATTCCAGTAAATGTGTGTTTAGCTGACGAAAGTATATATTTCTGTATTTAACCTATAAATTTTACGTATATCTAATGATCGCTCAACACTGCGATTGTGTTTTGTAAAATTACCAAAAATCAGTACATTTATTCAGTTCATACGTGTGTATTGTATATTAAGAACAGATACTCGTTTCAGTTCAATTCAATAAAGTATATTTATGTTTTTTATACATCAGCAAATAATAAGTAAATAAAAAATGCGCATACCGAGCAGCGTTAACGCTCTTACTACGCGTCTTAGGAAATAGTGTACAAAGAAATCTTAAAATTTATTTTATAATTATACAATAATTATACAGGGAAAAACATACAACTAAAAACCCTGCGTAGCCGAAAAAAGAGAAATTAATTATAGTTTGATCTTAATAGTACATTAAGGATATGGGTAAAATTATACAAATTATATTAAGGTAATAGCTCACATAAAAAGGAATAAATGGAACGTAATAAATAAAAATGCAACGCTCGTATAAAAACCAAATGAAATTTAACGGGGCATGTAAAAATATTATTTACAAAAAATTGGATGAATAATCGTGCGCTCTTATCATTCATAAATGTATTATGTGTGTATGTATGAGAATTTATAAATATTAATTAATAATAAATTATTCATTTGTAATAAATGTAAGATACGGGTTAATCCACTCGTCTTGCAGAATTTTAATAATTGCAGACTGGGGGGTAAACAGTTACCGAAGGCATCTTTTATGTAGAAAGAAATTACAAGTATTGAACATTTATTATCAAGGTTGTTTTTAATAAAAGAAATAAGATTTTAAACGTCACCCTCCACTGAATGTGCCCTTCTGATTCCAAACTGATTAGAATGTGTTTTTTTTTCTCTATTTCATCTATAAATAGTTGGTAACTTTTTCATAAATTTTTCCTCAGCTATTAAGTAGAGAAATTGGTCTGAAGGAAATTCTTTCCGTTAAACGGTTCTCTGATTTTGGAATTAAAACTACATCAGCATTTTCCAAAATGGAAGGGAAAGTTACCAATTCCACGCATTTGTTAATATTTTCGTGAAAAAGGTCAGGAAAGTTAATATTTACTTTTTAAATAATTTTATTCGATATATACCTCCAGCTTTCCTATTAGCTTCCTAATAATATTCTGATTAATTCTTTATTTTTTAATTAATTCGTTGAAGTAGCAATATTTGCTGCTATCCTATGTGTAGATAATTCTTCTGTAGACGCGTGCACAAACCTGCAATCAGAAGTTGAAGAAAAACAACAGGAGTCATAATCCCTCAGAAGGAAAAAGTAAAATACGATAGGATAAACTGAGAACAATGGCTATCATGAAGTAAACATATAATGAAAAAACAGAATGAACTTAATATTAAATGAAATCAAATGTTTTGGCTGTTTGAAAAACGAAAACAAACTGTTATTATACAACCGGGTCCGGAATCCAATTTGACTATACGGCTGTCAGGTTCTACAGCGAGTGTAAAACAAAATCTTCTGAAATATTGCTAGTGCCCGATCGTATGTAACTAATCTTATACTTCACAAAGATCTTAACGTGAAATATGAAAAAGAGGAAATCGAAATTGTTGTCAAAATATGTGTTAACCGTCTAGGAAAACACACTAATCACTTGGCGACCTCCCTAGTGGCTAACTCGCTTGAATACTGTCGACTGGACAGAACGAAACTTTTGAACTTAATATAAACTAAGCGTTATTTAAATTTTAGCATCAATCACTGGTTGGAATGCTACTTATGATATACTATGCATATTAATTACTAAACTTACCAAATAACATCAGCTAGGTCTAAGTTAACAATAGTATTAAAATATGTATATATATATATATATATATATATATATATATATATACAGTGACGAACCCACGGGGGACTCCTGGACTCCTGTGCTTAAGCCCCCAGAGGGCTTCTTCTTCTTCATTAGCGATTATCAGTCCACTGCTGAACGAAGTCCTCACCCAACTTTTCCCAGAAGCCGCGATATTTAGCTTCGTCCCGTCAATTTGACTTGAACTTTTGTATTTCATCTGTCCACCGTATCCTTGGTCGTCCTAAGGTTCGTTTGCTCTCAGGTTTCCACGATGTTGACGCACTTATTCAGCGTTTTTCTGCTTTAGCCACATGTCCGCACCATCACCATTTACTATGTTTAATAATACTTATTGTATATTTAACTTTTGTTGTTTTTCGTATGCGCTTTGTCGTTCATTTGTCCATCAGAGTGATATAGATCTTTCCATTTTTCGCTGATTAACTTTTATTTTTTGTTCCATTTTTTTTTTTTTGTTAATATCCACGTTTCACTAGCATATGTTAAAACAGCATTACTGATCGAACACACACCTTTTCAGGCTTTATTTTAACTTCCTTAAGTGTATGCTTCTAAGCTTTGAGAATATCCATGCTAATTGTATTATTCTGGATATTTCTCTTTCTAACTGGTTGTTTACTTTAATTAATTGTCCTAAATAGATGAATTTATCAACCATTTCCACTTTTTGTGTGTTTATATTTATATCCTTGTATTTATCTCTTACAAGTTCATTGCACATATATTTAGTTTTAATTATGTTGATTTTAACCCCTATTTGTGTGCATTTATCATTGACTGCTATATCATTTCTTGTAATTTTTCCAGGCTATTTGAAAATAATACAATCGCGTATTGGAGGTGCGTTAAATTTTCGTTTCCGACTTATATACCTGCAGTTCCCCATTTAATCGTTCCGATGCTGTCTTGAAGTGCAACTGTGAACAGTTTCGGGGGACAGCGCATCTCCCTGTCTTATTACTTCTTTTAATTGAATGTTTTATTTTTCTTCATTGATTGTAATCGCAGCTGTTGCCTTCTTGTATATATATTTCATTATTCGTATGTATATGTCACTAATTTTTAATCTTTCTAATACCTGTATTATTGCTTTGTTTTCAGGCAATCAAATGCCTTTTCGAAATCCACAAAAGCCACGCACATTGGAATTCTATACGGGTTTTTTTTTCCCCGATTATTTGTCTAACAACGTTTATATGATCTATCGTACTCCTGCCTTTTCTAAATGCCGGCTGTTCATCTGGTTGGCTAGCATCAAGTTGTTCAGTTAGCCTAATTGTAATTATTTTTGTAAATAGCTTGTAGATATCGAGAGAAGACTAATTGGTCGATAATTCTGTATTTCTTCTTTATCGCCTTTTTTATATATCAGTATAATTTCTGCGTTGTTCCATTTTTCCGGTATTTTACCTTCTTTCAAACATCTGTTAAATAGCATTGCAAGGTATGTTTAATAATTTCTATTAAAACTCCATCTTCTCCCGGGGCTTTGTTGTTAGAGAAGTATAAAATATATATCAAGAAGACGCGTAACTCGTGAGCTCCAAACAATTTCGCAGCTAAAATGGTAGTTGTATCAGTTGAGAATATTTGAAAGAGCTCGCATTATCACTAATAGAACCTCATCTTTGAAGAATGTGCGAAACAGCCTCGAATGCAAAAAGTACTGTTAGAAAATATTCCTTAGATTCTGCCTGCTAATGACGTTGAAAATCCAACTGACTATGCAACGCAAAGAAAAAAAAATGACCGTTGGTTGGGTCGGTCGGCATTCGAATCTGCCCAGGTCGCGTGGCCAGTGGGTTTTTTGTTGTTGTTGTTGTTATTACTTGTTTAGTTGTTATTCGCGATCGTTTATAGTTTATTTTGTTTGTAGAATTTTGTTACACATTCGGCTGTGTGTATATTTTATTCATTTTTATAACAAATTTTTAATTTAATTTATTTTTTGGGGGTGCTTGAGCCCAACCTAGATACAAATCCTGTGTGCGCCACTGTGTGTATGCACGTGTCAGGAGTGAATCCTCCAGTACCGTTAGTCATGCGGACCAGCACCAAGTAAAAATAAAAATTATAAATTACAACAACTTACTTTATTTAATACTTAATGGATAGAAACTATTTAATACTTTTAAATCTTTCATGAATTCAATAAGCAGGAAACTTTAGTAAATTAGCGCCGTTCACATTTCATGTAGGCAACCAAAGTAATTTTCCTGTGTCCCTTTCAGATAGTAGGTCCGCTGTGATGTTTAGAGCTGGACTAATTCAGCATTGTGTGATGGAGTACCTGTATTATTATATGTTGACCTTGATGTGTACTAGGCAGAGTTTTAACCCTCAGGTCGGTTTCGCCGGTGGAGAAGTACTTGATCAATGCGGTTTTTTTATTGTTGGATTGATCTGTTGTCGCATGTTGTAACGAGTGTTGCATGTAATCTTGTACTGATTGTTTTCTTAGTTATTTTATTTCCACATTAATTTTTTAATATAAAGAATTTTATTTATTACATATATACCAGTCTACATTAAACAGCCTTGGGAATATAACGTTAAATTAAGAAGTGTCTATAAGAAAAACTGATACTAGGGCTTGTGGTTTAGTTCAATTTTGATGATGAGTGGTGCAAGTCAACTGGAAATATTAAAAGCTATTAACAAAGCAAATATGGTTTTACTGGAAGTAAATTTCTTGACTATGGTTGAACATTGATTTAAATCCATTAGTTTCTTAATATATTTTTTAAGTGTGTGTTATATTCAGTTTTACTACTTTCACTACGATCGTTCGTATACATGATATTTTCAACTGTTGTGTTACCAACACTGAAGCATTAGTGACATGTTAGTTGGCACGTGGATCTCTATTGTGTGGCTTATTTATCTGGTTGATTTGGGATTTCTTTATGGAATAAGTTATCGTTAATAATTTTAATGGCAGTTTTGTATGTCCTTAAGTAAAGTTTCCGATAGACAGTACAACCTTTATGGTTTGGGTAATGATTCTTTCAATACAAAGCGGATTTCGGTAATTTGTTAGGGTTTTCTCTGTGCTCAACTGAACTGTGATTTTGTCCGCACTTTACGCAGCTAAACGAACACTTACAGAATGTCGAATACGAAGTGTCTACAGAGGAAAAGTATTAAGAACACGGAAAGAGTTGAAATATATAAAATCAACTAGATGAAGAAGGCTTGTAAAAATATGTGGCAATAAGACAAGAACAACAACATATTGATTATAAAAAGAACAACTTATTGCGGATTACATTAATAGAATAAAGAAACTAACGATAACACAAATTAAAAAGTAGATCCTTATTTTAGGCCTACATAATATAAGCAGTTTTAATTCGAATATAATCTTTTGGAGTAGTACAGTGAAGTAAAATTGATCTCCGACGGAATTAGTTCCATATAGTGCTTCAAGCGTGAACTTTTCTAATGTCGATATTTTCCTAAAGAAATATTTCAAGCGAGAAGAATAGAGATGTGAAAGTCATCGCGTATTACATAAATATGCTATGTGTATATGTGCGTGCATTTCCGCATGGCGTCCTATATTTTTATCAACATTTTACAGACATAATCACTTCAATTAGTTTTTTGATTCTTATATTTTTGTGCTTTTTTTTTTACAACTTTTATTGGAATTCCACCCTGGTTTACTAATGGCAGCCTATGATTTACACTACTGATGCTGTTGCAAATTTATTATTAAATATTTTGAAATATAAATAATAACTTATAATATTATGTAAATAGAGGAAAAACAAGATGAAGAAAAGCTATATTAAATAACAATATTTCTATCTTGAGTAAAAATAACACGATAGAAGTAAAATTTAGAATCAATAATACAGATCTGCGCCTGTATGAATAATGGGTCAGGTATTTCGGTTTTGTACCTAGAAAAGATTGACTTATAAACACCGAAGATAGAAGTGGGTATTCGGGTTAAAAATCTTATTTTTTTTTTCTCGATACTAAAAAAAAACAAGTGCGTAATATATATAAAAATTGTAAAATCTATCTGGGCTTACCAGGTTGAACTTTCGGGTTATTTTAAACCATCAAATTGATTCCCAAAATAAAATCCTTCCTAAACTAATCTAACGTTATATTGAGATGTGTGTATTTATTACGCGTCTGATGTCATCAAAACTTATGACCTTGTGTTAAAGAACACGCAGAAAGACTCGTGCTAAATACTACCGGTGATATAAGAAAACTGAAATACCCGAAATTACAGGAGCTGGTTGACGGTTGTGTTAATTAGGAAGGTACCCTATTAAAATATATTGCTAAGTTCCCTTGATAGACAACACATAATAGTACATCATTATTATTATTATTATTATTATTATTTAAAAAAGTGAATAAAATAACATCATTATAAAAAGGAAATTAAAATTTGCACGTGCTAAATTGTATATTTTATTTCCTAATATTTTTAACCTTGTGTATATCTACATACATGTGTATATTGTATATTCGTATTAATCATCGATTTTCTATAATGAATAATGATTAAAATTATTGTGTACGCATTATCATCACGACTATTGCCTTTAATCATAGGCCCAACTTGCAAAGATCTTCTAACGCGCATATAAGATAATTTGTCGTAAAATATTCGTATAAATACTGCATTCATCCACAATTAACATAATCTTATTTTATACCGAATGCACATTTAAATTAATAATTAAAATAAGTAACAATAAATAATATAAATAATAATAATAAAATGACAATAACAGTGGCAACAATAATAATAGTATAAATAATAACATCGGTAGATGTGATGAAGAAATATTGTATGGAAGCCATTGGATCGTGCTTAAATTAATACGTTCATTAGATGGCGTAAGTAGAAACACAATGATGATAATGGTGATATCAATAATATTAATAATAACGATAATATAAATAATAATAAATATATAAGTAATAATAATAGTCAAAGGTGCACTCAGGATTCTTTGGGTCGGTGTTAACTCATTAAAATAACTACTGATATATGTAGTCTCTCTAAATTAAAAAAACAAAAAAAAACTAATTTGATCAAAAATAACAAGTTTTATTTTAAAAACTGCGAAATTAACAAAATTATTTAAAATAATAATTTTAATTCTAATTTATTTAAATATTACAGTATCTACACGAGCGTCGATATAATAAATACAATTTATGACTACTTCGTCAAAATAAATATAACCTTAACCTAATATGGAATACACCATTTTTAAATTATGCGATCGAGAACAACATTTTAAGTGATAAATAATATACATAATTAATTAAATTAAATAAAATATATATAATTAAATAATGCGATAAACTAAACGCTCAGCTCATGTGCATACATAAATACACTATATCAATCGTAATATAATGAACATGCAAATATATATATATATATATATATATATATATATATTTACATACACGAAACATCTGTAATCACGATCGAAAGCAATAACGCGCAATATAGAATATAATAAATAAATAAAATAGCGATCACTAGTGTCTAGTAGGATGCTATAAACAAACCTTTTTTTTTTTCTTAAATGTAGCTCCAAGAAAGGGGGGCTATTTCCTTTGTGCAATCTTAAACTTTATTTTAAATAAGCAGCAATCATGATTATTCAACATGTGCAGAGCTTTTAAACCAATGTTTAAGCTCTGTTACGTATATTACTTAGTAATAACCAAGTCAGTAGGTTTGAAACGTTTAAGCCTTTTTAAGTCACGATCTGCGGGCAAAAGTGCCAAGGCCTCTGGATTTGGATGATGATGAAGTCTTCTCTGGTGTTGGTCAGCATAATCCTGTATTACTTCGTTGACCTATTTGATCTGTAAATCTGCATGGAGTGCATCATTTCGCTGAAATCAGCGAGCATTAGTAATAAACAAACTAAAACTTATTTCGATAAAGTTCGAACAATTCGGAAACATAAAAGCCGGTTAATTATTAAATAAAATAATAATCGATTTATTGGACGTGTTACATCAGTTAGACTACTTTCATTTCAACGTACATAACATACATATACACGCAGCAGTATTGTTTTGAACATACAATTGTACACATACATAGTAGTAAATATGTTTTCCTAAGTACTTGAATTAAGAAGATAGAGGCCCCACATCTTCAAATTTTCTATTTTTTTTACGTATAAATCGACTATATAATAAACGTTCCTTATTAAAGAACCACAAAAATACGCAATAATCCTTCATAATACTGAAGTTAAGTCTGTGAATTCGTTTAGAATAAACGATATCATTATTTTCCCCTGGGGCGACGTTTATAGTTTAAATCAATTTTTAGTTCCATAGGCAAGCTGTTTGATACTTGGGCTACCGTATGTCTACATTCTGATGCGAGTTTTATTGAAGAATGGAATTTCCGTTTTTATATTTTCCTCTTGACCTAGTTTGATCTTTACTGAACGTTAATTAAATATAAACTGGTTCTTCGATACAAAATTTAAGATTCCATTCATTAAAAAATACGGCTTTTAAAACAGACTAATAATAATAATAATAATAATAATGACAATAATAAAATCAAATCATTTATTTTTATGTGTTATTAAAATTACAAAATGAACACATGTGAACTTCCGCTAATGCGCATAAGTTGCGCGGCTTGCCGATAATAATTAAATTAAACAAATAATAATAATAATTATATAAATCTGTTCTATATTCATCTTCACTTAACTGAACTTGTACGTGTACCCCAGAAATCATAACAAACGCACATACACCTACACGCCGATATATATATATATATATATATATATCCATGTATTCATGTAACAACATTAAATAAATTAGTATAATTTAAAAAAAAAAATAACAAAGTTTTTTTTTCCCTTTATTTTTAATTGAGTTTAGGTTATAAAACCACTACTACTCATTGTACATATAAATTTATATAAACTAAACGCTAACGCTAACAAATGAGTTATAAAATAGAAGTATATAAATAACTAAACTAAGACATATAAGGAAAATACACTATACGAGGATGTAAAGGTTACAAAATAATATTGGATTTATATATATAAGAGGCCATATTAACACAAGAGGATTATTTAAGGATAGGAGGTATGCAATAGAGTACGGAGGGAAGATACCTAATATCTTGATTAGGGTTTCTCTGTGTGTACTATATAGATTACATGAAAAAATGATATGATTAATATCTGCCGTCAAACCACAGAACTGACAAGTACTGGAACTAACCAGCCCTATCCGGTGGAGATGACTAGGCAGCAGATTATGTCCTGACCTAATACGAATTAGAAGAGAGAAAAATTTACGGATTGGTATTGAATGAGGAGGCTTAATTAGAAAGAGAAATTGTTTCGGTAAACTTGTTTGAATTTGTTTATAGAAATTATTCCGAGTAGCACAAAACATGGAGCTCCAGCGATGACGCAAATCCGCCTTCGCAGACGCAGCTAAACATGTGGAGGGAATCGCAGGGATCAGTAATCCTTTGGAGGCCCCCATTTTAGCTGCCTGATCACAAATTTCATTATCTTTGATCCCGATATGAGCTACCATGTAAATTTCACATGGACATTCTTTTGTTGTAGATACATTAAATTTTCTATTATTGTGTCAAAATAACTCTATTAGTTTTGAATGTACGACTTGTTAAGCACACTTAAGGAATCAGATAAAATAAGTACATTTGAATGTGTAATATTGACTCGTGCAAATTGCAAAGCTTTAAGAATTGCATATCCTTCTGTTATAAACACAGTGGAAAAACTCGGTAAACGATATGATTTGGTGATTGCCAGTTGAGGTATGTAGAATGCCGCGCCTGCGAAGGGTAAGGTATTGCTCTTAGACCCATCTGTATAAACTAGCAAATGATTCGGCCACTTATGCATAATAGTTGACCTGAAAAGGCTATATTACCCTGTTCGATTAGAGAATGAAACTCATTAGTATGTACCTCTGGATCTAAAAGACTGCATTCAAAGAGAATGGAGGCATACTTTAAGGGGACTTTAGGAATGATAAGGTTAATGTAAGGATGCCAATAATTAGCCCTCAATGCTAAGAGGGGAGTTCTATGATGAGAAAATCTCCAATTAGTGTAAATCCACAAGAATTTGTTGTATATGCTATCAGGTACTCGCTCATAGCCCTTTAGGATAAATTGGTCTGCAAGATAAATTGCCTTCAGCTGTAGAGGGGGGATAAGAGCTTCAGATTCTAATACAAATTTAGCGGTTCTATCGAAGAAAGAATAAAATTTAATCAACGCTACCGAAAATAATTAATCGCAATTATTCATATTAAACTATAAATTTTTGTTAACAAATAATAATAATAATAATAATAATAGAAACGTAACATTATATTTGTAAATAAGCGCAAATTAGGCGACGGTACGAATTTTATTTAAAAAATATTCAATACGTGACATCGTATTTGTAGAGTAGAAAGTAAATATTTACGATTTCAAAAACTTTAAGTAAAACACAATATTACAAAATGTAATTTAGTTTTCGAAAACTTTTTTTTTCAAAATATCTCGTCGGCAATTAATTTATTTCATTATATATATATTCAACATCGCCAGTCTCTGAACCCTTTCTGTCTAATTAAATCCTTACGAATAAACAATTTTTTTTTTGTTTCTTTACGTTACAAAATTAATTTTTGGGAAAATGTTTTTTTTTGAAATTTTTATAGGAAGGGAATATTCCCGTAGCAGCCCCTTGAGTGCGTTTGTAATAGGAATACAATGAACAATAATAATAATAATCGAATCGAGTCAATATAATTCGTAGAATGTATGAACAATTTATGATAATAATTTAAACGGGAAAAATAATACTATTCACATTCACAAAATACCACTTACACACGTACAAATGCGTTAGAGTTACAATTTGAATTTAAATATATTTCATAGTTGAATCGTTAATTGCCATCTACGCAGCCACAAACACTGTACATCTGCTCGTTCATTTTAAACAATTTCAGATTAATTCTTTTATATCGAAATTAACTAAATTATTACATTTTATCCAAGTACCCATATATATGTTAGAAAATAAGCATTATCTCATTTATCGATCATTAGATTACGACACCGGGATAATAACGTGTTTGGTCGGATGGCTAAAAAAATTTGTATACGCATCGGATGATTATGGTCAAAAGCCTAGCGTGTTCTTCTTCCTCGAGAGTTTATCGTCGATGTTAATACAGTTACGTATTATCGTAGGCAGCTGTCGAAGAGCACCACGAGGATTTATTTCCCAGTGATGTCCCAGCAGCCACATGAACTCGAATAAAATGAACGCGAGTAAAAATAAAAACAGAAGAAAGGAAATAACATTTGAGAACAAACGACACTTTCACTGTTTCACCGTTCGGTTCGAGCAAACGTCACAATCACTCATAATAATATGCTGCAGCACGTAATGCGTAATGCACGTGTTAAAAGAATTTGTATATACATATATATACAAAAGATATACAACACACATAAGTGCATATACAACTGATATAACGAAGTTTACCGTTTCTCGTACTGAAAGACAGAGAACATCGCACGCATATCTCAGGCATGTCTGTTTTACTAGCTATTGTGTAGGTCTTCTTCTGCGCTAAGATTTCTTTCTATTTCTTAATAATATATTAATGTCGATTTTCTCTTTCTAGACGTCTAAGAACTAACGTAATTAGACCTGATCTTCGTAGGAGCGGATAAAATACTTCGCCTTATGTATAAACGATACACTCTCTCTAGGCGTTTATCCACCGTAAGTTCTGTTGTCCGGAACCCTAGGATGGCGGTGGTTGAGCGTCTGCCGAAGAAGTTACTAGATTCGTGGGTCTAGACGGATATTATTAATTTCACCGTCGTTACCTGTAACGTAACGTAACGTTATAACGTGCGTAATCTAATTACTACCACAACGTTTGCATTGGTAATAGTAAGCGCTCTGTTACCGGGTAGGTAAGATATTGTCGTCGAACCAGTTTTTATAAATCCATCCCGTCCGCAGCTTTTTACGGCTGTGGTTCTTCGACTGATGGAACGGCGGTTTTTCGCTATCGGTTATAATGTTTTGCGCGTTAGTAATTCGTTAACGTCGGTACAATTTTAAAATCGAGGCTTATAGTTTTTTGCTTTTTTTTTTCAGTTTTATTCTTTTCGATTAACGAATTCCTTTTTTCTATTTTTCTTTTAACTATCCAGAAGACATCCAACGGTGACGTTAGTAGAATTTCCTCGTTGTTGGTCCGATCGAATTCGTCTTTCGCCGGTCAATTCTGTATAATATAATAAATTTATAATTTTTTTTGTTTTTCGTCTTAGTCGTTTTCGAATTAATGATATTTTCGATTCAATAAGAAGAATCGAAATAATTTTTTTTTTGTTTTAAATTCGAAAAAACGATTAAAACTTTCGCGCGAAGAATTTTTCCGATTTAAAATTGTTCGTTATTTTGAAATTACCGATCAGTGCTACCGTATTAGCGGTTATTAACGTTAATTAAACATCGAAATGAGCGATTTAAGTAAAATGGAAGAAGCTCAAAAGGAGCGAATTAGACGGATGTTCAGTTGGAGTTCGAGTATAACGTGAGTAAATTTTTAAGTTTAAAATTATAAGTTTTAAACTTTATTTCTGTAGTTTTAAGTTTCAAATTTTAATACATTTTTAATTGTTTTTTTTTTTATACATACAAATAACCGTAAATAAAGATCGAGGATGGCTCATTGTTTAGCTATTGTTATAGACAGAGGTCATATTTCAGCCGAGAATGCGAATGAAAATCGATCTTTATTTTCGAATTAGGCGATTTAAATATTTAAATTTTTTATTCGTTTATTTACGGTGGTTAACGTTTTTTTTTTTTACGACCCGGGTTTTTCAATCAGAAGGTCGCGTGTAATAAGGTCGTTTGGTAAATAAGATTCGTTTAATTTTTTGATCGCTTAGAAGAGAACGTTGTGCAGACGAACGCAGTAGTTAAATCTTTTTTTCCCTTAAAATTACGTATTCTAATTCAGAAACTTGGCGTACGCTTTAATGTTCATAATGTTGGAAACGTTAAATTTTTAAAAATTGACAACGTAGGTTTCCACAAAATTTTCCGTTAACTTTTAAATTTATTTCCTTATTAATTTACAAATTGAATTTTTATAATTGCTTCGATTATGTCTGTCTCTAGAGGGTTGCTACTGAGGGGTAACGGTGTAGGGCTTTGACAGCGGCGAAAACTAGCTAAGGTTGAGACAGTCGTAGGATATTACAGAATTTTACCAGGCAATTCCTCAAGGTACCAATCCGCATTCTCGTGTATTATCGCCCTGTCACTACTGGAATCGTCTGCCGGTGACTTGTAGCAGCTCTCTTAGTTAGTGACTGCTTATTAACTATTCGCAGCTTACCAGTATATCTACTTCCGCTCCATTATCTACCACCTGTGGACGCGCCCCCTTTCCGTTTAGAGCAGCCCGAATATGTACAACATACATCTCTGACGGGGATATATATATATATATATATTTATATTGTTTTGTCATTTGTGTTTTGCAATTTTTATTTATAAAGTCCACAGTAAGTTGTCTGACGATTTATATAAAACCTTAATTTCCTATTTTATAATTAATTTTGCAGCTATACTTCGCATTATGTTAAACTAAATAATTTGAGAACGACGGTAATATGTCTTGTTTTCGTCATTCTGCCGTATGTACATACCTATATTTGTTTTTTTTCTTTACGGGTGTACATATATGATTTTACATATGGAAATTATTCCTAATATAAACCAAATAGCGACATATAAAGTTTTTCATCATTATATGCAACTGTTAATTATCAGGGAGAAGGCAGTGTTACCCCACTCCGTATAACATGATTTGCATATAGATCTTTAATGCTAGACCATTTTATACGTCAAAATAAACGTACAAAGGCTAGTCGCCATGTTCGGAAACGAACAGTGCGACGATGACGATGGTGCTTTATATATATATCACAACATGTGTGTGTGTGTGTGTATTTTGTATTTAAATATGTTTATGCGTGTATTTATTAATTACGTGCCGATGTTTTTTTTTTTAATCAATTTATTCGATCGAATAATCTCGTTCGACGACTATTTAATCGATTATTTTGAAAGTTTTAATGAGCACAGCGAAAAAAATGCGAAATTCGATAAACGTTCTCCAAGATTTTGAATCAACCGTTTGATGATTTTTCGAGTTTCAATCTGAATTCGCACATATATATATAATATATATATATAAAACAACGAAATACCAATGTGTTTAAAGCGTAAATTATATAATCAGTGTGTGCTGCCGGTGTTTACATATGGCTCACAAACATGGACCTTCACAAAAACAAACATTAAAAGGATAACAAGAGCACAAGTAGCGCAGGAAAGAGAGATATTAAATATAAGACGGTCCGACCGAAAGCGAAATACCTGGATACGGAAGAAGACCGGACTTCATAATGTGGTGGAGCAGATGGTCAAGCTGAAGTAGAACTGGGCAGGGCACATAGCCAGAGGGCAGGATAATAGATGGACGAAACGAATTCTGGAATGGTGGCCAATTCATAAAAGAAGAAACATTGGCAAACCGCTAACTCGTTGGTACGACGATATAATTCAAGTAGCGGGAAAGAACTGGATCCAGAAAGCCCAGAACCGAAATGAATGGAAAAGATTAGGGAGAACCTACGTCCAGCAGTGGACCGATATAGGATTTATATATTATATGTATATATATATTATATGTATATATATATTATACGTATATATATATATATCATATGTATATATATATATTATATGTATATATATATATCATATGTATATATATATTATATGTATATATGTATATATATAATATATGCGTGTATGTGTGTATACAGATTTTTGCGTGATACGTATAAAAATTATTATTACGAATTAACAAATTAATTACAATTGTTCCGTTATTTCGCATTGTTCTTCATTATCGGTTTTCATCAATCTCAACAATTGATATAAGACTATCCGATTAAATGATGTGGATAAGCGACTAATTGTTCGGATAACTGATTTGACTAGGGGCTTTTATCTCGTATGATAACATTCCAAGTTAGATCATTCGAGCAGAACGCAAAATCATTGCCGCTATTAATAGCTCGAGACCTTTTTTCAGGACGATAAAAAAAAAAAAAGAAAAAAAAGTGTTAAACAAATCGGAACGTTATTTTATATCTCGTCATTAGCGAATTTTTAATATCTTGTTCGACGTAATTTGTTCTTATTGTCGTCGTTATTTTGTTATTCGCTATGATAAGGTTGGCGAAACTCATTTCGGCCAACTACAATGTCAATTAGTCGAAATTAATTCCGTCTGGCTCGCGAAATACTCGATTCGATTTTTGCACGACTCGTTTTAACGAACAATCGGTCCCCCTTCCCCTTACTCTTATCAGTAGAATTAAAAAGAAATTAATTTATCTAACAACGACTTGTTTATGGTAAATACTTACGAACGAGATACGGGTTAAGTATACGCGAAATGTAAAGAAAAGGAGGTTACATTTTTCTAAATTGCGCGATAAGCTTGTGGCGGAAATTTGCGAAGCGACCAATTTAAAATTAGTGGTCGATCATCATCGGCTCGAACGTGCTCATATCAAAGCCCCAAATGATCTTTTATTTTTAGACCTGCGCTCACCAGTCCCAATCAGAGGTCCGGGAACATATATCTACAACCGCGCCCGCTAGAACTGACGAGAATTAAGCCAAAGTTTTAAAAAGAGCTATCGGTCGTTGACATCTTAATCTAGACTACCTTTTTCTTTAATAAATATTTTCAACGTTTTCGTTAATACAATTTTCTCGAGGATTAGCGAGAATTGTGCAAATATATACGAAACCGATACTAATTTCCATAATTAAAATTATTAATTATTAATCGGCTGTAGTTAATATATATATATATATTGTTTTTTAATAATTTAATATTTATTTTATAATTACGTCAAGTTTAGGTAATTTTTCATTTTTTTAATTTAATAATTACCGGGCCAGCTTATAAGGTTCCTCGTAGCTTTATAAATCGTAACTCGATATTATTTTAACGCTTTTTAACCTACCGCATATTCTTAGAACGGTCTGTTTTCTCCACGGAAGAAACGACCACAGCTTTTAACTATTTTCTCTAAAAAAAAAAAAAAAAAAAATGAATTGCTAGGCATGCGATAATCATCAATTATCAGTTTGTCGTCAAACACGTTGTTATTTTTGATGGGTGTTAATTTATTTAGAAACGTTAAACCATGAACCACGTATTTAATGAAGCTTTCACATTCGATAACACGACACTATGTTTTCCATGTCGCTAAATTTTATTCAAAAAGATGCAAAATATCGCACTTTACACTAATTTTTAAAGGGCGAATAAACGTAGGAACTAAAGTGTGGTGTTGATTGTAAAGTATCGTTTTTAATATTAGAATTGCCACATGTATATATATATATATATATATATGCGTATGTGTGTGAAAGTAGTGTCGTATGCCGCGTATATTTCTATTTTTTAGATATGAATTTATATATCTTTTTCTCACCCCTCGTATTTTCTTTTCTTTCTTCTCCTCCCCATCTGTCGTCTCTCTTTCTCTCTCGCCCTCTCTCTCTCTCTCTCTCCTCTCTCTCTATATATATATATACATATATATATATATATATATATATATATATATATATATATTATATATTCAAATTATAATTTATGGTTGATTACGAACAGTACCAGTATTGTAATTAACTTTTAACTATTGTGTTTACCTGATGTTTTTGTTTTATACATGGAGAAGAAGAAGAAATATATGTATATATATATATATATATATATATACTACATTTGATTTTTAGATAAAATGTTTTATTGACCTCATAACAGGAAAAGTGATTAGATTGTGATCATGATATCTCTATTTTTTTCCAAAATATATTTATTATATATATATATATATATATATATATATATATATATATATATATATATATATATATATATGTATGTATAATTTAGCACAGACGTTTCCGACCTAATTTTTGTGTGGATCACCGAGATAACTTTTTTTTTTTAATTATTCTACGGATATGTTTACAATGTATTACACAAATGTCACCGCGAATAATATCAGTAGCGATTCACTAATAGAATTTCTGTTAAAATAATTGTATTTAATACTGATCCATTATTGAAATTAATAATTATGTTTGTAGAAGTGAGAATTTAGGTAAGATATAAATTATGTAAAATCGCATAAGTACGTGAAATTTTAATAACGAGATGATTGCGGTTGAAAATTCGGCCTATCCAGTTGTTTGGAAGTTATTTTTGAGTTTTAAATTCCCTTTAAGTTCGATAGATTCATTTTGTAGTGAGAATGTTTGACTTTCAAATTATTTTATATTAATTCAGCAAGAAATCCTTCATTTAATGTTTTTCCAACTTCGAACGATAATACTGAACATATACCATCATAATATTATTTCTATCGAAAACGATTCAACTACCTGCATTGAAAATTTACTCGTTTGTAATTCAATTATTTGGAATTGTTTACTATCTTCCGACGTTTCATCCACGCGACATTGTACGGAACTTTTAATGAGCGGAATGCTTTTTACAACTTTTTCTGGGTGTTTTTAATTACTTCCTGTATAGCTTGTAATATTATTTTTTTTCGCTTACGTAAATATTCGACTTTTGTGATTAATCACATTAGATGATTTTAATACCGCCGCATAATTTAAAGATATAGACGGCTTAAGAAATAATTTTATTGGCGTTTTCCAACGATTTTCGAATTTTTCTTCAACCGTTTTTCTTGTTATTTTGTTGAATATTCGACTTTTGTAATTAATAATATTAGATGATTTTAATACCTCTGCATAATTTTTATAGTCGTAGACGGATTAAGTGATTACTTAATTCGCTTTTCGGAACGATTCCCAAGTTTTTTATAAACTTTTTTGAAATATTTTATTATTTTGCAGTTGTATATCTCATTTTCGATGGTTTCATATAATCGTTAGGGAATAGTTTTTCGCAGATTAAACATACTGCGATGGAATCGTTCCCTATACGCGCGATAAAACCAAATTCGAAATATTCTTGCGAATATTGCCGACACTTTTTTTTTTTGCAATCGATATGGCTGTAGTAAATTACGTAAGAAATAAAATAATTTTCAAAATTTTAAATTGTAAATCTATTTACATGAACTATATTAATTAGAAATACCGTGTTTATTAAACAGCGTGAATTACAAACTGTAACTTTTAAGTAATCCTCGTTTAGTAACCTGCATGTTGTAGACATAGTTTATCGTGGCCGCCCGAATCATTATTATCAAATGCACGTTTTTTTATTCAACACTGAAATAATGCTCCCAATATGCCTCTTTGAAGTTCAATAGAATCTAAGTGGTCACTTGGACCCCGTTGAGAAAAACTGATTTAGTTGTTGGAGTTTTATCTTATTTTTAAACTTGGTATGAAGGAAGTTCAATTCAAAAAACATTACTAGAATAAATCAACATATTGTTAACTGGCTAAAGTTTCCCAAAATGTTATTGAATATGTGCATTATCATGATGTAAGCGGGTATATAAAAGTAAACCCTGACAGAAAAATAAATTTATGTGCTTCAGCATGCCTAAGAGTATCAAGAACGGGCGCAGGAAACACCTTATAGTACAGTAACTTGTTGAGTAATCGTAATCGCTGTATATATATATATATAGTTACAGAACAAGGACGTACAACTATGGTCAAGTAGACGAACGGTAAGCCACGTGATTATTTTGCAGTAAACATCATGATTATTAACAGAAATACTGAAGATTATATGCCGCAAGATTCGTTTTGCAATTCCCGCTATTCAGGGTTTAGAACATATGGTATGAAATGTGTGGTTACCGGCTCGATCTGCGGAACCACCGGAAGTAGTAATTCCAAGTGTAATAGGGTAACTAAAAACATGGTAGTTATTCATATTAAAGAAGAAACTGGTTCAACAAAATACAGAAATATGCGATATTATGGAACCATGTCATTTCAATACTCGAAATCTCAAAAGTTTTATATCCGCATCCAACGATGAGATGTGGCGTAAAGTTACTAGATAATAAACGATTAGTAAAATACGTATATGATTACTGATAAATGAAAGTTTAATTAGGACAACTTTTTAATGGAAGACCAAATAATCTCATACACGTCCACACCTGTATCTTTGGATAAAGAAGTGAATATTTCCAAAAAAGAAAATATAACACACATTGTATGAGATTAGAATGCTAAGGTAGGAGTGGCGAATGTGAACAAGAACGTGGATGGACAATAGAAGAATATGGTGAACAGATGGGAAAGATGACCGACTGATAAGCTTCACCATGGATAACGACTTCTTGATGCTGAATACCATACTTAGACATCATTCTAGAATATTATCGACTTTAATGCCATCCAGGTGTAAATTACTATTAGAAATCGTGTAATTAGACCTAGTTCATATTGCGATCCTGATCATGGTAATCCTTAGGATAAAGTTGAGTTAAAATAATATCAGCAATAGGAAAAATAATTTTAAATTATCCAGGAAACTTCTAACTGATTTAGTGACACCGAGAGCGATTGGAAACGTTAATGAGACCTGGATAAATACTGAGAACTGGATCAGCAGTAGCATAAATAAGTTCGTAAAGATAACACAACGGGATAAACAAATAAAATATTCGTAAGGTAACAGGGAAAAAAGAACTAGATATTGTGAAATTAGAAGTTATAAAAGTAATTGTCGATTAAGATGGAATAGCAAAAAGAAAATTGGGGGAAATATGTAAACAGATATGGTAAGCAGTAAAGTGGCTGCAGGACTGGCGTGAAGCCTTTTTGGTTCCAATCATGAAAAACGTCGCACCTACTGAATAATTAAAGTGTAAATAAAACATTCATCTAACTACCAAAATTGATAAACAACAGGCGGGATTTGTGCTTGGAAAAAGTTACCAAGATCATATTCTCTATATCAGACTGATAATATATAAACGGACAAAAGTTGAAGGCATACTTATGTTTTATAGACTCAATATTGTGGAGAGCAATGTTAGGGATTCTACACAGGAAGGAATCCCACGTTGATCTTTCTGTTAAAAGGACTTTATAAAAATATGACTGGAGAAAGGTAAGGATAGAAGATATATGCCTTAATGCATTCATCATAATTCTTCAGCCTTGTTAATATTGACGGACAGCTAATTTAAATTGTCAGAATTTTCTGGATAACGTCAGTTTTTCTGACATTACTATATCCTGTTGTTTTCTAAAATAAATGAATACGCTGCGTAATTTAATATGTCGAAGTTTACTATATCCCAAGTTCGAAATAACAAAATTTCGGCTTAACAAAATTTGTTTACGGTCCCGACGATTAGCTTTTTTATACTATAAAACATTTATGGTTTAAATATTTTAAACGCTATTTGAAATTCTATAATTACATCGAATTATTATAAATCACACTTAAAAATCTATAATTTACCTTTAACCTGTAACCGGTTTTGTCTTATCCGTTTATACATTTTCACGGTTTTTTAAATTAATGTCATATATTTTGGAAATAACGAAACTGTATATAAAACAAATGTGAAATTAAATGAATACTTGGAAAATAAACCATCAGAAATTGCAAAATGAAAACCAAATTAACTTATTGTCAACATTTTAACACAACCGGTTAACAATAATGATCCATACATCGGAATTCAATTGTGTACATCGAACGATATATGGATATCACATGATAGAAGAAAATTATATATAATTTTTCCGAATTTCAAATTTATATATATATATATATATATATATATATATATATATATATATATATATATATATATATATATCGGTTGAGCCGTTCTCGATCTCCAGTTATTACGTGGCAATTCATTATATATATATAGTGTCTGTATCGAATTTACTACGGAGAAACATTACACGCAACTTCAAATTAAAATAGCTTCGTCTTCTTTGTTGCTCGATACTCTTTTCTTTTTTCGAAATACTTTTTTCTTCTTTCTTCCCTACGTATTTTTTCAGTCTTCTTTGCTACGTTGTCAACAAACCCCAATAAATGAGTCTAAGAGTACGCGCATTATATTTACTAAAAGGAGAACTGCTCGCGATAGATATAAGATCTTTATCGAATGTAGGCAAATTGATCGAAGTCGAACCGTAAAATATTTTTAAGTTCATATAGACCAAACCTTAACGTATAATTCACGTAGCGATTCAGAAGTATATATGGAGACTACGGCACCATACAAACCCACTAGCAGGAAAACTGTAAAGATTAAAAGATTGAAAAGAAGAACGATAATGGATTGGGTGTAGCCAATCCAAAACCTAATTTGAAACGTTGCTAATGAACACGTTCTCGAAAGTTCATATAGACCAAACCTTAACGTATAATTCACGTAGCGATTCAGAAGTATATACGGAGACTACGGCACCATACAAACCCACTAGCAGGAAAACTGTAAAGATTAAAAGATTGAAAAGAAGAACGATAATGGATTGGGTGTAGCCAATCCAAAACCTAATTTGAAACGTTGCTAATGAACACGTTCTCGAAAGTTCATATAGATCAAACCTTAACATATAATTCACGTAGCGATTCAGAAGTATATACGGAGACTACGGCACCATACAAACCCACTAGCAGGAAAACTGTAAAGATTAAAAGATTGAAAAGAAGAACGATAATGGATTGGGTGTAGCCGATCTAAAACCTAATTTGAAACGTTGCTACTGAACACATTCTCGAAAGATCAAATGTGTTTTCATAGAGACAACATCTGGTTGATCACGCAAATTTCTGTCAGTACCTGATAAGAAGGGAATTTAAATATATATATATATATATAATATTTAACAAAGATAGCGCTTACATCGTTTTCAGATTGTAACAAATAATAATAAAAATAAAAACGATGTATAAAAAACTGTAAATAACTTATACTACATAATTATGTATTTATGTATCTGTACAGAGTGAAGGGTAATTATTTAAAGTAAAAAATCAATGAAATTGCAAGAAAAGAAGAAAGAACTTTATTTAAATAGTACGATACGAGATTCATAATGTTAAATATCCTATATTTTTAACGCTTATCTTAAATCAGGAAAAAGCAAACGAAAAAGCTGCAAAAACCCCCCAGAAAAAATGACGATAAGCTACAAAGCAGGTAGATGTGTATGTATATACACATACATACACATGCATATACGTATACACTCTGTATAAGTAAAAATGATTGAAATAGAGGCTAATTATTGTAACGATAACTTGTGCTAAATTCTACGATGTTTATATCTAGAATAACGCACAGTGAAGCTTAGCACTTCGTAGTATCCTATAATATTAATCAATTTATTCTGATGCATTTTGCACGTATCGAGTAATTTAAAAAATAATTTATTCATATACGAAACTTTGCAACGGTAATTTTGAATCAGTTGTAATTTTTGAAATGTGCTGTTGGAAACTGACCACGAAATAGAACAGACATAGATTAGTCAGCGTCGAATAGATGTATATAATAGTTTCTTATTAACTCTTTCATGTCTAATGTATACTTACTTTTGGATTTTCTACCTCGAATATCTCGCAAACTATATGCCTAATGTTGCCAATTAAAATTGTTTTTATAAATAATTTCTTCATAATTTACTAATCATATATGCCCGTTGTATACTTTTTGATATATGCCGTAATTATCTTTTTACGAATTAAGTAAAAAAAAAAACATAATAAAACGTAAACTTTTGATTATCTAGAACCTCAAAAATTTTTTTATCGTTGTAGGGTTCAATGTGTGCGCGTGAAAGGGTTAATCGTCTATAGACACGACCTCCGATTTTAGTGAAAGTACACGGATAACTGTTCAGTTATATTACTAAAATGTTACTATTAATAAACTTAAATCTAGGATGACTCCTAAATAATCACGTTTTTTGCCAGTGAATACTCTTACATATGTTACATGTATACATATATATATATATATTTTCTTTCTTTTAAGTTATTTTTAATCCACTGCTGGAATATATATCTGTGGATCAACTCCAGGTTATGCTTCAAACGTCGTGTCAGGACGCTTATTTTTCATATTTGTCGTTTGTCGGAACTACATTATGTTTGGAAGAAAAAGTAGTTTTTCGCAGCCGGTTATTTACGTAATCTTGTTTTAAACTAAATGTTCAACGTCCAGAGTTATTCGTCTCAAAAACGGATTCTTGAATACATGATTTGAAGACTAGTTGTTGTTCCTACATATTACGCAGTCCGTGTCGGGCTTGAAAGTAGTACTGAATATATATATATATATATATATATATATATATATATATATATATATATATATATATATATATATATAATTATATGTAATGCCGAAGAAACAGGTTGTATATTTTTAATTCGACGATAAAGTCGCTAAAGGAAGAACATAAAGGAAGGAGAATTCTGCTCCGAAAGAGAGAGTGTTGTCAGTTGTAGTGGTGTATGTATGTGTGCACTTTTATATTATACGTATACATACAAACATACACATACACATATATATATATAATAAATGTGTATAGTAGTTTATTGTACTGGAAGAATTTACACGATTGCAACATCAATGACACGCGGTTGTTTTAGTATAATGATAGTATCAGTGGTTTAGTAGTTGTAGTAGTATTAGTAGCGATTAAGTAGTAACAGAAAAATAGAGTTTGCAATTGCAAAAAACTAAAATAAACTGAAAATATTAGTATTTGTCGAGTGTAAAAATATTCCTATCGACAAGAGACGTAAGTTCGCATTTTTATATTTCCTGTTTGGCTGTCAGTTTTTATACGTTTTTTTTTTCAATTTTTCACGCATTAACCTCTAAACGAATCGACCTTTGACAATTCAATCTCGAAATCAAAATCAGAATACGTAATTGTTGAAAGTTAAGGTATATACACACACATACACACGCACTTGTATATATAATTAATAACTTTCCTCGTCCAAAATATTAGCGAGGTTCTTATATTACGACGTGGTAGTTAGTTATTTTAGACAACACGTATCGATTACGCCATTTTTAAATCAAATTATTTTTATAACACCGCTACCGTAGGACCGCTATACTAACCCACCCATCTATTTTAAACGCTGTTTGACATTACAAGTACGTGAACATTTTTACAATTTTTTATTATATAAACGCATTTTCTTTCGTCAAGAATTTTCTACAGAAAATTTTGTATATGCAGTGAATGGTATATAATATTTTTACTACATACGAATGTTATCGTTTACCTTCACACACACACACACACGCATCCATAATAATTGTATCAATTAGTTATCTCTTATATACACATTTGCTCTGTTATTTTCACTACAGCATTTTCTACTTTGTTTTTCTTACAGCAGCGCGTCTTTTGGATTTGACCTGTACGCCTGTTCTTTTCCTTTTTTTTTCTACAATTTTTATAATTTTTATTGTTCTTTTTGCATTTCAAAATGAAATTTCTATTGGCGTGCTATACATAGGAAGTTAACCCGCAAAATTAGGGAGCGCGGAAATAACAGACGGATATATATATATATATATATATATTCATATACATATCGCCTATCAACCCACGTTTTGTTGCGTTAGGTATGTCAAAGAAGTAAAGGGCGTATATATATATATATATATATATAGATATATATATCCTGTTCGCATGTACCGCGCTACTAGCACCCATCTTCAAAACACATTTTGTAGCATTGTGCGCGTCGATTTATACATATAGGTAGATTTATTCTTATAAATGTCTTTAAGTTTTTGCACTCTGAGGCACAGACGTTTTTTTAAAGATTGTTTCAATTATTTTCATTGTAACTTGTTTGTTTTCTCTATATACACTTTTAATGCTAACTTCCACGCTTGAATTCCATGTCTCAGTCTGAGTTCAGTTAAAACGAAGTATATTGATGTCAATGTTTCGTGACGGACATAATTTCTTAATGCATATAATTATGCTATTACTGATTGTCAACATTTTTGTATATACTAATTTCATTTAAGACGTTTTTAGATATATATGTTTACTTATCAATTCTATTTTTTTTTTTTTAAATTTTGAATAATCATTAGAATCTATCACATAATGCGTGCGTCCGTAGGAATAATATTCTACCTTTCTAGTTTCAATAACATACATTTTGTTTTTGTTATGTTAACTGTTAGATTGCAATCATGACAATTCATTTTTTTCTATTGGATCCATTTTCACATATTTTTTGTTGTTTGTGTATTTTTGTGAATTGCCATTAGTGTCGGATCATCTATAAAAGTAAATACGTTACCATATTTCGTTATATTTTTTTATTACATACATATATATTATTGGTGCTAAATTTACTACCCTGTGAGATATTGCTACTTTCATATCTTTATGACCTCTGAACATTATTTGTACAGATTATTGTTTTAGTGTTGTGTAGGAAATGTTTAAACCAGCATTATCCCGATTTCTTCTAATTTATTTAATAACTTATCATGATCAACTGTATCAAAAGCCTTCTTGAAATCTATAAATCTTACTATCAATTATTTCCACTTTCAAAATTTATTTTTACTTCCCCCACAAAGTTATCCAATGCCGTTGAAGTTGATTTTCAGTTTTAAAACTATGTTCTTAATCTTTATAGTGTTTTTTTGTTCTAAGTATTCAGTTAATATTTACTTTTTCATAATCTTAGCTATTATTGTATTTATTAGAATGGATTTGTAGTTTGCATAATCTGAGTGATTTGCCTGTTTATATACTGATGTAATCTATCACATTTTTAAACTTGATAGTGCTATGCACTTTTCTAACGTTTTATTTATTATTAAAGTTATAACCTTTGAAATGATTTTTTTAAAAATTTTTTTATATCCTCCATCATGATATGTGCCTTTTCAAAGAATTATTTTCTCTATATCTGTTTTGTTGCTTTTGGTATGTATATCTTTACTTATTCATATTTTATACTGGTCCTCATTAGTCCTTTAATGCGTCTATGCTCAATATCTTGTACCTATTTTCAAAATTGTAACCAAAAACATAAATAACTTCATTTATTCTATTTCTACGTGAATATTTTATTATAGTATCATCAGTACATATCGCTTACTCTTTTCTGATTATTTTCTTTACATTATTCCCAAAATTTCTTTATATCTCCTTCTGATTGTATGAAATCTTTTTTTTCAAATTCATATTTTTTTATTAATTTTTTATAATTTACTTTTTTTGTAATGTTTAAATATTGCGTTCTGAGTTATTTTGTTTATGTTTTTTGAATGGTATATCACTTTTTTTTTTTCATTTTTAATATTTCCTTGTAATTCAAATATCTACGTTTAGTCCCCCTCTTTTCCACAACCCGGTTTTTACATTTCCTATAAATCTGCTTAAATTTTTGCATTACATCGGAGCATATTACTATAGCAGTTTTATAACAATTTTAACTTGTATATTAATTTTTATTTTAGATATATTTTACGTTTAAATTTTTGATAATTCTGATTTTATAGATTTTTCTAATAAACCATATTGTAATATGAAATTTTTATCTCAGTATTTAAGTATTCCAACTGAAGTTTTTAGTTACCTGTTTTGTGTAAACGTGATCTACCTGTGTTTGCGTTAAAAAGTTGCTTTCCGGTTGCTTTTTTTGTATAGCCACCCAAGTTGCCATTATTTTATTACCTTTGACATTTATGTCATCAATGTAAATAACATTTTTATTTTTTAATACTCGCTATCTATTAGTTTAATCTCCTTAATGTACTCAATTATATCTCCTATATATTACTACTGTTACTACCCTTACTGCTAATCGTTTATAATTATTACTACTACCATTACTATTACACTGAACATATTTCAAATTTAAAATAATTATATAAAAATTTCCCCAAATATAAATTGTTAATTTTTTTCCTTTCTGGTTATTACTATTTTTCTTTTTCGCGCTTGTATTTGTTACGTTATTAATATTATAAAAATGTGTATTATTAGTACTAAAATAATAGGCAACACGTGCATGTTTTAAAAACTATCTAAATATAAAAATCCGTGATCTCCTTAACGAGATACAGTGTCTCCACGTTACAGAATTACACATATCGATAGTACAATATTAAATATATCTTAATCTAATATAACATCTCCCTCTTTTAAATATAATCGTTTAGATATTGTGGACGGCGAACTATTCTTCCACTTCTAGTAGAGATTTTACTATTATTACTATTTACAATATTTGTGTTATTATTAAATACATCAATAACCGCTAGGTACATCTTCGACAGGAAGTTGTATATCAAACGTACCCATAGTTGATTTACTATAATCTAAAAATTATTTCCTTAAATGTATACGATTACGCTTAATGATATTACCAAATACATTTTTAACAAAATACGAGCGAGGCTGATCAGCCAAATTGACGATTAATCCTGGTTGGCACTTTTTGGTGGAATGATTGAAATACGTTACATTATCTCCAGGTTTTAAAGGATTTAAATTTATAGCATTTCTGTTATAATATTTCGACTGCTTAGCCTGATGTGCTTCAATTTCATTCTTTACTTTAAATATCTCAGGATTTAGTAATTTATGATGAATAGGTAATTTACCATCCAATTTGACTGAGAATATTTGGGACTTATGAAAGTATACTTAAAATCATAATCTTTAGCAAATATTTTATATTGATAACTATTAAACGGAACATTATCTGATATAATTTCATTAGGAATGCCAAAAGTAGCAAAAACAATTTTTATGTTATCAATTATTTCTTCGATTGTTTTAGATTTTATTGGGATTATTTCAATCCATTTTGAAAAATAGTCCATTATTATTAAATATACTTTATTATAAACTTCGCATAAATCAATACCTATTTTCGAAAAGGCCCGTAATGGAATATCGTGATTAAGTAATGTTTTTCTAGTATTCTGCCTTTGATATTTTTCACAAATTTTACAATATTTAATATAATCTTCTATGTCCTCATTTATACCCGGCCAATATACAGCTTCACGAGTTCTTATCAATACCTATATGAGGTTCATGCAACACATTCAATATATAATTACGTAATTCATAAGGAACTATAATCTTATCGTTAAGAAAGAGTAAATTATTATGATAATAGATATCATTTCTTAATTTATAATAAATTTTTACGTTATCTGGAATTTTATTTTTATTAGGCCATCCGTTTTTAATATATTTAATAATAGTTTGCAAACTATTATCTTTATTAATGGCATCCTGAAATTGTTTTACTTTATTTTCACTCATAGGTAAATTATCATATTCGATGCCATGAATTTCTTTAATATTAGAAAAATTAGGTGTTTCAGTATTATCTGTATTATTTACATCTCTACTTAAAGTATCAGCTATAACTAAATCTTTTCCTGGAATATATTCAATAGTAAAATCATATTTTAATAAAAACATTACCATCTTTTGTAATCTAGGTGTTACTTTATGCAGTGGCTTATTTAAAATATATTTTAAAGGTTTGTGGTCTGTTTGTACTTTAACAGGGCGGCCATATAATATTTTATCAAATTTTTCAAATGAAAAACAAATTGCTAATAGTTCCTTTTCTATTTAAGCCCAATTCTTTTCGTTTTCACTTAAACTACGAGATATATACTGTACTGGATATTTATCTTGCATAAGGCAAGCTCCAATATTATCACACTGTACTACAATGTCTTTTGTGGAATCAAAAATTTTTAGTACAGGATCTTTAACAATTAAATCTTTAATTTTAGTAAATGCCTTTTCTTGACTATCGCTCCATAAAAATTCAACATTTTTACGTAATAGAATTCTAAGAGGCTCTGTTAAATCTGGTACTTGAGGAATAAATTTAGAAACAGAATTTATCATACCCAAAATACGTCTTAATTCATGTGCATTAGAAGGTGATTTTAAGTTATAAATTGCATTTACATAATCATTATTAATTTTAATACAGTTACCGGAAACAACATAACCTAGATATTTAACTTTATTTTGTTGATATTGAAATTTATTACTGTTAAATTTTACGTTGCATTTTCTAGCTTTAGTTAATACTTGCTTTAATATATTATCATGTTCTTCTTTAGATTTAGCACCAATTATTATATCATCAAAATATATATAAACGCCTTTTATATTTCCAAATATTTCTAAATTTTGTTTTTGATACACCTCTGGTGCACATGAAATACCTTGAGGTAATCTATTAAATGTATAACGACCAAAAGGAGTATTAAAAGTACATGCTAGGGAGCTTTGTTCGTCTAATTCTATTTGAAAAAAACCGTTATCACAATCTAAGGTTGAAAAGAAATTGCTATCTTTTAAATTTTTTAAAATTTCATCAGGTAGAGGTATTAAATGTTGTTCTCTAATAACATATTTATTTAAATTACGAGGATCTAAACATATGCGTAAATTACCATCTTTTTTTTCTATTAAAACCAAATTGTGACACCATTCTGTTGGTGTATTAACTTTACTTATTATCTTTTGAGATTCAGAAATATCTAGCGTTTTCTTTAATTTGTCATATAATGAAAACCGAATTCTACGAGGCGGTTCCGCCACAGGATTAACATTACTCTTTAACGCAATATGATATTTAATTTTATTTGAAGGTTTAGTTATGTTATTAGAAAAAACATCAGAATATTCTTTAATAATTTTACTTTTATCATCAATTACATCAATATTTTCAATTAATTTAATAAAGTTAAAACGAACACAATCAGCTCTGCCTAAAATACATTTGTGATTAGGTAGTGTCGTTACGAAAAATTTAATTCTATGTACTTCATTTTTAATAGTATTACAAGTTACGAAACAATATCCCGGTGTATCAATCTTATTATTATTGTAGTTAAAGAGAATTTTATTATCTGTATATAATTTAACGTTATTTAATTTATTATAAACCATTTTATTAATTACTGAGTAACTTAAATCTAATGTTTACCATTTTATTAAGTGATAAAGTTCTATACCATAAATTACTTGATGTTGAGCGAACCGATTCTACATATAAGACTTCATTACGATTCTTGTATTGAGTTTTATTATTTTGGAAACAACCAACGGCAAAGTGCCCCATTTTTCCACACACGTTACAGATTTTACCAAACGCAGGACAGTTACTAGCTGCATGTTTATAACCAAACTTTTTACAATTATATTGATTTCGTTGCATTTTATTCCGAAACTGGTGACTAACGTTAAATTTCGATGATCTTGATTTAATATTAAGGATTTCATCTGGCAACCTTTCTTCTCCAGATATTTCTTTAAAATGTTCTTTCGACATTTCTACCGCTCTGATCAGTTTAACGGCTTGTTCTAGAGTAATATCAGGCTCTATCAATAATTTTTCCTGCATATTCAAATTATTAATACCAAGAATGACTTGATCGCGAATTAAGCCCATTTCTAGTTCACAAAATTCACAATACTTAGATAAATTCTTTAACTCCATTACAAATGTGTCTATTGATTGATCTGGTTGTTGCACACATTTGTTGAATCTAAATATTTCCAGTACTATACGTTCTTCTTTGGAATACAGTAATCATCAAATTTAGATATTATTGTATCAAAACTTTTAGATTCTTTTTCCGAAAGTTGAAACGAATTATATATCTTTTCACCTTCATCACCAATACAGGAAAATAATATGGCAATTTTCACTAAATCTGACTTTTCTGCTTTTTCCCTAGCAATTAAATAGTTTTTTTATTGAATTCTTAAACTTAAGCCAATTTTGGCTTATATTTTTATCTGCAACAAGTTCTTTTGGCGTTGCAAAACACATCTCCATTTTAAATTAAACTAATTTAATAAATTACAATTTAAAATAATCGACTGCGCCATGTTACGTTATTAATATTATAAAAATGTATTATTAGTACTAAAATAACAGGCAACACGTGCATGTTTTAAAAACTATCTAAATATAAAAATCCGTGATCTCCTTAACGAGATACAGTGTCTCCATGTTACAGAATTACACATATCGATAGTACAATATCAAATATATCTTAATCTAATATAACAGTATTATTCCGAGATATTTATCCTCATCTTTTTTTTTATTAATATTTTTTTGTTTGCTAGCGAGAGAAAAATAAATCATCGTTTGAATTTTTTGCACCTACACTTTAATTTACTTCGTGTATACCTGATAACATATATATATATATATATATATATATATATATATATATATATATATATATTTGTATGTGTGTGTGCAAATGATTACATTAATTATAACGATATAACCTTATAATTTATTCTCAACACTACTCAGACTTTTTCTTTATGGATGGCAGGTAAACGGATTTACCTTCCGTTAGTACTGAATTATATATTTATCTAAATTACACTCAATGTCAGACAAACATGAACAAATAATGTAACATGTTTTTAACCTTTCTTATATTAAAAAATCATTACTTCTTCGTTATCATACATCGTTGAAGCGTTGGTTCAGTCATTCTGTTTCTTATCGCTGCTACTAAATTTCCAATTCGTTTTATTACTGTCCAGTCATTCATGTTCATTATCCATCTACACTTATTCCTACCTCTTGGCCGCTTTCTTTTTATTCTGCCTTGTTGTATGGTTTGCAAACTATGATATTTTTTCCACGAATTATGTGCCTGAAATACGCAATTTTCCTTTTCTATACGATCTTCCACAATTTTCTATTTATTGCTGCTCGTTTTAGGACTTCCGTATTGCTGTCTTCAGCAGACGTCTTAAATACGTATTAGCCGCCTTGCAGATATCTTCTTTATTGGCTACGTTTAGTACCTACCATATAAAACAATTGTAAATCTTAGATTTAAATTGGATACTCTGTGGTTTCACAAGTCTTCCGAACACATCTTTGGTTATTCTACATCTCTGTCTGAATTTTCATTACAATTTGAGCTGAACTTGATAACTGATCTCATGTACCTGAATTTATCCACTTTTCATCTATTTTTCCATTTCACTTTGTTCGATTTGTTGTAGACAAATTAATTCTAACTCCAAATTCTTGCCCTACCTTATGCAATTTATTACATCGCTATAGGTTTTCCGGGTTCTGAGCCAAATAATTTTACTTTCCCCCTCTTCAGATTGAGATTAAACAAAAGCCTTGTTAGTGTATCTCCTTGACTTCCATTTTTAAAGATTTACATATTGCGAGTTTCTAGTCCTACATTAATACGAACCTTGGCTGTTTGCTTGCAACACAGGTTTTTGATTATCCTTCTGTCCTTTACGCCGATACCGATATCCTGAAGAATTTCTACTGGTGATTATTAACCTTTTTTTTGATAGTCCATAAAAGATTCTGGTCATTCCTTTAACAGGATCCTCAAGGTAAATATTACGTTTCATGTTCCTAGATTCTTTGTTAAATCTAAATTGTTTTCTCCACTTTGCTCTTCATATTTCCTATGTATCCATCGGTATGGTCACATTATTGACATCGATGTAAATTTCGGGCAATTGCTTGCATGTGTTTTTTTCTTTTAATTGAAATAAACGTTCATTTCAACTAGTACTCGGGGATTTTACAAGGACAAAAATGTAGTTAATATTCAGATATTTAAATACTTTTTAGCTGGTAAATTATAGTCTCTATTTCCTGTTTTCCGCGCTTTTCATTTCTTCTTGACTTCTGATTTAAAGATTATTGGTCCCGTTAACTTATGACTAGCTCCTCGACTAAGTGAATCTGAGTCTAATTTTTGGTCTAGTTCTACAATTCTTTCTCCTTCGTTATTTGGTTGATTTAACTGCACGATATATACTGGTTAAGGCCTTAATTTTCTTATACAAGCTAAACGAGTCCGTGTTGCATCGATAATTTATTTGCCCCTTTTCACTGTTCTTCCACCTATTCTATTCATATAGTTTTTTTTTTTTTACTTTTCTTCTCCTATTTCCACATGTTCCAAGATTTCTTTCACCATCGACTGCTCATTACTCGCGAAACACATATGTTCAGTTTTTTTGTTCTCGATTCTATTCCAAGTGGTATTAATATTCAAAGGATATAAATTTTCAAGCATACCATTTCTTTCATTACATTGTACATTTTCCCACTTTCCGATGAACTTCTAATATTTCAGGTAGGAACAACGAAATTTCAGTCAGTTTCCAAGTTTATTAACGATTATAATCTCGATTTTCAGCCTAGTGCCGTACTAACCAGGGTACGTGGGAACACGAGCAAGTCTGTGTTGCTACACAAGTTATCACTTTCAAGTGTAACCCGTATTTGCATATCTTGACACGTCGTAATTATCGATAAATAAATTCAATGATGGTTTCCTGTTAACTTCCATTGGATTTTCTATTAGGATTTACTCCTTTAGCCGAAAAGAGCAGGACACTCGCGTACTCGCTGTCGGCTGGTATTTACCAACCTTACCGAGTTTTCACAAAAGAGATAGTCTGATGTTGTCGTTGCAACGCTTAAAGGCATCTTTATTCGGAGAAATATCTTCGAAAAATGGAACTCTCTCCGTTTTACCAAACTACATGACGTGTATGGAACTTACTTCGTTGTCGTTTCTGTGAATGATGCCAGCATTATATGACGGTCGAGTCACTGCTTACTAGAAAAGGTAACTCGAGCTACAACAACATGCGACCATCAATAGCGTTCATTACCCGTTTAATGGAAATCATCGTTCTTCCGAAAAAATATAATTTTCCAATTAGAAATCGGAAAATGAGATATAGGATACACGAATCAGAAAAATAAATAACCCATATGTCCATACGGATAGTTAGAAAGCATCTTATCGATATCGACCGAGCTAAATTACAACAAATTACCACCAAAATCCAAGCGAAAAAAATCAAGATTGGTTTATTGCTAACGGGGAGATATGTAAACAACGAAGAAAAAGTATCACGCAGATGAAAATGTTATTTTAAAAATTCATTTAACAATCTTGTATAGACTGCTCAAATCCTCGATGAAATATCGATTTCTAAACAAATAACTTAAACTAGATGAAAATATATCACCAGGAAGAAATAGAAGCTACGATAAAACAAATTAAAAACAGAAAAACTACTAATCCAGATAAAATACCACCTGACATGCTTACGCTGAAAAACACAAATATGATAAATACTTTACACGTGTTCTTTTGGACTATGTGGTTGAACGAATCTATTCTGAGAGACCTCCAAGTTGCAGCGATCGTAAACATATATAGGAACTAGGATGATAGAAGCGACTGCAATAACCGGAGGAATCGCGTCACTCTCATCGATAGGCCAATTATTTGTGAGAATAATGCTTCATCGTATTAGCTTTGGAACGCTTCCTTCCTGAAATTCAAAATGGATTTTAGTGAGGCTACAGTACAATTAATTCACCATTCTTGGTAAGACAGCTACAAGGAAAATATTACGAACAAAACGATTTTCATTTGACACAGTCTATAATGATTTATTAATGAAATGCGTGAAGAAAGCTGGCTGTTCAGTAAAATTTATTCGCATGATTTCACATTACAAGAAAATAATGCAGACACTGTGTTGCCACAAAATCGAGAATCAGAGTCGTTTCAAATAAATACAGGATTCAAACAACGTTGTGTGTTAACGCCGATATTTTTCTTACTGTACGTAATATTGGTTCTAGGAACATTATAATGTAAACAGCAGATTTTATGCTATTCAATACAATCTACAATTGTTCACAAACAGGAATAGTAAATTTACCGTACGCATATGATTATGCTGTGGTAGCTTATAACGCGCAAGAATTGCAGAATATACTACAGATATTAGAAATGGTATGTAATAAACTTGAACCAACTATAAATAAGAAGAAAATCAAGTTACTTGTACAACGAGCACGTTCAAATAAAAGAAAAAGCGAACTTGTGTTTAAAATAACTACACTGCGATAGAATAAGTGCAATGCTGCTAAATAATATCACCTTAGATTATATTCAGCTGCTCTGAATAAGCTAAACAAAAGAGTATTCAGGAATAAACATATCCTACTGCCAAGCTGATAATTTATAAGTCTGTAATAGTATCGATGCTATTAGAAAAAATGTTTTGGTAGACACTATAAAAGCGACATGACTCAGTGGAAATGCATTGAAAAATTAAACACATAACATACAAATGCAAAAACATGGGACCATCGAAACTAGTATCCTTAGATAATAAGATTTTCATAGAAACACGAGAAAAACTCGACACAACAACACATCATATTCAGAATATGTATAAAGACGCAAGAGTTTGGCAACCAATTAAAACAGAACAAGATGATTATTTACAATCAGAAGTGCAACAAGCTACCGCTATGACACAACTAAACTATTAGATGAAGACAGCATAAGAAAACATACCGCAATATTTAATAGGATTTATCAAACCCGGGAGAAATACAAGAAACATGGTTAACGTCCCCTTTGTACCGCGAGCTGGAATCGAATCACTATCGGATTGACATTCTAGCGCTACTGCGGTTCTTTAATATACCCGCATACATACATATATATATGTATATACCAATTCATCTACCCTATACCTACTTCAGCTACCTGCATTTCTATGATCTACATGTCTATTGATCTATCTTTATATTTATTCATTCCTCTATTGTATATATTTGTTTGTTTCGTTATTTTTAGAATAATTTTTCGAGTTTTATTTTATTATTAATTTTTAGATATATTTATTACATCGATCTATATGAAACATTTCATTTATGCCCTCTTTTACCCTCTATAGATTATCGACCTTTCTGCAACCTTATTTTAATCCGGAAATACCAGATTTCCTTATGTTTTTCACGTTGAACTGGTGTAGTTTGACCACCTTGTAGTCATATTCATGATTATCGATAATAATAAACGCGCGCGTAAGTGTGTGATCTTTTCTCTTTTTTTAATGAAATCACTGACGACTTCTTCGTGGAGCTGGTAAACAAATTAGGATTCAGTTTAACGTGTTCGGTGTAAGAAAGCGTTGTTGTCTGTCTTTCTTCCTCTTCGTACGTTTGTATGTATGCGATAGTAGAAAATCTAATAACTCGCGTTAGTAGCAGCACGTTTCATTTACAGTCATCTCTTACGTGATCGATTTATCCAAGTTCTTCGAACGATAATTATTTAGAAACTTTCTCTCGGTTAGCCGAGGATACAGGAGAAGTAGCGCACAATATATTTATATATCATAATCATATTTATAATTGCAAATAAAAAAATTTTCAATACGTAATAATCTGTTAAATTTACATGACACGTCGCGTAACAATACGTGTTTAGATTAATATATAATTTTAAAATCAGTCCTATTAATATTTTAATTTGCATTACAAAATAAGAAAAAAAAATTAAAGAAGTCCATTATTATTAAATTTATTGTTATCATCATTATCAATTAGACACGCGGACAAACATGAAACATGCAAAATAGTGCGTTATAGTAGAAATACGTTATTAAGAAGGTAAGTATCGAGAGACGTAATTAGTGTTTTGAAAAACATGCAATAGAACGGAAAAATATAGGTAAAAGGTCAAGAGGCAATATTTATAATTTGAATATAAATAAGCTTTTAATATTAGTAATTAGGTACAGTAATTTCGGAATAACCGCGTACAAAAAAGGAAAAAAAAGATTTATTAATACAAGTAAAACGATATATTAATAAATCCGAGTTTAAATTTCAATGTCGTGCCCGTCATCAGAACTAAACTAGAATGTCTGAGCGGGTCCAAGTGCTGCGCCTTGAACGACAACCCGCTAATAAATTTCGGAAAGTGTTCATATTGTATTCAAAAGTTACGATGTTGAAGATAGGAACAAAGGAGTAAATTGCGATTATTAATTAAGAAGCCTGGATTTTAATTTGTGTTTCAATACCTTACCAAATGCTCGAGAAATATCGACGAATATAGAAACCTCTTTTGTTTCTAAAATGTTTTTTTATTAATCTTTACGGTAACTTAAAATACCGCTAAGGATTATGCTTTTAACATTTTAGAAATAAAATTATTATTCACGCGTTCGTAATAAGTAGAACGAATTTCAAATTAATTTTCTGACACAAAAAAATATCACGATGTCTATTTGTTAAATATTTTGAATTTTTAAATGTTTAGATTATCGACCAGTACAATTTCGACGATTTTCCTCGCTTAGAAGTTGTGTTTGTTCGCCACATTTCTTATCGTATCGTTTAAATTAAATTGTTTATTTATTTAAATCACTCCAAAGAAGAATAGTTATTCTTTTTGTAAGAATGATGGTATGCATCGTATTAATTATTTGCCTATTATTATTATTACGTAACGAAATTGTTTCTTGTGTGCCAAATACATCGGTGAGGTATTAAATAATAACGATGGCAATGATTTATGGTATCAGCGAGGAGAATGCATGTATAATACGTAATAATACTATATATATATATATATATATATATATATATATATATATATATATATATATATATATATATATATTCGATCTCTTCTGCTTTAATTTCCGGATAGCACACCATCTGACTTATTATAATGACTTTCAACATTTGTTTTCTTTAGTTAATGAATATATATATATATATACATATATATAATGAGTATCTCGTCGTTTCCTATTTTATCGCGACAGGAGTCAGATGAATTTAATAGATAGGATGCTTTATATCGAACGCCACACGTCGAGGAGTCTTTTTGGGATCTGAGGAAATCATTTAATAAACCGAATGAAAACATTACAATATAGACGTTTAATTATTATGACAATTTGAAGACCTACAAATTGTAATCTATGTCACCAGTAGTAACCTACTGTATAACTAAATGCCAACTCATTTGGCTAGACTTTCAATTTTTACGTCAAACTTTGCTTGTCATAAATTCAAGTCATTATTGAAAGAGTAATAACTCTAATCGATTCGTATAAACTGTCGCCTCACGTATTTACAATATGTTTTCGAAAATATATCACGTATTATATGGTCGGTAGATATAACGATCGCGAATATTACGCGAAGCTATGGAAGTCGAATAATATTTTCTACGAAGATGAGAATTCTGACTAAAGACGGTGTGTGACCTGTGATCGGTCGGTTTGCGTCAATCACAAAATTGTGTTCTACATTTGTTTAAGTTTTTTTTTTTCATAATTACAACTGGTGTAAAGTTGTATAGGATGTTTTTTTTTTAATTTAAAAAAATGATCGTAGAACAGTCGTCAACACCCGATGATGCTCACCGATAAATTACGTGTGATAACAAATTCTGACGCGTTGCCTTCTGGCTTTTCGGCTATTATTTAGATGGTTTATTGCCAGCGAATTAGTGTAACTTCCAAGTCTTCCTACGTATTGTTGCTTGACGTTTTAGTTGATATTTAATACGGGTGATTTCGTTGTTTCGAAATTTAAAATTATTTTCTATAAATTAACGATCGATTGTCTAGAGAAAAATCGGATTGTTTTCCGGAGCATTCGGTGTAATTTCCGCAATTTCACGTTTCATGTCGGACGTGTTTAAACAACTCTTCTGTCTGACATTCCTCAAGGCAGTGTTCTGGGGCCTACATATTCTCAATTTGTTAAATGGTTTACCCCGTCTATCTTTTGTTCACATCGCTTTTACACCGATGATTTTTTTATTTTTTTTTCCTATTTCCAAATTTGTGACTAGCCAGTAGTTGCTATCTAACAAATGGTATCTATGATTCAATCACCTGTGTGGAGGACACACCCCTTAGTGAGTCCTCCTATTTGTCAATGGACTAAGTCCGTACTCTTCGTCCTTTTCAGTCTTCTAAGGTCTTGCTGTGTATGTAGTAATTGAACCGCTAGCTCGTTTGGATGATATCGTAGTCGTAGTAGGTGCTTTTTAGTAAGTCTTCGTATTTCTTCTTGTACTGAACGTACGCCCAGGTCTGAGTGGATTATATAGCTCGTCATATACCACGGAGCTCGGTATATTAGACGCAAAATTTTGTTCTGTAATCTGTGTATTTTATTCGTATTTGTCTTTTTTGCACAGCCCCATAATTGTGCACTATACATTCATATGGGCTTCAGCATGGTTTTGTACAAAAGCACCCGATTACTTAGGGTAACTTCTGATCTAGGTCCTAGAAGCCAATGCATATTTCTAAATTTTAGTTCTATCTCCTTTTTTTTTTCTTATCTATATGCGTTTTCCATGTTAATCGGCTGTCTAAGTAAACTCCCAAGTATTTGATTTGATCATACTTTGGTATAACTTGATCGTTAAAAGACACTCTATGGCTATGTTGAGGACGATTACTGAATGTAATATGGGATGATTTTTCCGGATTTATTTCTATTGACCATTGTTTAGTCCAGTCACTGAATTTATTTATATAACTTTGCAACTTGTTACTAGCTGCACTGGGATCTTTGTCAGATGCGAGTATCATAGTATCATCTGCAAACATGGCTATTTCTACCGCATTGTCTTTTGGCATGTCTGCAGTATATATAGTGTACAGTAAAGGAGCCAGTACACTACCCTGTGGTACTCCTGCCTGTATACTGTGAATATCTGACACATCGTCTCCGTGTATCACATAGTAGTGTCTATTATTTAGATATGAAGTGAGCAAGGGAAGATATTCTGGTATGATCATCCTGAGTTTGTACAATAGGCCATTGTGCCAAATTTTGTCGAACGCCTTGCTTATATCCATAAATACAGCTTCGTTATAAAATCTGTTTTCCATCCCTTTTTCTATTAGATTGACAACCCGATGTATTTGTTGCTCGGTGGAATGACCCTGCCGAAATCCAAACTGATGATTTGGAATTGTTCCTTTTTGATTAATAATTTTGCTGATTCGGTGATGAATTAGATTTTCTAATAATTTAGCAGCGGTAGGTTGCAATGATATTGGTCTGTATGATGTAATATTTGTTCCATCCTTACCTGGTTTCTGTACCATCATGATTTTTTCTAACTTCCACTGAACAGGAAAGTAAGCAAGTCTAGCTATAGCATTATATATATATATATATATGTCAAGAGCATTATTCCTTTTCTTGGTAATTCCTTTAACATTCTACGAGTTATCATATCAAATCCGGGGGCTTTTTTAGGATTCAATAATTTGACTTGTTTTGCTATTTCTCCAAATGAAAAAATATTTTTATTTTCAATTCATTACTGTCTGCTGTAGTCTGGGTTGAGACCAGAGGAAGTGTGTTATTAGTACCGTAGAGATTAGGTGTGAATACTTTCTCGAGATATTTTGCATACGTTCCAACTACTTTTTCTTTATTACTTCTCGACCAAGTTCCATCATCATTTCTTATCGGTTGATTAGGCACTATACGCTGTTTTAGTGTCTTAGGTGCTTTCCAGAATTTTGCTTCAGAAATTACACAAATATTTTTGTAGAGTTTTGTTTTTAAATTCGCATAGTAGTTTTTTTTTACAGTTTTCATGGTCCTGTTGACTTTTTTTCTGTCCTCGGGGTGCCTGGTTCTTTGCCAGATTTTACGTAATCTCCTTTTCTCTAATATATGATTTAGCACAGAAAACCATACGTACTCGTTCATAGAAGGCTGCTGCTATCTTTTATAAATATTACAAACGCTGTAATCTACGATTCAACATACGTAAGACTGAAGCTACGCTTTCCACAAGGAGATGTTCAAAATCGGTACATAATGTCGTTCTTAACGGTGCATGTATTCGTTGGTACAACAAATTAAAATACTCGGCGATTACTTCTAGACTAGCCTTCACCAGCCACATAAAGCGGCATATATAGCGTATACAAAAGCATACGGATTCTTTCTCCCATATTTCATCATATCTTAATGCTACCAACAAAAAGTTGATTTACGCTACTATCGACAGCCGTGATTAACATACTGGCGTCTAGTAGAGTTTCAATCTCCGACCAATACTTACACAAGATTGCAGAATTACATTAAATGTTTCTAGTTACAAAAATGAAAAAATCAACAGATGCAAATTAAACCGACCAGATACTTTCTTAAAGTTTCAGAAAAATTTCATTATAATTTTCACGATGATTTAACATAATCGGTATCTACGATGTGGTTAGTCACTTCATTTGCTATTTACAAACATCAAACATTGTTTACTTTAATCTGTTATTATATTATTCTTATTTAATAATTTTATGTCGTATTAGGTGCGGGTTTTTTTCTATCATTTGAATAAATAATTTCATATTTCCTTTATAATTACGTTCACTTTATAATTTAGTTAGGCTTTATCGATACTAACGTATGTTATATGTCGTTTTATGTACGAAATAATTAGTAAAGTCCAATTAATCGATCGATGGTATAATCTCTTGTAAACGTTATAAGAATCTTTAACACATCATTTCTAACTAAGTCGACCGCTATTAAACATGTTATAATTCCTATCTTTTACTTAACAAGCCATACTCCACATTTTTCCCCTTTTATTTATATTAACCAGCTTAATATAATTCGACACGAATAGCGACATTCTATAAATTAAGCATAACGCTTTATTTATTTATTTATTTTTTTATTATTTTACATTGTACCGACAATTGCATGTCTCACAACGTACGGTGATGAATAGAAGAAGTAGGCAAGGTAAAAAGTGTATGCGACAAACGTCTCCAGTGAGGTAAGTTAAAAAAGTACATCGCATTTAAATTAGGTTGATATATACGTATTGGCAAAATTAAGTCATCACGACGCCACTTTCGTTTCTTGAATCGCTTGGGAGAGTCGTCCGATAGACTATTCGATTGATATTTGGATCTGAGCTGAACTGTAGTTTGTGAAAAAAAATTTGATACTGCTGTAAGTAAACATCGTTGACTACGGTGTTTGTAAATCGGAATGAAGCGTCAGATTTGAGACGTATTTCGAAGTAAATGCGATAGTACGTAATATCTTTGACTTTTTCTGTTTTAAGAGATATTAAGTTTAATGATGATTTTGCAGACAACAATGGATACGGTAGTTTTCCTAGTTCGAGCTACATGAAAACGCCACGTCAGCCGTCCATCCATATACCAAGGTTCTTGACCGAGTCCGTTTGCGGTATTAAAATATGGTGCAACTGTTTTATAGTAAACGTAATAATGTGCTGTTTTTTTATCGCGTTGAATATGCAAATTTTGTGCCCATTCCACTATTCTATTTATACGATTCTGTACCGCTAGACTGTTACAGAAGCCAACCGGAAATATGGAAAAACACGTACAAAGTTTGTTGCACAATCGCACATTTAATGTTAGAACTAGGCTAGGATAGTGTGAATTTCTATCAGCCGCAAGGATGGCTATGTCATCCGGAAGTGTCGCCAGGATTGTTCGTTTCGATGTAGGTATATCGGCAGTATAGATCGAGTATAACAATGGTGCAACTATACAGATGAAGCGATACTAAATTCTTCAGAAAGCGCGTGGTTTATCCTTACTGCAAACGATCGGCCAGACAAGTACGAAACTCTGTCGAACCATCGGGATACATCTAATAAGGCTGTATAACGTATTTATATTTTTTCCAAATGGGCTGAATATTTGAATTTTTTCAAATGCTGAATATTTATATTTTTTCCGAACTAGTCAATGGTATACGTTGAGTGCGCTGTGCGAAAACCGAACTGACGATTCGGTATTAAATTAATTTTTGAGTTGTATCACACGATATAATAGTAATAGAATTTTTTATAGCGAAGGAGATGTGTTAGTGTGCGGTTTTCTTAACTTGTGTATCGTGGCGCTTTATTTTAAAATTTTCCTATTACGAATGTGTAGTTTTTGCTTTTTTTTGCGCATTCAAACATCGAAATTCATCAGGTATTAATTATCGTTTTATATACTAAGACGCGATTTTGTAATGAGAGTTGCGACACGTGTCTTATAAGCCGAGTGTAATTTTTTTTTTAGTTATTAGTCTTATTTTCGTTTCTCTTTGTCCGTGTGCAGATTAGTATATCCAGATATTTAACTCGATTATTCTAAAGTACCAACGTTATTTGTTTCTTCTGTATCTGTCGGTAAAAAAAAATGTGGATATAATATTCACTCTCCAACAAGCGTGTCCAATGAAAGACTGTAATTCCGGTCCCAGCGTATGTCTAAGATTTCTGCTAGGCACGATGTTATCATCGACGAGAATGCTGTATAGTTTTAAAACTACCGATATAATTGAGATTGTACGCTTGAATTTTAGAAATTAAGGCGATTATCATCATTTTGTTAAATTTAAATCGTAAGATAGGTATTGAACTTTTACTTCAAAGTAAAAATAATGAAGAAAAGTATTAAATCATCATTATTATTTTTAAAATAATTTAGAACGTTCAAATTTTAATTTTTAATAAGTGACGTCAACTGTCTAATTATATATACATTTTTTTTTTTTTTAAATTCTGAAATACGAATTTTATTAAGAAATAATGTAATCAACTTTTTCAAGGTTCGTTCAATTGCTATTATTTCTAACGGTAATTTATTTCGCAATTTTTAAAATGAACGTGAATTATATTTCTTCTACATAGATTTCGGTCAATTATTTTCGGTTTAGATTCGACGATTTTCAGTTTAAATTAACACATTTAATTTGACTAAAATTTTTTATAACTTCCGTATAAATTTTTATCCAAATTTATGATTAAACGGTATTTGTATTATATTTAATTTGATATAATTGTCTAATTCATGTCTGTAACTAATTTTTTAGTTTTATTATTACGCGTACTACCTAAGTGTAGGTTAAAAATTACCAAATTAACCGTTCGAATATTATTATTACCTTAGAAATTTTCGTTTTGCAATATAATTAAAATTTTATATTCCGACTACCGTTCCGATTTAAGATAGCGAATGTTCCGCGGGTTTTAATATACGAAAAAATTATTTAAAGGAAAAAAAAAATTCAATCGAAAGATTCGAAAATGTATCTTCGAGAAAACATTAGTAGTGCCTCTTTCCGATATTTGTGTGAAAACTGACATTTTTGGCTATTAAATTTATGAAATCCTACACTATTAAATAGTTACGTTTGTAACGGTTTTTTCTAGATGAGGACAAAGAAAAATACGAGCGAAGCTAATTCACCCCGGGTACTAGGTTTATAAAAAGTCGCAGTGGCATAGTAAACCGATTGACTAAGCAACAAGACGATGGTGGAGCATTTCATTCCTGTTTGCGGCTGAAAATCGTGTAACTCTTAGTTATTACGGAAATTCCTTCCGTACAACCTGCGTTGTATAAATGAGACAGCGCATTTTATAAGCTAAATTATCTACAATAAGCTAGTCACCATGTTTGGCAACGAGACACACATATATTTATATATTATATATATATATATAACATATGTATACACTTTATTTAATAAATTCGAATACATATGTATGGTATACATACGTGTATATCTATAGATGAATATAGATATGAAAAATAGTCAAATTTTCACAATATTCCATCGAGGAATCAAGAAATTAAGTGATAACATGTACATACATTAGATATATAATACAATTTAATATACATGAATTCATATAAAATATAAGAACAAAAAGAAATTAAATTAAAATAAAATAAATGAATTTAGAATATAATAAACTAGAGTAGTCTGCGAAATTAGCTTGGGACTACCAGTAGCGATTATGTATATATGTGTTTAATTTTAAATAATTCAGAAATGAAAACAGTATGTATATATATATATATATATATATATATATATATATATATATATATATATATATATGGAGAGAGAGAGATTTTTTTGCCTAGGTCAAGCTAAACCTTTGTGGCCAGTAGATTCTAATTTAAGGATTACATACTGAACTATAAGAGAGAGAGAGAGAGAGGGAGAGAGAAATATGATATCCCATTGTGAAATGAAGCAATTAAGTGATGCTATATATATATTTTATATATATATATATATATAAATGAGGGTGAATGATACGGGTAGAGAGATGGGGAGGAGAGAAAGTGAAACAGAGAGATATCCCATTGAAGAATGAAGTAATTAAGTGATATTATTTATATATATATATATATATATATATATATATATATATATATATATATATATATATATATATATATATATAACACGTTTGTATACGAATTGTGTATAAAAAAAGTATGTATATGTAATGTATATATATATATATGAAACTAATTAATGATGTATATATATATATATATATATATATATATATATATATATATATATATATATATATATATATATATATATATATATATATATATATATATATATGTTCTTTATGTCACTAAAATTGATATTTTGCATACTCTTACTGATGGCTTTGCTTATTATTATTACTTACTATTTACCTTTCTTATGCATATATATATATATATAAATAAATAAATAAAATGTTTTTATAACAAACATAATACGCGTGTGTACGTTAGGAGTATATGTTGTAATTGCCGGCGACATCGTTACGGCTCAGCTGGCTTTGAAACGACGAGTTCATGAGATTCTTTTAAAAGTCCTTCAATGTCGTCGGCATTTTACCATTGCACGTATTTCGAAGTCGTTTTTCTTGTCTTTAAGAAATAATTTTCCGAGCGTCGTTAATTACGACGTCCGTGGTTGTGAGGCTGACCGACCGAGGCGAAACCAACCGACATTCGTCAGATGGTTATTTTTACTCGCCAGTTGATCGTTTCGAAACTAACTTACTCGGATTTTTTCTCGCCTTCCTATTATTTAATTTATTTTTGATCGCTTAATTACAACCTATCGTATCGCGCGCTTAACGTCCTCAATTATTCGATATTTGTATTGTCCAATATTTATTTCTTCGGCTAAATTGCTTGTCGTATTTTTACAAAGTCCTCTTATTTATCAGATACGTGCGTTATTATACATACGCGTATACATTTACTTAATGTGTATATATACATATAGAAAAAGTAGAAGCAGGAACATATATTTGTCTCAGTTTTAACCGCGATAACGATAAAAAAACGTGCAAATTACTTGTGACGGAAAGATATGTTTTCGTTATCGGATAAACTTGATATATACGATTAGAGAGCGCGAGTAAAATAGTGGGAAATAAAAATCGTATAGTTGCTAACGGGTGAAGTTTGAAAAATAAGCTTATTATCGATTTATTCAATAATAAACTTATATACATAAACGTCTAAATGAAATGATATTTTCCGTGTACTAAGGATTCGTCGATGGAATTTACCAATTGGGTAAAAAAAAACAAGAAATGCAGACGTACAAAATACTCGAATCTGCTCAATTCGTCCGTGTTCTTACTTCTTGTATTTATGTTTTAAAGGCTGATAATCTCGTATCTATATATATTCGGACATAGCGCAACGATCAAAGAATTTAGTTGAACGTTCTTTCACCATATCACTAATGAATAGAAAATGCAGATAATCGTGCATTGTTTTAATGCGAGTGTAGTGCGCCTTATTTAAGGTGACTATAGAAATTATTATTACTGGTAATAACGTGGGTAATATTACTGTTTTGTACGTCATTAATTTATTTGACGCTATTAGTGCTAATTTGTTTTTTTAAATAAAAAATGGGGAAGTAATGTACACGTCTTACGCTGAGCTTCATAAATACATCGATTTATGCGCTCAGTGAAGGTTAATTTTTTATCTAGTGTAATACCTAAATGAGTGACCTCGTGTTTCCAGTGAATCGTGTTTTTGATTCTAATGTACTAATGTAGGGTTGATAATTGGACTGCGCTTATATATATATATCCGTCATCAGTGGTATTTTGTTTGACACTTTTTTTTAAACTTTTTTCACCGATTAATTATTTGACTAGTACTGCTATTCTCAACGTCCATCGCTGTGAACTTTTTTCTTGCACCTATTTGTCGGTCTTATTTTCTGGATCACCGATTAGTATTATTCCTTCGTATTGTTTATCTCCTAGTCTGCCTTCTCTGTCTTTAACGTACCCGATTACAGTTCGAGCTCCAATCCCATAGAGATACAAATATACATACATACATTATATATATATATATATATATATATATATATATATATATATATATATATATCATTAACTAAGCCACCCTTTCAAGAGAAACGAAACCTATTATGCTAAAAGTTATTTCCGTTAAAACTTGTAAACGTATTGTTAAAACTTAGGTGTCGCCTATAGCGTTTTACTGTGCCGAAACGTGGACACAGAAAAAAAAAAGAATGTTCAAAGATTGCAGGCTTTTGAAATGTAGTGTTGGAGGAAGATATAAAGAATAAGTTGGACTGAAAAAGTTACAAATCAAGAAGTTCTCTAAAGAATTAACGAAAAACGGACCTTACTACATTCAATAAAGAAGAGACGATTAACCTGGATGGGGCATGTACTCCAACATGATGATTTGTTACGCGATGTAATAGAAGGACAGATTCCAAGGAAAAAATGTCGTGGTATACCGAGAAATACTTTCGTGACAACATTGTTGCATGATACAGACATAGATCAATACTCAAACTGAAAAAAGCTGCAGAGAATCGGTTGGACTGGAAGTTACTTACCATGGAAAATCAGTTCTAGACTGCCAAACTTATTGATGATGATGATGAATATTTAAATTAATTTGTCCACCTGTAATTTCTTGATATTTGTAGTATTACGATCCGGTTCATTATATATGTATGTATGTACATATGTAGATATGCGTGTATGTATATAAATGTGTGTGTGTGTGTATATAAATAAATAATAGACTAAGAGAACACTTTAATTCATCTAAAAATGAAAATGTTGATAGGTAACTTTATGGAAAACACTGTAGAGAACAAAAACATATTATAGAAAACATTACAGATAATATAAAAATTTTACACGTAGAATATAAATTTAAAAAAAGGATATTATTAGAAAAACTACAAATTATAAAACATAGAAGTAGTAATAATTTATTAAATAATATGATAAATTTTGAGGGAGAATTAATTTTAAAATCGGTTTTATAATTAAATGTTATTGTAAATAAAAATTTTTTTGGTAAATTAAATTACACCTGGCTAATCAGCTAATTAATGTGAATCGATATTTATCAGTTTGCATTAATGTCTCTGTTAATTTGTAACGTTTGTGTATTTGCTTGAAAATTACTTTATAGTCGAAAAGCTTTGCATACATAAAATAAATTTTATAGTGATTAACATTGTTTTTATTTTGTTTTGTTAATTATATATATATATATTATATATATATATAATATATATATATATATATATATATATATATATATATATATATATATATATATATTAGAATGAAAATGTAATTAATACAGATTTATGATAGAAGTATTATTATGATTTTATTTTTTTCAGAAGTGTTATTAGTTTTTAATTATAATAAAAGGAAACCTGATTATTAAATTGCACGTTTAACGATTGGTATTCCTGTGCAATTTTTGTTGTTTTTATGTATGTACCGGAGGAGGCGTAACTAGGTGCGATTTGAATTATTATTATTATTTTTTTTTAACAGATACGTGCGCACATACTTCATCACTCGGAACAAATTTTATGCTGGCTTATGCAACGAGTATTATACTATATGCATACATGCATAAATATGTGAGATGTAAATACAAACGATTAATTTGTTTATCCGATTTATATAAACGGAGAACAATATATAAAATTTGAAGAATTAATAAATACACGTTTTTATAATTGCTATTTTTGAACTGATCTTGGTAAATATTTCGATAGCTAATCTAAAACTTGATATTCGAATAAAGGTCGGCTATATTATTTTCTATTATATTGGATGCAAATCCTTCGTTATTTACAGGAAAGACTTCGGTAAAAAATATTTACTTGTTTCGAGAATTCTAAATAAATTCCTTCATTTTCTGTCAATTTGTTTGTCTTTTTTCCTTATTTTTGTACGAATTTGGACTCAATATTATGGCACATTTTTACTCCGCTTTTATAAACGTCTGTAAAGAATTTTACGGCCCTACAAAACACTGGATTTTCCAGACTGTTTTCTACTTCCTTATGAAACCTGTTATTTATAGGCAAGTTTAATTTCTTCGTTTTAAAGGGTGTACACGAATTCAACACACACATACGTATATATATATATATATATATATATATATATATATATATATATATATATATATATATATATGTATATAAACAGTAGGAACTTATTTTATTTTAGGAATATTTCCTCAATTTACCATCATTTACAGAATAATAACAATAATAGTCGTGTTTATAATGATGATAATAATAAGAATAATAAGAATAATGGTAATGATAATTATGATAGCGGTAATAATGATGATAATAATAATAAAAACACGTATACAGTTCTGAGAACTAAAAACTGGTTTATTGGTAGAAATTCATTTTGCGTATGTAAGGTTTGCATATTTAAAGTTGCAAATCACCTTGCTCTACAAGTGCTTGCATTTACGTTCTTTATATATTATGTCCTGTGTATATACACACATATATATATATATATATATATTCTACTGAACGTTGAATTTATAAACTCTTTTAAAAAAATTAAAATAATTTATACCTGTAAATAGGGTCCTTTATACCTGTTAAACTGTAATAACGCATAGCAATTCGTCTTTCTACTATCTCCAAGGGATAATTCTCAAATATATTTGTGAATTTGATATAGTTAGATTAATCAGCTTCGACAAAGTAAAGAAAAATATCCTTAAAACTCTACCTTTAATATTCATATATTATATTTGCACTATGTAAGTACAAGTTTGCATATTAACGTGTAATTGACAACATTGTTATTTAATCGAATATTTTTGTTGGACGAAGTGTAAAATTTAAAATTTTCATATATACTGTGTTTTTTTTTTAACATAATTACATCAAATCGAGGGTAAATTTTTTTCGTATATGCTTATATACTAATAAATATACAACTGCACGTTAGAATTTATCACTCTTGCCTGAAAATAATATATTTTTATTAAATCATACCAATATTAATAAATAAACTCATTTCAATGTATTAGTTATCATTCGTAATTATTAGTAATGTTTTTATTAGCGACTAATTTGTTTCTTTTACTTATTTATATATATATATATATGTATGTATATATATATGTATGTATATATATATATGTATATATATATGTATATATATATATATAATATATATATTTTTTATATATATATATATGTGGATGAAATATAAATTATAACTTCTTCTTCTTTCCCATTAGCAATTTCTTGCTGGGGCGGGGTCTGCTTGACTCACATTTTCAGCCAGAACGATCAAATACTAGGGATTTTTGGTGTTCGCTGTCACAGCATTCGACCATCTTCTTTTCGGTCTATCTACCGACTGCTTACCGTTGACCTGTAATCTGTCCACCAGGGTTAGCAATGTTTTATTTCTGACTTCTCGGGTTTGTTGAACGTGCCCATACCATTTCGGACGGCTCTCACGCAGTTTGTCGGTAATTGATACGACCTATTCTTTAACGTATAACTTCGTTCTTAATGTGATCCGCCAATCGTACACCCAAACCTTAGCATTCGTGTTTCCATCACTTGCAGTGACAGTAGGTCTGCATTCTTCGCTATATAGGGCCACTAGGCTGATGACAGTACGATAAATTTTTGTTTTTAACCTTATGGGCATAGACTTGTCGCACAGTTCCCCATCATTGACCACCGTTTTTGCTAGGCTGCCCTTGTACACGGATGCATTAAATGCACCATCATCTGCCTGTATATGGGATCTTAGATATTTAAAATGATTAGACCGGCGTAATGTTTCGCTGTCAATTTGAGTAAATACACTAATATTTGAGTCTGTGGACAAGTTATCTGTTTTTCTTGACATTAACTGTAAGTCCGTATTTCTCCAACTGGTTGCTCGAAGTTTGGGCTCTTTACGATTAGTAATAGTATTGGTCATATTCTTATCGCTATCATTGTTATTAAGAATATTAATATATATAAAAAAACAGTTGAAAATTAGATATATGTGTGTGTGTGTGCATGAGTGTAGTTACATATGAGTTATAACATCTATAAATGTTTCTCTCTTATTCTAATTATATATAATTAAAATTGCAACAAAGAAATAATTTACTTGATGTAAAGGCATAGCCCAATGATATGCTATTAAATGAATAAGTTGCATAATTAGAGCGTTGAGAAATATGACTTTCTTATTTTCTTCTCTTCTTTTTACGTCATCTCCGACTGAATTTTGGCTATCAACGCGGCTCCGTCTTTATCTTTAAACACGTTTGCAACCTCTGTAGGTGTCTTGTTGTACCGCCGACGCATATCATCTATCCATGACATTTTCTCTTCCCTGGCCTCCGGTGTCCCGCGATGACACAACTTAGGACTAGTAATATTTAAATTTTCTGGACCGTGTAATGTGTAGCAGTTTTATTTGCTTTGATATTTTTCTCAGCACATCTGTATTGGTAATTCGGTCTCTGTATGAAATCTTCAAAATAGGGCGAAATATATATATACATCTCCAGCGTTTCCATCTTCTTTTCCAGCGTGCATTCCATACGTAACATCACATCAGCTGTGCCATTAACTGTAGGTTAATATCTTTCCGAGTCATCAGACTTTTCATATTAAAAATGACCTTTCTCACTTTTTCTGTGCGTGATTATTGAAATTTAGGAACTCTGTATATATGACTTGACTATTTGCTGTAAATTTAATTTCTAATACGGCTTTAGTATCCCTCTTTCTATGGATGACCAACTATTTTGTTTTACTTACATTTATTTAAAGGTCATTTGCTTACTGTGATGAGTCCATCAACCATTTTATGTAACTTTTCAATTTTACCTGGGATTAAATTTTTGTGTCTCTTACTATATAATTTCGGATTAGAATGACGGCGTAGTAACTAATACGAGTGAAAAGATATAGTGATAATATAACATACGGATAAATTTAAGTTATTCGTACTCGCCTACACTGTTGATATTAACTTCAAATTGGGTGTCTATTAACCATAGGCTATATAAGTAACGTAGACCGATATTTGTCTGGTCAAGTTCGATTTTCTAGTTCTTCATTTAGGTGACTATCTTGTTCAACGTACGTTGTAAAGAAAAATTTTTTCAATTTATGCTTTACCGATTACAAAAATTATCGCGTTATCCGTAAAAATGGCAGCCGTAGTAGTTTTAAATTTTGTTATACTGGCCGCCAACATAGTATTCAGCAAAAGTTCATCAGTACGTTACCTAGGCACACGTGCCTACAGTCCGTAAAAGTTTAATTTTGCTTTATCATGGGAAAAACAAAGCTTTCTATCTGCTGAGTATAATTACAGTAAGTGGATTTTCATTATACAACTGAACCAAAAGTTTGAGCTCCTTCTAGGCGTGGTACCGAACAGTACATTTTTTTCTTCTAATGCGCTGCTGATCACTGTCTATTCTGTATTATATTCATTTGTTGAAATCCATTCAGTGTTATAGTATCAGTAAACGGTTCATATGTATTGTGTGTGTGTGCGTGTAATCAACCTATCTCTATCTTATATGTATAATAAGAATACATTTCAGATGCGCATATAAGACATATACATACATTTCAATGTTATCGTTTTATATACCATCTAACATTTCTATTAAATAAGTACATACGTCAGTTAAAAAAAATTAGGCAAGTGTGGAGTCATAACACAAAGAACAGAGTTCTTGCATTACTAAATTAGGAATCCACTATTAGAAAGTTGGGTGGTAATGTTTAAGTCGTCCGATAACAATTGAACAGTTCTCGTATTCCTCGTGTTTAAATATTCGTTTCACACGTGTTCTAGCGAATGAATATTTTTATATACGTATCCACAATAATTCCAAGGTTCTGCTACGTTGTACGTGCAGGATCCCTATTAATTGTGTCAGCACATCCCCACAAAAGGAGTTTAATGTATATACTTGAAAAAATATAAGTATACAAATATATACGTATTTCTAGCGTGCTTCATTTAAAAAAAAAAAAAACACATTAAATAGCCCATATTTTCTATTTTGAACGACATAATATTTCGTTACAATTGTTTATTGTGCCTATTATATATATGTATATATGTATGTATGTATGTGTAATGCAGTAGTGATTATTAAACGATAAAGTTTAAATCGCTAATAATAATAATTAATAACAAAGCTTTTCCGCAGTTACGCCATTTTCAAGTTAAAATAAAAATCAATAATAATAAATAAATATATATGTATGAAGAGATAATAAAAGTAATACATGAAAAACACATATTTAACTTTTGCATATGTTACTTTTCTTATGGTTATTATATAATTATTAATTTTAATTTTAACTTGAAAATGGAGTGATGAAAAGTTTTTTTTTTAAAATTAATTATTAACTTTGGCGGTTTTAACTTGATTTCATTTTTTTTTCTAAATCTACGATACGTATTTTTATTAATTCGTTTCGATTTTATTTTATTTTTATAATTAAGATTTCTTAAAAGTATATTCATATATATATATATTTTATATATTACTATTCTCCTAATTACATGTATTATACTTCACGTACCTATCTTACAGGATGGTTGTAAATACGATCATTTCTGTAGATATCGTTGGTTAAAAGTAGCCAGTTAGATTATTTGAAACGTGTATAATTGCAACAGTTAAATTCGAATATAATTTTAGACGACGTACAAGTACTCCTACTTTCCGGTTTTTCTGGTTTACTACGTCAATTTTCTTATAAAAATTATACCGCTGACGTCCGGATAAAAATAAAGAATTATGTCTATCCCAGCAAGGGAAAAGTAATAATAATGAATTTTGATAAATACATTTTTAAACGTTCACGTTTGATATCCGTACATTCGCGATTTTTTTCAGTGTAAACCAGGTCGTCAATTTGCTGTCATTTTTTTTTCGAAATGTTCCGTAATAAATTAATCAATTTCTGATTTTTCGTACTTCAAAATTGCGTCGTGAGAATTAATATAACTTCTTGAGCGTATACTTTTTGTGTGTGTAATTAAATTTCGAATATTTAGCTTATTTCCATGTATAAATATTCGCCTTATACAGTCTTTTTTTCACAAATTCGACATTAACCCTTTCAATCAATGCGTTCCCTACACGGTACAACACGAAATTGTAATTCTAACACAAAATTGTATATTTTCTGTTTGACATTAAATTTCTCAATTATAAATATACGTATACAAACTCGTTGAAAATTATCTGGAATCATCTAAATAGCGGTGTTCCGTAATGGACAACCTGCATAAAATTTATAGTTCTGTTTTAAATTTGAATAATGTGTAATTAGAAGGTTAAACGGTTGTTCATCGTAATACGGCGGCATCTACAGATTTCATATAAAACTAAAATCGTCTGTTAGTTAATCAGTAATGACGTTAGATGGCGCTAAGACGAAATAAGCGATTTAAATAGTATAGCCTTTGATGCATTATGTTCGATAACCGTCGTGTAATATTCGTAATATCGTGTTTCGTTTTTTTTTTTTTTTTTTGAAGCGCCTTACTCGGATTTATCGTTGCAGAGAAAATAATCGTCTTGTAAATATGTTAATAAAGTAAATAAATTTATTTGAGCATAAACAATTATAATCATAAAAAGCTTTTAAGATTTTTTCATAACAGTAATCAATAACAAAATAAAGTATTAATAATAACAATATCGAAAATGATATATAGGAAATATACCAATTCTTAACACAAATAACAATATGATAGTCATCTACTTCCACACAAAGATCCTTGCTAACGAATACTATCACAATGACACAATGTTACACTCCGAATACTAAAAATTAAATTTTATATATATATATATATATCATTGGTCTTTAAAAGTAATTCATCGTTAAATATTATTAATGTATTTAATAAATTATTTTTATTTATTAATTTTATTATTTATAATTTTCTTAGCATTTTTTTTTTAGTTTTTCTACCTTTTATCTATTTCGTACAACTGTTGGATAAATAATAGTGGATTCTTAATAATCACATTAGAATCAGCTTTTGTTGTTTTAAACAACGCATTTTGTAGAATTATCAATAGAGTAATGTGACAATTCGCTGCTCCACCCCAGTATATCATACCGTACTCCAAGACAGGTTGGTAGAATGCTAAATATTAATAATCAAATTAAATCAAATCAATAATAATAATAATGAATAAATAATTAAGAACTATAGAAATTTTTTCGGTTATATGTCATAAGGGATCATCGGGTACTGGTATTCTATTGTCTATTCGTTATAGAAGTTTTACTTGAATATAATCAGTCGGTGGAGTAATAGTGAATATATGTACATTGGCTGAAACAAATACTTCTATAATTAACTATATATATATATATATATATATATAAAACAAACAAAATAAAAACAATGTTAATCACTATAAAATTTATTTTATTTGCAAAGTTTTTCGACTATAACGTCATTTTCAAGATTTACAAACGTTATAGTCGAAAAGCTTTGCAGATAAAATAAATTTTATAATGATTAACATTGTTTTTATCTTGTTTTGTTAATTCATAAAATCACTAGTCTCCAATACATCAATATATATATATATATATATATATATATATATATATATATAATATATATATATAATTAAATGTTAAATGCTGTCACGATTCTATACACGGTTGTTTTAAAATTGAATCATTAATTCCATGATACTTCCATGGTATTCTTAGCACGAGCCTATAGTCATTTCGAATGCCTTAATTTTTCGGCGCGATGACGCTGTTATATTCCACGACCCTGATCCATAGCGAAATATGAACGTACCCCAGCGTTTGTATTAACTCTTTTATACCGGGTATGTTATTTTATGCGAGCCTGCCCAAAGCGTAATTTTTTTCGTTTAATTTCTGTCCCGCAATTTCAATTATTACTTATATAAGCGCCACGATAAATTGTTCCAGATTTCTTTTCTATATTTAGATGATTAAGATGCATTTTTCTAGATCTACCACCAATCATTATTATGCATTTAGATCTCGTCCTTCCTACTAAAATGTCAAAGCTGTCAGTTTTTCATTCGCCACAATTATAACCATATTATCAGCACGGCATCTTGTCGACCCCACCATTGCGTGTATAAACTATGTTACCTTTTCAGGTTGTAATTGGCCTTTTCATTCGGTTGTTATTTACTAGATCGATTTTTATTCGATTTATTCGCAAATTTTTCAGTACTTCTTTTTACATATTTTTACCTCGATATATTTTATCCAACTCTCTGACTATATATATATATATATTATATATATATATATATATATATATATATATATATATATATATATATATATATATTTATCTACATATATACGAAGATGTCGTTCGACTGATCCCGTATAGATGTCTGATAATTTGTATTTTCGCTCACAATTATCGTTTGTTCCGTAAAAATATCGACGCGTGACCATGCACGAACGTATCTCTAATGTATTCTGATAATAATAACAACCGTGGATATATTTGCCCGATAATCAACGCGTTGTAATTATTAATTTTTAACTTTTTTTTTTTTTTTTTTTGTTATTAATGTATTATTTTCGAGGTCGTGCGTAATCAACTTTTGTTTGTATACACGTGTATTTATTTATTACATTGATCCGTTTCAAAAATAAGTATAACGATAATTGGCCTCTACGTCCACATGATTGTTTCCCGCGGCTAAATTCGCAAATTGTAATAAACTGTACGAAAAATAATCAGTACGTTTGCTTATTAGCGAAAATATTGCGGTAATAATTTTTCGTCCAGACGAAAATTGAGATTTTCTCGACTTTGGCGCATGTTGTGTTCGAGAGGGAACATCGTGATTCTCGGTAAGAGGTAGCTCGCGATTAATTATTCATTTGATTATACTATTATTTAATGATTTTTTATTGTAGCGACGTATATTTTTCGCGTATCTATATCATCATCGGAATAAGTAAAATTCCAAGGCCGGTCCGTTGCCACGATAGTAAACTTCCATCTTTCCCGGTCAACCGCAATTCTTTTCAAAAGAGCGTAATTCTTTAATCCTTTCAGTCACTATATGGTACATGAAATTTTATAACGGAAATATCTCAATTCTAATTATATTTATGTAAAAACATTGAAAATCGCCTAGCATTATCTAAAAAGCATCGTTGTGTAATAAATAGCCTGTATAAAATTTGCCATTTTCTGTTAAAATTTCGTGTATGATTGAAATTGTTATCTTTTATAAATGTGTTTATCGGTTTTCCGCTGGTTCTTTTTCCTCGGATTTTACCTTCGAGAACATTTCGAAGAAATCGCCCACGTCGAAGAAAACCATGACCCATTCGAATCGTATTTTCCTTATCACGGCTTTTTCTGTTCAATTATTTTCTCGACCCAGCTTATCCGTTCTATTTTCCGTCAAGCCCACATCTCGAATATTTGTAACTTATTCGTATTAACTTGATTTAGTGTCCTCAGTAGTATATAAGGTTATGGACAACACGTACATCTTCAATATGATTTTTCCAACGGTATTGACTTTTGTCTTAATACGCCTTCTTTTTCTTGAAGCGTCCACTTCGCCAGTCGAATTGTGCAATAAATTTCGGTATTTTTATTTTAATCTGGCCGAGGTACTTAAATCTCTGGTCGTGCTCGACTATTTCTCCATTAATTTTTATATGAAATGGTTACTTTTATTTTTTCCATATTTATTTTCCGTACTCTATTTAAACGCCGTATCATCTTTCGAAGCATACCCGCAGTTCAATCACCTGGTCATCCGTGAATTTTGTTATTTTTAATCCTCCTATGTTTATTCTATAGTTAGTAAATTCGAATGTTTGCTTAACTATTAATTCTAGATAAACATTTAAAAGGTACAGTGACAACAAACATTCTTGACTTACTTCTGTCTTTATATTTGCAAATTCTGAGAAGCCATCGTTAATTTTCGTTACACCTTTTTTTTCCGTACAGATTATATATACGCCTCGATAAACTCATCATATTCGAGAAAAGTTTATTTCAATGTACTTTATCGAACGCTTCAAACACAAACATTGCGGTTTACGCTCATCATTCTTCTCCAATATTCCGTAAGACACCTGTTGTATCTCGCTTAACTTTGTGCTTACGATACAGTTAGACTCCTGTATCTGCGCGGGTGTGGTTCCGATAAAATTTTCGTATATCTGAAAGTGCGGATGATTGCAAACTCCCCTTTTCACGCGTATTTTGTGATTTAGGTGTTAGATTTTTTTTTGTAGAGAACCGCTCGAACTTAAAAAACATTGCGATTGGAAGCGGGCTTTTTCCTCATTTCGTGTTACTCCATATAGCTTCTAGGGGTGCCAATGCATCGTTTATCGAATGAGTTACGTTAATACCGCGTGATTGTGTTGCTTTATTTTGTCATTCAACATGCAGACTGTACGAAATATTCCACCGAATTTTTCGAGAGTTCACACTGATGTCTCCATTGTTTCAATTGGTTCGTCTTTTTTTTCTTCATCATCATCCGCGGTGGAACAGATTAATTCCTTCGATTCCTCACTAGTTAACTCATCAGGGTGCTCTGGCATCAGTTCTTCGACATTATTAATCGTCGTATCTGAAAACTATTCACCTCCTGGTTATTCGCCCGCTTCAACACTAATGTTGTCTTCAGTCTGAAAGTTAACTCTAATATTTTTAACGACCTCATTCCAGAAATACTTCGGTCGTTACTTTTGATTAACTATTCTATACGAACGATTTGAAATACATCGATTTATGTAAAAAAGGTTTTTTCATTACAAAGTTCCGATCAATGCAGTGAAAACCATGAAAGACCGGTATAAAATGTAACAGCGCGTGGTGTTGTGTTATATACCGAGTTGCTACAATACAAAAACCAAAGACGAAGTGTTGTTCTAAGGATAGGAGGGCGCTTGGGTATGCGCGTCTGTATATAAAAAAAAATATATGTTTATACCACCTACGGTCGTTGCTCTCTCTTCTTAGCACCGATGTGCGGTAATTGATTGAAACCGTCGATATCGATATACATACAGGGTTTAGTCAGTGGGTCGATATTGGCAACTTATAGCGGTTATTTTGTTTTGTTGGGGTTAGTCCAATCTGTTGTTTATTATTCAATTCGAAATAATAACAAATCATCATGTCAAGTTTGATGCGCGTCGCGACGATGGATGTTCTGCATGAATAACTTACGAGTAGGGTTATCTCTTACAGAGGTGACGTGAATTGACTACAATGATCGTGCGATTTGACCTCATTATACTTTCCCTTGTGAGGTTTCGTCAAGTCTGAGGTCTACGCTAATTAGTCACAGTCGACCAAGCCCTTTTACCAATGCTTTCGCACAAATTCTACTAGATCTACTCGACGGAGTCATTGGAAATTTGAGCACGCGGCTTGTATTATTATTTCGTTTCAACATCCACCCGACCCACCCTTATTTATGTGTGTGTAAAAGAAACACCAAAGTTAGTTTTTATTACAATCTGCTCAGTACGCGAACATTAGGTAGCACTTTAATTAAAATTAATTATCTTATTACACATATTCCAAGAGTTTCTACCTGTATTCTTCTGAATTTTATATGATTATTTTATTAATTCGCGCGGTCTAGTTCTCTTCAACCGAATCGACTCATGCTGGAAAATTTAAAACTTTACTTAACCATTCGATGAGGAGTAAATTTACATTAATACGTAATATTAAAACGAAATATACGAAAAGTTATTAGACAATATAAATTAAATGTGGCGCATTATTATGTTATACGTTAAATAAGACAAAAAGGTAAATAAGAAACCGACAAACAATAGAAACTACGTTTAGAAGTTACTAGATGCACAATGATTAAAATCGTATTTACAAAAATAATCATTTGTAATTAAATATGACTATCTACAAAATACGGCCGTTACGACGTACCCTAAGGTGATAAGTTAGACGTTATATTCTTATTTGACACGACTGAGATTAGTAATGTGGATACATTCGCGGATGACGTCATTTTTTAATATACAACGATGTAATACGTATTCTTGTTGTCATAATTAAGGAGAAAAGAATATGTATGACACTGTTGCATAATAATTGTAAACATTCGCAAAAACAAATGTTAGAAGGGTAATAAGGGCACAAACACCGCAAGAAAGATTAATATTAACTATAACACAGTCCGACCGGCTGGATACGGAAGAAGACCGGACTTTGTAACACAGTGGAGCAGATGACCAAGCATATAGCTAGAGGGAAGGATAATAGATGAAGACTTGGAATGGTGCCCGTTTCATAAGAAAAGGAACATTAGCATACCGCTGACTCGTTGATGCGACGATATAACTCAGGTAGCGAGGAAAAACTGGATTTAGAAAACTCAGAACCCGAACGAATGAGATTTGGGAAAATCTACGTTCGCTAGTGGACCGGTATAGTTTTTATATATATATATATATATATATATATATATATATATATATATATATATATATATATATATACTCACGCCGCACAATCAAAAAAATTAATTGGAATGCGCGAAATTTTCGCGTATAATCTTTACATTCAGTGGTGCATTATAAATTTTTTACACGAAATTATAAATTTTCGGTATGTTTGAGGAGGTAAAAATTTAAAGTAATAGTAATATTTTGTCTACAATAAATAAGCAGATAATTTTTAATATGTTATATAAATATTTCTAGAATTGAAACATTCTACGTTAATTACTTACTCCTTATTACGAAAATATATATATTTTTCTAATCTACCGTTAAAAGTTGACGTGCCTTATAGAGCACATTACGACTGAAAGGGTTAAAGGAAATCGTCACGTGTAACATCGATCTTAACGTAATGATATATTTTGTTTTATTATTTAAGTTGGTCGTATAAACAGTATGCGCAGACCTAATTACTCAGATTTATTGTCAATTTATTAACATCCATAATCATCAAATAATCAAAAAAAGAAAGCCTTTCTGACGTCATTTTCTATTTACAAAGAATTTAATTAGTAACAATAAACAATAATGAAATAAACTACTAATAATAGCAATAACGAAAATGATATATAAGAAATATATATAATATGATAGTCGTCTACTTCCAAGAGATCCTTTCCAAACTATCACACACGACCAGATATATCACCATGATTTAATTCAAATTGTATATATATATATATATATATATATATATATATATATATATAGAGAGAGAGAGAGAGAGAGTTCCCACACACGGGTCAATATTAAAATTAGTTATGATTTAATTACTCGTAGGTATTTGAATAATAATCTTAGATCACTTTTTTTCCGTTCTATATATATAATTGATACTTAAAGGTAAATCATCGTCAAATATTAGTAATGTGTTTAATAAATTATTTTTATTTCTTAATCTTATTACTTACATATAATTTTTCTAATAATTTCTTATTTATAGTTTTTCTACCTTTTATATATATATATATATATATATATATATATATATATATATATATATATATATATATATATATATATGTATGTATGTGTGTGTGTATATAATGTATATAGTATCTACACATATACGAATGTACTACTTATGTGTAAATAATATACAAATATCCGAGATATTATGTATTCTCCTAGTTGTACGTTTCGATTACATTCCTATAATTACATCCATAAACTTTATGTATTAATTGTTATGAAATCCGTTTAAATTTGAATTTTAAATTTATTTATGTATATACTAACGCGTATATAATGTTGTGCGTGGTGGTTTGCGATTACCTTCCACGCGATAATATTAGAATTATTCATATTTTTACTTTAGAATTATTTATACATTTTTATTTCATTGGAATTATTTATATTTTTATTTTATTAGAATTATTTATATTTTTATTTCTCAATGAACACTATATGAGCGCTAGTAATAATATAGTACATTACAAAAACACGCGGGGCAGCATCGTGTCGTGACAACAAAGCGACTACAATCAATTCTCCACCGGGTGTTTGTATCTATCTACGATAACGCCATATTATGATTGCCCTGTACGCTACTTACACTGTATAAAAAATATGCATAGGTAAGTAATCGGTTACCTCCGATACGGAGACGGCACTTAATAGTGATGATATATTAACGCGTGCGCGGATAAATACGGCCCCAACGCGTTAACTTAATTTTCAGACGCACTTTACAAGATTCGAAATTACAAACATCGTTAATTGTACAGTATGTGTGGTATACTAAAACAGATTCACCTGATCATACCGTTTTCGAATGTTCAACTTTTGAACAGATACGAAGTAAATTTAAGATAATCGATGAATATGAAAGATGTTTCAACGTTAATACAACATTGAAACAGGAAGCACTTTTCTATTTACATAAATATATAATTAGGAAGAGACAGCTATAGCGGATAATGAAGAAGAGTCCGTAAGAAGTGAATAGGTGAAATGCTTTGTAAATTAGAATAATAACGCTGTTATGATTTTAAATAGATTAAAGAAATAAAATAAATTATTGAATTAACTTATTAATTATAGCAATATAAGAAATATACTGATTCTTAACACTAGTGACAATACAACCATCTGTAAGTAGATCTTATCGCAATAGGATTGACAATTAATTTTTTTTTTTTTTATTTAAATTTACGTGCCGTGTACCGCAATTATAGCTAGAGGCACGGAACTAAAATAATTACAACAACGGTATTAAATAATTAAAATATTAGATAATTATAACGAAGATATGAACTGTTTACAACAAAGGTATTAAGATAATTATAACAAATGCGTTAATTTGATACATTTTAAAAATTCGAAAACTCTATTAATGATATCCATGTTATCCCTCAGCAAACTTTGCAAGTCGAGCGATGCGATTCCGTACTGTTTTCGGTATTTGTCGTAAATTGGACAGTCTACCAATAGACGCTCGACGGTCAACTGACAACAACATTGTTGGTGGCGTACTTTTTTCTAATAGATGAATATGTGTTAATTTTGTGTGTCCTATCTATTAATTCGAACATAATACTACCTCTTCCATTCTGCTACTACGATGTGACGAGTGCCACTGTTTTGAAGATAATTTTATGGATCGTAGTTTATTCACCGTAGATATTCTCCGCCAGTTACTATTCCATGTCGATTCGAAATGATGCTTTAAGTATTCTTTGAAGTCAACTATCGGTACATGGATATTTAGAAGCGGATGCGAAACGGCTGTTCTTGCTGATACGTCGGCTATTGAATTACCATATATATTGCAGTGTATCCACAAAAGTATTATGTTCTTAGATGTAGTTTGTAACATGAGTTTTATTTCGTTGGCTAATGGATGCAAATTTTCATTATTTAATATAGTTCTTAATGCTGAAAGCGAGTCGGTACATAAAATGAAATTTTTATTTCTGTTGGAATCTGCGTAATTCACTGCGGATCTAATGGCGTATAGTTCTGCTGATAAAACCGAAAAGCAATTTGAAACTACGTTATTATCAACAACTACCGAACAACCTACCCCTGCTGAAGATTTCGATCCATCTGTGTATATAAATTCATATTCTGCATGGTTTTCTTTAATCTCCTTTAACGTTTCTCTGATCTTGTTAACATTTTTTCTATTTATGTTACAGAACGTTAGATTCACTTGCGTGTGCAACTGTGCCCAATGCGGAATAACATAGAGGTTTTCGCGAGATAATATTGGGAGTTCGACGTTATATGCTTGAATGAGTTTGTGCAAACTGGGAAGATCGGTATTTCCTTGAGTAGCCAGCGCCAGTATGGTCAAGTATTGTCTTTTTAATTGCAAGGGCAATTCAGAAGCTTCGCATAAAATACTTATTATTGGTGATGTTCGGAAGGCTCCAGTTGCCAATCTTAGAGCTGTATTTTGGATCGTGTTTAGAGACTTTAATAATGTCGAACTCGCTGTAGTATAAGCAGGGATTCCATAATCCAATTTCGGCCTTATTAGAGTGCGATATATCGTTAATAAGCTATTTCTGCTGGCACCATATGTTGTATGTGATATCGCATTAGATTTAATTTCTTTTGATAGCTGGTCTTTAGTAATTTAATGTGTGTTTTCCATGTAAGTTTACTGTCAAATATCATTCCTAAATATCGCACTTCTTTTGCTGATGGTATTTAGTTGTTGTAAATGTTCAAACGTATTTTATGTTCGCATTTATTTTGTCGGCAAAAGTGTATTGCTGTTGTTTTTTATGTTGAGAAGTACAGGCCATTATTTTGAGATCAGCGTTGTAGTTTGATAATTGTGTCTTGCAGAATTGACTCTCCTAGTTCGATGTCTGTGCACGGAAGCAAAATACAGAAGTCATCCGCGTATAGAAATGATTGTATTGGTTTCTGGACCGTATGTATAATATCATTTATTCCAATATTGAATAGTGTGGGGCTGAGTACTGATCCTTGAGGTACACCATTTTCTAGCTTCTGAGGTTCAGACAAAGAAGGCCCTAACCTTACTTGAAAACTTCGATTCGACAAGAAGTTCGCGATAAATATGCAGAGACGTCCTTTTAACTTCCACGAGAGTAGTGTCGACAATATTTTATTTTTCCATATAGTATCGAAATCTTTATTAAAATCGAAGAAAACAGCTAGCAGATGATGTTTATTAAAGAAAGCTTTTGATATGCATTGCTTTATACGTAAGGTCGGATTAATAGTACTACATTCTGATCGAAAACCATATAGGTTTTTAGTAAGTAGTTTTTGTTTGTCAATTTCCCATAACAGTCGTTAGTTTACAATCTTTTCGAGTATTTTACATAAAATAGACGTAAATCTCTTAGATATTGGTCGGTAGCTGTCCAGTAATGTGGGATTTTTATTAGGTTTTAGTATCGGTACTATGAATGCTGTTTTCCAGTATGATGGAATAACGCCAGTGAACCATACTTATAATTTTTATTTCTGCGCCATTATTATCTTTTATAGAGAATTTGAAAAAAAAAATGATACGTGATATTTCATGTTCCTCGTTAATTAGTCAAAATTATTTGTCGCCCCTATAAATTGCTCTATGCAATGTACATACTTAACGAATAAACATATAATATAGTGACATTTATAACAGGCGTTAAATTTATGACACGAAAATTGTACTATCTATCTCTATCCATCTATTTGTATGCCTTTCTATCTGTCCATCTGTAGGTCTCTTCATTTATTAATTCAATATGTATTACCGAGATAGCAATACAGATATATTTTTATATATATATATATTTATTTATTTATTTGAGCACACAATTTAACATACATAAATTCGTGAAAATGTAAATAATCAAAATGTAGCCTATATACTTAAATTATATTACGAAGTAATACAAGAATCGGTTATACTAATACTAGAATATAATCAACTAGTAGAGTATGCTAAAAAATTAGCTTAGGGTTACTAGAGTAGCGATTACGTATACACAAGTTTAATTTTAAATAATTCAGAAATGAAAACAGGAAATCGCTGTAATAATATAATTTCGTTTAATTCAACGTCAATCCTATACAACCGTCGCAGGTGAGCTTATACTTACTGCTCGTCTATATTACATGTTGAACGTTTTCACCTTCATCCCGTTCGCAATTACATATACTATCGTTAATAATTTTTAATTTATTTAGATAGTAGCCGATAGAACCATAGTAAGTATCTGAGTAGTGTGGTAGTTTACAGTAAGTATCTGAGTAGTGTGGTAGTTTACGTTAATGGTTTTATTTTTAAAACGTTCTATTATGAAAGAACTTATTCATTAATTTGTCATTTATTAAAGTATAATATCGTATTTTAAAAATCTGTAAATTAATTTTTTTGAAAACATCTTTACCGATATTTCCATTATTTACTTTTTTAACATTACGGATTAAAGATTTTTTTCTTTTTAAATATGAAGTACAATAGGTAAGATCCGTGCTACAGTATGTATCGCAATATTAGATAGTTACCTATGAAGAGGTTGTATCAATTTGAAATTTTATTTACGTTACCTACTTGCCGTTTAGTCAGTGGACTATAGGAATTTAACTCCCTAACTTATCACCTCTGGGTAAATCGTAAAGACTCTATTTCATCTTTTATAGATTAGGATTCGTCATATTTCATTCCACATGATTAATTTTGTAAATACGATTTGCCTACATCTAATAAGTAACGCTATTAAACACAATTTTTATTTGCTGTCGTTTTCTTATTTGCTTTTGTTTTTATTTAATGTAAACTTTTCGTGTTTTAATATCGTGTATTAACGTAAATTTACTCGTCATCCATGTTGAATATCGCTAGTTGTAGATTATTATCTTAGATTTATAGTTTAATCCCCACGGTTTACCACTGAGAAAGTTAAAGATGTAATAAAACTCGTTGATATTATTATTATTTATGTATTCTATATGTTTAGGCGCTTTAAAGTATTGTCTATAATGAAACCTAATTATTTAATATTATTAATCTTAATATTATCGTATAAAATTTGGTAAAAGTTTTTATCACGACCGGATATCATCATGATTTGGAATTAACCTCGAAATTAGATATATATATATATATATATATATATATATATATATATATATATATATATATATTGATTTCCCACGCACTGTTCATCGTTAAAATTAATTAGGGATTTAAATAATAAACCTAGATGGGTTTCGCCGTTCTATTTATCGTCGTAAATTATTTCCGTCTATCTTCAAAATAATCCATTATTAAATAAGATAATTAATCGTGAAAACGACGAAAAAGATGTTTTTAGATGTAAAGCATTACTTATTAGATATATACATTATTAAAATTGTTATGAATCCTTATCTACAAGAGATAAGGTCCTTACACCGTGAGGTGATAAGTTAGGAGTTAGATTCCTATAGTCAACTGACTAAAATCAAGTACGTAACTGTAAATTCTAATTGTCGCAAATTTCTTAATGATACAACCTCTTCATATGTAACTGCATTTAATATTGCGATACAGACCATAGCACGGATCTTACCTATTGATCTTCATATTTTAAAAAATACATATTTAATCTTTAACATCGAAAAAATAAATAATGGTAATAATATAAGTATATGTATATATAAATATACAAATTTCAATTTTTTTTTCATTAATTTGTTGATATATATATATATATATATATATATATATATATATATATATATATATATATATATATATATATATATATACAAATGCATTCCGATTAAGTTTAGAAATATGATCCTGAAAATAAGGGTTAAGTATACGCGCGCGCTGATTTTAATGTAATTTAAAATAAAAATCTCGATAAATGAATGAAAAAAAAATTTAAAGTCGTATATTTATATACACAGATACTTATATACGTAACAAATAACGAAATATAAAATTATATTGAGCGTAAACTCAGGACCATTCACCTAATAGGAGGTGTACGGGATGTACAAGCCACAATGCGTTCAGTATGCGTGTGGATACATATATATATTTATATTATCACCCGATTTTGTTATTATTATGGTATTGTTAATATGGTCGCATAAGACATTGATATAAATCGGATCGTTTAAAGAGGTGATATCAAATCGTTTTTAAAGTATTTTCCATTAAAAAAGAAATATGGTGTAAATAAATTGCCGGATTATCGCGTAAATTTATATATATATGTATATATATATATATATATATAATTTTGTTTTTTGTAATTTCTTAACGAAAATTGATATATTTCCGGTTTAAATTTTCTTAACGCGAGGTGGTATTGGTGGTCGTCGTGTTCGAAAATTAATTTAAATTTCGACCCCCCCCCGGATTGATTTTAAAATAACGTCGAATTTTGCGTGACTATCGATTTTATTTCGATTATGATTATCGATATTAGTTCGAAATTATTATTGTCTGGGACGATTGCGTGTCTTAATATAAGTTCGTGTTATTTTGTATTTTCCTTATAATAAGCGACTGCCCTCGTGATCATTTTACATCCGATTCCATCATTATTATTATTATTATTATTGTTGTTGTAATTGTGATTATTGCGATTATTATTATTTCTACGGAAAAATAAATAATTCATCGATTTTCGAAATTGTCCTGTTTACCATCGGCAAACTAGGCGACTTTTAAATTCTCGTCACCATAACCACCATCGACCGATGTTACGTATTTCTATTTCTCCATTGTACGGAATACGTTACTATAAAAAAAAAAAAAAAAAATTATTCTCATTAGATTATATGGAAATTAAAGTAAATGTTGTTCGCTTTTATTTTTTTACCATTTTTATTTTCAATTCGTAAAATGAAAATAATAATAAATAATAAAAAAGACTCGGTTATTATTTATCGAGGGTAATTCGAAAATGATTTTCTAACGATGCAACGAGACTATTCCGAATCGCCGATCGCTATACGAAATAGAAACGAAATTCGAGTTAACGTGGAAGTACATCGGACGATGGATCGTAACGATAATAGTCGTCCGATTAACGATAGTAACGACGAGGTTGGTAATGAACGAACGATATCGGTCGAAAATGATCCGGTTCCGTATACGGAAAATGATTCGGTTCTAAGTCATATACAATCCGAAATAACTGAAAGTTTTAATTTCATAGACCGTATGTACGTAACCGAAAAACAACCGGATGAAGAAAACGATGACTACCACCACGGTATTAATCCGATTAATTCGTCTACCGGCGACCACAGGTTAATTTTATAAAATGTATTTCCCGGTATTAGTATTATTATTATTTTTATTAATTCTATCACTGATAATTTAGATTTATAGAAATAATCGATCCACCCTGAATATTGTATGCGACTGGATGGATAAATGAAGACTAAAAAAATAACACAAAAAAAATGTAGTGAACAAAAAATTTTTATTTATTCTCGTCTCAATTTTGGATTAATAATATATGTGCGTATATATATATATATATATATATATATATATATATATATATATATATATATATGTATAAATACATTTACATATATAATATGCGTATATACTTGTACAGGTATTTGTTTGCATTTGTGTTAATTACATATATATTATATGTGCGACTGTGCGTGTATATATGTATCCATACTATATATCAGTGGCGGCTCGTGACAAGTTAATCTGGGAGGCTCTAATATAAAACTATAATAATTTATAAAATGTAATGACATAAATATCTATTTTTAGCTACTTCTTCATTATGTTTAATAATGTTTAACCTATAAGCAGAATCTAATTTAAGCGCAATATTTACAGAACCCATTAAACCTAGTTCCATACAACAATTCATGTGACGAGCTGATAGTTCATGCTTTTTTGCTCTTTGATTTAAATGTTTTAGATCATTAAATCCTAATCGTGCCCATGTCATGTCACTTCCATCTTTAAAAAAAAGTACACAAGGAAAACAGAAAAAGCGATTAATTACCTCACATCCGCATATCCATTTGAATTTTTTGTAAATTTCTTTAGAAAAATGTCTTATAAAAGTACATATACCTACTTTATCTTATTGATTAAAATTTAATATGGGTGTGAGTCTCCCTAGTTTCTTAATTCTAACCTTTCCTGATAATGGAAGCATTTTAAAATATTACTAATTTTATTATCCATCATTATGTTTTAAAAATCAACGTTTAACAATAATTAAATTTAAACGTTTAATTAGATAAATAAAAAATATTACACGTTGAAAAATTACTATAAAATAAGTGTCGGCGAAAGCAGTGCTTGCGTTCGGTTAAGTAACAAAATCGATATTGTAAAATGGATTATTTAAAGAAGAGGAAGAAGGATAAAAAAAATCGCGTGTGAAATAGTCGAGGGCTCACTTATCTAGAGCCCCCAGACTCCTTTAAGTTACGCTCGGGAAACTTCGGTTCTCTTCGTTTTTCGCATGTATTCTATATACCGTGTGAGGGCTCAATTCTGAATAGCCCACGTACTGTATTATATTGGTTGTTATTATCACGTGATCGTAATATCAGCTATCGACAACGTTGACGCGAGTCGATTGCATAGTTCCAGTACAGTTAAAAATCCCACGATTGTTAGCCGGTGTTTTAGCTGTTCGTTTAAGGAATCCGCGCAAAAAACGCATATTTTGCATTCTTTTTTAAAATGGATTCTTACAAAAAAATTATTTTAAAATTAAAAGTTTTATTCCGTATACGGATTTTTTTTAAGTCATTAAATAATATGCATTTCTTAAAATCTCGCACAGGGAGGCTCGCGCCCTTGAGCCCCCCTGGAGGAGCCGCCCCTGCTATATATATATATATATCATGGGAGGCAATAGCAAACCACAAATCGTGACAACAAAGCGATTACAATCAATTCTCCCGGGAGTGTGTCTATCTATGCCAGCGCCATATTATAATTTCCTTGTACGCTACTTACACTGTACAACAAAATATGTATAGTAAGTAGTTGCCTGCCTCCGATACGGAGACGGCAATGATGATATATTATGTACAATATTATATATGTTATATGTAAATTATATATTATATGTATACGTACTTGCACAGGTGTTTGTTTACATCTGAGTATATACACACACATGTATATATATATATATATATATATGTATATCAGGAGGAGTTCCCTATGTATAACTACAGACGAGGTTATCAGATATATCATCCATCGTGTTTTTAGAGGGAACTCGTATAATTTTGTATTACAATTATATCATATGCTTAGTGCTTAATTGTTTAAATAAATTTTAAACGATATGTTACTTAAAACATATCTTATTTCGTGCAATATTACATATACACGTAAAAATGCAATTATTTGTCTAACGATCGAATTTTGGTTGGTGCATTATGGGGAAATGACATTATCGGTTATGTGATTCTTTGTATCAACTTCTCAGGATTTACTCGAATTTCTTCTTAATTATCTATATTAATGTTTTAGAACAAACGTTACAATTGTAATATACTGATTACTTTTCAAACTTTTTTTATTTTGAGCTAACCATCGGCTTATTTTTCTTGAATCACTAGCACCACGACTTTAACTAGCATTCAGACCAGCACTAGCACTAAGACTAAATCTATATACTCGATCAACCGTCTTCAGGCTTTTATTATGGATGCGTGCATTATCTTGGGCTTTCGCTTAATCGGATTTTTGCAATTTTTCAAGTGCTCTACGTAGGCACCATTCTAACTCACTTCTACGACAAGGTTTAACGAATTGTCTACTAAATTTCCGACATATCCACGCGCACATATATGATGCACATCGTTTATAGCACATTCCCAAACATTTTATAAGTAAAATTAAAGCTTTAATAGTGAATTATCATATAAAAATTCTTAAGAAGAAGTAGTAATTTTATACATATATATAAATTATTAGGAGTAGGATACATATGACGATCGTCAATATATATATATATATATATATATATATATATATATATATATATATATATACGTATATATGATTAGTATATAAATGCATAACATGTAGAAATTATCAATTTATCCCGAGTTATTTTATAGTTGGTCCGGTTAAATTACGAACGCTGTAAAAGATACCTGAACAAACCTATAGTAAAGAAAAAGAAAATGTAAAACGGTTTTAGTCTTCACCAGTGTTTTTATATATGTATATATAAACGTAAAGTTCCATCAATTGATTGTTAGTGGGGGATGTCAGTTGACGTTCCTCATTATGCTAAAGATTGATTGTGGACCAGCCTAAGGACGTATCCTACTTTACTTCCTTAGCAAGCTGGTATTTATTTAACACGACCTTTTGGATGGGTCTTTGAATCGACTAGGTTTTTTTTACCATAAAAAATTCTGGTCTCCGATGAGATTTGAACTTATGTCACGCTAACAGAATTCAAAAGCGTTAATATTATGTGGCGGGGGTCTATACACACACACACTTACATATATATATATATATATATATATATATATATATATATATATATATTTACATGTATATTTATATACATAATTATGTAATGTATATTTATTTATTTTTCTTCTACATCGTGATCCAATTCGTGACGTCTAGACCTGAACTTTGTTTGATGATCTATTTTTCACCTTAGAATATGAACGATTTACCTGCCTGCCTTATTTTGTTCTATTTACTTTACGCTACATAGAAGCAGTTTTTTCAGTCCATTAATGACAATTATATGACTAAAAAACGATAACATCCGTTTCTAGTTAAAAGCGCTGACCGTTCCTTATTACGTTCCAACGGAGCGGACTTATCCGCAGTTCATGGAATGCGTAGTAGCTTACAATAGTCTTTTTTCAAAGGTACAGCTTTACCTTTACGATAACAAATTAATAGTCTGATAGTCCATATTACGCAAATATATGACCAGATGTCGAAAATACTACAATAGTTTTCGACAGCCTTAATTTTGCGTGTTTCCGATATTTTATCATTTCTTCTTGATTTTTTATCAATTTTTTTATTCTCCGACTTGTCAAATCAATTCCTTTTATTTCAATTTCCAGACATAATTATCGGATCTTTATTAAATATTAGGGAAAAGAGAATTTCGATCTAATTTATTCTCGTTTTGCTATTGTTATATATTCGGATTCGTTCAACGATTGATCTTTCTTAGCAACGATCGTCGTCAGGTGGTTTTTATCTTTCTTTTAGCTTTTTTTTTTTTTTCGACCTTTAGTTGATCTATTTTAAATCTTTGAATACGGGGGCGTGGCTGAGATATGTCTCGTATTTTAAAAATTCTAGCGCTCTCTCTCTAATCTAGTTAGCGAAACCATTCCGGTAAACAGGAACCGTGTAATTAGTAGATCAACACGGCTGATTGGACGGTTATGACGCGAGCGTTTGTAATAGAGCAGTTTTTCGAAATAGTATTCGTACTCAGTTTGAAAAAGTACATATTTTACTTTTATGGCCGGACTGATCAGTGTGTTGAAAAATGCTGCCGCATCTTCGAAACCGATTAAAACCTTGGCGAACATGAAACGTATGCGCCAAGTTGTACAGTCAAGTCGAAATTGTTCAGCGCGAATGGACGCAAAAAACTTAAATTTTTCAGATAAAATCGTAATCCATACAAGATGATTACATTCAACAGTTCATAGCCGACGATTGCGCTGCAAAAGTAAGATCAATATATAAAAAAATTGAGCGAATGAAATCCGTTTGTGACTCCTTTTTGTGTGAAGATATTTAAAATCGAAAGTGCCCGAAAACGGACCTCGAAATCTGTAGAAATTGAAAATGGAGATTCAGTAGGTATTGTCAAAATTTTCGAAAATCTCATTTTCAGACATTGTTAATTGTACTGAAAAATGAAGATTATAATTGAATTGACGCTATTTTTTACGCAGTGTCGAAATTTCTTCCTTCTTTCCAACGTGATCAGCACCGTTTTCCTAACTTAACTTGAGGGTGCTATAATTTTTTGAAATAAAATACACATCTCTGCCGTATCCTGTATTATATATAGTATTATATATATATATATGTATATATATATATATATATATATATATAATAATCGACATACGCCCTACGCCTCTGTACACCTGCAGTTGGATTTCTATTTTTACGCGTCTTATTATTTATATAATACAAATATCAAGCGTTTCGACGTGCTGTAAGTTAATATCTACAGTCACTCAGTGCTATAAATGTTGTGTTAGTCTAAGAAACAGACGACTGTTGTATTCCAGTCATTAGTCACATATTCGTGATTTGTTCTCGTCTTTATTTTCTTGGTATAAAAAGCATGCTTGTAACTTTTTCCAAGTGTTACGGAGTTTAATAAGTTGATTTCGGACGATACGTGGTAAAATATTGTTAGCAAGATCCGTGTAATTGTACGGTAATTCTCATATTCATTTTGGCGAATACGTTCTTACTATTTCGGGCTAATCCGTTGGGCATTCCCGGGTTTCAAATATACTTACACGTATATACAGTATATATGTATAGCTGTGTTGTGTTCGTATTTTTGTATATATATCCATCGTATCATCGTTAGTCCTTTAGCTAATAAAATTGCCATCTGTTTCATTTGTTCCCACGAAAATATTTCCATATTGCGTAATCTGTAAACGATGAAAATATTAAGAACTATCCTTAATAAATACGGTAATATCGTCAAAATTTCACAATATGGGGGATTATTAGCACGGTGACAGTACGAATGTTATTATCTGTATTAATTTATTATTACTATTGTAAATTGCTATTAATGTTTTTATTATTATTCGACTATGATTTGATATTATTTTTTCAACGCTGGACTCCCTGAGGTCGTGAGAAAATTCAAGCGGAATAACCCTAAAGATAGGAGACGTAAATTAATTTTAACCGCTTAATATCGTCCGTTGAATGTAGTTATGGTAAAATTTTTTACGAAAATTTCCATCGATAATTTTGATATAATTGAAACAGTTTTGGTAATTTCTGTTTTCACTATCCACGCCGATTGTTGGTTAACGAAATTGTAACAATTTTTAGAATATCCCGTTTAATAAGGCGTTGTTTTCGCCTAATAAGATTTTCCAATTTTAAATAACGAACAAATAAAAACGTATCTGTCAAAGCTTCTTTTTGTGGACAATATTGTTTACTGTATATAAACCACTAATTTGTTCTCACACAGAGACACGCGTATTCACGCTTGCGTATATATATATATATATAATATATAAATCACATATAACGCATATGTGTTGGTATGCATATACGTGAGAATCGGCGAGTAAATACATACACATTGTTGATTAATATATATATATATATATATATATATATATATATATATATATATATATATATATATATATATTTACATATAAGGCTTCTGTTTATTAAACGTATTATCTTGGTCAGATTTACAAATATTTAATGAAGATTTAAAGGATGTAATTTTCTGTAGGTATCGTCCCCTGCTGAGTATATATTACAATGGCTACCAATTACTAGGATGCGACCTCGTGACACATTGACGTTTGAAGAATCAATGATATTTTTACGTAACAAAAATATTTTTTTTTTCTTGGATTATTCATTACGCATTCTATTAAACTTTCAAATTATTGCCAACTCTAGGGAAATATTAGATTTCTATTCTTTTACCGTTTTTTATACGTTTGTCACTATAGTCGTTTACGGTTTTATCCAATATATTTATTCGGATTACGTTTCTAGTTATTTCGGCGCTATGTCCGACATTTATTCCTCCCATTTAGGGTTAAGGATGAAATTGTAATTGGGCACCCAATCCAATCAAATTTAATTAATTATTAATATCTTCAAATATTCGGAAAAACCAAATTAATTTAATTTAGTTAATTATTAATATCTTAAAAATATTATTAAAAACCCGAGTTAATTAAATTTAGTTAATTATTATATCTTAAATAATAGAACAGCTATAATTATTCCGTCGAATTTAATTACCTTACGCATTTCTTAATCCAAGCGACAAAATAAAGACGTCGTGAAAGTTTTTTATAGATTGCTTCGAGTTTTCTACACACTTCTCCGCTGTTGTTACGTAGATCGAGATATTGTTCTTTTTTTAATGGTTATAATTGATAATAAAATTGAAGACACGAATTATACGCTACACCCTCAACATACAATACATAGTGTGTCCGACTGTAAAGTGTTCTATTGGCTGAGATATCAGTTGCTGGAAATTCTGGAACGGAAAAGCATCAGAGCGAATTTCGTTGTCTCAGAAGAATTGATTGAAAAATAAATATATTCAAACCAATTATAGCGATCGGTTGAGTAAACGATCGCTAAGAACAAATGTTGTGTATAAGAAATTAATTAATTCAGTTTAACATTTAAAGCGGAAAAGACCAATTCAGTCAGTCGAAGCTGTTATAGAAACGGATTAAATAAGTAATTTAAAAAATTAAATAAAATAAAAATACCCTCTTTCCATATTACTACATATATATATATACATATATATGTATGTATGTATATATCAAATTGAAAATAACCTAAAAGAAGATCATTTCGGTTTTTCTGAGGGGAAACAAAAGCGCAATAGAAGCTATACTTTTTCTACGTTTGATACTTGAAAAAGCGTTTGAAGTAGGAGAAAAGGTTTATATAGCTTTTGTAGACAATAAAGAAAGCTTTAGACTATGTAGATTGGAATATACTATTTAACTCCTTAAAGAAACAAGGTATGAGCTACAGAGATCGACGACTCCTGTTTGAAATCTACAGAAACCAAATCAGTAATCATAGGTGAACAGAATGCAAAGATAGGCCGATGAGTACATCAAGGTTGTAACCTTTCTCCGTTACTTTTTAACAATTATATTGAAGAAGCAACAATGGATACTAATCGGTAAATTATATAGCACAGATTCGCCGATGATATAGCAATAATAGCAGAAACGGAAAATGGGCTACAAGAATGCTTAAATGCGCTAAGCAAAGCGATACAACAAAAATGTAAAATGAAAATAAATACTGCGAAAACTGAAGTGATGGTATCTTCAAAAAACGAAAATCAAAAATTAAATATTGTCTGAAACCAACAGAGCTTAGATTAAGTAATGGAGTTCCCCTACTTAGGAAGCATGATATCCTTAAAAGGATAGAAGTATGAAAGATATAAAATAGCCCTTAGCGAAAAACGCGTTTATGAAAATACCTTTCCTTTATTAAAAAATTATATAACAGTTAATAGCGGGAAACAATTTGTTAAAAGCTTTATCTTATGGCGTTGAATGGATGGGAGATATGGACTGTTTTAAAAAGAGATGACTATAAGCTCAGAGCGCTCGAAATGTGGTGCTTGCGTTGATTGTTAAGAATACCAACGAAGTTTAATAAACGAACGACGCGAAATAGAAAATACGATAAAAAAGAGAAGAATTGAAATGGTCGGGGGGCACTTCATCAGACATTCGGAATAGATGACAACACAGGTTGAAGGAATGACGAACTAGATATATGAACCAAATAATGTCGTTATGAAAGCACGAACATGCTCCCGTAGAAGGATCTAATGTGCTATATGATACTTACCCATCAACCGCAAGGTGAAGAAGATATATATATGTATATATATAATCAAAACAATCTATTTGATTCCAGCATGGCTCAAATAATCATGTAAACAGTGAAACTAGTAGACTGTTTTGAATATATATATCTTCTTCTTCATCGTAGGCTCGATCCGAGCATCGTGATACTATGAAACCTTGATTTTAACTGCGTCCGCCATATGTTTCGGTCCTCTGCATATCGAACCGCTTGCTGGAATGATGTAATGTTTAGCAATTCTTTGATTCCATCCGTATATCGTGTAGGCGTTCTTCCTTGTTTTCGCCGACCTTCGACCATACCCTCCAAAATTAACTTTCCCAAACTATTTTGACGTATGATGTGACCGAAGTAAGTTACTATTCGCTGCTTTACTACATCTCGCAGTCGTATTTTTGGACAGATTTCCTTTAACACCGACAGGTTTGTTCTCTTTTCGGTCCAGGGAATCCGCAGCATCCTTCTCCAACAGAACATTTCAAAAGCATCTATTCGCCGGACATTCATTTTTTTTAAAGTCCAACATTCCGATGCATACAGAAAAACCGAAAAGACTAAGGTGTCCATGAGGCGAATTTTTGTATTCTTCTTTATGTCGTGGCTCTTCCATACTCTTGTTAGTTGAGCCAATGCATTTTTTGCAGTTCCTATTCTTCTTTTAATTTCATCGGTCGATCCTCCATCTTTTGTAATTACTGAACCTAAGTATACGAATTTATGAACTACCTGGAAGTCATGCCATTGCTGGATGTTATCAAAGTTGTTTCGATTAATCATCATTATTTTAGTTTTGTCTTTATTTATTGTTAAGCCTGCAGCTTTGCTTATGGTTTCCAATTTCCGGAGTAAAACCTGTAGATTCTCTTCAGTTGAGGCAAATATGGCAGTATTGTCAGCGTATCGTAAGTTGTTAATGCATGTTCCTCCTATTTTAACTCCATCTTTCCATCCATTCATGCTCTCTTTGATTATCCATTCACTGTATATGTTAAATAAAATAGGACTTAGTATGCATCCCTGACGTACTCCTTTTTCAGGCTGAAATTTCTCAGATAGCTTGTTATTTATTTTCACTATTCCGCTTGTTTTTATATAGTGATTTAATTAATTATATATATATATATATATATATATATATATATATATATATATATATATATATGTACGGTATAAACATTAAATTACGTGAACAGTTGTTTTCATATTCGTGTAGTATTGTATTCTGGAATCATACCTGACTAACCGCAGTTCAGAATTAGGTATGAGGAAACGACGTCTGACTCGAAAAACATATCGTCAGGAATACTACAAGGTAGTGCCTTAGGGCCTAACCTTTATCTCCCTTACACAGCCGATATCCCAAAAAACTATCTTTATGTTTAGTCAGTCAAGTAGGTAGGGATGCACATCGATTCGCGTCTAAATTGGAAGCATCACGACCGGCGGAAAATGTTTGGAAATATAAACAAAAATGAGAAATATTTATTGGCTAATAGGAAAGAACTCGACGCTGTCTATTGAAAATAAACGACTTTTGTATATGGACATTGTGAAAGCTATTTGAATAAATGGAATGCAATTGTGAGGTTGTACTGGTATTTCCAATATAGATTCTATACAAAGACGTCAAAATGTTGCACTTCGCACGATCATCCGCAAACGAAGGAACGGAGCAAATATTTATAATCACTTCGTCGAAATAAATATAACTTTAATCTAACGAAATACACCATTTTCAAATTAAACGATTGGGAACAACGTTCTAAGCGATAAATATCGATATATTTCAATACAAAATTCTATAAATCATGAAGGATTTATCTGTACATAAACATAATATAAATAAATTTATAAGTAAATAATGCTATCAACTAACTTTCGTTCAGTTCATGTACATACATAAATATACTACATCGATCGTGATATAACGAACATACAAGAATATATATATATATATATATATATATATATATATATATATATATATATATATATATATATATAAAGGAATTAAAATCACTAAATTGGTTATTTTTTTTGTAAGAAATTAGTGATTTAAAATCATTTTTGTTGTTTATTTTTTTAAAAAATCACTACATTCCAAACTTTTTAAAAAATATATATTACACAATGCACATATACATACACTAAAACGGATGTTGAAAATTGCCAAGAAGAGAAACAGGGAGTTAGACCGCTAAACCGTTGGTGTGATGACTTAAAACGAGTCGTAGAGAAAAATTAGAGAGGAATAACTCGGAATCGTAATAACTGCGAACAATTGGGAAAAGCCTACTGATATAAGATGAAGATAAAGATGATATACAAAAAATTAACTACTTTGTTAAAATATATATAATCCAGATCAAAAGCAGAAACACGCAATATAAAATACGTATAATAAATAAACAAAATAGGGATGACTTGTGTCCGGTATGATGTAGACAAATAAAACTTATTCGATGAACTTTCAACAATTCGGAAAAATGAAAACGCATTAATTATTAAATAGATAACATAATAAGCTATTTAGGATAAATAATTTAAGCACGTGTTAGTTCCGTTATAAGTGTTACAACATACACGCTTACACGCACAGCTATATTTTTCTGAGCATACAATTATACGCGTAAATAATAATAATAATAATAATAATAATAATAATAATAGTAATAATAATGTAAACATGTACATACCAAAAGTGTCAAATGAAAAAAAATTATAGAAGGTTTAGTGTCACAAAAAGCTCACGAAATTGATGAAATCCGTATAAAAGACGTAAAATAAAACATTATAGAAAGAATTACTACGGTAATAGCTAGGCTAATAAATCAAACATTAGAGGAATGTGTGATTCCAACAAACTTGAAGATAACATTCGTGTACGAAAAAAACGAAACCATAAAGTTTACAGTAATTATAGACCGATTGCGGTAAACACGATAATAGCTAAAATAATGGAAAAATATGTCGCGCAACAATTAGCTACTTAGAAGAAAATAACATCATCGATAAAGTGCAGTATGGGTTTTAAAGAAAGAAATCAGCAGGCATTGCGCGGTTTTTCCTGAGGAGGTACGGATAAAGTTTGAAACGGAAAATAGAGTGTCGGTGACATTCGTAGATCTCACAAAAGCATTCGATACGGTCATTCGTGATAAGCTGCTAGCAAGGATTGAAGAAATCGGTATAAAGGATAGTGTCAAAGCATGGTTCGAAAGTTATCTAAAGGACAGGAAAACAGTAGTTAGTATAAATAATATACGAGGTGCATATATGCCAATGAATATTTCCGCATGGTAGTAATCTAGCACCGTTATTGTTTATTATATACATAAACGGTCACAAAAGAAGTTGACTAAAAGCAAGGTTTTCGTTTTTGCCGACAAGATATTGCTATAATGACAGTTTATATAAATACGGATTTACTAGAAGTAAGTAGATGGGCTCACGACCTTAATCTTACAGTTAATACAACAAAAAACGAAAAGTATGCCGCGGAAATTGACGAGTAATAATGTATATAAGGCAAAAATTAAAATGCACACTAACAAGCGCGCACATTACTGGTCGGACAACAATAGATGTTCAAATTTGGCTCGTAACATAATAGAACTGGTAAGTGAATATAAATATGTAGGTGTAACGATAGATCGAGATGGAACATACAAATACAAAAAGTGGAAAATAAATTGAAATCAATAATACCTACGCTACATGCATTTTAAGAAATTATGTAGATCAAGAGACAATGAGGATGGTATATACTTCGCGTTAGTCGAATCCAGACTAAGATATGGCATACAATCATTGGGATCGGCGTCTAAATATTACACCGGAAAAATTGATCGATTGTAAAGAAAAAGTTCGAACCTAATAAACGAGTATAAATGTAGAAATCAGAACGAACCGTTAAACGATCATCGTAATGTATTAAATATAGCGGGACTACTGTATTTGTTTACCGAAGTTTACGACTATTTTCAGTAAAAAATCAAAGTATCGATTTAAACGAAAACACGCGGATAAAATATAAACTAAGGAAAACGAACGTGTATGTTCGGTAACACGGTCGAGGTTTGGTGAACAAACTAATAAATACGCGATGACGAAATTGTTAAAGGTAATATAGCGAGAGAAATATCGAAAGAAAAAAAGATTGGGAAACTAAAACAGCAGCTAATAAAAGAGTGATTACAAGATATGGGAATAATATAAACAGAATAATGAGAGATAGAAGATTGTAACTGTATATAAAGTATAGTAAAAAAAAAAACAATTTATAATGAATTCGAAGTGGTGCGACAAGTGATGGCGATAAGTTAATATATAAATGAGGTAATGACAATATGGTAAATAAAAATGGTTACTGCGAGAGTGTGGATGAAAGTGTAATTGGGAAAATACTATAACTGTAACTTTTTGTGTATATGTGGGTATGTAAGTCTTATTTAAAAGTAACTATATTTGTATGTAATAATACTTTAGATGTACATATTGTAAAATGGTGTAAATCCGTCGACAAGCTTGACGGAACATATATTTTCTAAGTAAAGAATGGGGCGAGAGTGCGAGGTGTGATTGGGTTTATTTCTTGTATTTTTATTTTATAATAAATATACGCTTTTGAAAAATAATAATAATAATAATAATAATATAATAAGCTTTTTCGAATCGATTCAAAAATGAGAATTGAAAAATTCGATCTATTTAATTAATTAATAAGAAATAATTGTAAACTGAAAAAAAAATTAATGAAAAATAAATAATTACGAATTTAAACGATTTTTCGAAACTAATTTACGATGACGTATTTTTACTGCTCTACACGTAGATATATTATTCGTGCAATGCTGTATGTAGGGACAATCGTAGATTAACTTTCGAAGAATTATCCCTGACCTCGGCTCGCGAAGAAGATTAACAGACAAGATAATCTTTCAGAGATATTTAAATACACAACATTAATAACAGGCCAACATCGTTTAATAACGATAAGAGACGAATGTGGTAAGTTAATAACGGCATTGATAATAATAACGATAATCGTCATCATTATCATCATCATAATTTGACCTCTAACCAAGTCGTTGATTATTTATCTCCGGCCGAGAAATATCTCCTGTTTCTGTTTTCTCCTTGCACGGTTGAAGTGTGTCACCCTTTTGTCTATTCTCTGCCTATTTTTTATAAATGTATCTAAAAATCGAAAATTATTACATCAGCCGTAAGATGTGTGGTGCGATACAAAAGTTCGTTAGATTAAATTTTGATTTCGATTTTTGTTACATTGTTACAGGCGTAACATTTCGAACGTAGTTTTTGTCGTATCAAACGGTTTATTTTCATCCGAATAGTTTAGTTTTATATTTTATTTACTTTAATTTAATAACTCCAGCTCTGAGGGGGCGATAATATATATCGTAAAGATTACCACCGCCGTAAATAACTATTTCGTATCGATGTGATAGATCTCGATTGCAAGTAAATATAGACAAGCGGGACAATTTGGTTAGCAAGAAATCCTCTAACGATCGTAGACTCGGTGTAGTAATAAAATAAACGCATCGATGTGAACGAAATAAAAAAATATATATCGACTTCGCGATAATTTTGTTCTAATTCCTGTCGTTGATTATCAACAATGAAAAGTCAATCGGATTAGCCACGACACGCGGTACGACTTATCGAATTGATGGAAATTTGAGAAGAAAAAACCCAGGCCAGTTTTTAAAGGTTTACGAAATGTTTAGCCCTCTCGATTGCGAGTTATATAAAATTTGGTCGCTTACTGTGAGAATTAGTCGCTTTCGAAATACGAACGCAAAATGCGGAAGATTAGCTTGCCGTTTGGACCGAATAACTAACGATTACCTAATTTGCAGACTGGTTATGAATAATGAGTTACCTACTCAGTATAAGAATCCGTTTGAACCCCAACTAATACGAAATTAATCTGAAAAAACACCCTGAATGACGGGCTCACAACGACTAAGATGTATATGTGAATGGTAGTATACAGAACAAAAGTTACGACGTTGATTGCATATCATCATACCCCATAGACGTTAAAAAAATGGTGTGAATGGGATATATATATATATATATATATATATATATATATAAAATATATATATATAGAGAGAGAGAGTGTGTGTATGTGAAAGACAGTTACATTATATAGTTAAAGCTCGTGGTATTAGACGATAACGATATATGTGGACGTGCACACAAATAAATATACGTATGCGTATATATATATATATATATATATATATATATATATATATATATATATATATATATATATATAATATATGTGCATGAGGGTATATGTGTTTATTTGAATTTAATACGCTGCAACTAAATGAAAGACGAACAGCCGATATGAAAGAAATGTTTTTAAAAATATTGCCTGAATAGTTAATTAATATTTATCTGAATTCGATGGAGCAGTCGCATATTTTCGAAAAATTTATCATCAATAATAACTATTATTTTTTAACGAGTGAATTGCAATTCCTCGATTAAAAATTTATATTTGCTAAATGTTTGAATAAAGTAATAATAATTAGGTCGAGCGTAGCAAGTTCTACGCTATGCAATACATTTTTGTCCTCTGGTCTGTACAAAAAACTATTACACTTATATATTTTGAAATTTAACATAGTAATCTAAAGTCATATCTAGATGTGCTATCTCCGGTATATTATTTTTTTAAACTAAACATTTGTATAACAAATAAATACGTGACAATAATCGTTTACATTGTCTACTAACGCTAAACATTCATAGAACAAATAATATCGGTGTATACTATTATGTCCAACCCGGGTATTTGTTTATGTTATTCACATATCGTTTCATATTGAGTATTGAATTCTTGCTGAAAATTTTTTACGTTACTTCGTATCGGATATTAAATTCTTACTGGTAACCTTATTTACAAAATTGCTAAAGTTGTTTATAATTGAGTATAGTAGTTTTTGAAGAAAAAAAAAAGAGAAGTAGTTGATTGAAATGAAAGATTTAAAGAAGTATTGAATTTTTCCTTACAGCTTACAAAATTGCTCAACCCTTTTATAGAAGTTTAAAGTGTGAGAATTAACAATTTTATGTATGAAACGGCATAAATTACATATTTTATTGAAATATTTAGGAAATGTATGTATGTCGCGGTGGCATAATTGCTCGACTATCGGCGGTCGAGGATTCGAAACCAACTAGCAACATAGAAAGTTTTTCATCATTACGTAATTCTTAATTATCACCGCAGAAGGCAATGACACCACCACACTCGGTATAACATTATACGCGCGTGTATCTGCGTCGCATATAAATAGAGTCTTAAATGTACAATAACTAGTCACGACGTTCGGCAACGAACAATAAGACGACGATGACGATGATGTTATTATAAATACATTCAATTAATTATGAATGTTTTAATTTTACGAAAACTTTTTAAGGTTAAATATTTAACTAATTTTCAATATCTTTTCGTATTAATATAATTTATAAAGAAAATCATAATCCTTCTGATCAAATACCATGTATGATTACGGTTCGATTTGAAAATTATTCTTGATAAAACTTATCATTAACAAAAACACAATAGCCGGTAAAATAAAAATGATAAAAATTTGTTATTTATCGAATATAAAATGAAATTTACAATATACTTCTTAAATTGAATTCTTCATCAAAATTTATCATCGAATTGAATAAATTGTTTTTATATTTTTTCTGTATTATTTCCATTTTTCTGCTAGTTTTCTTTTTTAAATATGTATAATGTTATAATTTTGATTAATTTATTTAGTGTTTTAATATATACCGGGTCTAATTGTGCTTATTATCAATTTATACATCAGTTTATCGCGCGTCTCATACTAACATATACCGGGGTCTATACCTGCTAATGAAATCAACAAAAGAAGTGGGCTTATCAGCCCTCGCCAACAACAGTATTTCAACTATACACACACAGACAGAAATGGTATTTATGTTCCGTCTAATACAAACCAGATCGTAGGTAACATTTAATCCTTACATAATAATAACATCTTAGATAACGCTTTTTCAATTTCTACTAGTCAACAAACATACGGTATACAAAATAGATCTTTTTCGGATATTATTAAAACGAACAATAATAATAAAGTATCTCCGCTAAATCAATTTGCATATCCTAATGATGACCAACGACTACTTTTTTCTTATGTCGAAGGCGTAACCTAAAAGATTACTTTATTTCTCTTAAAAGCTGTCGAAAATGCAGATATTCTTCATCCCCATCCTACAGAAATTCCAAATGTTACCGACCTATGTAACTGTCAAAACCACCTTGTGGTGAATGAAGCATTTCAAACATTATCTGATAAGGAAGTTCACAAGCGCTCAAAACTTGTGCCCGAAAAGGGGTCTCCATTCGGTTCTCCTGATGAGTTTGCAAATTTACGTTTACCTACTCATCAACTTAAAAGACAGTTATCACCTTCCTAATAATAATAATAATAATAATAATAATAATAATAATAATAATAATAATAGTTAGCTCATCAGCAGCAGAAGCAGGGGAATTATAATAATATTAATATGACACATTTTGAATATATAAAAATAGGGGATTGGGGAAATAGTAAAACATTACCAATTCTTAATTTCGAAAAATGTACTAACAAATTTATATATGTATATTATGTAAATATAATTGTTTTTATGTTTCAATTTTTCTAACTGTTTTATCTGGTTTTACAAAACAAGTCAATGTCATTGTCACTTACTGAGAAATAAAAATTACATTACTGTAAAATATTTATGTCTACAAATACACACAAACACATATGTACACATACACGTACACGCATTCATATTTATAGAAAGTGAGAGCTTGTTATACATGTGCGCTTGATACCGTATTCGTATTGTTAAGTCAATGTCAGCAATGTTAAATAACTAGTTTTCTTAATTTTAATGTTTTAAAAGTGTATCAATATCGTGCATTATTTATTTAATCGTATCATGTGTATACATACATTACATATCTATATATACATACATACACACACACACACACACACGCATACACACACATATGTATGTGTGTATGTGCTTTATTAGTAAGTTAATATACGAAGTTTTGAAAATTATAAATCAAAATATCATATACTTTCCTATAAAATACAAAAGTCCACTATTCCCTCTTGTTTCAAAAATGCGACAATTATTCTATTTTTTTGGCGGTCAATGATGAGTGGTTGAAATTAAAAAATTACGCTTGTTAATTTTTACCTATGTTCATTCGAATGTAAAAACTACTTTTTCTGGAAAAAGCAAACATGTGAAATAAATTATCAACTCATTTTGGACGGAAGTATTGATATATATTAATTAAATTAAATTAACAATGCCAATAACAGACACAAAATTGACATTTACATTAAGACATAAATACTTCAACACATATTGATATATAGTTATACGCATATACATTCATATACATGTATACACTTACATACATATACTATACGCATACATATATCTAACATTTACATACGCTTACTCATGCATGAATTTCACATACTAAAATAACAATAAGGATAATAATATTTACGTTGTGTTATGTTTACTCAAACATATGCAGTGATAATAGTTAAATGTAACAATAAATGTTCTTTCTTTTAATAAGTAAGTATGTATATGTATATATATGTGTGTGTCTGTGTGTGTCTATCATCCGATCGTATCCGAGCATCGTGACCCAGTTAAGTACATGAACAGAGCTGGTACCAAGCTTCTCTATCGTCGACCTTATGCATGAGTTCCCCGAATCTCTGAATCCGATTAACCCCTTTATTCGGTCGATAAATCGACTTGGTGGTCGATTTATTCGAGACGTGATCCCTGTACTTTATACTGGATAATCATATTTTCAATACCGTTGGCTCGGATCATATGTTAGAAGAATTTTATTATTTTCCTATAGACCATAGAGTGTATCTTCGATTAGTTCGAATATCAAAATCCCGCGATCGATTTATTCGTCCTGCGATATATATATATATATATATTAATTAATAGGGGTGCTAACCCAAATTGATACTGTGGGGACTATATATATCTTAATCAAGGATGTTGACTTCTCTAGGAATGTCGCTATATGGGGAAATAATTGTAGATTATCTAGATGGAGAAGGGACGATACATTATACGGATGGGTAATACCGGAAGATCGTAGCAAGACAAGGTAAAGCTCCGAACGCAACGGCGCCACAGCAGCGCATTAAAAAAAACATGATCGGGATTGCAGACTGCCTGTTCAGAATGGAGGGGACAGAAGGGACTTTCTTTAAGCTGCACACGGAAAATACAGTCAGGCAACAAATGATTTCTAAATCGTAATCTATTGATGAGTACAATTCCCTTGTGACTAATCTTCTTAAAGAAATAGAACCACGGCAGTTTGGGGAGAGACGACTGTAGGTGATAGTAATAAGTGAGATGCGATTGACTAATGCTCTCAGTGTACATTAGCTCCCATTGGTCCCTATGTTCTAGCTGAATAAAATGAATGCTATCTTTGTGAGAGACTAAGGAGAGTTCTATACCACTAGACGACGCGTCTTTAGCCAATGAGTCAACAAATTCGTTGTCTGGAATACCTCTATGACCCGACACCCACAAGAAGGACACAGATACATGTTCAAAATTATTGAGCTTTAGGAAAACTAAACCAATTCATGTATCTGATATGTTACGTTTATTGTCTACAGCCGTCACCACGCTTTCTGAATCGGTAGTAATAAGGTAATTTCCGCGAAGATTTAAGTCCAGTAGAATTGACAAGGCTTGTAGTACTGCTACACATTCTGCAGTAAATACTGAATATTCTTGGCATAATTTGTACATGTTACTAATATTGAAAGCTGGAATGAACACTACTATTCCCGTTCCTCGAGTTAACTTTGATCCATCCATGTAAACAAGAGTGTGTAGTGGTAACATTTTGGAGATAATACTATTGAAAGTGGCAAGGATTAGTGTAGAAGGATACAAACTGCAGTTTTTAGGGAAATATAATGAATTTTGTTTGTTGAAGAAGTAAAAATATGGTATCATAAATTGAAAAGGAGCTTGTATGCACGTGAAGCTTACACGAAACTACTCCAACCTTGTTATAACAGAAGAGAGCAGCACAGGCATTTTTCTATTTGAAAAACGCCAGTTGGAATGAATATGACTGAACGTGTTAAACAAAGGGAAGCGATCATTATTCATCCTACGTACCACCAGTTTCATGGCTAAATAACTCCGGTCTAAGCTGTAAGGGTTTGAGCACTCTTCCATTAGTACTGTAACAGGAAGTGCTTTTAGTAGTAGTATAGTATATTTCAATACAACATTTTATAAATTATGAAGAATTTATATGTACATATGCCAAGTATCCTTTAAGTTACCTTAGCAGTTAAATACAACCAAATGACTTTACAAAACTAAAGAAATAATAAAGAAAATAACACTAAAATAACATTTAATACCACTAATACACAGCCTAATGCATTTATTTTGCATACGATCCAACTTGCCTAACAATACTGTTGACGCGGTTCCATAGAACATGGAACCATATTCCAGTTTAGATTAGTATTTGAAGAGTAGTAATAGAATAAAAGATGCAAAATACGTAAAATGTTAACAGCGCGATTGATAGTTGTTAATAGTTTATCAATATGTCGGCGCAGCGTTAACCGTGAATCCGCAATAATTCCCAAATATCGCAATGATGAGCAGAAAGTTATGTTGTAATGAAAAGGTCATTTGTGTCATATCGACGATATGAAAAAACTACCACTGCACACTTTTCAACATTAAGGTTTAAGTTTGGGTCAGAATGTTCTATTTTAGAACATCAGCATTAATATTGGACATTACAACAGAAAAACTTGAATTTGATGTAAACACAGCGATATCTTCTGCATAGAATAAAATTCTAGAGCGTATGTGGAGCTGCGACAAATTCAATATATATAGATTAAAAATGATCGGGCTTAGAGAAGACCATCGGGGTAAACCTTTGTATACTGTACGTTGATAATTAACTCACCTTGTACTTAATGATATACAACGCTGTAGAAATAATCTACAAATAAAGTGGCAACAGTGTTCAGGAATACCTATGGATAATAACTTACACTTACTAAGGTAGGTAAATGAACACTTACATAAGAGTCTATTATATTCAGAAAATCGGTAATGTTGAAATGTTTTTCAATAACACCGTTGTATATATTACCTAGCAGGTCACCCACAAACTCCAAAGTGCTCGTAGTACTGCGGATGCCGTACATATTAGGAGGAAGAATTTAATTGTGTTCTTACCACTAATTAAAAGGTAAAATTATAACTAATTTACACATCTTCCTGAAACAAGATTCCAAAGAAACAGGTCGAAATTTTCCATTTTTCTTTGGGATGATATATATATATATATATATATATATATATATATATATATATATATATATAATTGTTGAATATATTGGAGAGTAGTGATCTTATTAATTAATAATAAACCGAACAAAATGTAACACAATCACTAAAAGTTTTTTAATCACGAAGCTTTTTGACAGTTACGTCATTTTCAAGCAAAAAAAGATGTAATAATTTTGGTGCGTGCTTGAAAATGACGTAACTATCGAAAAGCTTCGCGATTAAAATACTTTTAGTGATTGTGTTACATTTTGTTCGGTTATTATTAATTATATATATATATATATATATATATATATATATATATATATATATAATTTATATATATATATATATAATTTTTATATATATATATATATATATATATATATATATATATATAAATTACTTATTTAATAAGATAAGAAATATAAACCCTTCCATATTGGAAATCTAACTCCGGTACTTATTTGTTTTGCGATCGTCCACGGGATTCTTAAGTCCATTTTTAATATATACGTACATACATACATATATATATTTACATTTATTTATTTATTAAAATTTCTATTTTTTTCATCGTCATATTCTCGGTATTTTTCTAAATATATGTTTGAAATTTCAGCTCGATCGCATTAAGCTTACTAATGTTTCTTCTGTACCGGTAAATATAATGAAAATGTTATATTTCGGGTATCGTTTCGATGAAAGGTGTCCGATTTTTTGAAAATCTTTTTTAACCTACGAAAGAATTATTTTAAGGAAAAAAATATCCGATCAAAAAATTCCTACTCTATTCCGACATTTGTCAGAAAACGAATATTTTTGGTTATGACGCCGGAAATTTATAAAACGAAATTGTACATGTTCATTGTTATCTATGTAGTTGCTATTAACGGTATAAGCTCGGTCAGAGGGATACTTTATATATATATATATATGTACGCTTTTGTTGAGTATTGAAATGGCGTACGCATCTAGATTGATGTGGTGAACAACCTAAAATATAATTCTTTTAAAGTCATCGTCATCATCGTCACCGTCGTATTGTTCGTTGTCGAACGTCGTGACTAGCTATTGTACGTTTATCTTAACGTACAAAATGAGCTAGCATTTGAGGCGTTAATTATATTCAATGCAGATGCACACGCGCATATGATGTACGGAATGGGGTGCCACTGCGTCTTCTCCGTGATAATTAAGAGTTACGTAATGATGAAAAACTTCATAAATTGTTTATAAGTAACAATATATATATATATGTATATATATTTAATATTCTGTATTATTACTTAATAACGTTTTTACTAATTGTCTAATTTATATTTCATGCTTACTTACTTAGTAGCTCATCCAAGAGAAAGGCGCAATGTATTTGATTTAAACGAAGGTTAGTGTTACGAACCAGTTATTTATTTAATATTAATTTCCGTCGTCTGAATTTTTTGTTTTATTTGCTTACAGGTAAGTGTGGCTTTGATATATTTGGTTGTTCCGTAAGGTTAGCAAGTTATATATATATATATATATATATATATATATATATATATATATATATATATATATATATATATATATATTGTCATAAACGTGTCTTACCAAGTATACACGCAAGCATACGTAAGTACGTTATATACATACATTAATGCTTTATATACACACACACACACACACATACATCATATATACGCCAAGATATATAAGATGATGTAGGTGACGCGACTTTTGTTTATAAATATCTCGCTTCGAACATTTATTTTTTATTAAACCGGTAAAGGTCTATAGTGTAAAAAAAAAATTTGTAGGTTGAGCTAATATAGCCTATTTTATTTATTTTCTAATTTACGTTAGTGTGGGTCCAGTCTTTATCATCTAATTTACGTTAGTGTGCGTCACATCTTTGTTGATTATTCTTACTAGTGTAAAGAGCAAGCGTGTTTTATACGTGCATTTTTCTTGAAAGATGTTGCTTTGCAGGCTGCTAATTGAAGTATTATACACAGGGAGAAGCCATGTCAGTATCTGGTTCAAGGTAAATTACGATGTGTACCTTTTAATTACGTTCGAATAGAGAAACATTTCTCTTTACCTGTATATTTACTTACATACATACATACATACATATATGCATATACATATATGTATATATATGTGTGTGAATGTGTTGTAATAATTTATTTTGATGACCCAGGTACATTACATAAACATAAGTTATTTTGTTTTATGTATATATATATATTTATTTTTACATTTAATTATTAATCTTCTTTTTGTAATTAAAATATGTTTATAAATATACATTTTTCCAAAACTTTGAAACATAACCTTCACGAATTTTATTTGGTTGGATATGACAAACTGTGGAAGTAATAATGTTCACAAACCCTACGTACATATATGTATATATATGTATATATATATATATATATATATATATATATATATATATATAATGTTGTATAACACTCTGATCATAATTAGGTAGGAAAAACGTTCGTTTAAATCCACGTGAAACGGATGTCAATGTTTTCTAATAAAAATTCAGTAACGCTATGCGAATGAATTTTAGGGTTAAATAATACTTTTTAATGATCGGCATTCGGTATGTATAAACTTTTTTATGTGCCCGATGACAGTATAACAGGATTAGTAGATTTTGGTCGACACATCGATTAATCGCACTAATAAAAAATGTATATGAAAATTAGAAATGTAGTATTATTAACGGTAAATCATGCGCGTTAAAATTGATTCAGACCTAATGAAAGACCTAATAAGAGACGCGCATTATTACCGATAATTTTTTAACACATTTACTACATATACCGTGAGAGAGCTACTGGGAAACTATTCGGGAGGAATGACCATCGGTAGGATCTGATTAATAATGTTAGACTCGAGAAGGACATCACGGCTTTAGAGTAATTCGAAAAGTACTAAACGTTTATAACGAACTAATAATGGTAGAGAAACAAAAATTAGGATACGTATTAATACCGTATAAGACATTTATTGTTGAAAAATAACCAGCCCGAAATTTGTATAATAAGTAGTAGACTCTCAACCGGGAGAAAACTTCCTGTGCCCATTAAAAAGAAAAATAACTAGTAGACCGATTGAATTACTCACGATTCTCAGTAATTAATGCGGAAAGTTGTAATGAAGAAATAAAACTGTGAACTATGGTAGTAGTGCCACTTTGAAATATTATATATATATATATATATATATATATATATATATATATATATATATATATATATATATATATATATGAAAGTCACTGTGGTATAGTTGTAAGAGAGCTTAACTGCTAATTCGACGGTCGACGTTCGATCTCACATCGCGGCACAAATTTTTCATCTTTATGTATATAACTTTAATTATCACGAATAATACAATTCCACTCTATATTATATCATACACGCGCTCACCTGCTTTGCAAATAATTAGTACCTTGAATGCTAGTTCCTTCCACGCACAAAAAATAATGTATAATATGGGCTGGTCACCATGTTCTGATAATAAGCAGTACGTCGGTTACGTATATATATATATATATATATATATATATATATATATATATATATATATATATATATATAATTTTATTCAGATTTTTTGTGATTTGATAATTTTTAAATTCACCATTAATTACTGGCTTTTACTATTAATTTAAATATATTTTTTGCTGAAATATTCACGTTTTCGTTTTCCGTTATATTAACTCGTTTTACATCTGGGTTTTCAGTTATTTACCTATTATTTTCGTAGAGTGTGATGTAAAAATATAATCTGTATTATTTCGAATGGTTTTGCATTTTTCACTTAGTATATCTATCTCCATATTATATATATATATATATATATATATATATATATATATATATATATATATATGTGTGTGTGTTTCTCTTAAATTGAGTACTGATGATTTACTTTTCTCAACAAATTGTAGTAACTTTTTATTATTTAATTAATTCTTCCATGTTGTATTGTATCTTCATGATGACTATTATTTTATAAATTTCTCATTACTGAATCGTACCGCTTTCTTCAATTACGTCTAAAGTTGATACCTATTATATATAGAGGGTGACCCAGAGATGACTGAGGTTTTTGTTTTTCGCCTGGCGCAGTTTGTAACACTGCTACAACGTAAATCACACGAGAGATCAGTTTCAGTCATCATGGCATCCATCCTGTAACGAGAAGGAGCATGCATTTTACGTGGAACGTTATTTTCGGCGTGAATTGATAACGACAGTAGAAAGAGATTTTCGAAAAGAATTCAAAGTTAGACGTGTAAACCTGTACCATCTCTCAATTCAATTTCGAGGTTGGTTGAAAACTTTCTAGGGACAGCGCAAACATCGATCGAGTTCGAGCAGCGATCATTCCGAGTCATGGACGCTCTGCTCCTCGTCATGCTGCTTCATTAAACCCGTTGAGAGAATGTGTTTGTTTGACGACTTGAAATTTCATCCTTATAAACTGGTAATAATTCAGTAGTTTAAAAAGTACCGACTATGCACAATGAAAACTTTTTGCTGGAACGATGCTGAAGAGAATCGAAGACGAAAAGATCGGTGTAAACAACCTTTTGATGAGCGATGAAGCTCATTTTCAGCTATCCGGATTCGTAAAATAGTGGGGCTTTATTTTTTCACTGGTATTGTCAACGCAACGAGCTATATCGAGATGATTAACTCGTTTTTTCTTCCCTCACTTCGTTGTTGTCTGGGTCGTACGTAGTTTTAATAAGATGGTGCGACGTGTCACTGTTAGGCAGAAAAGCTCGCAGTACTAAAAGAAGTATTTAATAACCGCATATTGTCGCTTGCCCTCGCCGGACAGATTTTTTTGTGTGTGCGAATACCTTGAGAGACGCGTTTACGAAACATGCCCACCAGGTCTGGAAGTCTTGAAATCTCGGATTTATGAAGAAATTTCGAAAATTCGATGAGCTATGCTCGAAAAAGTGTGGAAATTTTGTAAAAAGATTGAATGAATATATTGTTGTAAATGGCGGTCATCTGAACAATATTGTGTTCCACAAATGATTGTAAGCTAATCTCTCGTTTTCCATTTGTGCTTGCGTATATATATATATATATATATATATTCTAAATTATTAGGTATGAAATTTTGGTTTTCGGCCATATTCGTTTCTTCGTTATTTACATCGTCCACTACTAGTTTCTATACACGTGGAGTTGTTCTGTTGCTCAACCTGTTATTATAGACTTGTAATTTTTTCGGTCACCGCTCTGTGACCACCGCGCTACCAATCGTCTATTCGATTTATACAATTGTACCCCTTCTCAACTTTCTTTTTATTTTTTGCGTTCGTTCGATCCAATTATGTTTTTTCTTTCGTCATACTTTTAACCGGTCCAATTTAAATTTTATATTATTTCTCTACGTTCGATTTGTACGGTACACAAACAGGCGTGCGTGTGTAATTTTCTGTATGACGTGTATCGATCTGTACCGGTTTTATCGATCGTAATTAAAGTCGTCCGTATAAAAATGTTAAAGCGAATTCTAACGTAATTTTTTTTCTTTACAAGTACTATAATTAGGCAGCAGTTATTCGGATTAGAAAATGAAACGGACTACTCTATAAAAGTGCGCTCTGCTGATTAAACCGAGATACATTGGTATTTTTGCCCTTCTGTAGAAATGTATGTAATAACAATTTTTAATTTTTGAGAACGGCTTGTGGAAAACCCCTATATTATCGCTAAATAAAATAATTAGGAAAAGACATAATTTCGAATACATTTTCATGGAAGTGCCGATATATATATATAACAAACAAATAGACAATATACACTAAAACCAATTTATTAAATCTACGTTCAACATAGCTACAAATATATTTCTACATCATAGCGTATCTACGTATTCATTTGGATACACGTACTTACGTAATAATTCAACTGGAGAAATTAATAGACCTTTCCATACAGTAAACCGTTCTACAAATCACAAGCAAGCTCGAATAAACTAGTGAACAATTTGGAGAAGAACATGACTACAGAATTGTATTGTTTCTTTTTTTTTTTTATAAACTTTTAAGATCTAGAACCGACGAGACTCTCATCATCAACTAGATTTGATGAACGAAATTTCTTTTAATAGGAGTCGACCCAACAGCCGACCACCCTGGTGGTGGGATTGTATTATGTGTGAAATTTATGTAATGTTTACTAATGCGCTTTAGTTTCGTAAATCTCTACTTATAATGAAATATGTAAGAGATTTTGTAGTTTTTTTTTTCTGTTCGTCTTTAAGGAGTGTAATTGAACATTGTTGCACCCATATAATACGATATGCAAAACTGTATACGCGTATGGTATTTATTGCACTTGGTATTCAATATGCGCTGTTCCGGCTTTAACGTGTACCTATCGAAAATTTACACCTATATAAATTCACTTTTGACAATGCTTACAATCTCGAGGGATGTTATTTCGAAATATACAATTCAATAATGAATTTTCTAATACTTGCAATGGGCTAATATAATATGCGGGCGCCCAGTAAATTATAGAATATGTTAAAACCGGTTCATATAATGCAAGATAGAGACGACGGATATGTTTGATAGAGAAGATTTGGCTAAAATAATAGAATAACTTATTAAATTTTCTTAACTTTCGGGATAAGTATAATATATTGCCCCGTGTTAATTTACAGTTATTTAATCTCACGTACTTGTTATTTATAGTCACATATTGAGGCTGAAATGAACAATTTGTTTTATCAATGTTCAAAATCAGTTTATATGCATTTAACACGATTTTATTCACATCTTTGCATTTTGTAAAGTATCTATATACCGAGAGTTAGTTACTAGTACAGTATCAAAAAATCAGCATAACTAAAGATATTCCTTCAAATTACATAAATCTTGTATCGTTCGCAAACGTGGCAGTTATAACATCGTCACTAACTGAAAAATCAGCAGCGAGCAACAGATAAAGCACCAGACCTAAAACACTCCCTTGAGGCACGCCAGCGAAAACATTATAGATAGTGTATAGTATTCGTTTTCGAATTTACTCGGCATGTCCGATCCTCAAGGTACGATTTAAGGAGAAGGAAGTACGGATGAAGAAGAATTTTTTGAAGTTTATATAATAGTCCATGATGCCATTAGGCTTGCGCGACATCTAGGCACAGAGACATACTTGCTTGGCATCAACGCCTTCTTGTATTGTATGTACAATTCGGTGCACCTGTTCGATAGTCGAATGCGTCTAGCGGAATCCAAACTGATGATCGGGAATAATATTCCCCGATTCTAGGATAGGATTTAACCGCTTTAATATAATTTTTTCAATAACTTTTGACAAGATAGGTAATAAGGAAATATGTCTATATGACGTGACCAAGTCCGGTGCTTTATCCGAATTAGGTATTACAACTATTTGCGCCAGTTTCCATGACAGAGGAAAATATTGCAGGCGAAACACCGCGTTAAAAATATTATTAATAAATAGTATCACTTTGTCCGGCAATTCTCATAATAATTTTTCGGTGATTAAATCGAAGCCTGGGCTTTTTTTAGTATTTAATTTTTTGAATATCCGGGGACGTTGGCGCAATAGGGAGACTCATTTGAAAAGGAGCACTTAAAAATGTCGTTATATCTTGGAAATTATCAGTTTCAGAGTTCGATTTAAAAATGTCAAAAAAATGTTTTGCAAACACTTCAGTCTTCACTCGACCATTCGTAGCACATGTACCATCGGGACTTCTAATCGGTGGAAAAGGTTGTATTGGCCTATTACGAGTTCGAATCGCTTTCGACAGGCTATAGTCGGAAGTTTTCAAGGGAGATAATTCTTGTACATAGCGCTGTAGAGATTCATTTTCAATTTCCCTAATTAATGATTTAAGTTCTTTTGATGTTTTGTTTAATAAAGACCTGTAGACTGGATTTATAGTTATGTGTTATTTTTTTGCGAATATTCCTCTTTTCTTTAACTACAGTTACAACGTGACGCGGTAGTTATGTACTTTTTCGATATTTTTAATTTGCGGTGAAGATTTCCACGCTATGCGTTGAATAGTTTCAATAAAATACTGTATCGCTATTATAATCTCTTTCATTTTTCAATGGTAGTTTTAATTTTAGATCGCTATCTACAGCTTCCCGAAATTCATTCCAATTGGTGTATTTATTATGCAGGTTGCGAGGGCTTTCCTTCCTTATTATACCTGTACTTACCGTATAGAGGTATGATCTGATATTAGATCAAAATATGTTTCAGCCTCGATATTGAGCATCAGATGCCTTTAATAATGAAAAAATTAAGTGCATTTGGTTTTTTGTTTCTACCGGTTGGCCAGTATGTTGACTCACCTGTAGTAGCACATCCTTAAAAATTTAGCCCGAATTATTTTGTGCAGTAAGCTACCTCTTGCATTTGTAAACCTTGGCCCCCATCTTACAATCTTCGCATTCCAGTCACCGCCAGTTATGAACGTACGGCCTAAATTATCAAAGTATTTTATTAATTTTTGTTCTGAAAACTTTTGATGACAATAAATAGTAGAAATCGTAATTTTGCCGTTTAATGAGTAGTACAATTATGCTGGTTGCCTGCATTTCTTTACTAGCTAATTTGGTTAATTCGTAATGCTTAATATTATCTTTAATAATAACTGCACTACCATCATGAGCCTTGCCATCTGGTTTATTTATCGAATATATGTTGTAGCCTGATATGTGAAAATAAGATTTATCTGTAAAGTGAGTTTCAGCAAGTAATATATGTGCTCGAGTTTATGTTTCGATTTTTATTTTATTTTGTAGGGCGCCATTTGCGTTCGAAGTTGCTATTTTTAAAGATGAAATCATTATTTAATCAGTTTATTTCTTACAGCATTTAGCAGATTTAATACAAGTGTATTTTGTTGAATTAGCTGATTGAACATAAATTTAAATTCATTTAAAAAGTTTGTTAATGTATTTGCCAAATCTGAGCGATTATATTGATATTTGCTATTTTCACTAGTATCGTTTATGTTATTTTCGACTGAGTTATTACCAACCCCGGCATTAGCGAAATGTTTTACGCGATTGACACTATTTACCACAGCTGCTGCATAGTTGGCGCGTTGACTTCTATTACCCGAGCTGCTTATATCAATGGGTTGGGATTTATTTTAGTATAAGTTATCATTGACAATTTTAATATCAGTTTTGTATTTTTTTTCATAAAGTTTCTGATAGTATGGTTTGAAAGGTGATCCTTTTCACAAACGCACATTTAGGTATTGCGTTAGGGTATTTTCTATCATTCAGCTGAACTATGATTTTTTCCACATTTTACGCACCTGAATGGGCGATTACAGAATGACGGCGTATGTCACCAAGATTGACATCGTAGACATCGTGGTATGATTTTTTTGGGGTGTGGAGCTTCAACTTTTATTTTTGAATATAATAGATAGTTTAGATTAAAAACATCTTTAATATTTTCAGTAGGTTCGAGGTCTGAAAAATGTAAAGGCAAGGGTTCTTTCGTGATTTTGTGTCTAACGTTTAATACGTTTCGAACAGTGAAACTCTTTTCTTTAAACGCGTTTTGCGTGAAAGCATGGTGTAGTGTCTTATAACAATTTTATATGCCCTTTCATGTTTAAGTTGATACGTGTAAAAATGTACGTCTTCACTTTTAAATGTAGTGCAAGTTTCCGATAGTCGTCGGTTTTTTTTAGTATTCACTTGGACGGTATTTAGCTTGAGAGTTTTAGCTTTAAACTCGTGAGCACCTAAAATTTCAGCTATCTTTTTCATCATAGAAAGAAAATTTGTAACATCATGAACAAATAACGGAGGGGGAGTTGAAAATAAAGTTGTTGTTTTTTTTGCCCAGTTTTCACCCCAGTTTAAGTGGATTGTTCAGACTATAAACTTATATTATTAGCCTTAATATAATCTATGTGCATCCAAGGAGATAGGATCTACCATAAGTTCTTCATGGAAGCGTATTCCTTGTCAATAAAAGTTCAGACATAAAGCTGTCTCTATTTTTGTATTTTAGGCAGGACCAGATCTGATGTTCGACGCTATCTTCGATATTACACATCTCACAAACTCCTATTCTGATGATCCCCACTTTGGCAAGATGACTAGGTGAACAGTTATGACCACTCCGTAGTCTAACAAACACAGATACAAAATCTTTTTGGAGAAGATCCCATGTTTAAACCAGGGCTCTTTTGAAATTGTATTTTGAATAATGGCGAATTTTTTACCTTTTAACAAGCTTTGAAATTCAAAATACGATTGAAAAGAACGGTACAACATTTAAGCTTCGGTATTAACTGTGTCCATTGTAGTTTAACGCGCTTCTCAATAGCCGGAATTAGATCCGATCGAGTAATCGCATCCGTTACCTCATTTCCACGAACACCACAGTGGGCAGAGACCCACTTAAACTTCACCTTAGTTCCACGCTTGTGAAGTTGCCAAACCCACTGTCGTATTGATATCTCTAATATACTCATTGAAAATTCCGGGTGTCTAAATAAACACTCGTGGACTCAGTGAGTATTAGTATTTTTTTTCCTTATATAATCTAATAAAAGAAACAGCCTCGTATTTGTCATACATTTCCATAAAAAATGATGAGCTTGCATATGGTATGCGGAACAACTTAGATATGTTTCTATTGTGACAAAAAAAAGCGGCTGCATATCTCTTTTCAGAATGTTCAATAGAGCCATCGGTGTAAATAATTTCATAATCGTTGTACTCCTTCTCCAATACTGACTCGACAATGGAATTGTTAACGCCATTTGGGAGACTCTTCGATGTATTGAAAAAGCTCTAGTATATCTACAATTAATCTAAACTGTAGTATCTGGAAGTCTTATAGAAGGGATCTAAAGACGTCTGTACTAAACTTATCTCGTGCAGTTTGTTACGACTATGAATGAGTGGAGGTAAATTTTTACCAAGCCAATATTTATTATTGCGTGGTTGGAGAAGCATTTCTTCACTATATATAGAATTAAAACGATTTCCTTTTTTTTTAATATTCAGGCAGTTGGGGAATGATGCATTTTTTAGCCTTCTTTTTTGGTATTTGTCAATTATTCGAATCTATTTCGTTTCCATTTTCAGAGTACGCGCTTTCTGTTTCATGCATTGTATGGTCGGCAGAAGACCCAGCTTGTTTGTACGCTGTTGTAAAATTATTATTGGGAACTGAGTAGAGATTAATATGATTTACATTATCAAATTGTGCAGGTGAAAGACAAATTTGTTGTTGTATACGTGTGTTACCCAGAGACACGTAAGTTATATTCGGAATATCGTTGTTTAATCTTTTGTTATACAAATCCGACTAATTTTTGAATTTATCTATTTGATTTAGCTCGCTACTCGTACACATCATTTGCGACCATTATATATCTAAATTTTTAGCTTTATTTTCCCGAAATATATTGATTGATTGATTGATTGATTGATTGATTAATTACAAAAACTCTCCTGTCCGTATCAAAAATATAAATCTAAAAATACGATAATTCGCCTGTACCATGTGCCGGGCAAATTCATAATAGTATAATAAGAAACTGATATAACTAAAAAAAGCGCGTACTTATACAATGGAAACCCAAACGAGTGCTCAAATTATCCCTGTTACTTGCATCCTACTTTCGCAATCAGTTAATTACCTTCTACGATTGAATTTTGAATTGATTTTCTCTTTTTTTACTTAACTTTTATTATTATTATTATTATTATTATTATTATTATTATTATTACATTTTTGCGAAAAAATACGAGCTCCGTATTATTCAGTCGCGCTACATTTATCGCGCGTGTATATCTGTTTCCGTCTGGTTATTTTAAAACTATTTAAGCGATAACTACGATCGCCGAGTTAATTAAATAACCATTCGCGATTTAGTGTCTTATGAGAAATTATTAGGTTTCAAAAAACTTTTGTAATTCTGCGATACGGTATCATATACTGAGAGGATGTAATTGCAGAGGTATATAGTTTTAGATTTTGTCGAGTAACGGATTTACTCGATTAAATTTTACCGAAGTTTATTTTACTAATGACGAAACATAAATAAATTATTATTTAAAACAAATACGCGCGCAAAAAAAAAACGACATACTACTATATAATCTATTTGATACATAATTCAATTACGATGACGTAATTTTTTTTTAGTTTGTTCCCCAATCCGGATTTACCCGGGTGGGGCTAGTTTATTGCTTAAAATCTAGGTGTTATTATAAAGAACAAGGGACTAGTGTACTTAAAGCTAAATAATTATAGAAGTGCATATAAGCAGTGTGTAGCTGAAACGTAAGTAAAAGCATGCGTGTAATAGTACCCTGCTTGTGTACTTAATCTAAGGGCAGTGATGGGATGAAAAACATAATAATCCCATCGACTACCTGTGTGCTTGAAGAAAGTAGTCTGCGGAGTGCATAGTAGTAACGAATAATAAAAATAAATATACAATAATAAAAAACAACTTCAGAGATATAGAAAAATATATCTTGCCGATAACGAAATACACCATTTTAAAAATAAAAATCTTAGGAAGAGTATAAAGAAAATAAGATTTATGAGAAAATACACGTTTATAGGAAAAAATCTTTAGTGAAATAAAATAAAAAAAAAAACTTCTCTGAAAAAAAAGAAAAACATTTTTAAAAAAATAAGATAAGTCTATAATAAATACATCATTAAGGAGAAAAACATACTTCATTATGGTCAACATTAAAATATTTTAAATTCAAAGCAGTTACATCTTTACATATTTGTACGTATTAATAATATACAGTAAGGTAAATTAGACGTAATTATGTAGTTAAGTGAAACTACATGTAGCACGGGGTAAACTGTTTCGGTTAGAAATAAATTTATTGTATTTATTATAAGCCTTTTTATTATTTTTATCTTACTTGAGAATTTGAAAACGAAAAACTGCTGAAAAAATTTGTTAAAATCGAGTATAATCATCGAATTATATTGGTACAGTCATTGTGTTATTATTCATATAATCAAACAATGTTTTCTTTATTTAAAAAAAATCACAACATACTATGTATATATATATATATATATATATATATATATATATATATATATATATATATATATATATAGTTGTTTTTGCTTCTCTTCATAAGGGAATATATATATAACAAAATTTGTTGAAATATTACACGATTCGCGATATGAGCCTATATACTTCAATTAAGTCGGAAATATCAGCGGCCAGTCGGCATAATATTTTATATTAGGAAATTTATCAGAATAAATACACACGACTACGTCGGTTTAGTGCTTATCGGGTTTTAAACGGAGCGTACTGAACCGTGGGACTGATTTCTTAACTTTAAAATCAGTTTTAAAACACCATTAAGTGTCCGTCTGGTGGCTACCTATCTTGTTTATATTTTATTTTTGTAGTTATTTTTCGTTTCCGAAATATTACGATTTTGTCATTCTTTACTTTTTTTTAAAAAACGACTAAGATAAACAAGACACCATGAACGTACAGATGAGCATGTGGAAAGGAATAATGAATCATAACGTTTATTTCCCAAAACAACTTGTTTCTTATTTTTGCCCTTCTCCACTGGTTTACTACATATGCAACTGTAATAATACTATTTACTACTACTATTACTAGTAGCAGTATTACTACTGCTATCATTATTACTACTAGTACTGAATTAATAATAATAATAATTATAATAATGATTATTATTATATTAATCGTAATAATAAAATATATAATTATAATAACAATGTCGACAATAATAAAGATAATTATAATTTTTATAATAATCGACCTGACGCAATGAAAATAAAATGAACACCTGTATTAGTGAGGTAATTATTAGGTGCAGGGTGTAGAGTGTATGCGTCAGCAGTGCGGCTAGAACTTTACACGTAAAAACCCTACGACACCAAGTAAATCGAAACTAGTACGCCCACTACCCAAAAAATTCTCCAACGTCGCTTTGACACACCGAATTATATATATATATATATATATATATATATATGTGTGTGTGTGTAGTATGTATATACGCAAGCTTAGCTATGTCGTTTGTATTTGGCAAAACGGTCTTTTCCAGCTCTGAATTTTTTCACAACGGTGGGACGGTTCCTTTTTTTTCCTTATGGTAAACTGACGTCTCGCTTAGTATCATCGTTCGTTTAACGTGCGCGAGATGTATCCTGTAACGTTTGTCGATCGATTAAAAATTTTCGATAGTCGATAATGTCCTGATTAGAATTTTAGTTATGTTTACGATTACGACTATTTAATTATTAATTTTTTTTTTTAATTCGCGGTCAGTTGTATATTTTATTTTGGTTTTCTTAACGAACAAACCCAAAGTGTTATCCCTTGAAATAATTTTTACTTAAAATATATATATAAATAAATAAATAAATAATTATGAAGAGTTTGCCGCTTTTGAATTCTCTGACTAACAGTAAAAACACGTACTGGATTCAACGTACGCCGAATAAAGCTTTTTCGTAAGTGATTTATAATATATTAGAAAGTATTTTTGTACTCGGTGCTACATATTTTTAATTTGAGTACAAATTGAAATTAAAATACTTTCATAGCGTATGACGATATATATTATATATTTTAATCGATCGTCTGGTTTAAAAAAAAAAATTATATATTGTGATACGGTTAAAAATATTTCTATTTTTATATAATTTATATCTATATATATATATATATATATTTATATATATATATATATATATATCGGCTAATGCAAAATATATTTTTTCACGAAAACGAGAATTTGAAAAATGTTTTGCTAAAACTTTATTAGCTTTTCGTCCGGTAGTGTTTTTAAAATTGTAGGCAGAATAAAACGACTCGCCAATCTTTGCAGGTGATATCGACAAATGATACGTTCTATCCGACCGATCAATAATTTCGATATAAACGATAACTTTAAAGTTTTATACTGTTTTTAATTTTTTTGGTTCTACTTCCTTTTTTCTATAACTATTCAAAAATAAACATTTCACATCCATCTAAGACATTATATGCATTTACGTATAAAGATATATATGTTTTACCATATATTCAACCAATAACATATGCTTCGTCAAAATGTGAGCATCAAGCTTGGACAATTTAAGTAAGAATTTTTTAATAATTGTCACCTGAAGTTTAAAGCAACGTGTATGTTCACATTTCAAATCTGTGTGAATTAGCTATTACTGTCTCCAGAGTCAAGGGTTGATTATTGCTCTCTCTCTCTCTCTCTCTCTCTCTCTATATATATATATATATATATATATATGCGTGTGTGTGTGTTTACATGTGTATATTATATTCAGTAAGATAATAAGTCGATTTTTTTATATTAGGTACCAAGGTATAATTTTACGTTTAGTTTTATACTTATGATTTGTTTTTGTAGTATATATGATTTTAAAATGATTTTTAGTAACCTGACTTCAGTAAAGACAATAAACCATGTAAACTTAGAATATGTCATAAACCAAGTAAATGTAGAATATGTGGTAAACCAAGTAAATTTAGGATATGTCATAAATTTTAATTGGCTTATGTTTGTATTATGATATGTCTTGTACAACCGGTGACCTCCCGTTTTGGAGTATATCGTTTTTCCATCTTTGCGCCTTCACCTAATATTTTTAAATATTTTCTCATATTTTTATTTCGTAAGGTCTACTACATATTAAGGGTCGAATGAAATATAAACAACTTGCATTTCGCCCGTATATATATATATATATATATATATATATATATATATATATATATATATATATATATATATATATATATATATATTACAAAGTTGCTACTTGCTGTACGTTTACTAATTATTAGAGTATTAAGCCGGGTGTCTTTGAGGTGTAATGAATTAGGTGTGACATTGGGCATCGCCGATTTATAATTAATGATTATAAAGGAAAATATTCCCGGTTAATATTGATATAGCGATTCGTTGGTCGACTTGTTATTATTTATTAGACGTATATTTTAAACGTTATTTATGTGTTGAGTTGTGTTATTTGATTAATAATCTGGAAAAGTGTAAATGAATAAAATACGAATATCGTACATAGAGAGAGAGAGATGTATATTCGTGAATGTCTTTCAGATGAAAAATAATCGTTCCGCTCTTACCGAGGTCAATCCAGAAGAATTATGTTATTTCCGGTTAATTGGTTTAAAAATTTCCAGTTTGTCCCGTTCATATTTATACGTATGAGAACATTAATACGTACGTCTAATAACCACCCGTTCATTCGCAATATATTGTCTTCTATACTGGAGTTCCGAGTTTTTGATTCCATGTCTTAAATATGTTTAACTAGAAATTTACGCGCGAAGATGAGAATCATACGTTATGTAAATGGTCTCGTTAATGATGAATATTTGATTTCGCGAATTAGTTATGTAGTTTCGTTTTTTTCTTTTTAAACGTGGTGAAAAATCCACCATGGATACCAGGCCGAAGGGCGTGGTTATGTGAGACTCCTACTCGCTAAAAATCACCACGGTGCTCATGCCATTGACTTTGGAGCTGTTTTACACATTACTTCAGTTGTACAGACTTAGTCAATGCAGCACTAAATGTGTGCCATATGGCTCCAGTCTTTAACTACTGAATGCTCTAGGGGTGACTGAAGACTGTCTTCTTTGGCGCTGTCTATCAGCTTCTTCTTTCATACGTATGATAACTCGCACCATGGTTTCAATAACGTTCCACTTGTCTTACGCGTGTATCATAGTATCAACAAGGTTGTTCTGAGTCATCTTTCATGCTATGATTACAGTGCTTGCATCCATCACTGGCCAGTTTTCCAATTCTCTGTAGGTAACTACTGAAGCAGCCATAGTTGCTAAGAATCTGTGTGAGATAAAAAACAGGCCTCACCGTGATTACGCATTAACCATACACGTAGATCTTTCACTAACCGTTTGAGCATGTTGCCAAATTGCGCACCATTGGTCAATGACCTCGGCCCTGCACTTGTTTCTGCACTAGGGAATATTCTTTAAGTGCAATAAGCTTCTGTGCATCATGGAGGTTTTTTCGGCTTTGATCCAAGATTTTCAATGGTGGAATACCATTCGGTGCTAGAGCAACTGTGCTACGAACAGTGCTGTATGAGGATGATATCTTGAGTGCTGATCTTCGTTGAATTTTTCTTAAAGTTATGTAGTACCTAGGATGAATACTACAATGAATCGCTGTTTCTTCCAGCTTCGTTCGCTTACTAATCTTCGTTTCAACTCTCCGTTGGTGCTTACTTTCCGTTTGTATAACTCATAACTTAAAACTCATCCGTGTTTAGATATACATTTTCAAATTTATATGATTCTTTGGTTTAGTGAAACTTCAGCTCTCTGTACTTGTTATTACTGTAAGACAGGTGTTGGCATTAATTCGTGGGCTTGAGTTAATAATTTTAAATTATTGTAATATTTTTCCATACGTATACACAAATATGTTTGAAATTTTCACGACCGTATACTAGTGTACACATGTATTTCTGTTCATATGTAGGATTACGTAAGTACTTTTCAGTGTAGCGAGCGTGTATGTGTACATGCGTGGACAACTGTTTTCTTTTCCTTGTGTGAATTACAATGTGTATTGTGAGTCTGTATTTATACAATGTATATTAATGTCATTTTTTTCAAATTTTTTGTGGTTTAATTCATTTATATACTTTTATTCAATTATTTTGTATTTTAATTGGCATACGCTGTTATGTGAATCATATATATATATAGTATTCCTCTTCGACCTTGTTGATCTTTTCGATCAGTATATGCCCTAATGTTCATTTTAAAATATCCTGATTTTAGAAACTATAGTTTTTCGTTATATATTTCTGGTTGATTAATAAATATCCAAATGTATTAATTGGAATCGAATATGATTCGTAGGGAAATCCGACTGTGAATAGTAAAAGGATTTCCGGAATAGCGTGGTGAAAGATTATTTCTTTCTGGATTATTCGAAGTCGATTTTGTTGGGTTTATTAATTTTTTAAACGATTTAATAAGTGTACATATGACAAACGATAACAGGGTATAATGAAAATTACACATTACTTATCGTGTCCTTTACGAAGGATTATAATGGAAGAAATAAAGCCTAAAATTGTTTATTGTAAATAGCGGGGCAATATTCGTGGGAGAGTGAACTTTCAATTAACCGGTTGTATAATTCACCGGAAAACGCGTAATATAGGCAATATATAATCTTGTCGTAATCAGTGGCGTTGAAGCGGAACGGTGAATTGGCTACGTTAAATCGATGTATTCGAGTTGATAATCGATTCTTGTTAACCTTTAGCCTAAAGATAGCAGAACTAAACTTTTGAATTGAATTTTTCGAGAGACGAACGTTTGAACACAGAAAAACACTAAGAGTTGTTGGTTGGACAAATTTATAAAAATAAAGGACAAATAGGTTAAATCAATAAGAATTCTATTATCACGTGTGGGCTGTTTTAATAATAAGAAAAGGTCAGTAACCGGTATTATGAGATGAAAATCTGATTATAGTATAACGATATTGCAGCCTGCGTTCGCGAGTAAAATACGACATTGCTCAAAAAACCGTAGCAAATTAAGCGATAAATCCCATAATTGGAAAGTAAAGCCTAGAGTTTAATGGTATCCGATAATACAAGGGAACCAACTTTACACTTTATAAGCAACTTTTAGACTCGGACAAGATTATTATTTTTTGAACGCGATCCTGGGGTATCAACGAATATGAAAGAAATCCGAATTAAATTCGCGTGCCAGTTTTAAAAATGATATTTTAAGCCATTTGTGTACGCTGGAAGAGATTTTTAGAGCGTTTCAAAGTTTGATAAAGCATTAACTTGTGCAATTTTTTATAATACACTTCGAATTTTTATTACGTCGATAATAACGGAATTATAACGTTTTTAAATAGATTTTATCCCTTTGTTGAAACAATTAAAATTTATTTAAAACCACACTTTACTAAATGTATTTAGTAATAGTTATTTGTTCGCTATTAATTAAGTTAACTTACGTTAGAATTGTTAAATTAGAAATAGACTTTCAACGCTGAATTAATGATATAATATATTGACACATTGCACTTCACTGTATATATATATATATATATATATATATATATATATATATATATATATATATACACACATATGCATACATATATATGCGTATACACACACATATATATATATATATATTTTAAAATAATTTACGAATACTCGTAGTAACCAGTAGGCGTATTTAATTTCCTTAATGATCGTTAGGTTAACATCTTTCTGTTTTTGAAGGTCGTCAACATATTCCGAACTTAATTCAGGATAAGTAGAAATTTCTGTTAACTTATATGTGTCCGACTTCTTTACGTAACTAGTTCGAGAATCGATATTATTCCGGTTATGTAATATATATTCACCAGAACAACCATGTATCACCTCCTCTACGTTAATTATCAGCTATATCAGGTTTTTATTTATTTTTTAATATATAGTATTTAAATACGCAATTATCTTGCCCTATTACTAGTCTGCTCGGAAGAGATAAATTTCGAAACGTAATAATAATATTGAAAAAAATAAGTGAATATACAAAAGTATTGATAGAGTCAGAAAAAATCAACCGAAAATATAAGGAAATTAAGTACACCAATACCTCGCTGCCATTATCAAATGTAGAGTGAACGTGTTAGTAAGACATGCGCCGAAGAATTGCAGATGAGCAAATTGAACTAAATGTGGAAAAACAAAGCCAGTGTTGTAATTTTCGCGGTTGTCACGTAAGCCCTTGGAACCTGATCTTTCAAAAAGGTAGAAATAGTTTAAAGTCATTTCAAACGGGAATATATATATATATATATATATATATAATTAACAAAACAATAAAATAAATTTTATAGTGATTAACATTGTTTTTATTTTATTTTGTTAATTCATAAAATCACTACTCTCCAATACATCAATATATATATATATATATATATATATATATATATATATATATATATATATATATATATATTCTTAGAATACCGTACGTCGAGGTAATAAATCGATTATCCGTGGATAAAAACTAGAGATATCTTTTAGCGCATATATTTAATCGCTAGAACAATAACACCAGCCAAAGAATGACATATATAATGCACAAACCATGGATGAAATAAAGCGTTTAACATGTATTATTATATTGGAAACATTTTAGCTGGTTAAAAAATGTGAATAATGAAGAAAAATTGCAAAATAAATTCCGTAATGTCATTACATCCTTAAGTAAAACAAAGGACAGAGAAAAAAGATATATATATATATATGTAGTGTGTGTATATATATATATATATATATATATATATATATATATATATAGTATTATTAATTAGAAAATGAAATAATAAATCGTGAAAATATTTCGCTATAATTTTAAGTTATCTCAGAAAGCATTATACGTAAATAAAGCTACAGTTTTAATATGTTTGCCTTATTACAAGAATGTTGGTGGGACACCGTTCATTTTTTAATCTCTTTAGACCATCGACATAATTTCACTGAATAACAATAATAAAAAAATTATCATATATATATATATATTTATATACATATATATTTATTTGTTTATTTGCATTTTTATTTATTTATATATATTTTTATTTATTTATTTGTTTGCGTGATACATGGTGTGCACACAGTAACTTTTCAGTCAGTTAGGGTGGCAGACATAAATATGATGAAAAAACGAATGTGGAAAAAATGAAAATATAGTATTTATATGCAAGAAACATACTGCTCATTGTCAACACACAAATCAAAAATGGTAAATGTGTAGTTCGATACTTGAGTTGTATATCTTCGGATATTTGACGTAAATCTTCTTAAATGTCTCATTCATAAAATTTTCGAAATATGTACTTTATACTTTATTGTGTATATATATATATATATATATATATATATATATATATATATATATATATATATATATATGCACACATGATGTATTATTATTATCGTCGTATTAGGCTAGATAGCAAATGTTTTTTTGGAAAACTTATGATCAGCACCACTCCGCCTGGACAACTACTCTACTGTTGTGTAAACTCGAAGGGTCAGTTCTTCTTAGTCAGTTGCCGAATGCCAATCCAATGGTGCTGCTATCTCGTTGACATAATGTTGCAGTTTAACTGCATTAGCAGTGGTCTCTGCCTTGATTACTTCTTTTGAATTCTTAGGTAGTGATGTAATGTTGCGTTTGACACAAACCAGGGCGTCTTTGTTAACTGCCGTTAGTAGTAGTGTACCGAATGTGCCACAGTATTTCAGACTTCAATGACATAAAGAGTCGGTGCTCCCTGCATATGATGTTATACGGAATGAGTGCAGCTGCCTTTTCCGTGATGATTAAGTGTTACATGATCATCGAAAACTTTTAATCGCGAGCTGGAATCGAACTACTGATTGTTACGCTACTGTAGCGTTTTACGATTATACAACCGCAATTACTTGACAGAGTATATAAAAAGTTCTTATAGATTACTTATTTTAAATTACTACCTGAAGGTACATTGTTTACATTCGTAAAAATATGCTTCGCGGAAAGAAGTAAGTGTTTAATAGATAGTTTACGTGCTAAAAATATATACATGTGTACCTTCGTAAACGGTCAATGACTTACGGATATTTACAAACAAAATCGCTAACCGTATCTTATTAATGATCGCAGTCGCCTTCGTTGTTTACAGTATTCAAGTTGTCATTCGTGAGATCAGTTTGAAATATTTATGTGCACAATTTGCATCTGCTTTTTTTTTTTCGATTTTATTATAGTTTTATGACGTAATTTATATTGGTATATTTCCTTTTTTATTCTTTAGAGGGCGTGCTGATATTATGAAACTAAAGCTTTGATAGTAGATATCTAGGCCGCTGTATTTTAAAGCTTCGTCAAGACTACTATTAACTTTGATTTACCCACCGTTATTTCGATCTGTCTCATAGTCCTTTCCAATAGAAGCTTTCACGTGGTAGCCCCGATTACGATACCAGCAAAATTAAAGATTTGCACCGAAACGAAAAGTACGGATGACCTTCATTAGGGCCCTCACTGACAATAATGCCCATTGATATAGAGGGGCTATCGGCTGATAAATATATTTTTGGGGGGGAAGTTTACGAAAAACACTATATACGACGTGTGGATCATAGTGTAAGTAATCCGCCGAAAATAGATGTAATGTGATTGACGGCGATCAAACCGGATGAAAAATACGAAAGCGCCATGTTTATCAGATTGGATGTAATGATCAAACGGTATATATCGAATATAAAGAAGATAACAGTAGAGCTTGCAAAGCGCACAGAAAAGTTCACATGGTTCGGACGTTGTTTTATACGAACCGACAAAAAATCTCTAGTCGGAGATTTTAATAACCATGCTATGCAGCATGGAGGTATTCGGAAGACAACGCAGATAAAATTCAAGATTGAGGTGCAATATGCAGACTTATGTTAATACATAGCCTAAAATTAGCAGCTTCGTTCCACAATGGTAGATGAAAACAAAAATACGATACCGGATGTTATCAAAGACTATGTGTACAAAGGAAGTTATGTTTCCCATATCTAAACGACAGCACAGACCATTAAAGCTTCCAACATATGCCGCTGTCAGACTATTAATGATACCTTTACGATGTAGTTTGAACTTTCAGAAAGCAAAAGTGGAATGAATTTGAAGTTAAGCTTGTGAAAGTTATTCGAAAGATACCGCCTACAAACTGAATATTACGTTGAATTCACGAGGTTGATTTTACAAATATTTAGACAAACGATTCCAAGAAGAAGAAGAAGTTCCCCTTACAACACTGGTTTAAGTTCTTTAGCAAAAATAAATTCCGACGAAACAGCATCAAGATAGCTACGAAGCATTTATCCAAATTCTCGATGACGTTTTAACAGTTCTACTGCTGATCCTTACTGACCCGAAATAGATGAAAGTATTAACTAATTCAAAATTAGCTAATTCTCTTTTTTTTATTTCCGTATTATTTGTCAGTTATCGTGACCTTTGTTTTGTTTTAATTTGTCCACATTTCTTTTCCAATATTCGCATGATGGTTTTCAACTTTGACTTAGAACTTCTTACTATAGCAATATCATCAGTGCATCGTAAATTGTTTACTACCAGCATAATACAGTTTATCAAATTCCTTCTAGAGGCCTGAACTTGTCTTTTAAATTGTCCTTTTCCCCTCAGTGAAAAAAATTAATGTGAACATATATATATATATATATATATATATATATATATATATATATATATATATATATATATATATATATATGTTTTGATTTTGTACAATAACCTAACATATATCTATGTTTGTTTATATATATATACATGATACTCGAGTTACATAAGGTTACTATTATTTTTATGGCGCATTATGTTTTTTTTTTTACTACAGCATACATACACCATCAAAGCTGTTAATTACTTTCCTTTAACTTATAAAAAAAGTAAGCACATTGTTTATTGTTTCGTTTATCCATGTTTATGTTGCAGTTTATTTACGAATTAGCAGCCACATTTAAATATTAAGATTATATTTCTATACGTAATTTAAAATAATTTAATTTTAAATAAAAGGAAAACTTCGTTTAATTTAAAGTAAAATATAAATACGCGCGTACATATATCGAATATAAGTTTTTGATTAAACATAATTTCAGTAAATATGAAAGCCGTTTACTATTGTGAGCGGTACGTAACGAATTTTGAATTATGAGTATGTTGAGTTTATGACGTGCAAATTTCGAATGAGAAATTGGGTGTGTTGTGATTCCATATGTGCATGGAACGAGTTATTTGTTAATTATAATAAATTAAAGAAACGTGTATTAATCCGTGTAATATAATTTTGTGTACGATACGAAGACACCTATAAATATGTCCAATACAAAATAACGTAATAAAAACGATGCAGTACACTAAATAACGATTAATTTCAATACGGGTGTATAAATATTTTAATTCGTTAAAATAATCTTATAATTAATAAACGATGAAAATAGGAAATATAAACATAAGCCATTCGTTGTCGATTGGAATTCTTTTGTCTTCTCACGAAGCGCTGGCGAACCGATTGTGTCAGTGTTACCATCGAGTTGAAAATAAAAATTTAGTAACGCTATATTATAGTTACATATGTGGTCGGATAATTATTTTGTACCCTCTGCTAAATTGACTTTCTATTACTTTCTCTCTTTTTTTAATAATATTTATTTTACTTTTACTTTATATTTTATACGTATGTACATATCATGCGGACGTTTGTTTTCGAAAACGTTTAACTAATTTTTTACATTCTATTCGTGCGTTTTTATATTTTTCAGCCTCGTTTATTATTAATTTGTTCGAGTGGGCGAACTAATGACTTAATAAAATATAATTACTTTATTGCGATGTCGTAAATTCGAGCAAATAGAACATTAAATTAAATTAAACAAATACAATAATAAATTTAAAATCGTAATAATAAATTAAATTATACGCAATAAATAAAATGAACTAACTAGATATGAATTTATTCGAAATTTTTCGATTATCTTATACTTTTTCCGTCTTTCGCATTATCGTTTATCTATATCTAGAATATCTTCAAACAATAGTATCTTATTTCAATCCGGATGATTCTTTTAATTATTCGCGTTTCCACCTAATAAGAATTCGTCGGATCTAAAAACGTGATAGTTATTTTCTTCAAAGTAAATCTTAACGTTTATGGTCATAAATATTACGGTCTAATAAATATTTATACTTTAGTTTTTGTTTTATTTTGATTTCTTGGATCATTTATTACGATAACAGTTCTTGGAGATTATTTCTTAATTCTCGACTCCGGTTCTATTTCATCGCTATTGGTATTTTTAGAAATTCTGTTATGATAATTTGTCTAAAATTTATTATTATTTCACAATTTCAAACTATTATTTTTTGTACACGCGAGTTCTATAATATTATTATTGACTAATACTATTACTATCTGATTAATTTGTTATTATTCAAAAATAAATTAAATAAAAGTTAAAAAAAAATTATTATTTTCGTTCGATACGTAATCGCCGAAAGAGCAATACAAATATAATTTTTGATATTATCACTTTATTATTAATATTTTTATAAATTACATTATTATTTTTTCTTTTTGTGATAAAATAACCCATTTCGTAATTTATTTCCTGTATTATTTTATATCGGTTCGGTATTGCAGTGCCGGTGCGGTTTGTAACTGTGGACGAGATATAAAATTAAACATTTTATTACGTTACGTTCGAAGGTAGTACAGTTTGTTATTAAGTTTTGTGGCTTCGTTCCGGTTTATCTTTACTAATAATTCCTCTTTGCTGGGATGAAATATCCGACTCAAGAACGCGATCATTATGTCGATGCCGAATTGACCGGTTAGATTGGAATTAGCCGGGGATTTCCTACGGATATAAAACCTGTTTCTGGAGTTGTACGTAATATTACGATTACGCGGCCTACTTGGCGATCGAAAGATAATTTCGTTTCTTCGGGAATATTTTTCGTATAAAATACATGATTTGTTGCGTATTCCTCATTCGTGATTGGTTTTTTACCTTACTACATGTACATTAATATATAATGTATGTGTGCGTGTGTGATTTCCTTTAAATATTATTCATTCGGAATATTTTAAATGACTTTTTTCCTGTTACTATTTTCTAGTTTGAAGTATCTCATTATTATTTAAACTGGTTTATTTTTATTTTTTTTTTAAATGTATTTTCTATATAGTCATCATCGATATATATATATATATATATATGTATTTATCAATAATTGTAAATTTACTCTTCTCTCTTTAAATTTATCAATTAAATTGTATCATATTATTTAATAATAGTTAATATAATGAAAACTAAAACGGTTGCTGGCGACTCGAAATCTGTAATCTTATTCTTTTAATCCATAACATACAACCCTTCCACTCTTAAAGGGTCTACCGATATCAATGTTACTCCGTTCCTTGATGGTTTTTGTCCATGAATTTCTTCTTCTATCAACTAGTCTTTTACCGTGAATTCTTCCTTTGAGCATTAGGCTAAAAATAACGTCATACTTTTCTCCTCTTGAAATTAGATATTTTTTGTTTAATTATTTTTTACAAGCTTACTTCGTACTTCAGCTCTTTTCGATATATTATTATTTGAAACTCTTTCGGTATGTCAAATTCTTAATAACCTTCTTAGAAGCCACATTTCCGTAGCCTCTAAACGTCTAACGGTACATTCGAGGTTCACGTTTCCACTCGATACAGAAGCACTGGAATAACGTAGCAGTGTATAACTTTTAGTCTTGGCTGTACTAACAGATCATTGACGAGCATGACGGTTTTTATTTTTCGGACGGTTTCCATTATTATTGCGCATCTTGTTTTTATATCTTCATCATTGTCTCTAATTTGTCGCTTATTATTTATCCGAGATATTTGTATCTGATAACTTGATTAAATTATTATTCACGTAGCCCATAAACGAAAAAATAAAACAGGGTTCACCGACAACAAGAATAGCCGGGAAACAATGGTTGCGAAAGGCAAGAATTGTATGGAAGAAATTTGGGATATCTTCATCCAGTAGTGGATTGATAAAGGAATATCGTGATATATATATATATAATATAGGATATTTATCTCGACTTTGTGTAGCCACTTTGTAAAGTAGGACTTTAGAAATCAGAAGGTAGTAATCGTATTGTAATTAAAATTTATACATGACCTTTTCAGCCACGCGTTATCAAATTTTAACACAAAATTACAAATTTTTTACAGCGTGTTTATTACCTAATATTATTTTTTATATTTTTTTTCCAATACGTGAACCATGATTCTTAGATGATTCTGCAATCGATTTTATGCTAATTCGATGTCACAATCGGCACAGATAATATAACAGTGTCATTAGTAAACATACCTGTAGTTGTGCTGGCAATTAGAGGAAAATCAGAAGAGAATATTCGATACAGTACCGGTCCAAGTACACTATCCTGGGATACTCCAGATCGAATAGAATAGATATTGGAAATTGCCTTGTTACAGTAACCTGAAAATATCTCTCCGAGATGTAAGATTCCATTAATACATAATAAGAACCCGGTAATTTGCATTTTATTTTATAAGGTAGGCCATCCTGGCACACTTTATCGAACGCTTATGTCCAGAAACACCGCGGAACAAAATTTATTTTCTTCAAAAATTTTGTTGATCTGTAAATCAAAATTGATATTGCGGTATTATATTGTTTGCGATCAGAACAAGTTTCAGTCTTCTTTACAGTAATTTTTCAAAAAAATTGAAAAAAAATAGGAAGCAGACTTATCGGTCTATACAGAGCCATCTCTGTCGGTAGCTTCCCCGACTTAGGTATAACAATTATATTCGCAAATTTCCACTGTACAGGAATGTAGCTTATGCGAAGCATTGTATTAAATATGTATGCTAACAATCTAACAACCTTTTTCGGTAATTTCTTAACAATCGTGACAGTAATTAAATCATGCCCCACAGATTTTTAAAATTTAAATGTTTATGTATAAAATTATTTACTTCCATAGGTGTTACATAGATCTTATTGGAAGAGACATTCGATACGGAGTTTGTAGGTCATTTTCTACTTTCTTGTCTGCAGCATTTGCTGTATTATCTTTGTATGGATTTAATATCCGTGATAAGTACTTACTAAGGATTTCTGCTTTTTCCTCATCAGTTCTCATCCATTTATTATCACCGCTTTCCACAAGGAGTAATCAGTATTATCGTGTGGGGTTAATGAAGAAATGTCGCTATTAAATGTACTGTCCTTCCATTCGATAATTTTACTTCTTAATTCTTTAGATGCCTTGTAAATCGCAGTTTTGTCATTGGGGTTCCTGGAATTCTGCCTTATACGACTTAATTTCCTTTTTTTCTGTATTATATCCTTTATTATTTTCGGATGATCTTCGGTTTATAAGATTTTATTTTCTTTCTTAGGTGCTGCTAAATATGTAGACTGCTGAACACATCGGGTGAAATTTTCTACCGCTGCCTCAATATATATTTTAGATTTTAATGTAATATTCGAATTAATCTTATTTTCAACTAAATGTTGATATATCTCCCATTTTGCTGATCTATTTACATTTACTGGTTTTTCGTTATCATAAACGACAGCACAAATAACATTCATAATTATCAGAAACACCATCCAAACACGATTCAATAAGCCGGTGATTAACGTTGATTCTATTACAGATGAAAAAAATCAATCAAATCCGCGATCTTATTGTTGTCAGTAGGCCAGTAAGTAGGTTCTCCGCCTGACAAGCTGTTATAATTGTTCATTTGGATGCATCTATGATTCAATCGGGATCATGTTATTTTATGCTTAGCATTAAAACCTGATCATGAAATAAATCTGTTACCTAGGATTTTAAAGTACTTATTGAATTGCTCTTGCATTATGATATGGCTAGGGGGGGGGGACAGTAAACAGAAGAAACTGCGATAGGACAAGATTGTATTTTGACAGTAGTTGCCTGCAAGTATACTGAAGCAAACTTGCCTATTTCGTGGTATTTTAAAGCCTTTCGTATAATGATCGCAGTCCCTTCATGAGTAGTACCATGCGTATGCTGTTAGTATATCGTGATATTTTAACATAACTTTTGTTAGTGAAATGGGTTTCGGTAATCAACAGTATATCTATTTTAATGCTTATTAGGAATGATTCAATTTCGGTCTGTTTATGCGTCATTCCATGTAAGTAATCGTAAAAACTTATTCATTTTGAAAATAGTTTCACTGTTGATAACATATTTATTATCAAACTGTTTTATATTTTTGGATTTAGAAAGGAATTCACTTAATTGATTGCTATTATTATTATTTCTATTATTGCCATTATTAGAAGTATTATTATAATTGTTATTATTATTACTATTTACTATTACTATTACTAATTGGTCTATCTAGGTTAAGATTGGTATTTTGTCCACGTAATGATAAAGCGTACGTAAATTTTATGGAACTATCAATTTCAGCAGGATTGCTTTCGCTTAAATTTTGGTTGGAATTACTCGATGATAGGTTAATTTGTTGACTGGCGTTGTTTTTACCCTTATATTATATCCCTATTTTTGAATCGCGGTTGAACCTTAATTTTCATATTGAGCAAAAATTCGATCTTATATATATTTCTTTAGTTTTAGCGCTAGGATCAAAATCCACGAAGAACATAATGGTTTCTCGATATTGATTACATTCCTAACTTTAAAACCATCTTCTTTCAATGTTTTTTTTATGTCATCAGTGAGCATTGTGTAGTGAATATTTTTAACCACCGCCTTAAATGTCCTCTCTTCTTTGAACTGCTATATATGATATAGCACCTCTTTATCTCTTAAAACTTTCACTATTCTCCTATAACTATCGGCATTGTTAACTTTTCGTTTAACTTTTCCCTCGTTTAAAGTCTGACACGAGACTTCCTTTTTTTTAAAAGCTGACTAGATAAAACTCTCCGTCTATTAATATTGAACAATCTCGTATATTATTATAGGTGGAGGTTTGGGAGATCGCTTCGTTTCATTTGATTCCTTTACTTATTCATTGGAATTGTTCCTCGATATTTTATTATTACGCTGATGAATATTAGTATCCCGAAGCCTCCAAAAGGTCGAAAAGCGGTTTTCCTTTTTATTTTTATTTACTGCTTCAAGTGAGAAGTCCGAAGTTTTTAATTTCATTTTCCTTACAGAGGTAACCTGTCATGAATTAGGTAACTGGTGAATAATATTTAAGGGAGGGATAGTATTGTTAACGGAAGTATTCATTTCAACATCGGCGACGCCTTTCGAATCGGTGGTGTTATCAGTACCAAAACTTAAGATTCTTGTCACTACTACTACTACTATTTGCACTGACAACAAAGTTTAGAGGACTATTTTTTTTTAGATGATCCGACCCGAGTACTAGACATCTTTTATATAATAACGCTAGATAATCTCCAATGTATTTATGCAAATATTTTAAAAAACTGAAAAACATATAATTTTGTTAGACTTAAAATTTCACGTACGGTATAGAGAACAATGATTTTACCTTGTCTTCCGCATACTTTCTGCCGAGGTTGACTCCGCTAGCCGAATGGACCCGGTTTTAAGATGCCGGATACTTATACATTTCTCCAACATATTAGGTATAACATTTATATTATATATATATATACATATATATAAGGGCCACGTATAGTGGCGATTATGGTTTAGCGTTCTACCTGCACGGATTAAATTTAACTGATTTAGAATCCAAGTATGGACGAAAATTTTAGTTCATGTTGATAAGGTTGGGTAATGAATATAGTAATAAGGATTGTTGAATGATTTAGGTAAAAATAAAAAAAATGTTTCTTTAATTACAGCAGAACGTTAAAACTGTTAAACACACACACATATATATATATATATATATATATATATATATATATATATATATTAGTTGTTCTTATTTTCTGAAACAATTACACGTCATCGACAGGTTCTACCCTACCTGTCAACTATGACAGCCAGTGTGTATAATATGTGGTATTTCTGTTACGTGAAAACATCGTCTATGCATTAAAAATGAGGAAGGTTGGTGATACGATTAATAAGCCGTCAGGCAAGAAGCAATGATTTTCTGTACCTTTCTTTTTACATCATTCCCACTTGATTTCCTATTCCACTTCCTATTGTATCGAGGACAGCTACAATTAATTAAATACTGTAGATTACGTAAAACGATTATGTTAAATAATGATGTGATACCCGAGATACTTCGAAACTTCACATAATCTCTATTTATCGTCTGATGTCGATTTTTTCAATATTAAATCGGCTGGTCGAAGGAAATGAAGTTACCCTGTATCGTTTGCATGGAAATGAACCGAATTATTAAAAATTAGATGTAATATATATATATATATATATATATATATATATATATATATATATATATATATATATATATATATATATATAGAAGAGCAAAATAATTTATATATGTATGTCACATCACGACGATATGAAATACTGCAGCGGATGTTGTAAGATAAATAATTAGAGTACGGTGACACGGCAGATCGAGGATAATAATTGATAATTTGAGGACAATTAACAGATATGACCAGGGTTCGAAGTATTTATGACAGTTTGGTCATCTAAGATCGCTGAACATACAAAAGGACACTACAGATACACACTTACATATATATATATATATATATATATATATATATATATATATATATATATATATATATGCGGTTCTAGTATGTTATTTTTAACGATAAGAGTTTATAAAATTGTAGGTGCGGTTAAAATGTTTTTGGTTAACTTCGTTTTTCACTTTACTCTTCACCTAGGCGAACGGAAATTGTTGGATTATTAGCAGAAATCTGTTGGTTCGTTATTTAATGATATTTTTCCCCGATGACAACGGATGTTTTATTTTCGTTAGGAATTAAATAATCATAAATACTTTAACGTGTTTAACGCTGACTGACTGACGCGTTGTTAGAAGCCAATTAATGTGTATCCACGGTAAAGGTCGTCGACGAGGACATTTATCAGCGGGAAATCTGGTCGGAGATGTTGTCGACTCTCTAGTCGACGTGAGCTAGCTAACCTACCTTCGTAATTTTCCACGATCCTGACTATTATACAGGAATGAATCGTAATTCCTAACGATTCTCTATAAATATTTTCATTTTTTTCTATTCTCACTCTTTTTTTTTTTATTTTTTTTTTATTTTTAATACAAGTAGTTGTTTCAATTTTCCTTAAAAAACAAAATAATTACCCTTACGTGAATTTGTTTTGTATGCTGCATTACGTAAACGATAATTTGATGGATGAAGCGATAATAAGGTGATAATATCGCCGATGATAATAGTGATATTATTTTATTGCATTATTATTATTATTATTATTATTACATAGGCTAAAATACAGAATCATAAGTCCAGTGGCGCACCCAGGATTTCTATCTGGGGTGGGCTCAAACATCCCGCCAAATAATTAAAAAATTTGTAATAATAATGAATAAAATATACACAGCCGAATGTGTAACAAAATTTGACAGGCAAAACAAATTATAAATAAACGATCATGAACAACAAGGAAACAAGTGATATTAAAAAAAAAAAACGCACTGGTCATGGGCCAGATTTGAATGCCGAACGGCCCAACCAACAGCCATTTTTCCCTTTGTGTTGCACAGTCAGCTGGATTTTCAATGTCATAGCAGTCAGAATGTAAGGAATATTTTTTAACAGTACTTTTTGCAATCTAACCTGTTTTGTACGCTCTTCAAGATGAGGTTTTATTAGTCCAGTTCTTACTCTTATGTTTCAACTATCATTTTAGCTGGGAAATTGTTTGGAGCTTACAGTTAGACGCTTTCTTAATATATATTTTATACTTTTTTATAAGCCCTCTAAGAGGGCTTAAGCCCGGTAGCCCCCCGTGGATGCGCCACTGCGTAAGACACTTCAACAAAACAAATCTAAAACTCAATAAACAACTAATCACTGAAAATTTCCAAAAATTTTCTTTTCATAATGATTTATTACTTATTTATAATGTACCTATGTCCGGCAAAGTTGATCGTTCCGCTCATATTGACAGATGCAACACGGTAGTTAATAAACTTTAATAGTTGATTCTTTAAATTTAAAATTTTAAGTTAACAAATCGCATATAATGGTCGTCACACGTCGTTATTCTCTATATGAGTAAATGATATATAATAATATTAAGTTTAATAATTTTAACTTTATCGCTGTCAGTTCCATTAAATATCTAGGTTTTGTTATAGACAATAAATTAACTTTCTCTAAGCACGTAGCGTATATAAATTATAAAGGTAATAAACATTATTATATCCTTAATATGTGGTTTAAATAGCTAATTTTATATAAACGACTAATACAGTCACTATATTCATATTGCCCTAGTACATATTATCCTACGTTAAATAAACAATATATTCGTAATATAAATTCTAATTGTAGAAAATTACTGATAGATGTATAACGCCTTCGTATATTACTGTATCTAATGTTTCTCTACAAATTTTAGAACGTGTATTACCAACGGAATTATATATTAAAAATAGATATCTCATCTTCAAATACAAACTAACTCAATGTGGTAAATTGAATAGCAGTAATTTAAAATACATCAGTAATTTAATTTTTACTGAATTTGAAGCTAGATATGATACAGAAGCTAAGGGTAAATTAATTAAAAGTTTTTCCTGATATCTTAGCTCGTTTTAAACTTTTACATGTCTCACATATTAATTGGACATTGGGGTTCCATTGCATACTATTTAAACAAATTAAAGATTATTAATAATAATATATATTGTAACTGTTACAGTAATGATTCAGAAAATGTTCACCATATAATATATGTGTTCTAAATATAATGAATTAAGATTAACGTATAATATAGACTGCTCATTACCTTTCAGTAAAATAGTTTTATTGGAATATTTTCCAACTGTTATATATAAAGTATTTAAGGTCAAATATATATATATATATATATATATATATATATATATATATATATATATATATATATAAAACCGATACCGGTAACCATAAATTATCCAGTAGCATACTTTATATTTATAATTACGATGTTTATATTTTTATAATAATAAATAAATAAATAAATATTATACGTATAACGTTTTGTGGGTTAACTTCCCATAGATAACGCGCCAATAGAAGTTTCACTTCAAAAAACTACTTCGCTATTACTATAGAGGTTTATATGATGTTTTGTATATTTTTTTTTACCGGTTATAACTTGACGACAAACGAAAATTGCAAACTACACTCTTGGTATTACTTAGGAAATGGTAAAACGAGAAAATTCTTAATCGTTTATCTTTAAATATGCGTGTCCTACAATCAGTCCGATGTAGTACTATTTAACAGCTGCTTACAAACGTGGGTGTATTAGAGATGGTGTCAGTTTGGCGTGAAGTGAATGTATACGGTCTAGTATACGGTCTAATATACGGGAAGACACTCGTTTATTATGTTACAATACGCGAAAGTAAATACGTCTCTTGAAGAGTAATTTATATCGTTTATTTTGATTTTTATTTATTCGTTTTTCCCCCTAAAGAAAGACATTTCATTATTGTTTCAATTATTTCCTGCTCGAGAAAATTGGATAATGTTCGCGTTGGTTTAATATTATATCGGTATATTAATATGTATTTTTCTTTATATATAAAAAAAAGAAATATTCGGTTTATATCGCGATTACTAAAATACATAATTCCACAAATGGATTGTCTTCGTTAAATGAATTACCGTTATTTCGTGATGATATTTAAAAATTTATTTATAAATATTGCTCATAGCCAGTAGGAAATTGGTATATATTTCGTTTGTAAACGATATATATATAAATATATATATATATTATGTTTTACGTGTGCTGTTTTCTAAATAAAATTTACTACGATTTGATTATCTTCATTCACGAAGGTAGATTCTTTTCTCGCGCGAATTATCTACCTATATTAACATACGGTATAAAGTATATTGGGTAGAAGTATGAACAGTAAAAAATCTTCATTAAATCCTATTTTTTAATGGTATTAATCGACAGTTTAAAAAAATCAATATCCCCTTAATATTCGCGAACTATACGAACTGCAACTACCGGAGTTTTAAGAATAGATCGGTTTTTTAAATTAAAATTCTCTCGGATATAACAAGAAATAGGACTGATGAAAGTCTGCACGTTTTATACAAGAATGCACAGGCTTCGTATAAAGGACCGAAGCTTTATAATTGAATGAACTGGAAATGCGTAAACATTAAACCGTTAATGAGATATGTAATAAATAAACATAATGTTGTAATTTTTCTGCACGAAATTCGACGTTTTTGTTTAATTAGTTCGATATACGAAAGGTTAATGTTTTATTTTATTTTTTTACTATTAGCACTCTCGTGTTCGTAATGAAATTCTTTTTTCTCCCTTATTCAACACAGTATTTATTGTTAAAAAAGTTGCCGCCGAGTTCATCATCATCATTTCTCTTCAGTCCCAGGAATCGTTATTGTAATCCTTTTCAAAGTTAGCGTTAATAATTTTTACTGGGCGTAGCGTTAAATCATTTCGTTAAAATTAAAAACGATCATCTCGACTGCAAAGAACATGTAAAGCATCTGGGTGTCATTACGGATAGACGACTTACATTTACCGAACATATTAATAATTGTATAAACAATACCGAAAAATGGGTTGTCTATTTAAATTTAATCAAAAAGTCCAATTTTTAGTATACAAAAAGTAATTTTATCGAATTTACGCCTGTCCAGTCTGATCTTATACAAAAGTAGAAATAATATAAACCAGGTGCAATGACTCATCGCCTTCGAATAATATCGAGTAAACTTCGATTTACTTCGATCAAATCTTTATATGTTAAAATTCCCTTATGTACGAGAAATAATTAAAGGTATAACCAAAAAAAAAAAAAAAAAAATTTGACGTTTGTAGATATTCGAATAATAGTAAATTCTATAGGTGATTAACCAATCTGTACGGCACAGGTATAAAAGATATAAACACGTGCGTATAATATCTTTTTCCGGTAAACTACGAACAATAAATGTCCAAATAAACTAAGTTATAAGTTCATTTTGATAAAGTGTTTATACGCTCTGTTATTTTTAAGAGAGCTAGAGGTTTTTTGTATTTTAAATTTTTCCAGCAATTTTACATATAAGTTATTTCCTTATAAATATGATTAACTTTGATTATAAGCAATTTTTTTTTTAAGACAATGGTTATAACTAGAATGCGGATTTATCGGCACTAAAAATTTCTTTTTCTGCGTTTAAAAAGTCATTTTCGGCATTTTTCGGCATTTAAAAAGTCATTTTCGGCATTTTCCGGCATTCATAAAAAAGGCTTATATTTCACATACAATTTTTATATGAGCATTGAAAACCGAAGTAAAGATAATAAAACACTACAGTATACGAAATTACGGATTTATTAAATACTATATATATATAGAAAAATATTACACTTAAACACTACAGTACATGAAATTTCGGATTAATTAACTGTACATATACAATTATTACACTATTACTTAAATAATTTGGCGTTATATGAAATAATTAAATGTTTTTCAAAATTTAATTCGCTAAATTGGGTGACGTTTATCACTTAAAATATTTTTCAGATGGGAAAAGCTTCTTTCCACATCTGCCGACGTAATTGGCGCGTATTTGTATGCGCTAATTTCAGTAGGACTAAGTGTATTTATTTCTCCTTCCCCTTCAACTAAAAAATTACTTATTTTCTTTAAATCTATATATCCGGTATTTACCACAGCATTTCTTATCTGAATCCATCTTTTTAATAAAACACTTTTTGCGGAGGTCGATTTTGGCATTTTGAGAACAAATTACAAATATTAGGAAATAAAGTAAACAAAAATTAAAATATCTAACGAATGGAAAAAAAAAAACAAATCAAATGTTAATTATAAACACAACACACCTTTATTTAGAGAAAACCAAAACAGGTAACAAAACTAGTAACAACATAGAAAACAGAAATGAAAAGTAAAAGTAAACGGTTAAAGTAAAATGGCGATTCACACTGTTTATCATATTAGTCACAGACAGAAAATATGACATAGAACGATCTTACAAACTTTTCGACTTCTACACGATTAAAAATCGAAATTAAAAAAAAATCATCAATAGATTTTTTTTTTTTAATATGTGTAAAATGTTTAAAATAGTATTAATCATCATTTTCTGCATTTTTTCGGCATTTATTTTGTTTTCCGGCACTTTTCGGCAAAATAAAATTTTGGTTGTAGAATCAGCGAACTCCAATTCGAATTTGTCTGTGATCAGATCTTCTGTAGTGTGCAGCAAAATGATTCGGCAAATGCCGAGAAATCCGCACTCCAGTTATAACATTCGGTACGGAAATATTCGTATTTTTTAGTAAAACGTATTTTCATTTTTTCATTTCTAATCCTTTTCTAGCTCTCCCGGTGTTCAGCAGCTTCGTTCAGTTCCGTATTTCGACTCGGGCGTTCTTTTTCAAATACGAATGTATTTGTCTCGCACGAGTTCTTTTTCTTATAATTTTGCCTTCTAGTACAATTCGAAATCAATTTTCTTTATTCTGTTCGTAAAAGCGATATTTGCCGTCGAGTTGTATTATAATAAAGTGTTTATTTTTAATTTGTATTTTCGTTTAACACGTGACAATTCATTTCCGATGTTATTGCTCGTCCTCTTAACCGATCAGTTTTGTCTGGAAAAATAAAATTATATTTACGTAAAATTCGATAAAATCAATTTCCAAGTATTTTATTTATTAAAATTAACTATTGCGATATTTCGCGCCATACGTCTGCGCATTATATGTTACTTCGTTTGTTATTATTAATAAATTTGTATCAACATTTTTTATTATAAGGTATTATTTTCGTATTGATTTGATTCGATTATTATTATTCACTAGGGAAATAACGAAACTTCCTTTATATTAAGAAAACATATCCCTGGAGAATCCAGTTTTTATACGCCGAGATTAAATATATTATAAACGTCCATAAAGGATTGTTCTAAGAATTTTAAATATTACGCGTAAACCGATAACAAATTATACGAGAGCGGAATATTATTGTCGTTATCAGTATTATTGTCAATATAATACTACTAGTATACTTTTTATTTGAAAGAAAATTTTAAATTTATTTCATTCTTTGTTTATACACGTAAATATGCATTTCACGATAAATACATACACTTTTCAGTTTTTTTCTGTTTTTTTTTTTTTTTTTTTTAATATGCAATTCGCCGAAAATATAACTATATCAATTGATACATATTTCACCTCCTTTTCATTCGAATATATTAATTTAAACTCCGTAATACTCAATAAACATCCTAATCGTTTTGCGGTATTTTTAGATGACCCCCAAAGTTCCCGATCGCTCCGTTACAGGAACATTATTTATACCCGGTTACAATATTTCCGAATCGTTCATATGCCCTCCGTTCATTTTGAATTTTCACCGTCGTTAAAGTCCCTCCAGTTCTTATCCCGACTTAATTCTCATTCGTCCGACCGATATTTTTAATCGGATTCCTTAAATTTTTTCACGTCATTAGCACACTTCTCCTTTAATTATAATTCTAGATACGAACCCTCTAGCGGTGCGATAACTTTCTGCCGTCTATTGCTTCAAATAGAATTACATATTCGACGTCTAATAAGTATAAAAATAACTCTGGTGAGTTGGATTGCTTTGGTGTTTAACCTACTTGATTTTTGGTTATTTACTTAAAGTTCAATTTAACTTGGGTTTACTGTTATAATTTAGTTTTGTTTGAACCCCCCCTCTTCAACCAAGTCTGGCTACGCCACTGATTACGAACTCATCGATAGCCTTTGATTGGTATTCGTGGTTAGCTAGTTTTATCTCGATACCTTTCCTGTCCCTTAAAAACGCCCGTCAACTATCACAAATTTATTGTCAGCATCGCTCGTTTACGTTCTGCGCATCTCTCCTAAATTCCGTGATAATAATGGCTATTGTTTTGCTTTTTCTATTACTTCATCGATTTACTCAGATGCCATTCGAGTCTTCCTCTTTAAATTTCTAACCGAATGCTATATTGACTTATAAAATTTAATCGCTTGTTAGCGGGTTATAATTACTACTTTGAAGCTCAAAAAAAAAAAAAAAAAAAAAAAAAAAAAAAAGTATTTATTTATACACAGTATTATCGGAATAATTTTAGTTGGTTTTTGTGTTTAGCGTTCGCGCACGTTGTACATAACGATATTCACATTAATTGTATTTGTATAATGAAGTAAAAAAATTTGATCCGATTTGATTTTATTACGATTATGATTCTTATTATTATTGTTTAGTTATTATTTTGGAGATTGTTTTGTTGATGTGTACGTAAATAACAGCTATGACCGAAATCCGTCACAAGTGGGCTGATATTCCGATATTATTGCCGACCTTACAAACTTGACTAGGTGTACAGTTATGACCATTTCTTAATCTCATGACTATTTTAGAATTGTCTTTTGAATAGTAGCATTTTTTTTACTTAGAATCCAGTTCGACGCGAGTGAAGTTGCGAAACCCATTGTCGTATTGAGAGTTCTGTTATATTTATTGTTAATTCTGGAAGTCTAGATAGTTGAACACTTCCATGCTTTTCGGTTCTTTTAATTCCATCAAACTTTTTAATTTTATTTCTTTATTCTGTTATCAATCATTGAATTATCCATTTTCACTTCGTCGGGATCTTTTTTGGTGTTCAGGAACCACCTCGGGCTGGTCTTTAATCTATCAAGACGGTGAAAGATTCTTTTTGAAAGTCTGCTCTCACTCATTCTCTGTATATGTGCATAAAATATTAATTTTTTTCTCATAACATCGGATAGTTTTTCTATTTTCTCATATAGCTCTTTATTGCGCCTATTCCTGAACATTTCCTTTCCTTTTCTTGGGCCAAGAATTTTTCTCATAATCTTCCCTTCTTTTTTTTCCCAATATTTCAAATGTCATTTAGCTCTAAGCACTCAGCTGCATATAAACACTCCGGCTTAATAACTGTATTGTAATGTCTGATCTTAGCATTTATCGATATCGATTTTTATTATATATATTTCACGTTAATTGGAAAGCCGTTTCCATTTTTCTAGCCCTCATTTTCAACGCCTCTCCATCCAGCCCATTTTGTTGAATAACCTCGCTTAAGTATCTGAATTTGGTTACTTTTTGATTTTCCCGTATTTTGTACACATGTATCGTGGCGAGGTTCCAATGTTGGTCATGTATTCTGTCTTCTCAAACAAAATCTGTAGACCAGTTTTTTCTGCTACTTCTTTTAGGAGATTAATCTGCTTTATCGCTGATGCTAAATCTTCCGAGAAAATTGCCAAGTCATCTGCAAACGCCAAACAATTAATAGCAATTCTTTCCTTCTTATATATCCCAAACTTATCGGTTTATTTATATTTTCTGCTTCCAGTAATTTTTCCCACTCTCTTATAACCTTCTCTAAGACACAATTGAACAATATTGGGGATAATCCATCTCCTTGTCTTACACCCGTTTTAATCTCAAAATCTTCGGAGATTCGACCCATAAATTTTATTTTAGCTGTAGTTTCTAATAGCGTTTGTTGTATTAATTTTGTTGATTTTTCATCTACTCCAAATTCTTGTAATATTTCCATTAAACTTTCTCGGTCAATCGAATCGCACGCTTTTTTGAAGTCTACGAATACTACCACATATGGTCTGCTCCTGACCATTCTGTATCTTATGATTAGTTTCAGTTTAAGAATTTGTTTCGTGCAAGATCGATTTTTTCTGAAACCTGCTTGGTATTCTCCCAATTCTGTTTCTACTTTATTTTCTATTCGATGTAGTAACACCTTTGAAAATATTTTATACGCTACCGGCAATAGAGATATTCCCCTGTAGTTATCGACCTCTAACTTGTCATGTTTTTTATGAATTGGCCGTATTAGGGCACATTTCCATTTCAGTGGTATCTTCTCCGTTTTCCACACTTCCGATAAAAGTTTTCTTAATTTTATTTCCGTCGGTTCACCTGCTGCTTTTATCAATTCCGCTACAATCGAGTCCTCCCCTGGAGATTTATTATTTTTAAGCTTTGATATTATTTGTTTCTACTGGGGGGGCTCTGACTTTCTTTTTCCTGGGGTATATACATTTGTAGTCGTTCTTTGGGTTTATCACAGTTGAGTAGTCTTTCAAAATATTCAGCCAATATTTTGCAGTTATCTTTATTATTAAGTGCTAGGCTTCCATCTGGTTTTTTAAAACATAAACTTGGAGCTTGATATCCTCTTATTCTGGACTTGAAAACCTTATAAAAATTTCTTGTTTTATTCTTTTGAAAGTCATTTTCTACTTCCTCCAGTTGTTGTTTTTCAAAATTTCTCTTAGTATTCCTAATAATTTTTGCCGTTAGTTTTTTTTTATTTCTGAATTTCTCATACGCAGTTTCTAACTTAGTCGAGTTCCATTTTTTCCAGTATTCTAGTCTTTGTTTGATAGCAGCATCACATTGTTCATTCCATCACCTGTGGGTTTTTTTAATATTCAGCGGAATTGTTTGTTTTGCTGCTTCTTGTATTCCTTCACAAATGTCATGCCATATGTGTCTGATTTTATTCCATTAATTTTTTTACGGTATTGGTGTATTTTCTCTTTATTTTCATAATTTAGCTTATCTATATCATATTTAGCTATTCCTTGTTTGAGAAATTTCTTTTTATTCTCTGGTATAAACCTCATTTTTATCGTTGTGAGATAGTGGTCTGAATCAATGTTGCTCTCTTTCTTGACTTCAACGTTCATAATCTCCTTTTGATTCCTATTTGAGGTAGCGACATGGTCAATTTGAAATTCTCCCAAGTTTTTATTGGGACACCTCTATGTTTTCTGTTTTCTCGGGAGCTTCTTAAAGTTTGTAGATGTTAGTTTGAGGTTAAAAATTCGGCATAAGTTAATAAATCGCTCATCGTTTCTATTCGTCCTTTTATGCTCAGGATATTTCCCTACTGTACGCTTAAACTTTTTTTCTTTACCTATTTGACTATTAATATCGCTCATCAATATTTTAATATGTTTCTCGGGTATCTTATGCATTTCTTCTTCTAACATTTCCCAGTACTGTTCTACTGTCTCCAAATTTCGCTTGTTATCTTCTTTAATTGGGGCATGTACATTAACTATGGTATACGTTTTATTAGCACATTTCAACGTCAAAATAGACATCCTTTCCGACGGGGATTTAAATTGTATTACAGAATCTGATATCTTTCCGTGAACACAGAATGCTGTTCCTAGATGTGGCATTCCTTTCATTATTTTCTTTCCTGGGTTTCCTTTAAATATTCTATAATTTTCCATGTCTATTACGTCTTCTTCCGTAAACCTAGTCTCCTGAAGAGCTAGAAGTAGTACATTCTGTTCATTTAGTATTTTTACTAGTTCTTTTAACTTTCCTACTTTTAATAATGAGTTCATATTTATTGTTCTAAATATATATTTCTTTTTAACTTTAAACTTCAGCTGGTTTTTACACGGTGGTTAAAAGCTCTCCAGAATATGAACGCTTGAATGCACTGCCATTCATGACAGTGGCGGATTCACCTTTCAGATTACCACCTGGAGTAGTAGTTCTCTTTGGCTTACTTTCCATCATGTTTTTTTACAAACCAAAGTTTGTTGTTAATTAGCAAGCGGGGGGAAACAGGTTGATACCTGTTTCGATAGTAAAACTGCGAGTCCTAGAGTTTTGATTTTTATTTTATTTCATTGTTTACTTAATTTCTTATTATTTACTTCTATATATTCTATTGTTTAGTATTTTGCAGTTTGTATCGCATTATAAACTATTTCTTTTTAATTTATACAGTGTAATAGTATTATTGCAAAAGCAGGGGTAGTATGGCTGGTTGGTCCTGCTTCTTATTTTCAGTCAGGGTTTTTAGCCTTTGGATCAACATCCTAGCCGTGAGGCAGCGGTTTGTTACTGAGGAGGTAACGGTGTAGGGTTTTTACGGCGACCCTAACACGCGGAGGGGAGACAGTCATAGGATTTACGCAGACTTGATGTCCAAAAGTAAAATATAAAATATAAAAATATACGAACGCAAAAATTTTTTAAAAACACAATTTTACAAGTAAAATGAAAATAATTATTAAAAATCTGATAATCAATTTAAGTAATTATATTTAATTTATATTTTTAAAATTATGATGTTTTAAAATGTTTCACTTAATAATGGCGTAAATGCCGAAAAGCTTTGTGTTTTCTTTAAGAAAATAAATATTAGTGGTTTAACTAATTTTCAATTGATTTTTTATATACTTGATTATCTCGGAAATGGCTCCAATGATTTGGACGAAATTTTGTACATACACGTAATGTATCCAGTGATCTTCTTCTTTTCGTGTCCGGTTCGTTACGTTTAATTATATTTTATCGTACCAGTATTCAGCCAAAATTCTAGCCTTGTCGTTTGCCTCAATGACACCATGCATTTTAAATCTCGTCGGCTTTATCTTACACTCTAGTATGTGCGACACTGGAGTTTTTCGCACTGACATTTCGGATCTTCTGTTAGACCTCACTTCGTTATCAATGATGCCGTTCGAGCACAGCCCGCCCGTATTCGATTAATTGTTCGCCATATCGACTATTTCTCTTTATATTCTGGCGCCAGGGTTTCTTCCGATGGTCTCACTGGGTTTGGCAGGGTTTCTTTAATCCTCAAATTTATCCGTTCTTTTTCAGGTCGTGACATCAGTCTGTTAGTGCTTTTCATGAAGCTATTTCTCGACTTAAGTCTATATGCCAGCTTGGTTTAAATAAATATATTCTCATTTTGTTTGGGGGGAAATTGAATAAAAATTGTTATCGTCATTAGTCAGCGATATTTTCTGCTTATATCAAAAAAAGAAAACTGGAAAACTGGAATGTAATTCTTAAAAAACGCTTTTAATTCTAATTTATTTTACGTGATATCGCCCTAGATAAATATTTAAAAATTGTAATATATTTATATACATCAGTTATTTCTGTAATGTTATTTTCTTTGTATTATCGTATATAAAGCATTAATTCGTTCTAGATTAGAGTACAGTTACCAAACATTCGGCTCTAAAGTTTTCTGGGATCCTTGTATACCATTCAATATTCAACCATCTAAATAGCCACTAAAGCTTTTCATACTAGCCCCACAATCAGTGTTAACAGCGAATCGGGGTTACTTCCTTTATATTTCCGAACGCAAATCTTGACAGGTAACTTCCTCATTATCTCCTCAAACCTCCCATTCAGTGATCTTTTGCACAATACTCCAAACCATAGTCGAATATTCTCAAACATCGATAACTAGAAAATGAGCATCAAAAATAAGTTCTTATCGTCATTTCCTCAATTTAACAAATTTATGCTTAATCCTTCGCTTCTTCCAATATATACAAACCCCCACCATAGCGTTTGCAACTACTCCATATCCACTTGAAAGTAACCTATCTTTCCAAGTTTTAATGCCCATCCCATGTACTCCTTATATCGGTTTTTGAAATCTCCAAATATAAGGGCACTGTTTGCTGTTTTACCGGTGGCTTTAATTCTGAAGGACTTGTGGGGTCTGTCTTCTTGCTACACCTGTCACTTACCGATTTCGGTTTCCTATGTTCTGCTCCATATTCTCAACTAAACCCTTTGCTATTTTCAAGTGTCTAGAATTCTTGTCTACAACTCAATCTTCATCTAAATTCCTTATTATTTTTGATTTGCTTAATGTTTTAAAGTCTCTCCACAACTACGGACAATGTAACAACGCATACTACTTCCCCATAACCTCCTTACTAGATTTCAAGTTTCCATAGTTTTCATTTAGATTCACATCGGTCTCCCTGAAAATGAGTCTATTGACCGAGCTGCCAGGGAGGCGTCCTTGCTTCCACACCATTTCCGCACGCATCTCTTTCTCTAGCGATGTAAAATGAAATCTCTGATCACTAAATCCTGGAGTATAAACAAAACCACCTCCTTTCTATCAAACCTAATCTACCACCCCAGTTGCCATTTCCCTTCCGAACAAGAAAGAGAAATATTATTTTTACCAGGCTACCAATATCCTACTTAAATCTTACCCATTCCTGTGTTCTTCAAGACACAGACCCCGCTCTCTGTCCCTTTTGTGTCAAATGTCACAACTACTTTTACCCTACATATTAGCATCATGTTCTCACAACACACAATCAACTACATCCCCCATTCCTTACCTCAACTCCTATCTGAATCTACCGACTATATTCATAATGTTTCTCGTTCCTGGATTCACTGAACCTTTTAAATCAGATCTAGGACCACAGTAACTCCATGGGTGCACATTGCCCGTTAATGCACCTACTATCAAATTATAATAATAGAAAGTTTAGGTTCAATTTAAACAAATGTGGCTTCTTAATATCATTCTTTTTTACTATAACCGTTATCGATCGTTAGTACCAATGCTGGCGTTGATTCATTTCTCAATGATTGTCTTATTAGTTGCGGCAGAAAATAATTCGATTTTGTTAATCTATCAAACCGCAGATTAAGATTTTACAGCCAGATTATGGATGGTAGTCGTCTGTTTTACCTATTATTTTATCACCGTGCATTACTAATTCAGGCAAACTGTATTTCGCAACGTCATTAGACATATATACATATATTATCTATCTATTAGTATGTAAGGAATAAAAATAAATTTAGTTCAAAATGATGAATGCAAAAACAATATCTATAAATAGTGAACAAATTAAATATGCGTGTATTTGAGACAAGAAATTACGGGGGAAAAGAAAATGTTTATGCAATTAGAAGCTAAAAGGAAAACAACTCTTGCGCTGCATTCGGGAAATTAAGTGTCATTTTTAAAAATAAAGAAATATCGAATAGTTTGAAAAGTAAAATATACAACCGATGTGTGCTGCCAGTTGTAACATACGGAGATGGGGAGTCTTACAAAACAAATAATTAGACGAATTAGAAAAACTTAAACGGCGCACGAAAGATTCATGCTTAATACCAGACTCCGAAATCACAAGAACATTGCTCGGGTTAGACAACAAACAAAATTAGTAGATGCAGTAGAACGCGCAGCTAAACTAGAATGAAAATGGCTAGGATATATTACCAGACGAGAATGACATTAAATTGAAGCAAGCGTTTAATCGACGAAATTTTTGAAGTTAAAATTAAATATATGTTACGTATTTTCTGTATTACTATACGTCGTTGACAGTTGGACATTAACGAAGGCATAGAAAAAGAAGTTAGAAGCGTTAGAGATGTGATTTTATCGTAGAATACTTCAAACGTGGACAAAATATGAAACTGGGAAGTATTTAAATAAATGTAAAGAAATATTAAAAGAAGTTGTGTGCTGATAATTAAATTATTTCGAACACCTAATTACTACTTTTCGACTGCGACCCAGAGTGCACCCCGTGATATTTCGAATCGTCATTTTCTTTATTCTTATCTAAATGTACGATAACAATTCCAGCTGGATCGCATTAACCTTTCGAAATGTGATAAGTTTTTCGTTGCTTCTTAACGCGTAAATATAATTTTGATTTCCCGAGTACTATTTCGATTTAAGGTATCGGATTTTCCCGAAAAAATTATTTTAATCTATGAAAAAAAGTTTAACTTAAAAAAAAATTGACGTTAAAACTACAAAATTCATTCCCAAAAAATCATGATTTGTCCAAATTGAAATTTTTGATTATAACTTCGGAAATTTATGAAACAAAATTCTACACGATTAATGTAAATATTTATGTAACGATTTTCAATAGCCTACGATTTTGTATATAAATATTTTTTCTGAAAAAACACGATTATCGTGCTAAATCTCGATCGCCACTATATGTATATGCGTGTGTATGTGTATGCGCAAATATATAGAACTAAGAGAATGATAGAGAATCACAAAAATTATATCAATTTTCAGAGTATCGCTTTGTATAATTTACACGCAAAAAAAAATAAATTATACAATGTCACCTACTTTTGTATGTAATGATAGTTAACACTCAATTTCAACGAAACAGCATGCGAGTAGATATCAGTGACCTACTGAAAATATCGCCGGTTACGAAGATTCTAAAATCGGCTCGCATATTGTTCTGAAAAGCTGCCGCATCAACTAGAAGAAAAGCGAAAATCTTTTTCATGTCAAAATGGTGAAATCAGTATAACGGTAATAACAATTACAGTTTTCAACATTCATGGAGGATGAAGTCTGAATGATGGAAAATATAATTTCATTTCTACTTCCAGTATATCGTGCGCCCTTTATTTATATATATATATATATATATATATATATATATATATATATATATATACGCATGAGTGAGTAGTTATTTATCCGTACATTTCATATAAAGTGGCTTTCTTAAGTCTTATGTGTGTTTGTATTTATATGTCTGCACGTTTGGTCTGGTTGATGCAAATATTTACACAGATAAATGGCGGTCGATATGCAGTCATTCTACGAAGATACAGGTAATCGACGTCATCGAATGATTTAGAAGCGATGCGTCAACGACCTGTTCGGAAAATTTAGACAATGATTGAATCCGGAGTTGGTGTGATCTTTAACGGTTCTTCGAAGGACATAAAACGGGATACTCGTGTACATCTTAGATTCGATTTAATACGCGTTCGGTATATGCCGTATTTGCTACGGCTACGCGAATCGCGATGGGTACGGTACGAAACCGAATTTCAAACCCATTATTCATCGACCCATTTTATTATTTTTCCTCGTACGTCTGTCGCCATTTACATCGTTGCATTCTATTTTCATTTCTTCCCCCAGCGTGTTTATCATTGTCCTTGTTTTTTCTTCGTCTAAATATTGGAAAGCTACATGGAATAATCCCTATAATGTTAATATAAACTGCTTCAGCCTGATATTCCTTGTTTACACATCAGATTCAATAATATCGAAATACAAGTGGATTTGCTTCGTGGTTTTATATGTGAACTACGTTTTTTCAAAGATACATCTCGTTACTTCTCCCTTCTGTTCACATCCTTCAGATATCCACAGTATCCCAGAGGCAAATCACATTTTCCTGAAATGTTCGCACTACCGGCCATCTTTTGACACCTATAAACACCTCATTCTCCTACACGGTCCTTTTCCAGTCAATATACCTTTCTTACTCTCTTAACACGCACTTATACATTTATTTATATAGTTTTATTGTTAATTGTAACATACTCATATAGTTTTAAAACCGCTGTGAAGCAAAAAAAAAAATAAATCATATAAAGGACATTGTGATTGAAATGGTTAAAAAACAATTTGATGTGGACGTATGTGTTACATATATATATATATATATATATATATATATATATATATATATATATATATATATATATATAATATAAAGTATATATATAATAATATAGAAATATGTACTACATATTCGGATGATATATATTAAGGAAATTTCTAAAGATGAAAATTCGGCCAATGACAAAGATATTATTAGAATTATTATTAAGAGGCTTCGTAATAACGTATAAAAATGCTTTTAAGCGTGCTTCATCTTTATCAAGGTAATCGAAAAATATTAAACAAGTTTAATTCTCTAATTCATCTTCCGGGTAATTTTTCCCGCTCGTTCTGAGACCGGTCGTAAATTCCCAGTTAAAACCGACGCGTCATTAGTTACTCAGCCAATTTACGTTGATAATAATTTTAAACTATAAACTTTTTGTTCACTTATAATTTTGGTATCATTTTGTACAAGATTACAGCCGTAGTAATGTTTCCACAATTATGGGGCGGAACGGAATTTATTTATTCGTCCCTATAGTAGAAGAGGTAAAAATAACCAACGATAGCACCGATCTTTTTATTACGCATCCCCAAGAATTCGAGTACTTCCTTATGTATTACGTAATAATTTTATTAACCAAATCGTATATTTCGCTTAGGATGGAGGAGCATTTAAGAGACGCGTGAACTATAGTCAACACAAAACAAAGACAATTCGAACGACAGAGTCAACACAGGGAGGGTGATTTGCCATTGCCGTCCACGACTTCTTTACTTTTCTAACAAGATGGTATTCATTTACAGTTAGCTGGAGGTCTCCATTTAAAATTCTCGTTCCTGTTCAGATGGTGCTGGCGGAACTTTGAAGCATTACCGCTACGTCATGAAGCCCTTGAGGAGGTAAATATAAAATGTATCAAATTATATGACAAGCAAGCGCCTTATCCAACGGGTACTCCGTTGACGTCATTAATAAAATCTTAAAAATGGTTAATAAACGGCAGAGAAAATTCATATTACAGGTATTCTCATTATACAACTCCATCATCTGCTGCCTGTGTGTTAGCCAATGTACCTTAACGATGGATGTTATTGAAGGCAAGATAATTGGGGAAAAACCACATGGAAGACCACGAACAACGTTCATTGACATAGTGCGAAAAGAAAGTGGAATACCGACTTATCTGGAATTAAAGACGAAAACTTGCGACAGCCTTAGATGGGAACGATTGGTATACACGGTTACCCAAGTGTACGAGCTGATACACTGGTGACAAATATATATATATATATATATAAAAAGTCTTTATTTCATTTGAATACATCAAAAATACATATATAAAATAATGAAAATTAATAATAATGAAACACTAATTTTGAGCAAATGCTTCCTTTTCTAAATTTATATATATATATAGCATCCATTTCCTTCCAAATCGTTCTATCTCTTGCTTTCCGCATCCAACAGGTGCCCACATACTTGACGATGTTGTCTTTCCTGCGTCTTTTCGGTCTTTTGATTTTCCTTTTTTTCTACCAACGGAATCCATTCTATACATTTTCTGGCCCAGTAATCTGTTTTGTGTATATATATATATATACACAAGAAGTATTAGTTAATAAGATATTTATTAAAAGTTTACCTAACGTTTAAACTGCGACTGCAAGGGCTAATCGTGGATTAGCGGTTAGTCAAGATCTGATTTTAGATCTATAGAGCGTAAGAAAAATATTTTCGAAGGTACCGAAAAAATTTAAGCTAAATTGGGGCTGCAAGAATAGTATCCTATTTTTTCCTCCCGTAATTCGTCATTATTTTGTAGTTTATTAATATTAATTAGGCTCCTTATTTTTAGTTTTATAATCTTCGTATACATATATATACATATATATATATATATATATATATAATATATATATATATATATATATATATATATATATATATATATGTGCGTGCGTGCGTGGTCGTGTATCGTAAAAAATTTAAAGCTATGTTTTATGCAAATAACTATTATACACCTAAGTGGGTATATATACATATATATATATATATATATATATATATATATATATATATATATATATATATATATATATATATATATATATAAATAACAAGAAAGAAAATTTACGGACGACTATTAAACAACTTTTGCTATTCGCGTATACTTTTGTTTAACTACTACTACTACTGCTACAGCTAATAATAGTAATGTTAATAATGCGATAATAAGCAATCATAATTTAATAATAATGAATGTAATAGTAATAAGATGTGCAAGGTTATTCGGACACGATGCGGCAGCACTGAGCAATGTCGTCGCAACGGAATATTAAATGACGAACTCCTTCAGCGACTTACGTTTCAACGGCCAAAAAACGCGACGACAATCGTAATTTAGTTAATAGAAGGACGAACCTGTGGTTCTTCGGTATAAACTTAGTTTCGGTATACAAAGTTTTTCGACGTGATCCGATACAATTGTAAATCGTAGTCGGAACTTAACAACGGTATTAGATTAGTAGTGGTAATAGTCATATTAGCGGTGGCAAAGGGTGCGATTTTAGTCTTTCGACAGAAAGTTCGGAAATTTGATTCGGATGCTTCGGCAGAAAAATTTAACGTGGAAGTAGTTTTATGTATATCATCGTAATATGCGATTAATGCCAGTACGAAAATACTGTAAGTAAAAACATGCGCACGTTCCTATTACGATTATTATTTTTTTTTAATCGTTTATTGTCAAAAATTCGTTTGTCTAATAAATTTACCGTCGATTGTGTCAGATCGCTAATTGTATGATCTCCCCCCCTAGAATAAACCGTTTGTATATATGAAGTATAGGGATTATATGAGACTTGTACTCAGTGAATGCGGTATAGAGCTAGGCAGCTGGGAAGAATTGGCTCAGGATCGAGCAACCTGGAAGCGTATAGTGAAAGTTTGACCTTGGTATCGCCAAAAAGGAAATAGAAACAGCGGCCGAAAATAAAAAGTGAAAACGTCAGCATGATGTCGCGGAAAAGTACAGCTCGTCGGAAGGTGTTTACATATGCAACGATTGTGGAAAGAAAGCGGTGTACCGCCAAAATTGGACTTATCAGTCATGTTAGCATAGATATCGAGTGGGCTATTGATGATGATGATATATATCTATATCACTTATACATAATGATCGCCTTAGAAAAGACGATTGTAACGAGTCAAATTTTTCTGACATTTGCCTAATCAACGTGGAATACTAATTTAAATATACGAAATTTTATAAAAATTAACAAAATGAAAAACAATATAAAAATTGATTTTTATAATATACTTCTGAAAACTACTTCTTCATTGAAATTGAACATTAAATTTAGTAAATTATTTTGATCTCTTTCTTTATATATATATATATATATATATATATATATATATATATATATATATATATATATATATATATATATATATATATGGAAATAATAAAAGAAAGAGATAAAAATGATTTTATTAAATTTCGTGGATGAGATGAAACATTTTGTTACTTCCTTAAATATTTTTTTTTTTTAGATGAGATTAATTGTAGAAAATTTTTTCGACTTGGCGTTTAATATTTTCCATATTGAAAATATAAATGTATTCCCGTATTAAACGAACTTTTATCGTGTTTTTCGGAAATTAATTTCCTTAATATTTCGAATTTTAATTATCTTACGTAATTGTTAATTTTACAGTATATTACGATATAGAGTAACCTCATCGTTAATTCATCATCGATATACACACGAGTTATATTATATATATATTCGTGTATATGTATATATTTGGAGTTAATATTAATGCATCCGAAACAAAATTAATGGTAGTTACCCGCTCGCAAATTGCGGGCGAAGCTCTATATATATATAAATGAAAGAACTGTTGAAAAAATAGAGAAATTCAGATACTTCGGCTCAGTAATCAATTGCAGATTGGATTGTGATGAAGAAATCAGAGTCCGATGTGAAATAGCCAAATATGTATTTAGAAGACTCAGTAACGTACTTCTGCAATCAAAGTTTCCCTTACCGATAAGGTTAAAAGCCATCAATTTCTATAGATGGCCGGTACTAAGATATTTGAAAAGCGGCTAAAAGCAATGGAAATGTGGTTCCTGGGACGTCTTTTAAGAATATCGTGGACAGAAAAAGTAACAAATGCGGAAGTCTTGAAAAGAGCAGCAGTTAGCAGAGAATTATGGAATATCATTCAGAAAATAAAAATTGCGTATTTCGGTCGCATAATTCGTGGACAAGAATACCGCATATTACAAACTATATTACAAGGTAGAATAAAAGGAAAACGGCCAAGAGGCAGAAGGAAGTTCGGATGGATAATGAACATAAAAGTTTGGACGGGAATAAAAGGAATTGGAGAATTAATGGAAGCAGCAAGAGATAGAACACTAAAAATAGCCAAAGCGTCAAGGACGTAAGGCACTAAAAGAAGAAGAATATATGTATAAATATATATATATATAACGTATGTATGTGTTATGTGTATATACATTACCGAAATAAGTACTTTATTTTGTTCGTAATACTAGTAAATTCCGTTTTGCATCCGAGTAAATTTCAATTAAAAATTAAAAAATTGCCTATAACTTTAATTCTTATACATCGTCCCTGTTCTTATCTGTTCTGCCTCGTTGCCTACACGCGTCCCTTCGTTTCATATGCTCGTTATTGTATCATATACTAGGTCGTCTTGAAGGCAAACACAAGAATAAATAAATATTTGAAGTTATAAATATAATCTTTTCTTGGGGGTAGAATTTGCTAGGCAAATTTAAAATAAGAATATAAACAATAATAAGTATCTATATAAAATATGTACAGGTGTACACATAAAAACATGAAAGGCCAGTGTGTCAACTTATAATAGAAGCACGAGTACTAATTTTCATATTAAATATATCGCGTGAAATTAGAGTAATTGAAAGTTACATTTAACGACAATAAATATATATGAAATTAGATAATTTATGATAATAAGCGTAGTAAGGATGAAACAATTAGTACAAGGAAATAAGATAAATGGATGTTTAATAATAATGAGTAAAATTTTGTACGCCGATGAGGCTCCCAAGTGGATATTAATTAACAGCTGAGTTATAATTCTGCATTATTACCTTACGTCGTTTTTTAGAGTTTTTCAAATGAATCTATAAGGTTGAGTAGTGAATTAAAGAGAACGTTTGCAGCATAGAGGGACTGAATCCTTGCAACATGTGAAATTTTTGCAATGCGTGTCGCAACCCTAGTTATAACCTTTATAGATATGATGACTCGCTTACGGTGTGTAAACAACAAATTGGTAAATATTTACTTTTAGATATAGTATCAGGATCGGTACAGATATTCAGTACAGTGTTTTGTAAGCATATTATATATGAAAATTCTAAGCTCCTCGCCAATGGATAATTCCATAAATCAGTACAAGCTGATATAATGATAAATAAAGTCTTCGAAGGCGGTTTTCAGCGAAGTATTATCTTAAATAGTAAAATATGTAGTTTAATTTTCTGAGTTTTTTGGTGAAGTAAATGTTCTGTTTATAATTACAATAATCATCATCACCAAATCAAATTTGAACATAATGCAATATTACAAATTTTCGATCATCTACTGCAAACATTTACACATTTTAATTTTTTTGAAGGTCGTAAACCGTACAGTTTAAATGTGGGAATGATAGAATATCGCAATCAATTCGTTGTTCATTACGGATTTACAATTAAAATTTTCATTCGAAATTTCCCAGAAGAAAAAGTTATTCCTCACTCTTTGTTTACTACTCGAAATAATGATGGCACGTAAATAAATAAAAAATAAATAAAACAAAAACTGGAAGTAATTTAAAACGTACACAAACACTGCACATATACATATATATATATATATATATATATATATATATATATATATATATAATATGCACATATATTCAATATTTTATTTATTGTTTATAAACGGCAATACAAAAGTCTAGTCGCACCAATACACTTCAAATTATGTGTCTATAACGCATATACATAATAATATTAACATAATGGTTAGATAACTTCCTATACAATTATTAATTATATGTAAATTATGTACCACCGAACCCGAAATTACTTATTTTGCCTATATCAATGATATACGAACATTCAAAAAGAAAATGTTCAACTGTATCACACGGTTAGAATTACAATATGGACAAGAGTCAGACGGTCTTATGGCGAAACGCTTAAAATATTCCCCGAAATTACCATGTGCAGAGGCACCTGACTGGAAAAGAAATTTTCATCTAGATCGCCTTTAATCCTGAATCTGTTTTCAGTAATGTGGAAAAAAAACTTGAATGTTGTTCTTCCGTGGAAACTATTAATTCATTTGCCATATTTCTGTAATTATTACATTAATTTCCTTAGTACAGGAATTCTTACAATTATTATTTTTTTTTTAACTCGTAACCAAATTGAGAAGAAAAAGAATCTCTTACGTCATTTTTAATTGTAATCAATTTATTAATAACCATATGGAACTCCGAGATCAAAGTCGACTTGGAAATACTTAAGTCAGTAGACAATATCTCCGTATTAAGTGGTGCAGCCTCGGTTGGAACAGTTCTATATAAATAGCCAACACTAATAAGCAGGAGCTTCATTTGCTTAGGTAAAATTTTATTAAACATTATTGAATTTAATTTTTCAATATAAATGCTTGAACAATAATTTTGCTCCTTTATCAATATTTGCATATCGTATGCTAGTCCATTTTGAAGGTAAAAATAAACGTACAAAGATTAATATCTATGTAAAATATCATCGGCTTACGGTGAGTTTTAAACAAAATTATAAGTCTAATTCGTCGATCTAATTGAATAATATCAAATGTAACAATATTCATAAGTTCATTTTGGAGCTAGTTCAATAATATTTTTTCCTTGTATAATAAAGATAGGACACTTTAGTCGGTTCTGTCCCTCGTGGCGACTTCGGGTAAGATTTTATTCGTTTCGACGCTAAAGACAACCTGTGTGCGCCAGCAATTGTAAAAAGTAATGTCAATATAAAGTTAGTTAATTTATAAACTCAGGCATCTTCGTTGCTTCCAATAATTCGTACGTATTTATTTTATCGACATCAGCATCCATAAGCACAATAGCAATTATTTAATTTTGAATTTTTTTCTTTCACTCTTTGCATTTATTTTCATCTATGTAGAAGCGATCAAGAATTCATTTTATAAAGGTTGATTCAACTGACTTAGAACATTGTCAAAGATTTCGTTGAATACCGCACGCGCACGTGTGTTTCTTAATTTCTTGGTTCTGATACTTTTATTCTTTTCTCGCAAACACATTTTTCATACCTTTTGACTTCACCTAATTCCACATGTTTTTGAAGATCGTTTCCGTATTCTTGGATTTCCGTTTGAGTCTCCTGGCGACATTAATAAATTTAATAAATCCCCGTTGATCTTTTGCAGTATATATAATGCTGTTATTTAAAAAACACGTCTTTTACTTTGACGCCATCTGCCACCGAAGTTTGGCGATGAACGTAGCTATTTCATCCAAAATTCTTCACTTTTCTTCAGAATATGTCAAACTGTGTAACCACATTCCAAGGTATTTTTGTCTTGCGATAGAGGTCCATCAAAATATACAGGAGCACAATGTTGCGTCTAGTTGTGAAAGTTACCTGTACCGATTTGAAAGTATTGATCTTTATTCTCTACTCGCGGGTTCGGTCCCGGAAAAGGACTCAGCTAGATTACAAGTGTACTTCAATTGCGTACAAACTTTTTTATAGGAAAACTGTGTCATCCGCAAATGCCGCTACCTCATCATCTTCCTAAAGTGACATATCGTGGGCGTATATGAGGCGATCGTGTTATTAATAATTTTGAAGCGAGTTTAATATTTCGTTTACTTAAATTCTCGACGACCTTCATTAAATATTCCGCGATACGCGTTAAACGGGTATTCATAATTTTTCATTTTTTCTCGTTTATAAATTTTTCAAAATTATATTTCGCGTGGTTTTTTTTTTTGAAGTTTAACTTCAAAATAGTTGGAAATGCGTAAAACTCAACCGGTTTAGCTAAATAATGAAAGAAAAAGCGAAAATTACTGGCAGAACAAAAAAAGAACGAAGAGAAGAGACAGAAGTACAAAAAAGAAATATGAATAAAGGAAGAAATATTAAAACGTCTAACGGGATGTGTAACGAATAACGGATTAGAGTGTTAAAGTTATATCGTTTACTCGGATAATAATCTTAATCTCAATTTATTAAGAAATTCAATATTTATAAACGGAAAGACGAGATTTTAAGAACTCGATAATATTACGATAAATTTGAAAGTCTGTCGAAGACATCGTGCGGAAATGATGCGGGTGTAAGCATATCCCGGACATTTCTCAAGATTCATATTGTTCGCCACAAAGGTTCTGGTTGATCTCCGAAATTTTCGTAATGTCATCGCGCCAGCTGGCTGTTTGGTTACCTGTTTTCCTTTTGAAATCTAATGGATATCGCTGCGCAATATGTTTCGTCCATGTGACATCGTTTCTACAAGTAACACGTTCAGCCTACTCCCATTTCAGGTTTCGCTATTCATTCCATCGCATCTATAAATTTTATCTGCTTTCTGATCTAAGTAATTATTTTTAAAATTTTCGTTAATCCGATATTATAACTTTTTGATGCGTTACTTGTTTTCCAAATTTTCATGATTATATTCTTTCGCGTAGTTATCAGTTTCACACGATTACGATGCGCTTATATCTAATCACTGCTAAATATAAGATGTTTCATTTTTTTCACTTTTAGCGATAGAATGCGTTTTTTCATTCACTTTACTCTGGCGAACTTATGTATGTCATTCTGCGACCGAGTTTACAGCCGCCCACGAATTCTACAGCTTTCTTTTGGTATCTATTGCGTTATTCTTTTAGGCCATCCATCATCCGTTTTTTTTTTGCATAATTCGCCCACATTCATTTCTGCTGGTATATTATATTATTCCGGAAAAAGTTGAGGTTGTTACCTACGCTAGGGATATTCTTATTCATATTTCTCGCTTCGGGTGAATTTGTCTTCTGTCTGTGGTTATATATCCAATATGTGTACAACACTACGTATTTTATATTATCATCAGTATCCATCAACACATTAATCGCTTCCATGAAACTTTGTCAAATGTGTTCTCTGTAATTCTAAATTCCTTTCAGGACAGAAGCTGGTGGAAGTTGTTCAGAGTCAGTGAGCTGATCATTGATAATTTCCTACAAAAATGCACTAGCTTAGTTTGAAAGCGGACATAGTACAAAACGTCATCGGTAACAAATTTTGACATGGCTTTCACCAAACAAGTCTGGCGAGTGTATATAAATATTACAAAATTGATTATTATTTTTTAAAATTTTGCACTTGCAAAATCAGTTGATTTGAAAACCACACATTGCAAAGTCTCAGGGAGTAGCACCTTCAGTTGTTGAATATATGTAACATTTCTTAGTTGGTTCCTCATTTTAACTGCCTAAATAAAATAAAAATTTCACGTAGATGAAATATAATCGTATAATTTTATTATCATTAGAACAGCGTATTCGTTTTTGGACTGATTTCGAAATTACCTTATACGCTTCATTTATTTATGGCATATACGTTCTGAAAAACTGTCTATGGACTCTCTGGGAAAAACGTTTATAATTTTATGATTTATCAGCTTTTACAATTTGAAAATCTTTCAATAATTACCAGAGTTTGGTCTTTCAAATAGAACGTCTATGATGGTTTTGATCCTAGTACTTAGGAATTTATTAAAATTATGCCGAAGAGAAAAAACGTAATAATAAAAAAAATCCGTGCCTCTGAGCGAAGGGAAGGAGTGAAGACATTTTAACTAAATTTGATACCGAGTTTTTTTTAAATTTTTAATATATAAACACACACACGCACGTATATATATACACACACACAAATATATATATATATATATATATATATATATATATATATATATATATATATATATATATATGAAAATAAGGCTATCTATGACGTGTTTTGAAGACGGGTGTTGGTAGCGCGGTACATGCGAACGGATATATATATAAATATATATATATATATATATATATATGTTATATAAATATATATATATATCCGTCCGTTATTTTGTTGACACGCCTAAAAGGCGGGTGGTAGTTATATGAATCTTTGTCCCGGCGGTGAGGTTATAAACGTTCGCCAAGTGAAAACCGGTTGTTAAATTGTTAATATTTTCTTCGAACGACCTTGAAAATGTTTTTCTTTAATTTTATTTTTTTTTGAGTGGGAGGAGAGTGTTAACCTTTTATTGTTTTCCTCTACGCTATTGTCACCCGATTAGTTTCAACGGTGAAAGACAAAGTCAATAAATTCGACCATTACTTAATCGGAATGATAAATTTAAATATCTGTTCGATATCGAATATATTTACCTAACCTAACTATTAAAATGTATGTAAATACGAAGGAACATCCTGTTTAGAGGCGAAACAATGATCAGTTCTTAGAACCTCAACCATCGATAGGCAGACAGTATCGCGAGCGTGATTGTAAATATTTGTATTTAAACGGTCTCTTTAAATAGTGATGATTTACTGAAATAATGTACACTAGTTCTCCCGTGGTAGTTATCCTGTTTTAGGGCAAATTCGTTTTCCCCTAGATTTCAACAAACTTCGCATAGTCAGTCAGTCAATAAGGACGATGTCGAACAACCACACCACTATCACCGCTATGAAATAAATTTTATATTGGTCTTCGATTTTAAAACTGACTACAAACTGAGATTACTTTTTTCTTTACTTCCTTTTACGAATGAAGTTATGTCCGAAAATTAATCTCAGCTCGATGACGCAATGTCCTATTAATAATCGTTATAGGTTACATGGTTCTACTTTACTTCTTGTTCCGGTTTATTCCCATGTTTCCGGCTTAACGACGGTTATTTCAGTCTGCAGCAGTCGTCGATTTCAAGCATTTCTGGTTGAGTGAAACTAATTCGACTAACCGACAGAACTACTCTGTAACTAATTCCCTTTTTCAAACAAGATATATATGTACAATATATATATAATATTGTATTCTATATGGGTCCACTGCTGGACGTAGGTTCTCCCTAATTTCGTTCATACATTCTTGGTCTACTTTATATATATATATATATATATATATTCCGCCGGTTTTACAAGCATGAACCTACACAAAAACAAATATTCAAAGGGTAATAAGGCAACAAACAGCACAGGAAATATTAATATTAAACACAAGACGGTCCGACCAGAGCAAAATGCTTAGATAAGGCGAACTTTGTAAGATGGTGGAGCAGATGGGTAAACTGAAGTGGACCCGGGGAGAACTCAAGAAGGAAGATCGATAGAAAACAAAACGGGTGTTCTAGTGGTTGCCGCTGAAACATTGGCAGGCCGCTGCTATAACTGAGGTAGAAGAATTTGACTTTGAACCATCTGTGAAAAACAATTGGTGGTCGTTGTATTGATCTAATATATTAGAAGGATTGTTGCGAAGATCTGTTGGGAGTAACGAAAGATTAATTTATTGTTATTTGAAAACGTCTGCTTTGTGTTTAAACCGATTGTGCAATTTCTAAAAACACGCGACCTTCAACGAATCTTCTATCTGCACTTGACGTCGTAGTTATAATTTTAAACGACCGATTAATTATGCTCCGGAGGAATTAATGTAAATCCCGAATTCGATAATTCACTTTAACTAATTAGATAGAACTAACCGATAACAATATTATTTTATCACGTACACGTCTGTTAAATGTTTAAATTACGTTTCCTATTATATTTAGATAACTATATATAATGGTGACGCATTAATATTCGATCGTGGAAATATCGTTATCGAATTTAAATCGTTTAAATTAAGGGTAATGTTTTTTAGATTATTATTATTATATGTTTTATATACCGGCCGGGGAATATCAGTGACAAACCAGCAGCTTGCACGGGCTTCATCACCAGTGGCGGCTCGTGGGTTTTCGAAGCGGAGGGGCTGAAAGTTTTACCTAGTTGATTTTTTTTTTTAATAAAAAACATACAGCTAGGCTACCATTTCATAAAAACTTAAAATTCTAAATTTTCTAAACAAAAATAAAATTTAGAATCAGCCATTCTAAGAAAATTTTTAAAAATGTGTAATTTCAAAGCACTTACTTCAAAATTTATTTGTATATGAAGTCCATACGACGGTTTTTCATTTTCGCGAACCGGTCAGTTACCTTGCTGTGGATGTTAGGAATTATATCGATAAGAGTTTTCTCAATACTTATCATGGCAAGCGCAGAAACTCTGTCTTCCAGCATTGTACTCCGTAAATATGTTTTAATTCTTTTCAAGGAAGAAAAACACCTTTCCGCTTCAGCAGTTGTCATAGGAGACGTTAACAAAATTTTCATCAAAACATATATTTCGCCGAGTGTTTTGTAAATACCGGTGTTTCGAAATAATTGGTGAAGTTGCGCAACTCCTGATGCAAGGGAAAATTCTGAATTTCTTTCGTATAGAACAGAAAGTTCAGTTTTGCAAACGATTTTTATTTAGCATGGGATATGCCTGGAAAGTTTCGTTAAATTCTTGAGAAGGAAATTGCCTGCAGTACGTTTCAAATTTCTCTTGTAACAGCAACTTTCCTGCAGATAGATGATCAGTAAATTCGAATCTAACCCTAGCTTGCATACATATTGTGTCACAAACTTCTTTGACAGCGGCGTTTCGATTTTCATCACATTTCCTCTTACAGTATTTGTGGACACCAAGTTTTCGAAATTCGTTTCTCTGATTAAAGAAATTGCGCGATAAAAATTTTCCAGTGATGAAAAAGCGCTCGAAGAATTAATGTTGTGATTTTGAAATGCACCGTATAGTAAATCAACGTGTGGCATAATAGGATGGAAGACGCCAAGCCAAAATATAAAGTTGTTGTCATTGAGAAGACGAAGAAGACCGGATGCTTCATTAACCGTTTGGGTATTATCTGAATTCTGCAATTTTTCGAAACATTCTTTCAGCTGTTCAATGTTTTCAAAAACTGTATTAATTACATCTTGTATCGGAACCACATGGAATTCTTCTTGACATACAATTTTCAAGCTCAGCTAATCTCTGAGAAGAATGTGAAAAAAATGCTGGAATTCCTGGCAAGCTACTAAAAAAGAACTTCTCTATTAGTTGAAACTGATTTACTCATTACTAAATTTAATTGATGAGCATAGCAATGAATGAAATGGGCATTTGCGTAAGTTTCTTTTACTATTTTTTGATCACCGCCACGCTCTCCGCTCATAACTGTGGCGCTATCGTAAGTTTGAGCAATTAATTTCCCAGTATTATCTTTTAAAACAATTTTCAACTGCTCCAAAATCTGTTTCGATAATCCTTCTGCATCTTGTGACTCAGGGTTATAAAATCCCCAGAATCTTTCGTATATGGTTCCATTGAATTCGTAACGAAAAACAATTACCTCCTGTGTTTTCTCAGAGATATCAGTGGTATCATCGGACATAACAGCCAAAAATTGAGCTTGTTCAATTTAATTAGAAATTTTAGTTCGACAAATGTCTAACATACAATCCAACAATTCATTTTGAGTTGTTTTTGAGTTAGCTTTAAACACTGTAGAATTTTCAAAATGCACATTTCAAATTTTCATCCAATTTCCCTGCGAAATTTAACAGTCCTCGAAAAATACCAGGATTATCAGAATCCGCTTTTTCATTATGTCCTCGTAGCGGAAGTTCAAATTTAGTGCAAAATATCAGGTAGTCGATGATTTTTGATAAAATATCCCTATTCTTTTTGACGTTTTCATTGAACTTTCTGATATTTAATTTATACGCTTCGCTTACCTGTGTCGCGATATTAATTTTTCCCAGCATACCAAAATTTTTTATATGTTGTGCTGAATTTTCGTGTTTCTTGATTTTTTCATTCAAATGTTTCAAGTCTACAACACCAGTTTGAGTTCAAGAAATTTCAGCGCCAAAAAGTTGACAAGGAAAACAAAAGAAAGCGTTTTTAATTTCACAACCGCAAAGCCAGTCACATTTTGAATAAATATCCACTTTAAATTTTCTTTCAAAAGTATTGTTTCGGCTAGATGACGTTTGTATAATATTCAATTGCGTTGTCGGCCTCCCACGAGCTTTAACGTTACACTTTTCTGCAAACGATAACCGCGAAAATTTGTTATTCAGCAAACATGAAACCGAATTCAATTTTCACGAAAATCGCTATTTCCAGCCATAATTAAAGTTGGCCTTTCTACCAAAACAATCGAAGTAATAAAATCCTTATAAATAAATATATTTATTCAATCAATAAAACATAAGTAAATGAGCAACAATAATAGAAGAACGCGGGCGTCAACATTTCATTCTGCAGTTGGAATATTAATCTTGAATTACAAGTCTACTGGCTAGGCTGGTTTTCGTGCAGCCCGAACGCGGGCAAAAAAAGAACTATTGCGCATGCGCCTTTACCGTCGTTCGGTTCCGTTTCCACGCACTTTATGTTTCCTAAACACGAGAACGAGAGCTGTATTGGGCTGGTTTTTGTGCAGCCGGAACGCGGTTTAAAAGAAACCACTGCGCATGCGCCTTTACATCGTTTTCTCGCGGAACCACGCTTTTTGTTTCCTAAACGTGCCAACAAGAGCTGTATCATACGTAGCCCTCACCAACGTTCTAGAATGAGCATCCAAAGAGAAAAAGTTACTTTTTTAAACGAAATTTCAAAATTTTGGATAATTTTAATTGATTTTTGAATATGAGAAAAAATATTATACTGGTAATTTTGTAGGTGGGGCTGCAGCATGCAAGCCGCCACTGTTCATCACCAAGTCACGTAGTTTGATCGGTCTACTATCAATTTTCAGATTTGAGAATTACTATTTTAAACGATTCTAAATGTGAATTGCTTTATTTATCTTCGAAGAGTACACAATTCACTAAAAAGGCACGATGCTTTTCAGCTATTAAGTCATTTTCACGTGTAAATGAATAAAAAAATAACATAAACGACAAAAAATTAAAATAAAAATGAAAATAAAAATAAAAGGAAAAAATACTTAATTTAGGTACACGATATGATTTGGCTGATGTGTTAATTATCACATTCACCACTAGGTTAATTTATAATCAAATCGGTTATTTCCCATTACTTTTCCTCGTAACATTTCGTATCTAAATTAAGTATTTTATTACGTTTTACTTTTATTTATTTTTCATTGTTTTTTATTTTTATTATTATTATTTATTATTTATTACTATTTATTTATACCTGATAATGGCTTAATAGACGAGAAGGTTTAATTCTTTTAATACAAATCTAGTGATTTTAACTACTTTTTTATTGTTTATTTTTTTTTAAATCGCTACATTTCACACCAGTTCAAAATATTTAAAGGAATCGTTGCAATATATACATGTATTATACATCTCGTTTTTTCTCTCTCAATCTCTCCTTTATATATATATATATATATATATATATCATCATCATCATCATCATCATGAAAGTAGCATCTCCCATTTGGGTGGGTTGCACATTCCGAACTCTATATATATCGGCATCTGGCTGATTCAATTAATTTGACGAAATCCTTAATTCCTGTATTTGTAGTAATTAATTCCATTCTTTTTCTTCCTCTAAGAGCATTTCCTGAAATTTTACCCAGTGCTGCTACATCCGTACAGTGCCATATTCCAAATAAATAAGGTTAAAAAATTTTCCTCAGATTTATATATATATATACACCCTTGTTTGCTAATATTAACTCGTATAAAAAATTATTTGCTCGTATTCCTCCTGCTTTTATTAGTTCAATCGGCAAATTGTCTACACCTGCTGACTTATTATTCCTCATTTCTTTTAGAGCTTTATCAAATTCGTTTCTTAGTATTTCGTTTTCTTCATCTTGACTTTCGTTATTATCTTTTATCTGTATAATTCCTAAAGGAGAACTATAGAATTCTTCTAAATATGCTTTCCACCTTCGAGCTTTTTCGTTATCTTCTATTAATAATTTCCCGTTTATATGTCTAATATTCGTTGATTTATATCTGGATTTATACTTATTTTGTTTTAATATCCCATATCAATTCTTGCTTCGTTGAATTCTTTTTCTATTTCGTTACATTGTCCACTTAATCAATGAATCTTTGGCTAGCTTACACATTCGTTTTATTTCGTTTCCGATCGCATTGTACTTCGTTTTATCTTCTGGCGATTTACCACCTTTGTATTTTCGTCTTTCATCAATATTTTTTTTATTATTTCTTCAAAGATCCACAGCGTTCTTGCATTTTTTTTGTCTGTTTGTAGCTTATTTTCTGCAGTTTGAAGATTTATATTTTGAAAACATTCCAGAATCTTTCGATATTTTCATCTCTTATTTGTCTTAATGACTTATTCAGTTGTTCTTCAAATTCTCCGGAAATAATTGTTTTTTTTTAACGTGTGCAAATTTAATCGTACAGTTTCTTGTTTCCCCGAAGTTTTCCATTTCAGTCTACACTTCATCATTACCAGATTATGATCTGAATCTATGTCAGCTCTAGGATAAGTTTTACTGTCTTTCACCTGATTTTTAAATCTTTGACTCGACAGGCATTTTTCAAGTATATCTCTTCTCCTACGATGTTTAAAGCAGGTATTCGTCAATAACAGCTGATGCTTTTCGAAAAACTCTAATAATGTTTCCCCTCTGTTATTTCGATCTCCTAACCCATAATTTCCTATTACTTTAGTGTTATGCGTGTTAAATTTTTCCTTTCGTACAACCGCGTTCCATATATATATATTATTGATCTATTTTATTTTTTTATTAACAGAAAATTTCTCAATACTTAAACAAGTAATCCTTATTGGTTGTCTCCTGTCCACTGGAAGAATCTGTTCTATTTTATTTATTTTAGAAGTGAGAAATGCCAATTATGACCACGTTTGTTGGGCGGTGTGGCAAAAAAATTTAGAAACTCGTTTTTAAAAAAAATCAAGAATATGAAAAATGTATTACCTACATACATCATAGTGTACACCATCAAATTAATAGTTTTACAAGCCTCACGGTGTCATTTCTGCTCACAGTACCCGAATTAATCGCGTGGTAGTTTTTTCACATATAATAAAGGCCTCTAGACAACTCAGCTATTCCAATTACTCGGTCACTTGCTGGGAAAATAAAAAGCTGCGGAAGGCAATAGCAAACCAACACTCTATACTGGCTTGCCTAGGATACTTCCCGGTTCTTTAACGGCATCGTCCCTTACGAACTTTCATATTTCGTTAAAATTTCTGATTTTATTAACAACCGAATTGATATAAACTTCAATATTTCTGATTTACCCGACTTTTTCTCTCATCGACCTTGCATTTCGAATTATTTTTGCGTGTAAAATGGGCTAGCATTTAAGACATCAATTATATATGGCTTATGATCGGCTGCTGTTAACTTCTTTGTTATAATTAAGCTTTGTATGATGATGATATATATATATATATATTTAATATGTCACGAATTGATATAAACTTCAATATTTCTGATTTACCCGACTTTTTCTCTCGTCGACCTTGCATTTCGAATTATTTTTGCGTGTAAAATGGGCTAGCATTTAAGACATCAATTATATATGGCTTATGATCGGCTGCCCGTTGACTTCTTTGTTATAATTAAGCTTTGTATGATGATGATGATATATATATATATTTAAATTCATATGTCACCAAATTTCGACCGGAAAATAACATTTAGTTTAATGAATACATCCTTTTCTTTTGTTTATTTTTTATTATTTCGTTTATTTATTTTTGCACTGGGTGTGTGTGTGTGTGTGTCGTAGATTTATGTACTTGCTTTATATCGATCTTTTCTATTCATTTTTCTTTTATTTCCTTTTTATAATTCATGATTCATTGTAACCATCCGAGAGAGAAGGTCATTGAACTGTTTACTTTAACGCTATATTATAGCCAGATTTCGTTCGTTCTAGATTATTTTGTCGTGCACTGTCTCTAATTTAGTTAAATTTCCCTCATTTTAAAATAAATAATTTTCTTAGCGTTAAAAATCTACGTATCATATAGGGAACACGAAACAGTTACCGATAACCGCGTGTAAAATAAAATCGATACGTCAACGTTTCTGCGGTATTACGCGTTGGAAATTAGCCCGACTATATTATCTTTATTAAAAAATTAAATATTTTTGGATGCGATTGTACGGAAGAAATTTTTATATTTTACCGACCAGGCATTTTGCCTTAAATTCCGGCATACTAAAATCATCACACCTCGCAATTATAAAGGTTTCTCTATTAGACTACGCATCGGTGTTTAATATTAAAACAGCGGCAGTGTGAGTTCCCCGAAGCTATAGTGTTCCGTTGAAATTAATAAGGGTTTGTCGACCTTGATATTTAACCCGATTATTTACGCTAAAATAATCCCCGAAGGACGGGTGTGAATTCCCGGTGAATTCAGATTGTTTATAATAGAACAGCATCTAGTCCGGAGTACACGGATACACTCTTACGTAATTGGCTATAATCAACGACAACGTCGAAGACGACATAGGCGTTATTTATCATCGTTGCCCGACCAGAATTTCGTAATAATCCTTATCGGTTAAGACTTCTGGCTGCGGTATTTCCAGATGATGTCTATAGAATTACGAATGTACGTACTTGTTAACGGAGGGACACACGTTAAAGAAAGATGGATATAACGGAGAGATTTCTACTTTTTTTTTTTTTTACTTTTTACTTTATTTTTAATAAATACAAAATGAAACTCGTATTTGATCTGTTATGTTATTCTGTTTTAGTATTAATCGCTTACTTAATCTTAATCGTCTGGAAGATATATATATATATATGCATGTACGTAATATATACATACGGGAACTATGGCGGAAATCACCTATCCTTGTTTTTCGCCAGGTAATCTACCGTCGTAAAAACGACAGACCCCAAGAAAGCGAGTTTATGTGGTATCTACGAGTTCGTAGCCGGCAAGGTATTCTAGGTAAGGCAAGATAGCTGCTGTCCCGTTTCTCTTCATTATATTCATATTATGTATTACTACATCAATTACTATCGTGTGTAGAATAGCCTCTCACACTATCTTACTTTAACGTCGTGACCGTAAGGCTAGTTCTCCCGCTAGTGGATTCGAGACCCTTAGTCTGGTTGCAGTTCGTTCCTTAGGCTATCTCGTGATAGTGTTCGCTGTACGAGACGCGGATAAGAAAATTTCGTTGGATAACGGACTGATGTTGAGTTGATTTCGATTTCAGTTTCAATAAACATTCTACGTCTTCAGTAGTTCAACAATTTCCTGTAGACTTCTTCTCACCTATCTATTTCCATCTCTTTCTGTCACACACACACACATATATATATATATATATATATATATATATATATATATATATATATATGTGAATATAGCGTATATTTGGTTGCGTCGTATATATGTTATATATATATGTATGTTATATATATATATGTTATGCACAGGTTTGTTTCTCGTTCAATGACGTGTCCATCATACGAAAATTATGATTACCTTATTATTATCACTATTATTACCCTTAGTGTTATAATATTAAATCTTGGATGTCCACACACACACACACACACATATATATATATATATATAAATAATACGTGTACATACATACGCATAAGTTATTATTACAGTTATTAACTATCACAACGTCAAATTGTATATTTATGTATATATTGTAAATCAGTAGTTAGCAACTGTTATATATATATGTATATATATATATATGTATATATATATGTATATATATATGTATATATATATGTATATATATATATGTATATATATATATATATATATATGTATATATACCGGTATATAATATGCAACGGGACATAGTAGTGGTTGGTGGCTGTACTTCGGATTCTTATCCCAATGATCGGATAAGCGGTGCGAGACGCAACAACCGTTGATTTGAAGATACTAAGCTAAGTGTGGTCATTACGACTTCTTGTTGTGCCATGATTTATGTTTACATACGTACACACATACACACACACATCCGGGGAACTGCTTGGCTGCACCACTACTAACAACCCTACTACAATTACACTCCAATTGCTGCCGCAACTAATACGTACTTACTATTACTTAACTTGCTGTCGAGGAATTCAAGTTTGGACGTTACACCGTGGCTGTGGCGTCTTTTCATCTCCTAGATAGTTTTCTATCTTATTGCTTATACGATCGGTGGTTATTGTCCGTTTTGCGACCGTCCTATTGTACGGAGATGTTTCATTTTTTATTACACATTTTGAGGGTAAAATATTAAATTTAGAATTTTCTTTTCGCGTCTTTTGCACGAATTCTTAATTTCTCCAACGGAAAATCCCCCCTTTTGTTTTTTAAAATTATAGTAATCGTAAAACTATGAAAAATTTACTTTGCTCGTCCGTTTATCCGGAAAAACGGAAATGAAAAATAAATAATAAGGGCGGATTATTTCGTTTCGTGTGTTGTATTCGAATTTTTGCGCGCGTTAAATTAAAAATTTTTTTATCTGTGTTTTTTAATATATTTTAATTTATTATTTTTTTTTAATTTTTTCAATTTACGTTTCATTTCGAAAATGGACAAAATAATTACCGAGATATAATAGTGTAAATAAAAAATAAAACCGGTAATATTCGAAAATAGCTTTGACTTGGCGGGAGAATATTATTTTTTATTATAGCACGAATTCGCGGACATCATGCTAATAAAGTGAGTAAAAAATATATGTTTCTACACGTGTATGTACGCAGATATATATATGTGTGTGTGTATGAGTGAGTATATAGACACACATTTATACACGTATACGTGTAATTTGACGCCAACGGGCTTAAATTTATTTACAATCTTTTTTTTTTGGGCTTGGGGAGGAGGATGCACCGTCGTTTAATATAAATTGATACCAATAAACTTAAACAATTCGTTATATCCGTTAATTTATTTTTTAAATAACGTTTTTTGCGAATTATTATAAGTTTCATTTTTATATAATCGACCGAAATTCCGGATGTTCAAAGTCGGTTTAAAAAAGTTGACAGTAATAGAGACAAGCCAAAAAAAAAAAAATATTATCTTAACGGTACAGCATAGTTGTCGATAGAGTTCTTACGGAATAATAAATTCTTTTTAATTTAAACGGCGCAGAATGTAGTGATTTTCAAAAATAAACAACGAAAAAGTAGCTTAAAACTGCGTTTTTTATCGCATTCACTATCGGATTATTTTATATCTATTTCTCCTTATATTGTACATCTAAATTAAGTATTTTCTTACCTTTTATTTTTTTCAATTTTTTTTTCTTTTATATTCTTTATAAATTGTATATATATTATATTTTACTCTTTTTTTTTTATGTCTGTTTGATGTCTCAATAGCCGAAGAACTTTGTCGTCTTATATATATATATATATATATATATATATATATATATATATATATATATATATATATATATATATATATTGAAATTGAGCAATTTTAATTACTTTTTGTCGTTTAATTCCTTGTAAGTTTATTTAAAACCAACGAAAATATATTTTATTGCGATCTCTTTAATTCATATAAACGATATCGAGTAGAAGTAAATATAAATGCTAACATTGAGTTTATACGTCCACCTTCAAAATTGACCATTTTTGGTACACATGTTACATTCGCATAAAAAACGACTAGCTAGGAAATAATTTTTCGTCAGACTTGAAAAGTTTTCGAAAAAAAATTTGAGAACCCCGTTTCCGAATTTACTAAATCTATAAAATCGAAACAAAAAAACTCGTTATTAAACCGGTTATTTATCGTATATATCAATTTAAAATCACTCTAAATATACTTATTAAAAGCACTGCACGTGATTAAAGTGCGAAAATGTTTTTTTCTAAATTGATTTATACTTCTTTTAAACTTTAACGTTTAAAATTCTTCACCGATCTCGGTTATAGGCGACTATCCAGCGACGCCTCAACCATATAATGATAATGTCTTCTATCATGTGCGAAGTGTACCAAATGTTCCCTGTTTTTCCCTGTCCATATTTTAATATCACAAAACCCGGTATTTCCTTCCAACTTTCCTTTTATATTCTATTCTCCCCATTAGAATAGTTCGCAACAAGGAATATTTGGTCCCACGAGGAGAGTGTCCTAAATAGTTTAGTTTTCGAATTTTTATCAACTTAATCAATTCATGAACTTTCTTCATAGTAGTGAGTATCTCTTCGTCGGTCTTCTTAGCAGTCCAGGGTATTTTTAAAATTTGTCGGTAACACCATAATTTGAAAGTTCGCAATCGACTCATGGTGGGTTTCTTTAAAGTCCACATCTCACGGACGTACAATAAAATAGACCAGATATAACACTTTAGAATTCGAACCCTTAATTCCGAATTAAGATCGTGTCCTGTTAAGATTTTCTCCATCTTGTTGAATGCATTCCTCGCCTGTTCATTCCGACTTCTGACTTCAGTTTCAGATCCGCCCGTAATGTTCAATAGCCGTACCTAAGTATTTAAACGATTCAACTTTCTCCAAGCATATCCCATTAATATGTATTCTAGGGCTGGTATTATTTCCAATGACCACTATCTTTATTTTCTTCGCGTTTAAAGATATTCCATATTTTTTACTAATCTTATCTACTTGTTCTGTAATCAGTTTTAAGTCTTTAGCACTACTAGCTTAAAACTGCGTCGCCCGCGTAACGAATATTATTGATGTATTTTCTATTTTCCATCTATTCTGATGCCTCCAGAGCTTCTTTAAAGATTTATTCGGCATAAATGTTGAACAGTATTGGTGCCAGGACACAGCCTTGTCTCACACCGCGGTTTGTGTTTACTGAGTCTGAAGTGGCATTTGATTAAACAATAGCTTTCTGGTTAAGATACAGGTTTTTAATTATTCTACAGTCTGCTCGATCTCTTTTGATGCCGAACTTTATCAAATTAAACAAACGGTAATTCTGGTGTTCTACGATTGGTATCAAATATTACCGATTGTATCGATGATGAATTGATAAATTTTTTATTTTAAAAATTAATCGCAAAAAATTTTTATGATGAATTATATTGGAAATTATTATAATTAGTTACAAGCATTTTAAAATAATTTCAACATATTCTTTTTAGCAGATATAGCTTTCTGAAAGCTGCAAAAATATAGTTTATGTAAAAAAAAATTGCTAATAATCGTAATTTGGTAAAATATAAATAGTCAAAAAATTGGGTGGTTTATAGAATTTTTACGTTTGAACCGATATTTGCTTGGCAATTGCTTGTCATCCGGAGAAACCATTAAATGTAATAATTGTTATATACAAGTTTTGATTGTGGAATGTAGTGATTTTATTTATACTTGATTACTAAAAATAGTTGAAATCACTAAATTTATTTAATTTGCGAAGCTTTTCGGCAATTACGCCATTGTCAAGCTATATACAATTAAAATTAATTAGTATAAAATCATAAAATATTAATTTAAAACTAAGTTTACAATTTTACACAAAAATGAATTATGAATACTTAAGACTATCTGACAATGACTGTGGTACAAACACAATCAATTGTCAGTCTTCGCATAATTAAATAAATTTAGTGATTTCAACTATTTTTAGTAATCAAGTATTGTTATATACAGTATCTAAAATGTAGTGTTAGTCGTCGGAATAGCCTAGTGGCTAGAGCACGGACTCCTATACGGAAAGTACCGAGTTCGAATATGTAAAAATTATCATCGGAAAATAAAAATATAAATAATCCTAATATTACCATTACGTGGAAGGCAATGGCAAACCGCCACGCATAAATATGCGCGCTGGTACTAATATAGTAGAGTACAAAAAAAAAATCGGGCTGTATTGTGTCATGAAAAATCAGTTATCCCGGGGGGGGTATCTACGTTAACGCCATATTATGATTGGCTTATACGCTACTTACATTGTATAACAAAATATGTATAGGTAAGTAGTCGCCTACCTCCGATACGGAGACGACACTTAATGATGACGATACGTGTTATGTTGTATGCGTACAAGTATTATATATATAAATTCCTTATTTGTAATAAAATCTAAGCTCCGGTTAGTATACAATTGAAAATGGTGGTATATTAGCCGGATGACATTGATGATATTTGTTAATCTTCGCATTTCTGCACCGATAGCCAGAAACTGGTCTTCCTCTATTATAAAGCAAAATTCGATAATAAATCCAACAAGGTTTATTATCAATATGCAATTATGTTGAAATGATTTATTGTTGTGTGTATAAATTTATTTTTAATACCATTTTATATCGTTATTTATATTATATATATATATATTTCTATATGTGTGTATACAGAAATATACATATTTTTTTTATACGCATGTATAATATATATTTCTTATCGAGAATTCCTGGTTCCGGTTAGTATATAATTTAAACCGGTATTATAATCTCGTAATATTGACAGTTAGTCTTTGGATTTCTTGATCGATAGTCAAAAATTGATATCCTTTTATTATACAGCGTCGTCATTTAATCTTAATATAAGTCTGTATAATTTTCGATTATAATGTTCGATGCCGTATCTAGATTTTCGTACATCCGACTAATTTGAAATATCTATTTAAGGATCTAAAATAATTTTAATTATTCCAGCTGCGATAATTTATTACGAATGTGATTATAAAAGTGATTATAAGTTAAATTACATACGCGTGTAAAATAGTTCTATACTGCTGCTCTACAAATACAGGCTATATTTAAACTTGAAAGAAGTAAATAAATATTTCATTCCGGTTTGTTTTGTACTTGGCTTTGTAAATTTGGAATAACCAAGTCCTGTAGAATATTTTAATATTTTTGAATTTATAATCAATTTCGTAGTTTTCAGTTCATTAAGAAAAGAAGTTATTTAATATTAAAGTAGTTTTTCAAAATAACCTTGGTGCATAATTAATTTATAGAACCGCGAAAAATAATATATAGGAGTTTGTTGTGACCCTGCACAAAAAAAACACACTACTTTCGTTTTTCTGGTATTTTGTTATTCCTTGTTCTGTTATTATTATTATTATTATTATTAATTACTGTTCATTTATAATTAAATTCCAACCATTACTAATACACTGTTCAGAACGAAGTGTTTACAAACGTGGACGAAATTTCGATTTTTTTTCAGGAAATTATATCAGGAGTGTTACTTTCTACGAAAACTATTGGAAGTTTCCTTAAAAATTCTTTAGAAACGTGTGCGTACTGTGTTAAAAATTAGGTACCCTTATTTTACCGATTAATAGAAATGCCCAAAATTGTTCACCGGCGGTTTCTACCTAGAATAAAGTAGATAAAATGAACGTGAAATTTAAAATTTTCCAATCTTATGGGGTGAGAGTTAACTCTGATGAAGCAGTAAGAATAGAAAGTTGTTAAGTCGAACGATTACGTCGCAGTCGAATACGGGTCCGTTATAAAATAACAAGTGCTAATCGCATTGGTGGCTTTGAAAATAAATTCGGTGCCGATTTTTTCCCACACATATACATATATTCATCGAACTGGTTGCTTTAGGTTGCTTTGATCAGATAAATGCATCGTAGCTTTGGCATTCGATGTTGTTATTTTCGTGATCGTTTATATATTTATATATATAGCCATTACTAATAATATGGTCAGTAAACTAGACGCGAAATAAATGATTTCTTAATAACAATACACGTTCTGATTTACCGCAAAACTAAACCGCGTAAATTTACTTGCGCAGAATATAATACATATGATCATGTTGAATATTTAGATATCATTGTTTTCAGTTCGTTAATGTACAATACACGTTGAAAAAATATTGTATAATAAAATCAAATAGTTATGCTGCTACTTCAATCCACCTCTCCCATAAGAATGATACGTGGGTAAGAGAAGCTAAAGATGTATGTAAGATATTTAGTATAACGATCTATATGAAAGATTTAATCTTAACCCTGCAGCGGAAAAGAAAATGATATATTCGATATATTTTTACGATCTTTTCAGTATTCATATTCAGTTCGATCAACATCTCCAAGCGAAGTTAAAATTGTGCTTGAAAAACTCGAGAGAAAAAAAAATTACACGATCTCAAACGAAATTCCACGTAAATTGGTTATCTTCAATTTGGTTTTTTCCCCGAGCATCCATCCCTGGAGCATGTTCATCGAGTTGTCGAACTAATCGAAAGTAAAATAAACAACAAAAAAATAAGTTAAAATCACTAAAATTTTTCTTTATGAAAAATCAAAAAGCTTTTCGGCTGTTAGGTCATTATCGAGTGAACATCTAAAAATATAAAAAATATAAAATGAAAAAATATTAATTTAAGACAAAAATCAGTAAAATGAAAAACATTATTAATAAAAACAATTTGACAGTGAATGTGGAAAACAGCACAACCATCAGTAATAATTGTCATCCGTTTATCTGATCGAATCAAAAACGAGCGAATCTGCAATCGGAGTTGCGACTATCGTAAGCAAATTCAATGAAAGTCCACTAAGGCGGTGTGGACACGTAATACGAGCTCAACATAATGGCAGTGGTTCACTGTTATTGGTAGCGCATACGTTTCAAGTAACGTGTAAAAGACCAGTAGGAACGCCACAAAGGAAAGATGACATGATGCTTATAAGGATGGATTTTATAGATATTCTCCTCAGATCTAGTAAACAACCGATCTATTTGTATGGCTGACCCCGCGCCAACGGGAAAATAGAAGAAGTAGAGATATGCAAATATAAGATTTGTAGATAATGTAACGCGTTATAAATTAGATATTTTATATATAAATGTGTATGTCTGCATGTGATTTGCTTGTACGCAGTTATCGTAGAGTTGTCTAGAGGGAATAGTGACGTATGATCCTAAAATTTTAATCGATTAATTAAACTTAGAGTGATGCAGAGAAACTATCGACGATATATTATAAATGTACACCGACTGGGCAGTCTAGTTTCTTTTAAATTCAAAATTGAAGGCACCGTGCTAATCGAGGAATTTATTCAATAAGTAGGATTGTCAGTTCGTATTTACTAGCGTACATTTTTTTTTAAAGGCTGCCTACCGATATTCTTCCGAGAGCTAGTTACCGAGTATTCTAGTTCTTCAGACTTCCTATTGGATTTTATAACGATTTGTATAGGTAAGAGTTTTTTTTTAGGTTGGATTACTCGTTTAAGAATTGTTACTTTTTAAATGTTTTACCACTCTTTTTGTTTAGTGTACACGAAAAAAAAAAAAACAAGATGAAAGCACTCTAGTAAAGCGAACTTATGAGTTTGAAACTAGAAGACTGCGATCATAGTCCGACTACTGCTATTTTATCTCGTCGTTTTAATTTGCTCTTCTTAATCCACAATTTAGTTTAGCCGGCCATTTAAATATCTAGAAAGTCGTAGATTTCTAATTTACTATCGACTTTATCCGATTTCTAAACTGCCGATGCGAGTGAAACGAATTGTGAAATAATCTAATTCGAATAATAAAATATTATTTATAAATGTGCCGCGGTGCATTAGATCCGTTATCTACTTATAATATGAATAAATGATATAGTAGCCGTATGTTGCAGGTGCTTTATACGTCGATGATTTAGCATTATATTGTAAATCTTAATAAGTGTAACAGATTACAAAAAGCTTCTAGCTCTATTTTTGAATTTTATCGGCGATGGTGTTAAAAATAAACACTGATAACACCGAATGTTATACTTTTCACCAATTACCTTGAGCGGAAATTAACATTGATAGCGAAATTATAGGTATCACCCTGGATTCTCGTTTATCCTTTAAAATATTAATTATATTAATCGATAATAAAGCAATATACTTTCAACGATCTTTAATCTACGATCGTATTTATCTGTCGTTAATAAGAAACTGTGTAATTAGAATACGCATCTGTGATTTGGAATCCTTTCTACACTAAATGCGTTCGTACGATCGATAAAGTTTAATTTCAGTTTTTGAAATACATTTATTACCGTCAAACTGCCGTCTATGCTGAATTGTTGAGTTTTAATATTTTATGTGATTTCCTAAATATTAAACGCTCGAGCGCTAGAACAAAGATAAGCTAGTTGTGGGGTTTCTGCATGATCTTTGTAACGCTCGCATAGATGGCAATTATTTATCATCTACAATCCTATTTACGATTCCCAGTATTAGTAGTTGGTCACATATTGTTTTCTATGAACCACATGTTTTGCGTTTATATAATAAGATATTAAACGTTCTTCCACGGCTAGATATTCATTTTGATAATGAATTTATATGTAATAATTTTTTTTAACTCTATATTTCAGTTCTTACTTTTCAGTAAGTTTGTTTTACGTGGTAAAACATATTTTAGTCGTAAAAAACGCTGTTTATTGGAATTATCGATTATGGGTGACTTCGTTTAATAATTTTGTATGGGAATATGTGCATGTGATTTATGTTCAGTCCTGCTTTTTTTGCACTTGTGAATTAGTGTACGTGACGATTGCGCGCAAGATATTTGAAGAAGAAACAAACTAGAAGAAATAAACTAGATAATGAGCGCAGATAACCGAAATAGCCCTTTTCAGGGCTGCCCTACGTCGAAAATTGGTCCTCGCCTCCAAATCCTACAACTTAATATAGAAGGTATCAGCAGAGCCAAATACGAATTTCTTGCGAGGAAATACAACAATAAGGTAGATATCATTACAAGAAACGCATACTGTTTTAGATAGCGAACTGTCCCAAAGAGGGAAAATTAATGATTTCACTCCGATCGCCGCAGTGCACCATAAACAGTATGGAATAGCTACCTACATCAAAAACTCAATCATCTCTTACAAGGTGAAGTACAAGGCGTCTGAAAATAATGTATTCGTAATCGCTATCGAAGTTGAAGGATGCTCCACCATAAACGTGTACAAACCCCCAAGCGTCCAGTGGCCAATTACTCCGCTTCCAGTCTTCGAAAATAGAATGTCCATATACCTCGGAGATTTCAACAGTCATTCCCAGCGCTGGGGATATAACGCAGAAGACGAAAATGGTCGTAAATGAACTGAATGGATGGAAGCAAACGATTTTGTGCTTGCATATAACGCCAAAGATCCGCGGGCACGTTTTACTCGGCAAGATGGAACAGATCATATACCACAGACCTTTGCATTCACTCTAAACCTACAACAGATATATACAACATAAATAGACAGGTCGAATCCAGATTCCCGAATAGTCAACATGCTCCAGTGTTAGTAACTACGGGAGTGAAGATTCCCTTTGTGAAGTCCATAAATAAACCAAGATGGAATTTTGCTAAAGCTAACTGGGAAAACTTCTCCGATGAGCTAGAGAAGGAGATAATACACATTAAACCAGAAGTAACAAATTACGGCCAGTTTACAAAAACCGTAATTCGGTGTGCCAAGAAAAATATTCCAAGAGGTTTCAGAAAGAAGTACGTTCCAGGCTGGAACAAGTTATGCGAAGACCTATATAACAATTTCGAAAAGACAGGCAATCTAGATACCGCAAGCGAACTTACGCACCAACTGAATAGTCAACGTCACAAGAAATGGGTAGCTACAGTCGAAGGCCTAAATTTCACGCATTCGAGCAGGAAAGCGTGGCAGCTACTGAGAAGACTTGGCACAGACAGTGTAGAAATCGATAAAAGCGACAAAATCAAACCAGACAAAATAGCAGAAAGACTCCTAAAAATAAGCAAAGTTAAATCCGATAAACAAGTGTCATTAGAAATAAAAAGCAAGCTACGAAAAACGAAAAACGAATTACAGAACGATGATGTATCATCAAGTCCGTTCGATACGTTCGAATTAATAAGCGCGATTAAATCAATCAAAAATAGAAAATCCGCAGGACTAGACAATATATATCCGGAATTTATCAAACATTTTGGAACAAACACTAGGACTTTCGTACTAAAACTGTTTAACCAAATACTCGAGACTGGCCAACTGCCTGCGATCTTCTAAAAATCTAAGGTTATCGCCATCAAGAAGCCTGGTAAGGAAGGAACAGATCCAGCAGACTATAGACCAATATCGCTACTAAGTACAATGTACAAGCTACTCGAACGACTAATACATCAAAGAATCGCCCCTTTAATAGATAAAGTACTTCCACAATTTCAATCAGGCTTTCGTCCAGGAAGATCATGCTGCGATCAGGTTATGGCTTTAACTTCGTACATTGAATCTGGTTTCCAAAAATGCTTGAAGACATCAGCAGTCTTTATCGATCTTACTGCTGCCTACGACACAGTCTGGCGCGATGGCTTGCTCCTAAAAATAGCCCAGGCATAGTCGTAAAATCGTGACTCTACTTGGAAATATGTTGGCTGACAGAAGATTCGCGATAGCCGGTGGCGCACCATAAATAATGGCCTTCCACAAGGTTCAGTGTTGGCGCCAATTTTATTTAACTTATATATACATGATATACCGGTCCTCCAAGCGGAGAATTTCCAGTATGCAGACGACATTGTACTTGCAACTCGAAGCAAGCACTTAAAAAATGGCGAGGACGTACTCACAAAAGATTTACACAGCTTGGATGAATACTGTGCTAAATGGAGACTCAGGTTAAACCCGGAAAAAACAGAAACTTCGGTGTTTCACCTCAACAGATGGCAAAAGCTAAAATACATGTTAAACTCAACGGTAAAGATTTACCTTTTAACCCAACGCCAAAATATCTAGGCGTCGTTCTTGATCGAACTCTCACATACAAAGAGAACTCCGAAAAAATAGCTCAAAAAGTGAAGACAAGAGTAAACCTCTCGCCTTGCAGGTACAGCTTGGGGAGCAGAGACAAAACTCATCAGGACTGCTACACTGGCACTAGTGTTTTCAGCTGCAGAATATTGCTGCCCCGTTTGGATGGCCAGCTCGCATACTAAGAAGATCGATACACAACTGAACGCAGCACTACGCTTAGTAACCGGTACGCTAAAATCTACTCCTACTATGTGGCTTCCGGTGCTGGCAAATATATTTCCACCGCACATTCGCAGAGAAGAAACATTCAAACGAGAATGGGCTAAATACAACAGTATGCACTCTCACGTAGAAAAATTTATCAAAGATCCCCCACCTACACATCTCAGCAGCAGGAAACCAGCATGGCTGACGGATAACGAGCTACAGAGCAGTGTCGACGCAACTACGAAATGGAAGGAAATATGGGTTAAGCAGACTCCAACAAACGGACAATTAATATCAAATCCGGCTAGCAGGGTGCCAGGATTTGGTCTCAACAGAAAAACATGGTGCAATTTAAATCGCGTCAGAACGAACCAGGGTCGTTGCAAATATTCAATGAACAAATGGAAACTGTCAGAAACGGAGCTGTGCAGCTGTGGCGAGATCCAAACGATGTCACACTTTATAAATTCGTGTAAAGTAAATAGCTTTACTAAAGGACTGATTGGGCCTACATTCACTAGAAGAAGGCGCAGAAGACTGGCTGTCGAACGTGAATTTATAATGCAGGATATCTCTAAATAAGCGCGTAATTGATACGATAATAATAATAATAGTGTACGTGACTTGAGGGAGCGTTTGTTTACACGGGAAACCTTTTTTTTTTTGTTCTGTTCGGATATGTACTTTACATATAGGCACTGTATTTCGTTAGAAGCATAATTATTATTATTTTGTTTTTGTTGAGATTAATAATTTATTTTTCCATTTTTAATATTATTTACGTTACATTAGCGTGTTGCGTTGTGGTCTAGTTTTATTTTTCTATAATTATTTTGTAAGCGCGTACAAATCGACTGCTGTTGTGTTTGCCGTAATGTTATGTAAATAAATAAATACATATACATATTATTAACCTACGCGTATTCCGTTTGGCTATCAGTTTCAAACGGTACATTTAAAAAACTACAATGGATTCAACATCGCTATTGCAGAATTATATAGCTAAATGGTGGTCGCGGATATATAAAAATTACTGATATGCACTCAGAATTAAACATCTTATACCTACCTTATTATATTAGTGAATTATCGAAAGAATTTTACGATAGGTCAGAATTAAACATCTTATACCTACCTTATTATATTAGTGAATTATAGAAAGAATTTTGCGATAGGTAATAGATCAAAATAGATTGCGTTATACAAACCTCGTCGAATTAAGAGTAGAATACTCATTTAATTCGATGCCAATTGTTTTGTGTTGTTAATATGGTTGTGTCTATGTTTTATACAATTATACGTATGTGTATATACTTGCATATGTACCTCGTATATTTTTGTTTTTCTTTTATCATATTTTAATTATTTTCTTGCAAATTTTTGTTTGTGCTTTCCTGTAGCCTAACATTTGTTTCATTAATTTTCTACATTTACTATCGTTAAGGTATAAGGTACTTAACTTTAAGAACCCCTTGTTATGCGTGTCTCATTATGAAATAAAGCTTCTTTAAAATCCAGTCAAGTTCATGAGCATCACATTTATATATATATATATATATATATATATATATATATATATATATATATATATATAATATATTTTATTACTCAAATATTCATGTTTTGCAGTTTGTTTCATTTACAGGCTTAATACTACTCTCCCTTACAATACTTTATAATATATAATAGTATAACAACCACTAGTACACTGATATTTTCACCGGCTGCGTGGTGTTTTTTATCTTTGCTTCGCAAAACTCATAGTAACCCTGGGATTTCTTGTGTAGTACGTCAAGAGAAAATAATCGAAATCGCTGGGCAGTGCATTCGTCTTTTAAGTTAAATTTGTTTTTATCGTATACTCTTATTTGGTCTGAGACTAAAGAATTGCGCCACATTCGCATTTATCGTCCTTACTTAAATGAAAGCGAAAAAGATAAGACTCAAATTTATTACTACGACCCCCTTAATAATCGGTAGAATGGAAATCGGGAATGATTTTGATTTTCTATTTGATACATTGAGGCGATTAAGCTGTAGGCGTTAAATCTTTTCGAATTAAGCGAAAAATGCACAAAGACAGGCAGCTGTTTGTGGTGACCCGTTTCATTAACCGATTGGTATACTTCCTATGTACTATTCAGATGTCGAAGAAGTTTAAATAAAATTTATGTATTACGTTGATTAAAGACAACGCGTTTAATTATTTATGTATATATAGACGACTCTATATTTGTTCCGACGCTTGTCCTATAATTTATCCAATTCGTTATAGGCGCGGATTTTGCTTTTTCTCCGTTAGTTTGAATTATTGCTCAAGAATTGAAGGTAGCAGCACTGGCTAGGCTAGAGAGAAAATGTCTTAACGGCGTTGTTTTGCTATCCTTATTATTGTTACTATTATCCACGTTACTGCAAACAATATCATTGTAGACGGTTTCACCTGTTTCAGACAATGACTATAGGAATATTTACTTATAGTTAGTGTGTGTAATCAGTCAACCACACCGAATAGGCCATTGTCGGATATTATTGTACATTTTCACGCTATTATATTCGTCATTTTAAATTTAACTGTACCTTTATAACTCCATGATGGATAAAGTATATTTTGTATATATATATATATATATATATATATTATATATACATAATGTCCGTCTCTTTTCCAAAAAATCCCGATTTATTCGTTTATTTGTATCAATATCTATTTCTCCTAATATTAAATTACGAATATTTCCATAAATAGGTTATCTTGTCTTTAATCGCTCAAAACTACAATTCGCGAATCATTTTATTTTCGCATCGACGATCAAAGCTGTTTGGCGAATTGCAAAATAACTGGAGAAGATTTTTGCACGCGATATGTATATATATATATATATATATATATATATATATATATATATATATATATATATATATATATATATGTATATATATATATATATATATATATAATAATAATAATTATTATTATTATTATCTGTCCGAATCTCCGGTTATTACCTTGTGATTATTTTCAAATTGTTATGATTTTAACCGTATTTTACCATTAACTATTATTTAACCGTAATTTAACAATTATTTTCATTACTTAACCGTATTATTCGGGGTATTTATTAAATATTACGTAAGAAGCGAACATAACTATGATATTTCGACGCATTCATTCGGCCTTTTTATTGTTCTAGAATATTCCTAAAACTACTTGTCTCCGAGCTACATCTGCAGGTTTTTAAATTGGCCACTGTATTAAGTACAATTTAATCGACGTCTGCAACTGTTATATAATAAATAATCAAGGAAAGCAGATAAAAATCATTCCCGAGCTAAACGTTATTCGTTTTCTGTTTATTTTTAATATAAATTGGGATTTTGAAAAAATTTCTAGGAAGCGAAAAGTTTTTATTAGATGATACGGAAGTTTTAAAAAGCTTAAACTTTAACAAAATTAAAAACTGATCTTTCAATTAAACGAGGTTTCATCAATTCCGAAGTTAGACTCTTATCAACTTGACGATTGGTAGAGTTCCGGGAAAGGGTAATCTTCACGTTTTCAGCAAGCTGGTACATCGTCTAACAGATCGGATAGATCCGGTAAGTTGTGTAAAATTTTAGTACATTCGAACTCAGGTCGTGTGAACGGCTCAAAAATTACCGCTACGCCACGGGGCTCGTTATAATATTTACGGTGTTTGTTTGTTTTTTCGAATGCGCAACACGAGCTACAAAAATTATATAAGTACTCGTGATATTTTCGAAAAAATATCGTAAACGCTTAATCGAAATTTTCAGTTATAATTTCCGAAAAACGGATTATATAAAATTCGCGACATTTTTTTTCGTAACGCATTTTATTTTATTTTTCATTTTTTTTAAAATTAAGTATTGTCTCTTTCTGGCCATCGAATGAGCAAACATTAAAAATAAAGTGCGCAGAAATTTATAATGGTCGCTACATTTATAATATAAACAATAAAAAAGTAATTATAATCATTAAAATTGTATATATGTATATTAAAAAACAACAAAGCTTTCCGGTTGTTAAGCCATTATGAAGTGGGCGTTAAAAAAAAAAGTAAATTACAAAAATATACGCAATTTATAAAAAAATATAAAGAAAAAAATAACAAAAAACTTAACTTAGATGATTAAAAAAAAATAAAGTGAAAAATATTTATAAAATAATCTGATAATGAATGTGATAAACAACGCGATCAATTTCCGTCTAGTATTAAAAAAAATGCAATAATCACGTATTATATTCATCAAAATTATAAAATTCTACGTACAGCAAAACATTATATATATACATATATATATATATATATATATATACACACACATAACATATATATATGAAGAAAACCTACTAGAAGAAAATGGAAATAATAAAATAAAGATAATTTATTAAATTCGACGATAAATTTTAATAGAGAATTAATTCTAAAAGTATGATACATTTTGATGAAGAATTTTAGTTTGAAGAAGTATATTATAAATTAAATTTTTGTATTAATATTTCCGTATATTTACCGTAATTAATGTATAAATTTCGTATTGCTTGTGTTCTATACCACATTCACTATCAGGTTATTTTATAAATGACCCGTGCTTTTCCACTTTATTATATTTTTTCTAATATTGTTCATCTAAATTAAGAGTATTTTATTTTTATTTTTGTTATAAATTGTTACATGTTCTTATAGTTCTTATATATTTCACTTTTTTACTTTTTATGTTTATTTTTTAAAAGTCGCTACATTCCACGTTACTTAAATTTATTAATATTCGTTAAATGTTAAAAAAAAATTATAATAAGCAAGACGTAGCTCTCGTTTTTCGTTTTTGTTTCTTGTTTTCCACATTCATTCTTCGAATGTTCTCGTGCCTATTTGGCGTAGATTCCGAAGTATCCAGTTGGCCTTCTAACTATCCGATTGGATGTACGCGGAAATATTAATGATAATAATAACAATGCTGTTACGAAGTTGCTGGACGTGTCCGGAATAAACACTTGTTGCCTTCCGACTTCTTTTCTTTATTCGGCTGCTTACTTTTCGATATCGTCGTCATTGTCTGCTTCTACAATTTTGATTGTTATTACACCGCGCTACACTGATTTTTACATTCGGTTTTACGACGCGCATTTCAAGTTATTAATCGTCGATATAAGAGTATAAAAATCATTCGTCCAAAGTCGTGACAATCTTTCGACGATCGCTTTGAAGTATTAAGAATAGCCCTGTCTCCACTCGGCATTTTTTTTTATTTACTTTACGGAACTCTGGCTAAATAAATATAAACACGGCGCAAAGTATCCTAGTGAGATTCGCCTAAACTTCATCTTGGTAGTTTACAATATTTTGCGATTCGTCTCTTTTACATACTACTAGACTTTGAATATATGTATGCGCATATTGTTTACGTCTACATATATATATACATATATATATATATATATATATATATATATATATATATATATATATATATATGTATGTATATATAATTCATCGCGTATTCTGAATTAGAATTATTTTCGTTGGTTTTTACTAGGGATGGCCGTCATGAATTTTTTTCTTACGATGAACTGGTTCCTTTGGCAATGACGCACAATCGTTTTTTCGAATAAAATTTAAATTGCCATCATGTTATTTCTCTTCGTATTTTAATTATTCCGGTTGCTTCGCGTAGAATCGTATTTATTAGTGTAATTAAAAGCGAATGTATTTGTCGGTAATTATTGATATGTCACGATGGCATTAACTGCCTAGGGTGCTTGACTGTCAACTCGACGGTCGTGAAGGTTCGAAATCACTCGCGATATAAAAAGTTTATAAACTTTTCCATCATTACGTAATTCTAATTATCGCGTTTAGTGGCATCACCCATTCCGTATAACATCATATACGCGCGCACCTGCGTGACGTATAATTAGTATCTCGAATGCTAGTCTATTTTATACGTAAATCAACTCTCGACATAAAAAATTTATAAAAAGTTTTTCACAGTTTAATTATCACGGAGAATGCAGTGGCGCCTCACTTCGTATAACATTACGGTGCACACTTTCTTCCGCGTTGCAATTAGTGCTTAGAACGCTTGCCCATTTTGTACGTAAAAATTATAATAGTACAATTAGGTAGGCCAAGACGTTGGGCAACAAATAATACGCCGATAGATATGTTATATACATGAAAGCGTATATTTGTTAATAAAATAGTAACGATTTATATATTATTGTTTGTAAGTTTAAATTTGTATACACAGTTTTCCTCTTCGTATGGGCATTTTTGCTCTGTATTTTGAAGTTGTTCTATGAATTTAATTTTAAGGCATTAACGTTAGGAATAACTTATAAACACAATCTGGAATTTTTGCGATCATTGGTAGAAAGTCTCAAGCAGATGATTCCAGTGGTGACAAGGTAATGCGGATGGGCAACTTAAGAAACAGCCTACCAAAAATTCGCAAAATCTCTGTAACTGTTCATCCTCAGCGAGGTTTGGTGGCTGTCAGAATCATATAGCGCCACCTCCTAAGTAGAAGCCGCTGCCTTGCGGTTTGAATTTTTACCCAAAAGTTAGGAGGGGTCGCTGCGAAATAGCGACAGTTTTTCCGCCTTTTATATTTTGCCTCGCCTTTCTATAATTCAAATTTTTTCTTTCTTACCTTTTCATAATACTATCTTAACTGCGTGCTGTATAGGCAGTCTGACAGTCTTAGTCTTCCTCGCCGCTGAAATGACTGTCTCATAGGCAGCATAGTTATTGCTTTCGCTACGTTACAAATGCGTTACTAATCCCTCGAATCATTTCTTATTGTCAATCAGGGATCCTCATTTTATTTATTTATTTAATATTAAATAAAGGAATTATTTTTCTCCTCCTTCCGTTATCTATTAATATAGTGTATGCGACTTGTTATTTTATAATATACTGTTAATTTTGTTAGATTCTTTCTAGTGTATATTTAAAATACGATTATTTACATTTAAAAGTATTATTTTATTTATTTATTATTATTTTTTTTTAATCGAGACTATAGTAGCCACACACCTTTTCTTGCTAATTATAAACTATATAGGTAATCGTTTCACTCTAGCACGTCTTCATCAAAATAATTGAATATTTATTACTGTTATCATTATTAATTAACAAGTCTGTTTCGTTTGAAGATGTTTAACGTTGTTACTATCATAAACCAGACCGAACCGATGTTTTTTTTCATAACTGATTTACATATTTTCGAACATAAGTATCCAGGATGACACTTGATGACATTTCTAGTATATATCTTCGACTCTGTTAATAGCGAGCTTGTGTAAAATACGTCCTTTCTAACACTTATTAACTCGCGTGTGAATTTATTATAATTCGTTTTTTTATCCTATATATCTGATTTTATGTATCTGTTCGTATCTCTCGGAATCCTATAATGTTCGTTTTCCAGTACCGCTGCGGGTTGATACATTTATGTAATAAGATAAAAGAGAGATTAGTAATTTCATTTTTATCGCTATATATATATATATATATATATATATATATATATATATATATATATATATTTTTTTGATGGATTGTTTATTATAACGTTGTTAGATGCGACGGCAAATGTCCATCATTACTACGTGATAGATGGATTCGCACATTTGGTATGACATTTCTCGCATTTATCGTATCCTCTAGGCTAGGAGTTCTTTCAAAATTGTTCCGGTTTGATATCAGACCTAAAAAAAACCAAAAGAAAGACAAACCTTCATCTTTCAAATACAGCTGCTTTGTTTTTAACACTCTCTAGTTTAAAAAACTTTTTTCCCTCGCTAATTTCATCATTGTAGTCTCTTAAATTCAGCTGCGCGTGTACGTTGTCGTCTATATAATTTCAAAGTAATTTTTCATTCGGCATATTTGCGAATAGCACCCTTTTTGTATTTATTATATCCACTCTTCGCGTATTAAATTTTAACGTAATCCTTTATACCGCTGGAATAGAATCGGCGAACATTTTTGAAAATAAAAAAAAAACCACGATTATTAACATCGAGAGGCACGAATATAGAAATTAAGAAGAAGTGGACAGTGAAAAATAGTAACGAAGAAGTATTTAGATTAATCCGTGAAAATAGAAGCTTATTATGGAAAGTAAAAGTAAAATGATACAAATTTATAACATAATGAACATTTAACGTAAATAATTAAATTCACCGGAGAAGGCAAAAGATCCAAGAGGAAGACCGAGAATGAAACGTACAAGCAACAGGACATAGTAACGTGACAAAAATGTCGCTCAATTGAGAATTCTGACATTTCAAATTAGCTTTCCGCCAATCTGAACAAAATTTAGGAATTATGACGATGAATGGAACGGATTAATATTAATTTAAAAGAATATATTTGACAACGTTTAGACTTTGGATTATATACACGTTGTCCATTATCGCGTGATAAAACACTTTATGCGTAAATACCCGTTTAGGCGTGCATAATTTTTCTGAGGACTAGACGTAAATAAAATTTGAAAGAGTTACACAAAATTCTAGAGAAGTTCGAAAGTTTGTTAAAACAAATAAATGAAAAGAAAATGGAAAAAAGGAAAGATAAAATATAAAAACATGATAATGATAATAGTGATAAGAAATTAATTCTATCGCACGTTTATTTTGCACGTGTTTTAACCTATCCGTCCTTAGGATGTATGCAGGCGGGTGTTGGGGAGGAAATAACCGTTACAACTTATGCCAATTGTAAGCTAGCCAAACGCAATCGATGCCGTGTTGGTAAATTTACGACGAAGGTGAACGCACGAAACTAATTTATAAAATAAAATTTAAAAAAATAATCTCGTATTCTTTACGTCATTTTCCTATTGTTATCATTATTATTATTATTTTTATCTTATTAATGTCAAAGGACGACGAGAAAAATTATTAATCGAGCATTTCCTAGTAATAAACCACAAGTAAAATGACATTATACACAGGGTATGTAAATTTTTAACGTGCTGGAGTGAATTTAGTATATAGGTACGTATGTAATGTAACGATAATAATATTATTATCTTAAAATTCTGTGTAATATAATTCAAGTTGTTTTATAGTAAACCCGTGCGTATCATTTAAGAAGATTTCGTTAGTTTGCTTGCATTGTAGAAATACATTATATGCTAGTAATAAGATTGATTCGTCGCGTTAACCTCGTATTGTTTAGTTGATCTTAATTAGATTTTTCTTTTTTTTTTAATATATATTATTATTATTTATATTATTTTTATATAAAGGCTATTACTAATAATTAAGTTTTATTTCGATTGTTTTAATATTATAATAATAATCCAGCCGACGCATAGTGTTGCGCATAGGCGGTTTTATTCCCTTTATTTTAGTTTCGTATAAACAATCAAATGAATTAATACCATTACTATTATTAGTAGTAGTACTTTAATTAATCTCTCAATGTTTATATATCCGTTTTTTATTTTATTTTATTTGTTTATTCGTATTCGATTTGTAATTAATTTTTATTTTATATTTCTTCTATTTGAAATGTATTGGTGTATTGTATTGAAAATAAAATTTGATTGATTGATTAAAATATATATATATATATTATTATTTATATTACTATGATTATTATTATTATTATTATTATAAAAGCTCATTTAGTTCATCTTACTATAGGTTAAAAAAAAATCTCGATGATTGCACGTACATTATTTTCAAATATAATGAATTTTAATTTAAGCTAAAATAGGTTTACACTGTTATCATTTCAGATGTCAGTTGCACTATAACGTCTAAGTTACAGCTAACTCTGTTTATGCTACATGGATTTTTATAACCTACGGCACGCGCATTTATGCGCACATTTAGTACATGTATTCGTCGCCATTGTATTTATTTTAAGTTATTATTATTTGATTGTACTTTTTATTTTATTTATTTATTTATTTATTTATTTAATAGCGGTACTTATTGCCTTTCGGCTATGACCACTTAATTTACATTAATTATATATAAAACATTAAATTCGTACAAATAAGATTATGCATCTTAATTTAAATTAATTAAATGTAAGGCATTAAATTCGTACAAATAAGATAGTCGTACAGTTTACGTTTTGTATATACATTGACCTGGAGAACATCCTTCATGTCATCTGTGGATATGTTATTCAGTGCTCTGCAATTTACATATTTGCTGCTCTTCAATAACAGGTGGTGTAACAGGTTCATCACAGAGTTCGCACTCTGGAGGTTCGTCGTGTTCGAAAATATATGCATGCGTAAGTTGAGTATGCCCTATTCTGAGCCGGGCTAGTACTTTTTCATATATTCGACTTTCTTGAGTCGTCGTCCTTAGAGGATATATATTATTTTTTACCGACCTCAGCTTATTTGTTCTATTCTGATTGTACTTTGTATATTTATAATACGAAAAACTTTGAAATAAAATGTGATTTGATTTGATGATTATTATTATTATTATAGTTATTATTTTCTACAAACAATAATGATGGGAAACGTTGAAGAAAAAATGAAGGAGAAGAAAGATTTTTTTGCCTTCGAAATATTGAAAACTGGATTAGACTGGAGTCATAAAAGTAGCGAGAGAGGTGTCGTCGAGACTCGCATATCATCTAATAGTTAAGTCAGTGAAAAGTGGTGGTTATTGTACAAAAAATTATGATTATTATTTATTTAAAACCTTATATTTAGATTTATTCTCTATCTAAATTCACATATATGTGCGCTTATTCATAAAAGAACGGCTGCGTGTATTAGTACCCGGCAATACCTGTGTAGTATGCTTATTAATTCCGATCTAACTCATTAATGTAAATAATTTTTTTTTTATAATACATTTGAATTATATATTTATGTCTCTTCGTTTCAGTTGTAAGAATTTATCAACTAGAGATTAAGAATATTAAGTTAAGTATGTTGCCTCCGTTCTTTTTTAACGTACACGCCGAACTCGTTCTTTAATTAAGTTTAAAGAAACCACGTATGGAATTCGCATACGAAGAGTAAGGTTTAATTCGATAAAAATTGCAGTTGATCAGTCTATAGAAAATGTTACAGAGTTAAAGGATTTAAACCTTTTTGTGAAGTAATGACGGAAGACTTATATCGTCATACATAAACTCAAGAATTAGGCCAGCTAACTTTTTTTTTTTATTATGGGTTTTCATAAGGTTTACCTATTACAATATATAAAAGATTGAATAAACTATAATATCGCTAAGTTAAATTTACGAATGAACTTATATAGACAAATATATGGCATGAAATATACTCTCGATAGAGTGAGCAGGCCGGATGAGAGAAAGAAAGAAAGAGGAAAATTATGCAATAGAAAGAAAAGCACAGAACTAATAGAATAATTATTTCTACGAATTGCTGGGACTGCAGTCCAATCCTAATAAAGTTTCTGATCCGAAACCTTTTATTAAGCCTTCTTACCGAAATACCAGGCAAGGATAGCTGCTGTATACTCGAAATATTGCGATTAGACCTGCCGCTCGTTAAAAAATTTGTAATAACGTCTGACGTGATAATCGTGTACGTATTCAATGTGAAGATCGTCGTGAATGGTACGATTTGATACAAAGAACAGAACGTCGACCATCTGACGAAGAATCTTAAGCTGCAGATGCTGAATGTGATTTATATTCTTTCTTCCGAATGCACCGTAGATTTCAATGCCGAGCTTTCATTGTTAAGTACACTAGATGCTTGCAGGATAACTTTACGGAGTACTTCCTACCAATCATTTCTGTGCAACAATTTCAATCAGGAACATAATTTTTGACGCACATACTGAATGCGAGTACTCCATGTTAGACTGCGGTCCAAAAACAGGCCTAAATATTTTATAGTGTTACAATGAGGAAGAGTATTGATTTTTACTGCTGGACAAGCAGTTACTTGTTGGCTCAAAAAAAACAATAAAATTATATTTAGATGTTTGCGATTTATTTATTTCTTCAAATGATAATAATATTTTGAATATTTGAATTTTGCCTAATTTAAAATGAAAACTTGAAATTTTTCGTGCAACCGCCTATTCGGTTAATTAGCGGGTCGTGAAATTTTCGTAAAATTTTGGTTTAAGTTGCACGCATTACACGTTTGACTCTACTTCTGAGAACTCGTGTCACACTACTTATAATTAAAATCTTTTGTTTAGTTTAGGTTTATATATATATACATAATATAAACATAATTTTGAAATATATACATATATATATATATATATAAACATGAAACAAAATCAGAAAACAAGGAAATCTCACTGGCTATACAGCGAAAAATCGCAGGGAAGACTCCGTCGCCAAGAAGAAGACTGGAAATAATACAGGAATAGAACTAAAAACTGTTAAGGACATGGTGGATGCCGTGAGGAGCCGAAGATTATAGGGACAGTTATTAACTGCTTTTAAATATTGGTGTATGCAATCTTTAACGTGATGATGATGAAAAAATAATACAAATTATATCGAACAATAACCGAAGAATTAATGACAAAAATTCAACTTGTCGATGTATCGACCCTCAAATGATTTTATTAATGATAACGATGGGCCGGATCGAATATTCTCATTAACTTCGTGCGATAATTATTTCGTTCCATCAATGTGATATACAGTCTTCTTTTACAGTTTGATAATTAATTTTTTAAATACTTTATGACCGTTTTACGCGTTCCATGTCGTATCGATAATCATAAATTTATTGTTTTATTTTAATCGTATTAACTGAATTATGTAACATATTTTTGAATAATAATGAATAAACTCTTGAAAATTTAGAACGATTACGAACGTTTGGCGAAACGTAAAAAATTGACGTTTAAAGCGAGAACGCGTTTTTAATCGAAATAAACCAGAGTAGCGGAATGTGCATACGACAGCGTGAACAATTTCGAAAACCACTATCGAAATCTAGATCGATCGTAATACTAACTGATAACTTGTATACGAACGATAACGGTTTTCGTAGACGTTATCCGATAAAATCATCATCTACTTATATAGATAATGTATGTATATAAAAAAAAAATGTTATTGAAGTCGATATAAAATCGAGAGCAAATACACAGAAAAGGTCGCAGAATCTGAGGAACTGATTGATGTGAGTTAGTAGTTCTACTGAATTATATACAGTACTTCCGTGGAAGAAGCATATAGAGGATTGTGGAAATGACGTAGCGTATAAGATTTATAATTTCAAAAAAGTGCACATCGCATTAAATTACAGACTCAAACGTAAGTAAAAGAGTATAAAAGAGTAATAACAAATGTAAATCTTCGAGGTGTCTACTTGGTACCAACTGACAATTTTAAATCAACATTTTCATTTTATTTTTTTTTTTATTTTTTAATACTAGTTCAGAGCGTAAGTGCAAGAAAGATTCATTACACGTAGAAATATTTTTGAAATGTTAAAAAAAAAAGGTTTTTTTTCATCAAAAAAAGGAAGGAACCACTCTGTCTTCGAAAAATCTATCAAAACGTATAGAGGTGGTTTTGGAAGTTCTTCTGTCGAAGTTCAAGCAGAAATTTTATTACGGCTAATATTACTAACGTGCAAAAATAATAAATATGACCATGTAACGTTGATCATAGGAGTTGCTGTCTGCAAATGTCAAACGAGTTACCCCATACGATGAACGGTACAAAGATTAAACTGATTGGCATGTCTTAATATTACATACGCAGGAATTAACCTTTTTAGTCACAGACGTTATCGAATTTTAACTTAAAAAATTATAAATTTTATATCTGGTATTTACTATATAATACTACTTTTTATTTGGTAGTTAACGTTTATATATATATATTATATTGTTAGCGTTAAAATTCGCGACGGAAAAAATAGGTACTATTCGCGCTCAGACGCGAAGATTAAATTTTAAATTTCGAATTTATTTAAGTACCGTCGTGTAATTTATTTTGAAAATATATTCATTTTTTATTTTTTTCGAGACTGCGGTTAATGTCCGTTGTCTTATTGGTGACGGGAATTTTCGAAAACTTCTCGGTCGCTTAAACTTAAGGACGAGTGGTATTTATTTACTTGCCAATTTGCACCTTAACTTATTTTTGTAATCGATTTCCGTTCGAGAACTGAACTCCTCTTGTAGCCGAGTCAACCTCAGGGCCGTGTTTGTGCATAGGCCTAAGAAGCTCTGAGCTTTGTAAGGGGGGCTGCCTCGAGTGATAAGTAGTAGTAAAAATAATGCACGGGTTAAAGAATTTCTGGTAGGAAAAGTTATATTATTAAGTTATGAGTCGAACCAGATTTTGTTGAAAATGCACTTGTAATTATTACTTATTTCTAAGGCCTCCTGGTCTTGAAAGACGGCCCTGATCAAGCTAGTTATTTGTATATATATATATACATACGTGGCGAAGTTTAACGTGAAGACCGTAGTATATTTCTTATTAATGATTTTAAGGAAAAAACATTGTAAAAAATGTCAGCTGTTACGTAATAAATCTGCCGAAGAACGGCATATTATTGTAACATATATATATATATATATATATGTGTGTGTGTGTGTGTGCGTGTGTGTTTGTGCGCGATCTATGCGCCCATACGATTCACTTTCACTGTATTCTGCATAGCTGATCGTACTATCCGCTTTCTCTGTTGGCTCGTTTTTATTGTATTCATTTAACCCTTTCAGAGTCGCGATGTCCACTATATATATATGGGGCATGAAACTAACAAAATTTTGTTAGTTTCCGATTGACGGGAAATGTTAAAAAATTTTGAAACATATTTATATAATAATTAATAAAATCACTACTCTCCGATATATTCAACATTTAATATTTATATAAATACGTCGAAAAGTTTCGCCTAAGAAGCGGAATTGTAAAATAAACACACTCGTATAAAATTTATAGGGTTTTTTTTATGATGTACCACTGAAAGGGTTAAAATTGCCGGAGGATATTCTTGTCCACGCTTGTGATAACGCGAGTGTTGGTTACGCGCGTTAAACTAATTAACGATTGTCGGACATTCTGATAACGAAGATTAAAACCGACGCTAGTTTATCTGTTCTTTATTAAATCGTTATATACTCGAGATTTGGTAGGAATATCACGCGCCCGAGGATTGTTTTAAAAAATTACCAAACCACGTCGACGTATACATCGGTTTCGTCACACATTTCTGTCCGAACAATTTGTTTTTCTCTTTTGTTTAGCGCTTCTTTCTTCTTGTTTTACTTTCATTTTTATTATATCTCTTTCCTGTGTCATCTGTCAAATCTTATGTAGGAAAAAAAATATCCCAATACTCACTGACTCCGTGAGTATTGTTTTAAAACTGTCTAGATTCCCCGAATTTTCAATGAGTATATTAAAACTATCAATACTACACTGGGTTTGGCAACTTGACAAGCGTGGAATTAAGATATTAAGTGGGTCCTTGCCCACTGTGGCGTCCGTGGAAATGAGATATCGGATGCAATTACTCGATCGAATCTAACTCCGGTCATTAAAAAGCACGTTAAACTACAATACAGTTGATATCAAAGCTTAAGGGAATATTGTACCGTTCTTTTCAATCATATTTCGAATTCCAAAGCTTGTTAAAAGGTAAAAAATATGCTACTATTCAAAGGACATTTTCAAAAGAGCCATGGTTTAAACACGAGGATCTTCTCCATACATCTAGTAATCTTTCCAAGTTGGTGTACATAATCTTTCCAAGTTGATCATCTCAGAAGTGGAGCTTTTGAAATATGGAATATCAAAGATTGCATCGAACATCAGATCTGGTCCTGCCCCAAATACAAAAATAGAGATAGCTTTCTGTCGGAACTTCTATCGACATCAAGAATACACTGCCAATACAACTTGAAGAGCTTATTTTGGATCCTACCTCCTTGAATGCGCCTAGATTATATATTTTTAATTTTATTAAGACTAATGATATAACTTTATAGTCTGAACAGTCCACTTAAACTGGTCAAAGGGTTAAAACTGGGTCAGAAAAAATATGTCAATTCTTTTGATATATATTTTTGTAAATTTCGATATGTTCCGATTTTTAAAATATCTATATAATAGGTTAAAAGTTATATATTTTTAAAAAAAAAAGATCATTACAATATTACTTTATATTTTATACGCCGAAATGTATAATTTGTTAAAATCACTAAATTTGATCACAAAGCTTTTCGACTATTAAAAATGATATATATATATAATATAAAAATATATACAAATTATATAAATATAAAAGGGAGGAAACCCAGAAAATAAAGTAAAATGTAATAGAATACACTTAATTTATACGTACAATATTACAATTAGCAAAGTGAAAAATCAGTTATAAAATAATCTATACTGTTTTTTCACTGTGTTATTTCTCGTAATATTGTACATTTAAATTAAGCGTTTTTTTATTTACATTTTATATGTTATTTTTTCCTTTTATATTTTTATAAATTGTATATATATATATTCATATTTTATATGTCCACTCGATAATGCTAATAGTCTGATTGGTGTGGTCTTTTTATGTTTAAGAATTTATCGATTTTAACTGCATTTTTTTTATCTTTTAAAACTCACTACAGTCTACAGCAACATGATCCGCGGAAAGGAATGCAGTGGATTTCTACTTTTGATTTATTTTTCATCATTTTAGTCGGTTCTTGTACGCATAATTAGAATACACGGTGAGAGAGGTCATTTTTACCTTACTGCTTTCCGTATTCTGATTTATACCTATTAACATATATTATTGTTATTCGTGATTAATATTCTCTCTTTCCAATCCATATATATATATATATATATATATATATATATATATATATATATATATATATATATATATATATATATATATATATATATATATACACAGTCGAATCCGACACATCGGGCGGAAGTCATTTGTCCCTTATAACCGGTTGTCCCTTATAAGCGAATTTTTTAAAATCTCTTATTGAAGCGAGTATATATACAATTTAGTAAACAATTAACATACTTATAACCTTATTAATGCGTAATATTTATATGGAAATTAAGAGAAAAATTCAGTAGGCATACATAAGTTAAAAGAACCTGACTGCCCTTTTCAGTACTATTCCATTTTTTACGTAAGTTCTGTTCATTTGTTTTTAAACGGGAGATGGTGTTTTTGGAGACGCCCATGATTTTTGCTAACTCCCGAACAGGCGTATTGGGAGGTTGAATTTCGATTTTGTCTGAAATATAAATTTTTTCCTTTAATGATAAACATTTATGCGACATTTTATTCACACAAAAAATTCACCAGAACTAAAAAAGAAAAGAAAATTTTCGTAAGAAAAAAATAAATAAAACCGCACGACGCGCACTACAGTTTTTGCAGAACTAAACTAAGAACTAATAAGCTATCGAAGAGTGCATAATTATTAATAAACGTACAGAGCAAAAAACAGTATAGCGTCAATAAAAGAATGTCAACACAAGAACATCTCAAACAAAAGGAAGAAAAAACAAAAATGTTCACTTAAACAAAAACGAATTGTAAAAATGACTAAAACATTTTTATTCAATTTTTGTTTATGTGAATATTTTCGTTTTACGACCGGAAGTGTCATTTTATATCGGCTGTCTTATCGCCCCTCTCACTATTTATTGCCTTGAAAGTCTATTTGTCCCTTATAACCGAGGCGTTGTCCCTCTAAAGTGAACTAAAACAACCTTCATTTCATACGTTTCATTCGGGGTTTTGCTGATTGTCCCTTCTAAACGGATGTCCCTCTTATCCGGGGTCCCTTATAAGCGGATTCGACTGTATATATATATATATATATATATATATATATATATATATATATATATATATATATATATATATATATATATATTATATGTCGTGGTGGCGTAGTTACTAGAGCGCTCGACTGTCAACTCGACGGTCGTATGTTCGAAACCAGTACGCGAAGAAAGTTTTCATCATTATTCAATTCTTAATTATCACGGCGATTGCAGTGGCACCCCACTCCGTATAACATCATATGCACGCGCATCCGCGTTGCATATAAATAGTGCCTTGAATGCTAACTAATTTTGTATGTAAAAATAAACGTACAATAATGATGATATATATTTTAAATTAATAAACACAAATTTACATTTCCACGTGTAACTAATAATTTAAAGAGATATTTATATATGTGCGACTTCGGGATGTTTTTCTTTCTTACCATTTAACTTCAAAACAACTATATTATATAGGGTGACCCAGAGAAGACGGATGGTTTTGTTTTTTGAATAACTTAAAATCTACTCGACCGAAATTTTTGAATGTAATTTTATTTATAAATAAGAAAGCGAGAGATTAGCTTACAATAATTTGTAGAATAATTTGCAATAATGCATTTATTCGGTGTTTTTACAAACGTTTCGAACACATTTTCGAGTATACGTCGCTAAATTTTTGAAATTTCATCAAGAGAATCCGAGGTTTCAGGTCTTTCAGATCTCTGGAAGTATTTCGTTAACCCGGCTTTTAATTAAGGCATTCCACAAATAAAAATCTGGCGAGCGTGGTGGCCAAACGAAATCCGTGCGAACAGTTATCAAACTCTCTGCTGAACAGAGACCCGTCGCACAATCTTGTTGAAACGATGTACGGCCCAGACGACGACAAAGGCGAAGTGAGGGAAGTAAAAATGAGTTTATCATCTCGATATAGCGTTTTCCCGTTCCGTTGACAATAACAGTGAAAAAATAAATTTCATTTTAAAATAAATCTATACGAAAGCTCGCTACATACATGCGAACATTAAAATCATTGCAATAGAGTAAATAGATGGGATTGCATAGATAATTGCAGAAATGTAAGTTTCAAGAAGAGAATGCTGGAACTCTCTCAACACTATCAGATGTTCGCATAAGCTGAAGGAAGGAATACGATTTACTACTTAAACAATTGTAAGTAATACTACAGTTGTACGCAAAGTATTTAATATTATCATGAGAATTGGTTCAAATTTTACTCTCTGGACCATTATCTGAAATTTATACAAATATTTTCATAATTTACCGTGTCCAAAAGAGCATCTGTATATTATTAAAATGAATGTTTACATCTTAGACTTTAGTTCTAGTTCATGTCTAAGGCAAAGAAAGTCGTAATCTATGTATGGCAGTTCGGATGGTTGCAATTGATGCAACTGTTATAAAGAATTCTTTAACGCCTGTTTTTACCTTACTTATTTCAAGAACGCTCCTGTAATTATGAAAATAATCAGAGAACTCAAATTTTAATTACTTCGATTAATTCGATGATTCTATAAAATAATGCCGAATTTAATTGAAAAAAAGTCAGGGGAACGAATATTTCCAATAAAGTTACGTCGTAATTTGTAGTAATTTGGTTTTAAAATCAATTGAAAACGCACCAGCCATGACTGAATATATAAATCCTTTATATAGAACCGTTTCTCCCTACCTGAGATTATCAACCTTTTAGTTGACTGTAGTCGTTTAAGTTTTGCATATCGCATTTCTTATGTAACTTTCTTTTTTCCAGTGTAGCTGAGTGGGTGTAAATGTTACATCTATTAGGGTATACCACGATATTTTAGAAGTCGGTTACTTGTGCTTTGAACCAAATTTAAGTTGTGTTTTTTTTTTTTTTAAATTTTGTTACTGAATTACAATCGAAGGTGTTATTTCTCTTTTATTATCTCACGTATTTAAACGAGCAATTCTTTTATATATATTGAACATCCGGTAAATGGCTCGAACGATTTCGATGAAATTTTTATATACATTAAGCATTTGAAAATGTCTTGTATGGAAATTCCGAATTTGAAAATTTTGGGCACGAATCTCTTCGTAAAATTTTGGAAATTTAAATTTTCCTCGATAATGTCTCACATATATACTAAGTTCAAAAACGTTGCTTTTTACCGCGTATGTGTTGGTAAACATAATTGAAGTGTTATATCTCTCGTACTTATGGGAACTATATTCTTCAATCTTAAAAAGTTATTTTAAGGAAAACATCGTGCCTTTTCTGATATTTGTCGAGATCGACATTTTCGGTTATAACTCAAGAAATTTATTAAACGAAATTCTAAACGTTTAAAATAGTTATGAATGTCACGCTTTTTACTGGTACGCGATTCGTATCTAAATAACGGTCGCTTAGTATTAGATTAATAGAAAATTTAAATATTGACGCAGAGTACCTTAAGTTCAATGTTCGGATCAGCTATACATCAAATCATCGTTGCAGACCTTGATTTCATTAATAAATCTTTATAGTAATTCTCGCGCATATCACACGATGAACAAATCTTCATGAAGAGTCCGATTTGAAATGTATACCTCTGGGGTGGGGGCCCACTATCGATACCTTATTGTAATATATTATCAGTTTACGAGTTCATCAATACAGAGTATTCGAACAGAATGAAAATGTTTTTCGATGAAGTACGTTTTACGAACTAAAAAATCAATTTAAAACAATACTTATCGATAATTTAATTTTAATTATTTGCGTCCGTTTTATTTCTTACAGAGATACAAATATCGGAAATAATAATCACAGCGTCATCGGTGGAGTAACCACCATGAGCGATCCTAGTCCCGATGTGGTGGCGGTAATGGATCCCAGGAATGGTATAGTGAATCCTGCGTTTCAGCCGCCTTCTTTGCTTACTCAACAAAGTACCGTATACGGACGTAGACAGCAAGCGGTTTGCGTTAGAGGTGCGTTCAAACAGTACGGATCGAAGAAAAAACCAAATCACGTACTAAGTAACTTGAACATGACCGTGGGGAAAGGAACTATGTAAGTGAATCGAATATTAATTTATTCATCGTGCTCAGATTATTATTGCTACGATCGATAGTTATTATTATATATTATTTAGTTTAGTGCCGTTACATGTTAGGTTAACGATTAATTAATCGACACACATGTACGAATTCCTGGTAGAACATTATATTTAATGTCACATACACGCGTATGTATGTATATATAATAATAATTATAATTATAATTATAACGTCCACACTCGTAACTGAGTATAGTCATCTGTTTGAAATAGGAATAAAATATCAATTACGAGTGCAAAAGTGTGAGATTCAATGGGTGCTTAACAGATGACAGGGTGCGAATATTTTAGAGGATCCTGTTTTTGCTTCTTTCCAATTTCGACTATGTTTTGCTAGTTTTTGACGTAGTAGCACTGTAGAGTCTGTTCTTTACTATTGGTGTCCAGTTATTTTCTGATTTGATTTATTTTATCGGTTCCAGTATCTATTTCTTGCGTACGTGTACGTTTACCTTAAATGCTCAGTTAACACGGAAGCAATACGAATTAAAATTAAATAACAGATGCACTGACTTTTAGGGAGAAAGTCATAACAGTTGAAAATAAGTCGTTGCTCTACAATCAGATCATCAAACCGGTCTACGGGTGTCAGCTAAAAGAGTAACATAGCGATTATACAAACATTACAAGATAGAGTTAATCATTACAAATACGCCATAGTATGTGACGAATTAAACTCTCCACACACAGACCCGAAGATAAGTTCATATCCGCTACTTGACGGGTTTGGTGTAAAACCGTTCCATTTAATTTTCATAAGTCGTCCTAGAAATTTCTTATTTGTCTTCCGCATGTGAAAGTGAGTTTCTGTGCTTCCGTAAAGAAAATTCTGAAGTATAACCGCTCCGAAATCTTAGTCATTATAGTGTTTAAACACGCGTTTGTTTAATCTAAAAATTGCTCGTTTATTTATAGTGGAAAACTGTGATGGAATCTTTGTTTTATCTACCATTAATTAGTCCTTTGTGTATGGAGTCAAAGAATAAAACAATATCTTTTAAATATTTTTAATTACGTCGAGAAACTATAACATCGTCGTGATATTGAAGGTCTGTAATGTAACGTATTTTGACTTTGAGCCATTCGAAATTATCGAGACGGTCGTCTAGGCGAAACTTTATTATGCCGATACCACAATGCATTAGTTGTTGATCTGCGAAGTTCATGAACAGAGTTGACGCCAAAATACATTCTTGTCTAATACCGCTGTGTTTGCGTCAATGCTTTCCGGATAAAATATAACATATATCATTTAAATTAAGTAATTTTGTTAGACATCCAATTCTTTTAACGCTATACATGTAGGAATATGCGCATTTTTAATCCTATTTACGATCCCCGGTGTTGGTTTTTTCCGAACCATATGGTCTTCGTACAAATCTAGGTTATAATTCGCCATTTCTATTCACCTTGCGTCTATATAATAACATATGAAACATCCGCTCACGTCTAAATATTCATGTTTATAGTAAATTTATATATAATAATTTTTTTTTTAACTTTTTTTTTTTTTTTTGTATTTCGTCACAAACATTACCATTATTTTTTGTCGGTATTCCTAATTTATTTTTTCTTCTTTTAATATGATTTATAATTTAATCGCCGTAGTGTTGTGGTTTAATTTTATTTTTATTCGTATTTTTATATTATAATTTTTTCATTAAGTGCGTAAATTGGCGTTTTGCTGTGGGGTACGCCATAACATTCTGTAAATAAATAGATAATCGCATTTTTATAACAAAAAAATATTTCGACCTTGTACGTTTTTTATGGAACATGAAAAATAAATATTTCAGCGGAGGGATAAATAATTTAAAATTAAACGCAACCAAACACCAGAAGGTTGAAATTGTTTTAAAAATTAATGAATTTGTAATGGGGGTTTGAAAGTACCGATGACGTCATTATCTAAATTGTATATTCCGTCGTAATTGTTAAAATATATTAATTTTTACCCCCCAAGTTTTTCATTTAAACTTGATATATCGAGAAAGTTTTCTTTATATATATATATATGTATAATAGTCGTCGCCGTCTCTGTTTATGTTTGTGTCGGTTATGCGATATTAATCCTATTTTGTGACTTTTACAAAGCTGCACAATGAATATTTCAGAACCGTTTTCGGGTACGGTGCTTTTGTTATTTGCTGCTATCGGCTTCAATTTTCTTCTTTTAATATATCTTCTTCCTTGAATTATTACTCATTGCTTACGATCCAATGCCACCTTTCCCCCAGCGGTCGGTAGTTGGTTTAATTCCTGACCTTTTCAAATCTTCAGCAATGACATCTTTGTAGCGCATTCCATTTTTTAATACGCCGCATAAAATGTTTTTCGTTATCCGATCGTCGTCTATTATGGATGCAGTAGTGCTTTTAACTTTTCGTGCAATATTTTGCCAAATATTTTATTCGCTGTATTAGCGCAATGCCCCGATAGTTACTGCAATCCGCTCTGTCCCCTTTATTTTGTATACCATTGGGTACAGATTTCTTCTTCCATATATATATATATATATATATATATATATATATATATATATATATATATATATATATAAATAATTAAGTATGTGTAATAAAGTAGAAGAGTGAAAAAATTTCTTTCATGTTATTTTTTTTATATAAAATTTATAATGAGTCCAATACAATAATTCGGGTGTAACGTTCCGTAATTTTATGCACAGTAAGTAGTTTCTATTTTGTACTCTTCTTCTACGCCTTATAAGACTCGTTTGTTAATGTTTATTGCAATAATTATAGTTTCCATCGTAAATTAAGATACCGGTTTGATTGATATTTCTACTACATTACATCTATACAGGTTTTCGGAAGTAGACGTATATTTTTAAGTACACTATTAATTAAAACATTAATAGTACTGTTTTTGCGTTTTACCGAAATGTGCCGTTATTTTATGTCATTATGTTTATCTATCACGCTATTATTCATTATATATATTATTGTTAATTTAAATTAACGTGCCGTGTGCAGAAATCAAGGCTAAAAGCACAATGGAAAGGAAATTAAATTAAGGAGTAGAGACAGGACATGCGTAAGAACATGATTAGCTTAGTTAGAGAGAAGTATTCATCTTTGAAGAGAAAAGGAATTGTGGAGGGACGATCGAGAGGGCGATCTGAGTGAAGAGTACAAAAGACAGTCAATGAGGATATGAGAGGTGGAAATGCACTGAGGAGGCGGAGTTCTGTTGATCAGGTATGAATGGTCTTGTACGACCCATTCCTAGTCTGCTGAGGATAACGTCATCTTTTGCGGTTTGGAAGCGAAGTCTTTAGAAATGGACCGAGAACACTACCTTGAGGTACTCCTGCAAAGTATGTTCTGCGGGAGGATAATACATCATTTATAGACACAGAATGATCTATTACTTAAATAGTTTAAAATAAGCATAATTAGATATTTCGGAAATTTACATTCGATCATGTTATATATGATACCATTGTGCCAAGTAGTATCAAATGCTTTGGCCACGTCAAATAAAACCATCCCCGTATGTTTATTACAGTTAAAGTTGTGAGTAATATGTTCTGCTATTCTAGCGATTTGATGAGTTGTAGAATGGCCAGGACGAAAACCAAACTGTACTTTTGCTAATGAATTGTTTTCGTCCGAGAAAGTACGTAATCTTTTTAGTATGATTTTTTCAGCGATCTAACTGAGATTACTCAACAAGCTTATAGACCGAATGTTATCTGGTGATGAACAATCTTTTCCAGGTTTTGGAACAGCTATGATTTTTGCTACTTTCCAGTTAGAAGGAAAATACTCCAGTTTAAACATACTGTTGATAATATTAGTGAGTTGTATACAATAGCCTTGAAGGGTAGATTTATTATGACGATCGACGGAATGTTATCATCTCCGATAGAGTGTTTGTTTTTTGAAGGATTGAATATGTTGGAGCACCTCCTTTGGGGAAGTGAGTAGTGGTTGGGATAGATGTTTAGAAGTTATATATATATTTTTTAATAACTAGTCTTATTTTATTATCCTGATAATTGGTCAATAAATTGGCATTACGACTGTGAGCGCTGAAATAATATCCTATACACATGCGTATTAAGAAGATTGTCGTAAAGCGGTGGGAGTGCTTCAATACGTTGACTGTATTGTTTGTAAATCCCCCAAAGACTATTATCATTGGTAGAGAGTTGGGAAAAAGTTTTAGCAATTTTATCATTTAAATTTTTATTTAATAAATTTTGCACCAGCTTGGTGAGAAATTTAGTAGTTTTTTTATAGAACGGCAATCGGCGTTAGAAGAATGACGTTTTGTATACATTCTACGAAGTTTATTTTTAAGGCCGATGATAGCAATAATGAATGCTGGTAGAGATCGATAGCTCGGCGTTATAAGTGGTATAGAAATTTGGCTCGACTCTCCGATCAAATTTGTAAGGTTGCTGAGGTTGTTGCCAATATCAGTAGAGTTTTTTAAAGAGTGAACTAGTTTAATGTTATTAGATATGTAATTTTTAAATTTTGCCCAATTAGCATTAGTGTAGTTAGGAATTACTTTTGGTGGATTATGTTTAAGCGTAGATGATTGTACCTATAAGGTTGTGATCAGACGAAAAACAATTTATGGAAATGGGAGTAGCAATGTTTATATTTTTAACCAGTACTAAATCTTGGTCTATAAACCTGTGGTGGAAAATATGTAGGTTCACGTGGAGTCAGTATCTGCAGCTCATTTTGTTCTGTGGTATTAATAAGTACGCTACCGGCAGCGTTATTAACGAAACAATTCCAAATTTTGGTTTTCGCATTTAAATCGCCAATTATAATTAGCCAGCGAAAAAATGTCATCATGCGGCTTATATACGGCAAACAGAGATATAATGCAATAATCATTACCGAGAGTTCTATTAGAAGTATTTGTAGGATTATCTAGATAGAGATTAACGCCTACAGCTTGTACGCAATGTAAAAAAGTAACATTTAAAATATCGTACTTAATCTTTTTATTTATTATTAAAGCAACCCCACCGTTTTTTCGAGATAGATCGTTGCGGTGACAGTTGAAACCAGGAAAGCTGAGCTTGATATTATTGTCGAGCTTAGTTTCTGAGAGTGCACTTATGTCAACCTTATTCTCGACTACAAAATGATATAGCTCACTGTTTGTGTTGATTATAGAATTACAATTCCAAGCAATTAATTTCAACTTATTATTAGTACCCATCAGACATTAAACTAAATATAATGAGCGGCGAATATTTCTAATATGATGCTAACTTTTGTGAGCGTATCGCTATTTCTACATAATTTTAATCGAGCAATTGTTTTTCTATTTAGTTCCTTAAATAAACTTAATATAAAAGATATATCGGATACATTGGACTGAGCATCGATATTATTTTCGACAGTTGGTGTCATGCCAGTGACGCTTAAGTTCTACTAATAACAGTATTTAAATTAGCATTGTTAGAATTATTGTTATTATCATTTTTATTCTTATTATACTTATTATTATTATTACTATTACTATTACCATTACTACCCTTACTACGAGTGACAGCAATGTTACTCGAACTTCCATGTTAATTATTGACTACATTAAGTCTATGGGAAATAGAAGAAGAACGACTTGGCTGCGTCCGCCTTCTAACCCTCGCAGATTCATTTATTTTTGCAGTAACAGAAAAGTGATCAAGTATACTGGGTATAAGTGCACCGTAGACAATATAATTTTTTTAAATTGTTTGACTGACAATACGGGGACGTGAGATGTCAGTTCTTCTATTTCCATTTTGGCAAACGTGGGTGATAATTCCTTCAATACTGTCCTGATGAGTTTGCGCTCCTTAAGCAGGTATATAGTGATGATGATTATTTTTAAGATAAGTTATAACTTTATCATAAAGTGTTTACGATTATAGTAGTTTTATCTTTAAAATTATTTGCAACGAGCGACTTAATATTTATTATTAACGATTTTATATTAGATATACCGTTATTCAATAATACGATCGGCGGGTATTTATCAGTAACGTTAACGGTGTTGGATGTTTCATGAATATTCGTCTGATTATCAGCAGTAACATCGTCCACCGGTAGAGCTTTAAATTGATTTCTAGTATTGATAACAATCGAATCCTTGTGTCTTTGTTTTTTCGGCGAATTTTTACCGATATGGTTGCCAGTAGCATGCCATTCATCGTCGTTATCTAAGACTAGCATTTGCGCATTGATTTCATTATCATCATAATTATAACTTTCAAACCCCGTATCGTCGATCAGTCGATGCTTAACCGGAAGGGAAAGCGGGGAAATCGGTTGTCCGGACATGCCTCCGCGGCCTCTTTAATATTAGGCGCTCGAGGTAATAGAAACGTGTGCAATATCGTTCCTTGGATGATTGTAGATAATCTTTAATGTATTATAAATTATCTTATTGGACTTATTAGCAGATAGTTCACGTATGCTACAAAAAATGATATTTAAAGTTAACGAATCAGCAAAAATGTATGGAATTCAGATTAATACTAAAAAGACCAAAGTAATGACAATAGGGATAAAACGGCAACAAATGAATACGGTAATCGTTGGAACAAACCTAGAGCAGGTTTCATCGTTCAAGTACCTGAGAAGTAACACTGCTGAGGCGTAGCTCCTAAGACATACAGGGACGACTTGCAATAGCGAAACAGGCTATGCTGAAAAAAAAATAATAACTAACAGAACAATGCCCATAGATCCGCGAAAACGCATTATAAAAACATGCATGTGGCCAGTAGCATTTTATGGATCGGAAATATACGAGAAGAGCATAGGATAGAAGCATTTGAAATGTGGTGCTAGGAAATAGCTGGACGGAGAAAACAACAAAACCAAGAAGTTTTGAAACGGATCAATCAAAGGCGACAAGTACTGAACCAGATAAAAAAAACGGAAACTATTTTGGATGGGGTACGTGTTACGACATGGAGGATTATTGCGAGATGCAATTGAAGGATATATACATGGAAAACGAATAAATAGATAAGATGAAGAGGGATTCCAGATTCTCCAGTTACTCGGAAATGCAAAGAATGGGCAATAACCGATACGATTGGAAAAAGACAAGCATATGGGACCAGTCCACGGGCTGTTGCACCAGTTAATTATGATGAAGTTATTTTTGAAATGTAAACGCTCTCTTATTACGAAACCGACAATTGTTTACCATTTAAAAGTTCGCGTACCATTTAGGTAACACTGTGACTGAAAGGGCTAATTAGATGTAAGTTCTTTCAAATATAACATACAGTGTTACAACTTTAGCCAAGTATTTATAATAATTATTTATTATATATATATATATATATAATATACGCCAGTATATGAAACATATACACCGGTCTAAAAATATGTATATGCACACAGGTGGTTAACACACCCAATAATCTTGCATAAAGAAATTTATAAATACACCAGTATGTACTCATGTGCACATCTAGAAATAGAAAATTCTGTAAGTGGCTGATGAGACAATAGTAGGGATTATGAATGTAGAGGCTGAAGAAATTGAAGGTGAAAGTGATAATGAAGACACCGAATGTCATCAGTCTGCTCCAAATCGACGAAATGTAGTGGAAAATGTTCTTTAGTTTTTCTTATTTTGAACATTACACATAGACTTCGCTTGAAAACTTTGCTCCTCTAGTTCATGTGTAATGTCGCTGATTATGAACGAGGGATGTAAACGGCAAATTACAACTTTATACGCTCTTTCGTGTTTCTGTTGGTACGTGTGATAATTTGTCTTCTTTCTTAAACGTTGTGACTAGTTTTCTAGAATCGTCAGACGTTTGTACGTTAATTTTAACATCGTTATCTTTCAAGGGTTTTGCTCTGAAGTCTTGTTTTCCTAGTACGTCCATGATTTTTTTTTTTTAACATTCTAAAATAAAAAATTAAACACTTAGATTTAATGAAATTATCAAAAAAAGAATTAAAATCTCTCAACCAAATAGAATCTAATATGAATATGATCATAACATAAATAATAATTTAAACACATGCTTATTCAACAGAAATCGTAACTGAAATGAATTCAAAAGCACCAATTTTAATAGACTTAACAATATTACATAAAGGAAATAAACCCATTAGACCATTAGTAAACCGCATCAATTCACCGGCTTATAAAATTTCAAAAAACATAGCAAAATTTTTAAGAGAAAATGATGAATTTTAAAATAAATTTAGCATTAAAAATAATATAGAATTAATTAATTATTTAAAAGAAGCAAAACTTCAGAGTAATGATATACGAATATCATTGGATGTAGTTAAAATGCATAATATCATTCACACTGAAAAAGTAATAGAATATGTTAAAAATAATAATTTAAATAATAATAATATATAAAAATCATTACATAAAAATATTAGAGACAGTAATAAATCAAAATTATTTTCAGGTTCAAAGTAAATATTATAAACAAAATAGTGGTTTATTTATGAGATCTCCATTATCACCCATTCGAGCTTAATGATAATGATAATATTTTGAATAATTTTATACCTAATCTAAATAACTATAATAAAAACATTCAATTTATATTAGAAATAGGAGGAAAAATAATTACTTTTCTAGATTTCAAAATAAACATTTTAATCAAAAAACTTATATAGATATAAATAGAAAACCTACATAAACAGACATATTAATACCTAAACATTAATTTCACCCAAAAATCCTTAAATTAGCGGGTTTAAGAAGTCTTATCAATAGAGCAAAAATAATTTTAACAGACAAGGATTAAATAATTAAAGAAAAAACATAATAAAGCAAATAGTAATCAATAATAAATATAATCCTACTATAGTTGATAAAATATGGAATGAATTTTGCAACAATAAAAATATAGAAGAATATATAAATAAACGAATACATGCGAGGAAGTCTATTGGCGATAAGATTTAACATATTTATCACGGAAAATTATCTAATTGCGGATCTATCGATATTTTGTTCCGGAATTGACTCAGAATGTGGAGTGTTCACACTGTGTATGAAATTATCCCGTATTATTCAATTAAAAATAACCAAAATTAGGTGATATAATTCATATAATTTTTATGCCGGTAGTAATTTATAGTTTTTTGTGTTTTTTTTTGGCAACCTGTAATGTGTACAGAAGCCAACAGAATAATAATAATAATTTTTTTTTTAAATCAATCTTCTTGAACCCATATATGAACGCACGTTACAAAATTTTAATAGATAAGATATGCTGTTTCGTAGCTTTACCCGAATATTTAAATTCATATTAGCATGACAGGTAAACTCGGCGTAAATGTTTTTATTCAGAACTGTTGAATTCAAAACTGTTATATATTTTTTAAATTAGGACGTGTATATATATATATATATATATATATATATATATATATATATATATATATCTGAATCGTAAATCTCTCGTGGAGACATCGTGATTATGAAAAATCTATCTTCTGTACACGATGTCGCCATGAATCCCTGTTGCGAGCCATCCGGATGCATTCTGAAAAACTTCCTCCTACTACCGTCCGTACCATGTCTTACCATGTTGTAAGAACGCGACCACGTCTTCTTCCTTCTACTCTTCCCTCAAGAATTCTCGCCTGAAATCCATCTACTCTTATTATATGGCCGAAGTATGTTAATATACTTTTAATTACTACCGAGGACAATCTTCCGTTTGTTGCGCCAACTTCTTGTAATATCGAGTAATTCGTTTTCTTGTTAGTCCGCGCGATTCTTAACATCCGCCTCCAACAATACATTTCCAGCGCAATTATCTTTTGTCTGTCACATTTCCGCAGTATCCACGTTTCTGCACCCTAGAGAAACACCGACAAGATCAAACTATTGACCAATTTTATTTTAACTTTTTTCGATACAGCGGGATCAACTCATATACGTTTTAGACGTACCGTCACACTTTTTGTTATGTTTACTCTATGTCTAATTTCTTCTTCAGAGCGTCCTCGAGTTTCCACTATAGAACCTAGATATCCAAATTGTTTCACAATTTCCAAGGCGTTAATAGCGTGTAATCCCGGACAATTATAATTCTGTCTGTAATCATGACTTTCGTCTTATCTTTATTAATTATTAATCCATATTCTGCGTTGTATTTTCCAGACAACTTAGAGTTTTTGTCATACTGCTTAAGCTATTAGTTATCAGCGTAGTGTCGTCTGCATACCGAAGATTTGATATCTTATCTCCTCCAATAGAAAACCCGCTAGCATGAGTATGTAAAAACTTGCGCATGATGTACTCTACATAGAAATTGTACAACAGTGGGGACAGAATACAGCCTTGCCGTACGCCGCGTGATGGGTAAAAATCTTCCGATTGTATATCTTTGCTTATTCGGACTTTAGCCGTACTTTGTTTATATAAATTTATAATTAAACGTACTAAGTGTCTTGGTATTCCCATTTCAACTAAAATTGGTCAAAGTTTGCTCCATTGAACACAGTCGAAAGTCTTTTTGTAGTCCACAAAGCAGAATAACATTTTGACATTATACTATCGTGCTTTTTCTATTAGCAGTTGAATATTCAGTTCGCGGTTGTTTATTCGTCAATGACTTATTCGCAACTAAACTCCATATCTGAAAGCCGTTCCGCTATCCACCAACTGTGTGCGTGGCCCTTCCCCTGAGCTGGGGGTCTCTCATACATATATAACTTTTTATTGTTATTAATTTTTTTTTTAATATTAAAAGGATATTAGTTAACTTTACAATGATAATAATGAAAATCGAATTTATTTCAATTTCAATACAATACACCAGCACATTTTAAAATGTGATGATGAAAAGAATAAATATAAAATAAAAAATAATTACAAATAAAAAACGAATAAATAAAATAAAATAAAAATTGAATAAACAATCAATGAGAAAATAACCTACTACTACTACTACTACTACTACTACTACTACTACTAATAATAATAATAATAATAATGATATAACACTTAAATAATATATTTCTTCTTTAATTACGTATGTATGAAATTCAAATATGCGCAATATTGCGCGAGCGGCGGCTGTAATAATAATGACAAATAATATTTAATATTAATATTTTGACTAATTTTATTAGTATTCTCGACACATATTTTTCAGATACGGATTACTTGGCGCCAGTGGATGCGGCAAGACTACATTATTAAGTTGTATAGTCGGTAGAAGACATCTAAATAATGGCGAAATTTACGTACTCGGCGGAAAACCGGGCACTAGAGGAAGCGGTGTCCCGGGCAAACGAGTAGGATATATGCCGCAAGTGAGTTTTTTTTTCTCGTTTATTTATCGTAAACATGAAATAATTATTTTAAATCAACGTTCACGTTAATATTATATAAAATAATATATTCTAGGCAAGAATTCGTAAGTAAAAACTTAGGCCGCGCTCACATTGGATACGAATTGCTATCGTACGTAAACGTACGACAACGGTCGTACGAATTGAGTGCGCACACTGTACTCGTTCGTTCGTACGAACTGGGTGTTTTTCTCAGTTAGTAAGTCGATTGCAGTAGTGCTTTCGCGTTCTGTTTCTCACTGTTTCATAATGAATAATAATTTGTATCACGTAGATAGTTCTCTCCTGAATCGAACAAATGGGTGCGTGAAATATATTTGAAAAGAGACGATTTCGGTGAATTTCATCATTTTATGACAGATTTAAATAGCGACAACAATTTATTTTACCCTTTGAATATATAATTAATGTAATACGCCCTAATTTATCTAGATACAGTAATTTCCGCAAGACCATATCACCTGAAGAACGATTAGTAGTAACCTTGAGGTAACAGAATAAAATACACTATTTTTATTTACAACTTTTTATTATATATATGTATATATATATATATATATATATATATATGTATATATATATATATATATATATATATATATATATATATATATATATATATATATATATATATATATATATATACACAAAAAAAAACAACAACGATAAAAACCGCGAATAGAAATAATACACTAAATAATAAACAAGCTATGTGGATCTAAACAAGAAACAGCGGCATACAAAAATATCATTCAAACGTACGAATACGTACGAAATATCCCAACTTGTTGGGATCGAATTCGGATGTCGGATCTATACGCACGTATACGTACGACTAACTCGCATCCACTGTGAGCGCTCTCAACCACTTCAAAGAATTGGGATCGTTCGTACGTTTTCGTACACATTCGTACGAGTGATTTTCGTACGAAAACGAATGCAATGTGAGCACGGCCTTATTATACGCGTATGCGTGCCCGTTATCTAAACTTGATCAGACCCCGGACATATATACGGTTTGGATCCTCTTAAAATGAAAAAAAAATATATATATTTTATTAAAAGAATTTAACATTTTTCAAAATCCACTAATCCAGCAATAGTACAAATGATTAAATAATAATAATAATAAATTTTAAAATAAAATACTCTCATCAATCGACCTTTGTAGATTTTAGATTTTATGTTAATACAAATGTATTATAATTTAATTATAATTTAATTATAATGTATGGCAATTACGACGTAAAGTAGATCTGTCTGAGATAAATGTAAAGTTAAATATGAATTATTTTTGTTCTATTTATTTGATGACCTGGTCAGTCGACTATTGATGTAAGGGTGTATAATAATTATCGTTCAGATACTTTTACCTAGATTTCGGATGTCCAACTGTTATATAAGGAAAAATTATTTATACATTTATTGCAATAAGTGCGTACGTCTATCTTATGTTGTTTTTTTTTACGATGAAAATAAAATTTAATCGGATAGTACTTTTTTTAACTTTGTAACATTACAAAGATTTAACATTTAACTTCGTACGATTACGCTAGAGACACGGACCGATCTCGTGATTTATTTTGCGTAATTTCAATTTCTTTTATTGATCTAAAATCCATTGAAGATTGAAAGGCTAAACGACGCATCTACACGGAATAGTTTGTCACTTTCTTCCCCGGCTTATTTACTTTTATCAGTAAGCCGGTGTATTTATTTATCGAACAATTAGATGGATAGAGTCAAATTGAATAGAGACGTTTTTACACTATAAAAAATTCTAGTCTGCGAGAATACAGGTTGTTGCGATCGGAATTCTAATTAACCATTTACTATATTACGAAACCATTTTGCGATCTGGGTACTTTCAAATAACTTTATTTTAGTTCTACAAAGCGACTTTTAGCAGTTGATTGTATAATTATATTACTATATAAAAATAGTCGAAGGGCGCGCAAAGTTGTCGACTTTTTGATCTCAACAAAACCAAGTTACGCAAGTTTCGCGCTTACAAAAACAAAAATAAATCTAGCATACAGCGTTGAAAATGAATAGCAGATTAAGCCTGTATAAATATCAAGAATGAACGAGCCTAGATTTAAACGCATCTTAAATTTCATCATTTGCTGTATCTAGTATTCTAACTTAAATCTCGAGTTTCATCGCGACATCCACGAGTTCGGCTGTCGTGTCTTTCCCCATCGCCATCGACTGATGTGTCTCTCCTCCATGATTTTTTTCTTCTTCTGTCTCTTTTTCCAACGATTTCCCCTTGACAAATTATTCTTATTATATCTCTATCCTTTAATAACATTTCCTTTTTCCTTTTCTCGATACGTCTACAATTTCTATTTTTGTATCGAATTTCTTCAGTACCATCTCGTTCGTCATTTTTCGTATCCCTGACATTTTCGTAATCATTTACTATTCTAGGAATTTCATAATTTTTACAATTATGAGAAATAAATTTGTGTTTTTTTTTAAACATATTATAATGCTTTTACTTTAGACGTTGATATTATGTTTCGTAATTTTTTATTGAACTCGAACACGTGGTACATTTTTTTCTATTAAATTTTTTTGTAGTAACTATCGCCTTAGTTTAATTCTACGATCTAAGGTACTTATATTGTTAATTTTTTGATTTGTTCTTTCATTAATTGCAATATTTTTATATTTTTAATATTTTGACATTTACTATGTGTTCGTAGACATGTTGAAGTTATGTATCTCATATTATCTGGTTCCAATAAAACAATGTACCTTATATATAATATACATAATAATATATACATATATACTGAATATGAGTGTTTGCGTATGCGCATTCATTCTGTATGCACGCTTATTTAATAGCGTAACGTATGTAATGATGTATACCATATATATATATATATATGTGTGTGTGTGTGTGTATTCGATCATGGAATGCCTATCTCAATATTCAAAGAACAGGCGAAAGTTTTGGACGGTAGATGGGAAAATAAGAGGCAACGTCTAAATACTACGGTTTTTGTTAATTCAATTAGAACAATTCTGTCAAGGAGAAGAACACGAGTATTATGTAATAATTTTTTTCGCGTTAGATGTCGAAAGTTATAGTTCACTTAAAAATCTTTACTAGCGGACATACATATATATATATATATATATATATATATATATATATATGTGTGTGTGTGTTTTATACACGCATATATAGTTTCAATTAACCAATTCAGTTCAAAATGGTAACTGGTATGGTGTTCGTAGATCTAAAACCGGCATACGATACAGTAAACCATAGTTTGTTGTTACAGAAGATTTACAATGTTATAAGAGATTTTTCGTTTATGAAAATTATTGAAAGTTTGCTGAAGAACAGCATGTTTTATTTTAGCCTGAATAGAAAACAAAGTCGGAAGATACATCAAACAAGGTCTCCACAAGGGAGTGTTTTAACACTGGCACTTTATATATATACAAACGACCAGATAATTCCGGTGAAGACATGTCATTTTATACATGCTGATAATCTCACCATCGCTTATCAAGATATCAAGTTTGATGAAATTGAATGCACCCTAACAGAGATTTTGAAAAAGGTGAACAAATACTGCGCGGATGATTTATTAATCTCAAATCCGAATAAAACATATGTGCTCTCCTTTCATTTAAAAAACAGCGAAGCTAGGCGGAAATTAAATATACAGTGGAAAGGTGTCACTTTGGAACATCATGAAAATCCAGTATACCTATGTATAATCTTGGATAGGAGCATGACATATCGGAAACACTGTTAAAATACTAAGAAGAAAGTTTAAACTAGAAACGGGATTATATGGAAATTGATCAGATCATCATGTGGCGCAAGACCGTACGTCAGCGATGGTTTTATGTATGTCCGCAGCAGAATATGTTTAAAAAAAATGATATAACTGTATGTCTTCGACCAACGAATATACATAATCTATACATTATTAGTGGTATTGCATTTCCCACATAAGGAGGAAGGTGGCTGCTGATATCGAGAGAATAAAGCAAATTTGAAATACACAACATCCTATGTATAATCAAACTGCACTGACTTCAGGACTAAAGTCAAGAAGAAGTTTTCCGGCTATCTGGCTACAACAACAGAGATCCCGAAGCATGTTTCTGTACAACGTACGCGAGTTGAAAGGTGGCTGGAACAAACACCGACACCAATAATGGAAATACAAAAAAAGCCAGCAGCTGGTGTAAACTATGCCCGGTCAATCTGGAGAACACTGAATCGAATTCGTTCAGGTTGTGCAAGAACGAACGCAAACTTGGTGAAATATTGTCTCTGGCGACAGATAACAGCTGTCAGTTTAGTGAAGTACAAACGGTAGAACATCTAAATGTAGTCTACCCGGAGTTCGGTGTAATATAGACAACATAATTTACGCGGACCACAAGGCTTCGTAACTAGCAACATATTGGTCCAAGAATATTTGAATATAAGGCTCGGATTTGAAAAAAATAATTATTATATTTCTATTAGTATTTGTATTTTGTTCTAATAAAGAGTGTTGATTATATTAAATTGCATGCAAGGGACATGTTTTTCAGTCATGATCGAAGTATTCTTACGCTTATGTACCTAATAATCGTTTTTAAAAATGCTTTTATTCTTGTCGCTGTCGTTAAAAATCAATTTAATTAATTTACGAAATCTGAGGTTATTATAAACCAAACAAAAAATAACACTGTAATGTTTATTGTGTACGCTTGAAAATGACGTAACTGTCGAAAAGCTTTGCAATAACAACTTACTAGTGATTAAACTGTGTTATATTTTGTTTGGATTATAATTGATCAAATCACTACTCACCAATATATTCAACATCTAAGGTTATTAGATATAATTTTAAACAATTTTTTCTCATCTCTGGGAATTTAGATTATATATATATATATATATATATATATATATATATATATATATATATATATATATATATATATATTAAATGTTGAATATATTGGAGAGTAGTGATTTTCTTAATTAATAATAAACCGAACAAAATATAACACAATCACTAAAAGTTTTTTAATCGCGAAGCTTTTCGACAGTTACGTCATTTTCAAGCACACACCAAAATTATTACAACTTTTTTTATAGTGTTATATTTTGTTCGGTTTATTATTATATATATATATATATATAATCCTCCATTACTCGCGAAGCGTATATGTCTAATATCAACCCACTGTTGGGTGTTTTCAACGGCTACGATCTTTTGCGGCTTGGATCCAATTGACCATTCGCATGTGCGTGCTTGGTACTAAATCTGTTCAAGTTTTTCCATTCTTTTCTTGATATCTGCTATCCCGGTTGTTTCTTTGACGACGCTTCTATTAGCTTTAATTTATCAATGTTCAACTTGGATAGATTCGAGAAATTTTGCCATCTTACTTCTAAATTAAAATTAATATTTTCCACGCTTGTATCACCGCGGTTTCTCGATTTTAAACGTAGTACCGGAGCATTTGTTATTTCTGAATGTATTGGTAAATAATTCTTTGCCGATACGAGGATAATGTACTGAAACTGAACTAAACGTAGTATGCCTACTTCTACTGTTGAACACAAATGTTATATGCGCTTCGTGTACGTCCGAAAGGAGGAACAACCGTACTAAAGGTGATTGCCAAAGAATATTTATTAGATCAGTGAACCTATTCACCAGAATGCGGTGATACGTTGATCGTGCGGTCAAGCTAATGGACTGGAAACGATCTTTTTTGAAGGAAAGCGGGATAGCTCTACTTTTAAGATTCGTATCATCATCGTCGTATTTGTCCGTTTGTCGAACGTCGTGACTAACTATTGTACGTTTATTTTTTTACGTACAAAATGAGCTAGCTTTCGAGGCACTATTTATATGCCACGCAGTGATATTATACGTAGTGGGGTGTCACTGTCTTCTCCGTGATAAATAAGATTCGGATGGACGAAATTATAAGTATGTAGTTCAGTGAATGCAAATCCTATAACTATATATATATATATATATATATATATATATATATATATATATATATATATATATTTAATGTAGTTATAAAATAATTTTTATTCGTCTCGAACTATTCGCGTACCCGAACTAATTATTCTTCCGTTGTACGTTACAGGAAATAGCTTTGTACGGTGAATTTTCGATACAAGAAACTATGCTGTACTTTGGTTGGATATTCGGCATGGGAACGCCCGAAATAAACGAAAGACTGCAATTTTTACTGAATTTTTTAGATCTTCCCAGTCAAAATAGACTAGTTAAAAATTTGAGGTAATTACTTGTTTTATTTAAAAAAAAAATTCCTTAATTTTAAATCGATTTAATAAAGTTTTGATTAGATAATTAAAAGAAAAAAATTTTCGTTTATTTTTGATTTATTATTATTATTATTTGTAACGTTTCGATAATTATTTTACAAAGTAAAACACTGCTTATCCCTTATTATTCGAATAAACTTTAACGCTACTACGTAATCGTCGAACATATATTTTTTCCTTCGCTACGTTTCAATCCCTTTGCACACGCAAACGTGTAATAAACGTGGTAAACGTTTAGAACTTAAAATTTTGTTTAAAAAAAAAAAAAAAAATAATAATAATTTAAAATTCTGACTCCTCGAAAGGAAAAATATGGGAATTCTCGATTATTTTTTTTCTAAATTATCGCGGTTTGTAATAATGTATTTTCCGCCCAGTGTTTTTATATTCTAAGGACGAATCTTTCTTACCGAGATGGCTGCTGTTAGTTTACACGTTATCTTACAAAGTTGTTTATTTATTCGGTACTTTTATTTAAAGTTCTCAATTACGTAGATGAATGTTTATTTCGATTGTCGTACTAGTTAAATTTTATTCACGATACTCGTGTACTCTTATTTCGAGATTATATAATGTTTTATAAACGTTCGTTTGAAAATAATATCGATTATTCCATCTCGATATCTGTAATTGCGACAATTATTTATTCTTTCTTATCAGTGTACACGACTCTGCCATATTGGCGACGCAGGTTTTTTATACACATCTCACCCCGCAGCATCGCTAAAAACTTATCGAGTTTAATGATTTTTAAAACGAAGATTAAAATATAAAATCGCAGAAACTAACCTTATCGTCAACACTGTCGGTTACGTCGCTTCCAGCGATGATTCGAGTTTAAATCCTTGACATATTTGTATCCTAGCAAGTTCTTTAATTACCGTATAAATATGTATATAGGCGTTTGCGTGATTAGATTCAAAACTTCATACTAATTGGTTCTTGTTTATGCGTTATCGTAACAACCTTGTCTAGTAACGCGAGGCTATTCCAGATCTTTTCGCTGAAATAATAAATAAAATCATAAACCGAAGTAATACCGTAATTAATTGTCCTTTCGCCCGCGTCACATACATGCACGAGCGTAGGCATCTTTAAAACGTATATTGTAAAAATTAACCGTACGATGTAGCGTAACGTGTTGATTTTTCATCAGTGTGCTCAAATGACGAGCGTATTATATATTCCATTTAAATTGTATTCTAGTTTCAATCATAATTTATAAATTTCGTCTGTATTTTGCTATCACTTATTTTTTTTTTAGAGATTTCTAAAATTGTTCCAAAATCATTTTTATCTTTATTCTCGCGTTTTTTTTTTTTTTTATTAATTTTTTAAGTAAATAAAATCGTAAAGTGAAAAAAATAAATTTCGAGTTGAAAATATATTTTTTTAATCAGTGTGCTCGAATTTTGAAATTTGTTTATTCCCGTTTCAATAATAATTTACAAATTTCGTCTTGTTCTTCGATATACTTTTTTTTTTTTTTACGTTTTTTAAATACTTGCAAATAATTTTTATTTTTTCTCCGTTTTTTTTATTTTGTAATTTTTATATCTACAATTGTAACGTGAGAAAAATGAAAAGCCGCATAATACTGTAAAATAAAAAGAAAATAATTTTTTCTCGGAATATTCTTCGTGTTACTGTTTTTTCCACGAAGTTTATAATAAATTATTGGAATAATGAAATATCGAGTGAGTTTATAAAATAAATGTAGGTGTAAATTTTACAAGATTTTAATTTTGTTAATGTTGATGTATTTTAGGAGTAGCGATTTTATGAATTAACAAAACAAAAACAATGTTAATCACTATAAAATTTATTTTGATTTTTGAAAAACTTTTCGACTTTTACGTAAAGTTTTTGTATGTCGTGAAAATGACGTGAAAGTCGAAAAGCTTTGCTAAAATAAAATAAATTTTATAGTAATTAACATTGTTTTTATTTAAATTTAATTTAGTTACCTATAGCGTTTTCGTTTCATAATTTATAATTAATTAATTATTACGTTTTTCACGGTTAGAATTTCAACAAATTTATCTGTATAATTTTTTTTTTTTTTATTATTATTTATTTAGTTTTCGGGTGTGCAACTATAATAGATCTTTATATTGTTTTAGCGGAATGAATTTGTTTTATATTTCGTCATATTAATTTTCGCGTTCTGTTGATAATTAGCGGTGGCCAACAGAGGCGAGTATCGTTTGCTGTAGCTTTGATGCACGATCCTGAACTGCTGATTTTAGACGAACCAACTGTCGGCGTCGATCCTCTTCTCAGACAAAGGTAATTTCATTTCCTCTTTTGTTTCGAACGTACGTATATCATAAATGGAATGCGTTCGTTTATTCGTAAATATATAATTTTTCAAATTAAAGGCTGGTAAAAACATCGAATCGACTTATTCAGGAATTCAAGATTCTGCAAACTTTTTCATCATTTCTCGAATTCTCGTAATACGATCATTTATAACGGCGGAGATTTTATACGTTAAATGCGTAAAAACTAACTTAAAACCAATTGCGCCGATCGCGTAATTTTTCAATTACGACGCCATCTAGCGTTAGAAATAATAACATTCGCTATTCGTGTCTCCGGGCGTGGAGTCGCGAGCATGATATTTATCTATTTTTATTCTATATACCGTTTAGTGTTTGCGATTTCTGTATTTGTTTTGTGAAAAATCGAATCTACCATTTGAATTATGTACGGCAAATATAAGGTTTTTACTAGAGCTGTCAATTCCGAAAAATTTAATCAGTTAATCATTTTCAAAAGTTGATCGACTCCAGTCGAATCGATTAATCGTCGGAATCGACACAGAATCGTCGAGATCGACTCAAATTCAAATTTACGCAGCTTTTTAAATTTCAAAAACAAGGTTTTTTTAATTTAACAATTGAACGTATTAAAATTTAAAAAACGAAAAACAATATTTTATTAATGATTAAAGACAGGAGCCTTTGCTGGTAGAATGTAGAACACTCTCTCTGATGGCACAGATGCGCCCGAAATGAGCAAATATTTTTTAGACGATTGAGTATTTTTCATCGTGCGATTGCAACCACTCCAAAACATTGTCGTTTTTAGAAATTTGCTCTTCCTTTAAATGTAGGTCTAATTTCGATTTAGATTTATGCTCCGGGAACAATAGTTCAAAGAAATACTCCGCTGATTTAGATCAACTAACACATTGACGAATCGATTTTTCTCAAAAATTAATCGATCAACTTCGGAATCGAATAGACAACACTAGTTTTTACCCTGATAAATATATTATGTACACGTACATCGCTATAAATGGTTTTATTTACAATATTTTTCCTATAAATATTATGTAATTATCTTCAGTAACACGTGTCAATTTAATTAGGCACGCGTGAAATTTGATCTAATTTGTAAAATTACGAAATATATGCTTTATTTATTAATAAAATTTAGATATAAATTTAGGTACGAGATAACTATAAGTACATGATTAGTAAAACGATATTATTTGAATTTTTGATTATATTTTTTAATACGTAACGCAAAGTGTTACGTGATTATTTTCTTCGTGAATGCGAATGTATTCCATTTGCGCTCAAATTTCTCCTCATTGATGCTGTGTATAATATAGATATAATTCATCATTTAAAAAAAAAAAGGATTGTGTGTGTGTTTTATTAAATTCAAAATTTACGCTGAAATTTCACGTAACGAACATGATTTAGAAAATGAGGAGGTTTAATGCTTGGAAACATCCGTAACTTTACTTTTAAATTCTATATACGTCTTTAATCGGTTTATATTTGGATTTAATATTTTGTATCTGATGATTTAATAAATAGATTTGAAGGTATGCAACAGAAATTTTTAAAATACTATTTCTCGAATCTACTAATGCGCATTTTGATCTTCGACAGTTACATACGAATAGTTTACAAGAGCGAAAATCTGAAATAACACTTCGGTTTCTACATAATTTGATCTATGGTAACGCAGACTGCTCCGATCTGTTAGAGAAAATTCATATTAAAGTTACAGTTTTTCGTCCGAACATTACGTACGCTCCCGTCTACGTTCATTATCAATATGATTCAACACAAGACCGCGAGCGTGTACAAGGCGAACTCTCGCCTGAAAGATGTCCGATAAGAAGAGTGGTGAAATGCCCGTTTTCGCCGAGATTATTTAACATATAAGGCGGAAGAAATCATAAAAAATACTATGATAGAAAATGCTGTGGCGTTAAGATTAACGGATACCCGATTGGATGATGCAGACGAAAAAGTATTGCCTGCGTACTCTACCGGAGAGCTACAAAATATGTTCAGTAAATTAAATCTAGAAGGAAAGAAATTAAGATTGAAAATCAACTTTTGGAAAAACCAAAATAATGACGAACCCCCGATGACAAGCCATATCCTAAGATAAACATAGAAGCACAATGAATTCTGATATTTGGGAGCTCTGTTCATCAATGACCGAATAGATATTAAAAAAATTAGATCGCGCATTAGAATAGAAAAACAGGCATTTACTAATCTGCAACCGATACTGAAAGATGAGAAATTAAAAATAGATACGATAATGAAAATCAATTCTATGTGATGCCGGTAGCGAAATATACCTCGGATACATGGGCTTTAAATAAAACGATTAAACGTATATTTGTGGACGCTCATACGCATGCGGCAATTCTCATGAAAAGAATCGGAATGGAAAGGATTCTCTTAGTAGATGGCATCATAGAGGGGGGGAAAGAAAATATGTGGTATACAAAAACAGAGAGGAATGATTATTTACGCTGAATATACAAGGGAAAATCGAAGGTAAACCTCCACGAGGAGGAAGAAGAAGACTGGAAATAATAACATCAGGAATGGAGCCAAAAACTGTTAAGTTTTTGTGTAAAATCTTAGACGTTTATCTCTAGGCAGCCAGTATAGTGTAAGGAAATACAGCGGCAATTTCTACTAACCACCGTACGTAGGTGACCTGTTTATTGTATAATTATGGATAAATATAATATTAAATCATATATATGAAAATCGATAGTCAACGGCGAGTTCCCTTCAGATTCGTAAGATGAATATTTCGATAATTCTCATACAGAGTCTACAATTTCCCCTTAAAAATGTAATTTAACGTGTGTATTTCAGCAACATCGATAATCAAGACAACAACCGCTATAACATAATCGAAAGTATCATTGCGTGTAAAATATTTCATATCAAGTATTTCAGTTTCTACGTATTATGCGAGTACCGCATCTGAAACTTTTATATCTGGTTTTACATGTGCGGGTAATGAATCCTAATAATAATAATAATGCATAAACAAATTGGAGGTATAAAAATTACAGAGTTTCGTCGTGAAATTTATGAAAATTTATTAGCAAACAACATAATTTTTCAAAATAGTATTCAGCAAAACAAAAGTGTGAAAATAAAAGTTCATAAACCACATTTTCTAACGCAATTAGATTGGAGTCTGTAAGTCGGTAGCTCATCAAGGCGTTGTGCCTTCTACAGCACACAAATTATCCTTTACGGACGTTTTTATTCCATTTACAATGTGCCGTTATTTTTCAAGAAAGATAAAAACTGTTTCCAACTATTTCATAAAGATTAACTATTATTTTTTAATTTTTATTAAATTTTCATAGCGTGACTAGATTATTATTTGGTACATCAATACTGATCTAAATGATTGTCAGATGATTGTATTAGTATAAAGTAGACAATAATGCGTGGTATTTACCTATAATAATCATAAATTTTTTTCACATTTAACCGGTTATAAAAATTCAAAATTATATATATTGATAATTTTCAGCTTACTACACTTGGATAAATCATTTAGTATAAAATTTTATGTATTTTATTTTTCAAAGTTACTCTGTGCATGAAGGGCGAGAAATTGAACGCCATAAAGATTTAGGCATGTGATACGTGTGCTATTTTCTTGAACATGTAGTGATAATTTTGTTGTTGTACATTTATTCGTTTGTATAATAGATTTTATATATTATGCATATGGTGTGTGCGCAATTGACCTCCTTCAGTCATTTTCTTTAATATAATTACGTAAAAAAAACAACTAGTAATATATGACTGCTAATCAAACGTGTGTAATGGAAATATTCGTCATTATGTAATTTATCGTCGATTAAGAAATTCATTTTACAAATGTCGAAGTTATTAAAAATTTCAAATATTCCTTACGTTGAATTTCGTTAGGTAACCGGTTTTTAGGAACGTTTAATTATATTTCAATGTCGGACTTATTTTTAAATAACATATTTCGTTATAATACTTAATATTGCCATATTTTTTCTTCTTTTATATTTAAATTATTATTTTTTTACTTTTGACGTACTGTAAATTATTTACAATTTTTTAAACTGCGGATAATTTTCTTATAGTGTATATCTTCAAAACGCATTTATTTTAAACGTATAAATAACTTAAAATATAGAAAAGTCGTATTGAATACGAATTTTTCCTAATATTTTAGGAAAAATAAAAATCACTTTTCTCTGTGGGTTCGCTATACCAATTCCAACGAAGGACTTCCTTCACACCATACGATCTAAATTATCCGATAGAGCAAACGAAGGATTTTCAAACCTGCAGCAATACAACGTCAACTGGATAAAGTCAACTACATGTCAAAACTCAAACAGGAGAAACGAAGTAGTCCTGTGCCGTGTACGCTCAGGCCACACACTGCTTACTCACAAGCACTTATTTACTAATAGTGACCAACCGAAATGTACCGCATGCAATATTCCTTTAACTATTCCTCACTTGCTTACTACCTGTCCGTTATATTCCTCCGAACGTACAATCGCAAACCTTCCAAACTCTCTCCCAAATATTTTACAGCATTCTCCTACATCCGAATCTAGACTCCTTGCCTTCCTTCATTTATCCCGAATCTACCCGTTAATATAAATTCCTCCCGTGCCTCTGGCCTTAGTAGCAGTACACGGCACGGTTATCAACGAAAAAAGAAGAAGAAGAAGAAATGATTTTCGAGTACGTTGCGAGGTTAGGTTTCAGATGAAGGAAGTCGTAATTTAGAATGGAAAATTTCGTAATTTCCCGAAAAGTATTTAACGTGTGTAATTCTCCGAAATATTTCATTTATATGTGACATTTACGATTAAAATGGCGTTTCAAAAATATTGCTTTTCAATTGCCGTTTACTTAATAATAAAAGTTTGTATAGACAACATAATGTGTAAAAACGTTCTATACAATTTGTGCTGAACATATTCTTTTATAATTCCGTGTTAAAGATGGATGGTGTTATTCTCGAAGATTTTACTTCGACGATATGTTAAAATATCGAAAAATATATCTGTGTAGTGTTTCCTGAGTGATACATATTGAACAAAAAGAAATAAAATAAAATAAAAGCGATATTATCGTAATATCGAATAAGAAATGTTTTTATTTTATCGATTTTTATTCAATATATCAAAAATTTATCCCTACCGCATTCCTTACACAATAATCTTCAGGAAGTGGACTGATAGAATTATTCTCGTTCAAATTTTTTACACACACATATATATATATATATATATATATATATATCATAAATTTTGTGGAAATCATCGTACAACATTTATTATTACATTTGTATTTAATAATAATTAAAGCGACACCTGCTAATAAAAATGATTACGTCGATAATACACCAATTATAGTATAAGAAAAACATAACGGAGTCACATAATTTCAAATCATCGGACTATTAAGCGAAAAACAATATCTTCACTATTAGCATTATTATTGTTATTTTTTAGACCTAAACTTTAGTTTTTAATTATATATGTATATATATTATATATATTTATCGATTTATTTAAACTGATATAGTTAGATTTTTGGTTAATTTGTAAGTTTTTTACTTTAGAAAAATTTTCCATAGAAAATTGTTGATTTATTTTTTGTTTCAGCATCTGGAATCATTTGGTACAAATAACGAAAGATGGGCATAAAACTGTAATAATAACTACTCATTATATCGAAGAAGCTCGTCAAGCACACACGGTTTGTATAATTATTATTCGTTTTTACCAATACAGGAATACAACAAATACATATACACACGCATACAAGGCTGTATATATATATGTATGTATACATATATAAATTTGTAATTGGTTCGTTTTACGACCAATCACATCCTTCAATATCGTGTGTTATATATGTATACTTAATTAAAATGAAAAATAGTAGTTACGTAATAAAAAAATAACTGGAAAAATGAATTTAAAAAATATTTAAATAAAAAAAAATGCGATGTAAAAAATTTTTAAACTTAATAATGAAATTTTAAAAAAATAATATCAGTTGTATTTTTTTGTGATCGTCTGTATGTATTGGCTAATAGATATATATGTGTGTGTGTGTGTTTATTATATCGTGTAGCTTGAATTACAGTGTATTTTGAGCAATTACATTTTTTTAATAAACTAATCGACCTTGTTTGCTTCCGTATTTTGTATTTAGTTCATACCTACCGTTAATATTTACTGCCCACGTTTATTCTCACATATTTTAATTTTTTCTTATTTCAAAAAACTTTGAGAAATTGCGTCAAAAGTATTAAATAATCGAATTTGCAATTCGTAATGTATTATTGATATATAAATTTCTGTAATTGGCCGAACTTTACATAGGTCGTTTATTACTTTATTACTTACAATACGATTTATAAAGTTAAGTAAAATTGACATGAGGTACTGTAGGTATTGCAAAATATATATATATATATATATATATATTTCGTAATCTTAGGTTTTTCGTTTAATTTCTTAATTTTCTTTTACCCTAAATTACTTTTTATTATATATTCGGAGTGTTTACAATAAGAATTGGTATATTGTGGTTTTATTCTAAAAAACGTCGCTTAGGCGACCTTCATCGACAACTAGGAAATTGATGAGGAATAGGAATTCTGTCCAAATCAATACACAATAGTAGTTTGTCATTGCCTTTTTTTCCCGACTTCTCTGCTTTCCCAGCAGCTGGTACTCATTTACCGACCAATTCGACGGGTTATAAAGTTTCAAGCTGTTTTTTTTTTATTTGGATTATTTTTCTTTTTTTTTTTGTGTAATGCTATACGAATTCAATCGAAGTTAATGAAATGAATGAAATATATAAATTTGTTAATGTTTCGAGATAATTAGAATTTTTTTTGGTAATTCTCAAAGGAAAACTTGTTTATGCTTACACGTTAACGTCCAAACTACTTATGTTTAATTGTTTATTTATTTATTTTTTCATACATAAATTATACTTTTAATTGTTATCGAATCCTTTCACTGTTTTTAAGGTTTACGATTGGTTTATCGTTTGCGCGTGTGTGTGTGTGCATACACAGAATTTTATTAACGAACATTCGCAACTTGATATCAAAAGATTTTTCAGCCTTTTTTTATGAGTAAAGTTTACAATTTAACTTTTAAGTATAGTTCAAAGTACATAATTATACATTTCCTCGATGTTTACAAAAAAATTACTCTTAAGATAGAGTCTATTTTTCCTTAATTTCGTTACGTCTTTGTTATTCCCGAATTTTCTCTGACCCCCAGGGATTGTTTTATAGCTTCGCAATGTTCGAATCTAATCCTCATGTTATATCGGCGTTATGCGTGAACATCGTAGAGCATTGCGATAGTTACGCATTAGCTGAACGTAACGATATCTTCGTCATTCGCCGTTTTAGCTTCGCGCTGTTAGTTTAACTAAGAGTGCATTCGACTCTCGTTCGTCAAATTGACATTTAATTTTTTCGCTTGTTTGCTATTAATTACGCACGTGTGTTAATGTATGAAATGGTAACAACGTGACTATAACGGCGACATAGATTTGGGGTTATCTTAGCCGATAAAAATGGTTAGTCCTGATAACCGATGAAAGATCATTTTCTTACGTCAACCATCGACGCTGATTTCAAACATGAACATAATCCACAGTTTGCGAAGCTGGAAATTTTTTCACTAAGAAAACGTTAGTAGACGATTTTAGTAGTACCCTATCAGGCGGCGCATTAATGGATTTAGATCTACGGAAGAAAACTAAGTAAAAATTGCGTAATATTATGCGCGATTTCAAAAAATTTGTACGTAATCCCGACAATAAACCACAAATCAAACTTTAAAGTCTTTAACAGACAAAAAACCGACGACGATAACGCGCCGAGTGAGTTTTATTATTTAATTGTTTTTTTTTCTTTTTTTGCTAAGACGTTTTAAAAGAAGGCAAATACTATTTGCAAAAAACAAAATTAAAATTTTTTCTATACTAATGATAATATAGTAATAATCGTCGCAATAATAAAGATATTTAATATGCCGTACAATTTACACCATTCTATAAAACTGTACGCCTGTATGTCTGTTAAACTTGTTTTCTAACCGTGGTTAATGTTTTGCAACTCGTTCACCTTCTGCCGCATTGTGAAGGTTGCATTATTATCGTTATTCTAAGTACGGGACATACGTATAAATTATTTCCCCTTATGTACAACCACGAATTATCATGTACGATTCGATATATTACACTTGAACAACAATATTAAATAATAATGATAATAAATAATATTAAAAAAATAATTATAATAACGATTATACTGTATTTATTTATTCTATACACCACCCTGTGATACGGGTTCCATTCTTTATGAGACCGACTTTTGACATTTAATACGAAGTTTATAACTAGTTTATTTATTAATATATACATATATATATATACACATCTTCATACGTGTATGATTTATATGTATGTGTGTGTCATTACATTTCACTTTTGGTTTATTTTAAGTATTATAGCGTGGAAACTCGAGCTCAAATTATGTGTATTTAATAATTAGAAATTTTAATTCATTACAATCCTTATAACAATTACGAGGACCAGAATGCGTATCTAACGGAAATGAACTTTGATCTTTTTTCACTTATTTTTTAGGATCCTAGTATAAAATATAATTTTATTCAATTTTTCCCCCCTTCTGTCTCACTTTCTAAATATTTTTTTCTCTCTCTTTATTTCTTTTTTAAATATTCTCCACTAATGTTTTTCTACGATGATCTTAATTTTCCTTTTCAACTTTCTTTTCCTCTTTTAAATATTTTCTGCCACTATGACACTTTTAGTACAAACGTTGATTATTGTTTATTGTAAAATTATGAATAATTTTATAATGGTAATTACATGCACGAATATTAATTTAAATTCGAATAGAATATTAATTTAATTTTAAAAAATAATAAAAATCGTTATAATAATCATTATTAATTATAAGCGAACGAATCAATTTTTTTTTTTTTTATTTTTAATAAAGATACGATCTTAACTCATTGAAGTTAAATAAGTATCAAATTTAGTAAAGTGTAGCTTACTAACAAGATCATCCTGTTAGCCAGCTTATGGGTTGAAGTCAGTAGTCCATTGACCATGACTACGAAAATTAGTTTGTATTAATCTATTTATGTAATAGAATTTAATGACTTCATAATAAGTCTGACGGGTGGCGCCTTTTAAGACGCCTGATGTCTTGACTATTATCTAATAAATTGGTAGCTTCCACATTGACATGTTGATGTAGCCTCTTCTGGTGTGCTGTAGCGAATTTTCTAATCTCTTCGTTTACAAGCGAGATGTGCAAGTCTCGATGAATATCATCATTTCTCGAATAACGGCATGCATCGACAATTGCTCTTAGTATTATGCTTTGTCTAGCTTGGATCTTTGCTCTAGAAGACCTGCTGGTACAGCCCCATAACTGCAGACCATAAGTCCATATTGGCTTTATGATCTGCCGATACAGTAGGCATTTGTACCTTACGTCTAGAGGCGATTTGCGTCCAATAAGCCAATATAACTGCTGAGTTTTTTCTTTATTTGTTTACATTTCATTCTGACATGTATTTCCCAGGTCAGATGTGCATCACCAAGTGTACTTAGGAGGTAAACCTGTTCCACAGGTTGACTCAGTCAAGTACCTTGGTATGCACCTGGATAGGCGGCTGAATCAATTTATCTCGAAATAATTTAGATAATTTTTATGCTTTCGTTGACGAATTATGTACGTTTTTTGCCTGATGACGGTTTCAGCGATCTTCCGCTTTAATGAACTTGTTGATCTTTTAAACCGAACTGTCATTTACTTGCATATCATTCATAAAGATCAGCCCAGAAAGTCGCTTATTTCTTAGATTCTGATTTTTCGAAGTACCTGTATGTCTTCCTCGTGACCCTTCAAGGCAGAGTGTAAATAAATTGGAAACTCGGGGTTAATTTCGAAATATCTTTTTCTTACGCGTCTTCCTCGTAGGTAAGACCCTAAGTCCGAAATTATTTGTAAATTTTCTGTAGCTGTTTTTAACTTCTATATTTTTGTGAAATACTTCTTCATTGTGGGTTGCCAAGATAGAAGCTTCGAGTTCTGTAGCGGGAATATAGATGATTGCTAAAAAATCGACTACTACACTACCTGTGTATTTATATCCCAGCTTTGTCTGAAAAATCGTGAAAAAGTGACACTTACTCTCCAACCTTTTTGGTTGACCCCCTGCTCTAGGCCTTTTCGATCCACCCTCATTATTCTATTTCTTTATTAGATACCTGCATCCAAGTATACTTATCTTTGTTTAATCACGTGTTGGATATTTTAGAAGTAAATTTTTCTATTTCCGCATAGTCTTGCGATCGATGTTTTCTATCATATGCCGAAATTCGCGCGAGCAGACTTTCTCTTATATATTTCTTCTTGTTTTCTGTTCGATGGAGTTGGATGTAAACTTTACACGTTGGTTTTGCTCATGAGGAGTTATCAATTTTGATTCACCTCTTAGTTATAGGGGCGTTTCGATTTGAATTATTATTATTATTATGATTCTGTGATAATACATCGCTCATCTCAAACCGGGTTTTTAAATATTATACAATAATTATTATAATAAAGATCGTAACTAGAAGTATGTACGTTTGTGACTGTTAACGAATTAAACTTTAACACTTTTTTAAAATGAAATTTTACCTAAATAAATAAATAAATAAATAAAATTTTTTGTTTGCCACTATATCGTAAATTAAATATTATGCCCTATTTTGTGTTGTTAATTAACTTATATAGTGTTTGTATCGAGTGACGGACATTTTAATTGAAAAATTATAAAATATATAATAATGCATAAATATTGGTATATAAACATCGGGTGTTAAATAAATTGTTTTTCTGCCTAAACATTGATTTCTTTATTGTCATCGTCATACAGTATATTACAAAATTTTATGGTGGTAATCTTTGATAATAGCGTTTTATAGATTATTCAAGAGTACTTCGATAAACTACTGTAACAATAATAATAGAAATATTTTTAATCGGTTTGGTCTAAATTATCTACGATAATGTTAAACGTATTTTCTTATGATGACGATGATGATGATAACAACAATTCAATTAAATTTCATTTTAGTTTACTTTTTCCACAATGAATAAAACTATAGGAAATAAAAAAATAGATTAATAATAATAATAATAATGGAGAATTTATTAACGCGTTTATTTTTATTTTTCTAACTCGTTTAAAGGTATAAGAATAAAAATAATATTTTAATGTTTAAATTTCAGATTGGTCTAATGAGAAGTGGTCGCTTATTAGCGGAAGAAGCACCGCGCGATTTATTAATTAAACACAATTGCAGTACTTTGGAAGAAGTTTTTCTTAAGCTAAGTCGTAATCAAACAGCAATGGATGAACCGCCTTCTATTAATCAACCAGGAGTACAAACAAATATCCAACTCGTAAGTTTATTTTTCTAGTTACATATTTACTTTTTTAATATACTACACATATTATATATATATATATATATATATATATATATATATATATGTCGCTTGCTAGAGTGCTCGACTGTCAACTTGACGGTCGGGGGGTTCGAAACCAACACGCGACATAGAAAGTTTTCATCATTATTTAATTCTTAATTATCACGGAGTAGACAGTGCAACCCACTCCGTATAACATCATATGCATGTGCATCTGCGTTGCATATAAATAGTGTCTTGAATGCTAGCTAATTGTGTATGTAAAAATAAACGTACAATAGTTAGTCACGACGTTCGGCAACAAACAATACGGCAATGATGATTATATATATATATATATATGATAATAATAATGTTTGTTGGTGTAATTCTTTATCAGGACAGTGATGCTGTATAGTCATTTGTAAAATAGGTAAAATTTATTTACTTAGCGTCTAACTAAATACGAAAAACTTTTCCCTTTTCGAAATAGGCATCATTGAATTGGAGTAAGAAGGACGAACCTGTTTACGTACCAGGAGAACCGGGAGTGGTTGGAATCACTTTTACGCAACAAGATCAACTGAATGGTCCTTATAATGTAAGATCTATTTACTATATTACGATAATAAATACAAATACTATATTCAAATTTTAAAAAATTCCCCGAAAAATGTATTATTTTATAAATAAAATTTTCCATCACTTCAACTTTATTTAAATTCTTAATTTGATTTTAAAATCTATGTAAACGGTTGATTTTTTTTTGGCAATTAGAATTTCTTAAATTGTAAACTATTTTATTCCGTTTAAGGTTATTTAGACATTCAGTATACAAACTTCTTATTGAGATATAGTAAAATTAGCTTCGCTATTAGTCTAAGTAGTTTGTGAAAAAATTATTGAAATAATATGAAAGATCAGAATGAGGAAAAGAAGACGTTTTAAATATGAATATTAAAACTGGAAATATAAGTATTAAAGCTACGTATGAAAACGGTTTCACTGAAGTATGAAGAAATGTAACTTTTTATAGGAAGAGCAACGTGGCTGATTATGGTGAGCATGTTTGATGATAATGCACATCGAATGTGTGTAGAGTTTGTTAATGAGACGCATCTTAAATAATGAAGCGATAGACGGCGGGTGTTGCTAAACTTAAAACGATCAAAATCTCGCAATTTGATATTAAATAAAAGATTTTTCCAGTTTATTTGTCAGTAAATTTAGAATGCAACGTACAGAATAAATGACGAAAATCTCGTATGTTTAGTCAACGCAGACATACCGCACTGTGGTTCATATATATCTAACGGAGACGTCGACATCACATAATAGGGATAAATCATTTTATACGATATAAATAATGGATGGTAAACGAACATTGAATCACATAATGGAGATAAATCATTTGATATTATATAAATAATGGACGGCAAACGAAGATTGTAAATTTCAATCAAATGTACCCTTATTATAAGAATATTTATAATAAAAGTTTACGTAACGTAAACCTCGTGATTGAAAGGGTTAATGAAACTTTTCTTATCGTACGTGCAGTTACAGAAAATTATGCGATATCGTTTATTTACTTTTTTTGATATTTTTATACTCGTCATTTGTCACGAACTTAATATTGATGCTAATTGGATTTATTATTATTATTATTATTATTATTATTATTATTACATATTCATTTACGAATAATTTTTGGACAATATATATATTTACAGATGAACGGTAAATTAGCGATGGACGATTATTCTGGAACGGATGACGGATGTTGTAATTTAACTACTACCGGGAAAACCAAAGCGTTACTTCAAAAGAATTTGCTACGTATGTGGAGAAATGTCGGGTATGTTTATAAAATTAATGTTTCAACATTGATGCGACTGTGAAGACTAATAATAATTCAAGTTTCTGATATTATATATATATATATATATATATATATATATATATATATAAGTGTGTGTATTTTTTTCAAACCTTTAAACTAACATATGGTTATCGATAAATTGAAAAGTATTGAAAGAAAAAGTTTCATCTGGCCGTTAAAATAAAATTCCAATAAATCGGTAGATATTTACCTTGATGATTAAACTAAAATTACGACACGAAACTCGATGTTTTTATACATCTTCTGTCGGATAAACATGGTGGAAGAATGGCCCATACGCAACCACTTATAATTTGCTCGTGAAATCAGAACTTTAAGAAGACGATCATTTACAGAGATTTGATCGCGTTTCGTAAATGATTAATGTAGATGTTTTATTAGCGCATTTATATATATATATATATAATATATAAATAGTTATTATTATAAATTTAACTAATTTAAAATTATTTTGTTTACAGAGTAATGTTGTTCATTTTCGCTTTACCCGTCATGCAAGTTATACTATTTTGTCTTGCCATTGGTAGAGATCCCACCGGATTGCACTTAGCTATAGTTAATCCGGAAATGGATTGGGAAACTAAAGATTGCCCGGTTCGATCAAACTGTTCGTTCAAACAGTTAAGTTGTCGTTACGTGGACGCATTACCAAATGATACGATAGTTAAGGTGAATATTGACACTTTATCGATATAAGCATTTGTCTGATACAGGGGCGCACTCAGGATTTATATCTAAGGTGAGCTGAAACATCCGCTCCAAAAAAAATTATAAAGCTCGTAATAAAAATGAATAAAATATACACAGCCGAATATGTAACAAAATCCGTCAGGCAAAACAAACTATAAACGATCACGAACAACAACGAACAAGTAATAACAACAACAACAAAAATCACTGGTCACGACCTGGATTAGATTCGAATGCCGAACGTCCCAACCAACGACCATTTTTTTTTGTGTTGCACAGTCAGCTGGATTTTTCATGTGATTAGCAGACAGAATGTAACGAATATTTTCTAACCATGCTCTTTCCAATATTCTCTTCTGTTTCAACTATCATTTTAGCTGCGAAATTCTTTGAAGCTTACAAGTTACGCGCCTTCTTGATATGTATTTTATACTTTTCTAATCCCTCGGGGAGGCTAAGCCCGGTAGCCCCACCATGGGTGCGCCATTGGTCCGATAATTTACAATTTAATCGAATATTTTAAAACTTTTGTAATAATAAATAGTACGCCCAGTGAAAATTTCGTTTCGTACGACATCGTTAGTAATATATATATATATTAATCACTATTTGCTTACTATGTGTAAGCAAATGCTATTTCTGGTTTTCGTGAATTGTTGTTATCCGCTTTATACGCATCCATTTTGGCATGATTACGTACTTTGCCTTGTCATTCGGTAGATTCTTGTTTCGTCATGTGCTGCAAAATAATAATAATAAGCACTTGGAAATGTGAAAATTAGGATGTAGAAATTATTCTAAATATACGTTTTCTTATTATCGGACCGTGATGATCACGTTGTTAATATTTTCCTTTATTATGTGTACTACAAATAGGATTACTACCAAAATCCGGAAAGCGCTATAGCAGCGGTAAAATCTGGAGATGCTTGGGGAGCTATTTATTTTACAGAAAATTTCACAGATGCCTTGGTAGCAAGGATGGCGCTCGGTAAAGATTCGGACGAGGAAACATTAGATCAGAGCGATATCCGAGTTTGGTTGGATATGTCAAGTTAGTAAATTATATTTTTCAAATTGAAATACACCATATATTATATATATATATATATATATATAAATCAATTGAAAATTAGTTAAATCACTAATATTTATTTTCTTATAGAAAACACAAAGCTTTTCGGTATTTACACCATTATCAAGTGAAACATTTTAAAAAGTCATAATTTTAAAAATATAAATTAAATATAATTACTTAAAAATATTTGATGGTGATTGTGAAAATATACTCCAAAAATGCTGTTCTGTTTCTGTTCTGTCTATTTTTTGATTTGTTGAAATTTAACATCAATATATTTGTTTATTAATTTTGGTTTTTTATATTAATTTTTTCTTCAATATTATTTTCCGGATTTTGTAAAAGTTGTATACTGGTGGAATTTTAAATTTTTCATTTACTGTTGCGATGTATGATGTCCAAAAGTAAAATATAAAATATAAAAATATACGAACACAAAATTTTTTAAAAAACACAATTTTACAAGTAAAATGAAAATAAATATTAAAAATCTAATAATCTATCAAAAAATACACAGAACAGAAGCAGAACAACATTTTTGGAGTATATTTTCACAATCACCATCAAATATTTTTAAGCAATTATATTTAATTTATAATTTTAAAATTATGATTTTTTAAAATGTTTCACTTGATAATGGTGTAAATGCCGAAAAGCTTTGTGTTTTCTATAAGAAAATAAATATTTTGATTTAACTAATTTTCAATTGATTTTTTATAAAAAATCACTACATTCCACATTATATAAAAAATTAAAAATATATATATATATTATAAGGCTAGTGCATGGTGGTGTTGGTGCGCATGGATAGAAATTACGATCGGCTGACGTATTGGACAAGCCCTCGTATTAGCCGTTGAAAAGTGGTCAAATACCAACAGTAATGGAGAATACAGACTCTTACGAATTATATTATTTATTTTTTTCGAAACAGTAACGAAAACGACACGTTACAAGCGGAAACGTATAAACCTAAAATTATCTATTTGGGTTTATTTTTCAATTATATAGCTAGTTATTGCTCCGTTTCCTCGAATCTGACTGTTATTTTTCCAAATCGTTAGAAGATTACGTTGTCTTTTCTGATAAAATATATCTCACGCGGCTACTGTGGATCTCTAGACGTAAAGAAGAATTATCGAGTTGTATTGCTGATAATTCTCTATATAGGCGGGCCTGTTCATCGTCTATCACTTTAGTGACGCTACAATCAAAAGAAAAAGGATGGAGCTCTCTTAAATATAAACATTATGCGCCAATAGCTCGTGTATTAACGAATTAAAAATGTAGATAAGAATAATGTAAAGTACAAATATATAATAATAATAATAATCTAAATCATATATGTATAATACAAAATTTTTTTTTTTATAAATATATTTTTAATTACAACTGGCCAGGCAGCCATCCAGCAATTGGACTGAAACGCGAAATAACATGTTAGGGGTTAGCATCCAATGATGGACCCCACTGAGAAATTAGGCTAGATCAAACGGTCGTCTACGTTTTAACCTGTGAACATCTAGACTAGTGTCAAGTAGACTGATCGCCAGTACGTTTGTGTGTGTCTCCAAACGACTTACATATCGATCAACAGCACGTTTAACCTCATCTTTTACATATGGGATGTTTAAGTCTCGATGCAATGTATGGTTTGATACGTACCAAGGTGGGGAAACAATGAGTCTTATGGCCTTGTTCTGAAATCGCTGAATTCTATTTACATGTACATCTTTTGCGCAACCCCACAACATTAAACTATATGTCCAAATAGGCTTTAAGACTATTTTATAGACCAGAACTTTATTTTCCAGTGATAAACTTGAGTACCTGCCAAGAAGCCAATTTAATCCATGCAGTTTTAAATCTAACTGTTTTCTTTTTTGATTAACATGCTTGTGCCATGTCAGTTTACTATCTAAATACATGCCTAAATATTTGACATATTTTTCTTGGCTAATAATTACCCCATTTATTTTTAATGGTTGGTACATAAAATTTCGCAATGTGAAATCAACCTGTGTGCACTTACTTTCGTTTACCCTGATACGCCAACGTCTCAGCCAGTTTTCAACATTTAACAGAGTTTTTTGAAGTTTATTAGTAGTTTCACTATTGTCTTTACCAACAGCTGTCAGCAAACGTAGCTGTTATCACGTTATTATCAACTGGAAAATCAGCAGAATAAATTAAGTAAAGCACCGGACCCAAGACACTTTCTTGAGGCACGCCAGCAGATACAGGATAGATATCAGACAATTGATTTTGGATTTTAACCTGGCATGTGCGATCTTCAAGGTAGGATTTTAGAAGGAAATAGAAAGGATGCGGTAATATTTTTTTCAATTTATACAGCAGACCATGATGCCATACCTTGTCAAAGGCTTGCTTGACATCCAAGAACACACCCGTGCATACTTGTTTAGTTTCAAGGCTTTCTTGAATAGTATGCACAATTCGGTGTACTTGTTCAATGGTCGCATGTCTTTTTCTGAAACCAAATTGGTGCTGAGGAACAACATGTTCCAATTCTAAAATGGGGTTCAACCGCTTCAATATTACTTTTTCAAGGAGTTTTGAAAGGATAGGACGTAAGGAAATGGGTCTATAGGATGAAACCTCGTCCGGTGCCTTACCTGGTTTTGGTACAACCACTATTTGCGCCAATTTCCAGGACAAAGGAAAATACTGAAGTCGAAAAACAGCATTAAAAATATTTGTAAGTAATAGTATACCTTTTCTGGGTAGTTCCGATAACAGTTTATTAGTAATTAAATCAAATCCCGGACTCTTTTTTTTTGTTAAATTTATCAATTATATACTTGATTTCACTGGGAGACGTTGGCGAAATCGGAGGACTTAATTGCAATGGCACACTTAAAAATTCAAGAATGTCAGTTGCATCATTAGTCTGTAAATTTGGTTTAAAGACATCGCAGAAATATTTGGCAAACACTCCAACTTTTTCTTTGTCAGTTCTAGCCCATCTACCATCGGATTTACGAATTGGAGGAAGGGGTTGTATAGGTTTGTTTCTGCTATTAACCGCTTTCCAGAGGTTGTAATTTGTCGCTTCTGTGGGTGAAAGTTCTTGTAGGCAGCGTTCGAAGGATTCATTTTTAAGGTTTTTAAGTAAAATCTTTAGTTCTTTCGATTTTCTATTTAATAATGTTTTGTAATAAGGATTTCGGGATGATTGCCATTTTTTACGGATATTTCTTTTTTCTTTCACCAGATCGAGTATACATCGCGGAATATTATTTATTTCTTTCATTTTATTAATGTTTGGAGTACATTTCCATGCGATACTCTGAATAGTTTCAGTAAAATACTGAACCGCTACATCTATCTCTGATTCAGTCTTTAGTGATAAATTTATTTTTAATGTTGAGTTTATGAATGCTCGAAAACCTTCCCAATTTGTATATTTATTGTGTAGAGAGGGAGAAGTTTCTTGGTTTATTAAGCCTGTACTCGCGGTTAAAATTACGGCACTGTGATCAGAGCATAAATCAAAATTGGAATCGGCATTTATGTTCAACATTGAAATTCCGTTAGTTATGAAAAAATCTAAAGCATCAGGACGTTTGTTTAAGTCTGTGGGCCAATATGTTGGTGTACCTGACGCCACACAACCGAAATTTTTGTTTAAAATTATCTTATTTAATAGTTTTCCTCTAAGGTTAGAAAACCGTGAACCCCACCTTATATTTTTCGCGTTCCAGTCACCGCCAGAGATGAACCTATGGCCTAGAATAGTAAAGTATTCACATAAATTATGTTCATTAAATCTGTGGTTTGGAGGACAATACACTGCTGAGACTGCAATTTTACCATTCAATGAATATGTCATTATATTTGTTGCCTTAATTTCTTTAGTGGATATATTTTTTAGTTCGTAGTGTTTTATTGTACTTTTAATAACAACAGCGCTGCCACCGTGCGCCTTATGGTCAGGTCTCGTAGTTTTGTAGACGTTATAATTTTTAATACTGAAATATGTTTTATCTGTAATACAAAAAATACATTGATATTCAGAGATGGATGATGAACTTTTCTCATTGTCTAATTCTTTCCTTTAAAATTCAATACATAAGATCGACGAGAACATAAATATAAAGCTTCTAAAGAATTGTAAATAATTAATAAATAAATATTTTAGTTCGGCATCACAGGATACAGTGTTAACGTAAAACTCCAAGTAACTTGGAAGGGTTAATGCAGAGGATAAAATATATCGTTCTGATCCATTACTCGCCTTATTCAGATATAAACTACATCATATCTTATATTAAAAAATTCAATAAATTATTGAAACATGTAAAAATTGTAGCTTATTTCTGTTTACTATTGTTTTCTGTGATAATGATACGAATCAATTATTTATTCAATCCATTAATTTAAAAAGTATTATTTTTTTACAGATCAACAAATTGGTTTGATGTTGAATAGAGATCTACAATTATCGTATAGAACATTTGCTCAAGAATTACTTACACAATGTAGTGAAAATCCTAAGCTTGCCGACATTCCAATTCAGGTTAATTTTACCTATTTATAATGTTTATTTTACACGTGTTTGCATAAATATTCGATACATGTCCGCGTTTGTGTAACGATTTCAACAACAACAAAGATTTATTTATGAATTATTTCGTATATAAAACGACATATAACATTCATAGGTTAGTATCGAAAAAGTCTAAGAAGTTTTAACATAATTATAAAATAAGTATTAGGAAAAGTAACAGAAAAAGAAAAATCCACCGTACACACAAAGAATCACACTAAGGATATAACTAAATGGAAAATTATTAAATAACAAAAATATAATAACAAATTAAAGTAAATGATATTTAAGACGGCGATGTTTCTAACGCGTATAGCGAATACGAAGGCTAGTCATATCGTAATCACCAAGTATGAAATCATTATCGTAAAATTTACAATCATAATAAAATTTTGTCGACGCTTTTATTAACGAATGAGTAAATATTTGGAATGTTTAATTGTCTGTGCAACTGTTGGGTTTTTTTTCTTTGTACGTTAGAGTATTTAATTCTGCAAAACAAGTTTTGGACCACTTGTAGCCTTCTGTAAGTAGTGTCGAAGATTGAAACTCAAACTGGAATATGTTAACCTCGTTCGAATTATAGTAGTGTAAATCAGGTTTTTTTTTTAGCAGCATTAATATGACCCTCCGCTAAGATACGGAAGAAAGCATCCGGATGATTTTGTATGCGCTATCTAAAGCCCCGGTTATTGTGGCTGGTGAAGGTTAGCCAACAGTCTATAGTAACCCATAAGTATTTTAATTCTTTGGACCAAAGAATACATGTGCCATTAACAATAAGATTAGATACTTTGGTATAACTTCAGCCTTATATATGTTCAATCGCAGATTTCAGCGTTTGTAATACTTATAAAATATAGCAGCAGTCTTCTGTAAACGATTACGTATGATTTCTGGTCTGTAAGACTCGCAAAATAGTGATAAGTCATCGGCATATAAAGCTGTTTGAACAAAAGGTACACGAGGTAGTTCATTTAACAATATTGAGAATAGCTAAGGTTTCAGAACACTGTCTTGAGGAATGCCAGCGTAATAGGTTCTAACATAGATAACACAGAAGGATTTATTACTCAAGTGCGATTTAATTAGTTTAACCAATGGCAGAGGGAATTTAAATTCGACTATTTTAAATAGAATTCTGTCAAATACCTTTTCAATATCAACCGACAACAATCCTGTATGCTTTTTAAAGTTAAATAAAGTTATTATAGTGTTAAAGTCTATTTTATATTTGCAATTTTAGTTTAAGAAATATTACAATCGACTTTTGTTGGATTCCTGGTCACGTTGAAATTCTTGGTAATGCTGTTTTGTTGTGAAGCTGCAAAATCAGCAGCCTCCATCGACATTTTGTGTCCATGCATTCCGTATACAGATCTCTGCGTTGTAGTGAAAGCCCATTTGGAATCAGATTGGACTGTTTTCCATCTCAATAATGTCAGCAGTTTTTATAAAAGCGTGAAACCAGTTCCTTCCGAAGAAGCGTGGTATTTTCCCAAAAAGTTTAGCGGACCAATTTCTCGTCACATGATTACAACATTAACTCGGCTTCATTTAAATCATTGTTGCCTACCTGTTCATTTGCACAGAATTGTAATGGCCGAAACTAGCACCTGCTCTCACCCGGACGATACCGATATGATTCTGGATTCGAATCATTTGTTTTTTAACTGTTCTTCCTACTCGGCAGAACAATCGCGTTTATTTTCTAAGCTTATATCTTTAGGCCATCGGCCTCCTTATATCTTAAGTTCATTACTTTCCTCAGATGATGCTTATATATATTATTCTTTATTTCAATTTATTTTAGAATGTAAAGTCACTAATTTTTTTTTTTTTTTTTTTGTTATGTTTTATGTTTTTTATGGACAGATTGGTTAATTCCAGAGTCCAATTTATAATAATAATAATAATAATAATAATAAAGTCATACTCAAATTATAATTTTTCCGGTTATTTAATAAGTAGGCAGAAAATTATAACAAAAATAAATAAATACTTTTTACATAGTTGTAATGAGGCGTAAATTTTTATTTAGTCAATTTACGTTTATAAAAATAGGGAAAGAATTTTGGTTACATAACACGGAATTTGATTTTTTTTTTTTAGGAAATTATGTTTTTTTGATACTAAGAATTTTATATACACGTATATTGTCCATGGTGTGTATCTCAATATTATTTTACGTTATTTTAAGAAATGTACACTAATAGTTTGTATATTAACGTCACTTTTGATCTTGTGAATTACGGTGTATTGTTAAACGGATAAATTATAATGCGAATAAATTAACAAACAAAAAGAAACGAGCCAAATTTATGCGATAATAAAAAACTTACAATTATTTCCAATTTTTCTTTTCTGATATCTAACTGAATATATTTCGATGAAATGTTAAATTAAAAAGAATACATAATTTATTACTGAGTTAACAGAAAAATAATGATCATAATTTATTTTAAAACCCGAATAAATCATTTTTGTATATCTGTACTTTTTTTTGTAGGCGTAATTTAATAATCTACTCTAGTTTGTTCTTATTTTATTTTCAGTTTAAAGAACCAATTTACGGAGACGACGATCCGAGCTTTACAGATTTTGTTGCACCCGGTGTTATACTAACGTAATTATTCTCAATTATTTATAATTCGTGTAAATTATGTATTTATAAATTTTTTGTAAAAAGAAGGAAAATATACACAAAATTATATGTACATAATTTTTTTTACCAATATTTTACTTAAGGAAAATATGATGCGTCGAAATGCATTATTGAAATTTCACTTTATAAAACTTGGAGTTTATATTGTTGCTTAAAAAGTCTCCAGCAAAAATTGTATCGATGATAATGATAAACATTATTACTGTGATAAGTATATATAATTTTGTAAATTCTCGTCATTTAAAGAAAAAAAAAATTATATATACATTCGTTTTAGCAGAAATTTATTTTTACTATCTATAATCGTTTGTTAATTTAAAATTTCAGAATTGTGTTTTTCTTGGCGGTGGCGTTAACTTCATCAGCTCTTATCGTTGAACGAACAGAAGGATTATTGGATAGAAGTTGGGTAGCAGGTATTATAATAATTTCATTACTTTTTAGATACACTTTTATACTTCCTTAAATAAATTAACACAGAACCTATAATCGTATTTTGGATTAAAAGTAGGTAGTTGAAGAACTATTATATCGTGCTCTTAAATTTATAGGATGTATATATATATATATATATATATGTTGTATATTAGTTTGATTTGTCAATTCTAGTGTAAAATATTTAGTAAGCAATTCTAATGAAGCAGGAAAGAACACTGAGTTATACTTTATATGCACATATAATTATTTAAAGTTAACAAAAAAAAAGCGTTTAAAATCATTAAATTATTATTTTATCGAATTTTATTTTATTATTTTTCCTTTTCAATTTTCTTTTTTTTTCTATATTTTTTTATGTGTGATACCTTGATACTGACTTAATAACAGAAAAAGCTTTCTGGTCTTTTGGTATATAACAATTTAGTGGTTTTAACTACTTTATTATTATTGTGGTTTTTTTTTAAATCACTACATTCCACGCTGTTCAGATTATAATTATTTAGTTTATGAAACTAGAATTTCTTCTTCCTGTCTATATTGAAAGTAATCATAAACTTTAATTCGGGTATTATAGTCACGAGGCATATTCTATAATCTGTTTATTAATCTCTCGTTGGGGCTAATTTCCATGTATTTCGTTCATTACCCGTTAGTTTTTGTTTAATTTCTAAATACACGACTTTTATTTACGCTGCGATTCCGTAAGAGACGTTGTTCTGGAAAACTGATTTCATTAGATAGATTAAATTCATTTCACGATCGATGCACTTATAATTTAAAACATCGATCGCCAGTCTATTTTGTTATTAGTAAAAGGAAACTTTCAATTCTAGGCATTCACTTTCGAGAATTGAATTTAGTTCTCGTACTTTAAACTTTTAAAAATTTTTTACGCAGCTTTGGATTTTGAAACATCACGACTGAGTTTTTTAAACGTGAAAAAGGAAAAAAATACGAAGATTTTTGGAAAAAATCAACATAAAAAATATATACGTATGAGGGATTTGTATGGAAAAAAATACTAGTGGATTAAATAAAAAATCAGAATGCGTCAAAAACTCGATTTTTCTATTCCTTAAACAATGTCGATGTATTTTAATTAATTTTACGATATTTAAATTTATCGAAACGATTGTTATCTCTCTCTCATTTCTGTTGTTATATAACAGGCGTGACACCGTTCGAGGTATTATTTTCGCACGTAATAACCCAGTTTATAGTAATGTGCGGACAGACGGCGCTTGTACTGCTATTTATGATCGTAGTATTTGAAGTACAATGTAAGGGAGATATCGTATTAGTGGTAATTCTGACCATTCTACAAGGGCTCTGCGGAATGTGTTTCGGTTAGTGTATACATTATTGTACATAAGTTTTTTATTTTTTAAAATAACAACAAAAATAATAAATTTTAAAAATTATTAAATAATAATAATAATAAATCTCGGAAAAACAAACCAAATTAAACTATTCAGTGAAAAAAGTCAAATATTAATAATTTTTCTCCGAAAAATATTTTTCCCTGTACATACGTCATCGAAAATAATTACTCCAAATAAATAATCGTACTGCCGAAACATATGTAAGATACTGATCGACGAAAGTATTGAATTGTATTGCAACAGAGAAAAGTAGTGTATTGGCTAACTCGATAGATAGAAAAAACCCTTTGTATCGATATCGTTACAAAGATTAGAATACGTTATAACGAATTAAAGTATATTCGATACTGAAATACTGCTTTCTTTTTACATAGATTGACTCAATACTTACATCGCGATATGGGATTTATTAAATATTATATTGTATTTTTTACTTGGCACGATGTTTTTAAATTTATTTTATTGATTGAGAAAATTAAGTGAACTTACGTAATGAACAGTATCGTACAATTACCGTTATTCGGTTATTATATTATATAAGAAAGTTATGTTTTTTTAGTAATGATTATAAACTCATTTATTGTTTTCATAGTATTTTATGGAATGAAATCAAATAAATATTAATCTCGTGTAATTCTAATAAATTAGTTTAAAAGAAAAGTAGTCGTACTTATCTCATAAATTAAAAATATGTTATATATAATAACGTTCGTAAAGAAACATCAAATCCAAAATGGTAAACAAAATAATATTTTTGAGCTTACATTTACAAAAAAAAAAATCATTAAATTTCTTCGAAATGGTACTATATTAATAATTTGATCGCGGTTACATTAAACTGTCATGCAACATAAAGCGAGGTTTTGCACTTAATATACATTTATACAGCATATTTTGTTAGCAAAATTTTAAGTAAACCTCAAATCGACAAATATTTTTAATATTTAATTTTTAACAAATTACCTCTACTTATGTTTTCAGTTTTTACTAAATATATTTCAAGATGTGATTACAATTTACAATATTCAGTAATGAAAATACCGATTCTGATAATATGCAGTAATAAAAATATTGATTCGATACGTTGTATCGCCTAAGAGTATTCAATACTTTCCTGTATTGATATTGACTGCATTGAATACAGCGACGTAACGATTTAACCGGAATGTTCGTGTTTGATTTATCGACTATCGTAAATCGTTCGATAAAGTACGTTGGAATAGGTTTTTTCCATTATTGGAAGAAATAGGTTGTCCTCGAAATAAAGTATATAATTAAATTTTATTGATTGAGTTTAACCGATTCTTTCTACTTAAAGAATAAAATGATCGCGACTCGTTTGTATGATTGTTTAAAACTCGATGGGGACGACTTAATATGGATTAATCGATTCGTATTTAATATATTTCGATTACAACGATCAGGTCGATTTAGTTTACGTTGCATATCGCTAAAAATGTATATTTTTTATCAGAATCAATTGAAGAATTAATAAACTACGAATTATTACTTTTAGAAATATTAAAAATTGTCCGATTTTAAAATCGGATTGATGTCTTTGTAGATGGGATGGTTAGAATTTTATTTATAACGAGTTTTAAATTCTTTTAAAATTAAATTCGTAGGAATTTTTTTTTTGGTATTCGAGTTGAGCAACTTTAGTCATCATCAACAGTCTCGGTCCATTAGTAAACTTCCACCTTTATACGTTTCCTGCAGCCTCTTTTAATTCAGTGCAGTAGTTTTTTAACCCAGTGTCTTTGTTATAAGTGTGTTTCTCGGTCTTCCGCAGGTTCGTTTTCCTCTGATTTTATCTTCGAGAGTATTTCGAAGTAATCGCCCATGCTGAAGTACACGACCCATTCTCTTCAATTTGGCGTAGTACTTGTTCATTTTGGACTTCCATTTGAAGCCTAAATCTCGACGTTTGTAACTCATTCGTATTCATTTTATTTAATGACCTGGTTTTAGCACCTTAATAAATCGTACGTATATCTTCGATATTCTTTTTCGGAGCTGCTGCGATATTTATCTTAATACGTCTTGTTTTCCTTGAAACGCACATTTTTTATTAGTTTAATTCTATAATTAATTTCAGTATCGCAATAGGAATCTTCTATTATAATCTGGACATATTTAAACTTTAACCCTTTTTCAACTATTTCTCCATAAATTTTTATGCAAAATGGACGCAGTTTCCTTCTAACCATTGCTTTGTTTTTTTTTTCACATTCATTACCGTACCTAATATCTTTCTTACTTTATTTAAATATCGTATCATCTTTTGAAGCATATTCGCAGTTCTTGCGAGTATATCACCTGGTCATCCGTGAATTTTACAGTTTTAAATTTTTCTTTTCCTATGTTTCTTTTAAATGCTTTCTTATTAACTTTATTAAAAAGATATTGCGACAAAAAAAAAAAAAACACGCTCGCCTTACACCTGTATTTATATTTATAGGTTCCTACAAGTCATCGTTAATTTTTACTACAGCTTTTTGCTATTCGTACAGATTATATATAAGTCTCAGTAGACTTTGAGATTCTAACGTACTTTATCGAACGATTTACAATAGTAAATAAAGCAAACACAAACATTGCGGTTTACACTTATCATTCTTTCTCCGATATTAAACGCCTGCATAGCTTTGTGCTTAAGTTATATTTCGTTAATATGATTATTTATTTGACGTAAGTATTTTCGGCGACTTGTGTATACGAACTTCGGGAGTAAATATCTTTCAAAGGAGAGCTTTTGGTCAGATCGTGAATAAAATAAAATATATACGTGTACAAAAAGCCAATCGATATCATTAAAATTAATTACGAACACAAATAAAACAAATAATGAAGGTACGAAAAATGTTGAAATAATTTATCTTTATTAACGATAGTCTTTTGAAATCATTATTATTATTTACCTGCTTTTAGGTTTCGTTATATCGGCTTGCTGCGAACTGGAAAGAAATGCTATACAATTGGCTTTAGGAAGTTTTTATCCTACTTTATTGCTCAGCGGTAAGTAAAAAGAATTGCTATATTTAAATTTCTTCGTTAAAAATAAAATAAAAGAAATAAGTAAGTAATTTTAAAAAGTTTCCACGCTATGAATAACTTTGTTTTCCTATATCGGTTCGCTGCAGACGAGGTCCTCTCCGATCTCTTGGCTTCCTGAGTTATATCGTCACACCAAGTCGGTCTGCCAATGTTTTTTTCTTACGAAGCGGCCACCATTCAAACACTCGTTTTGTCCATTTATTATCCTGCCCCTCTTTCAATTATTTCGCTTCCGGTAGGACCGTCTTATATTTATATTAATCTTTTCTATGTTGTTTACGCCCTTGTTATTCTTCTAATATTTGTTTTCGTGAAAGTCATGCTTGTGAGACATATGTTAAAATCACCCGGCCGAACAGGCTAATTATATATTTAAACATATTTTAGTCTACCCCCGTGCTAACAATCATATTCGACGATATACTTCTGTTTTCGTCATCTTTTTCTCGTGTCAGTCGTAATTTTTCGTCCGATATACCCGTACTCGTTGACTTACTACCGTAATATTTATTTCCATTTGTACTACACTTTTTGTCGAATATTTGTTATTACTTCGATCATATGCAAGTTTATCCTTAAAAAATTCAATTGAAAAATTAGTTAAATCACTAACATTTATTTTCTCGCGACAAACATAAAGCTTTTCGGCATTTACGCCATTATCAAATGATAACAAAATTTAAAAAAATCATAATTTTACAAGTATAAATTAAAAATAATTACTTAAAAAATATCTAATGCCGACGGTAAACTATATTCCATAAATGTTATCCTTCTTGTTTGTTCTGTTATTAATTTATTATTAGAAATGTTGAAATTGAATATATTAACATCGATATATTTGTTTACTTGATTTTGTTTTTTTATTTATTTTTTACGATATTGTTTTCTGGATTCCGCAAAAGTTGTAAACTGATGGAATTTTAAATTTTCATTTACTGTCCGCAATATATGATATCCAAAAATAAAATATAAAATATAAAAATATACAAAAACAAAAATTTTTTTTAAAACACAATTTTAGACGTATAAACGAAAAATAAGTATTTATTTTTTAAATACTTACTTTTCATTTATACTTGTAAAATTATGTTTTAAAAAAAAAATTGCGTTTGTATATTTTTATATTTTACAGATTTTTTAAATACTTATTTTTCATTTATACTTGTAAAATTGTGTGTTTTTTTTAAATTTGTATATTTTACAAATCATACATTGTGACAGAAAATGAAAATTTAAAATTCCATCAGTATCCCTACAACTTTTGCAGAATCCAGAAAACAATTAAATAAATAAACAAAATCACGTAAACAAATATATTGATGTTAATATATTTAATTTCAACTTTTCAAATAATAAATTAATAACAAAACAGACAAGAAGGATAACTTTTATGGAATATAGTTCACCGGTCACCATCAGATATTTTTAAAGTAATTATTTTTAATTTATACTTGTAAAATTATGATTTTTTTTTTAAATTTGTTATCACTTGATAATGGCGTAAATGTCGAAAAGGTTTGTTTTTCATGAGAAAATAAATGTTAGTGATTTAACTAACTCTGCAATTGAATTTTTTATTAACGAAATCACTACATTCCACATTATAATTAAAAGTTTATCCCCTTAGTCCTATTTTATTACAATGCACGTTTAATTCAGTTAGCGTCGCAGCTCTTTTGCGCTCGTGCTTATTAGTGCTACATCATCTGTAAATATTAGTTGGTTTAAATATTCTCCAGCAACTCTTATACCACAGATCCTTAGCCCTCTGAACAGCGGTTGACGATACATCGAAAAAAAAATTATTTTAACAGTTAAAATTTTTAGTTTTTTAACAAAGTTGTTATTTGTTATTACGATTATTACAATTTTTGTAGGCGTTATTTGGCCGGTAGAAGGTATGCCGGTAGCGTTACAATACGTCAGCAGTATATTACCATTAACCATGGCCACGACGTCGTTACGTAGTATTCTGACAAGAGGATGGGATTTATTAGAAAGGGATGTTTACCTTGGCTTTATATCGTCTAGTTCGTGGATTATAATCTTCCTCACGATTAGTATGTCCGTGCTTAAATTTAAAAAGGGTTAATAATAAATAATTATTTAATTTCCTAATTAATTTCTTTATTTACTCGTTCCGTTTTCGACTAAAAGAAAAAAAAAAGAAACAGACGAATTTTATTTAATTATGGTGCCAATTTTTATGTATACGTATCTCTCATTCCAGTCAGAATGTCCAGTGCCAATGTTTTTTTTTTCCTTACCGGCACTAACGTCTGTATAGTTGCGAGGTATGGTTGTATATATACATATATATATGTGTGTATGTGTGTAATAGTAAAAAACGTCTGACCGTTACAAATAGTGTTTTAGTAATTTAAGTATTAATATTTATATATAATGACGTGTTATTAAATGAAATATTTTCAATATGTACTTTTCTCATTGAAATTGAAAGCATACAAATATACACACGCATATATTATTTATATAATTTACCGTACTTATAGGTTTTTGCAATTAATTTGCGTAAAAACGTTACGTTTTTTAAAAAATTTCGATATGCGTGTCGATTTGATCAGCAACTGAATTTGTCATTACCATCCTTACTGGAAAATTGATTTACAGATATCTATTGTATTACTTCTACATTCTTTAAACATACCAACCCATTATTAATATCCATTTGCCAATTGTAGATATTATATATATATATATATATATATATATATATATATAAAGCTGAAGATGTGGAACAGCGAATACCATTAAATAAGGAAGCTTATATTACTGTAAACTATTCGCATAGAAACCAAAGAGTAACACGACACCTTATGGACTGGTAATATGAAAAACAACATGAGTAATTTGAAAGGCACGGAAGTGGAATGAAATAATTAGTTCACGACGTAGTTAATCTATTTATAGAATATATATATATATATATATATATATATATATATATATATATATATATATCGAAATCTTTCTGCAATGTTCTAAGTAAATGAGATAAAAAAAGTACCGCGATAAGAACAATTATATATAATTAATAGTGGCATTTTTTTCTTACGGCAATTAACAAAAAAATTATCCTTAAAAACCATACAATAAAAACGAATGTCCTGTAGTTTATATACATGTGTGGGTGTATGTATATATTTGTTAGTTGCGACTACTTGTGTCGATATATTAATAATTTTTTTAATATGTAAATTAATTTTTAAACGAATTTTCTGGATTAGGCTTAAGGATATATTTACTTTTCGACAAAATTATAGTTTGTAATTATTCCGTACGAAGATGTAAACTCAACGGAACGAATATTTTTCCGCGAGTTTTGTAACTTTGGAAAATATTACAGCATGTTATCGTGGTCAGCCTTTTTGTAATTCTTTGAACGTTTATTATACAATAACGATGTCAGTAGTAATTTACTTTAAAGTACACGCAGCTCTCTATTTTATTCGGTTTACGAGTATTTTTTACTCTTATCGACGTAAGTGTAAAATATCTATTGGCGGGAAAAAAATTGATACGGAATTATTTTTTTTATAATTATTATCATCAATTTTGTTTTCCTTTCTGTCGTACTTAATAGTTCTAAAATAACGTAAACTGACTGTATTTTTATTACTTATTTTAATAAAAATCGCCAATTCGTTCTTTAATTCGTCGAAATAATTACCGGCTAAAGGTGTAATTTTATAAATTTTATCGTTTATTTTTAGTATTTTAACAGTGTAGCCACTATACGCGACAAAAACTAACGCAACTGTGAGAACTTTACGTTAAATACAATTTTGTCTATATGCTATAAGTTGCCAATAGTTTAGATTAAAAGAACTATGTATACAAACGCATTGATACTAATTTTTACTTTTAAATATATATATATATGCGTGTAACGCAAAGATATTTAATTTCATGTTTGCGATAAATACTAATTCATAAATAATAATCGTGATATTTTTTCGATGAAATTTTTGATACGTTGGAAGGATTTACTTTTCGTTTTTACAAGGCAGATAGTTTTTGTTGTGCGTAAAATTAGTAATAATGAACTTTTTTTTTTTTTTTTTATTCGTGATCTCGAATTCGGTAATTTCAATTAAACATTTGTATATATTCTAAAACTAGAACCCGTAGTATATCCCGTTATAAAATTTCCATATAACGAACTAAACTAATAGAAAGTAGTCAACCGTGTAAATATTAATAAACATGTCTACGTACACATAATCGTAGAAAATAATTTCGGAGGTAATACTTTTTCCCGGTGTTATTTACAATTCCCATTATTTTATTTTATTATAATACTATTTATAAGAAAATGACGTCTTTAAACTATCATGTCATTTACCATTATCGGATATAAGTATTTATTTACTTAAGTTTATAATTTACGGAAATTGTAGATGAATGTATGATAAAGTCGGCTATTATTTACTGTACAAATAAATCGTGTGTCTATAATCATGCGTATTTTTATTTTCACGAATTTTAGCGTATAACGATCGGTGCGAGATAAATAATTCGAACGAACAATTTTTCGAACTGATTAAAGTAAAAAAATAAACTACAACAAAAAAGAGTTAAAATCACTAAAACACGAAGCTTTCCGGCTGTTAAGCGATTATTAAATGAATATAAACAAAAATAAATTATAAAACTATATAAAAATCTATAAAAATCTATAAAAATATAAAATGTAAAAAAAAATAATTACTTCGCTAGACAATTTAGAAAAATTATCAAAATGAAAAAAACAGTATTTTTTAAAAATAATCTGATAATGAATGTGGTAAACAACACAATCATAAATATAAAATTTATATATAAACAAAAACAAAATAGCAGTTTTAATGTAGTAGCATCGCTGCTATACAAGCGGCAACAGTTAACAGTGTTGAAACCTACTTGTTTCAACTTATGGGGACGACTTTATGTATTTATTACATATATAAAAAATATAAATTCGTTTATTCATTAGTCGTTAAAATAAATTATGAGCTAGATTCTGACAGTGAGTGCCCACTCTGTGGGCGGTATTCTAAACAGCTATACATCGACGAGGAAGTTTATTGTGCCGTATCGAAACACTGTCTTCGCCAATATCGCTCTAAATTAGGTACCCGGCATGGTATCTGACACTGACACTTCGAACGGAATTTCAAGAAGAAATCACACAGCAATACAAATCAATGTACGTATCTTAAGGAGTAGTATTAGTTCTAATATGGCCGGGCTTCTGTATACGACAGTATTGTCAATAGCTAATACTAGGAATAAATAGCTAACAATTCAGAAGTGAGATTCGAGCCCCGCTCAACGAAATGGACTGCGGATTACTAAATGTGAGTCGGCTAGAAGAGTATTTATCCTCAAGTAGAAATTTGTAGCAACTAATTTTAATATACATGGAATCCGATCAAAACTCGACAGTTACCTATTGAATACCTATTACAGATTATAGTGGCGCAAAATAAGTTTGCTATCTAAGAAAAGCATATAAGCTGTGGAAACACACCCATGATGGAAATTAATCTATTATTCCTATCGATGATCATTCCTGATCTCTTATGGAAAATTGGAAACGTTTTGGAAGAGAATCTCCAATATGCAAAAGATTGGAACAATAATTTAAGTAACACGGCTATGCTACATAATAGGTCTGCACTGATAAAGTTACAGATAGAGCGGAAGCAACTGATTGATAGTGCCAAAAATTGGTATCTTGCTAACTTCGACGAAATACAAACCTGGGAACAGTTTGTAGTGCTCTTTAGAAAAGACTCACTACCAGAAATTCTAGCTTGTTCGTTTGAAGAGAAGCTCATCCGAGTTTATCAATATGCTGATCATGAAATTCGAAAGCTGATATAGATTGGTTATTCATCATCATATCTTGGGGCATTTTGGAACCGACCACGTCGTATATTTACTTATACAAAAGTTTTGGTTTCCAGGAATACGTTGATATATCTGCACAAATTTGGTCAATATCTGAAATACGTAATTACTAAGAAACGCACAATACCAGAACCTGGACTGCTACATCGGACTACATCTAGAAGTCATCCATTTCGTACCATTCATTGTAATCCCTATGGACCCTTACCCATCACACTAAGGAGAGCTCAGTACATCTTAACTTTGATAGATAACTTAACTAAATTTGTATTGCTGTATCCAACATAAATGACCGACGCTGCTGAAGTAATTCTATCGATTCTCCAAATGGGAAATCAGTATGGAACTACAGTTCGATTAATCAGTGATTGAGGCCCTGAATTTACTTCTGACACTTTCCAGTAGTTTTGTGGTCATCAAGTAATTAAACGTACATATGTTGTAAAATATTCTCAGGCTAATGGACACGTTGAACTAGTACATAGGATCTTTAGACATCAAATTTTGACAGAAAATTTTATTTAAAGTGGGAGACTGAAATAATCAACTGCCGATCATTCTGCGCAACTTTAAAGTGATGATAAACAGAACTACTGGCAAATCATAGTTTATACTTTAAAGTCAATTATAATAAAGATATTTACTGTATGGACATGTGTTTTTTCTATAAAATGAGGAAGAAACTAATTATAATTCTAGTATGATGGTTTCTTTTTCTTACAAAATTAATCCAATACGAGGAAGAATTATATACAATTTATGTGTAACAGTTTATTATTTTCAAACACGCACGCGCTTTATATATACATATATATATATATATATATATCTTCTATCTTCTTTATATTATTTATATATATTATATATTATATATATATATAAATGTTATGTTGGTTTCTGTACGCTTCAAAAACTCAAAAAATTCTGCACCGATCAAGCTGAAATTTTAGCATGATATATAATCCGCATCAAGGATTGTTTTTATCTAATTTTTGCATTACTCATAAATCGGTTAAAAATTCGCGAAGTTATTCGAATTCGTATATGGCGGCATACACTTTAAGCCGTCTGAACTAAGGCCAGGCAAGCGCGCGTCGTAAAAATTTTTAAACGATTCCGACTTTACGAATAGTCATTACTATACAAGGTCTATAGGATAAAGCGAAAAAACCGTGAAAAATAATTTAAGACCCGACTCGAAAATTTCCAAAAGGGATTTTTAAAAGTTCGATTTTTTCGCTATACTTCGCGAACGATTCGAAATTTCAAAAAATTGTTTGAGCGAAAGTTATCTGTCATTAAAATACGCGTCTAACGACGGTAGTCGCGTATTTTTATATCGAATATTCGCCGAGAAAATTGGGTTAATAGGATTTTGCGCCCTTTTTACGGCCCCTATGATAGATGGAGGGTTCGGGTTGAGTTTAAAAGAAAGTAGACGTCGAGATCTATCGTTTATGTAATTATGTAAATGTTTTAAAACTTAACAGGTAACAAGAAATCGCGAGCTGAAAATTTCATTTTCGATTTTTAAAAATTCTACCGGCGATTTTCGGTCGGCCGATACTACAATGCATTTAGCATGGGCAATGTTAATTGTATATCTATATATCGTTCTATACGTGTATATATATATATATTCGATATACCACGACTACTAGCGCTCACGCGCCGTAGCGGCAAAAATTATAAGTACTATTTATCCATCCGATTGGTAGAGCTATATATAGATATTAATATTTTTTTAAAACATCGTTTTTTTCGCGATAATTCGCGAACGATTCGAAATTTGGAAAACTTGTTTTAACGAAAATTATGAAGGATTAAAATACGCGTCTAACCGTGGTATTCCGGTATTATTATACGTAATACCCATCGAGAAAATTAAGGTTAAACGGGTTTAGATTATGGACCGTTTTTAAGGACCCTATGACAGATAGAGGGTTCGGGTTGGACTTAAAAAAAAGTAGACGTCTAGATCTACCGTTTATGTAACAATTTAAATGTTTTAAAAATTAACCGGTAACGAGAAATCGCGAGTTGAAAATTTCATTTTCGATTTTTAAAAATTCTGCTGGCGATTTTCGGTCGGCCTATTGTACAATGCATTTAGCACGGGCCAATGTTAATTATATGTCTATATATCGTTATATACATATATATATTTATATAACGAATTTGTTTTCGACTATAATTGTTTGGGATGAATGCACGATGGCACATAAAAAATCGCTTGAAGCTCTTGATCGATCGTTACGAGATTTGCGTGGAAACGTTCAACCATTCGGGAATGCATTGATATTGCTCGCAGGAGATTTTAGGCAAACATTGCCTGTAATTTCTTGATCGACACCAGCAGACGAAATAAATGCTTGCCTGAAATATTCAACACTATGGCGGCACGTACGTGCATTGCAGTTGACTACGAATATGCGTGTCCAGTTGAAGAATGATCCATCAGCTGAGGTATTCTCACGACAGTTACTGGAAATTGGAAACGGACAGCTGCCAGTCGATGAAAACGTCTAGACGAATCATTTCCCGATCATTTTTGTAATTTATTAGTAACATCGAAAGAAGAACTGGTCGAAAAAGTATTTCCTGACATTCAAATAAATCATAGAAATCGCGATTGGCTCAGTGAGAGAGCTATCCTTGCCGCAATAAAGATGTCTATAAACTTAATAATGTTATTCAATCCAGTATTCAAAGTGATGAAATTACTTATAAGTCCATAGACACCGTTGTGGAAGCAGATGAAGTAGTTAATTATCCAACAGAATTTTTAAACTCACTTGATCTGCCAGGAATACCACCACACATACTTAAATTGAAAATAGGTGTGCCAATTATCCTCTTGCGGAATATTAATCAGCCAAAACTCTGCAATGGCACGCGACTTGCAGTTATGAAATTGATGAATAACGTATTGGAAGCAACCATTTTAACGGTGCCTTTCAAAGGTGAAGATGTCCTCATTCCTCGAATACCCACGATCCCGACCAATACACCATTTCAATTTAAAAGATTGCAATTCCCAATTCGATTGGCATTTGCAATCACAATCAATAAAGCTGAAGGTCAATCTTTAGAATTGTGTGGTTTAGATTTATATGCGGATTGCTTTTCACATGGATAACATTATGTTGCGTGTTCCCGAGTCGCAAATCAGATAGTATTTATATCTACGCAGACAGTAGAAAAACAAAAAATATTGTATATCCACACGTATTGCAAAATTAAACATATGACATGTATTCTTTGTTTTATTTCTCATTTCGCAACCATTCAATCACAATGTGCCACAGCAAAGCGTGGCAGGGTACAGCTAGTATATATATATATATATATATATATATATATATATATATATATATATATATATATATAAATAAATAAATAAAATGTTGAATATATGGAGCGTAGTGATTTCATTAATTATAAACCAAACAAAATATAACACCGTTTAATAATTAAAAGTTTTTTATTGTGAAGCTTTTCGACAATTACGTAATTTTCAAGCACGTACAAATAAATATTTAATAAAAAAATTTTTAATGATTAATGGTGTTATATTTTGTTCGGTTTATATATATATATATATATATAACAATATTGTAATAAGATTTATTTTATTGTTAAATAAGCGCAGTATCACATTGTTTTTATATGTATGCCGAGGGTTATTAATATTCATTTAAAATATAATTAGGCTATTTACAAACATATGGTGTTGTATGATTACCTATTTTGTAGAAATATATATTAGTTGCGATTCCTATAAAGAAATTTATAAGTTCCCTTTCCTGCATATTATATTCTCAACTGTATATTAGTTTATTGTAATATCGTACAAATGTTTTTACTATGAAAAATTACTTCTCGTTAATAGTAAAAAACGATAAAATTAAAATGTATGAATAATAAATTCTTAAATTTTGGTAACAATCTTGTGGATACTGACGGTCATTTACACAAACGAACAGACATGTGTACATGTTACGCTTATTTAATTAACAACTAGACATTGATTATATCAGGTTCATTTTCATTATATAATAAGGTGTGAAAAGAAAAGTTAAAATAGTACTAAACAAAAACGAATAATTGAACAATCCAATGGTAACAAGAAGATAACGCGGGAAACATTTTTCCGAACAAAACGTTCATGGAGGAAATATAATAAATACTTCACGGTTATTTATGAATAATTTTTATATTTAAATAATAAAATTTAAAGTTCTATGAAAGGTATATTAAAAAAATAATGATTAAAATTAATAATTTTGTTCTTTTTTTAACATAATAATTTTTAAACGTTGTTTTTACATAAAGTAATTTTCAAAATTAAATATTGTCGGAAGTCAACTGTCAAACTACCGCTACAATGCCAAAATTTCTCTCTCATGTAAAAATGACTAAAATTTCGAAAGCGTGTTTTTAATTTTAAAATTGTTTTAAGAAAAGTGAAAATTGTCCGCGCATATTGGTGAGTAAATTTACCTATTTATAAATTTATGTTCAATAATTGAATAGAAATAAGGTATGATTTTCCCTTGCATAACCTAGAATTCAGCCCCGGGGCTATATTAAACGATTTGGAGCCGGGAGTATTGGAATCTATTAGGGGTCGTGAATTTGGACAGTTATTTAATTCAAATAATTTTCTTTTTTGGCTGACGGGAGGTGGCAACAAGTGGGCTTAAAGGTCAGTATACGGATGGTCAAGAATTAACCGGAGTAGTTCTCGAATTGGTCAGGTAGGATTAAATTATTACATTTTTAAAAAAGAAATAATTTTTAATATATTTATGATATAATTGCAACTACTTCCTTGCATCATTATTATTATTATTAGAACAAAATTAGAATATCTTTAAATTAATAAAAACGATATATTTTATCGGCATTTATTCACGGGGCTTTTTATATTTCTTTTTTTTTTTGTTGTAATTTTTAAACTTAACTAATTAGCCGCCAATTATTCAGTATATTATCTAAGATTAGGAGTAATATAATTTTTAATTATTTTACAGAAAGGAAGCTGAAAGTTTACAAGGATTCCAAATAGTACATTCGTAGGAGGTGGAACCAGATCTGGAATGGGAACTTCATTGATTAATAAACTGCGAGAAGAGTTACCGGACAGAATATTGAATATCCACTGTGTAATACCATTTCAGAAGGTATAAATTAATTTAATTTTTTTTGTTTTTATCTAAGAAATGTTATTTGATATTTTTTTATGTCTAAGTATAGGCTAAAAAATATTTTTAGACAAAAACTAAAATTACTAAATTCAGTATTATTCATGTATAACATAATAAGTATAAAATTACGTTTTATTGTACTGCATTATCTTTCGTATCATTTAAAAAAATCTCAGTGAGACACCAGTATATACAAATTAAATTAAAAATACATATATATGTATAAACAAATTAATTTAATAAATAAAACAAAAGTTGTTAATTTACGTTTTTGTCTTACTATTTAAAAAAAAAAAATTAAATATGAATAGAAATAACATATAATGCGCATTTTAATTTTATACTAGTCAATGATGTGTTTAAAGAAAAAAATAATTGGTATTATATAAATATAATAGAGAACCAAAACAAATTTGAATTTATAATACAAGAGATAATTTCAAAACTTATTTTTAAAATTTTCAGAGAGAATAATACAATTTATAAATGTCAAACATCAACAATATTTCCAAAATGGTTTATTCTAGAAAACATTAAACTAACGAAGCTAGTAGTGATTAATATTGCAATTATTTTTTAGTCCCCGATTTACACCTCTCACCTCGGCGAAATCACATGGATTTGGCGCCCTATCGATTAACGAACTGACGATGCAAGCGTTCGATATGAAGAACATTATGACCGCTGGGGACCCACATTAACGGCCATTATCTTTGCGTGGCTGTGTTGAATAGGGGTCGTGTATCGACTAAAGAAGTAGAAGAACTATTGAGCGCCATACAACAGAGAAATTTGATGTAATAATTTAAAAACGGCCGTCTACAACATACCCAACAGAGGTGTAAACATGTCGGCCACTTTTGTCGGTAATACAACCACCATTAATGAAGTATTCCATCAAGTTGCCAATCAGTTTTACGCCATGTTTAATAGGAAAGCCTTTTTGCATTAGTACACATCCGAAGGTATGGAAGAAGAGGAATTTATGAAAGTTTGATGAATTTAATATCCGCGTATCAACAATATCAAGAAGCTATCGGCGATGATGATGATGATGCCGAAAATGTCGAAGATATACTGGCTATTGTCGGACTATCGACTGAAAGTGCAGCCCCAACTGAGGCAGGAGCTTAAGCATTATTTTGGTGTTGAGACATTGGACGTGTTTCCAAATTATTAATTTATAAATTTTATGTAGATATTTAATTCATGCTCAAAATGTTAGAATATAATACATATAAGTATAATTTTTAACTAAATTGATTTTTAGTTCAAAATCAAAATTATTACCAGTGTGCTCGAATTATAAATTTTTAATAAATTGTTATCATCATAAATTTAAATTTATATATAATTTCGATCACATTAACACCAATTTGAAAATATTGTCAACCTTAAATTATTACTAGTGTGCTCAAAATAATCGTATTATGTTTACACTATTAATAAAAAAATTAAAATATCAAAATAAAAATACATGAGAATCATACGAATTGTACCAAATTAGGCGATGTCAAATGTATTGAGGTAGAGTAAGTAGATCAGAATTATGGTAAAATTTTAGAACTAGTTACATGTGTTATTCTGTAATATCTTATGTTAGCGAATTAATAAAATGACAATGCGTCCACAAAAACGGAAATTAATATTTTAAATTATACGGAAATAAAACATAATTTAAGTAAAATATTTTTTGGACGCTGGAAAGTGTTATCATATAAATAAATTTAATACATATATTAAGTAATTTGTTTGCGCAATAAATAATTTTGAACTCTACATGGCGTACAATAAAAAATTATTTGTATGTTGATTGTATATCTAAAGACATTAGTTTGAACAAATTTAACACCTATATTAGACTCGTTCACCGGATATTTAAAAAAAGAAATTTTATGAAATATCAGATTTTTACAACAATCTAAATTTAGTCACCAATTTTATATGGTTAACACAATGAAAATGAATTGTCTGATACTAGATTCCCATTGTTCTAAATGACTTAGTATAAATCATAGCATACATCATTTCAGCGAAAAATAAAATGGAAATTTTCATTTCTGATAAGAATTCTTTTTATCTAAATAAAACGGGATAGGCAAAACGTCACGAACATTTTTTAGGTGTTAGTTTTATGCTACTATTGTTCAGTTTTATTTTATTTTTTCCATAGTCTGTAGTTGTGATTACCTCTAATATATTTTTTTTGTTTAATGATCTGTATTGTTTTGTATTGAATATTGATATTGAATTGTATTGTATTGAATCATATTGTATTATATTGAATCGTATTGTATTGTATTGAATCGTATTGTATTATATTGAATCGTATTTTATTGTATTAAATCCTACTGTACAGTGTATAGAAGTATAGTTTGTAGAGCATTTAAAGAATTGAATTATATTATTTGTTGTCGCTTTGTTAAGAACATTATTTAAATTTATCAGATTTTATTTTTATAATACTTTTACGGTACTCGGATGCCCTATAAATAAATATGGCAATTAATAGGAAAAAAAGTAGGAAAAATGTACAATCTCTAAGCAGTCGATGTCATTCAAAGGAGATGCAACAGATAATTTAAAAACACATTTAATTAGAAAATATCCTACAATAAATATTTCATATTTATGTTTGCAAAAACGAATTGGGAAATGCAGATGCAAGTTCTGCAGAAAAAAATCAACCAGGTGTAATTGCTAGTTGTTCAAATATAGATACAATACAAACTCAACAACAACAACAATGTATAACAGCTTATACAGAAACGAAACAAAATTTCTTTAAATAAAATGCAGGAAATTGACAAAGTGATTTTTAAGATGATATACAAGGATGTACAACCATTTTCTGTTGTTGAGGATGAAGGATATAAAGAAATTGTACATGAATTAAATCCATTATATCAGAGGAAGATGCCTTCTGAAGTCATGTTGCCTGCTATGTATTATGAAGTTAGTCAAAGTGTATGTAATATGTTATGTCAAGGAGAGTCATTTTGTTTGACAACTGACTGTTGGACATTGATGTTTTCAGAAATTTTTATCGCAATAACAGTGCGCTTTTTAACGAAATGCGAATTAAAAACTATATTATAAGCTGTAATTCACTCGAAGCAAATCACATTTCTGAAAATTTGTCACAAAATTTTTAAAAATTATGCAAATGGGATATACCCCTGCCAAAAATTGGTCTTGTAGTTTCAGATAATGCATCATCCATAGTAAATGCCGTAAGCAATCACAATGTAAGCATTTTGGTTGTCTTAATCTTATTATGAAAATTGTATTACAAAAATATCACACTTTTTGACACATGTACAAACAATAATAGTACACAGTATTATAAAAAAGCACCATTGCTGTAAATAAATTACGGGATTATCAAAGGACAAATAACCAGCCATATTTAAAAGTAAAGTAAGACATCAGAACTAGGTGGAATTCAACCTATTATATGTTGCAAAGATTTTGTACATTAAAAAATGCTTTCAGAAGCATTATGGGATTACTAAATCACACATTTCCAAATATAACTCCAGTTGACTGGAAAATATTGCATGAATTATGTGAAATTTTAGAACCGTTTGAAAAGGTAACCAGTCAAATTAGCCAAGAACAGTATCTATCGGTATCCCTTGTTATTCCACTAAGACGCGCATTATTATCACTATGTAAAAAAATGTTGCAGAATGATTTCAGCAAACTAACTGTACAGATAGTGAAATGTATTAAAAATGAAGGTGTAAACCGATTTTCTAATTATGAATGTAGTAAATCATTAAGTTTTGCAACAATTTTATAACCACAATTTAAGTTTAAAGGATTTTCAGACACCCAAGCAGGAGAAAATATAAAAAGAATATTCTGAACTCAATGGCACATAAGAACGCTGCAGATATAACAAAGTTTCCGACAGCAAGTAATGAAACTGTGTCAGAAATTGTAATAAAAAAGAAAAAATTTGATGTATTGGAAGATTTTGACACCGATGTTAAACAAACAACGCCATTAGGAGTGGCAACATCAGGGGCGTATTACCCCCAATGCCAAGAATGCCATGGCATAAGGCGGCAAATTTTGGGAGGGCGGCATGTAGGACCAAAAATAAATTTTGTTAACAAAAAAAATTATTTTTTTTAGTTTTAAATCAGATATATTTATCACAAAAAATACAAGTAATTATTTTATAGTACAATTTTTCTTGACTTTCTTAAGGCGAATTCTTCGATCAAATTTTCAAAATTTATTCGTCGATTCAAATCATTTTCGATGCATAACAACCAACATATTTGAGTAACAAAATTTTGGAAAATCGATGGCCTTACATGGGCCGGCACCACTTGTGTGGCGTAGGGGCGACAAAAGTTGAAATACGCCCCTGGGCAACATCACGTGCAATAATAGAAACTCAGAGGTACAAGTACAAATATAATATATCCTATCTGAATTAAATTTAAGAATCTTATTATATATATATTTTTTTTTATCCTCAATTATTTCCAATTCTGTAATGAACAGCTATACGATATTATCTTAACAAAATCCATTCAGATTATTAGAGATAAAATATATCCTTTTTTATATACTACTTACTAGTTACTAATATTGTTTTCTGTAAAAATAATGTGGCTGAATATTAATTGTAGATATATTGATGAACCAAGTAATAGGAAGAAATGAAAACATGTTGTAGTGGTGAAAAGAGAATAAAATGTATTATCCATCGTTGTGGAGTTTGGCTAAAAAAATTTTATGTAGCATTGCATCATCAGTACCATGCGAACGAGTCTTCTCAAAAGCTGGATTATTTCATTCAGAAAAATGAAACCGATTAAGCGCTAACAAATTACAATTGCATAATATTATTTAACTTAAAACTAATATTAATTATGTTTTACGTTAAATTATAATTTTATCTAAATTACTCATTTATTGCAGAATAGAAAGTATTGTAAAAATGCATGTCAGGGATATTGAGGATACATCTAAGGCATCGATTTTGGACTAATAGAAAGCATTTATATTGTATTGAACAAATGTATTGAATACTTTTTTTTGTATTAATATTGATCGTATTAAATACACAAAAGTATTGATTAGGCCCACCTCTAATTATAACATTAAATATATGCTATATGTAGTACATGTGTTGTATTATACGCATAATGCCCAGATACTCTATTGCACTGTAACCCAGAATCGTTTCATTTTTTCGGAAGGATGTATTTATTTGCTTAAGATTTTTTGTGAAAAATAAATTATGAATAATTATATAAATTGCAAACATTGTTTATTATGTAGATTATTTTTGATTATTTTTAGTGTAAAATAAATAATATTCTAACAGTGTACGCAGAGTAATATTAGTAATTATTATTTAATTTTTAAAACAACTATTATAAATTTCAGCTGATTAAGAAATATTATGAAAAATATATCAGGGATTGAATGTTGATTATATACTTAAGTGAAAAGTCCAAAAATGTAAGATTAATGCGAAATACAAAAAAACATTAAGTTTAAAATTTTGTTATGGTTTTCCAATGAATGGAAAATAAAAAGTATTTATTTATGATAATTGTAGTACATTATGGTGAAGTCTCGAATTAAGGTTAATAAAAAAGGTAAGCGTTGGCCTAAAGGTCAGAGCTCCACTTCAAATCCTGAATCTAAACATTATCGCAGTTTGGCTCAGCAGGGATATTTTAAACCAATAACTAAAAATAAAAGTAATTTTAATTTTTGTGATATCGATTATATTAATTTTATTGAAGTTCTGTGCTTGAGTGTATCATGTTACACGATTGGTAACGTAACTTATTACACGGTTTATATGTAAAGCACATGCTGCCTCTAAAAATAAACATGTTTATACTTCGATCTCGGCAAGATATATTTACCGACATAGCTCGATGTTAATGCACGTTTATTATACAATTATGCAAGGGAATTTTCAAAGTTTATAAATAAACGTTAAACATGTTGCTTTCATTTCACATGCACTTATATATACAAGAATTATAATAAATGAAAAAAATGAATAAGGAAATATAGTTAAGTAATGCTATGAACCATGTTTAATGAATATATCGCATATACATGTATGAAATAAGTAATAATGTGTCATTAATTTTATTTTAAGATGAAGAATCAACCTTGACAGTTTCTGCTTTAAAAAAACATGATCAGATTTTTGGAAGCTATAGTTCTTTGAACAGCATGGATGGATCTAAGGTCATAAATGATTCAGATGGTATGGATGCAGCGAGCGAATGTAGTGCAGTATCTCGGACCACAGATTCGTTCGCTTCTACGTTTAGTACATGTACTAACGTATCATTTTCTAAGTATGTAATTATGCTTTTGAGTTAATTTTTAATTATAGGCTAGTTTTAATAATTGCTTTGTGTTACACGTATGTTTTTTATCTAGATACCGAAGAATGCGTAGCATATAAAATAGATGAAACTATTTATTTTTTGTTTGTAAAAAACCACGGTTTGTATTAGCTAACGATGAGATTTATTGTAATACATATTTTTTTTCACCATTGTCTCCTGACCAGCCTTGTACACATGTCAATTATGAATCTGTGGTAGCGTCCTTTTGCCGTTTTTACTAAACTCTTTTTCCTCTATTCACGGCTGAGCATTCTTCTGTAACATTATTTGAAATGCTTTTAGTTTTCGACATATCGTGTTGTTCAGCGTCTATGATTTCGAATCATAGCTTGTTATCGAAAATATTAGTGTCTCTACTAGTCCCTTATTAATTACACATTTATAAGTGGTTTTTCTATATTTTTTTCAACTCCGATAAAGTGCTTTTAGTTGTTCTAATTCGCCGTTTAATTTCGTTTTAATCACTTCCAATATTTGTGATGTATGTTCTAAGATACGTAGTTGATGTTCTGTTACTAATAAACTTTTATGATATTAAATAAACTATCATGTAATATTATAAGACTAATAATATTAAAATTATGCCAATAGATTTATAAATCATTTTAACGGAAAATCTGCCCAGCAAAAAGAGATGTTGGCAGTTCTTGCTGGTATTACGGATGCAATTAAGACCAATGGGGGAACTGAAAACACCGTGGAATATTTTGGTGCTTTGGTTTGTACTAATACGTTTTCAAATATTATTATTTCTTTCATAGATGCAATGCGATTTTCTTTCTTTAAATATGTATTTTTAAATGTGAAAATGTTTTGAAATATTTTTATTAACCTTTGATCGGTACTTAAAATAAAATTATAAAGGTGTACTGGTATTTGTATTATTGAATTAATTTTATTAGTGAAGTTGATTTAACGTATGTTGTAAACGATATAATATATTTAAATGTTACAGTTGTGTTTTACTTTATTTTATATATAGATGACAACATTGGAACAAATGAAAGATGAAAACGAGAAAAATCATGATACTGTTTGTGCTGTTTTATCATTACTTAGTATGTGTATAAAAGGTGTATCAAGACCAGTTTTACAGCTGAAATATTCCGTAGTTACTAAAATTATCTTAACTTACTGGGAGTTGTATGCGGAGTCTGATGACAATGTAATACTTCGGTCGGTACGTTTATATTTATTGTATTTTCAAATGTAACTGGTGTACATTATTTTAGCACCTAATAAACTGTGTATGAATAATTTTATAATTATATGCAAAGAATAAATTGAAGTTTGTTGAATATTTGTACATTTAACTCATATATTATTATAATAAATCTACAAGGTTAATGTTACTTGAGTGGTTTATTTCGATGTTGTTTTATGTAATATATTAAAATGTGAAATGTTTTGAAGGAACACTTAAAATTGTTCAGAGACATAGAGGACGTGCAAATAACTAAGTAGATAAGTAAATTAATAAATAAGTAAACAAACAGTACTAGATAAATAAATAATACTTTAAATCGATTAGGACGTCGCGGATAGTTTCTTTAAAGTATTTTATAACTGGACTTTTCAGGTCTTTCAGATCTCGTGGCGTTGTTTTTTAAACGCGGCTCTTAAACCCACAAAAGAAATCGCGTAATTTTGAATTATTTTCGAAACTCTCTTTGCACTATCGTGATCGATTTACGTAGAAAATAGCGTTCCATGGAAAACGCGCGCTCCTCATTATAGGATGGCGTGATAATTGAAAGTGAACAACAGCGAATTTCTTGTGTGTATACTGTAGCAGTCTTACCAACTGCGCTATTCTTCAAAAAACAAACGAATCCTCTGGGTCACTTATATTTCGTTTATTTCGATGTGATATATATATATATATATATATATATATACATTATAACATGTTTACATTGCTTAGTTGAAGTAAATATTAACTTAAAATAAATCTAAAAACTATAAACTAAGTAATTTTGCGATATTTTAAATTTTTAGATAATGAAATGTTTAACTAGATTATTAATATCGCAAGAAGCGGCAATATGGAGTGATTCATTTACAGTTTCGATATATAATCGGATTCTTCTATTCATCGTGCATTCCAAACCTAAAGTAAAACTTAATGGCTTTATATATTACATGTATATATGTGTGTGTTGATTCTAGATTATAGTTGTTTAAAATCTTTGGTGTATTCCAAATATAGTAACTAATGGAATTAATGGTTAAAACTATATTCGAAGACCGTTATGTAAATTTTGTTTATTTAATTATCAGGACGTAGAAATTTTGTGTAAATAAATACGTTAATAAAATGAGTCAAATCACGAAAAATATATAATAAGTGGTAAAATAAAAGCATTCAAAATGAAAGAACGTTTCAAAATTAACAATTATATAACTATCGCCTATTTTTTTTTTTTTTTTGTATCAGAGTAAATATGTTAACTTAATCTAGATCGTATATATATATATATATATATATATATATATATATATATATATATATATATATATAAAGCTGATGACATTTTTGAAGTATATATAGCCATTTTTAACTTCATTTAATTTATTTTAAAATTATTTTTTACTTTATTGATTAAATTATAATATATCACTTTAAAATTATTCGTTATGTCTGATAAAAATACACGCTCGAAAATATATTTCGCGAAATATAAGAAAATAACAGGCAAGAATAAATTTTAGTAAGAAAACCAGAAAAAATGGAATATTTTTTTAAAAAGAAAATATAAAAATCGATATTCAAGTTTAAGTTAATAGTTGACCCTTAATATTTAATGATTTTCTTGAGTTAAATGGTACAAGTTAAGGGACTACGTTTCAAATCTTAAATACGTTGTATTCACTAACTTGGATTAAAACAATGAAAACGTTATTTATATCGAAATCAAATTATTGTTGTCACATAGATACGTAAAGCGGCTCAAAAGGCAGTATGTTCGATCTTAAAAGGTAGCTTATTATTTAAAGATAATCCGGATATTATTTTTCATCCGATGGCCAAACGTACCGGCATATATTGTTTAGAATTATTGGATAATTGTATTTCCAACGGGGAAGTGACGCAGACTTTGCACGTATTGTTTTTATTGCAGGAAATACTAGCGACATTTAACGAGGCTCAGATAAAGGTAGGACGTTTAGAGCTATTATTTTTAAGGGAAAAATTATTATTTAAAAACCAAGTGATGATTAACACTGTTCTTCGATTAAAAAGTTTTTTCGTTTTTGTTCGGTAGGAAAAAATTTGTTGTGTACTAATATATGTTAATTCGAATTATTGAAGTATAATAAAAGATAAACTGTTGAGTTAGTTGGAAAGAAAAGTATGTTTTCATACAAGTAAGGTCACATGCGAGAGGATGCATTGCCTCCTTCGCACACTATCTCATTTGCAATCGTATGGGCAAACGAAGTGAACTTTAAATTTCGTAAGAAACGATATTTTCATCGAGGATAATATTTAAAAGATATTTTTTAAAGCCATACGTGATTTTTTTTTAAAGCAATAGCGTAAAACATTAAATTTATTATTCAAATTTATTCCTACAATAAGTAATATGCATTATTTAAACAGAGAATTTTCATAAGAAATTACTCTAACAATAAAGATTCCTTATCGTTTAATATATATTAAACGCCTTACAGATGGTTAGTATTGAATGAAATCTAACGGTTATTGTTAATTGTTATTTAGTGTAATGTTTATTCAAGAATTTATAAATTATTTAAAGGTAATTAATTATTACAAAGTGGGTAAAATTTTTAACGAAAGATTATTTTAAACGTTAAATCTGTTATTTTATGTGGATAAAAAAAGTATTAAAACGTAAGAACTGGTTTACAATTAATAAAATATACGCGATGATTATTAATTACATAGGCAATTATACATGTAAAGGGAAGTCATGTATGATTGATCACATTGAGATTCAAATCGGAACTATTTTTTTTTATTTATAAAAGGAGCAAAAAAAAAATGAAATTGAAAATAAAATTATGATTAACTGCGTTATCACGATATTTTATGTTACTTGTGTGTAGCGAACGTCCGTCTTAATTATCCGCTGTATTATTTGTTTACTGGTAGTTTATTTAAAAAACGAGTACGTTATTCATTTATAAAAATAAATTTTTAATTTTTACTAGCTTTAATTCATTATTTTGTTTTATTATCATTGATTAGAATTGTTGCGAATTGATGTTGAAATTGATGACACTGGGTAATATTCTGATTATTACTTGTTGTTTGCGCACTTTACACGAAATGTTACGTTCACGGCCGGATGTTAAGCATTTTTCCGTAGAGTTAAACCTGAATTTAATTTCAGCGCTCTATCATTATCAGCCATCTGTGTCAAATACAGAGATGATGCTTGCTTGGATGATGGTGATGCAAGAAGCGTTCACAAATTTATCCAAGTAATATAATTCGTTCACAAATGTAATAAGTTTAACTCGTAAAAAAGCGATTTAATGCACACTCCCGTTTATATATAATACTTATACTTATATATATATATATATATATGTTTGTGTATGTGTATTGTGTATATATTATTTTTAATTTAATTAATTCATTTTTAGTACAAAATTTTTAATACTGTATATGTATCATTTGTGTAACACAATATCGTTCAGATGACCGCCTGCAACAATGCATTCATTCAATTTTTTGACAACATTTTCGAAAGCTTTTCCGAGCATAGGTCGCTGAATTTTTTAAATGTCTTCGGAAATCCGAATGTTTAGTTCTTCCAGATATTGTGCACGCGTTTCGTAAATGCGGCTCTTAAGGTATCCCCGTAAAAAATCGAGAACGGTCAAATCTGTCGAGCGCGGTGACCACGAAAATTAGCGCAACGCGATAATATCAGGTTACCAAACGCTTCTTTCAGTACTGCGAACGTTTCTGCCTAACAGTGACGTCACACCATCTTGTTGAAACCATGTACGGCCCAGGCGTCGAGACGAAGTGAGGGAAGCAAAAACGAGTTTATCATCGGTTGGTTCCTCACTTCGACAATCCAGGCAAGACATTACTTATTGAATTCGGATTAAATTCTGACCAGTAAATAAGGTTCATCTCTCATCAAAAGATTGTTTAAATCTATCTGTTCGTCTTTGATTTTTCTTAGCATTGTTTCAGCAAAAAGTTTTCGTTGTGTATGGTGGGTATTTTAATTCCTGAGTTATTATTAGTTTATAAGGTTGAAATTTCAAGTCTTCCAGCAATAAACGGCGAACAGATTCTCTCGACAAAGCAGCATGACGACGAACACGTCCGGGACTCTGAATGATCGCTGTTCGAACTCGATTGATGTTTGTGGGGTACGAACCGTTTTGTTTTAAATCCGTCGCAGAAGCTGTGCCTTTTGTGTTTTCAACCCACCTTAAAATTAATTCTTTTCGACTTTGCACTGACGTGATCGATTCACGCCGAAAATAATGTTCCACACAAAACGCCCGGCTCTTCCCGTTATAGGATGTCATTATAACTGAAACTGTACTACACTAAATGCGAAGTACGTGGTCTGTGTTGTAGCGGTGTTATCAACTGCGCTATTCACAAAACAAAACCGTCCGTCTTCTCTGGGTCACCGTATACTACATCAACTATACATTTTTTTTGTTTCAGTATTTTTGATTAAGTATTTCGACAAATTTACTGTATAACTTGCTTTACCTTGTGCTTTACGCTTTTCGTTTACAAGTTGAAAGTTTGTAAAATTTTATTCTCATTAACATATGGAAAAAGGTAATTTTAATTACACCTTGTCATGATGTGATTATATAATTAAGCTAATCTTTTTTTTTTTTTTTTACTATGTAGAAATGATTTGTCTCAGTGTATGTCAAATTTATCAAAGTTCATGGATATTTGTGTGGAAACGATAAAATCTGGAAATACCAACGCAATAAATGACACTAGTTTCATAATGGAAACGATAATAAATAATTGTATCGAGCCGGCTTCTACTACCCAGAATATTAATAAACATTCAAAAAACGTGCATGACATTTTTGTTTTGATTGAAAGTTGTTTGCAACCAAGCTGCGTTAATGCTTGGTGTGAAGTATTGTACGTTATTAATTCTTTCATTCTGGTAAGTTTTAAATAAGAAACGTTTCATTTCAATCATATAAAAATATTGTATTAGCCTTTCTCGAGAAATAAACGTCGTGCAAACGATAATTCTGGTTTGCTGAGCGAATATAAAAAAATTAATCGTTCATACATATGTATATGTATATATGTACATCTGTAATAATATATAAAACTGTGGTGTCTGTCTGTGATTTGCGAATAGTTTCATTATAATCACTGCATTGGACTATCTTTATTACACGTAATGCTTTTTAAAATTTTTGTCTGTCTGTCCGTTCTGATTTAACTCAAAAACTATTAAAGCAATAATGATGAAATTCGCACAGCTTATAGCCTATATTATCGGATTCGTTCAAAGCGTTGCTTGACATTGATATCACAAATAAGACAGAAATTTCAATAAATTAAAGTTTTAAAAAGTAGGATACATCTATGGTTTTGTTAAATCGTTTAAAATTTAACATGTTTTTCCGGTTCGAATGTACCTTCACTACACATCCGCAACCGAAATCACGTTTTTTTTCGTTAAGGGCGTGGCCAAAATAACGGTCGGATATATATATATATCATCATCTTCAGTCGTAATCCCCCTAAGGGATGTCGTGACCATTTTCATGCTACAGCCTCTTCAATTTTTCTTCTCCATTTTATCCGGTTTGCAGCTTCCCGTTTACAATCAGCCATTGACTTTGCAAGTGCTTTTGTGATCGTGTCTGTCCATTTGATGTGTAATCTACCAGGAGGACGCGTTCCTTGTATTTTCCCTTCAATTACTAATCGTTGCATGGAGTCATCGCTTCGCATGATATGTCCGAAAAATCGTAATATTCTGAAAAGAACATCGCTGGACAATCTACGCTTAATGTTGAGCTTGCGTAATATAGAAACGTTTGTTTGCTTTGCTGTCCAGGGTATTCGTAACATACGCCTCCAAATCCACATTTCGAAATTATCGATACGTTGCCTATCTTTGGCTTTCAGCGTCCATGTTTCCGCCGCGTATGTGAATACAGAAAACACCAAACACTGCACTAATTTCTTTTTTACCGCATTTGTAATTGATGCGTCGCGCCATATTCTGTTTAATTTGATCATGGCATTTCGAGCCAACTGGATCCGTCTTTTTATTTCATCCGTTGAAGTGCCTTTATCATCAATAAGGGATCCCAAATATATATACTTGTGTAATGTTTCGTAACCATCGATTTGTGTTTCAGCCTCCGGTATTGAGTTTCCCCGATCAACCACCATTAGTTTTGTTTTATCTTTATTTATATTTAATCCATATTTGGCACTTATCTTATTTAGTCGATCGAGTATTATTCTCATGTCATCAATTGAGCTGGTTATAAGCGTTGTATCATCAGCAAAGCGTAGGTTATTAATGATTCTTCCACCAATGGAAACACCAACGCTGCAATCGTTCAAAACCTGTCTCATAATATATTCACCGTATAGATTGAAAAGTACCGGTGATAAGACGCATCCTTGTCTTGCACCTTTTTTCGTCTTAAATTCTTTTGATTCTATATGGCCTTCAATACGCACCGTGTTTATATTATGTTCGTATAATTGATTTATTAAATACACTAGATGCCTTGGTATTCCCATTTCAATAAGTGCAGGCCACAATTTTTCCCAAAGAACATTGTCGAATGCCTTTGAATAATCAACAAAGCATAACACTAACGGAATATTATGTTCTCTAGTTTTTTCAATCAACAGTCTTATGTTTAAAATTTGTTCGCGAGTTCCTTTTCCCTTTACGAATCCTGCTTGCTCATCTGGAATCTGCCTGGATGAGAATTCCGCTAATCGATTATTTATAATTCGTAGCATTATTTTACTGGTGTGCGGTATTAATGAAATAGTTCTGTAATTTTGGCAATTTGTAACTTGTCCTTTCTTAAATAGAGGTATGTAGACCGTCTTACACCATTCTTGTGGCCAATCTCCGGTTCACCAAATTTCTTCACATATTTCGTGTATTTTCTTAATTCCTGTAGTACCCATTTGTTTAATTATTTCCGCCGGTATTCCATCGCAACCTGTAGCTTTATTCAATTTTAAATATTTTATGGCCTCTTCTATTTCTGATTTAAGTATATTCGGTTCAAGTTCGGACAACGGATTTGGTATTATTAGTTCCTCTGTATATGTATTATCGTATAGTTCCTGACAGTATTGCCTCCAAACTTCTGCTATATCCAGTTTTTCTGTTTTAATACATCCTTGTTTGTTTTGGATTGCCCAACATCTCATCTTGAATTCTCTTGTAATCAAAGCAATCTTTTTATATAAATCTCTGGGTTCATTTTTTTCTGCATGTATCTGAATATCCTGACAAATAGCTGCATAGTAATTATTTTTATCTTTGCGGCAAAATTTACGAATTTCTGACGATAAACGAGTTACTTCCTGTTCATTTGCGTGAGTACTATTTCTGAGTTTTCTCCTTTTCACAATTAATTGGATTGTCTCGGATGATATCCACGGTTTACGTTTCATTTCTTCTTCATGTGGTTGAGTTTCTCGTACTGCCAAAATAGTTTTATTTTTAAAATTACGCCATAGAAGGTCAACTTCCCGAATTTGCGTGTCTGTATTGTCGTCTGGTCCATATTCTTCAAATTTTTGCTTAAAATTTTGCGGATGTGTAATTTTCATACTGGATCTTGATAATGCTTGCAATTTGCTTTTCAATCTCAACCGAATTGTCATAACTAATGGTCTATGATCCGAACCACATTCTGCTCCAGGATAGGCTATGACATTATCACAAGATGTTTTCCATCTTTCTTGTATCAAGATGTAATCAATCTGGTTTCTACATCGATCACCAGGAGCTTCCCATGTACATAACCGTCGTATATGATGTTTAAACATTGTGTTCATTATGCTGAGATTATTTTCAACCGCGAATTGAAGTAGCCTTTCACCTCGTTCGTTTCTGTTGCCTATTCCAAATTTTCCGACTGTTCTTCGTAACTGTACGTCAAATGAACTACCAATTTTAGCATTCATATCCCCCATTACGACTGTGATTTCTCTATTTGATATATCATTCATAAGTTCTTCTACTTCTTTGTAAAATAATTCAATTGTTTCATTATATATATATATATATATATATATATATATATATATATATATATATATATATATATATATGTATATATATTGTTAAAAGAGACCGGGACATTGTATTAAAGAAAATAATTGGCGAATCTGTGTATAACTTCTTGTGTGTATATATATATATATATATATATATATATATATATATATATATATATATATAATATATATATATCATGTAATTTCGTTTATTCACCAAAATATGTACGCAATACAAAACGCACACATATAAATCCTAGTATTAAGAACTATATTTATAAGTTAGTGTGTTGCAAGCAAGCAAACTAGACAAAGATGGCCTTGTTGCTCGTATCTTCACGGATTTTATGTACTATGTATTTCGGGTTTCTGTTCTTAACATCATATACCATGTTTCTCCGTTTTTATCCTATTTTGGATAAAACTGCCGCATTGGTTATGTAATCTTTTCATTATTCGACAATTAATATAGCCGATCATTATGTATTAAATTTGTTCGTTAAGTTTAATAAAATACGTTGAAACGTGACGATCGATTATTTGTGCTAGGCGTCAGGTGAAACATGCCACGAGCTCGTGATTCCTTGCTTGAAGAAGTTGGCGAGCTATAGAGATAAAGAAGATTTTCCGTATAATAATGCGCTGGATCGTGTATTTGCCAGCGCAGTTCAAGTGATTGGTCCAGAGATTATCATACAAGAAATACCGATACAGGTTTACGACTTTTTAATAACCTTTCTCTTTAAAAAAAAAAAGCACTATTTCGTCACGGTTAAAAATAATCGTATTGATTTTAATACCAAATTTAATTTATCGGTGTCCAATTATTTTTCTTTAAATTTAGATATAAAAATATTTATGCAAATTTCTCGTTACTGTATCAGTACAAATATTTTTGAATTTGCTTCTGTTACTAGGTTAAACAGCAATGTAGAATGAATAAAAACAAATACCTGAATGATACAAGTAAATAAATTGAGAATAAGAACAAAAACTAAGTGAAAAACCGGGTAAACTAATAACGAGATATTTTGCACCAAAATATTTAGGAATAAAACATGAAAATAGGAAAACATTTATCCTAAATAGCAATGATATTTTAAAACTCTTATGAAAGAACAAGATAAAGACAAAGAAGCAATTATATCTATATTAAATCAACTGAAATGTAACTTAGGATACTAGAATGGAAAACCATTTAAGACTGGAAGATAAGATCGAGTTTTCGTGGAAATATTTAAATACCTAGGTGACTCAATGATAAATTTTCCATATACGATACCTCGAAAAAGTACCATACGCGAATATGTGGTTGAAATGTTCTAGATCACGATACATGCGTCAAAACAAAAAACCGATCTGTAGTAAAATAATGGTGGAATAAACTACCGCACCGCTGTACAGAATATAAAGTCATTTAATGCGGGAGGAGTAGATCGAATTTTTCGCGGATATATTTAAATACCCAATGATAAAAATTCTTATATAGGATATGCCAAAAAGTTTGAAACGCGAATATATAAATGATTGGAAGATGTCGATATAAAAAATGATTACGAGACATGCTCCAAAAACTACAAACAGTCTCTCTGTGACGTACCAGTAAAGTAATGGTGCATCATTATCCACATCTCATTCGCAAGTTAACTTGCAGAAGCTGGGGAGCGAAGCCACAGTTACTTCGAATTTCGGCTATGGCAAACGCCAAAAAGTCGATATCGTTTTTAATGAAGCGTCTAGAATCGTAACGGGTTGTCTTAAACCAACACAATTAGGACATCTATGTGAACTAAGTGTCATCGATCCACCAGATATCAGGAGGGATGTGGCAGAAAAGAAAGAGAAGTGGAATACATCTCATGACAATCACCATCCACCTTATGGTTACATAGAATTTGCTGATAGACGACTAAAATCTAGATGTAGCTTTATGAGGATAACCGAGGAACCAAGGAATCCAGACTGTATAAAAAATCTGCATATACTTCCAGGAGGTAATGATTTGAATTACAACTTGTGGAAAACCTTAAATCGCATTCGAAGTGGAACGGCGCGTACAAAATTCAACCTACAGAGGTGGGGCATGGCCCAAGATGGTCAATGTGAATGTGGCGAAATTAGAATAATGAACACCTGTTTCACTGTAGCATAATTGGGAAGTTTGATCGTGACAAACTATATGAACATATTGATGAAGAAACACTAATTTTTCTGAAATACTAAACGAAGAAAGGACTATAATAACCGACCGGATACGATAATAATAATAATAATAATTAATAATAATCATCCACAGGATGCTGGAATTATATACACTCCTATAAATATTTTAGTAGGAGGCTGGTTTTAATACTACGAAGAGCACAAGAGAATAGATTCTAAAGTACGTTAGACAATTGATAAATGTCTGTAGTTTAATACTAAAGCTTACATAGGTTTCGTAACTTAAAAAAGGCGTTTGACTGTTTACAGTGAAGGAAATTACAGTATTCATTGGGTGAAGCTAGTGTATCGCAGCATTTAGTAGAATTGATTGAAACCGTGTACAAGAATATTAGTGGAAAGGCGGAGTTGATAGTAATATATCCGAGACGTTTCTGTTTGAAAAAATGAGTACAACGGGGATGTGTAGTGAGCCATATCTTGTTTAATATGTAGAGCGATTGGATTTTGAAAAGACGATGAATGGATTGGAAAATGGAATAAAACTAGGGGCTTGTTAATAATTTACGATATGCTGACAACTTGCTTCGTATAAAGAAAAGCTGTATTGTTCCAAACATCGGAAGCTATAAGTAAAAAAAAGTATAATGATTAAAGATAAAAGAAATTTATCAATTATCGACCGAAATAACTCAAATGACTTATGTAATTGATAAGTTGGTGTATCTAGAATCGATAGTTATCAGAGGGTGTGAAGCTAGACTGACGAAGTTAAAAGTCGGTAGGAAGTTGTTAAAACTTCCCCGGCTTAGCTTATACAAAATATGGAAGAGTTGCGATATTGCGGATTACAGCGTCATCTTTTTCTGCATGTTTAACAAGACATGCGAATCATGATATAAAGAAAAAAGATATTTGAATATGCATGTAGTTTTTTCTAGTAAAGGAATATAGTACGGAAGAATGTTGAATATTATATAGTAAATATCGATCATATAAAAATACGGTGAAACGCTAGAAACTGCGGACCTCGTAACCAGGTAGGGCACAATAGAACTCATCCCTTCGTGTTTCATTTTATGTAAACGTATTGCAAGATGTCCTTGGTGGATAACTCACTCGTGATAGTATATTCAAAACATCTATATATCGTGGCGACCATTTTCATAGTTATAAATAGAGTGCGGCATTTGCCGAACAATTTTGCTACACGCTACAGAAGATCTAACCGCATTCGAAATGGAGTCCACTGATTCCGAAAAATAAATTTTATTTTGCCGAAAACAAAATAAAAACCGAAATTGAAATAAATGTCGAAAAAATACCGAAAATCATGATTTGTACTCTACCCGGATAGAAATTTACAAAGAAAAAATGAACTACCCCTACCGCGAGCGGTGATAATAACAAGATGGAAATTTGGATACGAGCTTTTCTTTGCTGACAAGTTCGAGAATTTTAAGGAAGTTATTAATGAATTGTCCGATGGCTCCCAACTGATATATTTACTTCCTGTACCACGCTTGTAAAACATGAAATAGGTACATATAAAAAATTGTATTATTGTTTTGAATATTTATTTTAGATGAAACGACTTCTAATAAATGTGTAACTTAGTGGCTGACTAGACATTCATCAAGTTATTATGCGTTCGTCTTAGAAGTCGCAATTACGAAATTGGAAAAGCGAGAATTGTTTTTGTTTGAACAAGTAGAAATTGCGGAAGGTGCATTTAAGAGTATTGTCCAAATTTCTGGCAAAAGGGGACAAATTCTTCAAGATAAATGCTGTGGTAGCTAAGAATTATCGGTTATATTGAAGTAAAGAAAAATAATTTTTTAGTTGTAAGGAAAGGAGAAATAAGGATATTTAATCCTAGTAGCGCATGCAAATACGCGTCAATTGTGTTGATAAATGTGAAAAGAAGTTTTTCTCGTCTAAAAAATATTCTAAGTGATAAACATCACAAATTTGGCGAATTAAATTTTGAAAAACATTTAATTATTTCTTATAACGTCAAATTATAAGTGTAATATTTGTATGTGTATATTTTTTTTTTTGGCTTCTATACAGTTTACCCATGTCTGTATATTATGGAATGAATAAGAAAGGGCAACTTATAAATTAGACAGAGTAAGAAGTAAGGTAGAGATGTGTAAAATTAAATAATGATACCAGAATGTAAATATGGGAGTATAAGGCCGTATATACTTCATGAAGAGCTAAGAGAAATGCAATATTTATAGGAAACGGAACTTTAAGGCTGTGAAGAGCTTGATAAAATGCAACACGAAAATTACTATGATGGGAACGCTGTAGGATAACATAGTCTGCATCGGCCATTAAATGGGTATTAGGATGAGAGTAATTAGGAGAACTAATAAGTTTCCACTTGTGTAACGAAGCAGGAAGGCGACTACGGCCGAGTCTCAGTCGACAAATAGTAGTAATAAAACCCCGCAATTTGTTCGTTTCAACTTTAATATTGTAGAACCATGGATTAGAAGGTATGTCGGGTTGAAATGGATGTATAATGCTTTACAGTAAACTGATCAGACCACAGATTTTTCCAGTATTCCTTATGCGCATATTTAATGTAATAAAGTCCTAATTTCGTATACTGTAGTGTTTTGCTATCTTTACTTAGGTTCCCAATACTCGTAATTTATGATATAAAGAAATTTTTATAGAAAATATAAGCCTTTTTTTATGAATGCCGAAAATTAATTTTTAAGCGCCGAAAAAAAATTTGTAGTGCCGAAAAATCCATAAATAAAATTAATACATGAATATAAATAATAAAACTTAATAAACAATAATAAACAAACATTAATTTAATTTATCAAATTACAATTGCTAATCAGGACGTGGGTTTTAATTTCGTTATAACTTGTCCATTTACGACGGAATAGAAAATATAAATATATCTAAAATTTACATATTAAAACTTTAAAGGGATAGAGAACAAACTATACGCATAAAATATCTAAAACTTTAGTTTCACTATAATTTATAAAAAAATAAAAGAATTATTAATTGAAATAGATAATTTTTTACGAACCTTTGTGCTTATTTATTATTAAATTTCTAAAATTTCATTTTGTTATACATATAGTTGTGTTTTGCGTGCTGTCTGTAAGTCTTATAGAATATATATTTGAAAAAACTTAAAAAAAAAAGAGTGAACAAATATTAAATATATTATACTTTTGTACACAGGTTGTTTTTCGATGTGGTCGATATGAATTCAAACGTAGTTGGCTGTTGCCTATAATGAAGGACAACATTAGAAAATCGACTCTCAGATGTTTTAGTGAGTCGTTTCTTCCGATTGCAAGTTATTGCTGGTACGTATAACATTGATGTTTTATATAATGTATGTATTTTTTTTTTTTATTTTTTTGCGGGAAACATGTTTAAGTACAAATTACATACTATTAAAAACCATTACATACGTACCTAAGTAACTATAACTACTTTAGTCTTGGAGGATTTATTTATAAACAAAAATGTCAGTTTGACAAATGATTTCAGTAAGAAGCACCCTTAATATTTTATTGGAAAGGAATTTTGGAATTTTTCAATCGGAATTTTTCCTTCGCGTAATTCTTTCATTTCCAAAAAAAACCTTAATAGTGCAGTGCCTTTCTGATTCTTATCTAAATACATATTCTGAAAAAACATCAAACAAATAATAATGTTGCGCATATATTCCAAACTTAAATAAGTTTATTCATGTTTATAATACTTTTTTTGTAGATTAAAAAATGAATTCCGAAATATTCGAAATGGAAACCGATTTGCATCATATTTACCAACACATATGCCAAATTTCTAAGTTTACAACGTTCGAACGATTAATGCCATCGAGCTGATTTTCAACGTACATTTAAATAAGTATAAAGAAAAAGGCGATGAAAATGATAACGAAATTTACAAAATTTTTTGGGGGTTTCCCTGAGTTAAGCTCAAAAGTTACAAATTTGCAGTTTCATTTAGGTCATTTTTACTTACTTAATAAATTATATGTATGCACAAAATTTCTTTCTATCTTTTAGCTAAACTTAATTTAGGATTTAAAGTGTTATTTCAAAATATACTCAATATACACAACGAAGAGAAATTAAAATGTCAAAATAACATCATGCTAGGACGGAATGCGTACATCAGATATCACAGAATTGTTATCAGCGCCACCTATAATACTCAAAAACATAACTATCAATTACTCATTAAGCGCGAAAAAATTAAAAAAATATAGAAGAAAAAGATAAAAATCTTCCTATAGCCCAACTGCAGCGCCGAAACAAATCAATGGAACCTATTTAAACACACTGAAATTTTCACCAGAATCGGTCCTTCTATTTAGAAGTTCAGTGACATGCACACATACAATAGATAGTTCTTCACAAAAGTGATATATTAGATGAATTTTAGATTATTATTAATAATTAGTACGAAAATAATCATGTGATGTTTAATGTTTTGTATTTTTGATAAGCTATAACTCCGCAACCGTTTGACCGATTTCTATTAAATTTCGGCAAACGTTTTTATTTGTACCGTTTTTATGAGTATGTAAAAATGGATTTTGTTTTTCGAAAAAAATTTGAATTTTTGAGCATCGGCCTTAATCGCGGAGGATGTAATAGGGGTAAATTGTAAATCTGAATCATCCAGGAATCTACTTACACACTTACAAAGTATCACACAAATCAGTCCCACCGTTTAAAAGGAGTTCAGTCAAATACACACGCACAGAATAATTACACCTACGCGCGTACACACACACACATATATATATATGTGCATGTATATATATATATATATATATATATATATATATATATATATATATATATATATATATATATATATATATATATATATATATATATATATATATATATATATATATATATATATGTGCATATATATATATATATATATATATATATATAAGAGTTGCTCGTTTAATAAGATTATATATGTATATAGCAAATGACACAGATTAAATATATGAGAATAATTAATGATATTCGAAAAATGAATAATTGTTATATGCAATTATTTATTAAATATAGATTTAAATGTAATATTTTATATATGTATTGCCATACCTAAGCATAGAAAGGATTCTTCCTGGGTGTTCACTGAGTAATCTAAGTAAAGTCGCTGAAAAAGGTGATTTACCTTAGATTAATATCTCATGTTGACAACAATAACATAATTCCAAATTTTCAATTCGGCTTTTACAACCCAACAAATATGCAGAATCACCCACAGTTTTAACTTAAGCATACAAGCATGGTATTATTTGACGCTATCAAAGCGTTCGATACAACATGGCACGCAGGTATTCTTTACAAAATGATATGTAAATTCTCAACATACTTAATTAATTTAATTAGTAGCTATTTAGGCAATAGATCTTTTTATGTGTCTGTAGGTAGCGGTGTGTCGTCTCACAAAATTTGTTATGCGGGTGTTCCACAATGCAGTACAATTGAAGCATTTTTGTTTACATTGTATCTCTACGATTTTCTGAACCTACTCAATACGTGAGTTGGATTCTTTGCCGACGACGCTGCAATATTCTGCAGCTCCTATCTTTGTTTATTATTTAAAGAAAAAAATTAAAATCGAAATATGTACGAAATTAGATTTTAAAGAAAATACTTTATTTATGATCAACCGAAAATTGTTAACATTTTAATTGTTAACATTTTCGGCCCATGGGCTTTTATAACTTTGTTCGCAAAGGTCTCAGTGTGGTTATAACTTAAAACTATCTTAATCATTATTGCTCTTGAACTATCTATACTAATAGATAAAAAATCTGTTTCCTAATATGACGTTATTTATCGATAGTTGTTTACACTGAAACATACAGTGCAAAATATTGTCATTTTGCTGATTTTCATGTGTTTTTTCATTTTTCGGAGAATTTTTTTTTGTTAATTTTTTCATTTTTCACTTTTACGAGTATTTTATTATATCATTTGATAAATATTATTCTTTATTATGTAATAACAATAACATAAATATATCCGTAATTGAGTTTTACTGTTATGCGATTACTACATTTTGTAATGCAGATTTTCTTTATTTTTTCAAATATTAGTGATATATAATTTATTTTTTTTTCTGTGAGAGATAACGGTAAAGGGATACATAGAAAAATTGTAATATAGTATATTGAGACTAAATTAATTTGTAATTTTTCAGATTTATGACTCCAAAGGGTTAGCTGTAATTTTTCTAATGTGTAGGAACAATATTCTAATAGGGTTTAATGCGAAGTAAAGCGATAAAAATGATATCATTTTTAAAAATAAACTTTTATATTTATTAATTTTATCAGTAATGTTCGTTCTTCGTTAAAGAAATCCGGTACTAGTGCAGTTCCTGCGGTATGTTACGATTTGTTACAATGTCAGATATGGGCTTTGTTACCTTCGTTCTGCACGTACGCTACCGATATTTCCGCCACGTTTCCGGTCAGTGTATTTATTTTTAACTGATATCAGAATTAATTTTTTTTTTAAATAGTGACGTGGTGGTATCTACCGAAAGTTTTTTAAATTTTAATAATAATCATATCACGAAAAACACAAACTCTCTTCGATCGTATACAATATAATAGGACTTTATGAGTGAAACGGTTGAGTGTATTATAGAGATTGATCGTTTTTTTAAAAAATATTATGTAAATCTCCTTATACTGTTTGTAACTTCCAGGGTTATTACAGCATAAGGAGACATGTGTCTAGTTTATATGTATGCTAGGAGTCCGCTTTCTCTGGCAAAAGTCAGAATTCTACCTATTGATTGAGGGTTGTTTGAGAGTATTTTGTGTATCAGGCCCTGAATTTTGTGTTTTAACCTGTGTGATGTGAGTATGTGACTGTTGGTTCTGTTAAATCTCCGCATAGGGGGCAGTTTTTTGATGGAAGGCTTTTGGTATACAGATAATTGTGTGATACAGCTGTATGACCCACACGTAGACGATTTAGGGTACCATATTCTTTTCTGTTTGTATCATCTGGAGGCCACCAGGGTTCTATGGTTAATTTTATGCTCCTCAGAAAGGTTGTTTGCGAGGTCCAGTCAGTGTTCCATTCCTATTTACTGTTGTTCATGAGTACGTGTGCTAATGTTGATGGAGGTGGTGAATATTCTGGTTCAAGGTTTACTTTATCACTACTGTACATCCCAATGTGGTTTGGGATCCATAGAAAGTGGATTTCACATCCTTTCTTCTGTAGTTTGTGTTGGATTTCTAATATTATGGTATTCTTGTTGTCTTTACGGCATATTAGTTGTAGAGAGGAGAGGGAATCTGTTATAACCAATGCTTTCTGATGTGGAAGTACAGCTGATCTGATGTACTGAATACAGTACATAATTCCATACAACTCTGCATCTAGAGGAGTGCAGCCATCGCTTAGTCGGACTGAGTGTAATATATTATCAATTTGGTAAGTGCAAGCTGCTGTGAATTGTCACCACCTGCTGTATATTTTGCTCCATCTGTGTATGCGTGTGTGTAGTCACTGTATTTTTGAAGTGTTTAATACCATTTCTTTTATATTTGTAGGGCGTGTAGATTTATTGTGTTGTGTGAGAGATAAATCTATTTTTGTTTCGGAAGGGTCCTAAGGAGATATGATTATATTGTAATTCAATATTGATTTTGGAATATGAAACTTATGTGATATATTGATAGTATGCTAAGTAGCTCTGGCATAGGGTCATTTGGAAAATGGGGGTTAAGGCATGTACGATCTTTGGTGTATGCAAATGTTTTATTGTAGCTAAGCAGACGGCTTAAATAGAGGTAAGTATGGTATTTTCTGTAGTATATAAGTGGAAAGGATCCTGCTAATGCACACAAGCTCTTTGATGGTGATGAGGGATGTACTGCAAGGATGGATCGAAATACAGGATGGTGTACTGTATCTAATGTTCTTAATGTAGATTTACTGACTGTTGGGTATACCTGACACCATTAATTCGCGATAGTATTATAGATTTATAGATATTTAAGAGGATTTGGGTATTTATGTTATATTTTGGGTTGGATAAATATTTCAGAATTGGGAACAGTTTTAACTACTCTTGACTTCAGTTATATGGTAACGCCAGGTTAATTTGTAGTTGAAACGTAAACCAAGGAATTTTACTCTTGTTTTGCCTGTTAAGGGAGAGTTATTTATATTTGAAGAAAAACTGGAGGATGGTAGACGCCTGTTATGGAAAATAATGTATGATGATTTGGGTGTAGAAAAATATAAACCTTTCGTATCAGACCATTGCTGCAAACGATCTATGGTTTTTTGTTGGATTTTTTGTGCATTAGGGAATACTGGATGACAAGGATATATTAAAATCGTCAATGTAAAGCCGAGCAGTAACAGGCTGCGATATATAATTTGCTATGTCATCGATATATAATAGTGAGATTTAGTATTTTAATTGAAATATATGTTTACTTTAGATTATGGCCAAACCTTTAGGTACAACTCTGAAAACGAGAAAAGATTTATCTATCACTATATTAAATAGTTTACGTCGTTTGATCAAACGTGGCGAAGAAGATGAAAAAGATCTGCAAACAATGGCCACATTCGCCAAAAATTATTTACCTATATTGTTCAATATTTACACGACTCCGAAGAAAGACGACGAAGATGAAGCTATTAGAAGTTCTGCATTTCAGACAATAGAGGTAATATATCGTTGATTATAATATCCATCTAGTGGTAATAATAATAATAATAATGTAGTTATTTCATTTTAGCGCGGATAGTCTTGAATTAATTTTGAAGTTTTAAAAAATTACAACGGAATTTTAGAAAATCGCGAGCAGCTGTTCAAAACGAAGTTATTGTCATCGGTATTAATAATTTATCGTCAGTACAACCAACGCTGAAATATTAAACAAGAAATATTGCTTTTGAACAAGTTATTCTTAATTTGTAACAATAAATAGTTCAAATTTGGAAACATAGCTAGCAGCAATGAATTGCGCGTCCTTATTTTTTGCGTTCGCTAAGGGAAATCCGGAAATTAACGAAGTAATAATAAAAATAGCCTTTATTAGTAGGCTATATAAATTTACAATAACTAAAACTATCCTGATAAATATTATCGAATAACACTTAGCCTTTCTTATCCTTCTTAAATTTGTTTTTGTATATTGCCATGTTTCCGAACTATATATAGGAATCGGAAGTATACATTGGTTATACAGTTTGCAGTTCAGATTAATCTGTATTTGTTTATTGCGGAATACTATGCGCATTTTTCCAAGTGCAATCTACGATAGTGATATTCTCCTTGCAACTTTTGTTTTCATTATTGTTTGTTTATTTGTTGTAATTTTTTGACCTAGGTATATGTAACTATCTACTTGCTCTATCTGTTTCGACCTTATTGGTATTTGTATACAATTTCGTAATGTTTGTCATTATTTCGTGTTATCTAAATGTATTTTTAGTCCTATTTTGTTCGAGTGTACATTTAAATCTGTCTGTTATCATCATCTGTAGCTTTTCTGCACTTCCGCTTACTACAACTATATTGTTGTCGAATCTGAGGTGTTTCAAATATTCACCGTCTATTCTAATACCAGTTGTAGTACAATTCAAGTTTTTAAACACGGTGTCCAAAGCGCTGATAAATAATTTCGGTGAGATGGTATCTCCTTGTCTAACACCTCTTTTTATTGGGATTTTTTCGTCTTATTCCATAAATTTATCTGCATTGTGCCTTCTCATAAAATCTACATTGTACTTTTCATATTTCTGTATTAGCATTGTAATTGTCAGCAGATGTTTGTTCGTATTGAATCCTGATCTGAAGCCAGCCAGTTCTTTTGGCTGATTGAAATCAGTTTGTTGTGTTATTTTATTCGTTATTATGCGAGAAAATAATTTATACATTTGCGGCACTTATTTGATTGGTCTGTAATTGCTCAGATTGCGCATATATTCCTTTTTTTATGTATAAGGACTACTTCTGCTTCCATCCATGTAGTTTGCATGTTAACTTCTTCTAAACGCCTGAAAAGTTGACAAATTGCAGTAATCATCGTGTCTCCACTATTTTTAAATTTCCGTTAGGATTCCATCTGTTCCGGGCACTTTGTTGTTTTTATTCTTCGAAACGCATTCCTTATTTTATCTTTCGTTATTTCAGGAATCTCTTCAATATTTTTATCAGCAGCTTCTTTATTCGTATTTACGACCATATGTGACTTTATCTTCGTATTATTATTATCTGTAAAATAGTTTTCCACTTTTTCTATTATTTTGTGTTTGTTCGTTGCAACTTTACCGGTAGCACTTATTATTTTGGTTAGTATTTTATTTCCGGAGGATAGTGCCTTTATGAATATTTTCGGACGCCTATTGTTTTCAATACTGTACTAGACGGGTGTTGAAATTCCTGATATCATTTCTCGTTTTATTTAACTTTGTCCACTGAGTCAACTTTTTATTACTGTCCACTTTTAAAATTCTTCGTTGTTTTAATTTTTTTACTTTTCAGTGCTCCTTTAATTGCACACTTCTTCATTGTTTTCGCTATAAACCTCGCTTCATCTTCAATTGTTGCTGTTGGTTTGTTTAATAGTGCAAGATGTAAATCTTTTTGGTATTGTTCCATTTTTTGGGTCAATATTTTCGGATCTACATTTATTGACATCTGTTTCGATTTATATTTAGCTTGCTTCAAATTAATTTTTAGTTTACCTCTTACCAATCTGTGTTCACTGCCTGTGTTTACAGCGATTAGTATTGTGACATCTTGTATTATATGTTGTTTATTTGATGTTTTTTTTTTGTGTACCAATCTATATGAAGATTATAAACGCAACTGCGAAAAAAAAAGCGAAAAAATATCAGATTCGCTAATGGATAGTGTTGTTTTGTTTTAGTGATTTATATTTATTCTTCCTCCATTTTACGTAAGTGCATCCCGACATTGACTTTTTTTAAGACTCTGAAATCTATTTTGTTTTTATGTTTGTAATCAGGGGTTCACATTATTTTCCATAACAGGCGTCTACCATCCTCCAGTTTTTCTTCAAATATAAATAACTCTCCCTTAATAGGCAAAACAAGAGTAAAATTCCTTGGTTTACGTTTCAACTACAAATTAACCTGGCGTTACCATATAACTGAAGTCAAGAGTAGGTGCTTAAAACTGCTCCCAATTCTGAAATATTTATCCAACCCAAAATATAATATAAATACCCAAATCCTCTTAAATATCTATAAATCTATAATCCTATCACGAATGAACTATGTGTGTCAGGTATACTCAACAGTCCGTAAATTTGTATTAAGAACATTAGATACAGTACACAATTTTTTTTTCTTTTTAAAGAATCTATTCATGGTATAGAGTTTATTCATTTCGAGAAAGTTGGCTAACATTTCTCCCTTTTCATTTCTGATGCCTGTACCATACTTCCTAATTGCTGTCTTCTTTCTGTCCAAACGGGCCCAAATTTTGGCATTAAAATCGCCGACTATAAACATACTGACATTTGTCGCGGTTTAAACTATGCTGTATTTCTACGTATAATTTTTCTACTTCTTCGTGAGTTTCTGTTGGTGCATATATTTGAACACCTTTAAGCATATGTTCCTTATTTATTTGCATGACAAGGTATGCTACTCTATCCGATATTCTAACATACTTTTCTACATAGTCAGACCACTTCTTGTTCATCAGGAATCTTACTCATTTTAAACGGTAGTTATCCTGCCGCAGTGATACAGTATATGTTGTGATTGCAAGTTTATTACAATTTCACTTGGTTTTCTTTCCTCGCTCAACCCAATGCCAAGTATATTCCATTTGATGTTAACTATTTCTTCTTCTCATTCAATTAATTTATCTTCTGTTGATAGAATTCTGACATTATATTTACTCATGCACATCCGATAAAAGTTTCCTATCTTGTCAATTTAGATTTATTTTGGTCATATCCAGGATGTTGTTTGTCAGATTTGGGACGTTTGTTCCTGTTTATATTTGTATTAGGCGATGAAGTAGCTGGTGTCATATCCGGTTGACAATTATGGCCTTGGTTGTTACGGCCTTTCCTTTTTATTACTGTCTTGTTGGGGAAAATAAAGCTAATGCCAGGTTGGTTATCATAGCTGTTGTATTCTTCTGTTTCAATATTATTGTAATGATTATTATTATCTGTTAATTTGTTTGCTTATTTATCACCTATAAAATTATATCATTCTAACTTATATATTAAGCAGAGGTGATAAGGCTGTGTTATTCTGCTTCCTGATTTTCTTTTAGGGTTTACTTCCTTATCGTTTGGGTAAACATCCGAACCACAAGGCTGTGGTTTTTTTTACTGAGGAGGTAACAGTGTAAGGTTTTTTACGGTGACCTAAACTCGCTGAGGGAGAGACAATCATAAGATTTATGCAGACTTTTATGGCCAGTTCCTCAAGCTGACCATCTGCATCATCGTATCTCTTACCCTGAGTGTTTCAGCCAGTTCTGGTTCGATTTTATTCAGCATTCTTTTACTTATAGTTTTAGTTGAAATTTTTGATGCGTGCGTTAATAAACTGAGTGTTCTATGCTCCTCACAGATAGTAGTTCCAAGTGTTTTCGGTATCATCATGATTAAGCTTTTCTCAACGTCCTCGGGGATAGTACCTTTTCATAGCATTATTTCAGTATAATGAACAATCTTCCATTGGCTTTCTACCACAGTGCTTTGATAACGTCCCCATTGATACCATCTATTACTACTGCTTTATTTTTAATTCTTTAACTGTCAGATCAAATTCCCCTTTCGTCATATCTGGTCCGGTACTGTCTTTTTTCAACCGAATGTTCTTCCTCCATTATGCTATTATCCATTTCTTCGTCATCATACAATTCTTCAATATATTCTTTCCAGCGGTTTGCCACATCTGCAGTTTCTCTTTTTGTCTTTAATCGTGTTGCTACGTTGGGATTTATTCCCAAAAATATTCCTTATTTCTTGGTAAGCTATAGCAGTATTTCTTGTGTTCATGAGATCATTTATGTTTAAGCAGCAGTTCTCCAGCCATTTTTCTTTTGCTTTTTTAGCTTCTCTATTAACTAGATTTTGCAGCTTCATGTACTTTTCTTCAGCTTCTGGAGTTTTTGAGTTTTTGTATATTTCCTTCTTTCTTCTTAACTGCATTATTTCTTTAGTTATCCACTTCTTCCTTGTTTGTTTCCTTTTCTTTAACTTATTTTCTGCTACTTTTGTTATTGAGCTTTTCCGGTTTTCCCACTTTTCATTAACGCTATTGTTTACCATGTTGCCGTTAAGTTGTTCATCTATGTTCTGCGCTATTTCTTTCCTATATTCATGATTTCGTAGGAAGGACGTATAATATCTTATAAATCCACCGATTCTTTTAGTCTTTTTTAATTTTAGGTTGCTTTTCATTATTATGGGAACATGGTCGCTATTAATATCGGCTCTCAGTGCCGTTTTAAAGGATTTTATTTGATTTCTGAATCTTTTCTTAATCATAATATAATCAATTTGATATATTCCTATATCTCCCGGAGCTTCCCGCGTAAATCTTTTTCGTTTGTGTTGTTGGAATAACGTGTTTGCAATCACTAAAAACTTTTTCTTTGCAGAATTCTTTTAATCTATCTACTCTCCTATTTCTTTTCTCCAAACCGTATTTTCCAGTTATACTATGTTCTATTTCCTCTCCTACCACCGCGTTTCAGTCTCCCATTATTATTACATTTTCTTTAGATTTCGTTCTAATTGTTCATAAATCTCTTCTATTAATTTATCTTCTTTGGACGACCACGAGGTCTATAGGATTAGCCTGGATTTTAATCATTATTAATCTTCATCATTATCATCATCACCGTCGTATTATTCGTTGCCGAACGTCGTGACTAGCTATTATACGTTTATTTTTACGTACAAAATGAGCTAGCGTACAAGGCACTATTTATATGTAACGTAGATGCGCGAGCATATGATGTTATACAGAGTGGGGTGCCACTGCCTTCTCTGATGAAAAGATAGTCGAGCACTAGCAACTACGTCACTGCGACATTATATATATGTATATATATATATATGTGTGTGTGCGTGTTTGTGTACACATATTCAATGGTTAAATATCAGATATAATGAAATTAGTTTAATCGTAATAATTAACCTGACTTCTTAGAAAAAATTTTTACAGTAATTAATAAACCTTACATTGTGTTATATGAAAAGTTTTCATTTTAATTTTGTTTGATACTAATATTTGTTATTTTTATACGTAGGTATATTTAACCATAACAGACAGCGTTATACGCACAGACTTGTACAATAGCGCTTTGACAAAGTTGGAGTCCTCGGATGAAGTTCCTAATCGTCAATTCGTAGAAAAAAGCATTTTTGATTTGGTTAAACTTTTATTACCTTATCAAAGTCCGGATTCGATCAACGTATTGTACGACAATTACGTCTCGGTAGTTTTTACTTTGGAAGACAGGCAGCAAAAAAAGCGTTTTAGGTTTGTACGTCGGGCATTATCAATTTTAATTGTCGTAGTGAATTGAATAACTTTATAATGTTATTAATTATAAAATTTGAAAAGATCTTGTTCCGGTGTTTGTTGAGAGTGACATATTTTACAAATTCAACAAGATTAATTACACTTATCAATGACAAATTAGAAACTGAATTTTGTAAAACTACTTTTTACTCTTTTAAAAGTTTTTTAGGTAAATGCCAAATTTTATTATCTGTCGATTGCGTAACGTACGCGTTGTATTTTATTTATTTTCGTGACTAGCTCATTGAATGACATTTTACTGCGTGCAAAACAAACTAGCACACGAGATATGTATCATATGCAACGCAAATGCGCGCTCATATTATATTATACGGAACTTCCTTTTTCGCGATAATTTTTTTTTTTTTTTTTTTTTTGTTAACATCGTACCAGCACTTAGTGCTACTAACAACGTAGATCACGGATAAGAGAGGAATTTAATCAAGTGCCTCCATTAAGGCACAAGACTGCGATGAGGAAGAAGGAATGTACAATATGGGAATGAGATTGGGACGAAATAATGATAATAGGAATAAACAGGTACAATAATAGAAGAAAAAGACATACGCTATCGTCTGGAAGGAGAAGGGAGACTGAAATCAATTAGGTGATAGGAATAGCATCGCGACACCACTTTCTTCTCAAACGTCTTGGCGGATTATCTGGAAGACACGATGTGTGCATTCTGCGGATGATTGGATTGCTGCTAACCTCGAACTTGTCGAATAATTTTTTATATTGCTGTATATGTATGTCATCGACATAAGGAATCCTAAGATCGTTATGTAAAGTCTGATTGGAGACGTAGACAGGAGCGGTTCAGTGCTGGACAGCTGACTTTTCTATTTGTAAATACAACGTGTTTGCACTTATTCGGGTTAAATAGCAGAATAAGTGCAAACACGTTGTATTTACAAATAGAAAAGTCAGCTGTCCAGCACTGAAAATCAATAATGAAGAAATTACTCAAGCAAACTCGGTACGTTATCAAGATGTAAATGATAATGAAAAGCTTTGTATCGTTATTTGCAATCGAACCTCGAACGTCGTAATCGAGTCCTTTGGTAATTGTACTATCGCGGCGCGCACAAATATTTAATTAAGTTGGTGCCGATTAAATGATAACCGGTATAAAACGTCGTACGAAAATATATTATTAACGAACTATTTATTATTATTATTTTTTTTAGATTATTGCAAACAATTTTAACAACAAAAACCGAATCTTGCGAGTCATTTGTACGGGATAATGTTTCAAAAATACGTCAGTTTTTATTAAATGCTTTACACAATGCATCCGTTATTACCAGAGGGGTTAGCAATTGTTGAATATAGTTTTTTATCTTTAACACACACAGACACACACACATATATATATATATAAATTCATTTTAGTAATTGTTGAATATAGTTCTTTATCTTTAACATATATGGGCGACTCCGAGAAGACGGACGGTTGTTTTTTTTTTGAATAACTCAAAAACTCCACTAAAAATCTTCAACGAAATTTTATTTAAAAATAGGAAAACGAGAGATTAGTTTACAATCATTTTTGGAACACAATATCGTTCAGATAACCGCCATTTGCAACAATACATTCATTCAGTCTTTATACAAAATTTTCGAACATTTTTTCGAGTCATACGTCGCTGAATTTTAAAATTTCTTCAGAAATACGCGTTTTCAGGTCTTCCAAATCTCGTGGACGTGTTTCGTGAACGCGGCAGATATCCTCACAAAAAAAAAATCTGGCGAGGACGGAAGCCACGTGAAATCCGTGTGACGAGTCAATATCAGTACTGCGAGCGTGTCCGCCGAACGGTTGACACGTCACACCATCTGGTTGAAATCATCGACCCAGACGACGACGACGATGTCGTCGATGAGGACAAAGTGAGGGGTGTAAAATCGAGTTGATCATCTCGATATAGCGCGTTCCTTTGACAGTACCAGTGCAATAATAAGGCCCCACTATTCCCCTGTGTAACGGCGTCTATTCGATTGAATTCAGATTTGATTCTAACCAATAGCGGCAGTTTTGTTTGTTTACGAATCCGGATAGCTGAAAATAAGGTTCATTGCTCATCAAAAGATTGTTTAAATCGATCTGTTCGTCTTCGATTTTTCTCAGCATCTTTTCTGTAAAAAGTTTTCGTTGTGCATGATCGGTACTTTTTAATTGTTGAGTTATTACTAGTTTATTAGGATGAAATTTCAAATTTTACAGCAATATACGGCGAACAGATTCTCTCGACAGGTTAAAGAAGCAGCATGACAAGCATAACTCCAACTGGTTCGATATTTGTGGGGGTACGAATCGTTTTTTTTTTTTGTCCGAGATGTTTTTTATCCATCGCAGAAGCTATCTCTCGAATGTTTTCAACTGACCTTAAAATTGAATTTCGAGATGGTACAAGTTTACACCGCGTAACTTTGAATTCTTTTCGAAACTCTTCGGGCTATCGTGTTCGATTCACACCGGAAATATCGTTCAACGCAAAACGCCCGGCTCTTCTCGTTATAGAATGTCATACTGAAACTGGATCTCTCGTGTGTACAATAAACGTGAAACACGCGGTCGGTGTTATCAACTGCGCCATTCAAAAAACAAAACCAGCCGTCGTCTCTGGGTCACTCTGTATATATAAAAACTCATTTAGATTGTATCATTCTCTTTATCTAGTTAGAAAAATATGTACAGTCCGTTGTTTTACGTTTTCTTTTTATTATAACCGATTTTAATTTTATTTAAACAAATTAAGTTCAATCGATATTTTGTTCAGTTTCATAATCACGTTATATTTTCGTTCTGTTAGACTTAATTATTTGCAGAGAAGTTTATAAAACACATATAACTTTTTATATCTTTTAAATGTCGATTGCATTTTTTTTTTTTTAAACAACCGTTTTCAGTCGTACGATTTAAAAAATTGGTCTAATTTATAATTTTTCCTCACCTAGGCTAGAATACGTTGTTTGATCGGTTTACTAGATTACGATACGTCGAAATCGACCAGAATTGAAATTACTCCGGAAGCGGTTTTAGGTTGTAAAGATTTAAATTCGCAATGTCGAAAATGTAGCATGTTACTTTTGGTAAAATTGTACAATGTAGCTAGTCAAATCGGAGAAGAAACTGATTTCATAAATTGCGTAATGGCCGGTTTAGTGGGATCTATTACTATGATCAAAAGTACCTTGGCAGCGTTGACTAGTTTGACCTTTTATTTTAAAGGTAGTTTTTCACGCTTTGTAAAGAAAAACAAATTGCCGATTACGTTCGTATAAATCTATCTTTATATAATTTTATTATTATTATTTTCCGCGGTTTCCTTTGAAAATAACCAATTGATGAAATGTTGTTTATTGTCTAAAACATACTTTTTTTTTTACAATTACTTCTGATCGTATTAACTTATCTAATTTATGAATATCACATCGAACATGTTTGTACAAATTTGCATTTAATTAATATAATAATAATAATGAATTTATACTAATAGCGTTTTTTTAAAGTTTAGTAATGTTTCATTTGTCTCTTCGTTGTATTCAGATAAAATAGATACCGATCAGTTGAATACTATGCTGAAGAGTATTTCTTTACTATGTTCTTCATCTACTAGAGAAATAGTTGGACACGCTCTCAGTTTTATCAAATCTGCGATTACGACTTTTCCAGATTGCGTAGCCAATAATTTACCGATGTTGGTAAGTGTGAATCTATTTTTAACCGACTTGTATCGTATATACCTTTTTAATGTTTCTTTTTATTTTGCGCATATTTTTTCATAGAATTACGATATTTCGATTCGGCAAGTTGCATCGTCACAAAACGGCTGCTTCAGCGATAAAATATTCTTTTTTTTATTTTTATTTTATTTTTTTTATTTTATATAACGTATTTCGAGTGGTAAAGTTCTGAAATCAGATATGTTGTGATGTCGATTTATTAATAATTTTTTATTAAATTTAACCGTTAGCTAATTTTATTTCTTTCATAATTTATTCGATCACCGTAATAGAATCTCTTTTATTTTACACTTTTGCTAAACGCAATTTATTGGAATATAATATATTCGATATTTTAAACAATTCAAGTTTGATCGAGATTTTATCCAGTTTTTCAACCGGATCATGTTTTTATTCTGGTATATCTAATTATCCCCTTTAACTCTCGAAATGAATCGGTAACGAGGTAAATGCTGGTTTTTCTTCAGGTCCAAATATAAAAGTGTTTTGGTCCATTTTTTTGGTGTGTTATTTATTATTGGGTTTCTATACAGAGTACCCATATCTATATATTATGAAATAAATAAGAAAGGGTTATTTGTAATGTAGGTGTAGTCTGAGAAAAAAAATGTAAAGATGAGAAAAATTAAATAATGATACCAGAATCTAAAATATAGTAATATAAGAGCATGCATACGTTTTGACGAGCTAAGAGAAATGCAATATTTATAGGAATCGGAACTTTAAGTCCATGAAGATATTGATAAAAAGCAACACGAAAATTATTATAACGGGAACATTCGAGGATAACATGGTCCGCATCGACGACTAAATGGGTGTTCATAGGATGTAAGCAATTAGGAGAACTAACAAGTTTCAACTTATGTAGCGAAGCAGGAAGGCGATCACTGCCGAGTCTCAGTCCACGAATGGTAGTAATAAAACCACGCAATTTGATCGTTTCAACTTTAATATTGTAGAACCATAGATTAGTAAGTATGTCGTGTTGAATGGATTTATGTCTTGCAGTAAATGGATCAGACCATAGATTTTTGCAGTATTCCTTATGCGCATATTTAATGTACGTTAGGAGATTTATAGGGGTATAAAACAAGAATGCTCCTATGTAATCGTTGAAGTCACTAAATGATCAGCTAGATTATTGCCATGGATTAAGTCCGGGGATGCAAATAAATTTAACTGTCACTCCGAGCTAGCTTAATTGGCATATGTAATTAGAAATTTTGTAAATAATTGAGGGTAAATGAGAATTGAGCTGGGAGTGCTGCAAAAGAAACTTTTAGAATCGTAGAGGATCAGAATATTCGTAGAAGGGCGATGGATAGAAACGTATCTGAGGAATTGCAGAATAGCAGTCTGCAGTAAAAATGGAACATATTCTATTAAGTGTAATTTTTTTTTTAGATAAATGAACATATTTTTTATGTTTCATAGATTGAGAAAAGCATTGAGTGTGATTATTATTTAACTTGTAGTCCTACTAATATTTTAAAAAGCACAAAATAATGACAACGTAAAAGTGAAATATACAATTAAATATTCTTTTTAATATTTCTTTTATATATTTTTTTTTTTTTATTATTATTTTTAACTTTGAAACGAATGAGCGAATACTGCGATATTACTTCACTACAATATAGTTGCTATGTGAAGTCTAAAGACATATAGATGTATCTGTATTGTTTAAAATTGGTTGAAATTAAAATAAATGAAGATAAACATTGACATTTTTATATGGCATAAATAATCTGAAACGATGTTTAAAATAGAGTATAATTTATTTTACATTTTGCATTTTTTTTTTTTTAAATCCATTTCACTTACTCTCAAGATTCATAACTACGTTAATATATTTTTTTTGTAAAGGATTTTGCTAAAGTACATGCTGAAAAGGACAAAAAATCAAATTTCTTATGTTTTATTTTAAAGTCGGTTGTTTTCTAAATTAGATTGTGATATAGAATACGGACGTGGAATTTTCTCTGTTTGTAAGTAATTATATACAAATACGAACGTGGGAATTGTGTTATATATATATATATGTGTGTTTGTATGTGTGTATACATCCCATAAGTAATGACACTACGATTAACCAATACTACTATAAAATTTAGGAGTTTGTTGATGCGACTTTTGTTTCTGTCCACACAAAATTTCAAGTCCATCGGATTATTCGAGACACAGTTCAATGACAGTTGGTGTTGTGCGTTGTTATAGTTTCGAAATAAAAAAACACATGAACAAAGCGTTGCGATTAAACTTTATTACAAAAGTGGTAGCTACAGAAATTCTTGAAATTATAAAAATGTCGCTAATGGGTAGTACACGGTAATGTCAGTGACTAAAATTTGCCTATGAAATCGCGTTTTCAAAAATCGGTTTTCGCATACTGTGGAGAAATTGTGCATCGGAAGTCTGTTTTTTAAGAAATTAAAATCAATGGAGCATCCTATAGGGTGATCCAGAGAAGACGGACAATTTTTTTTTTTAATAGCGCAAACAAAGTAAACCGAGTGCTCCACGTGAGATTCGTTTTTGTCCAGTTTTAATTATCATGATATCATAAACGAGAATGATCGAGCGTTTTGCGTGGAACGTTATTTTTAGGGTTTTAGTGCAAAGAGAGTTTCGAAAAGAATTCAAAATTACACGATTTTTTGTGTGGATACCTTAAGAGCCGCATTTACGAAACACGTCCACGAGATTTGGAAGACCTAAAAACTCGGATTTCTGAAGAAATTTCAAAAATTCAGCAACCTACGCTTGAAAAAATTTTTGTAAAGACTGAATGAATGTATTGTAAATGGCGGTTACCTGAACGATATTGTGTTTCACAAATGATTGTAGGCTAATCTCTCGTTTTCCTAATTTTTAAATAAAATTTCATTCAAAAATTTTGATCGAGTAGTTTTTGAGTTATTCAAAAAACAACAAAACCGTCCGTCTTTTCTTGGTCAATCTATATAAAGGTATTTTGGACTGTCCCTGTTTTAGTTGGGTTGAATTTATGAAGTGATCGGTCGTTTTTCTTATCGTATGGTAGTGCCCCCCGCTCATTTCGCAGCAATCAATACATCGATACCAATTTTTTGACCAGGAAATTGCTTCCGTGCTAAGCGAATCCTCTTATTCGCTCAATTCTTGGACTATTTTTAATCGGATCGTTTTTCTTAGATTGAAAAAATTTAAGGCTCTTACCAGAAACTAAGGTTCAATTTCAAACGGCAATATTTTCAAAGGTCACGAGAAAGTTGTAACGGGTATTATGTAATGAAAACTACTTTATGTACAAACTTTTTTTTATAGCGACAGTCTACTTACGAAACGCATCGTATTGATATAGATTTAAAAATGTATATTGCACTGATTTAGGTAAAATCACTATCGTCTGTGACGGAAAGATGCAAAAACGGATTACGACGTCGTTTACACTTTATTTACGTTAGATTAGTACGTAGATTCGGCGTGGATACGATTTCCTCTTTTGTGCCAAATGAAGATCAGAAAACGTTACATAAATTACGAACTATAAGAAAATCACAGAATAGAAGTATGAGAAAAGCCGCTGAAAAAGCTGTACTGCACGAAGAGAATAAAAAACAACGGCAAAAACAAGATGACCAACGTTCAGAATTTTCGTTGAAATCCGTTTCGACCAATGTGAAAACGTAAGTAATTTATAAAAATAAAAGTACTATATCTATTCATTTCGAAAATAAGTTACACTTCTTCCTTTCAGTTTGTACTATTTTTAATGCGTGTACATTAAAAAAATTCTGAACTAAATTTAGTATTTTACGGAATAAATTTGATAAACTTTCGTCGATATGTTTTTTCATCGCTAGTAAATAAACTAACAAATAAACTAACCCCCTCCCCAAAATGAAAAGCTAAACACTATAATCATTTTGAAAAGGAATTCCAGGACACGGACTTGGATCTCGCCGGATTCATTAACTAGGAGTGAACTGAGGAAAACAAAACATGTAAATTATTATAAAAAATATATATTACAATTATTAAGGATCGGTTATACAATAGGTTTAGCAGAGTTATAGAAGCACTTAAATGGGATTGGGCGGGACATGTAGCTAGAATGAAAAATAATAAATAGACAAAAGCAGTCACAGAATGGTGTAACTATAATAAAAGAAGACAGGGTAGGCAAAAATTAAGATGGCAGGATGATATAATTAAAATGCTTCAAAATAAACAATACCATAATGGCACCGTTTGAAGGAGGCTTTTGCCCAGTATCAGGGCTAAATAATAATTATGCGTTAAATGATATATATATGTAGTATGTATATATGGGTGTATATGTATATTAATGTATATTTAGAGTAAGTTGTACAAATAATTAGAATTATTATCGTTCACTATGGCTAATAATAATAATAATAATAATATACAATAGCAAGAAATATATAGAGTAGAAACATCTCGCAAAAAGATAATAAAACAGTTCATAGGAAACTACAGTATATAGACAAAAAAAAAAAGAGAGAGCCTATGAAAATTGTGTCACCATTATGGTGATTAGGAATTTAAGGAAGAATATTATTAAAAAGTATTACCAATTTAAAGATCCCCAGCCTTTTTGTATTCGGCAAATAATAATAAATTCGTTTGTCTCAAGAATGTAGAGGTACAGGACAATAATATAGAAATGCGGATACCAGGGTCAAAAGGTGAAAACCGTACGAAAACAAAAAAGTGATTCAAAAAGTAAAATTAATTCAGAGTGAAATATAGAACCGAAATTACTGTAAAAAATATCGCATCGCTAATTACGTACTGGTGTCGATTATGAGTTAAATATTGCTCCATCCGCACGATTTTTAAGGATGATATCCACCGTGATTCACGAATGAAGTTTATTAGTGAAATACTCTAACCGTCAGGAAATCAACTTTTTTTTGACATGTTAGCGTGTTTGCTAATGGATATTCAGTTTTATATGTTGAAGTGTCCAAAGTATAATAATGCCTAATACTCGATCTCACGAATAATGGGCACAATTAAAAGTAAAAAAAATGCTTACATTAATTAGAAATTCGGTTATAAAAGTTCCGTTAATATATTTATGTATTTGAAATTTATTAAAGTCCTGACGTTTATTTCGACTAATTGCTTTAATTAAGTAAATAGAGATCACTGAAAATAATTATGAAAAATAAACACGAAATTAATATAGAATAACGCGATAGTATTAGACTTTATGGTACGCGTATTATCAAAAAAGTAGTGGCACTTCACTCCGCTTGAGATCATAAAGGCCCCATCTGCGTTGGGTATAAATAGTGCCTCGAATGCTAGCCTATTTTGTGTGTAAAAATAAACGTACAATAGTTAGTCAAGACGTTCGGAAACGAATAATACATATATATATATATATATATATATATATATATATATATATATATATAAAGTATTATCCGGGTGATAATAGAACAGCAGTTGTAGCGTCATTTATTGATAAGCTAATTGTTTAAAAATTTGCAAACAATTTAATTATTTCCCATATATAGTGGATAGCGGAGAAAGGATTGAATTTTGACGAATAAACAAATAGAACTTAAATTTCATAAATACGAAAAATTATAAGATTTCAATTTTAATTTCGAACATCGGAAAAATCGTAATATTTTAAATTTCAAGCACTACAATCTAGAAATAACCTTATTTGCGTCTGTAATTGTTTATTAATTTTTAATTAATTAAAAGAATAAATGAAAAATTATGATTAAGTAGCTTGACCAGGATATTAACTATGGCGAGGAAAATTGTTGATTTGAACAACTATATACGAAGTTTTAACGAAAATAATAATCGCGTTTTTCTAATTTAAAATTTTACAGAATGGATGATATATTGGCCGAATGTGACGTCAGTGATGATGAATACGGCGATGACGAAGATGAGGAAGTAAAAAGTAATACTGCGGATACTAAGAAACAGAAAAAAATGAAAAAGAAACGAGCAGGAAATGCCGTCGGTATCTCTTTACGAGAAGACCCGGATTCTATAGTCGATTTCACCGATAATACTATAAATAAAAATATAAATGGTAAGTTAAAGTTTATTTTTTCCATCGTTATTATATTTTTGAAATTGGGAAACTTTCGTCAAATTTAAAAAATTAATCGAAGTAATGTATATTTTGTAATAAACTTTAATTTCAGTAATTTTTTGCAGGCATTACCAAGAGGATAGTATGTATGTGTAAAACTATATAAGTGTGGAAGTTTTTAAATAAAAAACAAACAAACAAAAAAAAAGATCGCTAAGAAATATTATACCGATTTTCTAACCGATGAATAATTTTAATGTTTTAGCTCAATATGAAATCAGTCGTCAAAATGACGTCATATTTCATAATATAAATAATAACGTATATTTTATACTACCTTGCGCCGTAACAGAAAGCGCTTGGCAATAATCATATATGATGATAAAATACAGCATACTACTTCAGTAGCTGCTGCTGGACTTACGCAGCTAGTATAACTCTGTCATCTATTATTCAATAGACCGATTGTAGGTGGCGAAAAAAAATGAACACTGTGTAATGCTACAGATGGTAACCAAGAAGAGATACGAAACTAACAAGATGTTGGCTTCGATAACCTAAAAACATGATTACGTTATTATTCGAAACAGCTATGGACAAAAGTACGATATAGTCAGAATGATGTCGAACATCCGTTAATGAATATGCAACGAAAGGAAAATAATTGTATATTACGATTAATATTTGCATTTTTACTATAATGACTATAATTCACTATCCACGGTGTATTTTATTCAAGACTACGTAATGTGTTAAGAATTCTCCTAATTTTGTTCATGCTGTTATCGTAAGTAAAATTCATTTTTCGAAAATCTGACTTCCGAAGAAATTATGTATTTCAAAATACTAAAAAAATTCTTCCTATAAATTTCCTATCCATTTTGTTTTAAAAGCTTATATACAATATTTTCATCATGTTCATTCTTTTTTTTATAATTTTTAATATTAACATATTCCAATCTTTTTTGATCAAAAACAACTTATAATTTTTTTTTCGGACTTATAAACTTTTATTATTACTTTAATTCAAAATCTTGTAATTAAATTAATAAAAAAAATCGCTACATTCCACAATCTAAAAATTATTTTATTAGCCCTAATGAAATAGTATAATTTACGTGCATCCAAGGAGGTAGGATCCACAATAAGCTCTTCCAAGTTGTATTGGAAGCGTCAGACACAAAGATATCTATATTTTTGTATTTAGGCCAGGACAAAATCTAATGTCCTATGTTATCTTCAATATTAGATACTTCACAAACTCCACTCTTCTGATGATCCCTGACCTAGCAGGATTAGTAGGTGTACAGTTATGATTACTTTTTAATTTAACAAACGCAGAGACAAAATCTCATACGTTTTGACGAGCTAAGAGAAATGCAATATTTATAGGAAACGGAACTTTAAGGCCAAAGCAACACGAAAATTACTATTCGAGGATAACATGGTCTGCATCGGCCACTAAATGGGTATCCATAGGATGAGAGCAATTAGGAGAACTAATAAGTATCAACTTGTGTAACGAAGCAGGAAGATGACTACAGCCGAGAGTCTCAGTCGACAAATGGTAGTAATAAAACCCCGCAATTTGTTCGTTTCAACTTTAATATTGTAGAACCATGGATTAAAATGTATGTCGGATTGAATGGAAATGCTTTGCAGTAAATGGATCGGACCACAGATTTTTTCAGTATTCTTTATGCGCATATTTAATGTACGCTAGGAGATCTATAGGCGGAGTATAAAACAAAATCCCTAATGTAACCGTTGAAGTGACTAAATGATCAGCTAGATTATTGCTATGGATACCGCTATGCCCGGGGATCCAAACAAATTTAACTCTTACACCGAGAGACTTTAATCGGTATATGTAATTAGAAATTTTGTAAATAATTGATGGTAAACGAAATGTTCAGTATGTGATACCTTAACATTTTTCTTAAAACTATTTCTGTATTCGGTTATACAAGATATATATAATCATAATTAAGTGCGGTCTTCATATCGGATGTAGGTGACCACATACCTATACATATTTTGTTGTACAGTGTAAGTAGCGTAAGGCAATAATATGATGTTAGCATAGATAGACACACTTTTTGGAACGCCAAGCTTGGTTTAAATGATTAGTTCCACCGGTTAATGATGAATTACTTCCTATAAACCAATAGACGGAACGATTAATTTATTTCCTTGTAGCGATTTTTTTAAATTTTCTGTCTAGCGGAATGATTAAAGTATTTGACGTCGTGCATAATTCTACGGACTTGATTACAATCGGAATGTTTGTTTGCTGTTTAATGAAATTGATGCTCTGGTTTCAATTTAATAAATAATTTTTTTCGGTGTTGATTTTATACAATCTTTTAAATTTTCATTCCTTTTTTTTTTTTAGTAAATTTAACAACGTGTAATTAGTACGTAAAATTTTTTTGGCAGTTATCGGAGAAGAGAAAATTGGACGCTTCCGTGTTAGAAAATCGAAGAAAAAAGATGGCGGATTTAAAGTTGCCAGCGACGGACGTTTAATTATTACCGAAGAAACTAAAGAACCGGATGCTCGGAAACAAATATTATCGGACGATGGTTAGTATAACGCGGATGATTATTAATTTAATTAATTCGAATATCGAAACGTATAATATGTACTGTTTTCTCTATGATACGTATTTAAATTAAATAAAAATACTTATACCGTATTACAAAAATATATTACAATGCGATTTAAAAAGATTTTTATTTTATTTTAATTAATTCGATTTAATATAAATTATATAACCGGTGTTTAATATGAATTTTTATTCACGACAATCCTCAGAGCGAATTACAACCAATAAATACATAAGAGGGCTGATGAATCAAGACCCTGTGATAATGATGCTCTTTTTACACATTGAAAGACCGGTTCATTACCAATTATAAAACAAGGTAAAAGTTCCTTTGAAATTGGCTGCTGCATCACTACGCCCCATGTCATACATCATTCTTCGTTTATGAATAGTCGCTAAAAAATTACGCTTAATCGTTCGATTTAGGATCATGTGATTTTCGGCTTCCCGTTTTGAAAATTTGACTGAGAACATCACCAAGCAACCAAAATTTCTTCCAAAAATTGATCGGTTGTTGAAGAAAAGAGATTAAACTGAAGGATAATTATTTCGATAGTGACGGGAATATTTTTGAATCTAGATCTCATGTAGTTTAATAATAAACTCGTTTTTTTTTATGTTCTTATTATTAAAAAAAAAAAAAAAAATATCCTGGGATATCCTTGAGCTTAGGTTTCGTTATAAACTCATTAGAATGGGGGAAGGTCCGGGCTATCCGTTACGACCTTTGCGAATATGTATATTACGAGATAAACCATCGATCAATTAAAAATATTTATATCAGAATCCGGGCCACCTCTCAGAAGAGACAAAGGAAGATCACAACGAAAATGGACTGATAAAGTGATAGATCTGATGTGCCCAAAAATAAATACGTTGTAACAGGTTGGCAATGAACAGGTATTAATAGAGAAAAGTTATTCATGAAGTAATTGGCTGATCATGATGTCCCGAGGGTTCAACATCATTATCATATATATATATATTACAATAAATTTTAATTTTACATATTTATAATATGTATTCTAATTTTTCGTATATAGATTATATGGATGGTAATAAATCTGATGAATTGTCAGATATGCTAAGTCAGATGGGGGTGTCGATTAAGCGTAAAGCCGAAAGCGTTTTTTCAAACGATTCGGGCGCTACTTCCAAATATCGGCGTAAGTACACTACGCATTAATATTAAACTCTGATTTCGAAAATTTTAAAATTTAACAAATTTAAACAAACCGATATAGTAAACCGGATTCCACGTAAAATGTGAATTAAAAAAAAATTAAAGAAATTCAAATGTTAATAATATTGAATAAATCTGCCTATAACATTGATTTTTCATTATATATATATATATATATATATAAAACACTTCGCTTAAAAAACGTAATTTTAGATTAACGGTGTAAAGTTGTATTTCATTATTTTGGTTAACTAAATTGATTGTAAGTAAAAAATGTTCGAAAACCTGTAATATCTACGCTGAAAATATTAAAATAATAATAAGAGATAAATAATTAACCCTTTCTCAGTCACGCATTATCGAGTTTTTACATAAAATTATACATTTCGTTTTATTAAATAATTTTAGAAAATGACTGGAGGAGGTGAACAAAGAAAGTAATATTTCGCGTATAATATTTTAGATGACTAGATAATTTTTAATGCGTTATATAAATATTTCGAGAATTGAAATATTTAATGTCAATCGAATTGCTATGAAAATATATGTTAAAACTTTATGTAGCGTATGCATGACGTTGTAAAGGGTTAAAAGAAGCGTTGTGTTAATTGTTCCGTTTTTTGTATAGATTTATTATATCGCGTAATTTGGACGTAGTAATTTTTGTTGTTGTTTTGCGTATAGCCGGAGGAAGTGGTATACATAGGAATACTCGAGCGAAAAGAAAATGTAAACAAAATGACAAACACACCGGAATGGAATATAGAACGTCTAAAGCGAAAGGGGATATGAAGAAAAAAGGATTACCGGATCCATTTGCTTATATTCCGCTTAAACGTAATATGTTAAACAAAAGGTACATAACTTTATTTTTTTTTTCGTATTTTTTAGTTTTTATAAATATATATATATATTTTTTTTAATAAATATCAAAAAGTATGAAATGAAGATTAATACTTACCCTTGTACGCAATTTTTTGATGAATTAAAAAAAGTGAATTAGTATTTTGATTACTTATCAGCATTCATTCGTCATTTTCAATAATTTCCTTCCTGAATTCCTGACGGTGTTAAATGTTGTGTATACCACACCAAGTGACTAAAAGAAAAATAAGTCATAAAAATTTAGTTATAAACATTTCAAATTTGACACAGAATATGTTAATTGCTCTAATTTTATCATTAATTGGTCTAATAGGTTTTAAAAAAAAAAAAATCCTATTGTTATGTTACTATTATTTTCTTTATTATTTCTTTAGTTTTGTAAAGTAATTTGGTTCTATTTAGCTGCTAAGGTAACTTTAAGGACACTTGGCATGTGTTTGTGTACATATAAATTCTTCATAATTTATAGAATTTTGTATTGAAATAAATATATTGATATATTGATATTTTATTTAGTTATTAAATATACCATTCTAATTCATTCTTCATTAATTGTTTTTGCGTAGTGACAAAATGTATGACAGCCGCAGTTATGATGTATATATTTTAGAAAAATATTTCGGTATCAGTAATTTAGAAGCTTCACTCTAGCTGCTGATGTATGATGTGAAACTGTTGTGAATGAAGTCGCTCGTGTGAAATATATAACCGCCTGATTTCGATATAATCTTTAGAATTTTGCCGTTTTTATATACTTGTGGTGTGGATGATGAAATAATAGAGTAGACACTGGCGAAATAATTTGTATTAGATAGCGAGAAGTCAATTTATTCTTCATTCGCCATCTCCATTACGAAGATCGGCGATCAACTTGGCTACACTCTCATTCTACATAGTAGTCCGGAGTAATTGGATGCACGGCCAAAATCAGCGTCGTATGTCTACCATCCATGAATCTTGTGGACAACCCACTGATCCCTTGCCGGTGATTTTGCCTTGTATAATAATCCGCAACATTTCATACTTGGCTACTCTCAGAATGTGTCCTAAATATCGCAGCTTCCTTTCTTTCGGGATGCTTTTTATTCACTTTATTCCGAACTTATTCATTATTGATTGTATCCAAGGAATTTTTAATACCGGTCTATATAGATACATTTCGAAAGCTTCGATGCGCTTTTCAAGTCTAGCATCGATCGTCTAGCTTTCGCAACCATACAGGAAAACTGAAAAGACGTAGCATTTTGCTATTCTTAATCGTAGGTATAAATTGAGTTCTCTTCTAGCCAGCACGTTAATAATTTTGTGATCATTTGTCTTGCTTGCTCTATTCCCGATGGTGCTTCATTTTTTGATTTACAGTTATCCTCAAGGTTGGTGCCTAAGTATCTGATCAATTTATTACAAATATTGCAAATTATGTATATAAGAGCTGTATCTTCCATAATGTTCGAGATAATTATTTGATGTTGTTACTTCGTAAAATTAGCAAAAATAGTTTTAAATTCTTTAAAAACTTGGAATATATTTTAATTATTTGCGCAATAGTTAATTTATTATTTTTCTTTCCAGGAAACGGAAGAAAGCGTCGACCGAGTTCAAGAATATCATAGGCGGCGCGAAAAAGGGAGCTGCTATCGGCTCGAAGAGAAAAAATAAAAGAAAAAAATTACTCAATGTTAAATTTCATTGAGGAAAGGTTTATATACACGAACGATCTTCAAACTTTCTCTTATACATATATAAAATATATATATATAATATATATTAAAAAAATATATATATATTATATATATATATATATATATATATATATATATATATATATATATATATGTATATATATATATATTAATATATAAAATTCACTATTGTTAATCGTTTACTTCTCTCTTTTTCTGTTCACTTAACAATATTTTAAAGTACTCATACGTCAACAAAACTATACGAATATTCTGTGAAAAAAATTTTATTGAAATATATAAAATTTTAATATGAAAATAAGTTGTTTAATACATTTACTCTTACAATATTAGTCAACACGCCATTATGTGTATGAGATATTAATCCACTTCCTAATCATTTTCATGTAAGTCAAATTTGACAATTGTATGAGATTGATTTTATTACGCTTCACATCGGCTAGATATTTTAATAAGGATTTATAACTTTTCAAATAAAATATATGATAAATTATAAGATAAGGTTATTGTGGAAGGTGTGTATGACAATAAAAACAGGATACTGTTCGAATCGATAGTAGCAAATATTTTTACGCAGCCCAATTATTACTTGAATGCAACCAGCGCTAGGAACCGCTAATTTCTCTCTCATATATATATATATATATATATATATATATATATATATATATAACATGTCGCGGTGTCGTAGTTGCTAGAGTCCTCGACTGTCAACTCCACGGACTGGGGTTCGAAACCAACACGCGACATAGAAAGTAAAGTTTTCATCATTTAATTCTTAATTATCACGGAGAAGGCAGTGGCACCCATTCCGTATAACATCATATGCACGTGCATCTGTGTCGTATATAAATAGTGCCTTGAATGCTAGCTCATGTTGTACGTAAAAATAAACGTATAATAGCTAGTCACGACGTTCAGCAACGAACAATACGACGACGATGATTATGATATATATATATATATATATATATATATATATATATATATATATATATAAAAGGTAAATTGAAGAGTACAAAAAAATGTAATTTTTGAAATTGAGGTACAAAAAGTTGATTAAATCCTATTAGCTATTTTCAAGTTAAAAATCTAACGAGATACGAAGCGAGAAAAACTGGCTGACATGTGTCTGTAATTAACCACGCATTATTGTGTGCTTTAAATTATTTGACCTCTGTACGATGATAGAGACCATATATAGTTTCGTTATAATTATACTCGATCTTGGTTAAATTTAGATGTAATATTTAATTAGGGCGTGGATGTTTTATACAATTTCATTTATCGGGTAATTCTGTCATTTTCAGTAATATTTATGATATTTTATTTTCTTATAGAATGTAATTTTACCGTGAGAATCATTTTTTTATTTTTTATTTTTAATAATTAAATATACATCCTTGAATTAATTTTTTATATTTAATTTTATTACGCCGTGATCATTAAGTTGTTGAATTTGTTACTATAGGGTGACCTAGAGACGACGGACGGTTTTGTTTTTAGATAGCGCTGATGGTAACGCTGCTAGAAGGCAAACCGCGTGCTCCACGTTTAGTGTACACACGAGAGAATCGTTTTTGTCCAGTTTCAGTTATCACCGGCATCCTGTAACGAGAAGTAGCGTGCATTTTGCGTGGAACGTTATTTTCGGCGTGATTCGATTACGGCAGTGCAAAGAGAATTTCGAAAAGAATTCAAAGTTAGGTGGTTTTCTTTTTTGTGAGGATACCTAAGAGTCGCTTTTACGAAACACGTTCACGAGATCTGAACAACCTGAAAATTCGGATTTCTGAAGAAATTTCAAAAATTCAGCGATCTATGCTCGAAAAAGTCTTCGAAAATTTGATCATCTGAACGATATTGTGTTCCACAAATGAGATTGTAAGCTAATTTCTCGTTTAACTATTTTTAAATAAAATTTTATTCAAAAATTTTGGTCGAGTAGAAACAACAAAACCGTCCGTCTGGGGCACTACCCTATATTTATAAAAGTTGTAGTTTTCATTGCAGGACTTGTTATGAAACTGTGTGCAGCCGTTATAAATTTTTGTTGATTTGTAAAATAACGGACGCGTGTAACTGTTATCTTCAATGGGTATCGGAATAAATGGGGAAAGATTGAATCACGTTTCGCAGTTGACATATTGTTGAGGTGATATAATTAATAATAAACGAACTTGACCCGCGTTCTGTGAAAATAGGACTTAAGTATAAAAAAACAAAAAACCAAAATAATGATGAATACCGCGGAAGATACGCAGTGCGAAAAAATTGAAAAGTATCTTGGGGGAACAGGAGATTACTATGAATAATAATAGTATAATGCAGTTGGAAACTAAAAAATTGTTCGTCTGGGCGACATTTGAGAAATTAAGAAACGTTTTTAGAAATGGGGAAATACCGAGTAGCCTTAAAAGTAAACTATAATCAATGTGGGAATTATTTAGGGTTTTTCATTTTGTAAATGCACTTTTTATATATCTATCTATCCCAGTCTTGATACGGAGCTGAAACATGGAGCCTTTATAAAGGGATAGACGAATTAGGAAAATCTCAAATGTTATCCTCGGAAACGGTTACACGGATTAAGGAACAGACGGAATTTGTAGACGCAGTGGAGCGAGTCGCTGGGCTAAAATGGAAACGGGCCGGACATTTGGCAAGACAAGAGGATGAAAGATGAATTAAGCGGATATTACAGTGATGGGCAATTGGCAGTAGGCGTCCGTGAGGGACTATGGCTAGGTCGCGAGGTGATGTTAAATGAGTAGGAATCAATTGGATCCGAGCCGCACATGGAAAAGTTTTGAGGAATGCCTACATCGTTGATATAGGCATATCGTGATAACTGTTATCTATTAAACATTTTTCATTTTATTTATCCGATGTAAAGAATTTCCGATTTCTCAAGTTGAAGGCTCGTAATTACCACTGAAAGTTCCAAATAACATTTAATGCATATTACAAAATTTAGCTTTTGTCACGTTAATAAACTACCAAAAATATTGAAAATTTGTTGTAATAAAATTGGTGAAGGTATAAATTATTTATATATTGCGTGCGTAAATTGCTTATATATTTATGTAATAAAAGGTAATATAAAAATTATAATTTAAAGTAAGCTGAGTAAGAATGTTCCGTTTTTATTGCAGATATCATATGTGTATATGTGTGTATTATATATAATATGTATAATTATATATATATATATATATATATATATATATATATATATATATATATATATATAATCTAACGTACAATTATAAATTAATTGTAGTTTAATGGTTGATTTCCTGTTTAAAAAAATCCGTCCTGTTGAACGTATAAAAAAAATGAAAACACAAATTTGTCTAACAGTAATGTACTACACGCATTCATGTTTTTTTTTTTTTAACGCTTTATCTAACCGTATAATGATTTATTTCTATTTACTGCTTTCGTATATTTCTGATATCTTTTTTTCTTTAAATATATATATATATATATATATATACATATACATATGAGTGTGTGTGTGTGTGTGTGTATTTATAATTTCTAATAGAAGATTGTTTATTTCGTTAAGCGTCGGACGATATTTGTTGGTGTGTATAATGTGGCATTGCATCGACAACTTTAACGTTGTTAGTAGTTGATAAAGGTTCCTTTTAAAGCGTTTATTTTTTCGGATTATATTGTGACGTGATGGATGGTGTAAATTATATGATACACGATGGATTTACCATGGGCACCGTATATGCAAGCGGTAGGACATTTGTTTTATTTATCTCATTTATTTTTGTAATCGATTTGTCACGACAGACGTAATTAATACGCTATAGAATTATGAATATATAATTTTAAAACTATTTTCGCGGTCGATATTCATAATTAGATACAACCGAAATTATTGTATCTAATTAAAATTATAAATAATTTAATTTTTTCAAACGACTGACTAATAAATGGTTCATTACTTCTCGTAATGCTAAAATAATAATAACAATATGTTTTTTTACTGGGTTTCTGATTGTTGCGTTAACGCATTATAAACAATAAAAAAGAAGGTATAATTCACTAAATTTTTTATGAAAAAGCACAAAGCTTTTCGACTGTTAAGCCACTATCGAGTGAACGTAAAATGGAAAAAAAATTGTAATTTAGATATACCTTTTACGAAAAATGTATGAAGAGAAAAAGCGGTATTTATAAAATAATTTAATTGTAGATGTGGTAAACAACACGATCATTAATCAGCGACATAAAATTTATACGTAAATAATAATAGTCAGTCATTTAAAAAATAAATAAAATCAAAATATAAAATGATGAAATTTACAATTACTTCTTAGGAATAATTTTCCGTCAAAAGTTATCATTGAGTTTAGTAAATTATGCGGAAACGTGGAAGATTAACCAAGTCTGAACAAAGTTGCATAGATAGTTTCGTAATGTAGTGCTGGAGGCGGCTTCTTAAAGTTTCGCGGATTAAAAGAAATTTACATAACGCATGCGTGCTACGAAGTTTTTTGTTCCATGCTAGTTGTGAACTGTAGAATCGAAAGAACATAGTTATTTAAAACAATTACCGTGGAACAACAAATATATTTTTCTTGTAAGATACTGCAGTAAGTAAGATGAGAACATACTACGATATTACTTGTAATAATTAAAAAAAAATATATGTATGAGAATTTAATAAAAATTTATACAGTTTCGCCGATTTTAATAAAACTGACGATTCTATCAAACGATCACGTTCGAGAAATATTTTGGGTAAAGCAATTACGAACAATAAGCAACCGGCGCGATGGAAGTTTCGCCGAGTTGTGTGGCGAAATGCACGATGTCACGAAATTAAAAGCGACAATAAATAATACGGGTATGAAGAAAATTATAATGAAACGATCAATACAATATTCTACTTCTTTTTCTTGATCCTCAGTCTCTATTTAGAAGATTGGCAACCCACAATTGAAATATCTTTCTATCGGTCCACCAGCTTCTATGTGGTCTTCCTCTCGTTCAATGGGCAACGATTTTCCTTTCAGGTAACATTTTTAGCATGTTGTATTTCGATCCTCTCATTGTCTGTTCTAGATACAACAGCTTTGGTGTTTTTTTTTTAATGATTCGCACGATTTCAAAGATTTTTTCCAAGTTTATCAAGTGCTTCGATATTCTTAATTTTTCGAATCCGTAACATACTGAGGGATGCGTCGATTGGAATACATCTCAAACGTGTTGATATATTTTTTTTTTCTAATGTAACATCTATTTTCCAACATTCGGAACCATATAGTAGGATAGAAAAAGTGTAGCATATCTCAGGATCGATTCTAAATCTCGGTTCCAGTTTTAATTCTTGACGCGTGAACACATTCTTAATTTTTATTAATACTCTTCTCGCTTATTCGATCTTGCTATGATATATCTCAAGTCTGGAGGTGAACTTCTGAAATTTTTTAGACATCTTCGAAGGTATACGGAAACTGTTGTTAACAGAACGTAGGGAATTACAGTTTAGAGATAAAAAAGGACTATTCAGTGGACTAAGTAATTGAACCTAAAATTGACTAAATCTTCAGTAATTTTTTCCGTCGAACTTTTATTCGAAATGTAAAAAATACGATAGGCAGAAATTATAAACTCGTTCAAGTTTTTGAATTGTACGCCCATAATTAACAAGAACCGGTTAGGAATTTGAACGAGGAGCGCTACAAATGTTGAAAATTTATATTCTACGAGAGATTTATACAATATGAATAATATGATTATAAAGACTATTATTAATATTTAAAATTTGTGGTACTTTTTATGCGGAAGAGTGTGACATTTTAAATTTTTTAACTTAAAATTTGTATTATTGTTATTATTATTTTTTTTTTAGAAAAAACTAATAACAACGTGAAATATTTTTCTATATCAGTTCGTTATACGTAATGCAGCATAGTGTTAATAGCGTTAACTTCCACTACTATTATAAATTTTGCAATATTCTTTACTTTTGTTAAGTTAATGTTTTAAACATATACGATAACAATTCTCGGATACTATGTATCATAAAGACGATAAGAAAAAAACAAAAATACGTTTCGTAATTCGAATTATCTAATTTGTATCTAAAGAGAGGATTTGTGAACGGGGTCGTGAGTGTTTGTTTCGTTTTCACGCGTCGACGTGTGTAATTCTTTTAACTATCCTAATTTTTATCGTTATCCGTGAATAATTATACGAAATTTTGTTTTTGTGTAACTTTTCTAACCTTCAGTCTCATACGATAACGAATTTATAATAATACGGAGTATCGTGTGAAAAATTTGCCACACGTGAAATGACGATATTCGAATTTAAATTCTAGAAATTAAAATTAAAACTAATAGAACAATCGTAATATGATTTAACAAGAAAAAAATCATACGTATATATAAAATTTGCTATCTTCAATTAATATTTAAATAATCAATATATGTGACCAATTAGTAATTAAACAATTTGTTCATTAATTAATTTTTATTATTTTTATACGCGAGAATTGTTTACATAAATAGTTAAATCGTTCGCCTTTAAAATACGTCTAATCCGCTAGTGTGTCGAGCAAATGGTTTACCTCATTATTCGCAGTCTTATAGAGTCGCTTTTTATGCTTGGCGGCGCAGTTACAGATTACATCGTTTACACACTTCAGAGTCAGATCTGCATGGTCAACCAACATTGGTAACTCTGCACGAATAAGTTTATTTCGACTACGCCGAATAACCATTCAGTTAGCAGGCTTCTAGCATCCTCGAAGTTAGATCCAGATGGGTTTGATGATAGACTGGTAGAATAGTCGCTTACTGTAGAGATCTAGTTGTGAATTTCTTCTTAACAGACACCAAGTTGGATTTGTTTCGCTTTTTGCTCCAGGTGATATTTCCATATTAAATGGACATCAAGATGCAGCCCGAGATATTTAGCTGAATTATTCTGCGCGACCAACTTTGGTTATTGATGTTCACTATACTGCGAGTTGACTTTTTTCTAGAGCGATTGACGCGAACTGATTAATGTTCATCGAGTTTTATTCTTCATCTCTTCGTCCATCTCGAAACTAGGTATAAGGTGTTTTGCAGGTTATCATCCGCAGACAATATTGCAGTATCATCGGCAAACGTTGTGGTGGTGTCATCCGTTAATAGAAACCAAAATAATTCTTAGAACCCTGCTTTATGCTCCTCTAGCTTGTATGTGATATAGCTTCTTCATATACAATTCTGAATTTTCTGTCAGAAAGATGCGATTTCAACAGACGACAACAGCTGCCTGGCAGTAATTATGAAATAATTTAACAGGAAAAAAAGTCATTTCATAATATGAGGGCGTTTTTAATTTTTTTATTTCAACCTAAACGCAAAAATCGCTTATTTAAAACTGGCAAGATATATATATATATATATATATATATATATATATATATATATATATATGTATATATGTATATATATATGTATATATATATGTATATATATATATATGTGCGTGTGTGTACGATAAGAGAAATAGAAATGGAAATATTTTATACGCTCATTTATGAAATTGTTAATTTTGTTAAAGTATTTAAAATATTTATTCGTAATAAATGTTTGGAATAATGTGAAAATATAATCCATCTTCTATAGGGCTCAACAAAAACCAATTTCATATGTTTGCAGATCTGTAGTTCCTTCATATGATAATATTAATGGAATGGGATCTAACTTTTCTTATAATTATGGCCCCATTTTTCATGTCAACTCTAATTTTCCATCATCCCAATCACTTTTTTCTGATCTTCAACTATCCTTTTCTTATAACAATTATCAGATTGCGATGGAATATCATACTCAATATTAAATTACTTCTGCTTAACGGGTTTAATCACGGATGATTGGATAGAATTTATAGTCGTCATATTAAAAAAAAAAACCTAAACTCCCCCGTCCCCCGAAGTGAGTAAATTTCCTATTGTCCTATTTCTCTCGCTTCTTGTATCTGTAAATCCTTTGAAAGAATTTTGTAAAATTGAATTAACCGACGACTTGAAAACTAAAATATATTCCCTTCGGGTGTATACGTTTTCCGCAATAATTTTAGTTCCATACGTTGTGTTACCTAAATGATTTCAGAAATTTATAATGAATTTATTGATAAAAAAATATCTTAGTGTCGTATAGATATTAAGAAAGCGTTCAATTCTATTTCACTATCGATATTGAATAACATTTTTAATTTTTTTGGCATTCCTATTTCCATCTCTAATGCAATATGTGATCTATTTACTCTTTGTACATTTATTTTTAAACACCCGGCAATAAATCCAATCTTGCGATCAGTACATCTAAATATACCGTAAGGCTCAATATTAAGTCTTACCTAATATGTATATACTTCAATTTTTCAACTCGCAAATAGTTGGCAACATCAAAAATCTGTTTCATACGCCGATGACATCGTCGTATACAATACACAATCTTGAGTAATCTGCTAAAGACATACTTTTTTTTTTTTTAATAGACTATCCGATCTGGGGTTTACACACTGCCCTAACAAGTGTGAATCGGTTATATTCTCGTAGTATAGAAATATATTATCAATACCCCATTGTACCTATTCGTTATACTTAGGCTTTATTCTTGTTTGGGTGAAGCGTATTACGTATATTCATATTAAGGCATTTTTTTGGGGGGGGGACTAATTCTTTTTTATAAATCATTCATCCGAGACTATGATAGTTTTCTTTGCAAACGCCTCGGCTAGGGTTCTTAATAATTTAGACAAAATCCAAAACCTCCATTTTTAGCTCCTAGTGCTTTTTCTTTTACTTCTGTTGCAGTATTACCCAGATTGAGTCTTAAGATTCCTCGTCTCACTGTGCGTAGAACATTCATAGTTGAAACATTCTTATTATGTTGCTACTCTATAACATGCTTCTTTCAATTTTGTCTACAAACGTATCGTAATTGAAAATTCAACGCATTCTTGTATTGTGTACATCATCCCTAATGTCTCCAGATTCCAGCATATTATCTTCTCTTCTTTCACCATATTTTTTCATACTAAAACAATTTTGTCTTCATAAACATAAGTCTGTACATATTTTAATTCATTAAGCCGGACGTCCTTTGCTCAATTACGAATAATGTCTTATTTAGTTCCATGGTAATGGTAAATGTCTTAATTTTCACTGATGGGTGAAAATGTGTTTCTTTCGTTAATTATGCTTTCGTCGTCCGTTATTTAAAGAAAGTTTTATTCATACGTTTCTATTTAATTTTTACCGTAGAATGGCGATTTTTTAAAATCTCTTAAATACGCGCGATATAATCGTCCTAGAAATATCCCTATCCTTTCCGACTCGTAAAAGTTATCTTACAGCTCTGAAATACTCATCTTTTAATCCTCGTCCTCCTCTAATTATATTTAGAATACGTAATGTTTTAGTTCAGTTACATAATGTTGGTGTAGCTGTTGAGTTTGCATGGATTCCCGGCCATTCAGGCATTGCAGATAACTTCTTTGGCGACTCGACTTTGATCCTTTAGCCTTTTTTATCCCGTACTCTCCTTCTATCGATCTACTTACTATTATCAAATCTACTCATAAAGAATATTGGGAAACATCGTGGTCAATTTCTTACGATATGTACAAGTTTAAATCTATCCAACTCTATATTTTCTATATCTTGGTTTTATAAACTCAATACTCCGATCGATATGCGAGTTCGTTGTAACAATATGCAGACTACGTCTCGGTAGTAATCGTCTTCCATATTCATTATTTAAAATGCGTATTCTTTCTCCGTTTTGCTCTCATCCATGCAAGATATCGATCGTGTATTTTTCGAATGTTCATATTACCGTCCAAAACATGTCAAGCTTTACAACAGGTTCATTTCACTTCTTTTAAACTTTCTCTAAATAATATACTCGAATTCTTCTTCTATTGTATTATTTTACTGTTGATAGTGGTATAGCTAATGTGTCCCCCTCGTCATATCTTACTCTTATCATTATCATTCTTTTATTTTAAAATCTATATATATAAAAATCAATGCCACTTTTCGTTGTAATTTTATAACTCAAGAACGGGCTCACCTATCCAAACCAAATGTTTAGGCTTTGTTCGGACTATTTAGTAGATGGTTTATGCGAAGTTTGCACAAAATCGGTCGAGCGGTTCTTCATTTATCACATTTTTTGTAATAAATTATATAGCGAATTTGTTTTCGACTATAAATCGCTTACGTTTATAGATACGAAAAAAATTGTTATTACCTAAGTCGATCGTCGTAAAAAAACCTATTAATCCAAGTCATCGTAAAAATTAAAAAAAAAATTCAGAGGGGTTATGGGGGGTGACTCATTAAAATTTCGATTTTGAAAAAATTTCGATTGAATCGATATGGATATGATAGATATTAAAATGACGAATTCGAAACAAAATACCGTTTTTCGTTACGATCGATAGGTCTCGAGCTACGAATTTTCGATAATCGATGACCTGCCATCTCCTTTGGCAAGGCATAGCGAGCGACGTAAATATTTTTAAACGATTCCGTTTCTCGAAATAGTCGTTACTATATAAGATCTATAGGATAAAGCGAAAAAAAATTTCAAGCCGAACCAAAAAATTTCAAATGGGACACACACCTTTCGATTTTTTCAAAATTTCGATTTTTTCGCCATAATTCGCGAACGATTCGAAATTTGAAAAAATTGTTTACACGAAAGTTATTTGTCATTAAAATACGCGTCTAACGATGGTATTGTAGTATTTTTATATCGAATACTCGCCAGAAAATTGGGCTTGAAGGGTTTTCGGGTTTTGAACCCTTTTTGAGGCCCCATGATAGATCGGTCGTTCGCGTTGAGCTTAAAAGAAAATAGATATAGAGATCTATAATTTATGTTACGAGGTATATGTTTTAAAAAAATTAACCGGTAACGAGAAATCGCGAGTTGAATATTTCATTTTCTATTTTTAAAAATTCTGCCGGCCATTTTTGGTCGGCCGATTCTACAATGCATTTAGCACGAATGTTAATTATATATCTATATATCTATATATATATATATATTTATATAGCGAATTTGTTTTCGACTATAAATCGCTTACGTTTAGAGATACGAAAAAAATTGTTATTGCCTAATTCGAGCGTCGTAAAAAAATCTATTAAACCAAGTCATCGTCGAAATTTAAAAAAAGATTTCAGAGCGGTTATGGGGGGGTGACTCATTAAAATTTTGATTTTGGAAAAATTTCGTAAGAATCGATATGGATATATAGTAGATATTAAAATGACGAATTCGAAACAGAAAACCGTTTTTCGTTACGATTGATAGGTTACGAGCTACGAATTTTCGAAAATCGATGACTTGCCACCTTTGGCAAGGCATAGCGAGCGACGTAAATATTTTTAAACGATTCCCACCATTTTAGCACCGAAGAACATTCATATCAATGCCATTAATTTTCAAATTCAAGCGAAACTCTCAGGTATAGTCGCGACATATAAATCAATTGATAGTGTTATGAATTAAGATGAGGTAATGAATTATCCAATTGAATTTTTAAATTCATCGGAACCGGCTGGTATGCCACCGCATTGCTTGAATCGGAAAGTTGGTTCTTTGATTATATTGTTGCGAAATATTAATCCGTCAAAACTGTGTAATGGCACCAGAATGGCAGTGAATATTGCCAAATTTGATTGAAGCTACGATCTTAACTGCTAAATCAAAAGGAGAAGTTTGTTTGATATCGCGTATCCCTATGATTCCAACTGATATGCCATTTGAGTTCAAACGATTACAATATCCTGTGCGTTTATCATTTGCGATGTCCATCAACAAGGCCCAAGGGCAAACACTTCACGTTTGTGGTGTGAATTTGGAGGAATCATGTTTTTCACATGGCCAACTTTATGTTGCCTGTTCCAGAGTCGGTACCCCCAGCCGTTTGTTTATTCATGCTGAAAATGGAAAAATAAAAAAATATTGTTTATCCAAATGTTTTGGATTAAGTTTTAAAATAGCTAGCAATTAATTAATAAACTATTTTTTTTTCTGAATAAATAAATTTGATGTTCCAATTAAATTTTTTTATTATTTCACTTTATACGCAGCGAAGCACGTACCGGGCCGTTACTGTGTATATATATAATTTATCTATAGAATAAATAGCATATAAGTTAGCGACACGTTCAATGAGTAAACTAACGTAGAAGCATAATAAAAGTTAAAAAAAAATAAAAAAAAATAAAAGCGATATTATTCTAAAAATTTTTTTACCTAGTAGTTGCGAAAGTATCTTAAAAAAAAAAATTAGCTCGTAATTATTATCACCAAGTAGGAACAATAATGAGTTACGTACGTTAAGTATATTTTTCCGTCGGTTACACATATTCGTACGAAACGCCATTTTTATTTTTCAATCTACTATAAGAAAAATTATCAACTGAACGAATAGCAATAAACTTAAAATATTTAGTTTACGTTTCACGTATATATTACTGTAAATTTAAGTTTGTCGTAAATTTATTCTGCGTTTATTAATTTAAATTATATTAAATTTATTTATATTTAATTTTATTACGCCGTGATCGTCGCGCTTTTGAAAATTCATTACTATAGTGTGACTATAGTGTGACCCAGAGAAGACGGACGTTTTTTTTTTTTAATAGCGCAGTTTTTTTTTAAAACATTATTTTTTTTATAGACGCCGATTACGGGGATCATTTTAATACAAGTGTGTATTTGTACATTGGGTCTCCCAGAATTTTTGATATGACGTTTTATTCGTTTGTAAAACGACTGTATGTAAATCGGTAATGCGAGTTGATTTTATTGTTTTTAGATTTGTAGGAGACGTCTTGACTATTCTATCAATGTTCTATTCCTGAATGAGCTGATGTCCATAGCAGAACTAGTTCATTGTTATTGAAGATGAGGCTATTGATTATGTGTTTTAGGTTGAAAGTATGTGTATTTGTATTTTTTATGTGTTGTTGAATATGTTTAAGAGCGCTATACGAATCTGTGCATATTATATATTTATTTTTGCTTAGATATGTATTTTAAAAGCTTTATAGATTTCAAGAAGTTCTAAACACTGATGCGCTGACTCGGGTAATTAATATATTTGGGATTAGTTGGGTGTAAGATAGGCCGATGAGGTTTGGTTTATAGACTTAGATGCATCGGTGTATATGTGTTTATAATTTCCGTACTTTTTTCCAGAATGTTGTAGAATTTTGATTTGAGAATATTTGTAGGTGTTGAGTGTTTCTTATATTTCTCCAGTTCTGCGTTTATTATGATTGAAACCTTTATCCAAGGTAGTAGTTTTGGAGTGTGGTTTGTTTAGATTTATGATACTTGATATTGAAGTTTTGCTAATGTATTGTTAACGTGTTTTGGTAGCGGTTTAGACGCATTTGGTTTGTTTAAGAATGTACGGTGAAATTTATTCTTTAGTAAGGGCTGAGACATAGGATTGGATGATGTGCAAATTATTTGTGTTGTGTAATATTTTAGCGTTAGTATTTGTCTTCTGTATTGGAGTGGTAATATGTTTGCTTCCGCGTGTAGAGCTATGTTTGAGGTAGTGTGAAAGGCTCTCAAGGCAATTCTAAGAGTTAAATTTTATTGAGTGTGGAACAGGCTGCACTATCACATATTATACTGGCGTAGTCTAATTCGTTTAGAATGTAGGATTTGCATAACTGTATTAATGTTTTACGATCAGATCCTCACGATGAATTATTTAATATGCTGACCGTATTTATTTTTTTCGAACATCTTATTTTTAGTTTGATTATACGTTCCTTCCAGTTAAATGTCCAATGTTTGTTCTAGTATCTCAAGCGAATCTGCCTTTTCTATTTGTATTGTATCCATGTTTAAGTTTGGTATAATCGTATTTCGTTTTTTGCTGAATGTTATGTGTTTAGTTTTTGATGTGGAAAAAGTGAATCCTTGAGATTTTACTCAATTATTTAAAGTCATTTATTGTATTTTGTAATAAAAGTTCTACAAATTTTGAGTCTCGGTTTGTGTAGTATAGTGATTGATCGTTAGCGTAGATGCAGTAGCTTACTGGAGATGGTATATGTTGTTTTGAATAGCCGTAGGGCTAATTACAGATCCCTGAGGGGGTACCATTTTCTTGAATTTTTGTGTCTGATAAAATAGAATTTATCTTTACTTGAAATTTCCGGCATTTCCTCTAACTCCCTACTGATATAAAGCCAGAAGAATTCTTTGCTTCCAGAGTTTATCGAAAGTCTTGTCTAAAGTTAACAACAGTTGTAATTTAATTTTCTATTACATTATTTCGTATATCTGTTGTAAGTTTAACTAATAGGTTCTGAGCGCTTCTTTGTTTCCTGAAACCGAACTGTAAGGGATCCAGCCTGAGATTTCTAACTGCGATAGCAATTTATTATTAACAACTCTTTTGAGTAACTTGCATAAGGTGTTTGTGAGAGAAGCTGGTCTCGGTAGCTAGCCTGTTCTGTATATTTTATATTATTTTCTAGCTGTTGATTTACCGAACAACTACCTATTTTAAACGATTCGAAAGAATTAACCAAATTCAATTACAAAATAGATCTCGTAAGTATTTCAAATTAACTTATCATTTATAATTATCGCATATTTCACACGGATTTATCACCATTGGATCGTAATCCGTATATCTTAAAAGGGAAAAAAATGAACAAATCTTGTACAAAGGAAAAAACGTTGGTTAATACAAGCGAAGGTTGGAGGTAAAAGATTAAGAGGTCCAGTACGAACACACTAGGCAAGCGTGATACAAAAAGCAACAGATATGGTCCTGCAGATGGACCGCCAGTATAGATGACGACCCACATAATTCGACCTCTTGAGATAGAATTAGTAAAACTGAATATTGTTGCTGACCAGATAGTGTATGTACATTTTAAATAGCAATATAAATTCAGTAAAAGAAAGAAATACTAACAGAAATTCGAAGAAGAAAAACTAATCTTGGAAAGCCATAGACTCGTGGTAGTATGCGCACATAACCCATATGAACAACATAACGAGAAAAACTTATTCCGCCGTGTCAAGTGTGTGTACTTCAAGGATTCTAAAAGTCGCAAATACAACTATATGTAAACTCTACACCTATAGTAGCATTAGACACAAAATCACCATATAACGGCGTATATGACTTTCTGGTGCCCTCTTCAGGGTTGCATGGAGAACATGCAACCATCAACTGTTGTAACTAGGCATTTTAAACCACTTTTTAAAAAGATTTTTTACTTTTTATGATATGTTCTACAAAAATATAATTAAAATTCACTTATTCTGTTTAATCACCATAAAATAATTACTACTTTTAACTATGTTATTACAACATTAATTTTTATGCTGTTCTGGATATTTCTAGTGGTTCAACAACCTTTAATGTGTTCTCTGTTTCTTTTTATTCTTTAAATATTGTATATACAATATATATATATATATATATATATATATATATATATATATATATATATATATATAAAACTATACAGGTCACCGCACCTTTGTAAACAAATTAACTAAAAAATTTGTCCCACTTGAATATGCAGGAATGGGGACAAAATAAAACTAAATTATAATAATTGAAATATCAAAAAACGATGTTTGTAAAACCGCGTTAGTAAATAACCGTAATTTCGTGAATTCGGTTTCAAAAAAAAAAAAAAAAATTTTTATTATAACGAGTAAATAAATTATAAATGGAATCGATTGTTGTTTACGAATCACTCCGACTCCTTACAGATATAATTTTAGTCGCTATCATATCCTTGCATAATGGTTACGAGTCTAAGTTTAACCGGACGGATGATTTCAAATTAATTTACTTCTAGGATGCGTGTCGTCTCATTTAACGTTAAAAGTAGGTGGGGAACAGAATTCGCGCGAATTATTTTATTTTATTTAGATAAACGTTCCAGACCGGCTGAATTTAATCTTAGTGTTAATATAGTAAATTACTCGTGCTAATGATGACTTAACGAAAAATGAAAAAAATTACGGGCGTGTCCTCGATTAGTAAATTTCGTTTAATTTATTCAAATTAATATTTCCGGCAGCGACTATAAACTATCCGAACGGCGTAATTTAAACCGTTATAAATGATTTTACAGCCATGACTAATATACAATTGGTGAAAATATTTTGACTTATATTTAAATGTACCGTCGGCGAATATTTCTATGGTCGGAAAACTGTCATATAACATGTCATGATGGTAATTTGATAAAGAATTCTTGGTCTTAGTTTTAAGTGTTTCTTGTATGCTGCATAAGTGCGCTATTGATAAAAAAAGTCCATTAATGAATACACTTTTAAACTTTCATGGATACGTCTATGATTTTTTTTGTCTGTAAACCATGTTTACATTGAAAAAATTAACGAAATTAGCTATGCCTAGATTAATTACAAATTGAGAATTGTAGGCAATTTGTCGCGATTTTATTCGTCATTTCAAGTTTGAGTAGACATTTTTGAGACACGGCATAACCTCATGTCTTAAAATATACTCTTATATTAATATAAAGTAAGGTTAAAAGTTCATATGTAACTCAGGTGCTGGAAATACCAACGATTTTTCATACATTTGAAATATCAATTCAATGGGAGCAACCGACCATAGATATTATATATACACTATATTGTAAAATACGGAGGATAGGCGTTTGATCAATGGAAATCATACCTATACATAAAAAAGGACCGACAATCGATTGCAGCAATTACAGACTAATAGCCTTAACGTCGCACGCAAGCAAAATTATGTTGACAATAATTAATGAAAGACCAAAACCACATTTATTAAAAGAAATTTCACAAGAGAATTTATTCTAGGGAAAGGTGTTAGGGAGCAGATAATTAATGCATGACAATTGATTGAAAAACCACGAGAATTTGATGTAAAGATGTACATGTGCTTTTGTTGACTACTACAATGCTTTCGATTCTGTCAAATGGATGAAGCTGTGGAACATCTTGGAAATTATAGGAACTTCTAAACATCTAATATATCCCATTAAACAATTATACAAGGGCAATAGTACCCGATGGACTGAAAATGGAAATCAGAGTAAGACAGGGCTATACGCGCTCTCCTTTAATATATATATATACGTAATTTAAAAGTGTTAATTTTCTCTATAGTGACATACGGCTTAGAAACCTGGACGATTAAAAAATCGATGAAGAAGAAGCTGGAAGCTTTTGAAATGAAGTGATACAGAAAAATTTTAAGGATCCCATGGATGGCGCATAGAACAAATGATTCTGATTTAAAAGAACTGAAAATCGAACCCATTGAGCAATTTGATCCATTGAAAGACACATGCTAGGCTTCTTTGGTCATATAATACAAGCAAATGGCCTGGAGAAAACAATTCTGCTAGGAAAGGTTAATGGAGAAAGGAGACAAGATAGACCGATGAGTCTTTACATTGATCAGACCACAAGGTTATGTAGATCAGACATACAGCAAATCATGAATCTAGTGCAGAATCGATATAAATGGTGATGTCTTGTAACTTGCATCAAATAAGGTCACGACATCTGGATCGGATAATGAAACGAGAAGATATATATACGGTGATTATGACTGTGACATATTATTCAATATAAAAGAAGTTCTACTAAAAGTGACAATTAATGAACTCAGAGCATTATATTTTTTTTTAACACAAAGGAGTCTAGAAAACTTATTTATATTTTTGAGCTTTACAATTTAAACATTTTCAAAATTAAACTTTTTTAGGAGAATCTGTTCGATTTCGAATACTCCTGAGAATTGAATTCAAAATGTCTCATTTTCAAAAGGAAATCTGCAGGATAAACGTCTTAAAATGATTTATTCACGACGAAATTTTTATAGAAGTGAATAAAATTGAATAGTCTCAATGAGTGATACGTGAATATATAGTTGTATTACGAACATCACACACATATACATATATAATATATATACAGTGTGTACATATTATTCATTTGTAATGCCTTCAAATTTCACATTCCGACACCGGCACGTCGCTAGAGTAATCCGAAGTAAGTTTAAAATTTGATGGCTTTTAATTTAACTCATCTCATAACGCCTGCAAATAATCCATCCCGACACCTGCACGTCTTCAAAAGTAATATTCAAAAAACGTATATTAATATTATTTTAATGTAACGCCTGCAAAACATCAACTTCCGCCACCTGCACATCACTAAAATAATCTAAAGTAAGTTTATAATTTGCAGGTTTTTATTTTAATACATCTAACGCCTGCAAACAACCCCTTCCGACACCTGCATATCTTCAAAAGTAATATTCAGATTGCGAGTACATGTGTAACGCTTTCAAATTTTACCCTCCGACACCTGCACATCACCAGAGTAATCTCAAGTATGTTTATAATTTGCGGGCTTTTATTTTAACATTTTAACGCCTGCAACTGATCCTTCCGACACCTGTATATCTTCCAAAGTAATATCGAGTATTCTCAAAATTTGCAGGCGTTTAATAATCTATATTTTAAATATTTAAAGGTAGTATTAATTTTGTCCATTATAGTATAATACCGAGAAGTGTATGTTACCTGTCAACTTCTTACAGACCTCTGATATATATGTAATCAGCTTGATGGCGACTATATTGCTCCATTGAAAACATTGTGAAGCGGCAAAGTAGTTTATTGTTGTATATCCCAAATAAACAAAATCGCTCCTAAATTAGGACGTGAAAAAAAGAATAGAGATACTAAAAAAAGAAAAGTGGCGAGTCACCTGATCATATATATATATATATATAATATCCTGATCATATATATATATATATATATATATATATATATATATATAATATCCTGATCATATATATATATATATATAATATCCTGATCATATATATATATATATATATAATATCCTGATAATATATATATATATATAATATATAGAAACGTGGGACACTATATATATATTATACATACATATACATACACATATACCTTAAAGGACAAACAGGGCCCTCAAAGGTTACAATGGTCAGGCGATTTATAAATGACAAGCGATCTTAACATCTTGTATTCATGAGGTATATCGAAACGACGAGCGATTTTATCGTCTTGTATTCACAATGAGCGATGTTAACGTCTTGTATTCATAAGGTATATTGAATCCATGAGCAACTTTAACATCTTGTATGTCTAAACGACCGACGAACGTTTTATTGTCCTGTATACATGCTAATTAGCGATTTATTGTATCGTAATGTCAAAGATGATGATGCATTTCTTAAGATGGAACGACTTAACTTGAGTTTTCTGTTGATTTGTTTCTTTTTTTATACTGTTTTTACAATATAGAATCAAATCTTTAATCGTTCTTCATGCTAAAGAGCTATTTAATATTTTAACATTGAAAGTGAAGCTGCACCAGGTAAAAGCCACTTTTTGTCATAAGTGACTATTCATATTACACAGTAGTAATCATAATTATGCTGCTTATATATAGTCAGAGGTCTGTAAGAAGTTGACAGGTAACATACACTTCTCGGTATTATACTATAATGGACAAAATTAATACTACCTTTAAATATTTAAAATATAGATTATTAAACGCCTGCAAATTTTGAGAATACTCGATATTACTTTGGAAGATATACAGGTGTCGGAAGGATCAGTTGCAGGCGTTAAAATGTTAAAATAAAAGCCCGCAAATTATAAACATACTTGAGATTACTCTGGTGATGTGCAGGTGTCGGAGGGTAAAATTTGAAAGCGTTACACATGTACTCGCAATCTGAATATTACTTTTGAAGATATGCAGGTGTCGGAAGGGGTTGTTTGCAGGCGTTAGATGTATTAAAATAAAAACCTGCAAATTATAAACTTACTTTAGATTATTTTAGTGATGTGCAGGTGGCGGAAGTTGATGTTTTGCAGGCGTTACATTAAAATAATATTAATATACGTTTTTTGAATATTACTTTTGAAGACGTGCAGGTGTCGGGATGGATTATTTGCAGGCGTTATGAGATGAGTTAAATTAAAAGCCATCAAATTTTAAACTTACTTCGGATTACTCTAGCGACGTGCCGGTGTCGGAATGTGAAATTTGAAGGCATTACAAATGAATAATATGTACACACTGTATATATATTATATATGTATATGTGTGTGATGTTCGTAATACAACTATATATTCACGTATCACTCATTGAGACTATTCAATTTTATTCACTTCTATAAAAATTTCGTCGTGAATAAATCATTTTGAGACGTTTATCCTGCAGATTTCCTTTTGAAAATGAGACATTTTGAATTCAATTCTCAGGAGTATTCGAAATCGAACATGATTCTCCTAAAAATGTTTAATTTTGAAAATGTTTAAATTGTAAAGCTCAAAAATATAAATAAGTTTTCTAGACTCCATTGTGTTAAAAAAAAAATATAATGCTCTGAGTTCATTAATTGTCACTTTTAGTAGAACTTCTTTTATATTGAATAATATGTCACAGTCATAATCACCGTATATATATCTTCTCGTTTCATTATCCGATCCAGATGTCGTGACCTTATTTGATGCAAGTTACAAGACATCACCATTTATATCGATTCTGCACTAGATTCATGATTTGCTGTATGTCTGATCTACATAACCTTGTGGTCTGATTAATGTAAAGGCTATCTTGTCTCCTTTCTCCATTAACCTTTCCTAGCAGAATTGTTTTCTCCAGGCCATTTGCTTGTATTACATGACCGAAGAAGCCTAGCATGTGTCTTTCAATGGATCAAATTGCTCAACGGGTTCGATTTTCAGTTCTTTTAAATCAGAATCATTTGTTCTATGCGCCATCTATGGGATCCTTAAAATTTTTCTGTATCACTTCATTTCAAAAGCTTCCAGCTTTTTCTTCATCGATTTTTTAATCGTCCAGGTTTCTAAGCCGTATGTCACTATAGAGAAAATTAACACTTTAAGGAGTAATAGTTTTGTTGTTTTAGAGGTCTTATGATTTTTCTATATATACAATTGAGTTTACCAATCCCGACATTTGCAAGAGCTAACCGTCTCCTTATTTCTTCTTCTGGTCCACCATTTTCGGATATGCACGCACCCAAATAAATTAATTTATCTTTAATTTCAATATTTTGCAGCAGAGTCAGTGTTTGTTGTATTCTGTTTTCTTTGTCAATTATAAGCATTGAACATTTATATTTATTCAGTATTAAGCCTACCTGATTACTGACCACATCTATTCTTGATAGTTATTCAAACATTTCTTTCTTTGTGCTGGCCAGTAATACAGTGTCGTCTGTAAATCTAATATTTGCATTTTTTTTCTCTCCGATAGATATCCCTCCTGGCTATCCTTCCATTGTTTTTTTTTACAATCCGTTCCCCATAGATGTTGAATAGAATCAGTGAAATACAGCAATCTTGTTGTACCCTCCCTTTCTTGCTGAAAACTCTTTCGATTTTTCATTCTCCAGTTTATTAAAACCTTTATTATTTAAGTACAATTATTGAATTAAATAAATTAGATGCTTTGGTGTTCCTATTTCTAGTAATATTTGCCACATTTTCGTCCACTTGATGTTGTCAAAAGCTTTTTGGTTAACTAAAAAACAAAGCAGTCCCAGAATGTTATATTCGTTGCATTTTTCTATTATTTTTCTTATATTTAATAGCTGTTCACGTGTGCCTCTACCTGGTACAAACTCAGCTTGTTCTTCCAAAATTAGTGGTAGGAGATAGTATTTAAGCCGGTTTTGTAATACATATAGTAGTATTTTACTGGTATGAATAATCTATGACATTGTGCGGCAGTTTCCACAATCTTCTGTAGGGGCCCTTTTTGTGTAGTGGTACGTATACTAATTTTGTCCACTCTTCTGGACCGCTGCCAGTTTCCATATTTTTTGACAAATCATATGCAATACCATTATTCCTGATTCCTCCGTTGCTTTCAGCATTTCTTCAGCTCTACCATCTACTCCTATCGCCTTTTGATCTTTTAGTTTCTTTAATGCGACTTTTATTTCAGCTTTCATCATTGGTGGTTCAAGCTCAAAGTCCTGCACTAACACTGATACTTCATTGTTGTACATAAGGTTTTGACAATACTGGCGCTATCTTTCTGCTATTTCTGACTTTACACTTAATTTCGTTCCATTTTGATCTTTTATTGTCAACGTTTTTGTTTTGAAAGTATTACTTAACCATTTAATTTTCTTATATAGATCATAAGGTTCATTTTTTTGTGAGTGTTGTTCTATTTCTTCACAAATTACTCTTATGTAATTGTTCCTATCACTTTGTATTTCTTTATTTATTAGTTTATTAAGATCCTCATAATCATTTGAATCTGTTATGTTATTAGTTTTCCCGTTTTTTATTTGATTCCTATCATTAATTAGTTTGAATGTTGCCTCGGAGATCCACGGCTTCTTTTTTGTTTGTACTCTACTGTGAATTTTCTTCACAGTTTCATGAATCACTGATATTCTCTCCATAATTCATCGACCGTTATATTATTATTTTTGTACATGCGAGGAGTTTCATTTAGTTTAGCCTTTAATTGCCGGCTGTTGTTTATTTTATTGAAGCCTGAGACATATCTCGATTACAAAGGCCTTGTGGTTACTGCCACAATCTAATCCAGGATATGTCTTCACATCTTTTATCGAAGATCTCCACCTTGTTCGCATAAGTACATGATCTATTTGGTTTCTGGTTTGTCCATTTGGTGAAATCTATGTGTAAAATCGTCGCTTGTGATGGTTGAAATTTGAATTCATTACAAATAGGTTGTTTTCTGAACAAAAATCGATTAGCATTTCGTCCTTTTGTTCCTATCTCCTAAGCCATATTTTCCAACAGTAGATCTTAGGTGATTATCGTTTTTGGTGATTCCTATTTTTGCGTTAAAGTCGCCTATTACTAGTAATATTTCTGTGTTAGGAACTTTTTTTTACCGCCGTGCGTAGCTCATCATAAAACTCTTCCATTTCTTCATCTGACCCTTGAGTTGTTGGTGCGTATATTTGAATAATACTTATGTTTACTGGCTTCCCTTTTATTTTCACTGATACAATACGATCTTTTATTGTTTCATATCCTAGTAATCCCGATGGTATCGCTGAATTTATTATTATAGCTACTCCGTTTACTGAATTCGTTTTCATTGCTTAAACATACTATCAAGTTACCGCTGGTTGATACAAAATGTCCACTCTGTTTCCAGTGCGTCTCGGCTACGCCAACTATTGCTATTTCTTTAGTAATATTTTCTACTATACCAAGTTTGCCTTCATGGTTAAGTCTTCTTATATTTCATGTTGCTATTTTTGTTATTATGATTTTACATTTATCCTTCAATTTTCATAGAGAACACGGTTCTTAAATTCCCTATGGCCGGCCGCCCGTTTCATACATACGGTCCTGGTACCATAGCCCCGATCGCCAACCGGTTCGCTATCGCAAAACACTTACTACTACAACAAAATCATATATGATCACTTTGTTTATTATTAGAAGCAATTTTCTCGATCAATAATCGTTATTTATACCGTAAATAGTCGTTTAAAAACGCCCGAAATAAATTGAGTCGTTTAAAATAGTCGTTTCCCGAATAAAATTAAGTCGCTTAAAATAGTCGTTTAAAAACGGCCGAAAAATTGATGGTTATGCAAAAGTAATTACAGTAATATCGATAAAGCGTTTAATTCTTCTATCGCTCGACCTATATATACTATTCATTAATGTTACTTGTATCGTATAAATATTTTAAACATAGATGACCGCATATAACTTGATCCATATTTTGATTTACTTCGTAATTGTAAAATCCCGCGCTATTAGGGACCCAATACCTTAGTAATTCGTACGGTGGCATTACCCCGAAAGAATCGTAATAATTTACAGCATTTCCTATTTTTCTATAACATTCCCAGTGAGTTCTCGGACCATCGTAATTATGTAAATTAATTATGGCCGTCTCTACGTGTAACGGGTTTTTTGGTAATTTATCTCTTATGAAAGTACCTTTAAAGTGCGAAATATGTTGGGCGTATTTCGTCAATTCTATATTACTAAACGGTTTAATCGGGATGTTTTTTTTTATATACTCTTAGTAAAGTCCGTTACCTTCTTTAGGTTTTTTACTTATGTATATTCCTTTATCGTCTTTAGGTTTTTTATTGACGTATTGTCCTTCACCTAACATCGCTTTATTATGACGTATTCGTTCTTCGATTAACTTATCGTTTGATTTCTTATTATTATACGTGTTTATAGCGTTGGTTATTAACGATCACCTACTTTTATATGTTCAAGTTGTTTAACCGATAATTTTATAGGTAAATCTTTTTTAATCCTTTTAATTTTATATTCGCTTAACGGTAAAGAATCTTTATTTCTCGTTTTATTTATTTTTAGTCACGGGTTTATTAGTTTTCGCAGTTCCCCATGTTCCGTGCTTATGTTAACCAGATGTTTGATGTAACCAGCACCGACAACTCTTTTGGCTTTCATAGCGTTTGTTACAAGCCACGCATTATAGCTTTTTCGGCTAAATTGGAATCTTTAGCGAGTACACGTTTCCACGCTTCATTTTCCAATTGTAAATACGCTTTATGTCTGTCGTCCAAATTTTTCAGGACCGGCGTATTGATAACCGCCCGGTAAATGAGCCTCGAAAGGTAATTTGTCGATTATATCGTTAATCAGTCCGCTACCTTTTTTTACGGCTAGAATTTGCACGATTTTTTCTAGTCTTTTTTGTTTGTAATCCATCCTCTTCTTTAAATTCTTGTAAAATGTTTATAATTTCGTTAATTATTAAACGGTTATTATTACCGGCTTTTACTTCACCATATAATATACACAATCTGTCTAACAATTCGTCGATATTGTTCCAGTATACGTATTCTTTGTAATCCTGCACCAGTTTTTTCGACGTTTTTTAAAACATTATGTTTAAATAAAATCGGCTTAATTATGACGTTATATTTATGTCCTATACTACTTTTCAAGCGCGGATTATTCGGGTCATTTTTTTGTTTATACGAACTAGTTTTTAACAAAAGTTCTTCGTATGCTTTCAAGTCTTTTTCGTTGTAATTTTTAGGTTTTTCCAACGTTAATAACTCCCATAATCCTCGCGAACCTTCGTACCAGTAGTCGGTATTTAGTAACTTTATATTATCGTTCTCTATAATTATCGGTGAATTACCCATGAACATAGACTCATCCTCGATACGTATACCAAAAGTGGAATCTCTCTTTACATTTTTCGACAAATAGTTTTTCATGTATTTGGAGGCTACCAGACCTAATGTTTGTACAAATTCCTGTGGTATTTCGATAGAGGGTTCTATAGCTGACGCTGCTGTTGCGTATATTTTTGGTATTTCACGAGGTTCTATACTTTTTTCGAACGAACCAACAGCTAATGGAGCGATAGATTTATCTCGGGTTATTATGGATGGTAATGTATTGGCTAGTTGAGTATGTATCGCTCTTAGAGGTTTAACAATGTTCTTGCATTCCTCCTCGAGTTTTATTGTTTCCTGATTTCTCCTGTACGGAGTTGTTCGTATTTCTCTTAACTTTTTTCCAACGGTTACGTAATCGCCCATTTTAATAATTTATTTTTACACCGAGTCAATTTATACCAGTATTAGCTCGTATACGATAATAGCGGTTATCAAAGTCGTTTTTATTACTCGTTATAAATGTTTATTATAGTTTTTGTATTTTTATTCGAGATTCGATGATACTTTATTTTCGAGTTTTAAAAATCCCTCATTGGAAAACATGGTTATACGGGCTTAAATAGTAGTATTATACTTATGCTCACATCTCTAAAATCGACCAATTTTTCATTTTGATCAACTATCTTAACGGATATGTAATTTATTTCATCCGTATTTACGCGGTAAAATGATAAATAATTAGGTCTTTCGATAATTTTTTCACCAACTTGAACGTTTAGCGGAAATTCGTACAACGTGTTATCGTTTAAATTTACGTTAGTTATATTACATTTTATTAAATTACTTCTAATTTTAATGTTATTTATGTAGTAAAGATATCTATACGGTCGTTTGAATAATGTGTTTGTCCCGGTATGAGTTTATGTTTATTAAAACCAAGTACACGTCCTATTTAGTTCGTAGTTGTGAAATCCATAATCCATTCCGAATATAATTTTATTTTTAACGTATTCGAATTTAACCTAATGACTATTTCCGCGTTCCTAAGTTCTTCGTTTTGTTGAATAAATTCTATCATATCGTTCAATTCGTACGTACCTGTAGCTATAGTAATGTTACGATGTTAGTTTTCAGTTCAATTACTACTAACTCGAAGACAGTGGGTTTGGCAACTTCACAAGCGTGGAACTAAGATGAAGTTTAAGTGGGTCCCTGCCCACTGTGGTGTCCGTGGAAATGAGGTAGCGGATGCGATTACTCGATCAGATCTAATTCCAGCTATTGAGAAGCACGTTAAACTACAATGGAGACAATTAATACCGAAGCTTAAGGAAATGTTGTACCGTTCTTTTCAATCGTATTTTGAATTTCAAAGCTTGGTAAAAGGTAAAAAATACGCCACTATCCAAAAGACAATTCCAAAAGAGCCCTGGTTTAAACATGGGGATCTTCTCCATAAAGATTTTGTATCTGTGTTTGTCAGACTAAGGAGTGGTCATAACTGTTCACCTAGTCATCTTGCCAAATTGGGGATCATCAGAATGGGAGTTTGTGAGATATGTAATATCGAAGATTGCGTCGAACATCAGATCTGGTCCTGCCCAAAATACAAAAATAGAGACAGCTTTATATCTGAACTTTTATTGACAAGGCATGCGCTTCCAATACAACTTGAAGAACTTATGGTAGATCCTATCTCCTTGGATGCGCATAGATTATATAATTTTATTAAGGCTAATAATATAAGGTTATAGTCTGAACAATCCACTTAAACTGGCCAAAGGGTGAAAACTGGACAAAAATATATATATATATATATATATATATAAGTGTGTGTAAGTAGAATGCTCGGTAACTGCACGGTAGATAAAATTGCAGCGCCCCATATATATATATATTATACGTTAATATAATTTATATAAAAATATGTATTATACGCAAAAATCCATAATCACATTCGAAAATTAATTTTAAGAAATGCTCTGCTATCACAACATGCGCGTGTGTATATCAGTTTTTGAATTTTAAGCTACCACCACAATTGCTTGATATTACATAATATTTATATGCGTATATATAATACATATATGGCTAAAATGTTTTACTTACAAATTTTCAAATATAATTTTCTTTACTATAGAATTTTCTATTAGATGGAAGCTAAATCGCGAAAATGACGCAATACCGTTGAGATTGTTCCACTCCATATACAAATATATCTTGCGTTTTTAATCAAATTCGAAAATTACTACTCACTTCATGCATATGTATGTATAAATTAATCCCCTGATATTACGCTAAATTATATATATATTCACCTACGCATACGTGACGTAAACGTGTGATTTATAAAGTGAGAGTGAGTGAGAGAAAGAGAGACCCGCCTTAAAAGAGGGACAACTGGGATAAATTCCCCTGGAGCACAGATGAAAGAGGTCTCCCAAAACCTTTAAAAGTTAGTTTTTAGGGAGAAACCCCAATATAAATACATTTTTTTAATATATATTTGATGTATAATACAAAAGGGTAAAAATTACAGTTTGTTCACAGCTTATCCATTTAAGTTTATAGAAAACACGCGTCTCTTTCAGTCAGAATATTAAAAATTGTTTGTATTGCGCTAATTACATGAAAATACCAGTATAATTTTAAATGACACGTTTTATTATATAATTGTTTATATTTTTGGGAAATATGTACTTTCGTCTTTAGGTATATTGATATATATACATAAATGTAATATATACATGTAATATAGGTGTGTGTGTGCGAGTGAGTGAGTGAGTGATTGTGTGTAGAATAAGTATACCTTTCAAAGATTACAAAACAAAAAAGGGTAATAGATTTAACATTGGCTACTGTTAAAGTAGCAGATCTAGTTGAGTAATGGAAACTTAGTTACGAATTAAACATTAGCTATCATTACTATGTTATTCTTTATATAAATATAGCTACTCATAGAACATGGTATAATGACATCAAAGTTATTAGCTACAACAGGTTAACCATACATTTAAGAAAACACAACAACTTACCACACTGGAGTAAAAATTGTAATTAGTAACGATGAAATTAACAAAATAATCACACATTTGAAAACTAAAGGTGGCTTCAGGCAGAGACAAAATACCCAATGGAATCATTAAAAAAATGTACAACCTACTCACGTGTGTTATTCCTAACGTATTAATGTACTTATTGAATACAACTACTAACCTGCGATACGGAACTTGAGCAAAACCAAAGGCATTCGACAGCTTAGATCTAAATAAGATTATTTTATTATTGCAAGATTTAATATTACTTGAATTAGGTATGTACTCTAAAAAAAAATTGTAGTGTAAGTACCACAAGGGTCTGTATTAGGGTCTTTTTTGTGGAACATAGTGTTCTCCCAAATTTAAAAAATACCTTTACCTTATAATGTGAAGATATTTACCTTCGTTGATGATACAGCCATAATAATCTGAGACAAAAGTGAGGTTCTACTAGGAAAAAAATTATGCGAAGTATACCACGCAATAAATAACTGATTATGGTCATTCAACCTGAGAATCAATGATTCGAAGTCAACAAAAAGTAAAAAGTTAAATTTATCTCAATATGGTTACTATCGATTTGTAACATAAACTAAATACTTAGGAGTATTAATTGACAAAAATTTAAAATTTAATAACCACTTTAATTATATTATAACCAAAATCAGCAAATTTACGAGAGTATGACGTGTTTTCTACAACTTTCGCGTAAGTCATACTTTCCTATTTCATGAATCGTCGCGAAAAAATCGATAGTCGAGAACAGAAAGGTGCATTTTTGAAATTTTCGGGTTCAGATTGAGATTTTTTACGCGGTTTTTCACATCTATACGATAGAGTTATGATAGAAAATCAGATCGGCGAAGACTAAATCGTTTAAAAACGTTTACATCATGCGCAATAAATTCGACGGTAACATAGTATTCGTAATGGGCACACGTACAAATATGATAAACAAGAAAATTTTAAACCGGTTGTATGTCTGACGTATGTTAGACAAAGACGGTAAATACACCTGTGTATATATATTTATAATAACTACTGATCAGTGCATATTGAATATATATATATATATATATAGTGATATATAAATAGCATTGTAGAAACGGCTGACCAAAAATCGTTCACAGAATTTTTAAAAATCGAAAACGGAATTTGTGTTCAGCGATTTCTGGCTACCAGTTAATCTAGATAAATGTACGTTATTACATTAATAATAGAACTCGACGTCTACTTTCGTCTAACGTAAGCCTGAACTCCTATCTATCATACGACCCTTAAAAACGGCCCAAAACCGGTAAACACTTTAACCCCCATTTTATCGATGGGTATTTTGTTTAAAAATACGACTGTAACGTTATAGCACGCGTATTTCAATACCGCTTAACTTTTGTATAAGCACTTTTCCGCGATTTCGAATCGATCGCGAAAAAAATCGAATTTGAAAAAAAAAACAAGTGTGGTCATTGACATTTTTGGGTTCGGTTTGAAATTTTTTTCGCGGTTTTTTCGCTTTATACGATAGATCTTATATAGAAATGACGATTTCAAGAGTAGAATTGTTTTAAAATAGTAACGTCGAGCGCTATGCCCTGCCAAAGGTGGCAAGTCGGCAATTTTTAAAAATTCGTAGCTCGAGACCGGTCGATCGTCATGAAAAACTGTTTTCCATTTCTAACTCGTCATTTTAATATCTCGTAAATCGGTTCTATAGAAATGTTTCAAAAATCAAAATTCAAAAAGTCACCCCTTCAAAACCCACCAAAACTTTTTTTTCGAATTACGACGACGACTTTATTTAATAGGTTTTTCTATGCATATCTAATTAGGAAAAAATAACAAATTTTATATAGAGACTTAGTATGTATAATTAAAATTTTCCGCTATAAGATAAGGTGGAAAAAAGTCGAATACCTTTAGATGGTCGGACGAATAATTAGACGGCTACTAAAAAAATTTGAAAAAGGGATGATTTGTAAAAATTTCTACTTCTTTAAAACTCGATTTTTTGCGAGACCTAAATGCTACATAGAGGGATGATATTTATGACGAAAAATGTTCGTTAAAACATTTTATTAAAACTCGACTTTTTGCGAGACCTAAATGCTACATAGAGGGATGGTATTTATGACGAAAAATGTTCGTTAAGACATTTAGAAAATTCTCTCAGTACAGATATTCGATTTAGGCCTCGGGTTTTATTTTTTATAACGTCCTAAGCAAAAAAGTGCGATTTAAGGCCGATTTTCAATACTTAAATACTCGGGGGTGTTGAATACAGGGGACACGCGTTAAAATTCCCGTATAGTCAAACGCGTGAATCTCCGACAAATGTCATAACACTTTACGCGGAAAATTACACCGGTTTCATCCTCCATTTGTGATACAAGGGATGATGGATTTTTCTAGATTTTTTGCGACAATACGGTCGAACATTTTTGATTAAGAAATTTCTTGGATTCGATGTATATTCTTAATGTTATTAAGCTTGTTAGAGAAAAGGGCAAATTGTTGATAGCATATATAAAAAAAAAATTAAAATATATAAGAATAATTACGAATATTTTAAGGGAAATATACAAAATTGTCAAAATTTTATTTTCAAATTATAATGACGCAACAAAAAAAACGCGTCTATATTTTTTTTTAATTCGATAAAATTTTAATAATAAATCAATATTTTATTACAGATTTTATTCGTTTGTTGTAAACTGATTAAAATTAAAAAAATTAGCTTAAAATATTTTATTATAAATTTGCGATAACGACTGGAACAATGCTATACATATATCATATATTCATATATATAAATTGATATTTTATCTTTTTTGTATATAACGACCCGTACGATATATATACATATATATAAATACATATACACATACATACGGATCGTTAGCATTTATTATATATTTTTATTTACGTTATATACTTAAATTTTTAAATATAAATATTAAACATACAACGTTACCGACTTTATGACTTTGAGGTATGTCCGGGATGCCACGTGGGTTGGCCCACGACCGTTAATATAATAAGATAAATTAATACAAAGAATAAAAAAAAATGAACGCGGTTTTTATTTTATTCAAGATTTATTATATTTTTAATAAAATTAATTACGACTCTCGAACGGGTGCGATTTTCGGTTACGTTTATTTTTACTATTTAACTTTTTAAAACATAAATGAGGAAATTTTCTAATAACTTATTAATATAATGTAATTTAATTTACGGAACTGTCCCTAGCCTGGATGAATGGGCTTCACGATCGAAGTCCCTACGATCCATCCTCACTTCTTAACGTCACCGCTGTTTCGACCTACCCATAGACGATTCGAAAACTGACTGTGTCGACTGACAAAATTCAACTAACTCAACTGGCGAACTCGTGAACTAAAACTCCGACAAAACTCGTCTTTTTATTTTTATTACTCTCCAGGACTCTGGAGGCGACATAGGTATCTTATCATTGTTGTACTTATTATTTACTTTACTGTTGACGAAATGCCGGTTTCTTTTCAATTATTGTTTTGATCTTTTCTCAACCTTAATGGTTTTTTGTCTATTTCGACGAAAATAGTTGAACCAAGGACAAGTTCCGTGGTCCCTTATATTTAAAGGTTATATACTTATACATATATACATATCTAGTCTTATATATATACTTATTAGTACGGCAGCCAGCATCAGGTAACATAACACATATATACATATACTCAACATACTTGCTTTCTGGGAATTCTATAGATATTAGAAATTCCTAAATTGACTATTTTCGGTGGAACCCTCCGATTTCTCTTTTGGGCTAGCCAATCAGAAAATTCGGAGCTGTTTCTTTTGGTCTTCGATCAAAATACCGACTGAATCCATTTTATGCTATATTTATTCTTTTTGTTTGCTTTTGCCATGACAATGCTTAATTTATTATATATGTCTTCCTTCAGCATTTTTTTATACTAACTTTGATGGATCTTTTACAACTCTAATCTTATCGGCGCCAGTGTGCTTTCCCCAATACACGTATATCTATACTTATATCAGTCTACCTCCATTCTATTTCCTTTTTATTATATTTCTTTTTATTATATTTCCTTTGGGAAAGTCACGTTCGCGACGCCGACCGGATGTATATATACACATACCTATATATATACTATTTCTTTTTCTTTCATCATCCACGTATATATTTTTAATTTAAATTTCGATATATAATTTTTAATTCTAATTTCAATCTATTAACTGCTCACTAACACAAACAATGTAACAAGCATGGTTGTTACAATATATATATATATATATATATATAGATAATATAAATAAATAATTATTTCCTCTATCTTGTTTTCAATTTTAAGAATTATTTTCCTTATAGATGTTTATTATCATTATCTCAAAAATGACAGTATTTGGAATGCTGACTCGTGGGAATTATTCCTTCGACGGCGCGTGGCCCCATTTTCGTCATCAACGTTTTATTTCATAATGGAAACAATTACATTTAGAATGTCATGCTACTTAAACTTATCCTATTAGCGCATGCGTTCTATATATATATATATACACTCATACGCGCATACAACACGCAAGGTCGCTTAAGTTCATTGCTGTTTATTGTGTTTTTTACTTTATTATTTTTATTATTTGTTTTTATCGCTCTTATAACCGTCCCTGCGGTTTCATTTCGATGTTAATATCGTTGTTTACGTCCCAAGTTGGAACGTTGTTTTCTAATTTAGTTCGTTCATTCGTGCGTTCTCGTTAGTCCGTTCATTTATATAAAAAATGCGCATAGCGGAGTTTGTTAATTTATAGTAAGAAATTTAAATCTTGTCTTTATTCAATTTATCATTTACAACTATTGAGGATTGATGGAAATTTATATAAACGAAACAGAAATCAAATCTACCGTCTCAGGGTCTTACCGGCAAATTTTAAATATGTTATTCGAATGAAATGCAATTCGACTTCCAACGGGTAAGATATTAAATTAGGTATATTATATAATTTGCGAAAATAAGTATTTTTTTAAAAAATATCGGTTATATTTACGTTAGTGGTTACATTCAAATTATAAACTATATATATATATATATATATATGTGTGAGTGCGTGTGTCCGGAATAGATATACTAGATTATCGACAAAGTTATTTATAGCAGCCTTAGAAGTCCTATTCATATAAATGAACTGGGATCTACGAGGCATTTTGGACAGTAAGCTTTATAACAGTCGGTATTAATACATATGGAGCCTCTTTACCGAGCATATAATCATGAAAATCGTGAAAACGTGTTAAAGAATTATACTTAAAATTAGGGAACTTGGACGAAAGAGCGGAAACAATTAATGCATACGATCGAATGAAAGCAAAATCGTAGAGACGATCCTAAGTGGACGAAACATATTGTGCAATGGTGTTCATTAATTTTGAATCTCCTCATTGATAGGAATTATTTCAAGCCAACTCAGCTATCCATCCAATTGTTTGTTAAATAAGTATTAGATGTATAAGAAAATGACAATTTGTAAAATTTTACCCATTTCAAAATACACTTAATTAAACACCTTTGGCAGGGTTCTTATCTTTTTTACAGTTATCTATCGTTCAAAAATTCACTTTAACAGTGTCCACCATACATGGAGACACATGGCTGTTACATCCCACACTGAAAAAATATTATAATTGATAATTTCTTAACAAAATGTATCACTTCTATCAATAATATTCATAAATTATAACAGCATATTGTAATAAAAAAAAAAAACTTAATAAAACAAAACGACAGATAATAATCTAGTGAAACAATAATATAGTAAGTTACCTGAAAACCTTTAAAAAAACTGACGTGTATATTAATTACGTCTAAACAGAATCACTATAAAACATGATCAGTAACTGAAAAGATTATTTCACAATACATATATTTACTATTTTACTAATTAAAAAAAAAAAAACACGATTAAACAAAGATAAACAAAATAATACCTAAATTTATTACAATTTGCACATTTAATTAATTGAAACAAGAACAGGCATTCATCGTGGAAATATTTAAAAGAAGCTCTATTGCCACCTTTCTGTACCATTTGACACCTTTCCTCTTTATAGTTCCATTTGATGCCAACTGATCACTGAGATCAATGCCTATCTTATTTGTATTATATTCCTGTATTGCTACAGACTTAGCTTTGATAAGTGTGCGTTTGTTTTTCACCATTACCATGTCTACTTCATGATAAGTAGACAGGAAAAAAACTTCACGTTTGTCCATCCATTTGTACAATGTTGTTTATTCTGCATTACATTCATTGAACCTTTGGGAACTCAAGAATGTAACAGATTGAGCGGTATACCAATCCGACTTCACCAGAAGGTTCCTGCTGGATGGGTACATCTACCCAAAAGAGTGGATGCAAGTGGCAGTGATGAGTAAAAATTATTGGCGTACAAAACTCGTCCTGCTTCTAAATATTCATTCATCAATTCCATAACAACGTTCTGAGCAAGACCAACTCCTGTCAATTTGTCGGTTTTTCCGGCATACATAAATGATTTTATCATATACCCTTCAGAGGAACATAAAAAATTTTGATTTCATACCTGTGCCATTTAGTAGTTATGTATTGTCTAAACGAAATACTTCCTCTGAAGGGTATTGTTATGTATTGGTATAATACCATGTTGTAAGGCAAAAAGCCAGTAAATATATTAACATTAAAATTTGTATTCTTATCAAATACTGTATTAATTTTTGTCATTGAATCTTTAATTTTCTTAAAAGCTACTTGTTGTTGTTTTATTTGCCCTCCTCATATCAACACACATTTGAATTTTTTCATATTTTTTTTTTTGGACATATTACAATCGATCTTTCATTAATTGCTCTATATGCTTTTTTAATGGTTCACGTAACTGAAATGGAATCCTACGACATGACTGTGATACAGGTATCGCTGATATATCTATTGGAATTCTGAGTTGAAAATTTTTTAGTTTCCTTAATGGTTTATTCTCATCTTGAACCACATAAATTTCTATACCTAATTTCTGAGCTGTTTCATTACCCAGCAAGCATTCATAATTATCACTATCGTCATTTAAAACATAAAATGTAGCAACTGTTGACCTATTTTTCGTTTTAATTTCTGTTTTTATTTGACCACGAATTGGAACGCTTACTTGTTTTCCATAAACTACGATTTTTCGTTCTGAATGAAAACATTCATACCTTTTGTTTTTTTAAATTTTTTTCATGTCTTTTTATGAATAATATTACACGTTGCTCCTGAATCAACTAGCAAGTTGATTTTGACACCACCTATTTCAAAAGGTAAAAAATTCTCCTTTATTTTACTATCTGTATTTTTAAATTCTGGTTCATTAATTTCATTTGTCTTACAGATTTCTTTATCATTTTATTCTTATTCCGTGTTTTTGTTTTACAACATTTTGAAAAATGATTTAAATGACCACACTTATTACACTTTTTTTTCCTAGACAATTTTTAACACAAGTGATCATATTTTCCACATCTATAACACGATCTTTTATTACTATTAAACGTATTTGTATTTACCTTAGTCCGGTTCCTTACCGCATTAACTCGTTCCGTATTTTCTGACGATTACTGAAACTGTCTTGACTGTAATTTTACATATTCTAAAATTCGTTCTAATTCAACAACTTTATTTAAATTATTCTCACGACTGTCCAATAATTTTCTGCGTAATTCTGGATTAGACGTTCCTTCCACTATTTGATCCAGAATAGCTTCCTCTGTATTTGGGAAATCGCATCGTTTTGCTTTATTTCGTAATTTAGTAATAAACTGATCAACGGAGTCATTACCTTGAACAATTTTTCTGAGTAGGTGTCGCTGATACACTTTATTAATTCGGTGAATCAAAATGTTTATCCAACAATAAAATAGCTTGATCAAAAACATTACCTACTTTATTGTTCGCTTCAGGAATTGCATCATAAATATCTTGCAAATCTTCTCCTCCTAAATGTAGTAATATTGCTAATTGTCGTTTTGGATCTGTAATTCCTTTAGCTTCTATATAAAGTAGTAATGAGCGTTTCCACCTAGTCCAAATTAGTACAAACCTCAGATGTATCCAGATGTATCTGAAGATACTATCACTGGCTCAATGGATACCGTTTCCATTATGCAATGAAAAATTAAATTCAAAATTCTTTAATCAAATTAATCGTATTACAACCGTTTAATTGTATAATACGATGTTAATTTTTATTCCTCGTCGACGTTATTGTATTTTGTTTTATTATATAATACAGAACTAATTTAATAATAACTTTATTTTAAAAAATGATATACATAATACATAATACAAATTTTAATATTACAATTTAATGTTAATATATTTATTGGATTTTTGCCTTACGATATGGTATTATACCGATGCATAACAGGTATCATTGTCTCATCAATAACAACGTGCTTACCAACGGTGTAAGCAGCTTGAAAATTGGTTTCTAAAATGTCCTGTAGGTTTTTGAATTTATGTATTTTACTTTCATCGCAGCTTGATTGTCCGAGAAATGCAGAAAACACAAAATGTACTCGAACATGTTTCTGGCCATCAATTTGGATGCGGCATTTTTATACAGTATGCTGCTGGGCTAATAACTTCTAAGTGTTGAACGGTGACATAACCCCATCCATATTACAATACTAAACAATATGAAATACAATATGAATACAAAATGTTTATTTATTTTAATCTCGTTGTTTCATTGGTGCCGAGCAACGCTCTCACGTTTAGATGGAAAAATTGCTTTTTTATATCATACCTAAAAATATCTTAATTTCTTCAACAGAATAAATTTTTTACATACTACAACTCGCACATACATCGTTTTTTTTTTTTTTTTTTTTTTTTTTTTTGTATAAAAATGTGTTTTATTTCATTTAAATATAAACCAAGAAATCATTACAGATACACTTTATGATAAAGTCGTAATATTTCTTGGATAAAAAAAGAGTAACTTACCACTCTCATCCTAATCACATCGGTGGAAATTTGATCGCCTGATTCTTCCAATAAATTAATAACAGCCGAGTCTGATAAAATTCTTCCGCTTGATGTTGACATTATATAATTATTGTAAGAAACACATAAAATCTAATACCATCAAATACACGTTAAAGTAACGAAAACAACAAACATTAACAGGTGAAAACAAAAAGCAAACGATAAACGAACAATGTTTGTTTTTTGATTTTGTAATGTTGAATTGAAGCATTACATATTAATTAAAATTTAAATCGACTCATAATATTGTTTAACAAAAATTAAAAATATGTAAAAACAAATAGAAAAGCAATGTGTTTAAATTAACATTATATATAAATACACTATTATAGAAATGAATTATGAAAACGTGACCTGAGTTGAATATAAGTCATGGCAGTCTCTATCTATCGAAAATTAATGAACTATAACAATTGCGTCTATATTATTCGAAGTCCGGTACGTTTTATTTGGGGTTTTGCGTTCACCATATATGGAGTCACCTAAATGGAACACCAGCAGTGCTGTCCACAATATATGGAGACGTTGTCATTTTTGACATTTTTCAAAATATCGTTTGGGGCTTAAAGTAAAAATGGGAGAACAGAATAGCGTCATCCATCAAGAAAATCTATTTGCAAAAGCTATGCAGTTAGAAAATGTAATGTCTGTCGTATCTAACTGCGTAAACACAATTAAAAAGTCAGCACTAAATCATCAAGAATTTCGAGAATTGTTAATCTTGAAAGTGAATATAGAGATGTTCAACATTATTGCCCAGTCCGATGATTCTCTAAAGCAACTGTATTAAAAAAAATATTACAATTTCAACATAAAATTAAACTATGGACATGAAAGGAATTCCCATTGAAGCATTAAATTATGAGAAATGATTGTCAGATCTGGCGTTCATTGTTAATATTACAGGTCATCTAAATGTTGTAAATGAATCCTTACAAAAGCAAAATTAAGATATGACACAATTGTATGAACATATTAAAGCATTTATTTGCTGAAATCGTAAAATCCCATATGGAGAAAAATAATCTTTGTCATTTTCCAAAATTATCTAATTATCGTGACAAATATAATCCCTAAATTTTTGTTAAGAAAATCAAAGATCTTTATTTAGAACTTGATCTGTGTTTTCGAGATTTTGACAAGAAAAATATTTATTTTCAGTTGTTTAATTTGCCTTTTTCTATCATTGAAGTCGAACTTGTTCCAGAAAAATTTAAAATGGAATTATCGGATCTTAAGGAGAGAGTAGATTTAAGAGAAAAATTTAATTTTACACCTTTTAAAAATCTGCCGGCTGAGGAATTTCCAAATTTAGTTGATAATGCGAGATATATTTATTCCTTATTTGACTCAACATGTCGATATGAACAGCTGTTCTCAAAGATGAAATACTTGAAATCGAAATGCAGAACCAAAATATCCGATATGCATTTGGAAAACAAGTTGCGTTTGAACAGCACACAAATTTAACCAGGTGTTGAAATGTTAACAAAATGTTTGCAGTACCAGACGTCACATTAATAAATACTTCACTTATACGTGTATATTTTTTTAAAATGATAAAGTTATTTTTTCAAAATATTTGCAATTTGCCGAAGAAAATAATGAGAGAAATAAATGTAATCATATTTTTTTTTTATTTATTTCATATTTGCAGAGTAAAAAATTATAGATCATAAAAAATTACCAATTAACTACTACGGCTGGTGGATAAAAAAATATAATTTATTCGGCCCGAGATATAAAAAAGATTTCCTATCCTTTCTATAGCATATGGCATGGACTGCTGATGTATGAAAATGTTAAAATTATTAGTTTGCTAATGTTCGTTTCCACGCCATATTCTATAGTATGCACAATATGCAATGGCTTATGGTCGTCTCGTCTTTATGGACGTCCAGATCGGTTTATTACATTTACATTCAATCCAGGCTGTGACGATATACAACAGCTCTTATTTCCGGCTTACAAACACACACACATATATATATATATATATATATATATATATATATATATTCATTCAAAACGCATACATACACGGTCCATACATATTCATATACTTTCAAATCACGTATTCGTACACTGACAATGACATCGTGAATACATTTCATGATATATACACAATGTAATATACTCTCATACAACCTATTAATAGCGATATTTACATCGTCCATATATTTTTAAATAATAATAATAAGTAAGTAACAAAAACTCTAAATTTTTATACAATAAAAAGACCATAACGCTTTTAGGCTATTAAGCCATTATAAATAAATAAAATAATAAAAAACAAAAATGTATACAATTTATAAAAATTATAAAAGGAAAAAAAACAACGAAAACTAAAATGTCAGGAGATACTTAATTTAAGTGTACAATATTTCAAAAAAATAACAAATTGAAAAATCAAATTTAATTATAAAATAATCTTATAGGATAATAATAATAGTAATAATAACGGTCATTACCGGCGTGAACAGCTAATTTACTGGGTTTTTAATATTACGTTATAGTAAAATATTAATAATACTATTTTCACGAAATATCCGTAAAATGGTCGAATTATGTCGAATACGAGAGTTCGCTGACTTTTCTTTGTAGTGGCTTACCTTGACGTCATTAAACATGTAAAATCGATATTTGTTTTTCGTTAAGACCGAATAACCTTGAGAAATTTTATAAAAATCCAAGTAATTTTCCCGCGCAAAATGAGGTAGTTATAGAGTAACCTACCCGTTAAAAAATATCCGTTAAAGAGCGATTCTTTGAAAGTTAGTCAATTCATAATAAAATCAATAATAATGACAATAACAATAATAATAACGTGGCAAAGAATTAATCTCAAATCAAATAGCGTTTATTTGTGTATTTTTTAAAAAAAAAAAAAACAACGGGAAACATGCCTCGATAAATGTACGTCTGATTTTAACGTGCCTGGCGCGTAATATTAAATCGGCGATTACAACGATTAACCCTTTCAGTCACAATGTCCACTCTATATGGTACGTGAAATTATAATGCGAACAAAATTTTTTATTTTCTGGTTGACGTAAGATGTCCTAATTTTAAAAATATCTATATAACTATATTGAAAATTATCTCCAGTTCGCTTAAGAAGCAATATTGTATAATAAACATCTACGTAAAACTTTTATAATTTTATATTAAAATTTTATAATGTATTACTGAAAGGGTTAAATTTCCAAAAATTAATATTTCTATTGTAAACATATTACTTTTAAATTTAGCATAACGTTTCAAAACAATATTGAGGTAGTCGAATAACTTTGTTGTACACTAAGACACAATCATAATACGGCGCTAGCACACCCGGGCAAGAACTGATTGTAATCGCTTTGTTGTCAGGACATTGTAATGCATTACATATATTAAATATATCGCATATGATGTTGTGCGTGGTGCTTTGCCATTGTCTTCCATTCGATAATAATTAGGATTATTTAAATTTTTATTTTCTGATGATAATTTTTGCCTTTCAAAACTTTGTTATTTTAATAAACAACGAAAAAAATAAGTTAGAATCACTAAAGTTTTTCATAAACTAAAGTTTTTCATAAACTAAAGTTTTTCATAAACTAAAGTTTTTCATAAACTAAAGTTTTTCATAAACTAAAGTTTTTCATAAAGAAAAACTTTAATGATTTTTAACTTCTTTTTTGTTGTTTATTTTAATAAAAATCATTACATTCCGCATTCTTCAAATTTTATTATTTTGTTCGTATTAAAAGATTTATGTGCATAATCAATAATATAGGCCGACTTTACGTGCATGTAGTGCGCAAGTACCAATAAATTTCCCAAAAACCTAAAGATTTAGGACAAAAATTAAAATTTATAAATTGCTCCGTTCGTAATAAATTAATCGATCGTGTGAGGATTATTCGCAATGATGAAACTTTACATAAACGCTAATTAAAAGCACCTATAAAAATTAAAAATAAATTTTCGAAATATAAACACGCGTGAAAATAGATTAATAAATAAATAGCGAAAACCATGAAATAAATTTAAAATTTAAATACAATCTTTTAGAGATAATGTACTATAGATCGATATTTATCATTATAAATATTAAAAAAAAAATTAAAAACGATTAGAAAGTGTATTGTGTTTTTTTAAACAGATTCTCTATTTATCAGTTATTATAAATTGTATACAGTGCCGTATTAAATGATTCGAGGCCCATGGGCACAAACAGCGTGGGGCTCCTTTATAATGCAAAAAAAAAAAGAATTTATAAATTATTACGTCTACAAAATTATACATATAAAATTACTTTTAAAAAATGTATTAATTTAAACAAAATTATTAGTACTCTTGAAAAATTTAGGAATTTATTTTCATTTTTTTTTATCAAATAAAAGTACATTGAATAGGTTATAGGTAATATACCAACAAATACTTAAACAGAATACTTATACAAAAAAAAAATGAAAGAAAACATTTTTGTGCTTTTTTCTGCGAAATTTTTTATAATCTAATTAATGTCTATTTCTCGTAATATACCACGTTCCGTACTCATGATTGTGAAATAATTTAAACGATCTTGAGCCATTGATGTTCTGAATACATTTTTCACAATAAATAGTTTGGAGAACGATCTTTGACCAGTTACGTTGCTACTCATTAACGTTAAATATATCCGTAAATTCAACATTCGCAAAAGATTTTCGAACTTCTTTATCTAGAGTTAAACTTGTTCTTTACTAATTTTTAAATCGAATTTCACTAAATCTGTACAACAATTTTTCGATAGTTTAATTTTTTGTGCGGGGTCCATAATTGTGGGGGCCCTGGGCCAGTGCCCCCAAGTTCCCTTATGTAAATCCTGCCCTGATTGTATATCTAAATGAGTACTTTTACATTTTATATTTCTGATGGAGTAGATTGTGTTGTTCACCACATTCACTATCGGACTCTTTATTTCATTTTTATAAATTGTATATCTAAATTAGTATTTTTACATTTTATATATGTATATATTATTTTATTTAAATATTATGCAAACCTCCATATGCCGTAACTACTAGGCTTATTTCAGCACAAGGAACATGTGTCTAGTTTATACGTATGCTAAGAGTCCGCTTTCTCTGGCAAAAGTCAGAATTTTAACTATTGATTGACGGTTGTTTGAGAGGAGTTTGTGTATCGGGTCCTGTATTTTGTCACGTGTTTATATTTCTTATTTATCATATACATTTATGTTTTAATATATTATTTTGCGTTCACTCGATAATGACTTAATAACCGAAAAATTTTCGGACTTTTATAAAACTTTTAATGATTTTAACTAATTAACACACACACACACATGCGCAATATATACTTAATATTCGTTAATTAATTTCAGTACGAGTAAAAGAAATATTCTCACGAAAACAAGGGTACTTGTCGGAGTTTGAACACGTGTAACCCATGTTTGACCTAGTTTCCGATACTATTATTTCTATCTTCTATATAAAAGCCTCCCTGAAAATCGTGTATTGGAATATACCTATACGTATATACATACATTTGTGTATGCACACAAGCGCGCTCACACCCCCTACACATACACGCATTACACGCATATAAATAAACTAAATAAAGGCCCAACCGAAAGAAAATTTTTTAAAATAAAAAAAAATATATATATTTTTTAAGACACTAGAAAATGTAGAAATTAAGTAAACACAAGATAGTACTGTATACACTTATATTTCACATCGATTACACTATAAATCATTACTATTATACACACCTATATATATAACGTATATTTATAAATACACGAAATATATGTATAGGGTTTACAATAAGATACACCGGACGATGATTTGACATTTGTAACGCAATAAAAAGCAACAGATTAGGCACATAAAACAACATTACCAACATCGATTTACCCCTATAGGGAAACTATATAAACGCCTGTGTAACGTATATGCATTATATAAAAATATTCATATTATATGAGAACAAATTTATACATACACTTGGACACTTATGTATGTATATATATATGTATGTGTATATATATATATATAGATATTATGCATATATATATATACATACATTGACTACTACCGGAGGATAACATTATAGATTATAAGAAAAACTATTTTTACCCTTGACCGATTTTTAAATTTTCACTTTACCGCTAGTGGTAGAACAGCTATAAAAGAGAGCTCGTCAATTCTTTTATATACCGAGATGATAAGTGAACAGTTAGGAAGACAAACAACTCTGCTTAGAAGGGTGGCGTGTACGATAATAACCCTGGTTCTCTTACGAACTGGCTACAATGGTACGTGTCTCACCAGCGCCACCTCCACGGGTTGTGTTCTCTGTACGGTTGAAGAACTCCTGATCCCTTCCGTTTTCCTGATAGCAATGTAAAAATTGGCCTACTTGCGGGAAAATGATAATTCTTCGCGTTCATTCAACCTCTGGTTTTATTATTTTATGATTTTTTATCTATCTCGGCTTAATTGATCAGTCCGATTTAAGGTGTAGAGGTTAAAATTAATTTAAATTATTCGTTCGATTTCGGTTCTTTTAAATTAGGAAAAATAGACGCGATCGACGTACAATTTATGTGGGGTAAGTTCTATTCGTTATTCCGGTTAAATGAATCAAATAATAAACAAGAAAAAAGGTAAAATTTGGTAAAATTTTCCTCTTTACGAAAAATCATAAAAAGAACTATTCGGCCGTTAAGTCATTATCGAGTGAATATATAAATTGTAAAAATAGATGTAAATGTAAAAAATATTACTTAGTGAAATTGTCGATGTGATAAAACAGTATTTTTTAAATAATCCCATAGTGAATAACAACACAATCAGCAACGAGCGATATAAAATTTATACATAAACAATAATTCGATAACAATTGAAATAAAAATAAAGAAAAACAAGACGAAATTTTTTTACATAAACAAAAACGTAATAGTAAAATGAAAATAATAAAAAATTATTAAAAAATATAGCTGTTCAATGTAAAAACGAAATTTACAATATACTTCTTAAATTCTTCGTCAAAATTTATCATTTCGAATATTTAATAAATTATTTTTATCTCTTTATTTTATTATTTCCATTTTTCCTAATAGTTTTCGTTTTTTCCCCCCTAAAAAATCGTTTTCTGTATGTAAAATTTTATAATTTCGGTTAATATTATTTATTTCGTTTAATTCTTTACAACGTATTCCAAATCGTGATTTTTTATCATTGTTTTTATATGAATTTAAATGTTTTTAAAATCTTATCACGAATTCTGTTTTCCCTATGTACTCTTTCACAAATTGATTACAATTTAATTTATATACTACTGAATTATCAAATTACGAATAATTAGTCATATCTTATGTAATCATATTTTTATGGGCGTCAATGAAGACGTAATTAAATCTATTTACGGACTATATTTTTGGAAAAATATTTAGTAGTAATCGCGAGCGCACGCGCACTAATCAAAAATATTCGAATAAAATCGATTTGATCTCAACGTGAATTCTGTTATTTCATTGTTCTTATTAAATTTTAAAATTGTATATATATACACATATACATATATACATATACATATATATATATATATATATATATATATATATATATATATATACATAAATATAGCATGGAATTAAATAATTTTTACGCACTCAATAATGACGTTAGTTTCGTGAACATTTTTATGTTCTCCATATCACTATAAAAATACATATATCATAGACGTACATATTTACAATTATTTACTACAAAAATATATACCCATGTATAAGTATGAAACAAAAAATATATACCCGTGTATACGTATAAAACACACACACATATATATATATATACAAATGTATGTAACGCATGTAATAATGCGTGTACATACATCAACCTTAATTAGTTCACATATATGAATTTGTACATGCGTAAACACGTGTACACATACACGAACATAGATATACTCGCAACACACGTTCGAGCCTATAATAATTAATTAATTAATTTATTTATTTATATGCGGTCCACGTAATAGATAATGTTAATTAGAATGCAAACAATGAGAAGTAATACAAGTGTGCAACCTGAATAAAACCGCAACAAATTTTAAAAAGTACCTGATATTAAATTATTCAAGTAAAATCTAAAAAACCACTTACACAACTGCATATACATGCACACGTAAGCGTAGTCACTCGCAATACGCTATATATAATTAGTATACAGTAAAGAACATTTCGAACGTGTTTGATGGAAAAATATAACTATAATTTAAAATTGTACAAAATCAATAATTCAAACAAGCTAGCCTATCTAGATGTGGACCAGTTTGGTTTTCGAAAGCAGAAGGTACCGAGACAAGAGCAATATTAGTCCTTACTGTTAGTAATAGATGAACAATTACAATCTAATAAACGAAAGTGTTAGCCTTTTTTTAGACCTGGAAAAAAAGCATTTGACTGAGATTGTTTCATATCCTTCCATGTAGAATAATTAAAACGTTGTATACAAACCGAGTAGCCGAATTTGAGTATAGGTAGACATAAACAAGGTAGTCCGACAGGGTTGCGTCATGTCACCGTATTTGTTTAGTATATTTATATAGAAAAATCGATAAATCTCATAAGTCCAGAATTAGAAATACGTAAAGTTTGCGGATGATATCATCACGGTATCAGAAGCAGAATTTCTGAAAGCAAAAATTCATTTAGAAAATTATAACGCGGAAATAAAGACTAAAATCCTTATATGCGAGAGTATAAACGAGATATTATAAAATTAATGACAAAACTGTACGCAAACCCGAAGAAGCGACATATGTTGGAAGTTTAATAACGGAGAATGGGAAAAGCGCAGAAGAATCGTAGGATTAATCTGGAAAAAAGTGCTTTCATGCTGAAATATGCATCATTAATTAGTGAAAATATATATGCATATAAATTTGAAGAAAAGATTAGTCAAATTATACAGCGTAATGTTGTCGAGACCTGAATGATTAATAGAAAAAAACTCGAAGGCGCAGAAATGTAGTTCAGAAGGAAAATGTTAAAATTCGAAAATGAATCGGAAAAAAAAGCAAGACGTTCTCAAAAGATTAGCGGACGAACACAAGAGCCGTAATGATGGGCATATAATGAGGAATTACGAAATGCTCACCGAAATCATAGACTAGAAAACAAAAAAAGAAAAAAAAATACCAAATACAGAGAAAAACCGAGTATTAATAAAAGATACGTGGAAAAATGGGAAAACATGCGGACCTGATGATATACGTGCAGAAGAACTACTGAAACTAGTAGCTGACTACAGCGAAAATAGTATACAGAGGATGAAAAAAGCTTCTAACAAGATTTACAGAGTACAGCAGTTATAGCAAAAAATCGGATACAAACAATAATCATGCCCGAAAAGAGTAATACGAACCGGGGCGATGATTTCCGTCCAATTAATCTCACGCCTATTCTTGCGGACAGACCACGCACAAAATTATATACGCGCTGGCAAGATCAAATAAGTGATGATACCTAGAGTTGATTCAAAAATGGAATAGGCAAAAGTATTACTTGCGATTTGATTAACACAGCGCAGTCGAGATACGAAGGTAAATGTGTGTACGCGTGTTACATCGATTATAACAAAACACTTGATTGTGTTGAAAAATGGATTAGGATATTGAGAATATACAAAAATTCTTTCAAGATAATTAGTAGTCGTTTGTACTGGAATCAAACGGTAAAAGTTTGTGCAGACAACGCAGCATCAGCAGAAGCAGCCATTAAGAAAGAAGGACGTCAAGTCTGCGCAATATTTCCTTTTTTTTTTTAATATACATGTCGGAACTATATTACAAGAAGCATTAGAAGAAAATGATGGAAAATTGAAAATAACGGTGTTACTACGACGTTCGATTTGATTAATTCGTTCAATTTTTCTATACGCAACCGAGAGTTAAAGCTGCGGATAAGCAACGCATTAACGTATTTGACTATATGGATATGGCGACGAATGTTGCGTGTATCGTCGATCGAAAGGTGAACAAACCTTTAAATACGGACAGAAATAGACTGAACCGGTAGGATTACACAGATTGCTTTGGACATATTGTAAGAGGAAAAAATCTAGAAAAAATATTAACCTATTCGTTGTACTGATGACATGCGAAATCAATTTGGTACGCTAGCAACAGCAGTCACTACAGCTCAGAAACGGAATCCATGTAAAGCACTCGCAAGGTCATAACAGTCAGAATTGACTGAATACAAAATGGGTGGATGTCCAATTATTGTAGTCAGCAAAAAAAAACTTGAACGTGTGTTAGATAAGATTGTAGGGAAATGTTATGAAGTTGGGTTAAAATTGAATAGTAATCGTATTTTCAAAGAGGCCAGTTCGATGCTTGATTAAAAATTTAAAAAAAAAAAAAAATGAATAAATACCGCGTATAAAATCCTTGGAAAGTATACTCGAAGAAACCTTGAACTGTTAAAAAGTATGAAAAAACGGAAGCTGCAACATTTCGGACAACGGATAACGTCGAAAATAAAACGACAAATTACGTAACTGAACAATCTCAAAGAATGGTTCACAACGGCTCCTCTAAAGAACATCTAGTTGGCCGTTCATAGAAAGCAATTTCAATTGCAGATCGTCAGCGTTCGAGGTGGAGATGAAAAAGTAGAAGAGAATTTTAAAAATTGTTAAGTTTTTCGCAGGGTGTATAAAGTTCTGTTACGCTTAGAGAATTAATTTGTACACAATACGAAAGTACGAATCGAGTCGCTGTTAAACATGTGAAAGATCCTTAAAATCTGACTAATTATTCTTCGTCTTGAGATAGTCGTTGAAACATAATCAAGGACTCCATACGGAATAGAAACTTCAATCATATATATATATAATTTTTTTTTACAAATACTGTTCATTTTTTAGTTGCTTCGCAGAATAGGACGGCAATGCGTTTCAAATTAATGTATAAGAGCGCCATTAAAAATAGATTGTTTTGTTAGAAATTTTACGACTGATTTAATATTTAGTTACTATCACGATAGCGTTCTTGTTTGTTGTTTAGCGACCACTGGTGCTTTCGGCAGAATGGCGGACAGCGAACAGCCACATCAAGAATTGGTCAAATGCGTAGTTGTAGGCGATACAGCGGTCGGCAAGACCCGATTAATTTGCGCACGAGCTTGCAATAAACAAGTCTCGCTGTCGCAGCTACTATCTACGCACGTGCCTACCGTTTGGGCCATCGATCAATATAGAATGTGCAAAGACGTGAGTACGATTAACATTATCGGGCTGCTATTAGTAATCATTCCCTATTATAATTTATTATTATTGAAAAATATGTAGAAATAATTATAGGAGTAAATTCTTAACATTTTTTACGAGATAATATTAAATAGATCGCGAACATTAAAATGTTAAAAGATAAAACTTAACACGATCTGCAATAATTTTTAAATCCTATAAATAAATTAAGACTAATGATTAATTATAGTTCCGCGAGCGAGCGTAAACAGACGAACGAAATAGATAAAAAGTAATAGCCGAAAGAAGGTAAGCCCCGAACGACGGGTGCAGTAACGCCGCTACTATACATTTGTAGTAATTTTTTTGAAGGCAAATTTTAAACAACGCTTTCTCATCGTTAAATGTTAGACTGCTCTAATTTTTCAACGAAGTTTCCAATCAGCGAGTGTGCTTAATTAAAAAGAACCTTTATTAAAGACTAAGTTAGAAACTGGAATTTATTTCTGAGCCGATTCATCCGCGTGACACGTCCGATTCTGATTTAATTTACAGGATCATAGAAGTGATATATATATATACATATATATACACTATTTTACTTGAATTTACTCATGTTTCTAACTTTTAAAATTTCCACTTTATTTTGATATCCATGAACATATTTGCTTTAATTAAAAATCTTTTATTACTCGCGTTTCTTTAGTTATTATTCGCTTTTGCGCAATGTATTTCAGTTTTTTATTAAAGGAGTTGGGACTAATTTTTTGTCATCTCGACTTTCCTTCATAAGTTTTTCTTCCACTTAGTAGCATACCTTCCAAACAAATTGTTGCGATTTATTCTTTTCATGAATTAATTACTATTTGTTTTAATTTATTTTTCTCCTGCGCCATAATCGCGTAGGTTCGTTACTACTTAATAAAACATTTTTGACACAGATAAATTTACCGCACCGAGTTAGTCCGGATTGGGAAACCAATTTTAAAAGATATCTATATAAATATAGATATATAGATATATGCATGTACACATCATTTGTTTTAACAAAACAGTCGAGTTATAAGTGCGAATTGGTATGTATTATCAAATAAAAACCATTTATGATCTTCTTATTCTTCTTCGTGTCGGGGAAACGGATTTTTATGCGTTACACGGTGTTTACCCAGTACTCTGAGCTGTTCGCCACCAGTTGTAGTAGGTCATTGAAACCGCACCTATTTGGGCAGCTGCTGCAGATGAAAATATGTTGGATAGATTTCTCCTGGCCACATGTACAGGAAGACTGTCAGAGATTCTAGTCTACACTTGTTCATGTTGTCTCCTGTTCGATCACACCATTTATGATAATAATAATATAATAACAGCATAATTTTTAATATGTTCATAATGACAAATTCCCTAAATTTTACCCGGTAACCCCGATAGAATCAACCTAAATGAGTTGTACCTCGTGCTAAGCTACGCAGAAATGTCCTCCCGCGTAAACCCATGTTCGCTTTGTTTTTTTATTCAGTTTTTATTGAATTTAATCGATTGAGGATTTTAAATTCTATACGAAAGTCAATTTTATTTCATTACCCCTACCGTTTATGTTTGGACTTTCGACTGCTACGTTATTTAAGAAGTGGTTGTAATTTTTTCATTAACGAAATAAAATTGAAAAGAAAAATCAGCATTATGTTCGCGTCAAAAATTTCAGTAACGCCTTCTTGACAGCTCGTTCGCAATTCGGATTGTGTTCGTTATTTATGCGCCTATTACGTATTACGAATATCACGTCCTAATGGGGCGCATTAATATTTTCTCACTTACAATGTGATAATAATGAGATTTTATGAATAATCTAATTTATTTCTCAGGTCAGGGCCCGTTATTATATCGTGTGATTATGGCATAATTTGGCAACAATATTAAAAGCGATTAATTAGTAAACAAGTTATTTCATTATTTAACACCGCCGGATGTATAGGTGGATAAGTTTTGAGTGAAAGAATAAAATAGTCATGAATACTAACAGACAGCAGCACCTACCGGTGTCCTTTACATGATGTATCTCTGAGTGCACACCGCGAACAAAATACAATTTTTAAATATTCGTGTAAATTTGTGTAATCACCTTTTGAAATTTATGTATCTTCAAATGCACATTGCTGACTATAGGGTAAGCTAAAAAAAAATTACTGTTCTTGTTTATTTTATGAATACGTACACGTCACACCTACGTGTGTACATTTTGGGCAATATACATATCATCATCATCGGTGGCTCGTTTCGAGCATCGTGGAATCCTCATAAACGAACGTGTTTGGCCGCCATGTAGTTCGATCTGCTGTCCGGTCCATCATTTCCCGTATTTATGCGGTGCGAGCGATTCTTTTAATTCTGTCTATATATCTTGTTGGTGGCCTGCCTCTTTTCCTACGACCTTCTACCATACCGGTCATAATCATTTTTTCCAATCCATTCTGTCGTATGATATGTCCTGCGTATGATGTTATTTTTCGTCTCTGTACCACGGTTTGTAATCTCTGATCCACCTTAATTTCTTGAAGTATTGACAAATTAGTTTTTTTCGCAGTCCATATGGTATCCTTAGCATTCGCCACCAGCAGTGCATTTCAAACGCATTAATGCGTTGTGTATCGCTCTTTTTCATTGTCCAGCATTCCGATGCATATAGGAATACAGAGAACACCAGCGAGTTCATAAGACGCATTTTTGTGTGTATTGTTATCTCATGACTCTTTCATATTTTCGTTAATTGTAATAGCGCCTTTTTGCTATCTTTATTCTCCGTTTAATTTCCTCTGTTGAGCTTCCGTCCTTTGTGATTAGCGTTCCTAAGTATACAAATCTATCAACCACTTGTAAGCCGTCTATACTTTGTGGATCCTGTGATTGACTGTTGCCATCTATAATCATTATCTTGGTCTTTTTCCTGTTTATGTATAATCCATGTTCTTTACTTATACTTTCCAATTTTTCAAGGAGACTGACCATTTTTTGTTCCGATGAGGCGATTATTACAATATCGTCCGCGTATCGCAGGTTATTGATTGCTTTTCCCGCAATTTTTACACCATCTTCCCATTCTTGTAGGACACTTCTCATTATCCACTCACTATAAATGTTGAACAATATCGGGCTTAGTATGCAGCCTTTAGTATATCTATATATATGTAATATATATATATATATATATATATATATATATATATATATATATATAATGTAAAGTCGTGTAGAACTCGAGAGTTGGAAACCGATAGATAGTCGATCAAACGACGAATCCTGGACAAGACAATATGAGGTGGTTTGCCATTGCCTTCCTCGGCTTCTTTACTTTTCCAGAAAGCTGGTATTATTTCGTGATTATTTGATGAATAGTTGAGTTGGTTAGGGGTGTTTTTACCGAGTCGTGCGACCAGAACGCTCAAACCTTACACTGTAATTCCGCGTGACCGGTATAAGTGAACGAACGAAATACATGGAGAAATGTATGCTGACACGGATGCGTTAAATAGATTGAGATCGCAGAAAGCAGTAGGTAATACCGCATTGAAACTCATTGCAAAAAGGTTGGACGCGTTAAATACCTTCGTGCTAAATTCAGAAACCAGATAAAATAAATTTAATATAACGTCAAAACGTTAGACTGGTTGGTTTTGATCCGAGCATGAAAGTATGAGTTGCACTTGGGTCACGGACGCGTCGATGAATAGTTGACAAAATAGAAAATCAGAGAAGACACGTCGTGCGTCTGGGGATATTATGAACTATTATCCTAACAGTTTGGAGAAAAGACGGAATCGCATTAGAATAGGCGCATGATTATTTTATAAATTTGAAACTTGAAATATTATTATTGGCGTAAATTTATTTTAAATGTTTTTGATCGTTTTGATCATCGTTGTTTTACATGATACATCAACTACACTCTAATTTGTTTACGTCTTTTCCGAATAAAACTCTTACAATCCTAACGACCTGATCAGAATGATCAAGAAAGTCGATATTCACAGACACGATTAGGCTGTGGTTACGTTGGATCAGAATTCGTACGAAAAATTAATCATACAAAATCGTACAAATTCTTAGGACTTGGTCCGATAGGAACAAACGTATATAGAATTATGCGCGTTGTTACACATTGCTTACATTCTTTCCTTATGAATTCTTAGAAAATTGCACAAATTCCTAATATATATATATATATCCATCAGAATTCGGACAAAGTTTTTAACACCGTCTTTAGTTTTGCGCGTAAATCAAGTCATTACAAACGAAGTTCGAAGAAATTTCAGGATGATGACTATCATTTTGTAATGAGCCTGATAATACAACTGTCGACTCGTCGAAAATTATACGTTAAAACTAAAATTCACGAACTTGCAACCGAATACTATGAATAGTTACAATATTTTCAAGCAACAACCATCCCGACACCTTCACCATCATGTAGCATCTATTAAAAATTCCTATTAGCCATCTTCTATTCAACAATAAATGAGATAACTACTTATTCCACACAAACAGATCAACTTTTTTTTATTATTATTATTATTTCTGTGTCGTACGGGATCATTTGTTGGGCCTTTTTTTTAGTTGTATTATTTTTTAATTTTAATTTTTTTTTTTTGATTTTTCAATAATATTCTATTACGGATATCGAAAAATTAACAAATTTTTATACAAATAGTTTGTTTAATATTTTAATGTTACAATTAAATTTTTCTATGCTGAATTCATCATAATTCAATCCTACGTTGAATCCCGAGCATCGTGACCCATTTTAGTACATCGAATAGAACTCGCGCCAAACTTCTCTATCATCGGCTCAACCGGTTAATCTCTTTATATGGTCGAAGACTCGATTTTGATGTTAAGCCTCTTAGACATGATGCCTATACTTAACTGTGGAAAACCATCTTTTCAATACCGTTGAGCCGAATCAATATGTCCGAAGAATTTTGCCGGTAAGATTGATTTATTCGTTCTGCAACTATGAAGACTATAATCATTTTATATGTAAACGGTAATTTCTATTCTAGTTTCGCTTGTGACGCCTTATTCAATATTTGTAATTCATATACGTAAAGTATGATAGGAAATATTTAGTAGATATCAACTTCCTTCTGCACTCTAGGGTGTTCTTCCATCCTTGTTTGTTGTCATTTTTCTATCCCTGTTCGTCGTTTTATTTCTCCTTATATCTTCCATTACCAGTTGGATACGTGCTGAGGTACGTATCTTTAGATTCAATATGATCTGGAATTAAATTCTACTCCGACGGTATTAAGTTTTCTCTATCTAGTATCAAAATGACATATTTTTCCTTATTTAGTTTGAGGTCGGCCTCTTCACTGGCCTTTTTCGCAGTAACAGTTGTGCTATAGCCCTCCCCCGACTGAGTCCACTCCAGTTCTTCTGTGATTCTCTTTATTATACGTTCACTGTATATATTAAATAAAAGCGGGGAAAGTATACAACCCTAACGTACCTTCTTTTGAGTTTGAAAATTGTGTGACAATTCATTTCTAGTTCGATTAGCGACATATAATTTTTCAATCACTCCTATGATCTTCTCGGGAACTCTTATGTGTTTTAGTATTTGCGTATTTGCCATAGAGCGCTTCAGCTAACATTGTTAAATACTTTAGCATAATCCAAAAAACAAAGCACAGGTGACGCTCAAAATTCATAGAATTTTTCTATTAATTGTCTTATAATCGGTAGTTGGTTCCTTGTCACGTTTCCTGGGGAAAGCGTAAACACGGCTTCTCGCGGTAATATTTCTGATATCAAGGAAGGTTTTAAAAGCATTCTTTCGCTTTTGTTCGGAATTAAGGACACTGCGGAATAATTGGAACATTGAAACATTCTTCTAGATTACCTTTCTTATGTATCGGAATATATATATATATATATATATATATATATATATATATATATATATAATGGCGTCGGTCTATGGGCCAGTTGGCTGTGGTCCATATGTGCAGATTTTATACATTATATTAATTTTCTTCATAGGCATTTATCATTTCAACATGTGTATATTATCGATTCCTGCCGATTTACGTTTATTTCATCTTTTAACCGATGCCTCTACCTTAGAATGCAACATAGACGATTGTCAGTTAATATTTTTGTCTCCTTTATCAATATAATAATTTCCGAACCTATTTGTCCGCATAAGTTGTTTGTAATACCGTTTTGATCTTTACACTATGTCCGGTTTCGATGTTAGTGGTACTCCCTTTTTGTCTTTCATTGTCTTGCATAAAAGTGCTACCCTTTTAAATATAGGTCTCTGGTTTCGGTCTTTTACCATTTTTGTTCTATTTCTTCGCATGTCAACTTTACATGCTCTTCTTTATCCTTCCTTAGAGCTTGCGTTGCTTTATGGGAGATTTTATTATATTTCCGTTTTTGTTTCTCCGTCTTATTTTTCATTGCAATGTGTTGTTAATTTCTCAATTCCTATGATCCGTTATCCACGATTTTCGGATATCTTTGTTGATCTATCTATACTTCTATTGAAATACGTTCTCTAAAATTCGAATTCTTCTCTTTATAGCGTTCAAATTTATTTAGAATTGTATTGAAAGTAAGTATTGCGTAATTTTGGCGTATTCGAAAAATGTTTCCATTCTTTCAGTTCTGCGCATGATTTTTCAAATTTTCCGTTTATATGTTCGTTGAAATTCGTAGTACTTCGCAACACAACTACAAGTATAATGTAACCCGCACCCTTAGGCTTCGTACATGTTTCTTTTACCGTACCGTGTACTGCTAAAAAGATTAAAAGCAGGTTTCCATCATCGCGTTATTATAAATGTGTAGATAGTTTGGTGAGAATAAGGATAAGAGTATTTTCATTTTTAGATAAAAGTATTTTATTAAGAGGAAAGTGTAACAACGATCGAATGCAGTTATATAAAAAACAGTAGGCTAAGATATGAGCTTAGTGATTTGAACATTACAGACTGGGCAAGAAAGTGGATTGATTTTGAATAGGATACAAGAATGGGTCAAACGAGTGTGACCTGTGTTCGGACACACGGAACAACATCAAAGTTCATACCGTGTTTATGCGATGAATATACGCTGAATAGGCCGAATACCACTTTGTTCAGGTACGCCGGAAAGTCCGACTGTTACTTGTGTTTTGAATTTACGTAACACGATGATGCGACATATATGTTGCTGGAAGTAATTTTGTAGGAGACACGAAGGCGTCTTTTTTCGTAGCTCGATCTGCTTTTTCATTCCTTTCATACATGCCCTATGCTTAAAAATCCAAAGTACACGGGTTTGCAAACTTTTTTTGTTGATTTTCAAAATTAACTCAACCAATGAATGCATTTATCTGGAATTTTCTTTCAACTCTTTTATCGAATACGAGTTTGTGACAATGTCAATTTCACGCTTATTTTTAGAAAATGCAATTAGTATAGTCTGCATAATTGCAAGTAGTTATTAGTAGAGCGGAATTGGATAATAGACTATTATATACAGTCACAACTATCTTCATTTTTTTTATCCATCTGTTCGAAAATTCCGTTATAAATGGAATAATCGTACTCATTTAGTCTATACATACTCATTTTATCCGACAATTTTATTTTACATCATTGATAATAGCGAATTTTGAGTAAGAAACAGAATGCAACAGACAAAAATTGTGAATCTCTAGTAGGGCACATTATTTAACTAAGAACAAACAATTTTTTAAATAGGTAGACTTAAAATTTAACCGATTCTTATAAATAACGTTAAAATTTAATCCTGGTCGCAGGTATTAGAAAGATCTTGCGAAGTTGTCGACGGTGTGAACGTGTCTATACGTTTGTGGGATACATTCGGCGATCATGAAAAAAATCGTAGATTCGCCTACGGCAAGTAAGTCTAAATTATATCTAATCGTTTTAATTATTATTATTTTTTTAAATTTGATTTCAAATAATCTTACTAAATAGTAAACCTTTAGTCACACACGCAACGTCACACGAGACCGATAAATTAAAACGCTAAATATTTAACCGTTGGTATAATCTTACGTTTTTAAATTAGAAATAGGTAAATTCGCGACATTTCTAAAAATTAGTTCTAAGTGAGGTTTATATTGTGCTGTACAAGTACAAAAGGATCGTATTATCGTATTTGTACGATAACAATAAATTAACTGTTTTTATGTATTTTACATTTATATATGAAAAAATTTTAGGCCATCGTAATAAACGTATTGATCTATATTTCGTTAAATATATTTATTATCTTATTAAGTGAGCGATTATTTATATATGTATATATATATATATATATATATATATATATATATATATATATATATACGTATATACATATATATATATTTATATTCTTGGCTCTCTCAAAAACGGCTATAACGATTTGGATGAAATTTTACTTGTAGTTGTCACACTGTAAAAATGTAATAGTTGAAATATATTGTTATTGTTGTTGTACTTGTAATTTATTAAGTAGTTAAAAATGGTCTGTATGGAAATTAGAAATTTCGAACTCCGGCATAAAATTTTAGAAATTTCGATTTTTTGTCTCTTTAATATAAATGTACTGTTACAAGTTTATAAATTTGTTTTTACTGCGTATATTATGCGTCGGTAAATATAATTAAATATTTAGGGTACAGCTTAGATTTAAGTTACTTAAAGTAATATTTTTAAATACGCGAATGAATTATTTTAAGAAAAAAATCCGATCGAAAAATTACTAAATTCATTTCGGAGAAAACATTAAGGGTGTCTTCTCCGTTTATTTGCCAAAAATTTTCGATTATAAGTACAGAAATTTAAGAAATGAAATTTTACTCCGTTAAAACGGTTACGTATGGTAATCGGTTTTAATAGTACGTCCTATCTGAAGATATTTTCCGGGAAAACGCGATTTTATAAAAAACGTAATAACATCCATCAAAAGCGCTGTCGTCCAGCTACTATGCGTGTGTGTGTGTATTTCGTACTACAGGAAACTGTCCCAGTTTGCAAAATACGTAGGCGTTATTTTTGGTCGATATCACGAAGTATTAATATCCCTATTATCCCTTCACCATTAACTTACACTCTGAAATTGCGAATATTTTACACATATAATATATACATGCGCATACACGGTGACCCAGAGAAGACGGACGGTTTTATTGTTTTTTGAGAAACTCAAAAACTAGTCTACCGAAATTTTTGGATGAATTTTATTTATAAATAGAAAAACGAGAGATTAGCTTACAATCATGTTTGAAACACTATATCGTTCAGATGACCGCCATTTGTACCAAACGTTCATTCAGTCTTTACAAAAATTTCGAAAACTTTTCCGAGCGTAGGGCGCTGAATTTTTGAAATTTCTTGAGAAATCCGAGTTTTCGGGTCTCCCAGATCTCGTGGACGTGTTTTGTAAACGCGGCTCTTAAGGTACCGGTACATAAAAAAAATCGCGTAACTTTGAATTCTTCTCGAAATTCTGTACTATCGTGGTCGATTTTTACAATGTTTCACGCAAAATGCGCGCTCCTTCTCGTTATAGGATGTTACGATAACTGAAACTGGACAAAAACGAAACTCGCGTGTGTACACTAAACGTGGAGCAGGCGATATGCGTTGTAGCAGTGTTACCAACTGCGCTATTAATAAAAAAAAATCGTCCTCTCTGGGTCACCCTATACATATTGGTGAAAGAAGTAGCGACATACGGATCGAATATATTTCGATGGAACAAAAGATCTGCAGATCCTAAACGGAATCGGTGAAGGTCGTCGAATAGAGGAGAGAGATACGATAATTTGATACGAAGCAGAAACAGAAGAATATCGAGGAAGTCTTAAATCGAATGTAATGCGGACATTATATATGGTTTACGAAGTAAATTTTTCATTCAGCGATCAGATAATTGTAAAATTATTTTCAATTAATATTTTTAGTCTTCGATTATTTGGACGGCGATTTAACGAACATATCAAATAAGAAATAGACGTAAATTGACTGGAAAATATTAAAAATTTGACCAACGCATCTCCGTTACAACAATTAATGGCAAATCGCGACAACGTAAAATCTGATTGGCATATATCATCTACGTTCTCTATTATCAGCATAGAAGAATAATAACTATGTTATCATTCAGTTCTGGTCCCGATTTTAGTTTTACTAATAATTTCCTATAGACAGGACAAGAGATTTTTTTTTTTTTTAATTCTGAAAGTAAACGTAATAATGCTGCGGATATAGTTCATTTTATAAAAGTGTTCAGGATCGCGAGATTCATTACTACGCGTACAAGTAATTTTCCTCGAATCTTCTGACGAATACAATGTCAATAAGCTCAGTTTTCGATGAGATCGAATATGTGTAATGATTTAAATTTTCTATCGAGAATACTTATAGTCAAAGAAATTATTAACAAGAAAGAAAAATGAACATTTTTCAAAAGATTCGAAACGAAATTTAATGGATGTTGTCTAAAATCATCTATCAGCAGACGGTATTATTACAACTGAAATTATTAATTAAATATCTGTTGTAAAGACGAGAGAAATGTTAAATGATGACATAACCGAACTTGTAAGAAAAATTAAAATGTGAAACTCAGTAATACATAGCGCGTATTTCGAAGTACATGATAAATTCGTAGTGTTCAGTTCCTTGAAAGCGCTGTGATTGAGATGTACCTGTCTCTGTTTATATAAAGGCTGTAAATTTCTGATAATTAAGTCTCGGTGAATATTTCGATTGTTAATAAGTTAACTATAATAATTCAGCTATCGCTGGCGGAGTGTTGCGTATAAACGCGGTTTTATTATTTTAGTTTTAATTTTGTGTACATAATTAACGAAGAAACGTGTTCGTTATTGTTTGACTGTATTGCTATTATTTTAAATATTTTTGCAAGGATTCTTTATCGATTTATTTATACGTTATTTAATTTTGATTTAATATTTCTTCGATTTCTTCGTCACTTTTTGAAATGTACTGATGTATTGTATTGAAGTTGAAATAAATTTGATTTTATTTAACTTCATTCGATTAATTGATCGAATATATTCGTTATTTTTTTTATTTTGCGTTTATCTTTTAATTTATATAATTTCGGACATAATTAGGTCGTTTGTATAATAGTTTTTTTTTCTTCATACAGATTAAGACCGTCAGCTGCCAGTCTGTCTTTCCAGTTGATTATATCTTATTGTATGCGTCAGTCTGTTTTAAGAAGTGTAATATACGTTCGACAGCGTTTGTATTGTATAAGATTTTTCAATTAATCCTATCAGCTAATGTACTTGCTAATTAATAAAACTATTGCATCTTCTAAATCGTAATTATTTTCTTAATAACGATTATTTATCTTTATTTATTTATTTATTTATTAATTTTACGATTTGTAATAATTTTTATTTTATATTTTTCCTTTCCATCAAACCTTTTGAAATGTTCTGGTGTATTTTGAACGTGAAATAAATTTGATTTGATTTAATGTGATTAATCGATCGAATACATTCATTATTTTCTTTTATGTTTTACTTTTAAATTCTTTAATTTTGAACATGGTCGGCCATTTTGTATAACGCTTTAAAAAAAAAATACATTAGAACCTTCAAGCTCCAACGCCTATACAGTTTTCCAGTCTCCATTATATTTTATCGTATAGAAATATTGTTTTAGGTGGCAACTTCCTTAATTTATTTACGTTACGGTTCGAATGCTTATCCCAAATTAGCTTACTGTCTAAGAAAATTTCGAAGTACTTAACTTCGTGCATTCTCTCTACTATATGATTATTTAAGAAAATTTGTACGCTCTCGAACAGCTCTTTTGCCGCTTAATTAGTATAAATTAAATACTTGAGTTTTATCCGAAATTAAACGATTATCAGTCAACCATTTTAATATTTTATTAACGCTATATTACGTAAGTTCTTGCAAAATGTCAGGAAAACGAGAATTAACTATTAAGACAGTATCGTCGCCATAGCGAAAAATCTCACCACCCCCGGAACATCCAAATTACAAAAATCATTGGCCTATATCAAAAATAGATACCTAATTAACTACCTTGAGGTACACCCGATAATTATAATAATAATAATAATAATATTACGAAGTGAATAAATAACAACGGCGGGTAATAAACGATACGATAAATATTGAAATTATATCGCGAAAGGGGAACTATGAAGAAAAAATCGTACACATTATTCAGATAATTTTATTATTATTATTATTATTATTATTATTATTATTGTTATTACCATCAGTAATTTGTGTTTGTTATTTATTTCAGATCGGATGTGGTGCTTCTCTGTTTTTCCGTGACTAATCGCGTTTCGTTGGCTCATTGTAAAGCCATGTGGTATCCGGAAATTCGACATTACTGTCCGCACACTCCTATACTATTGGTCGGCTGTAAGAACGACTTACGTTACATGTATCGCGATGATGCCTATCTTGGTTTTTTTAGGGATAGAAGTCCGTTTGTAAGGTAATCATTTATCATGTATAAAAAATAGTCAAGAATAAAAATCAAATACAGACGAGAACTATTACTGCATCCGTTTCGTACGTCTCGAACTTTATTCTCCATAACGATTTAAATGATACGTTTGTGGGAGACGAAATCAGAAGACGAGCAAAGAAACATGTCGCCCTACTTAGCGTTCATATTTATTTATTTACAAAACATTTCGGCGTACACAACAGCAAAACACCAATTACAGTGTATGCACTTACAGAATAATTATGAAATAAAAGTATGAACAAAAATAAAAATAAAACTAGACTACATTGAACACGCTAATTAATATCAATAATATTAAGAATGGAAATCGAATTACTAATACCAACAGAAAAATGATATACCTAATGAAATATAATACCCATATAAAAGCACACATCCGAACAGAACAATGAACAGAAATACCAATCATATACCCATAGTAAACAAATTCCCCATCGGGGCACACACATATAAATAGAACAAATTTGAAATAGACAGTTTAAAAAAATTTATTATATACATTAAAAATATATATATATATATATATATATCAAAATGAATATCTAACTGCGGATGAATGTTTAGTACGTTATGTTATTATATGGGCGCAAGGTGAATAGAAGTGGTGAATTATAATCGATATTTGTACGAGCATTAGAAAATACGATGTGACCTACTACAACACTGGGTACCATAAATAAGATTGTAGATAATAAATAATTGTCATCTATGCGAGTGTTAAAAAGAGCATGCCAGAATCTCAGTTTACTTATCATTTTTCTAGCACTCAAAGGTTTAATACTTAGTAAATCACATAAAATATTATAACTCAAAAATGTAACCTTTATCGCGTTAAATTATATTTAAAAAATCGGAAAATATGTTATACGTATAAAAAAAAAAACACACACGCAACTTGTATTATTCTACAAAAAGTGCGACAATTTGTTTTTCTTCAATATGTATCGGCAAAGAAGCGCTATGGGTATATTATAGGTTTGTTACATGTTATCTATTTAATATATATACATACAAATATAAATACAATATCGCTGTCTCTTTTTTTTAACAATATATATATATATATATATCCGTCCGTTATTCACACGTAAAGTAAACGTACTTTTACGGATTTATTGTTATAAAATCTATTTACATCTTTTCGAACAGATTTTAAACGTACGTTGTAAATATTTATTGTACAATTTTCACTTCTACGCTTCAGTCCGATACTTTTTCGAAACGTCTAAATAGGAAATTTTGCGCGGATAGAATTTTATTGGTTTTTCGCGATTTTCCTAATATACTCGTATAAAAGATGAAATTAATATCACCGCGTCTGGTTGAAATTTGAATGTACGCAAAGATAATTCGGAATAGTCGAAAATTTCGTGTTTTTTTTTTTGAAGATTCTTAATTTACTTATTCCTTTCAGTGGTACGTTATGAAATGTTGACAGAAAATGATAATTATGAATAATATAATTTTAACATTTTACACAGGCCGGTCAGAAAATCGGATTTAATAATGCCGGATGAAGCTCGAGCGGTCGCTAAAGAATTCGGTATGCACTATTACGAAACGAGCGTTTTGACTTATTACGGCGTGAACGAAGTTTTCGAAAACGCTATACGGGCCGCTTTAATCGCTCGTAGGGGTCAAAGATTTTGGATGACTAATATGAAAAAAGTTCAGAAACCTTTGCTACAGGTAAACTAATCTGCACACTCTTGTCTCGTATTATATATATATATTTTGCGAAATGAATTTAAATCCTAAACTGGATATTAATGAAAAAAATTAAGTTCTGAAAGTTTTACATCTTTAAACGTTTACGACGGAATTGAAATAAAAAAAAATACCGCGACAAAATATCCAAAATTTCAACATAAAAGATTTTTTAATTAAAAAATCCGCACACCACCTCAACACCGTAAGTCGAATGATAACCTACCTATCAAACCGGAAGAACATATCACCGGTAGTAAGTATACACACCACACATCAGGTAAGACACACACACACACACCAAAATTATTGAAACACACACCACCACCACCACTAACATCATTAACGCTACCAACACACACGAAACCAACAAACCCGGACATCATGATAATAGTATAATGCAATTAAAAAAATTAAATATTGACGTATCATTGGCATTACACAACAAAAATATGATGTCAAAACAAAGAGCCTATGACAGTCTAATGAAATCATTCGATTCATATGAAAAATTCTACACAGATGCGTCAAAGACAACCCAAGGTACGGGTTGTTCCGTCATACATCGAGATATCACCGTAAGATACGTTCTACCAACCGAATTCTCAGTACTATCCGCTGAACTAATGGCAATCAACTTAGCTATCAATTTGGCTAGAGACTTACGCTTACCAAAAATAGTTATTTTTACCGACGCACTTTACGCCGTTCAAAGCATTAATTTCGATCCCACAAAATCTAACCACCCAATAGCCCAAAGATATTCACCTGGCAGCTAACCAACACGTACAAGAAACCATCATATGCTGGATCCCTTCACACTCCAACATAAAGGAAAATGAAGAAGCTGACATCGCTGCAAAAGAAGCGGCGGAGATGTTCCCAGTACCAAAAATTTCAATCCCAATACAAGACGAAATACACAATATCAAAAACCAATTTCACGAGGCATGGAACTTACACTGGAAGCGTATTCCCACAACCAACAAACTTCGAAACGTCAAGTTAAACACAGATCCATGGAGAACAATCATCCCATCGCGACGTGATGATGTTGTACTAACTCGGCTCAGAATTGGACATACGTCATTAACCCATAATTACTTAATAGAAAAAAAAACCCAACCGATATGTTGCTACTGCGGACGGGAGCCTCTAACAGTCGAACACATGCTTACAAAGTGTAGGCCACTTCAAAAATACCATCCTGATGGCAATATTTCAATTCACACGGCACTCTCTGATAATCCAGCGGAACTTGAAAAAACCATTAAGTTTTTAAAAGTTACAAACATATATCCTTTGATTTAATTAAAATAGCTTCGGTGCCTCTAACCTGAGTTGTGGTACACGGCACCTTAAAAAAAAAAAAAAAAAAAAAAAAAAAAAAATCTAAATATCTAAATATAAAAATTAATTTAATTACTAATAAATAAATAAAATAATAGCAAAATTAGTTAAAAATCCGAAATAAAAAAAAACAAAAATTAAGGATGAAAAATTTAACCAAACAATACTCGCACTATAACAACTTCGGATATTCTATTATTATATAACTTAAAAAATATACTAATATAACTGGAGGTTTCCGCCCGGGTGGTTCTACATTATTCCACTGTCGTATCGGCTCTGCGTCGCAATCTTTTATATTTCGACCGTATCGGAATAATTCGATAGGTAAAGATTTCGCGGTTCTTGAAGTGTATACGGTGTTCCGCTACACATGCAAAGTTAAATCGCACACTGGACGAAATTACAGATCGAGAATGATCGTCAAAGTCCAGCTAATCCTTCTTTGGATACAGAAATTTCAGAATTTGTAGACGTCGTTAAGTTCATTCTATTAAATATTTACTAAGCAACATTAATTCCAATAATTCGTTTAGCCTTAACCCGACCTAAGAAGCATTTGTTTCCGGTGAATTTTAAGCAAAAAAAATTCAGGTTTCCCAAATTTTGCACATATTGAGAGAGAAGCTTCTAAAATTTTGAAATTGTAGTTTTGCTTGTCAATTTCTCATAATCTAGAGAAAACCTCAAATTTGCACACACATATATACATATATATATATATATATATATATATATATATATATATATATATATATATGTATATATATATAAATTGTTCCCAGGTAGTGTAGAAGGTGGCTTTTAATTATATTCCACGTTTTTGCTATTATATACAAATAAACTTGTTTAATGTACGGGAGGTCGTCTAAATCTGACTAATCGTTCCCGAGATACAAGATTTTTTTTAAAAATTTAAAAATAACTTTATTTTTTCTTCCCTATAATTCAGATAGATGTTGGACATAGATCCTATTTCAAATCTATTTTATTTTTAAAATCACCGATTATTCTATTAAACGTTCTAACTAAGCAATATGAAACTATTCTAAACTCAAATCTAACAATAATAAAACATTTATCTAAGATGAATTTTGAACCAGAAAGAAAAAAGTTCAGCCTCTGCGAATTTTGTGAGAAAATCTTTATATCGTTCGAAAAAGCTGAAGAAATATAGTTTATGTAAAAAATTATAAATGTTATCTACAAATTTATGTATCCGAAAAATTAGATCATGTCCGAAATTTTCCATTTGTGAACTACGCTCCTTGGTAATTGCTTAGCATCCCTGAACTATACGTTACAGTTTTTGAAAATAGGAAACTATATCGAGATATTGAAGTGGAAAACTTCAATAAAATTTCGGACAGTCATATTTATTTAAAACGATCGGATGCGCTATAATAAAATACTCGGATAAAGCATTAAATGTTGATATACTTTATACATATTGTGAAAGGTTCTTCACGTAAAACTACTGATAAGGTTATCAGATATATTCGGACTTCGTATTGGCGTTTTTCGAAACAACTCGTATAAATTGAATGATTTGTATTATAATTATACTAAATTATTTAATTTAAATAAACTTATTTAAAACTTATATTATTTCAGGAATTGTTATATTTGCGTACGCATTAAATACATATTCATTAAGAAATATGATAATTTTAATAAGAAAATTATATTAAAAATTATTTTCTTAATGATCGCAATAGAAAGAGCAATATGCGCAAATTATCATTTTTATTACCTGTTAGTTTTAGCGTTTTCTTTTATGGTTTCCGTAATTTATACACACAAAACATCAGCTTCTTTAGAACTAAATCTATTTTCACGATCAAAAAAACTCCAGCCTTTTTTTCACAGGTACGTACGCAATATTGCATTTAATTGCATTATCTCCGTGTTTCCAGTGCTCCATATAGTACTATTTTACCGAAGTTTTACATATTATCTATTCGATTTTCTACATATTCACGCACACACGTATATTTATATATATTAAAAAACCACCGTTCTTAATACGTTTTTAAATGTTTTATAAATAAAATTAAAGATTTAATAATTAATTATCATATTTAAAAATTCTTAATTACTCATTTTAGTTATATATATATATATATATATATATAAATAAATAAATTAGTCTACAGGTAGTACGACGACCGTCCTAATATATATGTATACGTTATTTGTTCAACATCGTTTCCAAATCTGTTAGATTTTCCACCCATCTGTAAACTACTGACGCCACGGCATCGGCCAGTGATTTTTACAACAACGTCTACCTACCTGCCGTTTGTCTAGCGGTGTCCTTTGGACAGCAATTTCTGCCATATTATCTGCACGCATATGTGACTAAAAAACTTCTGTATCCGTTTATACTACCTTTAGTAATCAATGTTTCCGATTTCGTTCACCTAGAACAGAATCATTCGTTCTTTTAGCTGTACAAATTTCCTTCAGCACCATGTTTCAAAGGCTTGTATTCGACGCTGGTCTTTAATATTTATCACCCAAATTTCTGAACAATATAGAAATACTATTATATATATATATATATATATATGAATGTGTATAAATATGTAAACGCATAACCTGTAGAAATTATCCATTCATCCCGAGTTTTTTGAAGTGCAACTTTTGTCGGCGTGTTTTATGTGGGGAGTTAACTCATAAAACGAGCGAACGAGCAAGCGAAACACCATAAGCACATCCTACAAATTGAACGAAATAAAATATATTCCGCTCGCGTTCGAATGTACCTCCACTACCAACACCCGTCAATCAAATAACGTTATATATATATATATATATATATATATATATATATATATATATATATATATTTAACGTCCTTATTTCAATTCAAATGCGTTTAACCGCCTTATTGCGTCGTGTATATATCCGTAAACGCGTAATTTATACCTACCGTTATAATTTTCTTATTTTATTCCGATGGCTATTTAATAATAATTCGGCTAAAAAAACGGCTAGCGACGATATCGAACCGATCGACAATATATGAAAGACCGCTTGAAGTTCTTTCAATGTTAACGGTTTAACGTCGGCCGTTTCGATAACCGGTTTGACGGTTCGACCGACGTCCGAATACCATTTTCGATAGAGGCCGGCTTCGAAAATTCGATAAGTACGTTCGGCGATCGCGTCTCGAAATAGATTGCCTTTTTTAAAGAAAATACCTTCGGCGAATTTTCCGATCGGTACCCAACGAGCGCGCGATACGTTTTCTTTAGCGACGTATCGAAAATGATAGAGTATATCGATTAAAATCAAATCTTGTTTATCGATTAGTCGTTCGATATCGGTCGTTGTCGAATTTTCGTCGTAATGACGTATCGTTTTACGTTTAAATCGTTTATCGGTGAAATCGGCTACACCGTTTAAACTAATATACGGTATGATTATTAAATTTACGTCCGATCGTACGATATCGTCGACGGTCTCTATCGGACGGTCGTAATACGGTTTAGTTAACGAGCTTAATAGAAACGACGTGTAAATCGAATTAACGTGAAAGGCGTACAGTATCCAAGCCAGAACGAAACATCGTATCGAAATCGTTCGATATAGGTTATCATTACTATTATTATTGTAAGTGGCTACGTTTACAAACGAACCGTATAAAATAATCGCCCAACGAACGATACTATTACTAATATTATTACTAATATTATTACTAATATTATTACTAATATTATTACTAATATTATTATCGTTAATTCGATTATAATCGGAAAGACGGAAAACGAACAAGACCGATACGACGTAGACGACTACGATGAATGACCAAATTCTGGCCGAGAATATGTGGGTCATATTGTACAGATAGGATAATCTACTAGGTAACGGTACGATTAAGAAAAATTCGTAATCCATAAATAGATAATTCGCGTCGAACATACGATATCTATCGTAAGTGATCATAGCTCGTCCGAAGTCTATACGTCCGGTTTTTAAATAACCTAGGCTACCTTTCCAAGAACCGTTATCGTATTTTAGACCCCATCTTTCTTTATCGGTTATCGGTACGTATCGTAAACGTAATCCGTTCATGCGTAACATCACATCGTCGTGCGGTTGTTGAATTCCGCGTATGCTGCCGTTTAATTTGTCGAAAAATATAAGCGGTTCCCAATCGACTAACGATACGTTGAAGAAACAATGCGATAACGATAACGATAACGGAATTTTATTCGGAAACAGATCGCGTTCGTCTATCATTCGACCGTCGGTCCAGCGACCTATTTTAACGATTTCGATTACCGGACCACCGCATCCATTTCGATCGCTATACGGGAACCAAGTGTACATATCGAATGTCGAAGTCGATCGATCTATCGACTAAAAGAGGAAGAAACGATATTAGAAAACTTCGTACAATTTAGAAGAGAACGTTTTTTTTCTTTGCTTCTTTTTTCGTTATTAACTTTCCACATTATGAAAAAAAAAAAAAAAAACGACAAAAAATGAGTTAAAATCGGTAAATTTTTTTTTCTTTATGAAAAATCACGAAGCTTTTCGGTCGTTAAACCATTATCGAGCGAATATACGTGGAGGTATACAAAAATGTATAGAGAAAAATAAAATGTAAAAAATTAATTAGATACGCAATTTATAAAAATTACCGTAAACGGTATTTTTAAATAACCCGATAGTGAACGTAGCGACACAATTAACAATATAAAATTTATATATAAATAATAAATGAGGAATAATATAAAAATAACAACATCCGACAATTGTGCTTTTGCTTACGTAAGCATTTATTTTACTCGCTATTGTTATTTGTGTATAAATTTTATATCGCCGGTTCTGTTGTTTACCACATTCACTATCGGATTATTTCTTCTTCTTCTTCGTTGTCATGCCGTGTACTGCATGATAGGCGAGAGGCATGTATAGGAGTTAAATATATTGAAATAAGTTGGTAATTTTGAGAAAATGAAGGAGACGTTCAACTTTAATATGATGATCAGATAGGATTTCAGAGAGGGTGGACGATTGAAGAATTTGTGTTCGGTGGGAATTATAAATTGGACAGCTAACGAGTAAGTGTTGGATTGTAACGTGAGAATTGCAATCGGAACAGAGTGGGAGAGGTTGATTTGATAGGAGGTGGCTATGTGTGAGTTTGGAGTTAGGCGGAGTCTTGTAATAACGATTTCATTTCTTCTAATTTGGCGTAGTTTATTCGTGTTTGGAGTACTGGTCCACTGTTGTTGCCATATCTCTAGTAACTTCTTCATTACATGCGTTCGAAGATCCCTTGCTGATATTTTGATGTTTGGTATCGGAAAAAACAGCGAGCCTTCATTTGCTGCAATGTCCGCAAGCGTATTACCCTGGATTCCAACATGTGATGGAATCCACGTGAACGAAATCATTTATATTATAAAGAGCGCGAATAATTTCTTTTTCTGTCGGATGTTGATGAGGACAGTTATATTTTTGGAGAGAAGTAAGTGCGGTTAATGAGTCTGTGCAAATGAGGAGAGAGAAGAATGAGGATCAGAGTTTATTGCATATTCTATAGCGAGTTTTATAGCAAACAGTTCTGCTGAAAGAATAGTAAATAGATTTGGGACTAACGGAGAATGATTTCTTTATCTATTCCACAACCCGTTCCTCGAGGTGTTTTGGAACCATCAGTAAAGAATATTTTGTAACTGTCGTATGAATATATACTTCGCTCATTTCTTCGTATTCATTTCTTGATCTATCAATTCGAGATCCTAACCAACTCATTCACATTTTGACGAATCGATCAACTCCGGAATCGATTCTAGTCAACAGAGTTAGTCATAACTAGGGAAGACTAACAACATATTAAAATAACACACGAAGGAGTGGAATAGTTTAATATTAATGGAGATGATGAATTTAGTAATATAACAGACGTTACACACACACACACACACACACGCACGAAGAAGGAAAAAATAATTAATAAATATGAGAAATAGAGTTCGGAAAGGGATTATTTTAAAAAATTAGAACAAAAAAAATAATTAAATAAAAAAGACAAAAACGGACGGTCTAAATTTAACTTTTTTTTTTTTTTCATTAGTCCCGTACGTACCAGAAATACGAAATTGAACACGTTGTTCTTTCTCAACACTCTGACGGCCGATTCGGCGTTTACCATATCGTCATCGTCTAATATTAGAAAAACGAATCTAGATCGCGGATACCAGGATAGGCCGGTAACGTTGATCCGATTTAAAACGTCGCCTATTAAACTGCGATAATTTTCTACCGTAATAAAATAACCGGACGGTATTAAACTTTTAGCCGGACTATTAAACGACGGTTCGGATAAAATTATCGTTCCGTTTAGCGATATTATCGGCAATACCGTATGATCATGTAGTCGACGTAATAATTGTCGCGTTTCGAAATTATCGATATTATCATAATAATAATGATAACCAACCGATAACCAACCGATAACGTTATGATCGCGACCGTAAAAATACCTTTCGGCTATGTGTCGTAAACAATTCGATAAGTCCGCCATTAATTCGGTAGTCGTTTCGCGGCGAATCGCGTGCGTCGCCAGATAACAATAGTAACAGACGATTAACAACGGAACAATTTTCATGATAATTATCCGAGAACCCGCTAATTACGGACGTTGTTCGTCTCAAATTCAAGGTATCGTATTGAGGTTTTCCTGCGCAAAAGCGAAACCGCTTAACGGGATAGATAAATTACGATATTTGTATATTGAAGTATGTTGATTGCGTACGTATGAGAATAGTGTGTATGTTGCATATTCGTGTGTATTGCGCGTTAATATGTTTTGTACAATTGAAAATTATACTCAAATATAAAAAATTGTAGTAGTCACGGCAATAGTAGTAGCAGTTTGTAAAAATAACATATCAGTTATATCAGTTATCTTTGATGGATATGTAGATTATAAGTATATATATATATATATATATATATATATATATATATATATATATATATATATATATATATATATATAATTACATAGTTTACTGTGTTATTTTTTGAATCATCAGTGGAGTTTAATTTCAACTAATATTTTTCTATTCGTTACTTGTCCTTCAATCATTCATTCGTCAATCGCATATTTTTATTCCGATTATTATTGTTTTCTTAATGAATACGTTAAATTCAAACGAATATTTCAAAATACACACACACACATATATATACATATGTATACACATATATATTATATGTAAGTACGATGTATATTGAACGACGTGTTATTTTTTAATGAAAAGTTATCAACACTGGATGATAATAATTGTTTAATATTTACTCGTCATCAAACCGTACACTAAATTGTAGTTTACATTTTTTTAAACAATTGCGTTATATACTATAGATGTATGTATGTGTTTATTTTTAAGTATATTACGTAATATACGTATAAATACATACATATGGACACACATATACGCGAGTATATACACATGAATTCGCGTATACGAATTATTATATATATATATATATATATATAAAATATAATTGAAAAATGCTAATTATTTTTAAAATGACCTATGCTTAGTTTTACGATGTTTATACTTAGAATAATGCAGTCTGTTCTTGATTCATCGATTCACCTTTTACGCTTCAATTGATTTATACGTACATACATACATACATATATATATTTTAAAATTATTATTTACCCATTGCAACTGGCCCGTTTTATTGCCATTTATCAATGTCCTATGTTGATATTAAAATCGCCATATATAAACAAATACTTGCTCCTGTTTGGAGATACGGCTGTCAAATATGGGACTGCAGTGCTAGAATAAATATAACACTAATGCAGCGATTCCAAAATAAAACTCTACGAACCATTGCAAATGTGCCGTGGTTTGTATCAAATAAAATTTTTTATCGTGACCTACATGTTCCATATGTTACTGATGTGATAAAACAGGAAGCAATAAAACACGCAACGAAGTTACATGATCACCCTAACTGGACAGCAGTCAATTTGCTGGATAACTCATCAGAGCTGCGAAGATTGCAGAGGGTCAAACCATTGAACTTTATGAAATAAATCCAATTTGTACATTCTAGGCTACCTTTAATGGAAGGAGTGCCGCTCAAGTAACTGCAGATATCATACTCACTATTGATAGCACTAGCTAGGTATAGAAAAAAAAAATTATCAATGTTTACGAAGTTGAAAGGCGGCATTTGCGGAACATCAAGCGGTTACATGGCATACAATACAAGTTCTGGCTAAATTAGATCGTTTAGGTGAAAGAATCATTACGGAAGCCTTAGAAATCGTGAAATTCAACAACTTCAACAGAGAAGATGGCTTCCGACTTGATTGAGCGTGGAGAATGGTGAGTGGCCAATTGAGAACCAATGAGGATGTTGTCAATATAGTTAAGGTAGTAGCTTGTTATGTCAGAGTTAGTTTAGTTCTGATGCACGTTACTTGAAACGTAAACTCGGGTTTATTAATATATCGTTTTATTTTTATTAATAAATGTTTTTTTTTTATTATTTTTGTACGCGGTTGTTCCGAAATGATTGTATCCAATTATGAATATCGATGGGGAAAATAGTTTTGACTTAATTGGTTGGTTTTATACTTTTTTTTTTTTTTTTAACTGAAACGTCAGTTCATAATGTTTTTATATTAGGCACAGACACTTCAGATATTAAAAAATCCAGTAGTGGTTAAAATAAATATCACATTATACATTAGTTTAAACTCAAGCCAAACTTTTATTCCAAGTATTCGCCACTGATATATATATATATATATGTATATCTATATATATTGCAGCGGCGTAGCCAGACTTGGCTGAAGAGGAGGTTCAAACAAAACTAAATTATAACAGTAAACCCAAGTTAAATTGAACTTTAAGCAAATAATTAAAACTCAAGTCAAGCCCTAAGCAATCCAACTCACCAGAGTTATTTTTATACTTATTAGACGTCGAATATGTAATTCTATTAGAAGCAATAGACGGCAGAAATATTTAACGTCACTGGAACACACTAATAGTATGTTATTGAGGACAGAAGGAGATGGTTACAAAGTGCAATCGAAAAAATAAACGATAAATAATGATTTCATATTTTTCGAAGGAATAATACATAGTAATAATTTAAATTTAAAATTTAAAATCTATTCTTCGCGTTTTTCTACTAAATTCTTCTAGTACCTCCTATATTACATAACTATTTATTTACTTCAAAAAGAACGAAATTTAAAAAAATAAATGAAAATAAAAAAAAAACAAAATAGGTTTAACAAATGCAAAACTGCATTTAACAACGGGTATATATTTTCTTATTATCAGATTAATTCCAAGGGGGAGGTTTCAGACCCTCAAACTTCCCCCCCTGGCTGCGCCACTGATATAGTGTATCTAATCGATTTTATATATCACGTGCGTTTTACGCGAATGAATAGTAATAATTTCACGGTGACGTACGTTGTCTACATTTTTAATTCGGGAAATTTTTTATTTTCTCGCGCACGTATAAAAATTAGTCTTACATGAGTTCTTCTTTGGATGCCTCTTTCAATTATCTAAGTTTCGCGTGTCTACATCTTGCAATATTTTTTACATAGTCCACTGTTATCCATCCACTGTTGTATATTCGTAACAGTAGTTGGCATAAACTGTTGCACTTGCAGATTGTATACAGTTTAATTAAATTAATAAATAAAGCGAGAGGTAATTGTTTTTGTTTTTACAGATTCCGTATTGTCCTCCTAAACCATCCGGTATTCCGGTTCACGTAATGACGTCGGTGTACGATGAAAATATTTCTTGGCTTTATTATCAGTCCGGTTATACGGACGTTGTGTTCGTCGCCGGTAATGTCGGATTTTCCGCTCATAAAATTATACTATCGGCTGTTTCGCCGGCGTTCTATCGGCTGTTTATTCAAGACGATGCAGATTCTTGTTTCGAAACTACTGGCAGAAGTAGTAGCGATTCCAGCGTAGTAAGAGATTTCCCGTTATATTACATTTATTCGCATGTGTTCTTCTTTCCAGTGTCCAGTGCAGAGCGTTGCAATAGGAAATTTCAGAAATTTAAAAGTATCCGATAGAGTCTCCTTCCAAATTTATGACGTCATCGAAATTCAACGCTGTGTGTTAAATGAGAACAAATAAACGATTATCGATTGTTCTTTATACCAGTTAAAATAATCGATTTTTTCGGATTATCAACCGTTCTTCCAATTTACGTTTCATCATCTATCCATAGACCGCCATCTAGTATACGATAATACTACTACGGCAGCTTTACTGTAGGTTTAATCGACTGTTGTATTATCAAAATTTAGCATTCCGCTTTTCAGTCGTTTTACTAGCGCGATCTTCAGGTTGAGTTACTTAAGTTCTAATCATAAAGCTTTTTCAAGATGTCGATCTTCTTAGCCGTCTCGTGTATATTAATGATGATGATTTTCCCGATTCATCTGCTTAATTCAGGCTGCGTACTATATTATAAGTTTTAACAACACTGTACGTAGAACGAAAGCGGCTATAGATCTTGAAAGTTTAATAATACAGAATGAAAAAAGCACAGAGGAGATAAAACGTAGGAACAATCTTGCAAAAAGTGTTTTCACATAGAAATATACGATGTTAACCAGTAAAAATATGGATACGAATTTGAAGAAAATATTATTCAAGTTTTACCTATAGAGTGTAATGTACGGGTGTGAGAAACCTTGACGATAAATGTAATTGATAAGAAAAAACTTGAAATCGCAGAAATGAGGCACTGTGTTAAAATTCCAACATTTGATTCAAAAGGTTAAGACATTTTCAAAAGTTATTTAACAAAAGAAGAGCTGTAATGATGGGCATGTAATAAGGAATAGCGAAATGGTAACCGAAATTATACAAGGAATAAGCAGATACAGAGGAAAACCGAGGATTATACGTGGCAAATAATAAAAGATACGAGATGTACAACATACTCTGAATTAAAAACAACAGCATGGAACAGGAGTGAATGGAGAAAACGAACCTATCGGTTCAATGATTGACGTCAGTTTACATTAAAAATATTAACGAGTCGGTTTAACTTCAATAGACACCTCTATGAGAAACGATGGACTGGCTACAACATCTTCAAATTCTGTTTTTTCCCGTATATCGGTGTTTCTAATTTTGTCCTTTAACCTAATTCCCAGCAGCGTACGTTCCATTCGTCTTTCCGCCTTCCCGATCTTATCCATTAGTTCTTATATATATATATATATATATATATTAAAGATCCCATCGAAGGAGTCAAAAATATTGTAATCCCTCCTATGTAATTATATTCCTGTCTAATAAACTTTTTGTTCGTAAATTTATAATTAGGAATGGCGATTTTGACTTAGACGTCAATTTCTACATAATGTGTTAGTGAGTTCGTCTACTAAAAAAATGGATTATCTTGAATGTATCGGCGTTACTATGGAACCTTAATATGAAACTGTCGCTCCAACATTTTTTTTTCTTCAAATAAATCAATGAACAACGTATTTGTCGGTACTATAAATTGGAGGTGCCAAATATTTCTATTTGCGATAGAAGCAACATTTTCTTTTCTTTTTCTTTCAACTTTGCCCCGACCGGAGTTTCGGAATATTTTTGTGGGTTAATGATGTGTTTCAATCAACAATTCAATCACGAAACCTGTATATCCTACGCGAAAAGCATTATACCATCAGTTGATTAGACCGATATCAAGAACAATCCATGGTCATCTCATGTAGTGAAATAGAATATCTCAGTGTGTCTTATGCCGAATTCCGATTTCTGTCCACCACCGTGTTCTAATTGAGTGTCCATAATATTCCTTATTGAAATACCTAGTAAGTCTCCTACCTTCCTTTGCAACATCAATGTTCTTTTTAACATAAGAACAGGTCTCTACTATTCAATCTAACACTAAATTCATTTTCGTACCTTTGGAAATCAATTGCTGAAGAATCCAAAATTCAATTTAGTAATAAATAGTTTGAAATATTTTAAGTATAATTGATTATTAATAATTTTATAATTGATTCAAACTGAACGTGGTGAGAAAATAAATTTATGTATGTGTGTGTATAAAATTTAACGAAGTGGTTTTGAAATGCTTATCACATCCTTATGTATAATGTTTAATAATTATTATTACAGCTTTCCTTGTATGGAGAAACTTTGACCGTACAATTTAATGAAGATACCGAATACCTGGTCAAAATGGAGAAACATTCAAAGTAAATATTTTCCCATGAAATTATATATTTTTTTGTGTTTGTATAGGTGCGTGTGCATATATGTTTGTATATTTATTGGAGCGTAGACAGCGTTATAAATTAGTTAATTATTCACTATGTACCTGTTCGTGTAGTAAACGCCGAGTTTAAGTAATTTAGAACAAAGTTTGAAAATTACATTTGCGTGTCTATGTATATACACATATATGTGTGTGTGTGTATATACTTGACCGATTAGAAAAAAGTGTAGTTTCAAATCGCATCTGTATTTCGATCCCAATTCATAACTTTTATATGATTTTATTTTTGGGCGGTTTAATATAACGCATTACTAATAAAGATAGCCTTCGCTCGCCATTTAGCTTCAGTTTTTCAGCCTTATGAAATTAATTCTGATATCAATGCATCAATTAATTGTCGCACTCAATAAATTATTAAACATGTTACACCCCTTGAGATAACCGAAGAAATTTCAAATATCAATTCTAAAAAGGCACCTGAAGCTCTTGAAATAACCTCATCAATGCTAAAAGAATTACCACATAAAGTCATCATTACGTTTACCTACATATTCAATGCGTGTTCTCGTCTAAAACATGTAAAAAAATGTTTCAAAATATTTCAAATTATTATGCTGCTCAAATCAGGGAAGCCTGTGCAAACAGTAAGTTCATACCGTCCAATTTCATTACTACAAACGATATTCAAGATATTTGAAAAACTCCTTCTTCTTAAAGCCACTCGTAAATTTACAAGATCATCAATTCGGGTTCCGTAACATGCATTCGACGATTGATAAAATAGCCCTCGAAGAACAGAAATTATGTTCAGAAGTTTTTTTTTAGATATCTTACAAGCTTTCGATCGAGTTTGGCATGAAGGGCTTATACATAAAATGAGTAGTAACCTATCAAAAGGATAGTTCAAAATATCTAGGTGTGTATATGGGCGCTCGATTGAATCACAAACGACTCCGTCTTCACCCAAATGAAGAGGCACGAAATCTGTTAATCAGTGAAAACGACGTCAGACGCCTTAAGCGTACGAAACCGTATCAACTAGTCAAATAGTTCTTTAATGTTGATGTATTGGAGAGTAGTGATTTTACGAATTCACAAAACAAAATAAAAATAAAGTTAATTAACTTTGTTTTTATTTTGTAAAATAGTTTTTTGTATTCCTTATATAATAAACCGCTGAAAGTTGTGTAAATGTACATATCTTTCGCTGTCTGTGTTAATTTAAGTTTATCACTAGTACTAATTTATACATTAAGTATAAGACTGTACTAAAAAAAAAATGCATTTTAGAAACAGGAATACAAGGACAGTCGATTCGGTCACCATAAAGCTCAGTTTATATAAACAGATGTAGAATCTAATGACCCCCCGTATAGTTGTGGTAAATTTTACTGGACAATATCGTATGCGTGAAATAGTCGTAGAAAAATTATAATTGAATTAAAACGTGTTAAACGTCTAGATTTATAATAACAAAATGAAAGCGTCGAATCGAGTCTGTAAGAAACTATTCGTGATAAAAGAAAACGCGTTAAAAAATAATAAACACCGCATGTGTATTTATAATCGTATCACACTGAACAACAACGATGCCAGATGATAAAGAACGACTATTATTTATTAACCGAACTATAAGATATAATTATCATTTCACCACCCGAGAGGCAACATCATTTTGTCTATATTAACCTAAACTGCAGTCTCGGCTGGATTGTAAAATAATATTTACAACAATACAAAATACAAGTAATACTTTCTAACCGGTATGATTGAAAAATTTATTCAATACTCCGCGCAGGAATTAACATCTACTTGCAGGTTGAAAGTAGACGTGTCATGGTTAAGTTGTTTATGGTTCGAAATTTTTAATTATATTTCTTACATATACTTTTGTTAAAAAAAAATTCTTATTGCTATTCGTTTTTATTATTAAATTTATTGAATCGTCTGATGATGATGTAACTGATATTCAAATATAATTAGTAATTTATACATATGACTTTGTTGTATACATATATATATATATATATATATATATATATATAATGTATATGTATCCAAGAAAAACTGAAGTAATGAAGCTGACACGATTGAAAAATACAAATATTCGCATAAAGATGAATAATGATGAAATAGGGTGTGTATCAGGAATCAGATATTTGGGAGCTCTTATAACAAATCATACTAGAGATCAAAAGGAAATCAAAATCATAATTGGAATGGCGAAACAAGCATTTAGTAATTTAAGCGCCGTATTCAAAAATTTAAAAAAGTGAACTTTAATTTGAAGAAAAGAATATTACATTGTTACGTCTGGTCAAGTACTTAAATATGCCTACGATAATTAACGCATATAGCGAAACAATTCCTATTTACAGATCATCGAATGTGTCGGCTGTTAGGAAGAAATTCACAACTCGATCTCTTAGCAAGCGACTCTTCTACTAGTTGATCATCAAACCTATCTAGACTTATTTGATTCAACTTTGGGGATGCGTAAAGCCTGCTAATCGAATATGGGTATTCAGCGTAGTCGAAATAAAGTTATTCATGCAATTAGCAATGCGCAGGTTAGTATCAGAAGGAGACGGGGATCTGCATGCAGATTTGAATTTGAAGCTGATAGAGGAGATAATTTGCGACTTCGAAAAACGACTCGATAAATGTACGAATATCGAGGCAACCAGTTTGCTCGACAGACTAGCAATGTTAGACGTCTTAAACGATTAAAGCCAAACGTTTTAGTTATATGTAAGCGATACTTTATATATATATATATATATATATATATATATATATATATATATATATATATAATTGATTATTTAAACATTGATTTAAGATTGCAAAACGTATTTTTTATTTAAAAAAATCTTAAATTCATTGAATAAAGCCGCTTTAAAAATTTGTTCCGAAGTGAATCGATTAATCGTATAATCTCAGAAGTGATAGTCGAAGAAGCGTAAAATCATAATAGAAAGCTTCGTAATTACCTAAATTCGACAGCGGTCGATTTACTCGATCACAGAAATACGTCGATTACATAAACGGAAATCGCTAGATTTAATTATAAATCATTATATTATATTATTGACACGTCTTCATTCAAAGATGCGTCGTTTATGTAATTTTTCGATGTTACTATCTATAGATATCTAAGCAGCTAGTAGGCGTAGATTAAAAAATGCTATAAGGCATTTTCAATTCAACTTTTTTTTTTCTGATATTAATTTCTAAGACAATAAACGCGGAAAATTCTTTTATTAACTAAAATAATCTGAGTAAATAAATAAATAAATAAAAAAATAATTGTTTTTTCCATTGCGAAAGATTATCAGATAATATGAAAAGAAGATCCAGTCCTCAAGTATTGTCGGTTGATAATTGCAAGAATTCCGGTTATAATAAAGAACTGAAACATCCCGTATTTACCTCCATACGAACTGAACAGGTACGTTATAATATTTAGAAGAAAAATATCAAAGTCTATCATTTTAATTAATTCGAATTTTCTAAGTCAGTTATTTATAAAGCGGTTATATTTTATTTCAATTTTTTGCTATTTTTTTTTCGACTCTTTCGTTTTTGTTTTTTTTAAAAAAGCCTAAAAGCACGGAGTCTATTTTTCGGTTATTATAGATATAAAGATTATTTGGTGCAACGAGGAAAGTTATAAGGGTATTTTCATTTTTAGGCAAAAGTATTTCTTAAGTGTGTTAGTGTAATGAAGAGCGAATAGAGTTATATAGAGAACAGTTAAGATATGAACTATAGTGATTCGAATATTACTGGTTGAGCAAATAGACGGATCGGTTTTGGATAGATATAAGAATGAGTCAAACGAGTATGACCCATGCGGACACGGAACAATATCACTTCATCCTGTCTTGTGCGATGAACACGTTGAATAAGCCAGATACCACTTTTTTAAGGTAAACCGAAAAATCTGACTGTTGTTCGTTCCTTTAACATTTTATTAGAGTTTTTCTATTTTCTTCTCCTTTAATTCTTTTTTTCGTTCAGTTTTCATCTTTTGGCCAGTTTAAGTGTTCGATTTATAACTTTATATTTTCGACCCTAATGAAATTATATAATTTGTAGAATCATCGATAAGTTCTTCAACTTGTATTGGTAGCATATTTCTTGTCGATAGAAGTTCAGACAGAAAGTTATCTCTCTACATTTGTTTTTCGGACAGGCAGGTAGGTCCAAATCTGATGGTCGATATTATCTTCGATATTACATACCTCACGAACTCCACTTCTGATGATCGCTAACTCGGCAAGACGACTAGGTTTACAGTTACGATCACTTCTTAATATAACAAATACACAGACAAAATCTTAAAGTACGAAATCACCGTGTTTGGTAACGGTATCGGTGGTAACGATTTAACCCAGGACTCGTTTGAAATTGTCGTTTGAATAGCAGCATATACAAATTTACCTTTTAACGAGATTTTCAATAGAACGGTAAAACAGAAATTAGGATTATATTTTGAAAATCGGAAAACGAAAACAACTCGTAATTCGATATATTTTTTTTTAATAGTGCGACGGATCAAATCACGGATGTAACGGATTTCGTTGTTTCCAAACCGTCGTCACGTTGAATAAATTATTTCCTCCGTCTGTTATGGCACAATGTTTACAGTTCGCTTATACCGGTATCGTGGAGAACAAATATAATATGTTGCAAGTAATTTCGAATTAATATTTGATAAATATTTTCGTTTACAATACGTACTCGTTAATTTTAGCAAAATCTATCACCTATTTCTATATCGTTCCTTCTGAAGTCATTACTTACTTATCATCGTTTCATCTTGGCACGTGTCCACTGCCTACTTCTGTTTCAGCTGCGCTTTATCAGATTTTACCTTACTACCGTCTTTCCGCTTATGAGCTAAATTTACTTTATATGGGGGCTATCTGCTTCATAACAAGCTTCTTAACGTACTCTATGAGATATTCTGTTTTTCCGCTACATATGTAAACATGTTAACAACGCGTCGTTCGTAAATTTTCTTATATATATATATAGGCCGCCGGTTACTCCTTTACTTTTGAGCGCATTACTCATGTCCACTATATGTACATTCTTTTGGCCTGTTTAAGTACTGTTCACTTATTTTTGTCTCTTTTTATATACAGATATTTATTTATAAACTCTTTAAGTTTAAATTTCCCTTATATGTAATTAAGTTAATAAAATCGTATTTAAGCAAAATAGAAATCGCTATGTTACTCATCTCACGCGTAGGAGTCCTTTGTCAAAACTTTGTAGCTCAGCTATACCACAGGTTAGTGTATCAGGACGTTATCTGTATTTAATTTTAAGAAACGATTTATTCTACTTACCTTACGTCGAGAGAGCAATATGCTGATGATTTGTCTTCGTATTGTCGGTCTTCTAGATTAAATACTATATTTAATAGATTACAAAAATTCGCTATAACTATATTTAAATTTTATAAACGTCAAAGGTTAAAAGTTAACACAGATAAAACAGATACTGTATCGTCCCTTCTTCATCTTGAGAATTTAAATATGTTTCTAGACTTAGTGATATTTCTAGAGAAGTTGTCCACGTTTATAGAAATATAAGTTAGTACACACAGTATCACGTTGAGTAAGCTATAAAGATATCCCCATTTATAAAACGAAATTTAGGTTGACAATCGAGTACTTTAGCAACTATTGATTGATTGATTGATAAAAAGTGTATTTACAAAAAATAAATATATGTTACAAAAAAACCAAATAAATAATATAACGCATTCCGAACACAGTTCTTACTACGTATACTAGTTTAAAAAGTATGCCCAGTTGCTCATTTAACTAAAGTAAAAAATACAGGAAAAACCACTAACAAAACCCGCATAGCAACTATGTTATACATACATATATATATATATATATATATATATATATATATATATATATATATATATATATATATATATATATATATATATATATATATTCGTCTTCTTAATCGGTTACCGCAAATAGGCATCGTGATCATACAAAAATTCAGGACTCTCATTTAATATTATTCCAGGTAACATGTGATCCGTGTCATCTTTTATTTAAAATACATTATATGAATCCTCGGCATGAATTTAATTTTTCAACGCCTGTACGCATAGATATATGTATGCGAGTTCAATATACATGTATACACGTTATGTTATTTTACCAAAGAAGTAACGTTTGCCTTTTTGCCGCTAATATGATGGAAGCAGTTGAATTAAACTGGGGAAAGCCTACGCTCGGTCTGATATTATGCTAATTTTGAAATATATCTTATAGATTTTCAAAATAAGTTAATTAAAATCGCAGTTCTTTTTAATTTGAAAACGAAATACCGATGTATTTATTACAGGAATTGAAGCAGTTGGCTCAAATTTTGGAAATTACGCCTTTAGTCGATATTATATCAAATATCCAAACGGAGGACGAATACCTGAACGCGGAGGCTAAACGTCGTTATAAAATAGTAAATTGTTTTAACTGGTTATTTATTTATGTTTTAAATAATATTCGTATTAAAATGTTCAACTTGTAATGTTTTAATTTAAAATGTTTAATATATTAATGAATATATAAATATAGTTTTTTTGATACCTGCTATTTAACGTGGTCGCAGTTTGAGATAAAAATGTTTAATTTGATTCTTTTTTTTTTTAAGGTAGATAAGAGTATCGAGACCTTAATTTTGTAATTTCTTAATATACTACAGTATTTTGTGCAGTCCAAGTTTATGTTAATCATATTTAACGTTATAAAGTATATATGTGTCTAAAGCGATTTCTCGATGTTCCATATTTATGAAAAATATAAACACTTTTTTACACTGTATGGCAAATTCTTGTTTCAAAAAACGCATTCACCCAAATTCGCTCCTCATTATCGCTACCTCATTAATATGAAATGCATATTGATTATACAGTGTAGCCAGCGACTGTATTAAAAATTTGTGATACTGTATAAAAAATGTTTTTATTTACTTTTTTTTTTTACTATTGAATTCGTACTGTTTTAATTTATTCTAGTTATTATTATTTATTATTGTTATTATTATTATTATTATTTGTTATTATTAATTATAATTAATTGTTGTAACAGGCTTTAAGAAATAAATTGGCCGATATAGGATTACGACATAGTCATTTTTTCGACGTATTGTTTCAATTAGATGACAGTTTATTTCCCGCACATCGAGCGATATTATCCGCCCGTTGCGATATGATGAAGGTTATGTTTTCAGGAGATTTCAAAGAAAAAAATTCAAAAGTGGTAATTGAGATATATATATATATATAATGTTGTTTAATATATAATCATTAACGAGAATCGTGATACTATGGATTATAGTAAGGGAATATGTACGTTCGCCATGTAGTTCGATCTATCAGCTCATGTAGTGACGGGGCATCAACGGTTGTTTTTACTATATCCAAATATCTCGTTGGATGTCATCATTTTTTTTTCGGTGACCTTCCATCATTGCCGTCAGTATCATATTTTCTAATTCGTTCTGTCGTACGATATGTCCAGCGAACGTTTATTATGCACATCGTTTTGATACCTGTAATTCACTTTAGGCCTTTGTAATATCCACAGGTTGATTCTTTTCACCGTCCACGTCTCTCTGAACATTCGTCTCCAACAATACACTTCAAATGTGTTAATGCGCTGTCTGTCTGTCTTTTTCGGAGTACAGCATTCCGCCGCATCGAGGAAAAACACTAGTATATTCGCGAGATGCACTTTTGTGTTCAGTATTATATTATCGCGGTTCTTCTATATTTTTATTAGTTGTAATAGTGTCAGCTTTGTTAATTTTCATGTCATTTTACAATCGAAGTTACAGAGAGTAGTTAAATATTGACTCGAACGATGTGTAAACTTTTATTATTATTATTATTATTTAATAATGTAACTACTATTAAGGGTAGCTACTTTCTTCTAAAATCTGAGAACTAAATTTAAATAAGCAGTACTCAACGTGTACAGAGATACGGCTTAGTGGCTAAGCTGTGTTAACTAAATTACTCGACAACGACCGAGTTGCGAGATTTGTAACGCTTATGCTACTTAAGTCTACATGTGTAGATAATAAATCTCCCGGGTTCGGATGACAACGAAGCTGTTCCTGGTGTAAACGAAGTTGTTCCTAAGCGTAATCACGTATTACTTCAAACGTGTCAGTTTTAACTGAAAATCCGCGTAGAACGCATCATTTCTTCGAATGTTGGACGTATAATGGGTTTTTATATCAGGAGTTTGTCAGCTTGATTTTGGAACGACGCCCAATGGGCCAGTATATTTGGCGTGTTTTTACCCGTATTTAATCAGCTTTGGTTAATTTCGAATCCACATATGAATTACGTTGCACAGCTTGCAACTGACTTGGTTATTAATATTGACTACATAATCAGGATCTCCATTATGTAAAGCGAAGGTAGAGAGCGTGTGTACAGATTTGTACTCATTTAGCCAAATTTCCCAACGTTGCTCCCATTCTTATATGCGATCTAGAGAAATGGTGTTGTTCGCTATGGACCTGGAAAGATTGGCTGATAATATTGTTGTATCATCATCGTACTAACAAAGGTACGTCCACTGTATATAATAAGTAAAAGGCAACCTTACTGATAATCTGCTTGTATACTGATGTAGTATCTTCAAATGATACCTTGTAGAACCAACGATGGTCTAAATACGATTGTATAATATGACACAAGTTGTTTGAAGGCACGCCTTTGATGCTAGATACGATTATATGACTGGGAAATGTTCAGAAATACAGTAGAATAGTGTTTCTTTCCTTTAAATGCTTTTTTCTATTAATGATGTTACGTAATAATATATTCAATCAGTTGTTGAATGCTTCCTGCGAAAATCAAACTCGTGATTAGATAGTTTTGTAAGATGCAAATACGTTTAAATTTTTCAAATAGTTCTGATATAACCGGCGACAATTATATTGATCGAGATGATTTGACTTCCACCCCTGGTTTATTGGGTTTTTTGAACATAATAAATTTGGCTCGTTTAAAATTCTTTGATACGTATTCTATATATATATATATATACCTTTGTATATGAGAATTATAATACTTTTCGTCTACGATATAGTTCTGACGATTTTTGAAGATTGATGTTACACACCTGCCACTTTAAACTGAGTAATAAATTTGATTGGCGCAAATCGTATTGGAATATTCTATAAATCAGCTTTTTCTTCATCGCAGTGAAGTCAGATATTAGATTTATTCTCCAATGGTGGTATTCTAATAACTGACCGTTTGAAATAGAGCGCTGTTTTCACTAATGAATATTCTTGTTCTGCAAAATAGCTTAAATTGATCATATAATCAGAGAAGTTCTCCGGCTTTGTTTCGAATATTAATTTAATCAGTTTATTAGTGACACGATTGAATATTGTTTTGTCTTCAAGACTTCTAGTATTATGCCATGTACATTTTGATTTACGTCTTACCTTAATTAATTGTCTAATTTCAAGGGAGTAGGCAATTTTCTTGCGTCGCAACGTTATTAATAGAAGTTGGGATACCAGCTGAACGCAGCTTCACGAATAGCTTCAATTAAAACGCTGACTATGCGTTTACAGTTTTTAGGTTATTTATAAACCAGTTTTCAAATGGATTCGTTGATCTAACCGACCTCCGAATTTATCCGAATTGTTCATTTGTACGTGTCTGTCGCTCCTGTTTCCATATTATAATGGTAATATTAGTAAAACAGACGTATGGTCGAAAGTTAAATCGATGCAGGTTTTAATTTCTGTCTAATTTGAAGAAATATCTTTTAATATGTAAAAGACCAGTAAATATTGATTTCTAGTGTGATGGAGTAAGTAGGCTCACGCCACTTATAAATCTGCAATCGTAGATAAAATGTTTTTAAGAGCACTTTTACACGATAATTAATCATACCAGAACCTCCAAACTGTATTCTTTGAATTGAAATCACCTCTAATAACGAAGCACTTTCCTAACTAATTAAATAATGCGTTCATTATATTAAAGCCTTTCTTGCTTGGAGGAAAGATTGCAGCTACATTAATTTCTGTATTATTATTGCGAATTATAACAACGGTTACTTGGATATAATTTCTGTTTACCTTTACGTTTAGACGATTGATATTCTTCTCCTCAAACTTCGTTTCTAATATTAAACTAATGCAGATTTTTTTTATAATTTAAAAATGATGCTCGTCTGCATTTCGTGGAAGTAATCGAGTTGCAGATTTTGTTATTTTTGCCCATACTTGGACTTTCGATTGGTTAGGTTATTCTTCTAACTTCGAAATTCTTGTGCCCATTTTCTATATAAAATTCTAAACATCCACTACAGACGGTTTTGATTTTTGAATTAAAGCGTATGATTTTTGATTAAAACATTCTTAGACTCGGCATGTTTACTATTTGGCTTATATTAATTTTTTGTTTTTTGGCTACTTGGCTGTAATGGTGTGCGCTCTTGAAGAATTCGTTGTGTTGTTGTTAATTTGTGTTAGCAGATTTGAAATGATTTGAGAATGAACGAATTATAACGCTAAGTTCAACTATTTATTTAATTCCTCTGTATTATGTGCACTAAAATATTACAATAGTGAACCTTGGATTCGATCTACCGCGACTTTTGTGCTTTTCACTTGCGGTCATTATATAATATCCAAATAACTACCTGCTTTGTTATTAACGTAAAATATTCATTTAAAAAGGTCATATTAAAAACTTCTACAAATTGTGGATCGAAAAATTTGTAAATTCCATTCTTGCTCGTCATTTATATTACGACGGTCATTTGCGACGGGAGGTTAGAAATATATTGGACAAAATTAAAACATTGAAAGAAACATGTTTTCTACGTTTTGACTCTTGTTTCGAAGTTTATCAAGTTGCAATACGAGAAGGTTCGAAACATCGCAAGTCTGACCTAACATAAACAATACACATGGAATACGATTATTATGTTCCATTTAAAAAATCGAATAAACTATTCAATTTAAATAGTTTAATTGTGTCATATAAAACATAAAATAAGTTATATGTAACAGATTGAAAAATGCAATAGGCTTTTCGATATAAATGGTCATATTTACAGGCACTAATGTTTGTACGTTAAAATTATTTTATCGCTGTGAGCGTGAGGATTCTGTTTTTTCAGATATTTTTTCCCGGAGTCAATTTTGACACTTTTTATCGGCTGTTATACTTTTTGTATACCGACAATATGATATCGGTAACATGGACGCAATGTCTTAATCTCATCGAATTAAGTAATCGACTTTGTTTAACGAGGTTAATTCATTTGATCGAAAAACATGTAATCGACGAATTGACTAAAATGTCGAACGGAAACGAAGACGTCATTCAACCTTGTCTTAAATTATTGGAACCTTGCAAGGTAATTTATCTATCGTTAAAACTATATTTAAACTAATAAGACATTATATGTATTAAATCGTTTTATTTATTCCTTTAATATATTCTAGTAGAATAATTTAATAAAAATAAAAGTACACCGAGAACTGGAGGCAAGATGGAACCTATGCAGATATGAATCAAACTTACCATGACCAGAGAGCACCTGAGCATTGTAAAAGTTAATATTAATATTTTTAAGTTTACAAAGCTCCAAAACCTTTGGGAAAAACACAAAGGTTTTCCTTCCAGTCGAACAACTTTCCCACCTATATCAATAAGTGAGGATTGAATATATTTTTTTACGATAGGAACACTAGGAAATGATTCCAAGATACGCGGATCAATATTAAGGAACTGGAAATTCTTGACACAAGCAACGTCTCTAACAACTCTAAATTCTGAGATGATAGAGGTGCCAATGACAAAAAGATCCAGTGGCATGATATTAGATATAACATTAGCAGCAGAAGGTTCGGCATAAACATGAAATACTAAGAAGAAACTTCCTCTGGCATTTGATAAGAGAACATAAAACATTTTTATTAATATAAACAAGAGATCCATATGCATAAAGTGACTGTACAGCCCCTTATACAAAATGACCCTCTCCCTATATTTAAACACAAAAGTATTAGGCTGCAATCTTTTGAGATTAAAGAATATGGAGTCGCATTTCGTGTGGATATATTCAATATGTGGAATAAAAGATAACTTGTGATCTAATACTAGACCAAGATATTTAAGACGATTTGTATGGTTAATTGGCTGACTTGAGATTAACTTTAAATTTTTAACAAAATTCTCTGATCACCAAAAACAATATAATTGCACTTGGGTACAGAAAAATACAAACCTAAATCACTAATTATATTTTCTAAAAACTTACAAACGATTTCAATTAAATTAAGATCATAACGCTTGTCAACCTTAGCTATCAAACAGAGATCATCTGCAAAGGAAACCAGTTCAAATTCCTTACAAGTAGAGGACAAAAACTGCTCCAATTTAAGATGAACTCTGGAATACAAAATATTCCACAGTGTGGGTCCCAGGACAGAGCCGTGGGGCACACGACACACCAGTCTTCTGCAACCAACAGAGCTACCAACTGCTAATGAAGCATGTCTATTAGCAAAATAATTAATAATAGTATTTACAATGAAGGGATTAAAATTAAATTCTTTTAAAACGTCAATAATTGAGGACCATCTGAGCTATCAAAAGCGAGTGTTGTTATATTAGTTTCGGCATGTAGGTTTGATACTGGACTAGTACAAAAGGATGGAGACTGAAATCTGTATGATTGCGTGATTTACTTCACAAAGTTCACACATGTCTAGGTTATCTGTTTGTTACTATTCAATTGAAATCGTTTTTTAACTTTATTCAAAGTACATTTAGTTTATTTTATATCTATTATTCGATATTTAGGAATATTTTAATTTGCAAATACCAAATAATCAGTCTTTTTTTTTTAGAAACGGTGTTACAAATTAGTCGGTTATGCCCACCACTGTATATATATATATATATAAATTTCAAATCATTAAAATTTAATAATAATAATATTTTCGATGTTTATGTGAGTTTTGATCCCGTTTAATGTACTATATAATGAACTTGTCAATTACAAATTATAAAACACAGAATGGAAAAATATATTGAAACTACACATTGATGATGTACAGTATGGATTTAGAAAGAGAAGGATGCAATTGTAACATTACGAATCCTTGGAGAAAAAATAACAGACTTAAACGGCAGGGTATACGCATAGTATATTAAGTATGTTAAAACATTCGATAGAATATATTGGAACTAACACGTTATGGTGAACATGTCGTTTAAACTGATCGAATTAATACAAAAGTTATATGAAAAATTAGTGACGGCGGTAAAATGGAGAAATAAATGATCTAAAACAACAGAAATTTCTGAAGTAGTCTGTCAAGGATGCCTGGTTAACGCTATTCGATATTTATTCAGAATTCATAGTAAACGACTAGAAGAAATTAAAGAATGCGTAAAAATAGATGTATAAAAAGTCAAAGACGACCAAGTATTAATTGTAGACAACGAGAAGGAATTATTAATAACAAGTCGATTGTTTCAAATATTTACGATATATAATAAGAGAAAACGTATATTGTAGTGGAGAGATCCGACGACGAATTGCGATGGTTAAAGAGCCGTTTAAAAGAAAAAGACACGCGATAACTGAGAACACGCTGTCTACGAGGTTAGGAAAATATGTTGCCAAGTCGCATACATGTGTAGTAATACTGTACGCGGCGAAAACATGAATTTTAAATAAAAGAGATTTATAGAAAATTGAGCCTTTTGAAATGCGGTGCTGCCGATTTCGTGAATTGATAAAATTTCAAATGAAGAATTTTTTAACCGAGTACAAGAGGAAAGGTCACTTTTGAGAACGATTAGAATGGATAGGGCACATGTTAAGTACGATGGCCTATATAAAGATATTATAGAAGGAATGATACCCATCTGCTGGCTAAAAGGAAGACCAAGATAGACACTGATGGACATAGTCAAGAAATAGAAGCGAACATCGAGAGCTACATGGAACTGAAAATGCCAGAACGGAAAACATGGATGATTTGATGATAAGGGCGAACTAGTCCAAGGACTCATGTACCGAATTTATATATATATATATATATATATATGCATTGTGAAATATTGAAAAGGTAAAATACGTAGAAAATTATCTTAAACATCGATCGATTACGATTAAATTTCCTGGAGGGAATCGTATCCAAAAATAATCTTATCCTAATTGACGTTAACATTGCTGATGTATTTCAGATGCATAATGCGGATTATTTAGCGGACTGGTGTATGAATTATTTATGCGCTAATTATAACAAATTATGTAAATTGTCGCCGAAATTACTTAAAACGTTACATCCGGAAAATCAGGATTTTTTAATGGAACATCGATGGCCACCTGTATGGTAAGTAATTTAATTTTTTTCCTTATTCGTCTTCTATATAAATATTGGATAGATGCAATCGAGAAAATGGAGATCGAAAGTGTCAAAGGCGGTGAGAAACGAATTCATTTTAAATCTCGTCTGCATTCCAAATGCCAATTGTATGAGTAATGAATTTCACTCAGTAGATAAGTACTAAACGTTAACTAGAAAATATTTACGCTTTCAAAAGAAAAAAAAGATCAATTTTATTATTTTATTTTCAAATTCCGTTTTTTTCATCTTAAAATTCACATTGTTGTTTTTTGTTTTTTTTTTTTTAAATAACGGTGAATATTTGAATGAGTGAGAATGAATGAATGAACGCGAATGAATGATTTTTTTATATTCACTTGATAATGGCTCAGCATACGAAAAGCTTTTTGTGATTTTTCATAAAGAACATTTTTTTTTTAGTCATTTTAACTTCTTTTTGTTATATATTTATTAAAACTTAACCGTTTCAACCACGATGTCCACTATACGGTATATGAAACTTTGTTTATATTCTAGTTGACGCTAAATGTCTCGATTTTAAAATAATTTATACCAAATACGTTGAAAATTATGTACAGTTCGCCTAAGAAGCAGCATTGTATTGAATAATAAACACCATATGAAATGTATAATTTTATGTCGAAATTTTATAACGTACTACTGAAAGGGTTAATGCTTATCGTCGCGTGTAGTGCTTAATAGTACTGATACAAATCCGTTAACAATGTCGAATGTTGATGGTGAACGACAATATATTGATATCTAGTTACATTTATGAATGGAATTTGATTAAACTTTACAGCTGAATGCGCTTATTCATAAAAAATGATAAATAACTCTCTGCGTATTTTCTAATGAACTGCGTCTTTCCGCGTATAGCTAAGGACAGTAATGATGCTTACGACAGCTTCGTTTATAATAACGAATGCCATTTCGAAATTTTGAAATTTAGTCTAATTAAAAGTTAAGGGAAGAAACTTGAGCTTTATTTTGAAAAAATGCTTATTTGGAGTAAGAATAAAAGATATCTAGTTTTTTGTTTTGTTTTCAATTATGTTTTTCTATTCTTTATTAACTAGGTATTTGAAAGATTTCGATTATTACATCAAAAGAATGAACGAAAGACAGAAAGAAGATAAAACGCTATTTAAAAGAAATTCCAACAGCGCTAATGGAAAATTGAAATATCTGTGTTTCGGTAGAAATAATCAAGATAAAATCAGTCCAAATACCGCCGACTCGACGTTATCCATACCTTATTGTACCATGCTCAGATGACATATACCGAGAGTTGTGATTTTACTGATCATTTTAATTGTCGTGCTTTGTTTATTGGCGATAGTCTGGTATATATAACACGAAAGCAATATATATAATATAAACACATATATACATATATATATATATATATATACATATATAGAGGATACGTAAATAGACAGACACGTTTAGATAATAGGTGAAAAATCATTACTACCACATTCAGGCGTGTGGTCGCATGATCGGTATAATCGCAACTTGAAGAATAATTTCTTTATTATTGTCACAGTATTTTCAACCACGTTTTTATTATAATCATAATTATAATTATTACTGTACTATTAATAATGACACTAATATCGCTATTATCGTTTTTAGTTGTAAATTATCATTTTATTCTAGTCTGCGTACGTAGTTTTTAATTCAATTCTTCATTTCAATTTCTTTTTTATTATTTTAAATTTTAAAATCGCCTTAATTTTAAATATTATGTAATAAAAATGATTAATTAAATATAAACGATATGCGTTTATTTTTATTATCTTATTTTCCTTAAATCGTAGTTCAGTATTGAGTTGTGTTCAATAATTCCGATTGATACATTCTGTAATAAATGCAGCTGAAAATAGGTGGTTTTCATCGGCGATCTGATCTTGCATCGCAAGGATGGCTACAGAATGGCGAGAACGTACGGAATGTTGTTGGCGTTAAGCCTTAAGCGGCATATAATACGGATAAACGAAATTCTGTTTCCGATGTTGACAGGAAGATTGAAGAACCAAGCAATTACTGGAATTCACGGTTGAGTATTCCTAAATTGTTTGGTTGAATAACACTATTTTCAAGCGCGGTTCTAAAATTCCTTGTGCGAAAACTTAATCTCAGATAAAATGTCCCTAACAGGTGTATTGAAGTAGAATGAGCGATTCTCGTTGGAGCTTCTAGCAAGATTGTCTACAGTATCATTTCAGTGAATACCTGAATGGATGGGAATCCAGACAAATTTTATACTAACGCGTTTCAGTGATAGATCGTTAATATTTCTTAGGATATCGTCGATTGATGGAAAACAGCGACTATTAAATGAGGAACATAGCTCTGAGAGCACTACGCGAATCCGTGAAAATTACTACATTTTGACTTATATTTGCAGAATCGTAAAAGCGAACGGCCCTGAGAATAGCAAGACACTCAGCTGTAAATATTGAAGAAAATTTAGGTTGTTTAAAGGTTTTAGCAACGTTCAAAGAGGGAATACGGAATCAACTCGGATTTAGAGTCATCAGTATAAATATGTCTATAATCTTGCCAATGGATCTGAAGAATCGAAATCAAAATAACTGATTTGTGTGCAGTCATTAAAGTTATCGAAGTCTATAGATATGTGTAAATAGTTAATTTCGAATGGTAACTGAAAATAAATCGATGGAAAATGGGGAATTGTATTACGTTTTATGAGAGAAAGTCTCCTTTTCTGTGATAACTGAAAGAAGATGCTGGATATGTATGAATCTTGGAAAGTACTAAATTTGACCATATACTTATCACTTAAGAATTGTAGTCGAATGGAAAGTGGGGGGAAGTTTACATTCAATTTCTAAAGCTGCCACTGGGGTTGGTCACATACGCCACAAAGTGAGACGAAGACAGGCATTTTGTAGAATGTTCAGTTCGTTTAACGAATTATAAAGAAAACTGGCATAATCTATAACGCTACGTATGTAGGATTTGTTTGTGATAAGCATAGAAGCGGGATCACCTCCTCAGCTTTTGTAGGACAAAACTTTAAGAACATGCAATCTTTTGGACATTTTTAAAAATAAAATTCGAAAGTGATCCGACCAAGATAGTTTACTATCAAGTACGAGACCTAGATATCTATAAGAAGCAGCGTAGTTGATCGGATTACTATCTATATGAATACTTAGATGATGCGTATCCAGTCGTCGATAGATGAAAATAGAATATACACATTTATCAGGAGATATGCTTAGATTCGTTTGTGACATGGACGCGCTAATGGCTGAAATATAATGGACCAATTCATTAATAGATGACCCCCGACCGTAAACTGCTATGTCATCTGCATATGAAAGAATATTTGAATAGGAATTGACGTTTATATTAAGAATGTAAGACCTAAATATGAGTGGCGGACTATATGCAGATTATTTGGGTCTGGAAATATTAATCCTCTATTAAGAAACAAGGAACAGATACATCGACAAAGTTTTTCGGGAATATTGAAAGCGACGAGTTTCTGGAACAGACATAGAAAGGATACTGAGTCGGGAGCGGATTGTATATCTAAAAAATCCGAGACTAAGAATTGCTTACTGTGAAATGTTTCGTACATGTCAGCAACAAAACGAAAAAGACAATCCAACGAGCTCATGCCCTGTCTGAAACCATACATATTGGATGGTAAAATTCTATTATTTTCCAGCCACCATTTTAAACGGATATTAATTATTCTCTCATCTTAAATGTCGTCCCTAGACAGGACGCCAATGATATAGGTCGATAACATGACGCAAGTGATGGAGTTTTGTTCTGTTTTTTAACTGCAATTACTTTAAAGTCTTTCCAAGATTCTGGGAAACAGAATATTTGAGGAAATAATTAAAACAATTCGTAAATTGCTCAAGACAAGAAACCTGAAGTGGCAGTTTCAGCGCTACAGAAAAGCTCGGACGCTGTTCTACAGTGGGCTCAATCCTTGAAACTAGAAGCGAATCCTGATAAATGCACCCATATCTCATTCACCAATAGAACAGATCATCATAGTCAACTGTCACTAGGTAAACATATTGTACTAAGAAGCAACAGCATTAGATATCTAGGAGTACACTTAGATCGCACACTAAGCTGGAAGGTGCAAATACAAAAAAAACAACAAGAAAACGATTAGGTATTAAATTAACATTACTGGCTAATATGGTATCATTCGAACCTCTCATTAGCTAATAGAATATTAATATATAATGCAATAATAAAGCTAATATGGACTTATGCTGCACCAATGTGGAGGCGTGCGAAAAATACTTGCAGAAATATAATACAGCGCTTTCAAAATAAAACTTTAAGGCTGATATACAGAATGCCGTGGTACGTTACCAATGAAGCTATTCATCGTGAACTTGCGGTCTGTATGGTCGACGAAGCAATGAAGCAGCGAGATCGAAGACATGCAATACGCATACGCGGACCCTGTAATGAGCTAGTCGCTGCGCTTCCAGACGTCACGACAACTCGACGATTGAAAAGAACTAGAATTCGCGACCTAGTTTAAGAGAAGGGCTGAATACATCAATGGATGTATTCCCCATAGAAGAGAAGACGATGATACCCTTCATAGAGAGCCGACGTGGTTAGGAATGAATTGTCAGAAGTAGAAAATATATATATATATACGTCACTATATAACAGCTTTGGATGCATTATCTTTCATATAAATACTGTTAATTTCTTAGAAATAACTTTATTTTATTAAAATTTCTGATATCACATGCACGGTAAAAAACATATTACTTATTGGTGTTGGCTCAATATTTTACTGTTGCCGCTAATTTACAATGAAAAATTGTATTTCATAAGTTCTGCTTAATGTTTACAACTGAAGAATTTTTTGGTTCCAGAAATCTTGATCACTCTGAAAGTAGGATATACATTTTGTGGCTGCTACTTATTCGGTTATATAACAATATCGAAAACATTTTATATATTATAACTGGTATGTTTATTATTTTGTGAAGAGAATGTTCAGTATTATCGTATATTTTGTAAAACAATTTGTAAAATAATAGCACCCGTCAACACACATGTTGCTGCCTGCTGTTTTATTTCTAAGCATGTTTTTGGCTGTAGAATAGAAAACAACTGTTAGATTTCGTTTATCAGATCTAGTAATTTCTTTGTTAATCATATATGCCAAATTATAAATATTCAACTTCAACAAATGAGTACCAAGCATTAATTCAATCTCGTTCATTGATGGGATCAAGCTGTCTTATTTGAAGGCCATCAAATATGCCTGCTTTAAGTTTTTCCATGCTAATCCCAAGAAATTTACCTATTAAGTATTTAAAGTCACGTCCATCTCAGCTTAACGCATTCACACAAATTTTGATGTGCAAGGGTAGAAATATGACTTTTTCTCTTGCAACTTCGAATCATATCGTTTCTTATGAGCCAATTTTTACGAACCCAGTGCTGATCCTTAGCTCTGCTATCCAACGATATAAAAAATCAAGTTACTTTCTATTTATATTTTGTTATCCTAGGGGGAAATTTACCATATTTAAATCGGCACAAATCACCCACTGATGTTCTTCATATCTAATTTTTTTCAGGACTAACGATGTAGTTTCATATTTCACACTGGTAGAATGGTTAATTGGTATTGTGCCATATTTGTTTTGATTGTTCAAAAGAACCCATTTTAAACTATGTTTTGAGCTATCAATAAAAAAACACCATTCATCATGTATTCTGATAAATCCATTACTTCCAAGAGTTTCCTTATATTATTACAAAATATCAAAGAATTGTTTTTTATTTTATTAATTTATTAATTTATTAATTTTTGTTTCCTCAGTGTGTCTGTTTTTTCTGTAGTTTTTTTTTTTCATATTTTCCTGCATTACTTTCTTTAAATAATTTCAAAAGTATATTATAAGTTTTGTAATTATACATATTTGGAGTTGCTAAGGTTTATGTATAGGTACTTAGCTTTAAGTTATGAAAGAAAATTGTTTTCAGTTTATGTGTAAAAAAATAATAAAAATTTTTCATTTCATTTCAATTATTTTCTCGAGAGAAAAAGGACAGTAGATTTGTTTCTTTTTTACGATGATGTAAGAGTGGGTGGTTAGATATAACAAGTCTAAGTTATACTGTGGTATTGGCAACAGTCTAGCTTCAGGTACCACCACATTTTCGTTTAGGCCTATAAAGATGCCATTATTTCATTATTTGCGCTTTTTATCTGTATATGGAAAACTAGAGCTGTTACAAAAAAAACCTGTATATTTTTAAATCTAGCACGTGAAATATATTCAAAATTAGTTCAAAGTTTTCCGACAGCAAATCATTGTAATAGTTGTTTATAGTATTTGGTGATAGTTTGTGCACAATTTTTCTTATATTTTGTTAACGATTTATTAGTGCGAATGTTTACGAAAAATTGTCTGGTCATAACTTCTTAATTAACAAGTATGTGAAGCCCTAGGTCTGTTTTATAACAACGTAACTTTGTCTATGAAGCAAAAGAGTAACTAAAAAGTTTACCTTGTTTGAACCGTCTTATACAGTATCTTATGCGTCTATTCCTATAAAACCCTTTATGATTACGTACTCGAATACATGATTAATTTAAAAAAAACAGGTAGTAAAAAAATGTCATATGTGGAAATTGTGGTGGATATCCAAAAAACGGAAAGAGAAACGGTTATTACATCGACCTACAAAAAAATTAAGGAATCACTAATTGAATTTAAAAATAAATGATACAATTTTGACCACTACGTGGCTGGTTCCATATGAACTATTGAGAGGATGCAAGGAAACAAAGAAAACTTCTTTAACGAGTATACTCTGAAAGGAATAAAATACTTAGATATAAAACTGAAACAAATAATTTACCTCAGTGCTTTAAACCGAGTGTTAGTTGCTTACTAAACATTAATTTTGAAAAATAGTACTCTGAATAGTATAGAAAAATTATAATTGTTTGATTTAAAATTTTGAGAATTCATTACGAACACGAATAACTAACAGAGAGAAATAATCGAATAATAAAAACAAAACCTATTTAAAACTATAACATACTATAAAGTATAGTCGAAATCTTTATGATTTTCACGCTAAATCGCAATTTTATATATATACATATATAATGAATTTATAAATAGATTAATTGATTATAAAAAATTTAATTTTAATTTTACGCATTGCAAGTTTATTAAGTATCCATAATTTCGTGGACGCCAATTTATTGTTTTAATTAATCCTGCGAGTATGCTTGTCAAATTGATTAAGAATTTAATTAACTAACTGATTATTTATTTATTGAATATTTACTTAATTCAGATTATAAATTATTTTATTATGTATAAATGTAAATTAAATATTTTAAAATTTTAAGTTTCTCGATACCTGATGGACAACACCCTCCATATAAAATTCCATGTCGTGTATGCAAAATTTATTAAAATTATTAATTATATAAATTGTTAGTTTCAAACGCATATATATATATATATATGTATATATATATATATATATATATCACTATTACTTCACTGGCAGCTTATATTTATGTAGAACCCGTCGTGATCCTTACCAGTCTACCATCCCGATCTTGCTGTCGTTTTATCCAATTTACCAGATATTACTTACATTATACTGTAAAATCGAAAAAATGTGGTGTACTTCTTAATTTTTTTTTATTATTATTCGTACAGATGAACATGTAAATTAAAAATTCATAGAATTATAAAACGTATATTGAGACACGAAAAATATATATTAAACAATTATCATAGGTGTAAATAAATAAATAAATAAATAAATATATATATATATAAACAATAATGAATAGGAACATAAAAACCTGAAGGAATCGATACCGACCGAGTTTACATCTGCTTCACTTGATTATTCATTCGGAAAAGATTGATTCCACGGTTTCGACTATTATCATTATTACATCGTGTTAATATAATAGTTCAAAAAAACAAGTGAAACTTACATGACACTCCATACAGAGTTTTTTTTAAATTTTGATACATGAAACACACACACTATATATAAAAGCATAAACCTATCTACGTGTATAAGTCGACGCGCCTAAAGGTACAAAATGTGGTTTGATGACGAGTGTTGTACATGGGAACGATATATATATATATATATATATATATATATATGTTATTTCCGCTCGCTTGTTTTGCAGGTTAACTCCCCATATATAATGCGTCAACAGAAGTTTCACTTGAAAAAATATTTTAATAAGCTTAGAGACTACAATTTTGATTCTTGGAATAGTTTAGATTTTTTCGCCTTTTTTATTTCGTTTTTGTTTCACAAAATGGTGAGAGAAATACTCGATTTCCAAAAAAAGTTTATTTTATTGATTTATATATACTTATCGTTATTAATATTCTGCGTAATCGTTGGCTTGTCATATTTCTCCAAAAACCGACTATTAATTATTGCCTGATCGAAAATCGACTGACAAGCTACGACACGTATACAATAAGTAGTATGGAGAGCGAGTATCGAGACGAAGTCTACAGTAGGGAGAATACGTTAAGATGACGTATATATCGGCCATTTCAGCATATCTATCTTGTTGTATATATATATATATATATATATATATATATATATATATATATATACATATATATTGGATACAGAAGAAATCAAAACAAAAATAAACAGTTGAAATACCGTGATCCTAAGTTGGAAAAAAAAAATATATATCCAATTGTCAATAACATAGTCAATGCTCATGGGATACTATGTATGTTTTCCTACTATACCATCGACCACTGTATATGGTACGTGCATCCTTATCTTATTATTTCTGTTCTACTCCGAAATTTCCTAATTTCGTCTTTTAACGATTTCGGATCGAAAGGATACGACGAATTTTACTAACACACAACACAACTTTATGTATGTTTATTTTTATATATTTTATATATATATATATAAAATGTAAACGTAAAAATACATATATTTAACAATAAATTTGAAATACAATTATATTATAAAGGTTACAATAAAACGCAATAAATGTACCGTAACAAAAATCCTTTTATAAATCGTAATGACGGAAAAATTAAACAAGAAACCATCAAAAAATTTATTGAAATAACAATAAATATAAGTTTTTATATATAAAGCGAATATATATAAAAGGTAATACCTATATAAATAATGAAAAAAAAGAACCAACCAGAAAAATAATTAAATAATAATTTCGATTTTACGAGAATAATAAATTACGATACGTCCATTTTTTTATATTTAGTATAATACTTAATTGCCTGGAATCGTGATTTCCTATCTGTGGATGTAAATTATTGCGTGCGGACTAAAACCGCTAAAAGAGATATTACGTGTTTGTTGGTGTGTAAAATGTTTGGATGAATTACGTGTTTGAAAACTGTTTAGTAATAATTCGACCAAATGAGGTGTTGTCAACTGGAGCAAAAGGAATAACATCGCCTAATAAGAATAGAGAAATTCGCGTTAAAGGCAGTTTTTACATCGTTATTGGCACATACACTTCAAGGGTTCAAGGATTCGTTAGTTCACACACATACAAACAAAAAGAAAGGGGGTCGCCTGGTTATACGCGGTACTCGTTCTTGGGGGGTACATTTGCAAGATCGATAACCAGACTCTGGAGTTTCGTTACTCCGTCATTCGTTTTTCCGCTTTCATCCGGTTGGTTCATCTTCTTTCAGTCTCGAACATCGACTGTTCTTTAGATACTTTCGCAATGGTTCGGCTGCTACTCTACCGTTGCGCGTAAAATACCTTGCGTTATATCAACGGCAGCTGCGACATAAAGGAGATGTACGCCCTACAATCGGGTATATCTTTTGTTTTTTAGAAGTACCCTCTGAGATTTCTGGTCATCAATGTCATTTCGTTTGACGTCTACATAGATATATACATATATATATATATATCCGATATACTCATTCTCGTTCTCGCTTTATAAGTCGTCTTGTAGCCTATACCTTTATCTCGTTTCATTTTAATTGTTCGAAATTACGTTTTTCGAAAACATCATCGACGAGCAAAACGCGTTTAATTGATGACGGTTCATCCTACACGTTGAATATCGTCGCGTAGTTTCAGCTATTGGAATTTTTCAGTTAGTAGATTTAAAATTCTATTCGCGTCCTATTAGGATAGTTAAAATTTATCAATTTCGCGTCCACTAGTTATAAGGAGATCCTCGGGAGATTTTTTTTTTTTGGAAAAACGAGAGTAAGTAATTAAATTTTATTTCGAAAGTAAACTACTGTTTAAAGAACTAAAAACTTTTTAATTATGTAAATTATTATATATACGTATATATAAGTAAGCATAGTCTCTATTAGGAATTAACGTTAATGTACCTTTTAAGTTTCTTAAATAAAAAATAAATAAATCTGATCTTCTCCAATTGGATCGATCATCATTATTGCTGTTTAAGAGTAACATTATTAGCAGACGTATTATGTTCTGTTGCGATTTTTTCAAGAATAACGTTTTCAGTCGTTTGGAGGTTGCCGGCAGCTGGGATAATTTGTTTACTCTACAACGTAGGACCATACTCCTAAAGCGACCTTATTTATAGGCTCTTCAACTATGACGTGGGGGTGACGCCCCTAAAGATAGCGATTAATTCGGATTATTTACTGAATAATATAAGCTTAGCTGAAATTTCACCGTTTCTCTCGATTCTTTTTTTTTGATGAGTGTGAAATACTACTTTTTACGAACATGTTAGTGAAAAACCCTTCAAGGTTGTTTGAATAAATTTACAGATATTTCGTTGTAATTGTAATAGTTAAGAGAAACGGGAGTATTATTAGAACGTTAACACCGTCAATATTGTAAATAATACATTTTTAATATTATTATCGTCATATCCCTGGATGTATTTTTATAAATTAACAAAAAAAAACTTAATATATATATATATATATATATATATATATATATATATATATATATATATATACATATATACATAAATGATTTTTGAAAGATAGCATCATTAACTTAGAGGAAGTTAATTACAATCACCAGTAAAAACAAATCGGTTATTTGGGAATCGTCCTGGATTTTTGTTTATTTATTATTCAATAATAATGTAAGTAGTTATCGATAAATTTTCACCAATTTTTAATCGCCGATTGCTCCTCTGAACGATTAATTAAGTCTATATACGCATGCTATTCGACTAAAATGTTAACCTACTCTTCTACTATTTAGTTAATAATTCGGAAGAGTACACTTAGATCGTTATATACAATGTTGCAATATTACATCGTCCCAGTTATACAAAAGTTATTGATATGTGCTTAAATTTGCGTATTTTATATGTATTTTTTTTTTAATATTTCTTTAAGTATCGTGAACTTTTCAAATTGTTCATTTTTAAAATAATCGTCATTTGGTTGATGTAGAATATTCAATTTTAAAAATATTTATTTATATAATGCGTTAAAAATTATCTAGTCATTGTTTTTTAACTACTACATTAAAATGAGTAATTTTCTAGAGAGGAAAAAGTAGTAATACTTATATGACTGTGAAAGGGTTCCATTACTTTGTGTGCTAAAATTTTTAATTTTGATACCGAGTACAAATTATATACATAATGATTGTGAACTATGAAAATAGTGTAATCTGTATTTTACTTTAAAAGTCGTTAATTACTGATTTTGTGTCATTGATTACTGGTTTTGTGTCAAAAAATTATATATCGCAACTATTTTATTATGGATTGATTAGTTTTTTCATAGTCATAATTTTGGATTAACCCTTTTAGTCTTACATTATAAAATGTTGATACAAAATTATAAATTTAATATATAAATAAATAAATAAGTAAAAAGTGTATTTCGAAAAACAGAATTAACTTTAACACAAAAGTATACAAAATAAAAGTTTGCGCATCCCGAGAATAGATTTCTCAGTGCGTACATAACGAGTATAATAACCATATATAATAATACAATAAAATAGATTACAGGAAAAATCACAACCAAAACCTGTATACTAATTACACGACTACATATGTTCAAGATAGAATGAAATAAATATTATATATGTTATAAATATGAGAGATCCCGGTGATACATTACACTAATGTATGTTTGATCCTCTTATATTTCTTATATTTTAGCTGCAAAGAAGTTCCGTTGTAGTCCTCCTATTTGATTGATTATTGAATATTTGCTGCCGACGCAAGAATCGAAAAAATTTATTGTATGCTATTTTATCACTTCCTGATGTATAGGGTAAATTCAGAGTGGTATGCGTAAGATATATTCTAGCATATATCGGTAGTTTAAGTATTATTCTGCAACACTGATTCTGAAGTCGCTGTAACTTGGAAAAGTTAGAAGTACTTGTGTACGACCATACAGAGCACGCATATAAAAATATTGGCCTTATAATCATTTTATATATTATTAATTTTTCGAGCGTGTTAACAGAAGATTTTTTACTAAACACACGGTTTTAAAAAGGGACCCATGTATCCCATTAGTTAAGTAGTCGATATGCTTAGAAAAAACAATTCTTTTATTCAAAATTACACCTAGATATTTAATATCGATTTTCCAGTGTATAATGTTATTTATTATGAGAGGTTCTGGTGCGAAAGGTATTCTTTTAGTAAATATATGTTTATTTTAATTTTCCATTTCTTAAAATAAGAGTTCAATTTTTGGAAACCACCAGTTAATCTTCTTTGAATAGTATCTATTCTGTAAGATGTAAAATATATGGCAGTGTCATCTGCATACAAAACAATTTTTAAATTATTTTTTTGGGACGTCATTTATAAATAGTAAGAATAAATTTATTACGTTTATTATACAATACCGCTTCTTACGTGAACTGTAAGTACTTTTCAATGTTTTAATATAAATATTTCTAAATTGAGACATTTCACTCGAACCAAAAAATGAAAAAATGATTGTGAATTTCATGTACCACGACAGTGAACATTGTGGCTGAAAGTATTAAAAATCGGCGTGTCATTAAAATGGATAATACGAAAAAATTGTCCAAATGCTTTACAATACGTACAAAATGCGTCAAAATAAATTTATTAATGTTATAGCAGATTTAGCACGTACGAGTTAATACTACCTATAAACAATACAATAATATTGGCGTCTATTACAATTATTATTTGTATACAGGGGCGTATTTCAACTTTTGTCGCCCCTACGCCACACAAGTGGTGCCGCCCCATGTAAGGCCATCGATTTTCCAAAATTTTGTTACTCAAATATGTTGGTTCGGTTACAAAATTTTATTTTCTGAAAAGTGTTTTACTATTCTTAAACACAAAAATAAAAAATTTAAAGTCTATGGTATGAGTAAAATAAAAACTTTTTAAAAATAATCCATTTTTGTATTTACTGTATAATAAATAATTTACATTTGAAAACTTTACACTGTTTCAATAATTATAGTTGATAGAAAAAAGTCATGATGTTTATTAGCAAAGTTAATGATGTCCGTCCAATTAATTTATTGTCATATATTTTTAAAGTTTCTATACGTACAATAACTTACAAAGTATTTTCAAATTTGATTGAAAGCGCGCGTTTCTTGTTTCGACCTATCAACTGACTACGACAAGTCATGAAAGACTAAATGCTTTAGCATTGTTATGCATCGAAAATGATTTGAATCGACGAATAAATTTTGAAAATTTGATCGAAGAATTCGCCTTAAAAAAGTCAAGAAAAATTGTACTATAAAATAATTACTTGTATTTTTTGTGATAAATATATCTGATTTAAAACTAAAAAAATTAATTTTTTTTGTTAACAAAATTTATTTTTGGTCCTACATGCCGCCCTCCCAAAATTTGCCGCCCTATGCCATGGCATTCTTGGCATTGGGGGTAATACGCCCCTGTTTGTATATAATTATGTGTATACGTGTAATGTGCATGCCTATGTATGTTTTCCGCCATATTAGAGTATTTTATTTATTTTCTCCGCAGCCTTTTTTTTTTTTAATTATTATTTTCCTTCTTCTGTAACGTAATATTTATAAAAAGTTTTGTCCTACTATTTGTCAAGTACAACACTCAGGCACTTAATATTAAGAATCGATCCGTATTAACTACTCGAATAAAATGTTCTTTGTTCTATTGAGATTATTACGAATGAGATATCATCTTATTAAGACTGGTAAATATTCGCCAATAAACAATGAACACCAACGCACGCGTTAAAAATATCACCGTTCAATTATAATTTAATTTATTTCGCGAGTTAATGAAAATTGAATGATAAACGTTTTTAACGAAATTCAAAATAAACTACACCAAAATTTTCTAGACGTGGTCCTCCTCCGCGATTTAATGCGAATAAGCTTTTATTTTGTTTATTTCAAATTCGTATTTTGATAATAACAACGTTGTACAATTAATTGCAGATGAAAATATATTCCGAACGAATTTTGTAATATTTATTAAACGAGTTTAACTCTCTTCTACCTCTCGCTCACACACTTTATGTATATATATAACCTTATAGGTGGGTTTATTTTAATTTACCGAAATCTCCATTATTACATAGTGACTATACAATCTAAAGTATCGTTGTCGTTTAAAGGACGTGTATATACGAATTAAACCGACTAAAATGTAGGTGTGTAGAATTTGTTAAGAAAATCATCAAAAGCGGTGAGTGTGTATGTGTGTGTGTGTGTGTAATTTGATATTCTCATCAAGTGAATACATCCGTTTTGCCGATCATTGTTATAGGTCTCTAGCTTAGTGACGACTTGAAGAAATTCGCGTTATATATAAGCCGATTTTACTCTGAACATTAGTCGTTTTAAAAAAAAATCGTTTTTATTAATTTTGCTTCAACCGTTTTTATTATTATTTACTTCTAACGTTTTTATGAGATTCGGAAGTAAGTATGATTTGAAAATAATTTGAAGAAAAATCATCTTATCTGTTTAAATAATACGGTGACGTGTTCTCATTTAATATTTTACAATATATATTTTTACGATTGTAGGACTCGTTTTTATTTGGGGATATTTTAATTTTATCTGCATCACCAAACACTCCAAATATAACTCTTCCTTTACGTACTACACTCTCATGTATATATATATATATATATATATATATATATATATATATATATTTATTTATTAAACAAATTATTCTTGTTTTAATAAATATACATATACTCGGCTATCTTGGAAACGCCTGTAACCATTTCAATGAAATTTTATACACACATGTAATTTGTCGTTTAATTGAAAATGGTTGTATGAAAATCAGGTATTTCGGAATTTTGGGCCAGCACTCCCGCGTAAAATTTTGAAAATGCGATTTTTTCGTGTCGTCTTGGGTACGTATCTAAATGTACGTTGAAAATTGCAGATCGGCCGCATTAATCGTTAGAACGTTACGAACTTAGAAATTTGCTTTTTATCGTCTACGTTTTGGAAAATACAATTAAAATTTTATATCTCGGCTACCGTTTCGATTTAAGTAATCGGGTCTAATGGAGATACTTTTTTAATCCATGAGAAAATTATTTTAAGGAAAAAATTCGATGGAAAAATTTTGAAATTCGTTCCCGAAAAAAGAAGCTACCCTTCTGATGTTTGTTCAAATATGACTGTGGAGATTTCTGAAACAAAATTCTTCATGATTAAAGTAGTTATAATTGTGATGGTTTTCAATAGTATGCGATTCGTATCGCAGGAGCATATATATAATATATATATATATATATATATATATATATATATATATATATATATATATATATATATATATATATAAAATATACAAACGTTAACTTTGATATTTGTACATGTGAAATAGGTGTGTAATTTTACCTCTTGTTTTAAACTATGTTAGTAAAAGAAATTCTTTGACATTAATTTCTTTATTAATATCATATTTTTCATCAGAGAACTGAAGACATAATTGATGGATGGGAAAATTTTAAATATTAATACATTTACATTTGCACACGCACACACAGACACATGTATATATATATCACAATCACGATACACCTATCTCAGTTCACTGCTGGACGAAGACTACCTCAACATTTTTTATTGATTCCTATTCTGTGCTTCCTCGAGCCAGTTGACTTACAATATAATATTTGATCGACATTGTTATTTTAGTTTGGTGTCATACACGGCCTTATGCGATATTTCCTCCGATACGATTGCGCTCTACGAACAATGTTACCATTATAGGAATTACTTTTTTCATCTTTACGTTACGCGCAAGTTTATTTTATATGGACGTACAAGCATAGAAGACTTAGACTAGAGTTAATTCTGTCACCTTCGAACGTGCAGAAAAGAACTAAGTTTTACTCTCAACAATAAATACCGCAATCTTGTGCAGTTACCCATCTGGGAAAAATTTTTGATGATACTCTTCCTCGGACAGCATGCCAATATTTAAAGCAGACATGTCAACAAAAATTGAACGTAATGAGAAAGTTTCCATACACATCATAATTATGGAGCAGGCAGAACAAGTTTGTTAAAAATTTATCGTGCTAGCTATTATACGGACATCGCTGGAGTATGGAGCACCTATCTACGGTACAGCGAATCTTTCTATCTTAGCTACACTGGACTCAGTGTATCATACGGCGGTAAGAATAGCGCTGGGTGCATTTCGTACAAGCCCTATCATTAGTATGTTGTGAAGTAGGGCCGTTTAATCTTCGTCGAGAATACTTGCTATCAAAATTCGTTGTCCATCTTCAGTGCACACACATAGTGTCCGGATCGTGTGAAACTAAATCAACCATTCTCATATATCGGCACTACTTCATCAAACAATTCTCAAATTCTAGCGAAAAGGCATATCGGCATTACGAGTAAATTGTTTTTTTTTTAGAAAATATTTTTACTGCCACCTGCAATTTTAGAAAACATTCGTACCGATACTACAATAATAAAATATAACAAAAAAAACCTGTTCAATCTCTCAAGCCTATGAACAGCTGCTATTAGCTTACACCTCGTTTAAAGAATTCTACACTGACGCATCCAAATCGAAGGAAGGAACTGCATGTTCTGTAGTTTACGACGACAAGCTCATCAGAGACACTTTACCTTGCGGCTTCTTTGTTCTGTCTGCGGAACTAATTGCACTAAAATTAGTCGTAAACAAGCGATAGAAATGAAATATTTAAATATCGTTATCTTCACAGATTCACTTACAGCTATACAAAGTATCAACGATCATCGATTAATGAAGACCAAATATCGTCGTATAAGTCAAGAAATCCACACTGCCGTTTGTAGATTCAACTTAAACAATAATCGTTTGCTGGATTCCTAGTCATTCAAACAATAACTGACAAAGCATTGAAACAGGCATCAACTATGTTTCCAGTTCCACTTGTTCCTGCAGCGAATGTTACTAGTCATACAGATACATGGAGGCAAGTATGGATAGACACTCCAACCACGAATAAGCTACGGAATATCAGGGCAGACACAAGTTTCCTGAAAAACGTGGATATCGCGCTATGTAAAAATAGTTCTTACCCGGCTCCGCATCGGCCATACAGCACTCACACACAGAAGAGACGCCCTATCGTTCTGCTATTGTGGCCAGCAATCTACAAGTGTTGTCCACATTCTTTATGAGTGTCCTGCCTTCCAATCTTATCGCAATAACTCGGCCTTCTTCATTTTCATCCACTATATCTCTGATAATCCTAATACGTCACTGTTCTCGTTACTCCTTATGCATAAAAGTACTAAAAACAATTCCGTGTTATTTCCTGGTACTCATCAGTAACGTAAATCATTAATTAAATTCAATTGACACAAAACAAAATATCACTTTCATAACTTTCATCGATTGTAAGTATATACCAGTGTTATAACTTCTTTCTATTTCACCTTCTTTGTTCGCATATCTCCTTATTTTTTTTTCTTTTCACACTTAGATATCTAGCCTAGTCAAAGATTACTCTCTATTGTTATTGTTCGTAGGAGAATGATAAAATTCTTTGGATATTTGATGTGGGCCGCCAATGGTATTGAAAATATGGTCGTCCAAGGTAAAGTAGAGGAATCACGCCGAAGAAGTCGACAGTCAAGTCGATTTATCGATCAAATAAAGAGATTAACAGACATTCAGAGGAACTCACGCGTAAAACTAAGGATAGAAAAGTGTAGCGCGATTTAATGCACTAAAATGAGTCACGACACATCAAGCGTACGAATGGATGGTGATATATATATATATATATATGTATGTATGTATATATATATATATATGTATATATATATTGTCCAAATCGAATTGTAATTACTTATGTCAAACCACTGCTGGATTTTAAGCTTTCTCAAAATTCTTCCATACAATCTAATAGTTAGCCTTATTCAGTCACTTGATGGAAGTTATTTTAACGTATTTTATTTCCCCATCTAGCACAGAGCCTACCAATACTTCTTCATCTTTCTCTAGAAGTACGCCACCGAATCTGTTTGACGGATTTATTGTCCGTCCTCCTACCTCCAAGTTCCGTTTAGTTCCACTTCAGTTGCCTTATTCGTACTATAGCATCTAATATTTTTATACTTTTTTGAATCGATGTGTTTAATTTTTTTATACATTATATTGAGATATGAAATCAATTATTTTTGTGCACGCTGAGTATGTGGGGAAAATCCACGTTTCCGCACCGTATGTCAGCATGAACGGGATAAATTAGTTGTGTAGTTTTCTTTTTAAAGATATGTTTATGCCTGATGAAATTGATGATATAACATATTATAACGTCCATTGCCGCTAAAAGAATTAATAACTTTATTCTTGAATCACATTACGAACTTCTCATCCTTTTTCATCAACCTAAACTATTCCCAGATTTTTTCCGATTTCTCCCTAGATGAATAAAGGGATCGACCGCTCGTTGGCTCATTAAATCTTTCGGTTGTTCGATATTCGGCGAATATTACATATTTTACGACCTACTGAGAGCATCGATGAATCAGTACTGAAGAGAATTAGTGAACGTATACAACTATTAATTGCAACACTTATCAGAAATTGGTGTTTTTTTCGCATAATCTGAAAGTTAATCGATTAGAAACGATGATGACGTGAACAACTGGAACTGCATTTACCTGTCACGATACCCATGCTAGGAACCCAAGAAATCAGGAAAGAAATTACGTCACGTTCATATGAATCTGCCATATTTTACACTGACGCGTCTCTGTTCAATGAATTTGTCAGCTGCTCAGTTGACAGGCTACCGCAGACATTCTCCGTCATTTCAGCTGAATTATACGCGATTTATCTTGCTATGGAATCTTTATTGAGCTCCGATGTTGATAAACCTTCGATTATATGTTCTGACTCTCTTCGCACCCCCGTAACCAAGAAAGTGATGAAATTTATACTGGCGGGGTTGAGTCAGAAAGTGACATTCTTGTGGATCCCAGCTCATGCTGGAGTTCATAGGAACAAACTAGTTGATAAAGCGGCCAGGGAAGCTGCTACGTTCTTACCGGTTCCGAATGTTCCAGTTCCAACGCCTGACCTTAAGAAATACGTCACAAATGGGCTTCTTGCATTATGGCAGAAGAAGTGGCAGATGACGTCACAAACCAACAAACTGCGGCAAATCAAATATTTCGCTCCAAGACGCAGAGATGATGTGGTCATCACCAGATTGCGCTTGGGTCATACGCGTCTCACTCACGCGTATCTTATTAATAAAACTTCGGCTCCAGTGTGTTCCGTAACATTATCCTCTCAATTTCCCATATTCTGGTTGATTGTCCGTCATACTCCTCGCTTCGAGCGTCCTTTAATCTTCCTCCTTCGCTTCATCTCCTCTTCAGAGATATTTCATTGTCGAATCTAATTACCTTCCTCAACCGTTCCGGTCTATATTCATCATTCTATTCCTCTTTTCCTATCGTGTCTCTCTAGCCTCGACTGCTGTACATAGCACGTTAATTTAATTTAATAATAATAATATATTCGTATGTTTTTTTCTGAAGTTCACTGAATAGGTAACATTCTTCTCCTGCCGCATATTCCAAATATATCTATCAGTTTAACTTTAACGTCGAGTATTCCGATGCGCACATAACTTATTCGTATGATGTATTTTGTGCCCGTCGCGATACAGTGATTCTTCCAAATTCAGGTCAGGTGAGGTAAGTTTGGCGATGCCCGTTCGTTTTTTGATCTCACCTGTTGATGCTCCATTTCTATTAATTATCGAGTATACGATGCATGTTCAGTTTCATCTCGATCTCTGATTATCATTATTATCTTTTCTTGTATTTAAATTCCGATCTTCAGATAATGGCATGCAGTTTTACATGGAACGATGTAATTATAGCGATGTCAGTCAGCATATCGCAGATTAATCTCCCATTTTAATATCGTATTCGCGTCCGTTCGTTAGTTCTTTAATTATTAATTCGATATAGTATTGAAGAATGTTTGGTCTATTAATACACGTGTGTGTCAAACTCCATTTTCAGGTTAAAATTTCTTGGACACAATTTATTATTAACACTTCTACTTACGTTATCGTATTTAAATATTCTAGCGTCACATGTTGCATCAGAATTTTCAGTAATTTTCTCTAGAAAAAGGTTTTTTTTTTACATGTCACACCGTCACACACAATTAACGATGATAATTTATTAACTATTTTCCCATTAGAAAAGAGTCAATGTCTGCATATATTATTTCCACGGTTTCCATGGTATGACGATTAGTTTTCTGAAACTATAAATAGCACTGCCAGCGACAGTTGAACTATAACCGAAGTAAGCTGCCGTATACAATTATCCGATATCGAGGATATCTCGAGTGCATTTTCTTTTCAATCTACGTATATTGCTAGACCACATTGGTTGATGCATACATGATGTTTGAACATTTGGATTGATTTTTAACTCGCTAAAAAACTTCTTGTAGCGATTTCTATAATACTCACATGACATATTCAACTTCTAAATCATGATGCAGCGTGATAACCGAAACAAAATATGGAACTATTAAGCAGAGTATCTTCGACTGTAGTTGTTGAAGTCTGTTTAAGTCTGATTTGGCCGATGTGCCACAAACCTCTAGGCCATATCTCCATATAGGAGAGCCAGCACAGCTAAATAAACCGTTCTTTTACAGAGTGAACTCGATGCTGATTTCTTCGCATTATACACTGCAGGCTGTTGAGTTTTGATTTAATTATTTGGCACACATGTTGAATATGTGATTTCCATGTGAGACGCCGATCAAAAAGCAGACTCAGATATTTTACACTGTTGCGCTGTAGTAGTGTAACGTCATTGATTTTTACAGGTTCGCAAGACCTTCTGTTTAGAGTGAATGTTACTTGTCGGTTTTTTTCTGTATGGATTAGGTATGTAAATCCCGAGACAGATAATCCGATGAAAATCGATGGAATACCACCAGCGTACCGTTATTACGGATTAAAAACTATTCTACGATGTCTTTATTATTACCGTATTTCTGTTTCAGGTATTGATAAAATAAAATCGAAGGGAAAATGAAAAAATCGACCGTAGACGTGGATAGTATTATGATGAAAGAAGCGATGGACAGTTCATCGCATTCGGACCACGACGACGACGATGAAGATAACTCTTCGATTAAAGAAATTCCTTCTATAACGGACGATAAGATGAAATTGGATAGGTCGAACGGTCGCAAAAGAAAAAAATCGCCTAAATTGGAAAAGCGGGAGAAAAACCAAGGCGTAAAATTAGAAGCCAAGATGACTTTGCTAAACGGCATAACCGTCATCGTGGGCAGCATCATCGGTTCCGGTATATTCGTTTCGCCATCCGGTGTTCTACAATATACCGGATCCGTTAATATGTCGTTGTTAGTGTGGACATTGTGCGGCGTTTTCTCGATGGTAAGAATTTAACGCGTACGATATTTTAGATTTCTTAATATAGGGTGACCCAGAGAAGACGCACGATTTTGGTTGATAACACTGCTACAACGCAAACCGCGTGCTGTTCGTTTAGTGTACACAGGAGAGACCCATTTTTGTCCCGTTCCAATTATCACGACATCCTATATTAACGAAAAGGAGCGTGCGTTTTGTGTGGAACGTTATTTTGTGGCGTGAATCGATCACGACGGTACAACGAGAGTTTCGAAAAGAATTCAAAGTTACGCGTTTGTTTTTTTGGTGGAAATACCTTAAGAGACGCGTTCACGAAACACGTTCATGGAAGACCTGAAAATTTGGATTTCTGAGCGATCTATGCTGGAAAAACGTTGTAAAAAGACATCGTCGTCATCTGAACGATATTTTGTTCCACAAATGATTGTAAGCTAATTTCTCTTTTTCCAATTTTTAAATAAAGTTTCAAAAATGTTGTTCGAGTAGTTTTTGAGTTATTCAAACAAAAAACCATCCGTCTTCACTGGGTCAATATATATTAACCCTTTTGTACATTGTCAAATTTTGATACGCGAAATTATTAATTTTTTTAGACAGTTATTACAACTGAAGATAATTTTTAATATGTATCTTTATAAGTATTCTTCAAATTGAGACGTTTAAAATAAAAACTTTTTTAGCGTTAAAATTTTACGTATCGTCACATAGACATAGTGACTGAAGTAATTAAACTAAATGAGCGCTGCTGGAAGAGTAATTCGAATTATCAGTTATACAGTTAACCGAACGGAAATTTAATTAATTCAGTTGGCAATGTCTTCTCTACGGTACATATACGTTTAATATATCGTAATAAGGGATACTCGGTTGACATTAGAAGCGTCAATTCTATAAATATTTATATAGTGCGTTGGAAATAATCTGGTCGTTTGAAACAAGCGATATTATTCGCTAAATCGAGTAGACTTTTTTTTTTTTAATTATTTCAAAACAATTAATTTCGTAATTATTTATTATTATTAATCTAAATTAACGTGACGTGTGCGGCAACTAAGGCTAGAGGTACAAGGTAGAGGAACTTGTACATGATTAGGTTAGCTCGAGAGGATTGAAGAGAAGAGGAAATGAGGAGGGAAGGTTGAGAGACAATCTGAGTAAGGAGTACAAAGGACACAGTTAATGAGGTTATGGGAGACGGAAAGAGTGATAGCCGGAGTTCTGTTCATCAGATGGGTGAGCCTTGAATGACCCGACCATAATCTGCTGAAGACAACGTCTTCTCCGCGGTTTGGAAGCGAAATCTTCAAAGGTAAGAATTCTTGACTTGGTGAAGCTTATTTAATGAGGAGGTCGTTTGCCACTTTTGTTGCCAGGAAGCGACAGTCTTGACTTGGCATAATTACACACGTCGACAGCTGGTACTAGCACGTTTGGGATCGACAACGATGTAGCAGCCCCTGAAATCCCGGCATGAGTTGGGATCCGCAGTAAAGTGACTAATTGGCCAATAACAGCCGTGTTACTTTTTTTGGCTATGTGATGCTGATAGTTGCTGAATACATCGCATAAGCAGAGGCCATTCTAACGACTCTGAGTACAGACTGTCGATTACAGAAGTCCGACATGCTCCATTATCTAAGCGAAAATTCTGGATGATATCTAAGGACTTGAGTAATTTTTATTTTGCTGAGGAACATATCGCTGCTGCGTAATTATTTATATAAATACGATTATGGAATTAGTTAATTTTCGCTATTTTTAAAAATATTTTCAGAAACTAAAATGTATAGTTTTCTGTAAAAAGTCGCACCTAGGTACCTGCTGCTTTTGAACTATTTCTAAGTTTTTTTTTGAGTGTAAAATCGAAGATAACTGTTAGCGTCTATCAAATCTGGCTTTTGAGACAGAATATAATGTTTTAGAGTAAAATCAAAATGTACAAGAACTCATTAAAAAAATGAATACCAAGTAAGAAATTTATTTTAAAAAGTACATACATACAACATTTACAGCTTATCATTTGAAAACCATCTTCTTTGATATCGTTCTTCCATTGGTTTAATGTTCTGATAAAATCTTTATCTCCGTTCATCGCTGTAATTTAATATTCATATTACAGCTGAAAATATTAACGTTAGAAATCATGGTTTTTACTAACTCCGTGTAATTTTCGGTTTTATGATTGCCAAGGAAATTTTGAACAACTTCAACAAATGAGTATTAAGCATTAGATACAATCTCGTTAATTGATGGTGTAAATTATAGATCTTATCTAAGCTTTCTTATGTAAGGTCCATCAAATATGTCTAGGTTTTTTTCACGCTAATTCTAGGAAATTTAAGTATTAAAACAAAGTCTATCTCGGCTCCTTCACGAATTGTTTCATAAGCCCTAACTTGAATATGTAAAAGTGGAACATATGATTTCATTTCTCGCAACTAAGAATTCGATGATTACGTTTTAATTTTCTCGAAACGTAACCTTTCTTATGAGCCAATTTTTGCGAACCCAATGCTGATCCTTAATTTTGCTATCTGAAAGACAAAAAACAAATATATCTTGCATATACAGTCTGTTGTGCTAGGAGCAAGTTTACCGTTTATAAATTCGACACAAATCCCCCACTCGTGTTCTCAGCGATATAATTTCATATTTCACATTAACAGAATGGCCAATTTTGTTACGGTTGTTTGAAAGAACGTATTTAAACTAGGTTTTGAGCTATCAATCATCCGTTATGTATTTTTGTAAACTTATTGTTTCTAAGTTTTCTTATTTATAAAATAATAAATTATTAAAAGGACCTTTTACGATAATGAAAGAGCGAGGGTTGGATAAGTATATGTAAGTTGTATAGGTAATAGTCTAGCTTTAGGTACAACTACATTTTCGTTTTGGCTTATAAAGATTCCATTCTTTTATTATTTGCGCTTTTTATTCGTATCTAGTAAACTCTAGATGCTATAAAAAATCTAGATGTTCTAGAATTCAACACGTCAAATATATTCAAAATAAGTTCAAAATTTTCCGGCAACAAAAAAATTTTTTTTTGTTCTCTAGACTGAAAACAATGTATTTCGTAAAAATATGATTATGTATAAAATTAGTTAATTTTCGTTATGTATAATAATATTCATTCATTTATTTGCCAATTTCTGGGTCAATACTATAGGTCAAATCAATTACAATGTAAACCAGATAAAGTGTGAACTTGACGGAGGACGTACTCGGAGCGTGGCAATTATTTAAAAAGTTAAGTAGATAGTGAAAAAAAAGTAATTAAACCCGTTAAAAGTTACAGATATTTAAGTTGCTCACTATTGCTTAATGATAAAATAAAGGACCGTAAGAAAATAAAATATATATTAATAGAGAAGTAGCGGGAAAATAATGACTGGATCATGAGGAGGTTAAAAAATGTAAATAATAGGAAAGTGGATGGTTTTACGGTCTACATACCGAACAATTAAAACATCTTAGTAGGAGAGTAATAACTTTACGTATGAAGACGAATGAGATTGAGGCGTACTACTGTGAAAACTACTTGATAATCCGGGGTGACAACGCAAAATGTGCCGTAAAATTCTACGATATAATTGGAATATTTCTCCAAATTCTAAAAGCGCAGTTTATTTCGGTTATAAAAATAACATGGTAGAAATAAAATTCGACATAATAAATTTAATTCTTCTTTACAGGTAGGCGCTTATTGTTACGCCGAATTAGGATGCATGATATCGAAAACCGGAGCTGATTACGCTTACATAATGGAGACATTTGGACCGTTCGTCGCCTTCATGAGACTGTGGGTAGAATGTATGATTGTTCGTCCTTGTTCGCAAGCGATCGTGGCCCTGACCTTTAGCATTTACGTTCTTAAACCTTTTGCAGAAGGTGACTGCGATCCACCCAGCAGTACGACCAGACTTTTGGCCGCTTGTTGTATAAGTACGTACTACGAGTAATATTCAGACTTAATTACGATTTATTCATATGCAATGTGCGAAGTTAGATATTAACAATTTTTCACACCTTTCACTTACAACCTTTATCATTGTAAACTATAATTACATACTATGTATATATATATATATATATATATATATATATATATATATATATATATATATATATATATATATATATGTATATATGCGTAACTTCCAAAAAAATTAGAACAAAACACACACAAAAAAACCTAAAGTAATTATAACTCAAGGTCAAATTTAAAACAATTTGTGTTATTAAAAATTAAAATATTCCGAGTAATCCAAATTTGGAGAACAAAAAGAAAATTACAGATTTTATATGAAATATCATTTATTACCTCTTCGATGTACGCATTAAATATAATTGCAGAGATAGCGAACAGACTTGTTGGAATTCTCGTTTTAATTTTAGAATCTCTGGCGTCCTTTGCATTCTGATTGCCGGTAATTGAGCTTTATATGAAAATTCAACGATTCGTCTATTTCGCATGATATTTTCTTTTTTTTAAATTATTACTCTTAGTGAGCTAAAATGTCGTTCTATTTCTAAACCCAGAGGTCCGTACTTCTCAGTATAATTTTAATGAGAATGTTATGGATATTAATTTTTTTCTTGGTATCGTGAGACAATTACGTTTAAAAATTACAATTACCTCAATCTCAAGCTTTTTCGTATAATTTTAATGTGGGTCACTTTCGCTGTGTTTCAGTAATTCTGCCTGAATTCGGTACCTATTTTCTCATATCAGGCTCACTTCTAAGTATATCTGTCCACTATATTATTTACTAATAGACGGTTTTCAGTTTCTAAAATTATATATAATCGGATTATATATTATCGCTTCACGGAAGTCGACCGCAGTCCGAAGAAGTCGTGGTTAGGTGATTTTCAACTCATCTAATGACATAATTTACCACTTTGACAGATCGCGTATTTTTCAACATGACAGCACCGAATCAAGGCGGGATAATTTACAGGAATATATATAAATTCTTAGGTCCCAAAATCTGTTCTCATTACAAAAAGAATTATCTAACTAATATTATAACGAAATTTACGTCATTATTGAATGTCACAGTTTTATTTGTAATTTACGTAAAATATCCCTCCCTTCCGGTCTAATCTTGCTGAAATAGTTTTTGGCCATTATGATAGGTGATATCGAAATATTACGTGATAAAGGTAAAATTTCACTTGTTTTCTTCTCAAATTATTATATATACGTATTAACCACTATATAACCATAGTTCCTTTTAAATATATCCCCATCTTTGAAGATTTACTAAAATTGTTAGTAAACAATTGTCTAGTGATTTACTAGTAACGCCGATTTTTAATTCATTGCAATTTCAAAACTAAACTCGCGGCGAAACCTTCAATTACGTCGCTGATTATTCAACGTAATAACGTAATCATGTTGTGCTGCGCGCGTTTTAATTCGATACAAATTTTACTATTCTTCTGTTATCAACCTACAATCGCTGAAATCATTCGAATATAATCCTAATGGAAAAATGGAAAATTAGTGCGGATTAGATAACGCTAATCCAAACGACAATACAGAAACTTTAAATTGGGGTGAGAAGAAGAACGCCAACCACATAACGGTTTTACTCGTTCTTGCAAACACGATAACGTCAGACGAAATAAATTGGAAAGGAAGTAAGAAAAGAGATGCTAAATTACTCGTTCTTGCAAACACGATAACGTCAGACGAAATAAATTGGAAAGGAAGTAAGAAAAGAGATGCTAAAAATGTTTTTAATTACATTCGAATTTCAGTTATTGCGTCGACTATATATAGTACACAAAACTTTTAACGCTAAAAAAAAACACCAATCGATTCCCTATTTTAGCCGATATAGAATTTTTCAAATTTTTAAATTATCTACAGTTATCCGAAGTTATTATATATTTTTACCCGTTCTAGTCAAATTATTTCCTACGCTAAAATGTAGAATTTAATGTAGATAACGTACAAACGAAATGATTAAGAATGCCTACTAGTTTGGATAAATAAGGATGTAAACTACGAGTTTTCAAAATCTGGTCCTATCGAAGGATGTTAAAAGTAGCATCGACGAACAACAAGAAGGTATTCGAAAGATGTCAACTGAAATATTTCGACTGATTGGAAAAGTTAATAACAGTCAAACGGAAAGTGCACTAAAATTATGTAATAAACGAACAAGTAAAAAGTCACGCTGATCAGTTCGGCTGTCTAGCGAATAACCTCACGGTCGGGGTGAAAACATTAATTAGTACAAACGTATTTTGGAAGAGATATCGTGAAAATTTAATAATAATTAAAAAAATACAGTTTGAAATATTTTTAAAAAAGAAACTGAATGAACAACGACAAAGTAGTTACATTTTTATATATGAAAAATTCTATTAAACCATTATCAGGTGGATATGAAAAAATAAAATACAAAAAATATACAATTTATATAAAAGGCCAAAAGAAACACCAAAAGTGCAATAAAATTCGAGAAAATACCTAATTTATATATATATATACGAATTACGAAAAACATCAAAATGAAAAAACGGTTTTTATAAAATAATACGATAGCCAGTGTAGTAAATGACACAATCAATAAATCAGCAATATAAAATTTATACGTAAACAATTACACTAAATAGTCAGAAAAATAAAAACTTTCAAATATGAAAAAATCGATTAAATTTATAATATACTTCTTAAAACTAATTCTTCATCAAAATTTATCGTCGAATTTAATCGAATTATTTTTATCTCTTTCTTCGATTATTTCCATTATTTCTACTTTTTTTTTTTATATATATGATGTTTTTCTCTTTGTAAAATGTTATAAATTTAGTTAATATTAAATAATTTTATGAATTTAACTACTTTATTGTAGTTAAATTCAATTTTTCGAATTCTCTATACATTCCACGCGGTTCATTAAAATACTAATGATGAAATCTTCGCAATGGGAAAAATATTCAGTCAGGAAAATGCGGTATAGTTGAGGGAATAATTTAAATTTTGATAATTTATACAGAACGAATAAACGATCTAGTATATTCTGTTTCGAGATACAATTCGCGAAGTTTTGATTTTTCCATTCGAAATCAACAGATTACGGCACTAATATCAAATACGATCATAATAGTTCAATTGTGTTTTCTATTCTTTCCTTTTTATCGCCGCATTGTAATTTAATTTATTTATAATTTTTTTTTTTTTATAAATTACTACCCAGAGTTATGAAATGCGAGTTATCTTATTCGATAGAGATTCATAACTTTCACTTTTTTTATATGTAGCTAATTATTTTATTTATATATATATATATATATATATATATATATATATATATATATATATATATATATATATTCGTTCTCGTACTAATAAATTTCTGTGATATATTTAAATTTAGGATTAATCGATATATATGTATGTATATACATAAGCTCCTCTAGTAGTTCGGTTGGTAGAGCTGTAGCGGTATAAATATATATAGAATATTCTTGAACCATTATGATTCAACAATTAACCATCGGTTCTCGCGTTATATTGTACATTTTTTCCAATTACATCAACCAAAGTTTTATTTAATTTTATCCTTTGCGAAAACGCCTAAAATATTTAACTTTGCCACTTTAACTACATTTATTCTATTATTTGAACAGTGCGAAATATAATGATTTTTAATAAACAACAAAAAGATAGTTTACTTCCAGCAATATGTTCCGAATGCGTCGCTGCATGTTGCATAAATTTAAGCAGTCAGATGTTCGGGCTTACCTCAACACAGTGGTATCTGGCCTACTGGACGTGTTTATCGCATAAGACAGGATGAAGTGATGCTGTTGTCCGCACGGGTCATACTCGTTTGACTTATATCCTATCGAAAACCGACCTACTTGTTCAACCTGTAATATTCAAATCACTATTGCTCGTATGTTAACTGCTCTATGTATAACTTTATTCGCTCATCATTGCAGTTTCCTAAGACATTTAATGAAATACTTTTAGCTTAAAATGAAAATATTCCTATAAATTTTCTCGTTTGCACTAAATTATCTTCACACCTGTAATAACCGAATAATAGACTCCGTGCTTTCAGCCTTTGTAGCAGTACATAGTACGAAAGATTTAAAAAAAAGTTGAAATCCATTAATCATCTATATATGAAAAGACAGTAATTTCAGCTAATTATCGAGTAAACGTTAAAAAATATACCAATTTTTTCGCATTGCTATTTTTTTTTTATATTCAGATTTTCAGATTCGTGTCATACACCTTTATTCTATTAACGGCAGAACAATTCACGTTCTCTGTCCTATTTCTGCGATTTTATTCAAGCCTGTCCGCTGTCGTATGTTTTTCATCCATCCATGATGTCTTCTATCTCGTTCTGGTTTTCCTTCAAGCTTTCCTAATAATATAAATTGTCGAAATGTATAATTTTCACCGCGCATTAGGGCTGACCGAAATGGTTTATTTTTCGCTGCTTAATTGTCTGTTGTTTCCATTTAAGCTTTTTAAAGTATTTCATCATTTTTTGGGTTCACGATATTTTCAGCATTCTACGAGTCAGCCACATTTCACACGCTTCTAGGTATTTTATTGATTTTCCGTGTATGTAGTTGTTTCAGGCCCATATAGGAGGATAAATATAGCATGATGTTTTAAAACTCGATGCGTTATCTGTTAATAGATTCTGCATTTTCTGGAAAGCAACCTTTGTGTAAGCGCATCTTGTTTTGTCCTCAATTTCTGGATTGAGTTTGTTGTACATCCGAATTAAGTATTTTCTTACATTTTATTTATTTTTTTGTTTTTCCTTTTAGGCATTTTATAAATTGTACGCATTTTTATTATTTATTTATTTTTATTTCTATTTTTTTGGAATAGGTTAAGCCAAACCTTTGTGACCAGTAGATTCCAATTTAAGCCTTACTTACTAAATGATAATTTTAGATAATAACATTACGCCTTAAAATAATAATAATAATAAGAAATAGTACTCTATAGTCACGGCTTAATAGATAATGCAGAGGGAATATAAAGGAAAAAAAACTTCGGTTTATTAAAAAAAAAATTTGTCTATTATAATTAAATTGGGGACAATTAGAAATAAGTTGTTTTATATCTTCTAGCAAAATTTATGGAAATATGACTAGAGTACCCTTTGATTATATCCGTCTAAAAAAAATTAACTCTATTCGGGAATGACCCATGCGTAAGTTACAAATTATCATAACTAATCTGCGAAGTTGATGAGAAGGAATAGATATTGGGATACGAGCATACCATGCAAATACTGAAAGATGCGACTGAATAATTCTAATCACGTATATGTATATAATTTGTGGTTATATAAAGGTGCAAGGAACTACTTAATAAATAACTGTGTGTAACAGTTGTGTAGCTAGAACAAAAGAAAAACAACTAGTATAATACAAACAGGTGTGTGATAGTTGCCTGCAATAATTTAAAAAAAAATTAGGATGAAACAAGGGGTGAGAAACATAGTCCTCTAGACCATTAAGAATATGCGTAAAATGAGTTTTGTGTAAATGAGCATATAAATATTAAAATGAGAGACTTAAAAATTTTCCGTCTTTTTATATAAAAAAATTTATCTATTTTAACTACCTTTTGTCGTTAATTTATTCCATTAAAATATTCGTGTCGTCTCAACGCGTAGTTTTAATAAAATCGTCTAAAATTTGTCATTGGTCCGATTGAGTCCTAATTCTTCATTAACATTATGAAATGATGTCGCGTAATGTAAAGAACAATTAAAATAAATTTGTCGTTCGAATTGAATATTACGCGAATTCGAAAGGAATAAACGACGCGAAAGGAGGTTAATGGCATACAAGGGGTTTTCCCAACGAGTTTGTTCTACATGTTTGTCGATGGGTGCGCGAGTGTTGGTGATATTGATTTTTTGTTTTACAACAAGCCCCGAACCTTATACTTAAACCTCGTCCAGGAAAATCTTCATCCCCGAGAAAAAGAACAACTATTTGATAACTAGACCGCGTTTATTTGTTCGACTTTATAGTTTCCATTCGCTTAATTTTGAAACCGACGAATATTTTACCGTATTTTAAATTTAGTTTTAATTTCAGAATCCCGCGATAATCTCGATAAATAACGAAAAAATAGTTAAAATCCCTAAATTTTTATATACGAAAAGATTGTTTCCGCCATTAAGCCATTATCGAGTGTAGGGCGTGAAAAAAATAAAATATAAAAATATATACAATTTATATTTAAAAATATATATTAATATATATATATATATATATAAAAAGGGGAAAAACAAAAATATTTAATTAAGATATAAAACATTAGAAAAATATATAAATGAAAAAACCGGTTATTTATAAAATAATCTGATATAAATAACGAATGTGATTAATCGTTCTTTACCGCATTCGCTATCGAATTATTTTATAAATAACCGTTTTTTCATTTTGACACATTTTTGTAGTGTTGCGCATCTAAATAATAAAGTATTTACTATTTATTTTTTTTAAATTGTGTATATTTTTATATATATATATTTTTAAGTCCGTTAACCGGTTAATAGATGTAGTCTTTTTAGATATAAAAATTTAGTGATTTTATTTATTGTTTATTTTTTAAAAATCACTACATTCCACACTGTCCGTGTTAATTTCTATATTTTCTTATAAAGCACTAACGTATTTTCCACACTAATTCAGGTCGTTTAAATTTTTTATAATGTCCGTCAGTTGAATTATACAATTTACATAAATTTTTTTGACAAACTTGTTCATATATACGAATAAGAACTCAAGGTTTAGTCGAGAATGCGCATAACCAAACCTGGTGACATTAAGCGAGATTCTGCAACAATGGTTTTGTAATAATTGTAATTTACAATATGTACTGTTGGAAACTGAAAAATTAAACGGGACATGCATATGTTAACCACCGGGGACGAATAATAGTTGTATATAGTAGTTTAAAGTATTCGAATAGCTTTATTGTCGATAATTAATATGATTATTGAACGATAAACGCGAGTTCAGAGTGTTAACCCATTTAGTAGTTTGAACGTTAATTACAATTTCCGGCAAACGTAATGGGTGCCTTCTGGAAAAAAGAATGGCTTCAGTTTTCTCGATTTCCAGTTGCAACGTTTATAGTACTTACACACAGCGAATGCGGCCGTTTGTAATCCACTATAAATTTGGTTCCCGGTCTATATGAATCACAGTACAAGACCAAGTCGTCTGCATAAAGAGCAGTTTTAATAAAAGGAATTTCAGGTAAATCATGAATTAAGAGTAGGAAAAGATAATGAACTAACTACCTTGTGGGACTCCAGAGCGTGATAGGTCCTCACACTTTATACTATACCGCATTTTCTTGTACACTAAATTTATAAATAACAATTCCGTATTGTTATCTGATTTAAATATATATGTTTTTTTAAATATTTTTCGCTAAACTACGGTATAATGGCGTAATACGTAATTAGTTTCTAACGGAATTTGTGTGATTTGTCAATTCAGTAGTCCGCCATTGGTCCGGTCCCGAGGGTGTCGGATAAAAGAATTTCTCTACTGTACATATACGAAAATCTACAACGCGAGGATAAACAAATATAATATATCGGTTATGGGATGCGATGAAAAAGAAATAAATAAGAAAATAAACATAAAAATATACGAAATGTTAATAAAACAAAAAGACAACGATATCCGGAATGTGTAATAACGAACGATAGAAGTAGAGGATATAAAAGAAAGAATATAATATTAGCGAATATAAAAATTAAGAAGAAATTGATTAAAGTATTCTTTTGCGGCGTTTTGCTTTATAGATCGAAAGCTCGGACGATAGATAAAAAGACACAAAGCCAGTTGTTGACGTTCGAAATACCCGATGTTGGATGAGAATGAAAAGAATAGCGTGGACAGAGAAAATTAGTAACGCTGAAGTGTATTTAGATAATTCCGCGAAAATAGAAGCTTATTAGAAAAATCAAAAGAAAGAAGATAGAAGCGAATAGGTCGTATTTTTTTTCAGACGCGACGACCATTTAACGTGAATAACTGAAAGCGCTATAGAAGGTCAATCCAAAAATGAAATATTCAGCGATTTCTGTTATATTATAATAATCACGGAAACCGTAAATATCGAATCCATTAAGAATAAGCTTAAATTAAATATAGTTCTCGGTATGACGACTATTTTTCATATTATCAAAATTTCATTTCGTTATTCAAAATCTCGAGGGAAGACGGAAAACACTTTAGTTAGATTGATTTTTTTTAAGATACCGCTATGCTAAATTGGACGACGTAGAAAATTATACAAAATTTGAAGATATTCGAGAACAAATGCCGTTAAAAGTTGACGGTATCCAATACTTGTCGAAGATGGAAAAAAGTGCTAGGACGAAGTTACTACGAACGATGAGAAAGTCTGAATACGTTCAGTTTACACCGATGACGAACTCGTAAATTGTTTCTTTGAAACTTCTCTCTCTCTCACACACGTATATATAATCAGAATTTATTTATCAATGAGAAATTAAGTGATTTTAAAAAAAATAAGCAGCAAAAAAGTAGTTAGAATGGCTAAATTTTTACTTATAAAGAGGCCACAAAACAAAAACATTTCGATTATTACGCCATTATCAAGTGGACATGAACAATGTGAAAATATCAACAATTTATAAAAGATATAAAAGAAAGAAAAATAAAATAAAACGGAAGAAACCATGCGTTAATTCAGTACGATATTACAAAAAAAAAATAAATAAAAAAAAAAAATAATCTGATAGTGAACGTGGTAAACAATTAAAATATATATATATATATATATATATATATATATATATATATATATATTTTCATATTTTATATTTTTGTGTCAACTCCATAATGGCTCAATACCTGATAACTTTTAAGGTATTTTTATATGAAAATTTATCGATTTTAACTGCTTTTTTGTTATATAAGAGTTTTTAAGAAGTTACGCATTTTTTTTTTTTTAAACTACATTACTTTTATCCCGGAATCTGTTGGCTTTTTTTTCGAGTATAAGACAGAAATAGTACACATACTTGTTTAAAATAAATAATCTGAAGAATTCTAGTGTAAAAACTAGAGCGTCACTATTTAATTAAGCTACTTCCTCTTGTCAGAGATAAATAACATCTCGTAATACTTTTTGCAGGATGTCCTTAATGGATACAATAATAATAATAATAATACTAATTCTTAATCCGCCATTGTGTAAAATGTAAATGGTTATAACTAACACGGTATATATACTTTCATACGAATGCGAAATGTTTGTATGTCGGTGTGTATATAGACGTTTGCATATATATCTATATATACATATAACGAAAAATATAAATGAAAAATTTTTTACCGTAAATTAGGTAATAAACAATGTTCGATTAATTCGTGGAATCATTTAATTTTATTTATTTTGAGATATATTTATTAAATTTATTTATTTTTAGCGATGAAAACAAAAATAATTACAATCACGAATCATCTTCATCTTCTTCTTCCTCTATTAGCGGCATCTGTTTAACGGGAGTTTGCCTACGTCGTGAATAAATATTTTCCATTCAACCCTTTTCCTCTTCGGGAAGTTTCCTTTCTCTAGGCGTTTTACCTTCGTCAACCTTTCCTTTTAGTACCAGCAGAAAGACTCCGTGTTCTCTTGATGAGCTAGATACTTTCGTTTTTTAAGATGTCCTACACGGCACGACATTTGTCGTTAGAATAAATTATGTCTTTTCGCGAAAACATAAAGTTTCAGCTTCAGCGCCACAAGGCAATTTGCTTGGTCCAATATTATACATCTATGCAGCGAATATATCGAATCGAACAATATTAGCAGCATTTGCTGATGATATAGCTATACTAGCTGTTAATTCAGTTCCAGAATATGCTAGTGCGGCTGTTCAAAATCAGGTGAATCGAATCGTTAGGTGGGCACATAAATGGCCTATAATCCATCCGAATGCTAACATACCACCTTTACTAACAGACAAGTAACATGCCCTCCAATATGTATCCGTGGTAGTGAAATTCTACGAAAAGCTGTGTAAGATATTTCGGAATGCATATTGATCGACGGCTAACATGGTGGTTTCATGTCGCTCAAATAAGAATAACTATGATTTCGCGAACCAGTCTTCTAGAAAGGAAATCTGTTTTAAACTTCGCTTTAAAAAGAAAAATTTATTTAATTATGATAGCTCTAATCTGGAAATACGAAATCGAATTATATGGAATTGCATGCGCAACGTATTACAACAATCGAAAATACTTCGTATCATCGCATTTGCACCAAAATATCTATCTAATGCGTAATGACCTTAGTATACCATTTGTCGATGAAGTTTATATAAATCAGTATAAAAATTTTTTCGATAAATTGCAATGTTAATCCTACTCTCCCTGACATTCCGACAAGACGATTAAAAAACAGAAGATGGTGCAGAGATGTTCTTCCAATTACTTGAAAAAGAAATAGTTCAAACCGCAAGAGTAAACGATTTTAAATAATTTGGAAGATCGATTAAAAGTTAAACAATAAACTTATGTATTAGTAATCAAATAACCCAATAATATAGGGCTCCAACTTTAATGTGTTACTGAGAATCCCACTGAAGACGTTAGATTAATTACATTTTTATTACTTTATTCGTCGTCATTGTTTATGGTGCTTTGGTGATTCATTTTTCTATCCTTCAGAGATTTTCAAACGTCCGTGTAGGATAGTAAAATTTTGAAAGAATCCGATGTTTGAAAGAAGACCACTGATTAAGATTGGCATTAACAACGCTCCTCTACTGTTTAAACATTATATTAAATATAAATATTCGATTATACTCCGATAAATATTTCTCGATAAACATATTCGAAATAAATATATTTTTATAAATGCATTCCAATAAATTCACCGTTCGAACTTGCTTATTAATATTAAAGACGGACGAAGTTGTAATTATCTGTATTTTTTTAATATACTTTACAGTGATATTAACATTCGTGAATTGTTGGAACGTAAAGTGGGCGACTATGGTACAAGATTATTTCACTTACGCTAAATTATTAGCGTTGTTCATCATTATAGGGGCCGGTTTGATACAATTATGTTACGGTAAGTGTATTACGAACATATTATTAACGACTGTTATTTGCGGTAATTATTCGAATTATTCATTCATAAATAGAATTCGGGAGCTTTGTAAACATTTCTAGTTGTCTGTTCTTCTACTTTAACGATATCATCGATCAAATTTACACCGATGTTACTATTTACGTTGATTTATTTTGACACGTCATCATCATCATCATCATCATGCTAAGACTCGTCCCTTGCCGTGATAGTAAGCTACCATCTTTCCCGGTCTTTCGCAGCTCTTTAATTCGGCGTATTGAACCCGGTGTCTTTTTGCAGGCTTGTTGTAAATGTATTGTTCCTTTTCCTCAAGAATATTTCGAAGTAATTCAACATGCCGAAGTACACGATCCATCCAAGTTAATCGTATTTTCCTTATCTGATTTAATAACTAACTTTTCTCTTTAATTTGCTAGTACCCGTTCATTTTGGATTCTACCTAATAAGCTAATCCGTTTCATTTCAAGCTCACATCTCGAACGTTTGTAACTTATTCGTATTCACTTTATTTAATGTTCATGTTTCAGCACCGTAAAGAATTACGGACCACACGTACATCTTCAATATTGTTTTGCAGAGCTTCGATGGTCTTAACTTTTGCCTTAATATGCCTTGTTTTTCTCGAAACGCGCGTTATGCTAGTCCGATTCTATAATTAATTTTAGTATCACAGTAGACATCCTCAATTATAATCTGGTCAATATATTTAAACCTCTACGCTTGCTTAAATATTTCTCCACCAATTTTTGACGCTTAAATTTTTCTCCTCCCACATATATTTATTCCATAGTTAGTGCTTTTGAAATGTTTCCTCATTCTAGGCAAACATTAAGATATGGTGACAACAAACATCCTCGTCTTAGTTCGGTCTTTATATTTGCAGATTCTGACGAGCAGTCATTAATTTTTATTACAGATTTTCGTTGTTCGTACAGATTATATAAAAACTTCGGTAGACTTTGAGGACATCCAATTTCTTACAATAACTTTAAAGAACGCTTTGGTTTACACGTATCATTCTTCTCAATATTCCGTAACACGCCTATTGCATCCCGCGTGAACCCGAACTGGGATTTACTTGGATTTGTGTCTATTTAAGATTCCAGTCGTTTTTTACTTAACTGCAACATTATTTTTAATCCATGTAGAATTAAGCTTTCGGAAGTTCTCACATTTTTTTGCGAATAGTTTCTTAGCATTGGTACTACCACCATTGTACTGTGCTCCTCCGTCCATGTGCTTCGCTAGTAATGTTATAAATATGTTTAAATAAATAATATTTTTGGAATTTCACCGATAATTATTTTTTGTCAGCCACGAAAAACGGATAAGTTAGCGTTTCTTAAAATGTTTCCTTCGGGAACGTCTCCGATTTTGTGGAGAATTTGTCTAAGTTAAAAAAAAAAATGAAAAAATAAGAAATTCTACTAAATTAGTAATTATTTTATATATATATATATATATATATATATATATATATATATATATATATATATATATATAAATTGTACAATAAGAATATTAGTAAAATAGAAATTGCTCTTACTCTATCCAGGATTACGTCATTATCGTTAGAATCTACTTACATTTTGATAATGTTTACAATCTTGAAGTAATTTGTAAGGAAAAATGAAATTAAAAGTATCGATATATCAATATAATATTTTGATATTTACACAGTTAGTTATACAATATAGTATCAAGCGTGGATTTTTAGTGTTAAAAGTAGACAACGTAATTACTGAAAATATCGCGTAAATCCGATTTTTCGTGACGGATTGACGCGCGGACAAATTTTAAAATTACTTCAACCGTAAGGCTTATCGAAAAATTTTATATTTTAACGTAAACCGTTGCTTTATATTTTCGTTCGAATAAAGATGTTTTACCCCTTTCAGTCACGCGATGTCCGTTATACGGTACATAAAATTTTAATGCTAACAATATTTTTTTTCTCAATTTAAAAAATATTTATGTAAGTACGTCGAAAATTATTTATAGTTCGCCTAAGAAGCGATATTGTATAATAAACGCTAGTATAAAATTTCGAATTTTGTGCCGAAATTTTATAATGTATAACTGAACGGTTTGATACACATTCGACAAAACGCTCACCGAAGCAAGACGTTAATTTCGAAGAAAAATTGTTAATGTCTCACGATTATTCGCGACGAGATTCAAAAATGTCAACTGTAACTTTAAATGTTGAGATTTTTTATTTACCGCTGTTCATCGCCGATTAACCATTATGCTCTAGTTAACACTTTGAGTCCCTCGTGTCAGTATGTGACTGACGCTGTCCATTACCGTCAGCCCATGTGCTTTTTTTTTATAAATGCGATAACATCCTAATTTTTAATTTTTACTCCGTATTTATAAATATCACTTCCTAATCACTGACACATTGTCCGTTATCACACGTGTTTATGTTTGAAAGTGTAATGTTTTCATATGAAACTTTCATTATTCAGTACCATTATATTAACCTTTCAGCGCACTCAAATTTCTTTACATTAATTAGAAACCAAAAAAATCTTCTGTAAAACTGTCATATACGACTAACACTTTTTTTTACATCACAAACAAAACATCTTTGTTATCAGCTTCGAAACAAAAACTTAATTGTTAATTAAAATAGTTAAAAAATTAAATCTTTTATCACAAACATACTCGTGACTGACTGACGTGCGTTTGTTACCACCAAGGTTCAAAATGTGGCTTGGGACTCAAAGTGTTAAATGCGATATTCGATGGTAATCTAGTCACATTATCAATGTTCTTTTCGTTTAGTTATAAAATGTATTAAAGTTATTACCTTTTTAAACGTTAAAAATTGTCATTTTAAAATGAAAAAAAAAATCTTATTTTATTCGGTTTTCAATTTGACCGTTTCGGTCGTTGTGTTCGTGTTTAACCTTTAAAAAAATTAAATATTTTCATAATGAAACGTGTTCGGCTGACAGAGAATGTTTCAATTTTAAATATATTTAAATTACATACGGGGTCATCTAACAAAACAGCGTTGTACACAACATGTTATAACTGTTCGAGTTATTTTGTACCGCGTCCAGAATATCGTCTATCTCGAAAACAAATGTATCGAATACTGTATATGTTAAAAACGAATGTATCGAATACTGTGTATGTTAAAAACGAATGTATCGAATACTGTGTATGTTAAAAACGAATGTATCGAATACTGTGTATGTTAAAAATGAAGGAACTCATCAAAATTGACTATATTTTCTTAGGCGTCTTTAACTTCTTAATACACTGAGATTCGTAGTATAATTGGAAGGGTTAGAAAAAAGGTCATCACCGTCTCAAAAAATCGAATAAACGAAGATTAAAACGTACAAAACTTGACAAATTTATAATTTGGATAAATCTATATTGATCACAAATCAAAGAATTTACGTAATGGTAAATGATATCGTAATCAACATCTCAAAAATGTTCAGACTTAATAGAATGTTACATTTTTACCGCTGAATTTACCGCTATTCTGCAATCTTTTCGATACGTTTCTAGCCATCATCGTTCTACGAATATTCTGATCCTCCTGCGATTCTAAAAGCTGCTTGCTAGCATTACAGCACTCAGTTCACGTTTAACGTCAATTATTTACAAAATTTCTAATTTCGTATGCCGATTAAACTCGCTTGGAATGACGGTCGAAATTTACGCATAAGGAATACTTTAAAAATCTATGGTCCGATTCATTTACTTCGATGCATTATAAATCCATTCAACCCGGCATACCTGCTAATCCATGGTTCTACAATATTAATGTCGAAACGATCAAATTGTGCGGGTTTTATTACTACCATTCGTAGAGTGAGACTCGGCAGTAGTCGCCTTTCTGCTTTCCTACATAAGTTAAAACTTGTTAATTCTCCTAATTACTCCCACCTCATGGGTACCCATTTAATGAACAATGCGGACCATGTTATCCTCGTTGTAGTAATTTTCGCGTTGCTTTTTATGAAACTCTTCATGGCCTCGGAGTTCAGTTTCCCATAAATATTACATTTCTCTTAGCTCTTCAAAATACCCACGTCTACACGAGCCTATATTCTTATATTTTAGATTCTGATATTATTGTTTAATTTTACACATCTTTGCATTTCTTCTCAGTCTATCTGCATTATAAATAGTCCTTATTTATTTCATAATATATAGATACGGGTAAACTGTATGGAAGGAAAATAATAATAAGAAAAAGAAAAAAAAGTATGTTATCGAAATATCGAATGCTAAATGGTAAGACATCGAACCGAACTCTAACGTATAAAGAACATTGCGAAGACACCTACAACAGAAATAGTCTACTTCTTGGCTCCAGCTAAGGTATATATGTCCATGCGGTAATAAATCTACTCGAGTCTAGGAAAATTTTTCTTAAAGCAGTAAACGCTTTGACACAAAACAGCTGGAATTACTAGCATGGAATTACGGAATGGAAGGCTGAAAGAGAATCGATTGCAACTATGGGAACAACAAATCGAACACTTATCTCCCGGTAATAAATTGCCGTGCCAATGTGTAGAACTCTGAATATAATAAGAACTATTGATAGTAAGAACAGCAAAAGATATGAAAATATGGAAAATTATAGATGACGACGGACGTGAATGTGTACAAGATTCAGAGCATCTACTAGTGTGCTCATTGTTAGATACAGAACGTAAGATACGACCAGTATAAATGGAATCCCGGACGAGGAAATTCTTAAATAGTAAGGAAAATAAAGGAATACAAGCTGACCGACGAGATAATGAGATCGCATTATGTATCAGCTTGTAACAAACGTTAAACTATCACGCGCTCTAACTTAATTTCTTTATACAATAAGTTTGCCGAATCGAGTACAGATAGCGCTAATTTTGAGTAACTGAAAATTAATTATTTCTTTCGAAAGTCACTTATCACGATTTAGTACATACTGAAAGATACTGTAAGTTGATAATAAATTTTACTAAAATATTGCGAAAAAAATGCGAATGAGCGAACGAAACAAAGTCGTGCAAAATTTATCTTCAATTTTACTTTTTTCAGAAACAAAGTTGCGTGTTAGTAAAAATAAATAACAGCTAATACAATTTTAACGAAATTAAAGATCGCGTAATAAAAGTAAATATATTCGAAAGAACTTAAATTCATTCGAGAACATTCAACACGTACATGCGGTTTAATAATCAGCATGTTTTACCCGTTTTAAAAGTATAAATCGAGTCATGTTAATATAAAAAAATGTTTGAAATAGTCTAAATAATAATATTCGGGTTTAGCATCGCTATTTCCTAATATCACCTTAAATGACGACCTTTCATCTATTCATAAAGTACAGACAGCAGTTCTACAAGCCGGTATCCTGGAAATGATTATATACTCAATATTTACTGTTGACATCCAAGAGATTAATGAAACTTATTTTTTAAAAAAATATCAAACATAAATAATAAGTTGCTGCTCTATAAAATGATGTTGAAGCCAGTATGGCTTTATGTTATTGAATTACGGGAATGTGTTTCTAATAGAAAATGAATCCGGATATATCAGAACAAAGTATTACGAATGATAGTTGGTGCTAGTTGGTAAGTCTCCATGGACACTCTCTGCACAGAGACTTCAACGTCAAATATATATAGGAAAAAATTCATCAAGCGATAGTAAAACATTTTTAACCAAGTTAAAACGTAATAATCTGCTTGCAACCAGAATTCTTCAAAACTACATAATATACTCAAACGCCAAAGTATCATTAAATATATATAAATTTTTTCTAAATTACCTATTCAATTAATCTCCTGTTTGGCAGATCTCTGATTTTAAAACCTTGTTGATGATAAGTATCTCATCAGTTCTATATTTGAGGCAAAGAAAAAAAAAGATTTCGTATACGCAAAACACAAAAAAATTATGATGTACCGTCATGTAAAAGCATGTATCTTAACAATGCTTTCAAGGTCATAACTTATATTACACTTTTTTACTTACAGTTGAGGTAAGATACCGGTATAGAAGTTACGCAATGAAATTTTGTTTGCATAAAGCGGCACTTAACTAATGATTTAATTATTAAATTTTTCTGTGCACGGTAATAACGGGGTATACACACACATACATATATATATATATATATATATATATATATATATATGTCTAATGTAATATTTAAAAAAAATATATATCTTTCATTTGTATTACATCTTCGAAAAAGCTGATAATTATTATTAATATTATTTTATTTTTAATATCGCTATTATTATTATGAGCATCGTTGCGTGACGATAATACTTGTGCGTTCTCGCACGATCTGAATTCGAATCTTACCAAGGACGACAATTTTTCAAAGCGATAAGACTTCAAATCATTGGCCGGTAAATGAGTACCAACTTCTGCTGGGAAAGTAAACAAGCTGAAGAAGGCAAGAGCAAACTATATTAGATACCCCGCGATACAACCCTTGTCTGATCTCTATCAATCTACAGTACAGAATGTCAATTAATTCAACGCCATAATGCGTATATGAACTTTATCTACCACTATAAAGCTCATTAAACGAGAAAATTATGGTGCATAATACGAGTGCACACCTTATAACACTTAATTAAGCGACTATATTAAAAAATGTATTAGCTGTGTTTACGAATAACTCGAAATCGCCTAAATTTAGATCATGAAGGGGAGTGAGACCGGGTGCACTGGTTCAGTATTTAAAGCGGCGACGAACTAGTGCAGTGTTATCGTTACTAGACTAACAACATTTTGAAGAGTACAACATTCTCACTGAAATATAAAGTTCAATTTGCTAAATAATCTAATTTTTCCAATCGTTTCTTACCTTCGGAAATATTACAAGCATAGATAGATTTGAAAATTGGGTCTACAAAATGATGTTAAAAATATCACAGATGCAACCTAAAAAATAATATTTACCGTTTTCAAAAAACTGGATGTATATAGATACGCTTAGGAAACCGAACACCGAAAATATTCTTAATTTTTTCGGGCATATAGGGCGCTACGTAACTTCTCCGCAACTTCGGATTATAACAAAAAAATGAACTTGTAGAGAACATAAGATCGCTCAGGAAAAGATGCAATTAAAATATTTAACCAGTTTGAACTTCCATGAGGTATTAATGGCGGATTAAGATAGAGCAATGTGGAGAACTGTAACAGATACGGCTGTCTCGTAACATCACCATGCCCTTAGGAGAGAGCACAAGGGAAAAGCATATATAATATATGTATATTAGGAAATCATTAACAGTAAACTCCAAATATGATGTAATGGCGAGTAAAAATTGAAGAGACAGTAGTTTAAAAAATGGTCACGACACCCCTTAGAGGATAGGTTACAATTGAACGTACTCTAACCTATTAAACGATCAATTTTTGTACTCAGCCATCTCGGAAATGGATTTGACGATTTCGACGTGATATTGTAAATACGGATAATGAAGTAATTGAAAATAACCTGTATTGAAATTGCGAACTTTGAAATTGTAAACGCCGACCTTCAGTACAACTCTCAATAAAATCTTGGAAATTTCAATTTTTCCTGGATACTTATTTAAATGTATGTTGAAAATTTCAGCTCGATCGAGTATAATGATTATGTTATATCTCGGTTTTCGAATATTCCGGGAATTATTTTTTAATTTACGAATGAAACATTATAAGTAAAAATCTTATCGAAAAAATTTAAAATTCGTTTAAGGAAAAAAATTAAAGGTGCCTCCTGATATTTATCCGGTTATAAGTTCGGAAATTTATGAAACGAAATTATACATGATTAAAATAATAATAGTTATGCGTGTAATAGTTTTGTAATAGAATGTTATTCGCATGTAAATATATTTTCCGAGAAAACGACATTTTCCACGAGGAAAAAAATATATCGAACAAAGTTCAGTCACCCAGTACTATATATATGTGTGTGTGTGTGTTTATGCGCGCGCTATTCAATTTATAAATGAAATTATAATAAATGCACGCATATGGGGCATCACGTCAGAAAGGTATAATTTATAAGAGACGTCGATATGGAAAAATAATTGCGCAGACGTAAAATTTTTTGTGTGTCGAAATTTCTACAGACGGGTTGAGATAGAAACTGAAGATTAGTTTGTTCCATACGTGTTAAATTAGAATAGAAATAAAAAGTGGTTAAGAAAATTATCGTTTAATATTTCGAGTATACAATTAACACTTACTTATTCGCGAATTTGCATAATCCCGAACATACGTATCGGTGATATCGAAATGCCGATGACGATGTCAAAAAAAAAACCAAAACAGTCGACCTTAATCGAAAGCAAAGTTGGAATATTTTTGCAAAATTTAAACATTGATAATAGACCTATCCGTCGAGTTGTTTACTAGCTCTAAATTCTAGATTCGAAATCGAATACGGGCGGATGTCGTATCGACTTCTTATGCGATACAATTTCGATAGTCGATTCGTGTAAATTATCCGGCATACGTACCGGTTCGCTATATCGTACTGCGTTAGTCGTAGCGAAAGGAGAAACTGTTGTGCTGCTAACGGCGGAAAATCCGTTAATTCTGAACAACGGTAAACGGAACGACGGTAATTGCCGTTGATACGATATATTATCGTCGACCGGCCTAACTGTCGTCGTATCGTATTGTTTATCTAGATCGATAATTATCGGTTGAAAAAATTCCAAATTTAGTTCGTCTAAACGTCTATCGTCTTCGCTATTCGAGAAGTCGACCACGCTTCCTGTAAAATCAGCCGCGGCGTATCCGGCCGATGGAAAATAATTCATCGTCGGATTAAGACGATAAGAATCGATAGACGGTTGCCGATTATCGTTATTGTACTTGGGTTTTTCGGTAATTAGCACGAAATCGTTTAACCTAGTGTAGCGATCGTCGAACCACGAAATATCGGACGAAGACGACGGCAATCTAACTGTAGCCGTAGGGATGGTCGTCGGTAACGACAGCCGTAGATTATCGTAATCGTTTAGTCGCGTTATCGGAGGTCGGAAGAATTCGTTATTATCGACGTTTGTTACGTTCGATAGTTGCCGATGATCGACGATCACTTCCGAACTACGTAAATAAGGTTCTAAAGACGGCGGTAAACTAAATCGTTCGATGTTGTTTATCGTCGAAGCTAATTCGTCGCTAGCTATCGAAGTAGTCGACATTTCGGGCTGTTTCTGCATTTGCTGTTTTCGTTGTCGTCTCTGCACTAATCGCCTAGGATAGGAAACGTCTCTGATCATATTCGAAACGGAATGCGGAGTTTTGTAATTGTACCGGACGACTTTAGATCGATTTTCGTTCGTTTTGACACGTCCGACATTAACGTTCGCGTGTCGGTAGAAATTATCGGCCGCGCTCGCTCCGGCCATTACGGTATCGGGACGGTTATTAGATTGGTCGACGGTAGGTAACGTACGATTCAGTCGTATTCCAAATTTTTCGTATTGAGCTAAATTTTTCCGGTTAATAATCGACGAATCGTCGACCGCCGATTTGTTATTATCACCGATATCGATTACGTTTTTGAAATTAATCGTACGATAGGCGTGTCTATCCGTCGGCGGCCAATCATCGTAATCGGCCGCTAAACTATTCAGGGTTAAAATGTTCATTTTCATCAGACGAGGAGTGTTTCCGGAAGCTAATAAAGTATTCAGTACTGCGTCCGTCGAAAAAGATTCATTATTACGAATTCCGTTATTATTCAAAGTTCCGTGTAAAACATTCTGAACTGATACGGCTGCTGGTGGTCGTTTAAATGTTGAAATCGGTCGCCCAAAATCATCTGTTTTAGAGTAACCGTCGAAAAAATTCCTCGAACGGGTACGTACGTTATCGTCGTCATTTGTATCATCGTCATCGATGGTTTTATTTCTATATAATCGATGGCGATTTCGATTTTCAACGCTTTGATCGACGGATCTTCTGTCGGGGTAGTACATTCCAACAGAGGCTTCGCGTTTACGACGTTCGTATCTAAAATCGATCGGGTATAAATCCGGCGCTCGATCGTTATTTAACGAAGGATTATTGTCATTACCGTCGCTATCGTTTGAATAAGCTTCGATACTAATAATCGTACGATGAAGATTCGGTGGTTTGAACTTTTTCTTCTTCTTCTTCATAGAAAACTGCTTAAAATCTTCGTCCCAAGACGATGTGGCATCGTCGACGAAGTAATATTGATTTACCTTAACCGGTACCACTAACTGACGAATATTATTCTGTTGCTGCTGCTGCTGCGGCTGCTGCGACGGTCGTAATATAGGAGAAGTAGAGTGTAACGGTGGAGGTAACGGACTCAATACCCAGTCGTTCGGACGATAACTATTAAAAATGTTCGAATCAGCGATCGTTCGAGGATTTCTAGTAGCCACAGGTGGTGGTAAAGCTTGCAAAGTCCAAGGAATGTTAGGATTTTTTTTGTCGTCGGATTTCGAAGAAGGCGTCGTAGATGACGATAACGGCGGTGGTAACGGTTTTATAGACCAGGGCGCTACTACCGAATTAGGTTGATGCTTGTAAAAAGGTTTATTAATCGAATTTTTAGACGATTGTTTATAATAATACGGTTTTTTAAATTTTAATTTGTAACGACTTTTAGCGTATTTACTATAATACTCGGGCGATTTGACGATCATATTAGGCTGACGATAGGCGTAATAATAGTAGTAGTAACCTTTAGACATTTGCGGAGGAGCAAATCGATCGGTTAATAACGGAGTGGCGGTCGTTTGAGTATAGCCGATGGATTGTACGAAATCCTGTAAAATCTGAGCAGTTCTTTTAGCTCTAATAATAATACTACTACCATCATCATTAACCGAGTGCGTACGATTATTAGTCGTAATAGTAATATTAGCAGCAGTAGTGTTAGTACGACCGATCGAATTGGAATCGGACAACCGTAAAGATGTCCGGCAAATGACGAAATCGTAATAATAGGGATGGCACGTGATAAACGTTAAAAATAAAATTAACATGTTATCAATATCAACGATTTGAAATAATAATAATAATATAGCGCAATTCGATAAATTATAATTATCGTCGAATTAATTTTTACAACATTTCGAACAAGTATCCACGATTCGAACGATTAAACTGTTGCAACGAGGACGATATACGCCGATGTAACGACATCGTAGCACGACGATTTAATCGAGAACACCCGGTTATCGTTCTTTATCCGCATCACTAGCCGAGAAGAAAATGACGCGTAAAGATTCTTTTCGATATCACACCCGCAATTATGTATATATATATATATATATATATATATATGTATATATGCATTGAAGTTGACAACCACCTGGCTGCAACCTGTCAAGGAGCAGATGCTATCATTACGCGGATAGGATTGGATGCTAGTAATCGAAGAAACTGTAGCGTAGTATAAGGTAAAAGCGAAATATGCTACCGGGTGGTGTGACAATAGGGCAAGAACGTGGAGAGTGAAGACAATAGAATTATTATTATTACTATTATTATTATTATTATATAGTATCATTGTTATAATATAACATTATTTTTATTATTACTAGTAGTAGTAGTAATATTTTTTTACATTGTATATACTTGTATATGGTTATGTATGTACTTCAAGTTTACACATATGTGTAAATGTTTGCAGCAAATAATTCTAAATACCATTTCAAAACTTATAATATTGCAGATTATATTCAAATAAATTCGATTAGATGTTATTATTATTACCTATAATAATAATAATAATAATAATAATAATAATAATAATAATATTTATTATGATGATGATTGCGATTATTAGTATTATTATAATAATAAGCGTCTTAAAAGAAAATTATTATCATTCTTGCTTTCTAAATGAACAGAAACCAACACATATACATTTATGTTCGCGGTGTACGTGTTGTAGTGTCGAGTACATTTTTTGTATCTGTTAATTAAGTTGTAAATTATTTTATTTGTTAACTCTTAATTATTTTAAATTTTTATCATTATAATTCCAGCGAGTCTAAACTGTTTATTTTTGTATAATAACTTGAGCGCATTATTCGTGTACGATATTTTCTTTCCTCCGCTCGATTAACTTGTAGACTTGCAATTTTAATTGCATACGATTACTTTTAAACGAAGCTGTAATCCAATAAATAAATATTTAGTTTCTTCTTTGCAATTTTCGTATACTTAAACCGACGCTCGTGCAGTTTGCGCATAATTACTCAAAAGTATTTATTTTAACCTACTATTATATTATTATTATTTTATTTTCTATTCTTGTTTTTAATGTATATTAAGCGCTACTTTATTTTATATAATATTTGTATAGTCGTCGTCGTAACGCATCCATGACGCTTTATATTCCTCCCCACAAAAAAAAGTCAATTAGCTTCATCGCATCGTCAGATATGGAGGCCACAAGCTGTCAATTATTATTTCACCTCGAAGTAATGGACATCTGAACAAGTGTTTATGGTCTTGTTCTTGCCCGCATTCACATCTTGAATCAGTACCCACTCTCCATTTTCTTAAATTTTCTTTTATACGGCCGCATCTTGTTCGTAATCTATTTAGTGCTTTCCATTTTTTCAGCTTGATCGTGTTGTGTAGCAATACGCTCTCGTTAACAGCCACGTCCAGTTGTTACCATAGTTCCTTACGGTGTTTTGCCGGCTCGTGTAAAAGTAGTCTAGAGAAATTCCAAAAGTCTTTTCTACATTAAATTCTTTCTTTACGTGCTGATTGTACATAGAGACAGTGGTGACTAATACCAAATAAAATTTAAATTGAAATTATTATTATCATTATTGCTCGCAGTTTATTATCCGTTTTGCTTATAAGTTAACATTATATGTATATTTATTTTCAATTTGATAATACTATTAAACATATAACAAATTACATATTTAGATGTATTTAGGCAACTGTACGTATATATATGTATATATATATATATATATCCGTTATTTCGTTGACACACCTACCTAACGCAATAAGTATATATATAATTAAAAAAACAAAATAAAAACAATGTTAATCATTATAAAATAAATTTTATTATCTTATAATGATTAACATTGTTTTTATTTTATTTTGTTAATTCATAAAATCACTACTCCCCAATACATCAACATATATACATATATATGTGTGTGTGTGTGTGTCTCCATGTGTCGAGGCATATATATATATCCGTCCGTTAATTCGGCTCGCTCACTCGCTCGTTTGCGGGTTACTTCCGACATCGAGAACATAACGCGAGTAATATCAGATGAAGCTACAAGGTACTTGCATAGACCACAATATGGCAATTCCCTCGCAGTTATACTCGTGGCCAACTTGAAGAAAAATGGACGTTTACAAACAGTAAAATTCTTCGACTTAAATCGATAAATATAGAGATCGCCTAATATCTCGTTATCAGGATAAAACTTTCTACCTTAAATTCACCACCAGTAGTGGAGAGGTTCGGGAATTTCATTTGAAAGATTATTTTTGGCTTATTCCTTAACGTACTTTTATATTCGTTACAGACTTTCTACATGACCCTAAGGCTAATTGTGAGATTAAAAAAAAATATATATATAATTAATTTTATTATCCATTCTTTTTATTTTGACCATCTTTAAAACCTTTGGAATTAGATATTTTCAAAGTTCTTATATGAAACAACATTTCTGTAGATTTTGATCGATTTTTTTTTTTTTACCGAGTATTACTTCCTAAACTTCAGACAATGAGACTGGATATATATATATATATATATAGCACTGCCGCAATCACGGATAACACTTCGGAGACTGATGAAAGCATTCCGGGCACTGTTGCATCACATTTTTATTTCTGTATAGAAGTTAGCGTTCTCAGTAATTAAGTTATTAATTAATAATGTTATTATTATTATTATTGTGTATTATAATTAATCATTATTTTATTATTATTATTATTATCGTTATTATTATATATTACTACTTTGTTTTTAATGGTTCACTCATTTCAAAATTACTCAATTTGGCTAGTTTATTGTAAAAAAAAAAGCTAGGAACTTATAAAGGTGCAGCGAACTAATATAAATAAATGTGTAAATAAAAATGTAGCTGCGAACAAATAAAAATAAACACGAGCTGGATAAAAAAAAAAAAAAATATTAGCTCCTTGCGATGTAGGGAATGAAAAAACATAGTTCGCTAGACTATCAGAATATGTGTAAAATGAGTTTGAATGAGTGTAGCATAAACGAAAATACAAAATAAAGGAGAAGAAATTAAAGATAACAATATGAAAATAGTATAAAAAAATATATACGTAAAAGAAAATTACACATTTATTTATACTAAAGTCGAATATTTTTATAAGTTAGAAAGTTTTAATTTTTTTTTATTTTTAAAATTCGTTATCGACATTTTCCTTAACCAGTTGTTTACTACGTTCATTATTACACACCGAAGTTATTATAGTCGCTCAAATATCTCGGTGCTAGCGTACGATATATGTTGCCTGGAAATTAAACGAGTTAAATTGTTATTTTTTGATTGCCTACAACAATAGTTCGCTTTCACACACACCTCGAACGCCTACCTAATACTAACTAGTATTCATAGTACAACTGGGGCGCAACGCTGATTACCATATTAGATCGCTAAGTACACTTCAGAAGAGATTACTTAAAATTATCTATATCGGAGACAGTATTGGAAAAAGATATGTTGACTGTAAAAGATATACAATCGCTCAATTTTTGATGTAAAAAGAAATCAAAGTTTGCAATGAGTTACAGGGAAGAAATGACTAAATCTATAGCCGGTAAATCAGTGGTTATACTTTCTACGAGGCTTTACCCTCAGTTTACTAAATTATAACATAATTGTTTCATTCAGCAAACTCAATATCCCAGAATTAGAACGTGAACCTGAAATTCGATGAATTGTGAAATTCGGTGTATGTATAAATGTTGTATTTGAAAGTGTTTTGTGTTTGAATTACAACGTCCAGCTTTCTCAAGCTAATATCGATGTTTCGGCGAGTAACGTTTCGAATGTGATCCGCGAATACATAAAAATATGTTGAAGTATGTGTAAATTGTATGTTTACTCGTAAATACATTATAAGTTCCGCTTTTATAATGTAAGTAAATTTATATTGCACACATATATATGTTAGTCAGCGTTATATAATTACGTTGATATTTCAATTGTATCTCCTCGTTTCTCGCGCAGAGATGCGTTCTTAGATTAATACAGTTATCATCATCATTATCATTATCATCATCATGCAGTTTTCATCGAGAACGGAAATTGTAGGTAGAAAATTTTATTTAAAAGATTTCTTTTTTTTTTAAACATTATTCGTAACAATCATATTACTACAAACACGCCCCGATACCGATGTCGATTGTCGATTGTCGATTGTCGATTGCCGATTGCCGATTGCCGATTTGATATGTCCACCACGGTCGTCTGCATACGAACAACGCTCAGGAAGTTTTTTAGATAACAATTATAAGATATGTCGGAGACAAGTTTCGCATCACTACGTCTAAACCACTACTACTATTACAATACTATACTAGTATTAATAGTGGCTTACTTTACGAAGTTTTTTTACGGTTGCAAAAATCAATCATAGAAAACGAAAAATAATTATCAACGAGCGAGCCAGCGAGTGAGCGAAGAGAAACAGCGAGTGAGAAATACACAGTGGGGGAGAAGGTGACAAATCGTATAGAACGAATGAAAGGTAGAAGAGTTTATTATAAATGGTTGCTTTCAAAACAGCAAAATCGTTTTCCTCACATATGACACAATTCGATGTCCACGTGTTTGTCTCTGAGAGTTATTCTGTTCGGTAGATTTCATTTGTAATTCAGGTCGAACCTGATTAAATTAGAATCGTGTAAAATGACGTTTCTATCATTATTAGCACTCTCCACGTATGTATCGCGCGATTTTCCTCCAAACGACGACCCTATCGTAATAATTTTGTCAATAATAAAAGAAACGTAACGATGACGATTATTTCGTGTAATTTCGCATTTATTGTATAGAATAATAAAAATTGACTGTATAAGGTTGTTGCATAAAGCGCAATCTGTGAAATTATACGGCGATCATTATATAATGCGTGGAGTCTGATCGAGTGATTATATAAAGTTACGTATATACCGTAATAACAAATGTTTAGTAGTAGCCGTTCATAATAGTTCTTCCAGCATCTGCGTCGCTTTTTTATGTCATTTCAACAGCAGTGTTTACAGTCCAAGTCTCGGAGTCGTTTGAAAAAAAGTAACGTTCGAATTAAACGCTTTCCGTAATTCAGATGCAAGTGCGCACGCGGTCTTAGAATTATCTTGAATCTTTTTTCAATTACTTACTGGCGCCAGCTCTTATTTCGTAATTTGCGCATTTTTATAGCTCAATGATTTGGAAAGATCGGGGAGGTGATATCGAATTTTTGGTCTATTTATTATATTAAGAAATATTTCAATCGATTTTTCTCTATTTTAATTTCAAAGTTTGCTTAAAGTATCGCCTCATTTGCATAGTGGTGAGTTCAGTTTTTCATTCTTCAGTAGCTTCTCTTATTACACTTAGACGATAAAGAGTAGCAGAAACAGAATTACAATTATGTTTGACTATCCTTTTTTTTTAACCCGAAAATATTACAAAAAGTATTTTTGTTCGTATGTAAACTTTCTTTCTGTCTGTGATATCAAGTTAATTAGCTAGCAATTACAGAAATATGCGAGAATTATCTATATATATATATAATACATATATACACATATACATATACACAACTTACAAGCGTGCATATTTATTTTCATTGTATAATATTACGTGGTTACGTACAAAGAGTACATGGTCAGCAGTACATTCACACTTGTCATTTTCAAATGAAAGTGAAAAGATAAGACCCAAATTTTCCATGTCCCGTTAATAATTGCGGTGTGTCGAAATCGGAAGTAATTTTGATATCGCGTCTATGTAATATAGTGGAGACCAAGATGTGGGTGTGTCGTCATCTTGTTCCCGTCTTTTTTGCCAATTTCTAAGTAGTGTCATTTTATAACTTTCAGAGCAAAGATATATCGAGTTCTGGTTTCAATGTGAGAATTTAGACTGAATTTTGAGATTACGGTGCTCGTTTCTTCTATTAACTGCTCATTAAGATATGTAAAGAAGTCCTTTTAATGGCAAACACGACTAACTTACCGAACATAATAAGATCGAGGGGAATACATTAGCAATTTTACAAATTGTTTCGTATCTGCTCCGTGTGTTTATTAGAAATTTTCTGTGCATGCCGAATAGTTTTTTCCTTACTGTTTAACTTTTAGACAATTTAATAGGACGGTGCAACAATATGCTAAAGTATTTTCAATCGGTGATTTGTATAATATAATTCAGTAGTTGTAACTGAAGCCCCGTGTACTTTGACAGGCTCTCAACATTTGAGAGTATTTAGTATTCGTTTGCAATATTCTATTCTCAAGATGGTATTTAAAAGTTAATTTGTTATTTATTGATAATACGTAGAGAGTTGAATTTTTTTTTGAAATCTTACTTTAATGTTGCTTTTTTTTTATTTTAAAGAAATTTGTGAAAAATGTGATAAAACTTTTTCTATCGACAGTTTTAATTTATCTAACCAATTTCTTAATTTGACTAAAATATAATTTGCTATAAATGCGACAAACCTTTTTTCTATGGACAATTTTAATTTGCTGACACTATCTAACCAATTTCCTAAAGTGACTAAAATGTCAATGGCTATATTTCTAGTTCTACTTTTGAGTTACCAGAAAGTATTAAAATTTTTTTTTATATATATATTTACAATACAATCTTAATCATACAGATTAAATAAGTATTCTTATTTGCATAGTGCTCATTTAATACACAGACTTATATACTAAATGCAAACGTGAGCGATCCTGTAGCTCAATAGCTACAATCACAGTTTTTTGAATTTTAATTTATTTGCACGACAGATCATGCGGGTGTCGACGTTTTAATCGTCTGATGTCATCGTTGGTATCCAACAGTTTAACAGCCTCAGCATTTACATGCTGCTGCAACCGCTGTTCATGTTTATTTGCGAAATCCTTGATGACTTCCTGTACGAAAGATACGCCAAGATCTCGATGAATATCATCGTTGCGAAAATAGCGATATGCATCAACTATGGCTCGCAAGATCACGCTTTGCCTTGTATCCTGTTGATATTTGTTTTGCTGGCACATGCCCAAAATTGAATACCATACGTCCATATCGGTTTAATAATTTGCTGATACAATAGTCGCTTATGGATGGTGCTGAGCTTTGAATTTCGTATGAGATCATCATGCGCGCAGAATTTTACATTTTTATCGTAGTATAATTTCAAGATGAAAAGTATGCTCCAGAATAGTGTACACAAAACACTCCCTGTGGGCAATGCATATTGATATCTTTTTCTGCACACGCATTTCCTTACTTATATAGCGATCTTCTTATTACTTATATAATGGTAGACGATAATATTTTATTTCCAACTAGTGAAGTCTCAAACAGGACAGAATATCAACAATTATCGAAGGCTCCTTTTATGTCCACTATTATAGTGATTACTTTATTTTTTTACACCCGAGATTTTTTTCTGCATATTGTGTATTACATACTTTACTGCGTGTTCAGTTTATAATAAATATATTAAATATATTACGTAGCAACAATTAAAACCAAAAACCTACACGAAAGAACGTATATAATTAACTTTAAATTCGTCGTAATAATAACTTAAATCGCGTAATTGATTTTTTAAATTAAATTAATTATAAAAAATCTGCGCTTAAGTTTACGATTATTATTACGCGACTAATTTAAAGTTAATTATATCGTTTAGGTTTTTTTTTTGTTTAAATTTTTCCTACGTGATATATTTAATATATTTATTATAAAAATTTTAATTCGAGTTCAAGTTTTTTTATACTCTTAATTTGCTAAGGTTATTTTACTAAGGTACTTTTAGCTTAATGAATTTACTTGTAGTTGTAACACTGTAAAAATGAAATTGTTGTTGTTCAGTTGACAAGCCTCGTGTGAATCCAAATTGCCTACTGTCTAGAATATTTGTTTTTGCTAAATTTGACACAATTTCGATTTTTAATAACTTTTTAAAAATTTTCCCAAATGTTTTAGACAAATTGACCGGATATGAGCGAATATTATTCGAATTTTCCCCCGGGTTTTGTGTAAGAATCACACTAGTGAATATATTTTATTGAACATGTTTTCAAAAATTATTGGATGGTGTTCGCGAATTAGTTTTATTATTTTATTATTAATTTTATCAAGACCTGCGGCTTTATTATTTTCGAGATTTTTTTTATAATCATCGTTACTTTATTAAATGAGCATTCGTCTATATTTATTTGGCTGAAATCCGGCATAAAATCATCGAATTTATTTCGCAATGAACATCTGCGTATGTTGTGTGTGTTTGTGCGTAAAAAGTGTTTTTTTTTTAAATATTTTCCGCGTTCTTTTCCGCTAGACATATTGTTGCATCGGTTTTGCCAAACTATCCGCAAGTTCGCTTTGAATAATTTCTAATTCCATATTTCACCTTCTCAATTTTGACATGTATCTCATGCCAAACGTTGCGTCGAATGACTGATTATTACGAATAGTATCGTAAATGTATTTCCGCTACATTTGAAAACGATTTACATAACCAAAGTGACCGAATCCGAAAAATTTAGATTTGGTTTCATTTTCGTGAAAATTGCGTCCATTATGTCTCATTATCGATTGAAATAACCAGCTCGTTCGGAAAATGAATTATTACGATCCATTGTCCGGCGCAAGATTATACTCTAGTTAAGCGATTGTAAACAGTATGCTGTAACAACTTATGTGCAAAATACATCTTCTTACCTGTGTACCAGGTTGCGATATTATTATTATTATAAATATATATAACGTAATAACATGCGGAGAAAGCAACCACATACAACATTCACTTTCGTATTTAACACGCGTGATATGCGTGTATGATAGAGAAATATATATATATATTAATAAATATACATACATATAATCAAGGGATACGAATTCAATAGTAAATATCTTTTTAACCAAAAATTAGTTACGGTGATCAATTCGCGAAACATGATATAACTTGCAGGAATAGATATAATTTTGCTACCGTCAGAGGCTATTATTTCTTTATATGCAGGTTACATTATTAACCGCTTTCTTCCACCTACCACAATTCCATCGTGCGAATATATATACACACACATATATTATATATATATATATACACACATATATTATATACATATATATATATATATATATATATATATATATATATATATATATATATATATATATATATATAGGTATATGTATGAATTGTATTCGTGTGTACTAGTATTTATTTTAATTATAGAGCAATTTCCCTTTTTCTTTTTCGTACATTTGTAATATATTTCGCAAAAAATTTGTAACAGGGTTAAAGAAAAAATTTATTACACTCCTATACTTTAAACACATTTACCAGCTTTATCGTCAAAATGGAGTTTCATTATAATATACACGAACAATTATATATATATATCATGTTGTAAATATGTTTATTATTGTTGAACAAAGTTATTATTCTTCTCCTATATATATGTGTCTGTGTGTGTGATATTATATACGTACACCCCTCCCCTTGTATGATCACTTTTCTTAATGATATGATTTCCACATATTAATTAGTTTTTATACTAGCTATAACGTTCTTGTAAACGTATTTTATAAGCTGCATGTACGTCTCATTTATTTTCGAATTTTTTAAAACTTCCAGTATGCGATTTAATTTTACGGAGTGGAAAACTTTTCAAATTTTATAAACATCATGGCTAAAGGTAGTCTGAAATCGTGACGTTTTTCTATAATTCGTTTTATGACATCTATGTGATCTACGGTGCTTTCCTGGATCCCGCTTGTTCAAAAGGTTTGTCATTATCCGACAATATCGATAGTATATTTGTTAATATCTTAGTAAATAATTTATGCAGGTTAAGACTCCTCGGTCCATAGCTTTTAAGATCAAAAAATTCTCCTTTTTTTGTGCATTAATATTAAATTAGCAACGTTCCATTTCTTTAGAATTTTTCTTGTAAATACTCATTGAATAGTTCTGCTAATGCTTCTTGTAATTTCGTCCCTTACAATTTTATAATTTCATTCCGTATTTCGTTAGCACCGGCAGCTTTATTAATTTTCCAGCTTTGCATCATTTTTTCTATTTATTCTTTCGTTACCACGGGAACTTCTTCATTCTGTGTTTTTGAGAAGCTTGATCATTTTTCTTGCGTCCTGACTTAGTTTATCAAAGTATAAATTCGTGTATTTGATCCCGTTTCTTTTATAAATGTTTAGAAATGTCCTAAGAGTTTGTGAATAATACATATATATATATATATATATATATATATATATATATATATATATATATATATATATATATATATACACGGATATTATATGCATTCATACATATTTGTATATATATAAACTAATTATTCATTACATGTATCTTTTCAAATAAATTAGGACAAGGTATTTCAATAAATGGCGAGCCGATATTACTCGTACCGAAACTGAAGCAGCACTTTATGCTCGCACATTGGCTGACAATGCATGCGCCTCTCTACCGGTTAAAATACTGAAATCGAGTAGGAAACACTTACGGCACGTTTCCACAAACAATCAGGTCGTTGGTACCAACGAAATTCTAAAAATGAACGAAATCTTTTCAAATTTCTCCATGCAGTTGGTTAACAATTAAATTCTGGAATTTGGACCGGTTCTAAGGTCTCGTTTATTACTTGTTACAGTTTTTACCGTTTTCCATGCAGTCCTGTGATAATGCTGCGACCACTGAAATTAGTAGACTGTCGAAATATGTCAAAGCGAAGGCATCGTGAATGTTGTAGTAATGTGTAGCCAGCAACTCGGCTTTATCAAAATATTTATATATAAACGTGTTGTTATGAGGATCTTGCGCTGGAGGAACAGCTTCAAGATGCTTCCTATTCCACATGTTCTCCGAAGACCCTTATCATTTGTTAACAATTTAGCTAGTGTACGATTAAATTTGTCATTTTTGTGCTCACTAAACAAAGTTGCATGAATACTGCAATCAATTGTTAAGACGACTTCTGAGATAATTTTTAAGCTTAATGAGGAATAAAATATTTTTAGAAACAATGAATTTCTCGATAGTTTTTGAAATAAACTTTCCTGAATTGTATTGATCAAGTGATTCAGGCGAGTACCGAAATATTATTTTTGGTAATGTATTTTGATAGATTAATGTTATCGGAAACGTACTCTTGAAACTGTAACCAATCGGATATTTGCTATTGACTGTCAGGCCATTGGCAAGAATAAATGCATAGATAGGATTATGGTTAGAAGACAGACTAATGATGTGGACATTTTAATGTTTATTTTTTTTTAGAATAACAAGATCTAATACACTATTGCGAAGACCTTAGCTGATGGAAAATGTGTGGTTTCAAACAAAATTTAGAAATTATCCTGAACAGCCGTATTTTATACAAAAATTATATCGGCAGAGTTGTTACTAAAGTAATTTTAAGTTTGATTTCTAGCATTGAAATCGCGAATTAGTATAATTTTATGGTTGTTTCTCATTAAATTCTGTATGTCTTCTTCGAATTTGTACATATAGCAGGGGTGGTTTATATATAGAATAAATACTAATTATGGTAGACAGTTGAATAATCTGTGTGCAAGTTTTGATGACAATTGGTTATTTATAAAAATAATATTATACCAATTATAATCATACGTGGTATGTTTTTCACGTGCAATTTGAAAAAGCCATGCAGCTTCTTTAAGATAGATATTGGCTGGTTGTGTCACGAAAATTTCTTGCTACGCTAAAATATTCGATCCGTAATAATCAATTGAAATTACAATTCGTCAACGAAAATAAATAAATCATTTTTTAAAAATTTATTTATTCGATATTAAGAGTCAGCGGGCATTTAAAAAATATATATACACACATCGTGCCGATAAAACAATTATGCGCGATCGTTATTTGCCAAGTTTTATACTTAAAGGATGTTTTTTATTATTCTTATTTTTACCGAGGCTATTACGGCACTGGTGACTTAACGGTTAAATGTAGTAGATGAGGTTAGAAGAGGAACGAATTGTATAATTGAGGAAATAGTTGAAAGGCTGTTGCAGAGGAGACCAGTTATTTTTGCGAGGAGGGGTGGAGTGTAGGGCAGTGTAGTAAAATATGGCAAATAAGATAGGCTAGTCAAAAGGGGCAAAAAGCATGGGGTTCGAACGTTGGAGTACCTTGTTACGAGAAAGAGAGTGATATGTGGCCAAGATGGAGCCTAATGCTATATAGTTGAAACGGTATAATTCGGCAGGTGGTTTCCAGAAGCCAACATTTGGTTAGAGGTAAATGATAAGATGAATAACATAGTTGTATTTGCATGTATGATGAGCATCACGATTACGTGTGGTTAAAATATATGCATACTAAGTTTCAGCATCGTTTTGCTCAACCAGTATCTTTACTTCCACGGAATGTACTCTGGTTTCGTATTATCTATATTTAGTTATATGCTTAATATATATTTTGCATTATCTTTTAACTAAATGGTTTTTATGTATTTTTCTTGCCATGATTATTATTTTTAACCTTTTCTTTTCATATTATGCTTCTTTTATATGGTATAACACATATATAATATACATATATAAATCTATACATGCACATACGTACATATTTATATATATGTACAATATATACGCATTATATGCGTGTATACATTATATGTGCATATATACATTATATAATGTTACATATTATTAATGAAAGACTAAACCCATTATGCCACAAATAATACCGGAACGATCTCAGGCTTTATGCCAGGAAAAAACACAAGAGAGAAAATTCTAAATACATTCTTACGTAAATATATGTATACGTCGATACATACATACGCATGTACGTAGCTACAAGCTTTGATATTACATGCTAGTAAGATAATCTACCTGTCCCGCATGCAATACTTCTCTTACCATCACTCACATCCTAGTTTCCTGTTCAGCATATACCTTTCAACGTCAGCTTGCTGGCCTTCCTCACAACTTTCCCAACATATTACAACGCACTTCTTCCGTCGAAATTAAACTTCTGCTCTTCCTCAAAATCACAAACATCCTTCCTCTAATCTAGTTCTTAACTCCTTTCCTTCCGTGCCTCTGGCCTAAGTAGCAGGATACGGTCACAAATCGTAGAAGAAGAAGATAGATATTACTGATGAAATACTACAACAATATATTACAACCGAAAACAAATTACTTTACTGTAAATCGCGCGGAAAGGAGAAAATTAATAATAAATTAGTCGAAAAGTTTCATCCTGGAACAGGGTTTCGGCAGGGATGTAACATCAAATTTGGGTTTGTCCGAAATTTCTAAAGCATAGGGATAAGTTGTTCTCTAGTATTTTACAAAAATGGCGCACATTACCTGTGGGTATTGAGTTAATTGTTTCTGAACCGTTGTCTCCCGTTACAATTAGTTTATATAAATTTATCAAGTGTAGTTGCAGTGAAATTTAAATTTAAAATACACTAACTAGATAAAGGTTTAAACTGGCCAAATGGCTCAAGCTGGGTCAAAAAAAAAAAAATTAGTAAATAAGGACAAAACGAAAATAATGATTGTAAATCGAGATAATACGGATTGCATACGACACCTGAATGACCCCCGCAAATGGTAGATAGGTTCCTGTATTTGAACTCGATAATTATTAGGGATGGAAGATCGACAAATGAAATCAACAAACGGACAGATGTCGCCAAAACTGCGTTCGCTAGCTCAGATTACAAGAATTTGGAAGAATCGCTGTAATACGTCTTGCATCTGTCCGAGGAGATGCATTGATGCGTCAAATAGCTACGATACTTTATACGTCGTTAGGGTGGTCTTGAAAAATTAATATCGGAAGAAATGATTAAACAAACAAGAGTACCGACAATGGATAGAATTAGTAGTTAATGAACGTTATATCACTCCAAGGAGCTTTTCGATATTCCGAGGACTAGATTTCATGGCGTGACAGAATACATAGAATCAAACTTCCAAGAATGTCACGGTGCTCTTTGGAGAGCTATATGGATACATATAAGTATATATATTTATATGCATGCAATTATTTAGTGGGAAAATTTGGTGATTTTGTTATTCTTCTCCTCCTCCTCTTCGAATTTGGCCATATCTGTGGACCACCACGTGAAAACAACAAAATTTTTCTTTTTCTTTCTTCCTAGTATTTCTTCATAGTTATGCTTTTTCTTCCTATCCTCAGTCCATCCGGTTCTTTTTACTTTTAGTTCCCTTAAATCCGTCGAATTTTATAATTCTATTCGGTTATCAATCGTTGCATTATCTATTTGCATTTCATCGAGATCCGTTTTTCGTCTTGAAGGATTGGACGCCACGATTCCAGCTTTCTCAATTATTTGTCGATTTGATGTTGGAATATTGTAAATCGGTTGTTTACCAGGGATAATGTAATAGTTTGAAATATTTTATTTTATAATTTTGTATCGTAATTATACGTTGTAATTTCATATTTTCGATGTAAACGATCTCTGATTAACGAGTGTATTTAATTTTTGTTTTTTTACAGGTCGCACGCAATATTTCACTTTTGAGAATACCTCGACCGAAGTGACATCGATCGCTTTATCATTTTATTCCGGTCTATTTGCCTATAACGGCTGGTAAGTTTTATCAATTGAACCGTAGTAACCCACACCGGTCGTAGTCTACCGGCTCGTTATATTATTCATTCTGTCGCACTCTGAACTACTCGCTATCTCTGTTACGCTTTAAAGTGTAGCATATCCACTTTTTTTCGTTTGTTTCTTTTTTCATTTTTTATGAAACAACACCTGCTTGTCTATCTCTCTCCGTCTTAATACGTAAGTATTTCTTCGTCTTCGCAACATCATTGTTATTATTGCTATCAACAACGGTGTTTATAACGTTCCAGTTAAATGACCCATTGAATGTTGCAAACTTGTCCTGTACAAATAAAATACACATTTGATTCTAAATTCTACCGTACACGGAAGAGCAATTTCATTTTTTTTTTTAATAAAATCAAGACAAAATGCGCCTAACATTCGCTATTCACAAATTATTAATTTTTGTGATTGTGGTGGTGATGATAAAATGTCTCAGGTAGTTTTTTGTTAATGTCAAATCACAGAAATTCGGACGGTATTGGAATAACCGAATCGTGAACAAGGAAATAAGAAAGTAACTATATCTAACCATCACCGGAATAGTTATTATATATGCCTAATTACCGAAGGATTTTTTTACACATATTATAATGCCATATAATATATACATACATTTATATATAATTATATATATATATATATATATATATAAAGGCGCCTCGTGGAATAACGGTAATGTTTCCATGTTCTGCCCGTTAAACCTGTTTTCGAATTCTATCAAGGAAGTAAATTTTTCATGGCAAAAACTTTTTATAAATTCAATTGGCCGAAAAATGAGTACCATAAGTTCGTTTGCGGTATCTAGATTGCCTGTCTTTTCGAAATTGTTATATAGGTCTTCACATAACTTGTTCCAACCTGGAACGTACTTCTTTCTGAAAAACCTCTTGGAATATTGTTCTTGGCATACCGAATTACGGTTTTTGTGAACTGGTCGTAATTTGTTACTTCTGATTTGATCTGTACTATCACCTTCTCTAGCTCAGCGGAGAAGTTTTCCCAGTTAGCTTCAGCAAAATTCTATCTTGTTTTATTTATGGACTTCACAAAGGGAATCTTCACTCCCGTAGTTACTAACCAGCTCAGCGGAGAAGTTTTCCCAGTTAGCTTCAGCAAAATTCTATCTTGTTTTATTTATGGACTTCACAAAGGGAATCTTCACTCCCGTAGTTACTAACCCTGGAACATGTTGACTATTCGGGAATCTGGATTCGACCTGTCTATTTATGTTGTATATATCCGTTGTAGGTTTTGAGTGAATGCATAGGTTTGGGGTATATGATCTGTTCCATCTTGCCGAGTAAAACGTGCCCGGATCTTTGGCGTTATATGCTAGCATGAAATCGTTCGCTTCCATCCGTTCAATTAATTTCCGTCCATTTTCGTCTTCTGCGTTATATCCCCAGCACTGGGAATGACTGTCGAAATCTCCGAGGTATATGGACGTTCTGTTTTCGAAGACTGGAAGCGGAGTAATTGGCCACTGGACGCTTGAGGGTTTGTACACGTTTATGGTGGAGCTTCCTTCAACTTCGATAGCGATTACGAATACATTATTTTCAGACGCCTTGTACTTCACCTTGTAAGAGATGATTGAGTTTTTGATGTAGGTAGCTATTCCATACTGTTTATGGTGCACTGCGGCGATCGGAGTGATCACATTAATTTTCCCTCTTTGGGACAGTTCGCTATCTAAAACAGTATGCGTTTCTTGTAAGAGTATGATATCTACCTTATTGTTGTATTTCCTCGCAAGAAATTCGCATTTGGCTCTGCTGATTCCTTCAATATTAAGTTGTAGGATTTGGAGGCGAGATCCAATCTTCGACGTAGGGCAGCCCTGAAAAGAGCTATTTCGGTTATCTGCACTCATTATCTAGTTTGTTTCTTCTTTTTCAAATATCTTGCGCGCAATCGTAGTGGCAGAGTTAGCCGAAATCAACAGAAAACGGTTAATATCGTTTCCAGGAGCACCGTGTGGAGGCCTCTGCCGTTCCACCATATTTCAACTATTATATGTTAGTAGGTTCTATTTATTCAGTTATTTTTGTTCGATTGAAATGAATTAATCACATTTCGCCTGCAGTATTCTATTGCGTGCTTTTTTTTAACTGTGTTTATTAGAGTTTACTTCGGATTTAATAACAAGAGTTTAACATTAAATAATTGTAATTTGATTTATATAATTTATCGATCGTAAAAAATATAGACATTAATAGGTTTTATTGGTTCCGATTGAAAATGATTTAGTTATATCTATACTAGAATAAATTATTGATGTTGTAAAACACCGATCACATATATTCACGTAGTATTAAAATATACTTAATTTATTAATGAGCTTCTAAAATTTATATAGTTACATAATTCATTTCACAAAAGTTTCAAACAGTTCTAGATTATCGTATATTAGTAGATTTTGTTAAACCGACTCGAAAGTTCGGATGTATACCGATATTAATAGGTTTCACTAGAACCGATTGAAAATTAGTCCGATTTTGAATACGGTGATTCTTAGTTATATGTTTACTAGAATAAATTATTTATTTTGACAAACATCGATTACGTATACTCGTGTTGTATTAAAATCTATTCGATCTACTGATAAATTTTTAAAATCTGTAATTTACTTCACGAAGTTCATACAATTCTAGATTATCTGTTAGTTATTGTTCAACTGAAATAGATTTTTTAACTTAATTTCAAATCCACTTAGTTTATTTTATATCTGTTATTTATTATATATAACGCATAATCGTTTAGGGATATTTTCATTTGCAATGCCAATAAAAAATTAAAATAAATCTGACTAAATAAAAACCGAATAATTACTCGTTTTTTTAAGAAACCTTTTATATATATATACATAAGCGCGAATAAAAATTATTACATTTTTTTTTTAAATTAAAAAAAGATGTAATAATTTTTATTCGCGCTTGAAAATGACGTAACTGTCGAAAAGCTTCGCGGTTAAAAAATTTTTAGTGATTGTGTTATATTTTGTTTGTTTATAATTAATTAATAAAATCACTACTCTCCAATATATTCAACTTTATATATATATATATATATATATATATATATATATATATATATATAATCGTCTCAAGTTAAGAGGTTGTGTACATCTCTATATTTGTCGATTAGCACGTGCAGGGAAGTAATTTTTCCATCGTACGCGGCGAATTATAAATAATCGTTCAAAATTTAAAAATTGTTATAATATTTGTGTAATTAGTGTAGAAAATTTTTTCTATATATATATATATTTTTTTTTTTAATTATTAAAATTTCCAACGATGTGCTTGGTCGACTGGTGATATAATTTTCTTCTAATTACAGGAATTATTTAAATTTTATCATAGAAGAATTACAGAATCCAGTTCGGTAAGTAATAGTGAAATATTAGAATTTCTAAACTAACTTTATTTCGTTCTGTATTTACATATTTATTGAGAAAAATTTTATAATTGCGATTTACCTCGTCCATTAGGATATAAAGATTAATTTAAATCGAAATTAAACGTAAAAAATAAGTTGCTGCTCAGCAAAATGAGATCTTGAAGCCAATTTTATGCTATTGAGTTATGGAGATGGAACAGCCATCACATATATCGGAAAAAATGTATTACGAATGATAGCTGGAGTTCCGTGGTATATCTCTAACGGCACTACAGGGCTTTCGACATCAAATACATAAACAAAAAAATTAATCAAGCGATATTTAAATATTTATGCAAACGAAAAAAATCATAATTATTCGCTGGCAACCAGAATTTATAAAAAAACACATAAAACAAATAATAGTTGAAAACTCAAACGCACAAGTATCATAAATTATATATATACTACTTGCTGACGACGCTGCGATATTCTGAAGCTCCTATAGATCTAAAACGATCCGTAATAGACTTCAGCGTGGAATATGGCGGCTACTTAAATACTACAATAAATGGCAAATTATCACAAACTTGAACAAAACAGAAGCTATTTTCTTCACCCGTAGGAGGCCAGCTCTACCTGACAATCTGACAGTACAGAGAAATACATTAGAGCGGTGTGATAAGGTTCGTTTTCGGTATCTTGGTGTAATCCTCGACAATATACTTACTTTCACTAAACACGTAAATAATATCGCAATCAAGACAATGTCTTCTGGTTCTTGTACCCTATCCTTAATCGCAAGTCTTTCCTCAACATTAACAACAAGATAATCCTCTATAAAACACTAATCCGTCCAATACTTTGTTACGCTTGTCCTGTCTGCAGCTCTATATCAAAAATCTTCTCTAATAAACAAGTTATTCAAAATAGATGCCTCACATGTATTCTCAATGCACCTCGCTATTCCCGAATCGACAGCATGCACGAAGCTACTGATCTGCCCTATATTACAGATTTTGTTCTAAAACTATCGACTGACTTTTTTATTAAATGCTCATACCGAAACAATGAACTCGTCTCCTCTACTGCCAATTGCGATTCTCAGCAACTTCGTTTCATGTATTCCAAATACAAACATAGACGACTTAAACATAACATTATGTAGTAACTAATTATAATTTATTTATTTATTAGTATTAACCACCTTTACTTAGTGAGTACCTTGGACACCCATGTCACCCATTTTTGTACTTTTATTTTATTTTTTTTCGATTTTGGCCAGCTATGGAAAAACCGATGATCATGAGATTTTCTTTTTCATTCTCCAATATTCTCTTATCTTCAAGCTATTTTTCTTTTTTCCGTCCACACGTTTGATGTTCTTCTTGACGTTTTCGGCTAAACCTTTAAATGCGTTGATTTTCTCTCGCAATTTATTTATACTATTCACTTTTTATGTTCATTTCTGATATCATCTTTTTTTTGGAAACCACGTAAGTTTATTCTTTGGATTGCTTTTAAAGTATTCAAATATGGCTTCAGTTTGTCTATTACATTCTTTTTAGGTGACCGTTAAATCTTATTCTTCTTTTTCTCATCGTGTCCGATAACTTTACAATTTTCTCACATATATTTCCTTGTTGCTTTTTAATACCCGTTGTCCATCTTTAATGTTCGGTCCCAGAATTTTTCTCATAATTTTCCGGTTCTTCTTTTCTGTGATCTCGATTTCTGTTCGTGCGTTCATATTCAGTTATTCTGCGGCATATAGATATTGCGGTTTTATTACAGTATTATAATGTCGTATCTTCGTGTTTAAAGATAATGACTTCTTTTTATATATTTCTCTGGTTACACTAAATGCTTGCTCCATCTTGTGTACTCTGACCAGATTCGCTTCTTTATCTAAACAATTTGGTTGGATTATTTCACCTATTTGGTGACTTTTTAACCTTTCCTTATTTCGTTGATAAATAACATGGTGCCGAAGGTTCATTCGGTATATAAACGGTTTTTTCATATGAAATTTGCAGGCCAGCTTTTTCAGCTACTTCTTTCAATAAATTTAACCGGATCACTGCATCTTCCAAATTGTCGGCTAAAATTGCAATATGATCCGCGAATGCAAGACATGAAATCAGATTTGTTTCTTCCTAATCTTATCGGTTCAATTCCGCAATTTTCCAGCAGTATCTTCCACTCTCGTATAATTTTCTCTAGAACACAGTTTAAAAGCACAAGGGATACACAATCTCCCTGTATTACTTATGTTTTAATTTTGAAGGCCTCGGATATTTCTTCTCGAAACTTAACTTTGGATGTTGTGTTTGTTAAGGGTTGTTTTATTAACGTCATAGTCTTATTGTCCACATGTAATTCTGCCAAAGTGTTGAGTAGAGTCTTCCTATCAACAGAATCGTATGCTTTTTTGAAGTCTACGAACGTGATGATTATGTTTTTCCCCTTATTCTTTTGCCTAATTATCGATTTAAAATTCATGATTTGTTCAACTCAAGATTGATCTTTCCGGAAGCCAGCTTGGTATTCACCTGTTTATTTTTCTGTTTGCTTTTCTAACCGGTTTATATTATATGTCACAGGCAATAGTGAAATGCCTCTATAGTTATTGACATAAACTCTTACTGTGTTATTGTGGTAAGCTGTCCCTGGGCCACAATGTTTGTAACCCACGTTATACTTTCTTTTATGTTTATAACTTATGCAAATATATTGTTGCTGTTGATTCTTTCTAAATTAGGTACTTCATGAGTGATTTTCAAGTGTCTCATCTTCTTCATACCACATCTAGTTGATGATAAATATTTTATCAGCTTTAGATTTCAAGCAAGTAAAAAAAATTCTAATGTCTTATTTGAAATTTACGACTTATAGTTTAACGTGTTTCATCATTTTTATTCTTCTGCATTTTCATCTGGTTAAATTATCTCAGTCGGTTTTTACTTTTAATTTTATTATATAACTATTATCATCATCATGATCGATAATTCGTTTCTAGCGTCATGACACCATTGATTACCGTAAATTCGACCATGTACTTTGTCTGATGCTGGATCTATCAGCTTACCAACGGTTGTGTTTACTATATCCACGCATATTGTCGGAGTTGTTCCTCTTTTTCGATAACCTTCCTACATTCCCTTCCAGAATCTCCATCCTGCCGTATGATATATGTCCAGCGAACACTGCTAGCTGTCCGCTTTTGTAAAATATTTTAAAGCCTGTGATCAAATTTGATCTCGTGCAGCATGGATAGGTTGGTTTTTTCGCCGTCCATAAATCTCTGAGCTTTCGTCTCCAACAATATATTTCAAATGCGTTAATGTGCTGCTTGTCAGTCTTCTTCAGAGTGCAGCAAACCGCCGCGCATAGAGAAAATAGATATCAAAAAGAAGGTTCTAGGTTGTTACGTGTGGTCAGTACTTTTGTATGGATGTGAAACTTGGACGCTAAAAGAAAATATTAAGAGGCGCATCTTATCGTTCGAAGTGTTACAGAAGAATATGGATAATTCCGTGGACATGTAAAACAAAGAACTAATAAGTGTTAAAACTGATGAGAACTGGCCGGGATACTAATGACTATAATAAAAAAACGAAAAACCGCGTTTTTGAGACACATAATGCTAGGATCGAAAAACCACCTTTTACAGACAATATTAATGGGAATGGTCAATAGTAGAATAAAACCGGAAAGAAGAATGATCTCTCGGCTTGACAACATCAAAATATGGACTCGGGAAATAATCAGAGCGTCAAGAGATCCTTCCATCAGATAGTGGAGTCCACCGAATCGGGTGGTGCGTGAAGAAGAAGAAAAAGATAGAGGAAAACAGAGAACGCTAGTAAATTCATAAGACCCACTTTTGTGTTCAGTGTTATATTATCGTGGGTCTTCCATATTTTTGTTACTTGTGATAGTGCCCCAGCTTTGCTATTCTGCATGCCATCATTTATAATCAACGTTCCTAATCAACTATTTATAAATCACCTAAACTTATTGGAACCTGGTATTGACTGTTGTTATTTACAATAATTACCCTCGTTTTATTTCTGTTTATTATTAATCCGTACTCTTTGCTTATGCTCTCCAGTTTTCCAAGAAGACAATCAAGTTTTTGTTCCAACGAAGCGATTAGTTTCCCTGCAATTACGCATTTTTAAATTTAAAAAAAATGAATTTTTATAAATCGCGTTTATTTTTCTTTATTTAAATTCGTCGTGTAAATAATAGCCGGATGACAAATTTCAACAGTAAAAAGCAATAATTTTTATATACATTATTATTATCATATTTCTCGATATAAAAAAAACGTCAAACTTCGCTTCATGTCTCCCATAAGCGCTTCAAAAATATCAACAAACATCAAATCTTATATATGTGCACTCGAGTGATACTTTTTGATTACACATTTTTGGACTGTTTCTAAATATTAGTGTCTTATTTGATTTAGTAATTTATTTATATATATATATATATATATATATATATATATATATATATATATCTACACATGCACATACACACTCGTATTACCTTTACCGGCCCGTATAAATATCAATAAGTCCGGCGTAAGGATTAAATTACGTACATGCGAGCTTTACGATTGTGTAATTTTAGAGTATATCTCGACACTCTAGAGCCTTGTACTTCGTTAACGTAATTAGTACTTTGATAAATGTTCACTTTTGCAGACACGCATACTAAACCATTCACGCGCATGATCAAAATTACATACATGTGCACCGATTATATTAGAATATTTCTAAACAGCGATTTCACACTACTATATTTCTATATACATATATATCAGTATACCATTATAAAGACTTATTAAATATCGACTATTTATATATACGTATGTTGCCTCCCAAATGGTACATATGAAAGTGAATTTTTAGAGACGTCGGCTACCTAATTCATTAAGGCGATTTAGTACTTTATTTATCTGTTGACAGTATCCTGTACATGTATCATCGTCATCGGTGTATCGTTCGTTGCCGAACGACATGGTTGGAATTGTAACAAGAAAACAAATAAAACCGTAAAAAAATGTCATCGTGTAACTGAGAAAAAAGTTTAAATGTACAACGAAATCTAAATTAAACTAATTCGATATCGTCAAATGAAGAAAATGAACTTAAAGAGAGATAGACTGAGAAACGTGACAGATTGAAATTGCTGGCGGATAAGGGTTGGTGGGAATATGAGCGAAATAATCAGTTTTCACCGTTGTGGTTTATTTTGCAACTAGGAAAGTATACGATGCTGGTTAATGATCAATCGACTTTATTATTGTTTTTTTTTTTTTTTTTTTTGGAATTATTAGAAATTTTTATTATATCTCATTATCCGTTTCTTAATAATCAATCGGACGTTTGCGAAAAAAACTCAATACGAAAGTGATTCACCGCGACGGCTTATTATGTCAGATTTCAAAATGACTAATAATCCGTGACACGACACTCGATGAAAAGATATTCCGATGTAAAAAACACTAGGAGCCATTTTAAAAAAAAAATAATTATTATTATTATATTACTAATAACGACAATATAATGATAATGATAATGATAACGATAATGATAATGATAACGACAATGATAATGATGATAATGATAACGACAATTATAATGATAATGATAATGATAATAGTCATAATAATAATAACGACGATGATGATGAAATATATGTGACTAATGAAACTTTGATTAACAATTTCTTCCATAGTATTGATGCAATCAATGATCCTAATAAGCGATTAAAATAAATACTTTGGTGAAAAAAATTGATCGCTGTAAATATGCGGTCAATCCTCCGTTAAATGATTGGTGGACGTTTGAACTAGAATAGATGAGGGATAAAATAAACCGCTATAGAAGGAAAAAAACCAAGACCAAGAACTTATTGAGATTCTTAATAATAAGTCAGATACTTAAGTCTTTCAATATGAACTATAAAAAATTAATTATCCAAATTAAAATAAATTAGTGGAAGATTAACATTGCTGAATCAAATAAACCGTATAAATTTCTTTCTAATAAATGGGAAAATTTCAATATTCTCAATATCGATTATCCCAATGAGGTGCATCGCGCTGATGAAGAAAAATGTAACCGGTTTCTACAAAGCTTTTTTCCAAAACAGAAACAATAATATCATTAGTTTAATAAATTCGAATTATTCAAATAAAATTAAAACAAGTAAAGAACATTAGAAAACTAAACGATAGGAAAGCTAGAGGTAAAGACAAAATATCCAATAGAATTATTTAAAAATATATATTTTTCTTTTTCATACAATTATTAGGAAATGTTTTCACTGGAAACGTTGCCTTTCATCGGGAAAATTGCTAATGCAGTTTTAACTCCAAAATCTGAGAAGTACTTAACTAAAATAATTTCCTTCAGACCTTTCTGTCTACCTAATAACCGTGGAAAAATTTACGACATTCTACACCTACTCGGGACATCCTTCATTTTCAAAGGCCTACGCTATAAAAAAGATTAAATCCATCTATTCGTGATTATGTTACCTACGTCGCTCCCAAAATGTGGTGATCGGAATTATGTTGATGTCATCCTGTACACAATCTTTATTATAAGTACATTACGCAGACTTGCACACAAATATCCCCTATATGTTCTCTGTTCCTTTGTTTTCTCTTTTCTTTTGTAAATATAATATATATATAACTCAGGAATGTGCACAAAAAAAGCACCGTCTATTCAGAAAAGCGCATTTCGTCCGGTGTACCGATTGAAATATTATTTCTATGATTACCTTCATAATAAACCACCCATACTTGTAATTTCTACACAACATAAAAGGTACCTTCGATAACGTAAAGTCGCACTGAGCCTGTTTGGTTCCTTTATCTCGTCTATTATGTCAGCATTAGTTACGCGCGCTGTCCATGGTATTTTCAGGACTCTCCTCCATGTCCGTAATTCGAAAGCATTGATTCGCCTTTTATCCGTTTCTTTCATTGTCAATGTGTCTGCTGCATATAATACAATTGAGAAAACCAACGTCTTCAGTAATTTTTTCCTTGTATCCAAGCGTATTTCAGTACCGGCTTAAGATCTGTTTCAATCACACCACGGCGTTGCTTCCAAGGGCTATTTATTTCTTTCGATGAACCTACTTTTGACTCGATTATTGAACCCAACTATGTATAGTGATCTACCACTTCAAACTTTTTGAAAAAGTCGTTATTGCTTTCTTCGCCAGATTCGTTCATTATCATTATTTTGATTTTTCTCATATTTATGTGTAACCCATATTTCTCACTGACCACTTTTACTTCCTATATGATTTTGTCCATTTCAGTCGCTGATGTTGCTAGCAGGGTAGTGTCATCAGCATATCTCAGTTTTGATATTTTGCGTCCGCCTGTAGTAATACTACCGTTCCAATTTTCTAATCCGATTCTCATTATATACTCCGTTAGATGTTAAATAATTGTGGTGATATGATGCAGCCCTGTCTCACGCCTCTCTCCGGTGCAAAAGGTGCTGTTAATTCTCCATTTACGCGTACTACCATACTGCTGTTTTTATATAGGTCTGCAATTATTTCCGTTAAGTGATTTGGTAACACCCATTGTTCTTAATATTTTAAACATTTCTTTCCAATTTACACAGTCGAAAGATTTGCTATAATCGATGAAGCAAATATACGTGCTTTTTTCTACTATCTGTCTTAGATTAAATATCTGTGGTATTGTTCCCCTACCAGCAACAAAACCTGTTTGTTCTTGAGAAATTTGTCTTCTCAAGAAAGCAAATAATCTATTATTGGCTATTTTTAGCATTACTCTACTTGCATTAGGAATTAATGCCAACGGTAATTACTACATTTTTTGGCATCGCCTTTCTTAGTATTGATCTACACCAATCTTTCGGCCATTTCCTGTCTTTCCATATCTTATAGCAAATTTTCCATAGAATTACAACTGCAGAGTTTCTCCAAGCTCTTTCCATAATTCTGCTTCAATGCCGTACTGTCCACATGCTTTGCCTTTCTTCAGATATTTTATGGCAGCCCTTACTTCATCAAGTAAAATGGCAGGTTTCTATTCTTCCCTGGCTTAAATTTTACTGTTACCAAGTGGTATCTTATTCTTTACGCTAGACTTCTCAGTGAATAGTTGTTCGCAGTATATCACTACTGGAATCGTCTACCTGTGACTTTCCACCAGTAGCCGCTGTTGGACGGCGACTGCTTATTCGACTAATATTCGCAGCTGACCTACATATCTGTAAGCCGTTCCACCATCCGTCACCTGTGGACACGTCCCGTTACGGTTACCGCTCCGGATCCTGAAAGGTACAACAAAGTACCCCCTGGGGGAAACTACTTTACGCTTAAAGATTAATAAATAAGAAGGTTTTTAAAGAAACTAGCTGTGGAGTTCCGCAAGACTCTGTGTTTGGTCCCACACTGTGAACTGTGGAATGTATTATTCAAATGTACAATATGGTAATTCATTAAATATTAGTACATGCTGATGATCTGTGCATGTCTTTTCTTCAGATCACTAACATAAAAATAAGATTGAAATAATCTGTAAACAAAAACCGAGGAGAATATCGCTGAATTAAACCTATATTCTCTATGAAAAAAGGCAAATTTATTCTACTCGTGAACCAAAATGTTTTTTAAAATATCAAACTATTTAAAATTACTTCTGGTCAAGCAATACAAACAACTGCTAAACAAAAGTATCTTGGGTTAACTTACCTTCCTTGCACAACACAAGAAGATGAATATAAAATACATCAACTTGTTATAATAAAAGGTAACATTTATAATAAGAAAGAATAATAATTATAATTGCTACTAGTATTATTAAATTAAATTAACGCGCCACGTGCAACAGCTAAGGCTGGAGGCACGACAGGAAAAGAGGATTAGATTGAGGAATAGAAACCGGAACGGAGGAGGAAGATAATTAGATTTGACAATGAAACATGGTCATCTTCGGAGAAGAGATGAAGCGAAGGAGAGGAAGATTAAGAGAAGCTCGAAACGAATAGTATGAGGGACAGTCAACTAGAATATGGGAAATGGGAGAGGTTAAAGTTACAGCCGGAACGCATTGGAGCTAAAGTTTTATTAATAAGATACGCATGATTGAGACGCGTTTGGCCCGAGCACAATCTGGTGATGACCATATCATCTCTGCTGCTTGGTGGAAGCGAAGTTATCCAAGGTCCGATCGAATGTTTGATTTGCCGCAGTTTGTTGGTTTGTGACGTCATCTTCCACTTCTTTTGCCATAATGCAAGAAGTCCATTTAATGACAGACTAATTAAGATTACTCCCAAAGTAAAAATGATACTTCTACACGGGTTTTTAATCCGGATATCTATGGGTACGAATGTTGCACATACGTCAATAATAAAATCTTAAAAAGAATTAATAAAGAGCAAAGAAAGTTCACACCACTATATGTCTTTGTTATACAAAAAACTGCTCCATGATCTGCTTCCTGTGTATTGACCAATATCTTACTTGACCTGTTTTTAATTGCCAGGACCATTATTTCTGAATTCAGAATCCCTGGTAACTTACACGAAAAGTCAATAACTTACCTAGATAACTTCTTGTCCATGAAAACAGTTAGAAAAATAAATAATAGTAACCTATCGGCGAGCATGGTTTTCTTTGATATACAGATTTTAAAAAAATATATAAACCAATTAAGCGGAAAATTCAATCGCATAGAATAATGAAAAATACGTTTCACTAATGTTCTATTCAATGTTCTTAATTTTTAATTTTGTACTTAAATGTTAATATATTACACGATAATGGTTGGGCCTATGTTTTGTCAGCGTGAGTTGCACTTACATATATAAGCACGCTTGTAAAAGACTCCCTACACGCCAAATTAAAATATTTATTTGCGTATGTATAAAATTAGTGATATATGTTAATTGATATATAATTTTTCTGTTACTTTTATTTATCTGTACGTTACTTCACCTTGACTAATTAACAACCCTTTTGCATATATATATATATATATATATATATATATATATATATATATATATATATATAATATACATTTTTGCTGAAATATACGATTGTTATATACATATATAAAAAACTCAAATAATAATGAAATAATGAAATAAGAATGGACAATAATAAAAATTTCAATAATGATAATCATTCCGAAATAATTTAATAAAATAAAAACGCATAAAAAACAAAGCAACAATGATAATTTTATTCATTTCATATTTTGGACTAAAGTGAAAGGAGTAGACCTAAAATTGTGCCAATTGTCGTTTCCGTCTTACAGGGACGAGTGTTGTTGCTTCAATTAACGGTGTTACATTCGAAATTAGCCGAAAAATAATTGAACAATAAAAAATAGGAAAATCTTATTAAAAGATGCAAGTCATATTTTATCGATGGCAATGTGTAGCTTGGAACAACCGGCAAATTTTCCTATAGTCGAATTTACGCATGACCCGTTAGTGTGAGAAATATTTATTATTTGATAGGACCAAGCGAAGTAGAAGGAATATATATATATATATATATATATATACATATATATATATATATATATATATATATATGTATATGTATAAAAGTTCGATGGAAGAAGAAGGAAATAGTTTATGCATGGACGATCTCGTAAATAAACAAGAGTCACATTTATCGTGCAACCTGTATACATAATATATTTATGTGTGTAAGTGTGTTGGTACTTGTGTATACAACACATGTTCGTCATAAACGCTGCGTATAAAGTTTAAATTATGTAAAAAAATATCGAATTAAATTAAATTAAAACGTGAACCGTTTCAATTAACGAGCCCGAATTTACATCGTGTTATATAATATTTTAAAAGATAATAATACCTATTCCGTTCACAGTTGATATACATATATTATATATACATATATTATATATACATATTATATATATATATATATGCATATGTATATATATATATATTTATAATATGTATGCACAAAATACGATCACAATTCGCCTACGTCGGTCCATTGCTAAACAAAGGATATCTTTATTTTTCCCGCATTGGTTCCTATTCTGTGCTGCTTCCATGAAACAATCGACTTCAGCTCTATTTTTTTTTTACATATCATCCGTTCATTATGTGCAACATTTTGGAAAAACGAAAGAAGTGTTGTTTTCAATTTTTCCGATCACTTTATATATAATGGTCACTGCTTGGATCCAGCTCATAAGTTGGTGCGAGAGGTGATCGAAAAATGAAATATAAAATTGTATCATCCGAAAGGAAACTAAAATGATTGGTAGAAATCAGGATGGATTATATAACTTATATATTTGTATATACGTACTATATCGAATTTAACGCAGCACGAAAAATGTTTATTTTAGAAATCTTCCACTGGCAATCGGTATATCTTGCACGGTAGTTACAATAGTTTACGTATTAACAAACATCGCATTTTATACAACACTTTCAGTAAATGAAGTGCTCGAATCGCAAGCTGTTGCAGTAGTAAGTAATAGTATTTGAAGCGTGCAAAGTTATACATATATAATTATATATATATAAATACATAATAGCTATATATTCGTTTTATTATACATTTATAGTTACTTATTTATGTTGAAATATTAATTATTCATTGCAAGGAATCACGCTAACTAATAAGGTTGAGCTTTTTTAAAACACATCGTAGGCTTTTTATAGATACACTTTGTCATTACATTCCAAACAAATCCACTTACTGTAGTAAAATTTTGTTATTAGTCAACTGACAAAAATATTTGTAATCAAATATAAATATATATATATATATATATATTAATAAAAAGATGAATTAGGTAAGGGGACACAATATCACCTGAATTATTCATTGCATCCCTGGAAAGTATGTTCAGAAATTTAAACTGGGAATCATACGGTATTAATATAGATTGGGAAAAACTCAATCATTTACGTTTTGCCGATGATATTGTGTTAATCAGTAATAGCGCACATGCTTTACAGGATATGGTAAATGACTTTCATAGTTGCTCTAAAGCAGTAGGATTGAAGATAAATATAGATAAGACGAAGGTCATGTCAAACTCACACTTGTTACAAGAAATAACAATAGATGGGGAAATATTGGAGCAAGTTATCTGGGGCAAGTAATCACAGTAGACAAAGTAGCAATGTATAAAGAAAGTAAAAGACGAACCTTTCATGAAAAACGTTTGGAAGGCTAAATAGTGTATTGAAAAACAGAGACATACCGAACTGTTTAAAAAAGAAAGCATATGAACAGTGCATCCTCCCAGTGCTCACATACGGAGCGGAAACGTGGTGCCTGACAAAATATGTTGTTAGGAAGCTGGTCGTAACAAAGAAGGGCCATGAGAGAATAATGCTGGGTATCAAGAGGCTGGATCGAAAACGCAATACGTGGATAAGGCAGCAAACAAAGCTGGTGGATGTAATACAACGCGTAGCTAAATTAAAATGGAACTGGGCTGGTCATGTCGATAGAAGGACGGACGATAGGTGGACCAACAGAATAACGCAATGGACACCGAGAGAAGATCACAGAATCCGTGGTCGCCCGTGTACGCGATGGCAAGACGACATTCAAAAGTCAGTTGGAGTTAAATGGATGAACTATGCTTGGGACCGAGTACAATGGAAAAGGAACGCTTACATCCATCAGTGAATAGAAATAAGCGAATCGTGATCGTAATATATATACATGTATAATGTTACTTATTTATACTGAAATATTAATTATTTCATTGTAGAGGCACCAAGTTAACTAATTAGATGGGGCTGTTTTTAAAACAGGTTGTAAGCTTTTTTACGAAATATTGTAGGCTCCACTTTGTCATTTGATTCGAGATAAACCCACTAACTATAGTAAAATGTATATATATATATATATATATATATATATATATATATATATATATATATATACATATATATACTTATTTATACTGAAATATTATCGTCGTAGGCACCAAGTTAACTAATTAGATGAGAATTTTTTTTTTTAAACACGTTGTAATCTTTATCTTCCACGTCTTGCCCCAATTCTATTGGTTGTCTTCCATTGTTTCCTAGGTAAATCAATTCCTTTAACTTCATTCCTTGGGTTGCCACTAAATTGGAATTTGTTGCATGTTCTACATTTCCTTCCCATGTTATTTTCCATTGATTAAAATCTTTCGTATCTTCTCGTATAATTCATCCATTGTCGAAGGTGATTTTCTGGATTTAGGATACTGGTGCGGACGTTATCTCTTTGAAGATTGGCAGTTCGGGATACATCTGAAATTTATTTCTATCTCTGAAAATAATGCTACCCCCGTCTAATTGCAGCTGGAGCTATATTGGCTAATACTTGAAGTAACATAAATGTTGTAGATTTAAGCGTATGTAACAATGAAAATGATAGTAAAAATAAATTTAAAAAGTGCGGAATGTAATAATTTTCAATTCACTATTAGATTATTTTATAAATACCTTTTTTTCATTTTGTTAATTTTTGTAAATTGTATCAGTATTTTTTACATTTTATATTTTTTATAAATTAAATATATTTTTTTACGCTCACTTGATAATGACTACGAAAAGTTTTGTGACATTTCATTAAAAAGTTTATCGATTTTAACTCATTTTTTTAACGTTTAAAAATTAATTTTACGTTTTGTAGACATTCGCTAATCGAGTTTTAGGTTGTATATCGTGGAGTATACCGTTCTTTGTAGCGCTTTCGACTTTTGGAGCTGTAAACGGTATCCTATTAACCTCTTCCAGGTACGTTAAACTAATTTTAAATTTTAACTTTTTATTAAAGTCTAATTAACTGAAGAAAATAGATAAACGCAATTAATAACATTATATTTCGTCCGGTAGATTATTTTACGCCGGAGCGTGCGAAGGTCAAATGCCGGAAATCTTGACGATGATACAAATCCAAAAAGTGACGCCGACGCCATCTGTGCTGTGTATCGTAAGTTTAGATTATCGTGGAAACAAAATGTTTTTTGTTTTTATCACTTTTTAAACGAGCGATTATACGGACATTTTTTTTAGAAAACAGTCCTTTTAATAATTAAAATATAAACTACTTAGTCCTGTATCAATTAATAGCTTTCCTCCACAAATATATCATACAATACCTACCATTTATACACCGTGGTCAAGAGCTTCTTGCTTGACATTGATTCATCTTTCCAGAATGTTGGAAAGTTTACTTCCCCTGAGGCTATCAAAAGTTCATTTCAAGATTTCCTTGTTTGAATTACACGAACCGGTTACTTATATTCACAGACGTCTTCAAATCAAGTATTTCCGGATGTGCAGTTAAACGTATCTGATATAATACGTTACTCGCTACCAAACAGCTTTACAGTTCTATCTGCAGCATTACATGCTATAAAACTTGCAGTCGATCTTACATTAGAGTATGCCCTTATTTAATAACATTACGCTCTGAACTATACCTTAATTTACTGCGCGCGTCTTGTAACGATCCTCCGTATATTTTGAGAATTTACATTTATTTCCAGACATAGCGATATTTCTAGAGAAGTTGTCCGAGTTTATAGAAATATGACTTAGTTCGTACAACACCAAGTTAAGTAGGCTGTAAAGGCATCCCTATTAAGAGGAAAAAATAAATAAAAAATTAAAGTTAAACAAAAACTATCTCATTTGTACAGATTCTCTTTTTTCACTCACAAAATCCCATCGCTCATTTCACAATATTACCTTCGCACGGATACCCGGAAACAGAGACATAAGGGGGAAACGAACCAGTGGATATTGCAGCAAAAGAGGCGAGATTCCAAACATGAATTTCTCAAAATTCATAGCATTATTCATAAAGAAGAAATGGTCGAGAATATGGAATGAAGTTCTTACTATCAATAAATTACCTTCAATGCGGTAAAATACTGAAGTTTGGACTATGTCATCAATATCTAGCCGGCAAGAAGAAGTTTATACTATTCAGTTTACGCATTTGAATAATATATGTTTTGTTCCCGTATCCGTTAACAATCTTCTGGTAGAATGCAAGAAATTCAACCTATTACAGTCTCAAATATACCTTTTCAGCTTTCTTTCCGGAATCCTTGAAGACAACGAACAAAAAAGATCCAGCTCCTATTTCGATTCCTAAAACTATCCAACATCCTGCGTTACATCTAAACTCCATTTACTCGTACATCTGGCCAAATGTTGCAGTACACTGCATATTTTACATTAATTTCGCGTTAAATATTTTCGGATTTCAGGCTATTTTATCGATGATCTATTTGACCGTTTCCGATATCAACGCTCTTATAAATTACGTGGGATTCGCCACGTGGGTAAGCACCATTCTTACTTATGTTTGTAAATATACATCCATATATGCAAATATACGTATGCTTACATATATGTGCACGTATATATGTATATATATATTATTATTATTATTATTATTATTCTAGCTCACTCGATTACGAGTATGTCATTTATCAGGCTCTTCGTGTTATTATTTAATGCTTGTGTCGGATATGCGAGACCAGACCAATTTTAAAATAAGTCGTGAAATCGCGAAGCGAGCATCGAATTTCTGTTCTGCCGGCCACGATGTCAAAATGTTGTTTATTCTTTTTCTTTGATTTTCGGTATACAAACTACTGGTTCACGATGTCGTCTGCGAACATTCCCCATTCGATCCTAATTTTAGCCATCGTTTCCCATGTAATATCTTTTTGATTTCTTAACTGTCCTTGTAATCATATCTTTATATCGAAATTTTGAACGGCCATATTGCCTTTTACTATTACTTATTACTCCGTAAAGCATACGCTTCGGAATACGTTCTTCGTCCATCCACATTACGTGGTCAATTCATCTTAGTTGAGATTTCGCTAGTTGCTGTTCAATTGAAGAACAGTTGGCCATTTGTAGTACTTTTTCATTCGATATGTGATCTTTCCAGGCAATCCGAAGAATCCGCCTTAGTAATCTAAAATAGCAGACTTCTAATTTTTTAAGTTGATTAATTTTCATTGGCCAGGTTTCTCCTGAATTCGGACGGTTGTAGATTTAGAAGCATTGTTTATGTTGATACAGGTGGTGTAATTTATTTTCTGTTATGTTATTGTAGACTGGGTGGGATGGAGTGGTGTTTGTCTTCTATATTTTAGTGGTAGAATATTGGCTTCCACATGTAGAGCTGATGTGGGGCTGGTGTGGAATGCTTTTAATGCTATTCTTATAACTGTATTTTGTATTACATTTATATTTTTCAATGTGTATTGATTCGCACTATCATTACCATAATCGAGTCTGTTTAGGATATTGCCTTTCTATCGGATCCCCAGGATGAATGATTTAGCAACTTTAACATGTTTAGCTTTTGGTTACAGTTTGTTTTTAGATTATTTATGTGTTTTTTCCAGTTTAATTTCCTGTCCTAATGTTAGTCCTAATAGGTGCAACGTATCTGTATTTTCAATCGGTATTGATTCGATTTGTAAGGAAGGAATACTTAAGTTATGTTTTGTGCTAAATGTAATTTGTTTAGTTTTAGTAATAGAAAAGGTGAGACCATTAGATGTGGCCCAATTATTTAGTTCATTTATAGTATTTTGGAGCAGAAGTTCTATATACTATTTTGTTTCAATGTGCGAGTAGTATATTGAAAAATCATCGGTATAGATACAATATTTAACTGGGGAGGATATATGTTGTTTAATATTTGCAACAGCTATTATAAATAAAGTTGGACTAATTACCGACCCTTGGGGAGTACCATTTTCTTGGATTTTAATTTACGATACGTAATTATTCAGCTCGCCCCGAAATTTTCTATGATGTAAAAAGTTTTTAATAAAAATGGACAGGTTTAATCCCCATCGATGCGAGTTTAATAATATTTCATGTTTCCACACTTTGTCGAAAGCTTTTTCCAAATCACATACGAGTAGGGTTGTTTTTGAATTAAGTTATCCTGTATTATTAGTTTGGTTAACAGATCGTGTGTGCTTCTTTTCTTTTTAAAAACGAATTGTAATGGATCTAGTAATTCAAGTTTTTCTAGTTGCCAAAGCAGTTGGAAAGGAATACTGAATTTTGAAGACCGGTAGTTAATACTGATGTAAAGTTTTCTAAGATCTTTTTATATCTTAATCGATCTATATTATAATTCTCTTGTTTATATTTTTGCAACCTGGATGATACTTAATAGCGGAGAATCTAAATTTTGTTCTAATTAATAAATGATCCGTCTTTCCATCTGCACCCCTCATCGCACCAGTAATTAGGCATTCATTTCTGTTTTGACGCTTTGTGATAACGTAATCTATTAGATGCAGATGTCGAGACCTAAGATGCGTCCATGATTCTTTATGGATATATTTAGCTTGAAAAGCGTATTGGTAATAACAAGACCATTTTGCGCGCAAAACTGTATTAAGTGCTCCCCATTACTGTTTTCTTTTCCAATTCCATGTGCTCCAATGGCGCCATTCCAAAAATTTATATTTTTTCTCACTTGCGCATTAAAATCACCAAGTATAACAAGTCGTTCATTAGTTTTAATTTTATTTAACGTTTCTTGAAGGTCGTTATAGAAAAAATGGTTTACATCTTCAGAGCTGTCTAAGGTTGGCGCATATGCGCATATACGCAAATTATTGCTAAAGTAGGATTTTTTGGAAATTTTAGTTTCATTACCATAAGTTGATCGCTGATACCTTGCGGCTCTTCCGACACGTATCGTATCAATTGCTAATCCTACACCTCTTAAACGTTTATTTCTTGGTTTAACACCTTTCCAGTATATTGTGTAACCCGTGCTTTCTTCAGTAACTTGTCCTTCATCGGCAAATCTTGTTTCGCTTAATCCAGCTACGTCTATTTTATCTTTCTTAATTAGTACGTAATTAAGGCCGTTCTTCTTACAGGTAAATTTTTGTTATGTAATAGTGTTCTGACATTACAAACTCCAAATACGCAGTTTCTCTTTTCATTATTATTTTCATTTTTGTTTTTACCGCACAGTGTGAGTCCCCATCAGTCGCGAAAAACTGACCACGTAAATAAGGGATGAACTATATTTAGGAGATATTTTCTAATCCCTTCCACATTCGTGGCAGGCAGAGCGGTCCTAAATAGGGCTGCCTGGTCATATGATTTGCTGCCGAAATCCGACATCATCCCATCCTGCCCGAGAGCGACCACTTGGATTATGCCGCCTTCCGTGTAGAATTCTTAGCTAAAAGCTCCCAGTTGACCAAACTTGCTTCCATCACCATGACTCCATCGCCGTAGGACTTTTGAAACAAGGAGAGACAAATAGCTGACAGTAGTATACGTTTTAGAGGAACACAGGAGTTGGTGCGTAAACAGCTCCCATGATGTTTATACAACAACACTAGTTTTATCTAACGGCATGGATTAACCGAGACAGTTAGACTAGCATAGTTGTTGCATTTCTGCAAGCAAGGAAATAAAGTGAATGCTGAAGGAATTAAGACAGGTAAGGAAGGCCAGAAAATATAAGGAAATAGATGATAGGAAAACAGGAATAAGGAAGGAATCCGCTATTTCGGGGCGGCACCTTAGCCTTTGGATAAGATCCAGGCCGCAAGGCAGCGGTCTGCTATTGAGGAGGTAGCGGTGTAAGGTTCGCTGAGGGTGAGACAGTCGTAGGATTTTGTGGACTTTTAGTAGGCAGTTCCTCAAGCTGCCCGTCCACATCCTCTTGTTTCATTGCCCTGTCACTACTGGAATCACCTACTTGAGGCTTTCCACCAGTAGCTGCTTTTGGTCCGCGACTGCTTATTCGACTGATGTCTTATTCGCAGCTAACCTACATATCTGTAGGCCGTTCCACTATCCGCCACCTGTGGACGCGCCCCGTTCCGGTTAAAGCTCCGGCCCCGAAAGGTACAAAGTACCCCGGCGGGGATATATATATATGTGTGTGTGTGTATGTGTAAAATATACATGTATATGTCTTTTGCTTGCGTTCGAATTGAACCATTTTTTTTTTATCGTGCGTTGGCATATATATAATATAATATATATGTGTATGTGTGTGTGTCCAAATTGAAATATTTTCAACTTGTTACTTTTGGCATTGTAGCGAAGAAAAATTAAATCGGCCAATAAATTAGAAATTTACTTTAAACGGTCGTTTATAATATCCTGTATGAAAATAGTTAGTCATTTTTTTAAACCAATTCTATCATAGCTTCACTATAAAATTTACAAAGCGTTTTTCATCTATATATCAAAATTTGTTTCTGTTTCGTAGGTATCTTTAAGTATCTGTTTGTTTCATTATTTCTTAGAATAATGAAATACACCTATATACATACATTTGTGTGTATGCGTTTTTCTTAGTGAATTTTGATTTATCGAATAAATCGTACATTGCGTCTTCTATATTATATATATATATATATCATCGTCATCATCATTATGTTTTATGAAGAACCTTACTCTTGTCTTGTAACCTAGCCAACCACGTTCTTCCATTCCTTCCTGTTCACTGATGTGTTCTTAATCTCTTTATACGTTTTCTGCATTCTTGTTTTTATTTGATTTGTTCCAGTTCTTTCTCTTTTTCTTCTTACTGCCAATTTTTTTTTATCTATCCTTTTGTATTTATTATAACTTTTTTATTTTTTTTTTCGTAAGAGATTTTATTTTTCGAATATGTTTTCAATAAATATCTGAAAAAATTTTCAAATCGAAATTGAAAATAAGATATATAATGATTATAAATCGTAATGGCGCGGAACACACAATTCGTCTGCTCTTTTTTTTTGTTTTAAGGGGTCAGTATTAAAATAGCGTTTTATTTTATCGTTGTATTGACATTAGATCAATTAACACGGTCGTTATTTTATAGTTAAGTATCGGAGTCGCAGTATTTTGCCTTCCTTGTTTGAGATGGATGAGGCCAGATTTACCGAGACCTATAAAAGTAAATCTTTTCTTTCCAATAATTTACATCGTATGCAGTATCTTGATTACAGTTATACCGATGGCAGCTAGTCCGGTTGAAACTGGTAAGTGTCAGATTTTATATACGCCGCTAAATTATAAATAAACGTTATTTCGCGGAAATATATAATTATAGAAAAAGAAACAACCTCTACTATCATGTGGAATGTGGTGCATAGCTCACTCGAAATAAATAAAAAACCCGCTTCCAATTACGATTAGTATATCGTTTAATTAAAGAAAATTAAACGAAAGAAAAATTTATTTTTATGATAATTTTTCATAAGAAACTACATTCCACACTTTTAGACAGCTGAATATTTTCATAGTAGTAACGGATAAGAATTTCAAAAGTGGCGTACTCCGACAGATTGATGATTTTTTTTTTCAAATTTTTATATTACAATCTTAATAATTCTCAAGCAATAATTATAAATGTTTTACATAACAAAACCTAGTGGCGTGTTCTATTACGTTGTACGTTACGTACGATATTTATAATCTTGAAAATCGTGTACTTTTAGAAAATTAAATATATTCGGCATTTGTTGCACTTCCACGCTTACGCAGATCTGTAGACACCGTTATTGGGTATATGAAAAATCACGAATAACTATGCGTAAATCATCGTTGCATTGATACCACCTCGCATTTGTAGACAATCCTATCATTTTATTCTGTGCCTTCCGAATAATAATGATGGTACGTTAAGTTTAACAGCAACATCGTCGTAATTGCACAACTGTAGTTGCAAATGAATTATAACTCGGTAAACGAGTGTTTTATTGTATAAACTCAACTTCGAATGATATTCCAGTAACCAATACAGTTGACGAGTTCAGCCTTAATCTGATCACGATTAACTATAATGTAACGTTTCCGGGTTAATATTGCACCTAGATCAGTGGCGCACCCACGGGCTAAAGCCCCCCGAAGGCTTAGAAAAGTATAAAATACATATCAAGAAGACGCGTAACTTTCTCCAAATGATTTTGCAGCTAATATGATAGTTGAAACAGAAGAGAATATTTGAGAGAGCTCGCGTTTTCACTAATAAAACCTAATCTTGAAGAACTTGCAAAACAGCCCTAGATTGCAAAAATTATTGTTAGAAAATATTCGTTACATTCTGTCTGCTAATGACATTGAAAATTCAGCTGGCTGTGCAACACAACGTTCGGCATTCGAATCTGATTCAGGTCAAGAACATTTTGTTGTTATTACTTGTTCCGTTGTTGTTGGTGATCGTTTATAGTTTGTTTTGCCTGTCGAATTTTGTTACACATTTTATAATACGATTTTTTATTTGGGGGGGGTTGAGCCCACTCCGGTTACAAATCCTGTGTACGCCACTGATCTAGATGACGCGTTTAACGTATATAGATACTAAAACTCGTTTACTATTAATGTAGACATTCAGACGTCTAACGTGAATGATTTTAATTCATTTATTTTATTTACCAATTCCTCATCCACAAAGATATCAGATGTTCAGCGCAACTTGCGATACGTAGTTTCAACTTGGATTATTAACAAGAATACATTCGTGACTTATTGTCTTGCTACTCGTGGAATATTTTATTGTTATAATTTTCGTTTGTTAACTCGTACCTTGATTAGATAATATTTCGTTACTATATTTATTATGATTCAAATTCCGTATCGTCAATCAATGTGTAAATGTTCAAATTATTTTTATGCACACATAGGTATCGGTTGTTTAATGATTTTTAGCAGCGTGCCGGTGTATTATGTTTTCGTAGCGTGGAAAAGTAAACCGTACATCTTTCAGAAAGTTACCAGTAAGTCATTTCGAAAGAACGATTTAAATTCACGTTTAATTATTTTTATTAAGCGTCGAAAATAATTAATTATTATAAAAATATACGATTTATTCTTATTTTTTGACATCACCTCGCGGTTATAACGATATATATTTTCGTAGAATTGTCAACTAAAACTACATTTATGACTTTTCTGAATATTTTTCGCAAACGATAATTAACAGCTATTAATTTATCTTATTAAACGAGCAATTCTTGTACTGCTCTAACGATTTGGATGAAATTTTGTACATACGTGTATTTTACGAAGTAATTTAAAATGATCTGTATAGAAATTACGAATATTAAAATTTCGAGTACAACCTAAAGATTACTTTGATTTTTTCTTTTTTTAAATCATCTGCTCATTAACCGTTAAAATGTTATTAAGTTTAAAAATTTGTTTCTTACCGCATGTGTTGGTAAATATAAATAAAATTTTATACTTCGAGATACCGTTTCGATTTAAGCTATCGGATCTTTCGGAAACATTTTTCAATCTACGAAAGAATTATTTTAAGGAAGAAATCCTATTCAAAAAATTCATTTCCAAAAAAAATATTAAGGCCTCCTTTTAATATTTGTCAAAAAATTGAGTTTTCTATTATAACTGCGGAAATTGGCGAAACCTAATTCAACATGATTAAAGTAATTATAGTTATGTAATAGTTCGGTATGTGATTCGCATCTAAATATATTTCCGAAAAAATAAAAAAAATAATAAAGCTCATAAGTAACGAATATATTCTTGAGGTCGTCGTAATGTCAATTTTTCGGCATGTAAAACACTCTCACGCGTTATTCCAAGATTACATATGTCTAATATAGTAAAATATCTACGGTTTACACATACATACTAATGCAGGTTGACTAGAAAAATATTAAAGTGTTTTCTACATGATTTACTACGTAACTAATAAATGTTTTTTCTGTTCCAGTGAAAAGTACTCACGCTTTGCAAAAGCTAATGATGGTAGTTGGAAGCGAAACTTCTTCAAACTGCGTTTAATAGTAAAAACAATAAAAACATTTGCATACAATGAGGCTCGTGCTTTGCGAGTCGTTTGAACAGATTAATTATATTTTGATGAAAAAAGTCTTCCCATGTTCCGAATAAATATTATCTCATGTCAATATGCTGTTTTCCGTTATACATAATCGGTTTCGTTTCGTTTTTAATATTTCCATTCGTTTGTTTTTTTGAGTTTGATCGAAATTTCTAGTCCGCATTTTATGAGAATAAATCATCGGATTTGATATCCGATTTTTTAATTTTATTTTTACTCATAACATATTCGTCGTGACAATAATTTGAAACGTTTATCATTTTATCAATTATAAAATTATCATTCGGCGTTTTTAATAAAATTATTTGAAATATATATATTCGCTAACTTGGAAACATCATTGTAAAGCAGGAGAGTATAGAAATTCTATCCTGAGGAAACTATACTTTTGTGCTTCATTTCGCAGCGCAGAGTACGCATACCTAACATTGATCCGTTCAGTACGTGTTAAGCTGAAATAAATTACGCTGAATGATAATAGGATTCTTACTAACATAGAACAACTATATAAATTCGCTGGAATAGCTCGACCAAACATTAGAAGAGATGTTGCAGCTAAGATTGAAATAACTGGGCTAATGTAAGAAGAAAAACACATTCTGCGTACGAACAGAAGCCCATTCTCGGAAGAGTTTTATAAAATGCACTAGAAAATAATACCGGCTAAAGAAAAGCTGTATAAATGGAGGATCAATGCTACTGATCCGCAAGAGAAACTGACAAATGCAGTAAAACTCCCATGAGAGATATGGAAAACGTTAAATAAGAGCGAATATATACAACGCTAATCTTTGGAATTAGGCCTATTCGGATGTAAATATGCGCAGAAATAGAGAGCACGAATCGCATTTCAAAATGTTCAGCATTCGCGGAAAGTTGTGATGAGACGAATGATATCAAAAAGTAGTTGCTTATTGGTGTTGGGAAATACAAAGTCATTTCACACAACGACAATGAAACATTAGTACATCGAGACGAACTTTAAAGAGGAAAAAAATACAATTCCATTTATATTAAATTATAAATTTTGATTATATCCGTACCGTTATTTGTCGTTCTCAAAAAAATTTGTACTTACATTATAATACTCCATCGCTGTAAGTCTAAAACCTATTTTTTAAGTTTTCACCGATACAATACAAAAACCGATAATTAAAAAATTATTTTTATCTGGTTCAGGAATCTAATTACGATTGATTAAATTATCAAAACACATTATTAAAAAAAAAAAAATCATTTTAATACTTCCTAAAATTATCCTTTAAAAATGTTAGCCCGGTTAAATTATATAGATATATTACGATATTCGTAATTCGATAAATTCGTTTTGTTATATTAAGCGATATATTTCCCAAGAATTAACAACATGAATCAACGCGGTAATAAGCAGATTAATACGATTATTGCGTCGATAAATTTCATCGATGGTTCACTACGAATATTGTATAAAGCCTATAAAAAATTATATTAAATAAAGCATACTTTTAAAAATATTTACAGAAAATCTCGATAAAGTTGTAACAATGCATAATAATGTAAACAAAAAAAAAAATTAAAAGTCACTAAATTTCTGTATAAAAGACCACAAAGCTTTTCGTCTATTAAGCCATTATCAAGTGGACATCATCGATTGATCATTAAGTGCCATCTCCGAGGTAGGCTACTATTTTCATATTGTACAGTGTAAGTAGCGAACAATGCAATCGTAATATGACGTTAGCGCAAATAGACACACACACTCGGGAGAACTTGTCAGGTCACATTAAAATTTAATTTATATAATTCTGATTTTTTAAAATATATTTCTATATTTCATTTTAGTATTACTAATTGATTTCAATAATGTGTTATAATTTCTTATTGCTAAATTTATGTTATATTCGTTAAATATTTTTATTATTTTATAATGACTTCCTACGTAATTAATTGAACCTAAATAATTATTTTTACCTTTTTTCTGTATTTTATTTTTTTCCATGTTTTATTAACTACAGTAGGGTGATATTTATTATCGATTACTGTTATATTATGTTTTCTTCTTTACTTACATTATCGCTGTGTTTACTACATTCTCTATCAGACTATTTTATAAATAAATTAATAAAACAAATTTAATCATTATAACATTTTTTTTATTAAATTATCGAAAAGCTGTGCATTAATAAAAAATTGTTATAGTGATTAAATTTGTTTTTATTTTGCTTTATTAATTCATAAAATCCCTACTCTTCAGCATTTATAAAAAAATCTGTGTTTTTTTTTCACTTTGCTATATTTTGTAATATTGTACTAGATGAAGCATTTTTTACGTTTTCTTTTATATTTTTAATAAATTGTATTATATTTTTTTCTTTATGTCCACTTTATAATCGGCTTAATAAAGTTTTGCGGTCTTTTTATATATAAAATAAAACTGTTCAAATTAAAGGGTGAAGATCGGTTAATTAGTCTTTCACGATCGCACTAATGTAACTGACAGTTTTTTACGGACGTACTAGCAATGGATGAAAAAGTGGCCAGTGACGGACACGTCGAATAAAAGCGTCAAAAATATACAAATTATCGTAGTTGAAAATGATTCCAATAGTGATATGCTAATTGTTAATATTACGAACTTAATTATCGAACGCGTGAGTAGCTAAAGATGGAAATTATTTAAATCGGGCATGCGCGCAAGGTTTCGATCAATCGAAGTATAGGCGGTCTTTTGAAAATGCTTTTAATTAACAAAGAAAATATAATGCGTAAAAGAATAGACACGCCATCGAAACTTGGTGGTATTTCCTATGTCTGTTCATTGTAGCATATCGATCGTTTCATTAGGTTTTAGTACTGTTAATTACATTAGTGCGATCGTTAAATAACATATCTTTACTCTTTAATTTGAACAGTTTTAATAGTTAAAATTGCTAAATTGTTATTTATAAAAAAAAACACAAAACTTTATTAAGCAAATTATGAAGTGGACATAAAAAATTTAAAAAATATAAAAGAAAAAAATAAAATGTAAAAAAAAATGCTTTCTCAAAATTTACATATACATTGTGGTCTGTTAATATCTCTAATCTCTATATCGGTGGACAAAATTATGTATGCTAAATAGCGCATCAAATTTATGAAACATAAATTATGAATTATCTAGGTAATCCTGTTTTTTTTTTTTTTTTTTTAAATATTCTTGCATATGAAGATTTCTAAAACACGAAAACCTATTTATATGAAGTTATCCCCAATAATTCGTTTATTTAATATCGTTTTCTTTTAGCGTAATTCGAACAGTGTTTATTAAATAAATAAATAAACGACAAAAAAGTAGTTAAAATTACTAAATTTTTATATATAAAAACATCAAAAAAAAGCTCATCGGATGTTAAGCCCTTATCAAGTGGACGTAAAAAAATAAGATATAAATGTATATTAAATTTAAAAAAAAACACTAAAATAAAACATAAGAAAATACTTAATTTAGATGAACAATATTAATAAATTAATTATAGTAAAAAATTGATGTGTTTTTCTAGCACGTGTTTCAAATTTATATGTTTTATTATTGTTTATAATTTTATATTTCATTTTTTCATGCGCGCTCTATAATGGCTGAAAAACTTTGCGGTCTTTTTATTTACAACAATTTAACGATTTTAACTACATTTTTGTTGTTTATTTATTTAGTGTACTTTTTTTTTTATCCCGGTCCGAGGTTGATGTTTTTACCTTTGAAATCGTCTATTCATTATCCAATACGTTTTACGTTCGCCTTATCGACTTAATCCAAGTTGCGATGACGAGCTAATATTTTAAAAGAAAACAAATAAATAATAATAAAATAAAATACTTCTCCGTAGAAAGCGTGGATCAGTTTCGATATATTTGGGGGGGGGCACTATTTACTACTGATGGAAGAGATACAGCAGAAGTGAAGACAAGAACGGTTATGGCCAAACGGACGTTTGAAAATATGGCATCCGTATTGAAGGATGGGAGAATGAATATTAAAACATAGATCAGTGCGGTGCTACGTCACATCGGTGTTAAATTACCTATGCGAAACATGGACGTCGAGCGCGTAAAATATAAGACGGTTGGATGCTTTTGAACTGTGGAAAGTTGTCGAATACCGTGGACAGAAAAAAAAATACTAATAAAGAAGTTCTGGAGAGATGTGGCCTCGAAACAGCAACGATAGTGCGGTATATTTTAAACAGAAAATGGAAATACGTAGCGCACAAGATAAGAGAAAATGACGTCTACAAGGAAAACTCGGAGACAAAGCGCCTAGAGGAAGGAAATGCCTCGAAATGGTAACCGCCGGCTTTGAGGGAAAGAATAGGGTTAAGGGACGCTAGAGCTAGAAAATAATAATTCATGACGTATGAAAACTCCTGCTAAAACAAATGCCACTACAAGAAAAAGAAAATACTCAAAAATTTCGGACTATATCAAACTCTGACTAATCGATAGTTTAAAATTAAAATTGACATATAAACACGATCCTCGTGGATTAACCCATTCAGTCTCGTACGATGACCACAACTGCTTTCTTGGAGGATCCGATGTATATTCGAATTCCGAGAAGATATATGTATTTCGTCGAATTTAACTCGTCCCGGTAGACTCGGTTTATTTTATATTCCATTCTTTATACGGACAATTCTAACCGGTGTGAACTGCGAACAGTGAGTAGGTCCTCTTGTACGAGATGGTTTACCACGCGATAATATTTTTTCTAGATTTCTTTTATAGTATGTCCAAAAATTATCGGATCCGTCTGTATTTATCAATCAGGATACGCGAAAATTCGAGGGAATTACTTAATTGAAGACATTTTTAAAGATTATCGTTTGGGAAATATAAATAACGAAAATACCGCGATAAACCGAAATAGTTTATAATTTTTACGGTAAAGTACAAAAAAAAAAAAAAAAAACACCACAACGTATATTGTATTTATACACGTATAATATGAGATGAAAAGGAATACGTGCATCTAAACAACGTGACAGATGTCGTATAAGTACATATAGGAAAAATCGATTTCTATTAATTAATACACACATACACAAACCATATCATATATATATATATATATATATATATATATATATATATATATAAATAAATAAGTTTATAGTACAAAAGCTGCCGATTAAAAAAAAATGAAGATCGTAACTTATTCATACGCTTAATTGCACATACAAATGACTTTATTTAAAAATAATAATAATAATAATAATAATAATCTTGTGGGACATTTACAATGTAAGTTAATATTAAATAAATATATATATATATTCATATTATTATAAATGTAAAAAATAAAAACGAAAATTATCGTAACGAACTAGATAAATCGTTCAAATTTCAAGTTTTTGCCTTTGAAATGCGCGTTAATTTAAATAAACAGAAATAGTTTTGATTAAACAAATCGGAGATATTAATTCGATTTTATAAAACTAATTCAACTTTCGGAATGGAACAATTCGTAAACGGACGTCCAGTATTAAAAGTTTAGAACGAATTAATGATAATATTGTTTTTCTCCGAAAATAATTTATGACGTATTTATTTATATTTTTGGATAATATGAACTAATTTAAAAGAGAAAGCAACAAAAAACAGAACGATTAAAGTTGAAAATATTGTAGATGAATTAGCCCCTGAAAAAACACAAGGACTTCTTCCTCCGAACGTTAGACTTTTAGTGCGTGATCAAATACTAGCTCTCGGGGTTGTGGAAAATTAGCCAACGGAGGTAAAAAAAAATCGCGCGTACAGGATCAAAGCACGTATAATAGAATTATAACTAATGACGAGCAATATGAAAGAAATATTCGTCAAGATAGTGATGTACCGGAAGTATCGTGGGTGAACAAGAAAACACGAATTAAAACTGCAGAATTGCGCAAATTCAAAGGCAAGACAGATTTTTATTTATCGGCACTAGTCTAGTCGAGGTGACTTCGCGAATTAATCGAATAATAATATAATATAGATTATATTCTACCGGGAAATACATAATAATAATATATTATATTACCTAACAAACTGTGATGAAAACCATTCAAGTGCATTACTTGATAACGCATATTTAAACAGTCGCGCGCGATTTTAGATCGTACGCGTTTCGAAGTTTTCAAACATTTTAAGCGAGGTTCGATGAACGAATTTGTATATTCGTATAAAGAAAATGAAATTACGTTTATATTCTCGAGGATATAAATAACTTTATCGCCATCCTCAAACGAAAGTCGTTCTAATTATATAAGCTTTAATTCGTTATTCCTTATATAAATTACAAAAATTACATTTATAGAGAATAAATAATACTATTACATTCGGCAAACGTAGTCAATTTACCCGATTAAATTTTTAAAAAAATGATAATAATAACGATTCGGGGAATATTTAATCGAAAAATTAAATATACACGTTGCAGTAGCTGAAATAAAAAAAAGTACAAAAAATAAAGGTATTATTAAAAGTGTGTATATCCTGAATAAATCTGGCATTGTCAATTCTAAATCGAGTTTATTCGTGTCCCTTCCAATTATAATTAATCGGCCGATCGGTCTATTCTTTTCCTAGGAAATTTGTAATTTTTAACTTTCTGAAACGGTGTAATTATCCTCAACTCGATTGGATGTTTCGTTAAGAGATCTGCAGATTCGTTTCCTTTAATACTGGTATGTTAATTTAGAGTGCTATAAAAATTCGTTTTTCTATTTCTCCCGCGTATTTGTCGCATAGTTCTTTCTATGCGTACCGTAAGACTATCGACGGTATTTATCGATTTCTTACGTCGACACAATTGTTCAGTGTTCACAGATATCTGAAGTGGGTGATTTTTTTTTAATATACAATATCAGTTTACGTTAGTTTAAAATTAACACGTATTTATTTAATTTCTCATTGTAAAATAAAAATAATTAATTAAAAAAGAAAAAAAGGAAACGAATCTGCAGATCTCTTAACGAAACATCCAATCGAGTTGAGGATAATTACACCGTTTCAGAAAGTTAAAAATTACAAATTTCCTAGGAAAAGAATAGACCGATCGGTCGATTAATTATAATTGGAAGGGACACGAATAAACTCGATTTAGAATTGACAATGCCAGATTTATTCACGATATTATATTAGAGGAAACCTAACGAACTTTATGACGATGCACCATTAACGACAGCAACATAATCACAAACTGCAACGAGTATAAGAAGATTGTATTACCGGACAAAACCGATATCGGAAAATTAACTGGAATACGATAGCAAAATGTTTAAAACAATCTAAATTCATATATATATGTTTTTAAAAAAACATTTATATATATACAGTGAAATTCGACTATAACGATTCCGCATATAGCGATAATCCGGATATAACGATGTAAAACAGGTGGCTAGTTTGGTTTGCTATGTAAAAGTGAAGAAATAAATCCGGTTGTAGCGATGTTGGATATAACGGTATTGTGTCTATAACGATATAAACTAGCGTTTTTATTCCTTTTGTAACGATTTAACACAAAAAATAATTCGTGGAATTCCTAGTTATATTTTTAAACGTAAATAAGTCTTGTTTCTTTCCCGTCGTTACTCGTTGAATATGACTCATTGTTTTTTTCACCGAATGTTATCCTACTGTTCTCCTCAATTTTCTTCGAACACTCTTCGTCCAATTTACTGTGTAATATTCTTTCAAAATGCTGGTTTTAATTCAGTCTTCATTTTTTCTTTGTGCGGTATGGCGTCGAATAAACGTCGCGCGTTTTCAATTGAAGAAAAAGTCAAGATTATTCAAAGGATAGAGAAAGGAGAAACTATTAACAGTTTAGTTTCCGAGCTCAACATTTCACAATCAACAGTCTCAACAATTTGGAAATCAAAGGAAAAAATAAAAGAAATTTTTGAAAAAGACGTCAAATCGAAGAAAAAGCTTCGGAACAGCCAACAGGAAGAGATTGAAGCAGCTCTTTTGGAGTCGTTTAAGATCCAACGAAAAAAAAACATTCCGATTAATGGGCCTATTTTACAAGCAAAAGGAAATAAGTTCGCTAGAATCATGGGTAAAGAAGATTTTCATTGCTCCATGTCTTGGATTACGCGGTTCAGAGCAAGACACAACATTGTGTTTGGTAAGATCAGCGGAGAATCTTCTAGTGTACCAGCCGGAGCGTCTGAAAACTGGCTACAGAGCCCTAAATGATGACGTAAATAAACCTCAAACTACAGCATCTTTAAAAGAACTTGACGAGTATGTAAGCAAAAATTTGTATTTAAAAAAGAACAAGCAAACTAAAATTACAGATTTTTTTATCAAAAATTAAAGAATGTACAGAATATAAAATTACATAGCAACTAATGCCGATTATTAGTTATTAGGTACGTTATGTGATTTTTTTATATGTGTGTACATATATTCATAATAATATGTATAAGGCATGTTTTTAACCGTTAAAAATTGAATTAGATATGTACCTATGTACATGCATATTAAAACAATAAATATGTATAATATAAAACTGTTTTTTTTCCGCCGCCCCCTCTCATTCCGGATATAACGATTTCCGGATATAACGATCAATTTTGTCTGGTCCCTTCAATATCGTTATAACCGAATTTCACTGTATATATATATAATGAACATAATTCATACTGAACTAAGCTAAGAACTGATATAAAACGTAATTGACAAATGATGAAGGAAATGTTTGATAAAAAAATCGTTAATATTTTTTTGACTTCCGTTATATTTTTCCAGTATAATTCACCTTTCGAATCGTGTCACATTACTACGGGCTCCCATAATTCTCGAATGTAATCGAATAATTAAAGTTTAATTAAACATTATAACTAAAGATAATATATATCACGATAAGAATGGTTGACTACTGTAAATAACTTACACACACACAGACAATAAATCGCAGCACGCACAAATATGTGTATATATGACAGAACGTTAGAAAACTTTTCGAAATTTATATATATATATATATATATATATATATATATATATATATATATATATATATATAATTATTATTTAATCTGATACTAGAAAAAAAAAATTAAACAAAATTGTAGTATCTTGCAAATTTTAGCTTAGCGATTATCTATATATTTATATAGTTAATTTTAAATAATTCCGAGATTAAAATCGGAAATTGGTTTGATAAAAAAATTATTTCATACAATTTAAGTGTAAAGTCAATTCTATACAACTGCCGCATGATCATATTTGTGATTTTAAATGTTGAAAATTTTCTACTTCATTACTCTTGCAGTTACATTTATTATTTTCAATCGTATTTAATTTATTTAAATTATATCCGGTAGAACCGTGTAATCAGAAAGTATCCGAGTCGTGTAGTAATTTACTGACATATTTTTTTTTTAAAACGATTTTGTTGCGCTAGGAAAGGATTTATTTATTAATTTATATTTTGTTAATATATCGCATGTTACAATCAATTGGAAATTTATGACAGTAGCGGATTACATTATACATTTGTTGTTTGGTTAAATGCTTTAAGTAAACACCAGTGAAATGTAACAAAATTACCTTAGATTTTTATATAGTTAGCTCCCGTAATTATATAGGGCGATCCAGAGAAGGCGGACTGTTTTGTTTTTTGAATAGCGCAGTTGGTAACACTGCTACGACGTAAACCGTGTATTTCACGTTTAGTGTACACAAGAGAGATTTTCGTCCAGTTTCAATAATCACGGTATCCTATAACGAGAAGCAGCAAGCAACGTTATTTTCGGCGTGAATCGATCACGACAGTGCAAAGAGGATTCCGTGTTTTTTTTTTTTTTTTTTTTTCTTGATGGGGGTTACGTTCACGAAACACGAGATCTGGAAGGCCTGAAAAGTCAAATTCCTGAAGAAATTTCAAAAATTCAGCGACTTATACTGGAAAAGTCTTCGACAATTTGTAATGAATGTATTGTTGCAAATGGCGGTCATCTGAACGATATTGCGTTCTACAAATGATTAGTAAGCTAATCTCTTGTTTTCTTATTTTTAAATGAAGTTTCATTCAACAATTTTGGTCAAATAGTTTTTCAGTTATTCGAAAAACAACAAAAGTCTTCTCTGGTTCACCCTATATAGAACGTAGGTATGCGAGTTATTTTTATAACATTTATTACCGTCATTTACCTATACTAAACATAATAAATATCACAATAAAATGGTCGAATACGTAAATAAAACACACATATATAAAATATATTTACAAAATTTTTGTACATATACTTACTCCACTTAAGAGCATAGGACCAAAATTTTAATACTTGACGCTCGTACGCAGGTTATTTTTTAGACTTTTATTGCCAGCGACGTCAGAACCAGCGGAGTCTTTTGTAATTTCGAATTTCTGTTGAAGCGAAGCAACGTGCGTAGATTTCGGTCGAGGATTCGATTTTTCTGATTCGGCTTTACCAGTGTTGCCGGTGGCGATTTTTAAATTTTCCGAAACGGATATCGATTTTGGTTTTTGGACAGCTGAAGTATCGATCGAGTTTTTAGCCGTATGAATATTAGGTTTAGGAACCGGTAACGGGTATTTCTTCAACGTAACGTTATTACTATTACTAGTACGAAGAGAAGCGGAATTCGTTGGTATCGTTTTTATAACGGAACTAGTCGAATTTACGGCATGATTCTTAATGATACTATTAATATTATTGTTAACTGATGATTTATTAAAACCGGCAAATTTATTATTAAAACTGTTTCTAGCGTTACCGCCGTTATTAAAATTGGCAGTTTTCGCGATAGACTTGTTTGAACTAGGACTAATAGCGTTCGACTGACTAGATAGCGAGTAATTATTATTCTTATTACTATTATGACTAATAATATTTTGATGATCGCGTGCGTTGTTTTTCGGAACGAACGAACTGATTTTTTTATCAGTCGCGAAAGTTGAGTTATTATTATTAGTTTCGTTTTTACCGCCGACGTTATTTTTGGTGGTTTGCCATCGATTTTTCGATTTAGGTGCGGATAAATCGGTTATCGGTTGATTTTCGTTGACAGTTTTACTGTCGTTACTAATAATACTATTACTACTACTACTACTAACAGTACTACTTATAGGTCTTAAATATCCGGAACTAGTAGTCGAACTAGGTCCGGATTTAACCGGAAACGATAAACGATCGTAATTATCGACATCGTTATCGTCGGTTTGTTTAATAGAGGACGAGTTTTCGTATAAAGGATTCGGTGTACTAGTCGATATACTGGATATATCGGTAATGGCCGATAAATTATCATCTTCGACTAGCGTTCGATTAGTAAATTTTCTGGCGTGAATTTCGGATACGATTTCATTCAATAAGTCGACCGAATTAGAACCGGATAATAAAGAATCGGACGGTAATGTATTAATTTGTTTCCGTTCCGAATTATCGTCGTCGTTAATAATCCGATTACGATGATTATTATTACTATTATTAATACTATCGTCGTTTTTAAACGTATAATTTCTACGTCGAGGCGGTGTTATCGGATTTTCTTCGATCGTCGAATAAATATTATCGTCGTCCGTTTCTTCGGATATCGTCGCTCGTCGTTCCGGCGGTAATTTTATATTTAAACAATCTTCGTAAATATCGTCCGGCGCGATATTAGTAGCCGTACGTCCTGCGATCGTTAATGCGGGCGGTTGAGGAGGCGGCGATGTCGGTCTCGAACAAGACGACGACGCCGGTATACTAGTCGGTCTTTTCGAATCCGGATAACGAGCCGAACCGAATGACGGAATATTCGGTCGTTTATTATTCGCGTTATTACTAGACGAAGGCTGTCGTAAACTACGCGTTCGCATGATAACCGCTCTTTCTTGTTCCTTTCCTAACGGTAACGGATTACTAGGCGGTATATTTAGATCGTTCAAAAGAATCGGTTCGGATATTTTTAAACTTCTCAATATATCTTTATCGATTTTATTCGCTTTCGACGGTGTATCGCCGATAATTTTCTTATCGTCCGCGTTGACGACTTTAGATTGTTGTTGCTGCAACGGCGATTTCGATACGAACGACGTAATTCGACCTAACGTACTGTAATTGAAATCTTTACTGGTCATTGCGTGCTTTTCCGTCAGATTAGATTTTAAATTGTGCGAAATTAACGAAATCGGAGTAGACGTAGGTCTACCAGAGGTCTGATGATGAATATTATCGTTATTATTATTACTACTACTACTACTAGTAGTAAGACTATTATTTTCGATATCAGGTATTGGCGGTGCTGGTCTGGAAGGTGCGGTCGAATTTTCGCTATTTATATTTTTTATCATTTCTTTGACCGTAGAAGAAGTAGTATTATCTAAAATTGGAGCACTGATGCACGGACGTTGCGACGGTATCGGTGGAGCTGGATAAGACGGAAACGTTATCGTCGCCGGACTAAACGGCGTTTTCGGAGCAGGTCTTATCGGTTTAATAACGTCGTCTTTATTATTATTATCGTTATTATTATAGTTATCGAAAGAATTCGACGTTTTCGGGGCGACTGACGAAACTGATGTAATTGTAGTAGTCCGATTACGGTGAGCGGTCGTAGTCGTCGAAACGCCGCTAGATAACGGAGTCAGTACGAATCCTTTGAAATTACCGATTAATTGATTAGTTATCTCGGACGAAACAGATTTTCTACTAGCGTCGTTACCGTTATCGCTATCGTTATCGTTCGCGACTTTTACAGGAGCGATTGTAATAGGGATGCTAGGAGCCGTTTTACGAGTAGGCGATTTTAGATCGTCGGCCGAAAGTAAAGACTGTATAGTACTATTCGAAAAGATGGATGTACCGCCTCGACCAGCTAACATACCGGCGTTTTTGCTGCGATGATCGACGTCTTTACAACGATCGTTAGTATGGAACGATTTAGTTTTTTCACAGTGCCTGTAGTCGTAACAATAATCAAAACAAAACAAAAAAAAAACCTCTATATATTTACAAGCCGTTAGACACAGTAATTAAATATTAGAACAGAACATGCACCCACAACATGTATGTTTATATATATATATATGTATGTATGTATGTATGTGTGTGTTAAAATACAAAGACATGTTTAATGATAACTGCATGCCCAAGTAGTGTAATTAAATTTTAAAAAACAAACACGTCTATATTATTTTGATTTTTCCCCCGATTCTTTTCTATATATACACATATATATATAATTATTTTTTTATTAGTCGGCATTCTACAATACTAGGAATTTAGAAGCCGCATATCGGTTTCATCTTCATTTAGATTTCTTTCCAAAATTTGTTAATATTCGTATAAATTTCTTCGAAATCAAAATTAGCTTATATTTATTATTATTGCTGTTACTTAAGAATGTGTAAATTCGCGACAATAAAATTCATTCGAAGCAAAAATGTTTCTATTTTAAACCTAAACCACCGATTCCATCAATTCAGTTTATCAATTAAAAATAAAAAAGTATTCACTTTCGAACTATCCGTAATCGGAGAGTACCGAACCCCCTATCTATGACAGGGGCCTCAAAAAGGGCCCAAAACTGTTTAAGCCCAATTTTCTCACCGCTATTTTTAACTTTTTCTTGTTTGCGATGCTTCGAGATAGACTCGTTTGTCGAAGCAATAGTAGGACATAAAGTAATCAGACATTTCGATAATTCTAAGTGGTAATATTCAAGGTTTATTATTTAAAATTTGATAACTGTTAGGAGATAACGTTAAAAGTTTTAACGAACGATTAAGAATTAAAAAAAAAAAAAATACGTTTACTTCAAGAATTGCGTACATTTGTATTTTCAATCGTTATAGATATTCCGAAATTATTCTACGCGATGTCCGTGCAAATAAAAATTATCGCGAAAAAAAATATTCATTAATACCAGCGGTTTTTTCTTTTTTAGATTACCGACTATCGAATTTTCGCATATTACAAAAACTCAATCGGTAAAGTTTAATTTGAGATTTAATACGAATTAATTTCGTATGAAAAACAAAACTTAAAAAGTATTACGTATGTATATGTAATACAAGCATGATAAATAACGTCATGTTTGCAATAGAGTATATACTTAATAGAATAATGTTTTCACATTTTGCAATAATTATGCATTCCAAAACGAGTAAAATTACTATATTATCGAAATCAAAGCGGAATATTAAAAGCAAATTCACAATTGTGCTATGTTATTTTACATAAGTACAACGAGAAAAAGTGTTAATAAGCGCGGGGTGCTATTTTAGTAGCGCGAAAATAAATAGGGATATAAAAGCGAATAAAATGAAAGCGAAACGGTACAATAATGCGTCTGTTGCACCGTCTAGATACATATATACAGTCGAATCCGCTTATAAGGGACACATCGGGCGGAAGACATTTGTCCCTTAAAACCGGTTGTCCCTTATAAGCGAATTTTTTAAAATCTCTTATTGAAGCGAGTATATATACAATTTAGTAAACAATTAACATACTTATAACCTTATTAATGCGTAATACTTATATGGAAATTAAGAGAAAAATTCAGGAGCATACATAAGGTAAAAGAACCTGACTGTCCTTTTCAGTACGATTCCATTTTTTACGTAAGTTCTGTTCATTTGTTTTTAAACGGGAGACGGTGTTTTTGGAGACGCCCATGATTTTTGCTAACTCCCGAATAGGCATAATATTGGGAGGTTGAATTTCGATTTTGTCTGAAATAGAAATTTTTTCCTTTAATGATAAACATTTATGCGACATTTTATTCATACAAAAATTCACCAGAACTAAAAAAAGAAAAGAAAATTTTCGTAAGAAAAAAATAAATAAAACCGCACGACGCACTACAGTTTTTGCAGAACTAAACTAAGAACATAATAAGCTATCGGAGAGTGCATAATTAATAAACGTACAGAGCAAAAAACAGTATAGCGTCAATGAGAGAATGTCAACACAAGGACATCTCAAACAAAAGGAAGAAAAAACAAAAATGTTCACTTAAACAAAAACGAATTGTAAAAATGACTAAAATATTTTTATTCAATTTTTGTTTATGTGAATATTTTCGTTTTACGACCGGAAGTGTCATTTTATATCGGCTGTCCTATCGCCCCTCTCACTATTTATTGCCTTGAAAGTCTATTTGTCCCTTATAACCGAGGCGTTGTTCCTCTAAAGCGAACTAAAACAACCTTCATTTCATACGTTTGATTCGGGGTTTTGCTGATTGTCCCTTCTAAACGGATGTCCCTCTTATCCGGGGTCCCTTATAAGCGGATTCGACTGTATATATATACAACCCATTATTATACACACACATTAACAGACATATCAATCGGAGTAAACGTTTATTTACAAATTAATAAGAAACAGTATTTTGTGTAGTGGCGTCATCGCGAAAAAATTTAATTACAACACTCCTAAATCTAGAAATTAACTGCTCGAATTAATTCTATACATATTAAAAATGTCAGTCGAATAATAACGATCCGAATGTGACTGTACTGATTGTGTTGTCTAAACTTTTTGTTTAATTAGTAAAAATACGATTTCTAAATAAAATTACACACACCATTGCATTATACGATTAAATATGTACAAAATTACGGATTCGTTGAATTGGTAAATTATTCTATCGGCGTTTAATTATTTAAAAAGCACACACACATATATATATATATATATATATATACACGTATTCAACAAGTTTTTTAATTGATAATTCAGGGTTAAAGAAGCACGCGACAATAATGACATAATATATAGTCAGGATAGAGTTAAGGTAAAACACAATTCAGTTATTTTATTTCAAAACTTAAAACAGCGTGTTGTCTTATAAACTTCGAGTGATAAAATTTAATATTAAACGAGAATTTCAAAATACGATATTTAATAAATTCGAACGTCAAATATCGACAGAACAGAATAATTTTAGGTATAATTTAGAATGCACAGGTATATAATGTAGGTTGGTCGATTAAGATAAATAATGAAAACGAAATAAAACGCAAAAAGAAAAAAAAAGGTTTTAATAATAACATATATTTAATCGACAATAAAGATACGATACACTAAGAATACATATAAACGTACGATCTGTATCATACACATTATAATCAACTGTGGTTCGGAACCAAAGCGTGTGATAGTAACGGTTCGAAAAACTGTAATACTTTTACGGCAGTCACATGACCGAAATACTTATTGATATTGAGCATCCGTATTAACATACGCAGATAAATCGCATTATATATTTTATTGCGATAAAGCTCACGCAACAGTAAAAAAATTAATTATAGTGTAGGCATATACATATATATATAAAGTAAAGAATAAATCAAAAATCAATTTACCAATTTTTTGATATTCAAACACGCTATTCCAACGGGTGTTTTTTCAATAATGACGGGTTACACACACACATACCAAACGTTTTATATATATACACATAAATATATAGGTGTGCGTGCGTGTTTAAAAAACAACGTAATTTATAAAAGGTTATTACGAGACTACGGCGTAATCATCGTCATCTTCAACATAGGCCGGTGTTTTATTTAGCTTAAAATTCAGTCTTTTATCTTTGACATTACTACTATTACTACAACTATTATCAACAACAGCGCTGCTGCTATTGACGGGAAGTACTGTAATCAATTTTGATTGTTGATTAAATTTTACATTATCTACATTACTGATTTTTGACTGCTCGAAAATTTTAATTTTCGATTTTACGTCTGTATTTTCGCTCGTCAAATCTTCATTAGATAGCGGCATATGTTTGCGATGAACCGGCGACGCATAAGAATGCTTACGTTGTTGATCCCTCGAAATCGTTCCTTTTTTAGCGACAGTAACTCGTTTAATTTTATTCGTTTCGGCGACCGGACCGGTACGACGAATATTTTCGTTACTAGCATTATTGTTATTATTATGAATACTACGAATTATATTGTATTTCTTCTGATTACTATCGTCGATAGGAATAACGGGTTTTTTATCATCGGTACAAACGTCTCGTTTCATATTGGGAGGTCCAATTGGTAACTGTTTATTATTTATCTGATGTTGAATATCGGCTTTAGTAATTTTTCTGCGATGATCGTTATTATTGCCATTATTATTATTATTATTATTATTATGTTGTACATTAATGGCATTTGGCCGAGTTGTTTTAGTAGGATCGTAAAAGTTATGATTTTCTTCTTCGAGGTTAATCACTTCTTCGTAAATATGTGACATGGAATCCGAATTGGTCACCATTACATTATTATTATTATTATCATCTTTCACGAATGGTCGCGAAGGTGAACAAGGAGAGGATACGATTCCGGCCTTGGAATTATTCTTTTGACTACGATCATTAATATTATTATTGCGTACGTTAGTTTTACGCAGAAAAGTAAACGAACATAACTGACCCAAACAATTTAGTCTGATATTAAATAACGAACTAACGTTAAAAGAAGTAAATATACTACTGCCACCCGCACCGATACTGAATAATCTCTTATTTCTAGTTTTATTATTATTATTATTGTTACTATCTATCGTGTTACTTTTTTTTCTACTACAACTATTACTAGCGGTGCTACAACAAGCTAAACAATTGCAAACATTACAACACCATGCAGTGGAATTTGGCGGTAGTACGTACACTGGATGACAGGATGATTTCCAAAAGTGCGTCGGACTTCTTCTGCGATAATAACTATAGACTACTATTATCGCCATAAATGTGAATAACAACAACAAAATCAAGTACACGTATCTCCAAGTCGCTGATCGTTCTAATACAAACACAAATAAAAATAAAAATAAAAACACGAATCGTTATAAATATATAAAATCTTATCATAATATATATATATATATATATATATATATATATATATATATATATATATATATATATACGCACAATTATTGTAAATAAACATAGAAAAAACGACAATGTACCAGTGAAATTGGAAAGTTGGAACAGATCGAGTTTTTCGGATACTTGGGACATAATGAAAGGAGATTCAGTGAAGAATTGGAATTGTCAAAGGACGTTCATAAAGAAACGACACGTAATTACATGCAATACGCTATCTGCAAGGACACGGAAGAAGACTATTGCGAAGTTTGTTATCTATGAACGGTAGCACTTTATATGGTTAAAACCTGAACGGTGACAAAAAGAGATGAGCAAAAAAAAAAAGTCAAAACGTTTAAAATATGAACGCATCTGTTTAAATACCACGACGAACGTTGATAGACACAAACAGGAAGGAAGCTAATGTCGACAATTATGTAGAATTGTAGAGTTTAATAGCGAATAGAAGAAAATCAGGCGCTGACAGAGGTGAACCGGTTATATAAGTGAAACATTCAATCAATGATATATAATATAGGGTTGTGGTCCAAAGTTCAATGCGAACTAACTGTAGCACACCTATATATATATAACATTTAACTTCAAAATTGGAACGTACTCCCTATTATTTTCGACAGTTCAGCAATTACGTCAGAAAACAACCAATAGAGAAAAAACTGTATAATGAACAATATTTTAGTACGTTTACGAGATAAGCAAATTAGTTATCAGCGCACATTAACTGGTTTAACATTTGATTAAAGGTTGTTACACATAATATTCATAATATTTATGTATTCACACATATCCATATATATTATAAATTTATTAGAAGTAACCATTGTGCATCAGTTAATAGAGGAACAAATATTTCATTATTCGATTATATAAGTAAAAATCAAATGTTACTAGCATTTGATTAGGTTCCTGCCTTATCTGCTGATAGAGAAGGCGTTTGTAGTGTAATGTGGAGTTCTGTCCTAGAAGGCAATATAATTCAGACAATTTTTTCTTAATTTGTCTACACTTCATATTTACACGCGGTTTCCACGAAAGTCGAGCGTCGGGATGCATGCTAAGATAATTAGCCGAATCATATTATGGAATTGGTAGAGTGCCAACATAGACCCGATGCAGCAAGTCTATTTGTTTCAATATTTGAGATTTTGCTTCATTTAGTTTAATGCGCCAGTGTAAAGCTCACGCAGCAACTATGTTTAGATACTATTGAAACGATAAATGTATCATCAGTAAATGTAGTATTCTGGTCATCAGATGGTAGGTCTTTAGTATACAGCAGGTACAAGGAAGGTTCGAGGACACTTCCTTGTGGAACTCCTGTCTGTATTGCAAAAAAGGTGTAATAACCAAGCGAAACAAGTTACATGGCAATAGGTTACTCATTTTTAAGAAGAGACCTGCTCGCCACGCTTTACGAACATTTGCGCTATATCGAGTAAAGTCGTAAAGCTGTATTTCTTTTCCTCAGAAGCCGTCTCAATTAATTGAACCTGGTCAATAGTAGAATGTTGGAAACCAAATTGTTGATCCGGTAAATCGACAAATGGTTTCAATCGTTTAAATAAGAGCTTCGCATATAATTTAGACATTGATGTTAACAGCGATATTGGGCGATAAGACGCCACATCTTCTACAGGTTTATCCGGATTTTTTAGCACGATGGCTTCGACCACTTTAGATTAAGCTTTTATGCAAGCAGCACGATAGCTTTATGCGGAAGTTATTTCAATACTCGAAGTTATATCTCATCTATTTATGGAGTTTTTTGAAGTTCAAATGTTTTCCGATTTCTTGAACTATCTCTAACGGAGTAAAATGCTTGATTTATTATCCTTTTGATAACAGACTGTTGGTGCTGTAAAAAAAACCTTAAATATTCGCTCGACACCTTTTCCAAGTATTTCAGTCGCGAAATTAATATTAGGGTGTAAAATTGAATTAAATAATAATTGATAATTATACAATACATATATAAGTCGTAATTAATTTTTATAGGATTATAATTTAAATTTTTTAAGTTCGACGTTTTCGTTTTGTTAGTAAACCGCTTCGATGGATAATTAATCGAAGACAATACGAATTAAATGCATAAATGATAATAATCGTCGGGAATAGTAATATTTAATTAGAAATAATAAACATAGCATGTAAAATCGCAGGAAACGTATATAGGTTGATTAATTTTCGGACGGAACACATGCTATAGAGTAGCACCGATCTAACATACTACGATAGTTTTATTTCAAACTTTGATCGAAAATTTGTTTACGTACAAATCAGCTATCGAATCCTTTTATATTTATAATAACGACGTCCATTTAAATATTTCGCCAAAGATTTATTACTCTCTATAAAAAAAAATTAATTTAAAAGAAAACAAAAGCTATAACCTAAAAACAGATTAGATACGTAAAATGCGCGCCAATGTATATATTTGTTCTATCAGTAATTGCGACGAAATAACAATTACGCGAGTGTGTTCGCAGAAAGTTTGGCAATCCCGCGAATTCAAAAAAAAAAAAAAAAAAAAAAGATTTCTAGTTAACGATTAGACGTCCGAACTTACTCCTTTACGTCAAAAATTCGAATCTAACACGATATAATATCTAAATGCGTATAATAGAAATTTATTCTATTGATAATTAACGAACTTTTGTCTTTATTTTTAAAAAAAAAGTTAAATTCGGGTCATCATCATCAATATTTAAGAGCATGTTCTTGTCGTTGCAGCTAGCTAATCGTGTTTTTCCATTATTTCCTGTTGTCTGCTATGCACTTCATTTCTTTATACGTCATTTGCATTCTTTCTTTTACCTGATCTATCCATGTTATTCTAGGTTTCTCCCTTTTCTTCTACTTTCCAATTGTCTCTTTCGATTATGACCGTCATAAACGCGTTATGCCGCATCATGTGTCCTGGAAGTCTTTCTCATCTTTATTGTATTGTTTCCAGTAGTTTGCTTTTTTCATTTATCATTTTCAAAACATCCGAATTCCTTTTCTTCTGAGAGGTTTATTTTTTTATATTTTTCGTTAACACTCACGTTTCTGAACCATATAGTAATATATTCCGTATGTACGATTTCAAACGTTTTTTATCTCTTTTCATGAACGCTTGTTCGGTTATTGCAATTCGTGTTTTAATATCTAAATATTTGAACCGTTCTACTTACTCTAAGGTCTGGTTTTCTAACATTATGTCTATTTTCTTTTCATATTTTGTTGCTACTAGAACTTTTGTTTTACTTTTGCTTATCTTCAAATTATTCGCTTTAAGCATTTTTGCAATATTGTTATTTGTTGTTGTTCATTCTTAGCCAATAATCCAACATCGTTTGCAAGTATCTGTTACCCGTATTTTCACGACTGTTGTAGTGTCTTCTTTCATTTTTAGTGATAATGGGTAGCATCCTTGTCTTATTCCCCTTTTTATTTACAATTTTTCTTTCGAATTGCCGACTCTTATATCCGCCGATTGCTCCTTATATAACTCCGTACTATTTTCCTATCTTTCTAATCTAATTCTATTCCTTCTAGTTTTGCGAATGATACATTCCATGTTACGCAATCAAGCGGCTTTTCTATATCTACTGATGTTATACATAATTCTTCACCAACTTCTTTTTTTTCTCTAGATGATTAATCTTAATGCCAATATGGCTTCTCCAGTACGTTTTTCTGTTCCGTTATCTATCCACTTTTGTTTATAAAATGAAAATTGTCGTTGTATAATAAATTTGTTGTTTTACAGCGCCCGGCTTACTGTATTCTTTCGGTGTAACTCAAGATTCGATCATTTTATATAAACAAGAAATATCGAAACGATATTATTAATCATAAGACAATATCAACGATCTCATGCGGTTAATGTAATACTGTAGGGAACTTATAGAAGTAGAAAATTTATATTTAAAAATTTAACAAGTTGAAGACGAAAAATAAATCATCCGCGATGTGGTAATTTGTACCATTTTGTATTTTATTCGAGATATAGTTTTTCCCCGATTAAAAATGTTTAATACAAGTTATATGTATATATTGCGATGTATCGGGAGAAAAAATAAATATCGGTAACTAATACATTATTCGTTACTATGCATACGCACCTAAGATGGCAACATGTTTTCAAAGGTGTGCTTATATAAATTACGAAAAAAACATATATATATATATTTGTTAATATAAAAGAAATTCGAGAACTTAAATCGACAATCATCAAAAACTTAAATATGTATTTTATCTACGTATCGCACTCGGCAGAAATAATGAAAATAAAATAAGAATATAACGTACGATCTGGATGAGACGCTGGTCCGGAATCTTCGCTTCCACCAGGACCACTAAATTCGCAAAATGGCGGACCAAATCCTACTTTACAATGGCAACGACCTTTACTGTTACATATCCCATTTTTATTGCAATCGTTCGGACACGCTCCTGGAAATACCATTGCACGCATGTCGTCAATCGATAAACACTGTTGATCTAAACACATCTGTAACATAAAGGAGAAAATAAATAAAATTAAATTAATCGTTCGGATCGTATTTGTTTAATAATCTGCGAATTAATTTTAACGCACCATATTATCTCCGCATTTTGAACCATCCGGTACTAAGCCGGGATCAACGTCATTCACGCCTAAATCCACAACAGCCGTCCTACAAACAATAATACTGCTGTTCACGGTAATGAATGACTGCGATAATATCGATAATGATTCCATACCGAATTCTAACTTTTCGTTGAGATGTTTACATTGCAGCATACCACATTTTATGTTCCTTTTAAAACATTATAATATATATATATATATATATATAATAATGAACCAAAAACAGCACACTTACAACATGACATCTACTATGTGTAAAATATTTCTATAATTTGTAGTATTGAGATTTTTTTTTTCTATCAGATTAACTTAATTCAGAACGGAATATGAGATAGTAGCAGTTTTACATAATCTCATATTTATACTGTAGCAAAAAAATCAGAATTAAATTAAAGTTTACAAAAAAATCATTCCTAAGGTACCTAAGGTGTACACAAAAATTAAGTTTCTTCATAGTTAATTTTACCTTATGTAATCCATAAAATTTATGAATTATCTATACGAATAATTTTGATTACTCGTTTTTAAATTGTAATAAAGTAATAGTAGTTACGTTTGTGACATAATGAAATATTTAGAATATGAAATAAAACGGATATTTACGTTATTTCCTTTAATAATTCGATATAAATTTAGTCGAGATTTCACTGTAAACAAATTGATATATTATTAAAAAAATCTAGGGAAAGTTCTTTAAAAAAACAGAAAATCTTTGAATATGCTATGAATTGCATTTGTAGTTAGAAAATTATGAGCATAACCTAATATTACGTAAGTCATCTCTCTAGGAGAGATAACTTTTAAAGGGAAATAGTAGAAAACTGTTCCATTTGTTACATCCATTATACGTATTGTATTAAAAAAAAAAAACCACGCATACCCGGTATCGCATTTTTTGTAGGTCTGATTCAGTCTGTTATAACCGCAGTTACCGTGCCTATTACCATTAGAATTCAATTCGTAACATCGAGCATCTGAGTTTTCTCCAGAACTGCCCCACAACAATTGGCATTGATCGCTATGTGTTCTGCAATTTCCTTCATAGCAATAAGCCTACATAAATGTAACCGAACAATATTAGATTAAATTTACTTTCTCTTTACTTAAAATAAAATGAAAAAATTAAAATATTTGAAATAATTTAATGTTGTTGGTTTTTTTTTTTTTTAATCATACATGCTAATTAGAAATTTAATAAGATGTAGCTCATAGAAAGTTCGAAATTTAAAACTCAAACATAATAAAAGAAAAAAATTAAATAACAAAATATAATAAAAAATGAAAAAGAATCAATAAGAATGGCATTATTTTGATAAAAATTAGTCGTTAATTGCGGAATTTATACCTACGCTCGATAACGTGAATTAAACAATGTTTAGATTGTGGAATGTAGTGATTTTTTATTACTTTAATTACAAAAATCAATTAAAATCACTAAAACTTAATTTAATTTTTTGAAATTCGCAAAGCTTTTCGGCAATTACGCCATTATCAAGCGAAATAAAGTTTTAGTAATTTTAACTGATTTTTGCAATTAAAAGTATTAACAATGTACAGTGTTTTTTATATAGAAAATTATAATACCTCTCCTGAGTTGCACGTTTCACCGTTTATCTTATAAACATTGTCCGGGCAATATTCGGAGTAGCCTGAACAATACTCGGGCAAATCACATTCGTGGTAAGCTGACCGACATTCTGTACCAATAGAACGAAGTTTGCACGTCTATTATATTAAAAATATTCGCTAAAAATTAATGCTTGGCAATAAAAACTTATAAATAGGCTTTACTAAACGAACATACTATTATATATATATATATATATATATATATATATATATATATATATATATATGTATATATAAATAAAATTTGATGCTGCAAGATATATACTATTTATTAAAGGTTCACTGAGTTCAGGAATATCTAGAAAATTAAATATAATAACAAATAAGAAAAAACGTATTAGAAATCAATCTGATGAGCTAGTTTATTACAACAACAACAAAATTGCGGAAATTATGGCAGAGTGCTTCTATCAGCAGAACCGTGTTAAACGAAATTACATAACACAGATAATACCTTCAACTTTGAATCAAATAACCATGAACCCTACAATACGGAAATTACACACCAGGAAGTATCTACGTCAATAAAACGACTCGTTAGCTACCCAATCTATGATTCATATCAAACACATTTCTTTCCTGTCCCCTAATCTCTCCGTAATCATAAGCCCATTTAACTGCTATCTTATTCGTGCCTCTGGGGTTTAAGCGGTAATACACGCCACGTTAAAAGAAGAATAAGAAAAAAAACAAGCCAAAATGTCGAAGAAAACAATACCCCTTTACCCCCGCAAAAAACATGTGTGGTACAATTCAGCAGGAAAACGTCGTATACTCGTCTTGTTCAACTAAAATTAAACAGTACGACTATACGGCACACCGATCAAACTAAATTCCTGGTATTAATTATGGATTAAAAAATTAAACTGGAAGGCGCGTGTAGATTACGTAAAAGCTAGATGCACAAAGGCTCTTAATTTTCTCAAAACTCTACACCACAAATCATGGCGCTACGACAGAAGAACGTTATCGCATCTATGTGGTACACGCGTTAGATATTTATTAGATAACGGTTCAATTGTATATGGTACAGCATTGCCAAAAGTGATACAAAAATTAGATGTAATACAAAATCTGGCACTTCGTATTTGCAGCGAAGCCTTCTGTACTAGCCCAATATCAAGCATACATGCCGAAACTAATATAACAACACTCAAAGATCGAAGAATTCTGTTAGCATTGAAATATTATTTCGAACTGAGTATGAAGAAAACCCATCCAAACTATTACAAAACCTTTCGTTCAAACTTAGAAAACAAATACAGTAAAAATAACGAAGCATTCGGATTACGTTGTAAACATTTCATACGATACCTTAATTTAACAACGGTTGATTACACAAGCCTACTCGTACCCACCATGGCAAAAGCCAACTGCACGGACTACAAATCCCGGCTAACGAATAAGCAAACGATTAAAATTCGCGATAAATTTTGTTCGACAAGATTCGTGGTCCAGATTAACACAGAACAAATTACGGAGAATCAAACCGCGAATAGAACAGTGGACGACGTCATACCGAGCGAACAGACACGAAGAGATAGTACTAACCCGATTACGAATCGCCCATAAGAGGTTAACGCACGGGCCACTAATCGAGGAGAGTGCGTCGTCGGTAACATGCAAGTTTTGTTAAGTTTCAGCGCTTACCGTTGATCATGTCATTACAGAATGTCCGAAATTCAACAACGTAATCAGTCGTCAATAACTGGAGTAGATTGAAGTGAAGCACTACAATGAATATATAATACAGCAGTAATATACTTTGTAAAAATAACCGATTTAAAAAATTTATTATAAACTAAACAAATAATATTATAAGTAGGAAATAATTTTTTTGTAATTTATTGTATCTAATTTCCGTGGAAGCAAATGACGTTTGTAGTCGAGCGTCCTAAAATGAAAATACATTTAAAGAAAAAACTTATAGTAGGATTTTGAATAATATGCTTTATAAAAATTTTTTGTATCATTTGATGATACACATAGAATTATTATAGAAAAAATTAATTTCATTAATTATATCGGACGTTATTTAAAGCAGTAAAGGTTAATAGAAGTAAAATATTGAATTTTATCGTTTAGTTTACATAGAAGTAAATTAAATGGCTTTAAAATGTAAGAAAATTGTCAATAATAATAAGAAATTTTTATTTAATCTACATAAAAACCATTTTTACATAAGCGCTTAAATAAAATATGTATTTTTTTTTTTTTTTAATTCGCGAGTAGGAGTAGGATAAAATACAATTTCAAAAACCTTACATACGGAATGTATTTTTATTTAATTTTCTTTAATTTAAATATGAACTATCACGATCACCGTGGAAGCGTTATAGCAATACTTTTTAATATATATTTCACATGTTCACACTATACAATCACATACATAAGATTTTTCAATACGTTTCAAACTTTCAAAAACTTACTGCTATTCAAGTTTCATTACCTTTTCTTTCACCCTCATTCTAAACCTCTTCGAATCTTAGAATCCTGCCGTGTTATATCGGTAACAAATAATGGGTTTATTACGATGTCAACGCGTTAAAACATGCCAAAAAAATTTATGATTATATCAGCAGTAAAAACTAGCGAGAGAGCATTATTAACACGTTGGAAATGTAAAAACTGCTGCAGTATTCACAAGAAATTATGTTATTTGTATTTACCAATATCAGTTTCGTCATAATAAAACCTCTATCGATATTTGATTAAAACCCGCAGTCATAAAATAGTTTATTTTCGTAAAATTCTTTTCAATATTTTAAAATTTGTCATAAAGATAATATCCGATCATAGGGATCGGTATTCAAATGGAAACATTATTTATTTACACACATACACATGAATTATCATTAATACTGTGGACGAGTAAGATAACAAATCAGGAAGTGTAGAACGCATAAAAATTCGTCGGAACAATGAATTATTCGTGTATTAGATACACGGAAAAAACACCAGTTAATACAAACCATGTTCATATACTTGAAGAGCTGGTCGCAGAATAGTACACTGGCTATTAAATACAAGACAATGGATACATTTTGCCAGAAGAGGGGACTTGATTTATTTATTACAGTACCGACATTTCTGAAAAAAGCAGCAACATGTGGGTACCAAACTTCGTTAATCGAAGAATATATATATATATATATATATATATATATATATATATATATATATATATATATATATATATATATTAAATTTAGCAAAAAAAATGTAAGCGCAAATTTACATTGAGATCGCAACATTCTCCGATCGCGCATGTAGCGTTTGGATGTAGCATACATGTTGACGCGTTGCAACAGGAATTATTACACCGTTCCGGTAATCCACAGTCACATTGTTCACCTGGCTCAACAAAAGCATTGCCGCAAACTGGACCGTCGAATAAGCTGTGGCGAGAGAAATGTTTGTAAAACGTATTAATAAAATAAAATGGAATATTTATAACAAGCGACTATGTTATTTTACTAAAATGTCAGAATTATACGTGCATTTCGAAAAATGATGTAACTGTAACTTATTACGGCATCGAAATATAAGAAAAATATTTTGATTCGTTTTCACAAAAATGACGCTTATCGCAGACAAGCGCTCGCAAAGTATCATTATTTGGATCGCGTATTAAATAAAGTCTTAGCCAAATAATTTAAAAAATGCTTCGAGTAAATAATAAGTTAAGCACACATCAAGAGGGATAAAAAACATTATCGTATACGATCAACACCTATATTAACCCATTTAAAATAGATAACGGTATAACGACAATTAGTCACTATTTTAAAACATATTTTATTAAATTATAAAGATATTGAAATTATTTACTTTTTCGGCTTATTTCTTAGACAATAATCCATGCCATGTGCAAACGAAAAAGTTAAAAATTCTTGACTACAGGAACTCCAATCTGTTGGACTAGAAGAACTAAAACAATAGTAATAAATATATTACATTTGAGTTAAAAAAAATAATAATTTTGAACAAAGTTTCACTTAATTTTTCAAATAAAGGTAATTGCATGTTTTCGTCATTTTCTCTTCTCTCTCTCTCTGTTTAGCGAGAGTATTAGATCCAATAGAAACAAAACTATTAATTTATTAAGTGTGGAATATAGTGATTTTTAAAAATAAACAACAAGAAAAACTAAACCATTTTTTTTTTTAAATCATAGCACTTCAGCTGTTGTCATTATCAAGTGAGCATAAAAATATATAAATATATACAATTTATTAAACAAATTATTAATTTAGATACACAATTTACAAAAATTAGCAAAATGAAAAATAGTATTATAAAATAATCTGATGGTAAACAATCTACAATCAGCAATATAAATTTTAGATTTAAACATAACACAAAAACACATAAAATAAACAATAAATAAGAACTAACATAAAAATTGATGAATTTTATAAATATACTTTTGACAATTAATTCTTCATCAAGATTTATCATTGAATTTAATCAATTATTTTTATCTCTCACTTTTATTATTTCCATTTTTCTAGTAGTTTCCTTTTCATTTTTTTCTAATCATGTTTTTCTTCACGTAAAATTGTATGATTTGATTGTTATTGATTTTGATTTTATGTTTTCATTCTTTAGGAGAAACAGACAAACAATTCACAATAAGAAAAAAAAAATAAAATTTAAAGAACATTTAAATCATATAAAAACAATGATGAAAAATCATTATTTGGAAAACATTGTAAAGAATTAAAACACAGAATAATAATATTAACCTAAATCATAAAATTTGATATAAAGAAAAACATTATATTTAAAAAAAGCTACTAGAAAAATGGAAATAATAAAAAAAAAAGAGATAAAAAAAATTTATTTAATTAAATGATGCGTTTTGATAAACAATCAGTTATATATCAAATTTATAAATTTTTATATTAGAGAGAAGTTTTTATTTATTTTGATTTTCCGTGCTTTTGTGTTATGTTTATGTATAAAATTTATATTGCTGACTATAGATTGCGTTGTTTACCACATTTAATATCAGATAGTAGATTCACTATTAGATTATTTTATAAATACTGTTTTTTCACTTTGGTGATTTTTCAATTATGTATAGTATTTTAAACGGTTTATATTTTTATAAATTGATATAGTTTTATATATTACTTTTTACGTTTACTCGATAATGGCTTAACATCAGAAAAGCATTTTTTTTTGTTTATTTTTTAAACATCATTAGATTTCATACTTTTCAAATTATTAATTACACACACACACACATATATATATATATATAAAAATTATAAAGATAACTATTAAAAATTAAATTAACACAGAACACCGAACCTGTTAATTCGCGTATTTTAGTACCGAAATAAATTACCTGGCAGATGGCGACATAATACAACGATCGCTGGGACAGTTACAATCCTCTGTATCATGTTCCATTCCTAAATTATGACCCATTTCATGGGCGACTGTAGTAGCAACTAAACCGACCGTGCTACTATGATACATGTTCACACCGCCGCTAAATTGATACGTACATATAGGACCTTTCAATGCTTTACCAACAACGCCTCCTCTGAATTGTATTCTCCTATATTTAAAAAAATCACCCAGATATATACCATATAAGGTTTAAAAAATATCACAAATATATTAATACGTTCCGTATTCCTTTAACCTTAATAGTTGTTTAGTCAGAATTGAAGAAGCTTGAACGATATTAAAAAAATTTATAAAAAGTGTAATTATTATTTAATGGAACAAAGACTGACAAAAAATAACTTACTGAAGAACAGTAGTATAAATATTTTTCACTTAAGACAACACTGAAAAAAAATGTTAGTTTATGCGAAGCTCATCTACATAAAAAGAGCAGCTTTTGTACTTTTTTTTTCCTTTAATAGTTTGGTTCGAGTATTGTGAATACTATAAACCAATCTGCACGACCATTCTACGCTATCCATCTCCGTCCCCAGGAAATCTTATCCATTGATTTAACGGCATCACGACCACTTGTTTTACTTTATCAATATATCTTAAATGTATACTTTCATGTTTTCTTGTACCTTCCATTTTAGTTCTATAACTAAAAACTGTTGTTTATATCTTCCAGCCGCGATATAATGCTGAATTTCGAGATATTAGACGAAGTTCAGTATATCTGTACTAAATAGGAGATTTGTGAATAGTTTGTAACACGTCGGTGAAACAAATCAACCCGACTGAAAATTTATCGATACCGCCATAAATTCATTTATATACATAATATTTAGACATCGCGAATACCAAATAAGTAATACTTAGTTTTCAATCAGAAATGAAATGGTCATTCGTGGGACTTATTACCACAACAGTTCCAAGATATGAATGTAGACATCTATATATGTACTCTTGATTATCAAAAAGTATTCGATTGTGTAAACAATGAAAAGTTGATAAAGATATCGAAGAATATAATTTTAAACGAAAGCTAAAATCAAACAATAATATTTCGTGCGAATAATGCACATTCAGCAGAAGTAGCCATTACGATAGAAACACGTCGAGGCTTCATCATGTCTCCCCCTTCTTTTTAATATATATTAAACTATATTTCAACAGGCACTAGAAGAAATTATGAAAATTGAAAATAAACTATGTTACCTGGAATACCCATCTTAGGATGATTGGCTTAATTGTTGCAGATCGCGAGAGAGAATTTCAACGCACGTAAGATAAGATTGTAGAAAATAGATATGAATTTGGAATAAAATTGGACACATTTAAGACAAAAATAATTGTACACTCAAAGAAATCAATTGAACACGCTATATCAAATTAAAAAGTGAAAAATTTATATTTTTAAAACTTAAATATTACCATCCTAAAAAATATTATTCGAGAATAAAATGGTAGGAAAGAGATCGAGAGGAAGATGTCAGATTTTACAAATAGTTAACTGCTCCTCAAAGTAACTTTTTCATTCAGTCGTTGATAGAAATCATTTCAATTATTCGTTGGCAACCGTCAAGACGGAAACAAAAATTTAGAGACCTTTAATTTATTAATAAATAAACCAGTTATCATGCGTGTTAATTAAAATTTTTACACTATTACATTCTTTTTTATACTTACGTCAGCAACTGGGCGTTGTCGTTCGAATATTTTTCAACTAGATGTTCTCTTCGATAGCGTAAAAAGTTAGTTAACGTCGTATCTCCGTCGGTTTCTATAGCGATTTCGTCAAAATTAGTCCAAATGACTACACCCACTAATGCGACATATATATTTAAAGGCATGAACAGCTGCGAATGTGTAATTTCCAATAAATTTTATAATAAAGTGAGTTAAAAAACAACATTAGTAAAGTAAAAAGTATTTGAATTTTGTTTTACATAAACATAAATATTTTAAATAGTAGAATGCATATGTGAAAACTTCGATCTACTTTAAATAACTACGGATAATGCCCTCTACAGTACATCTGAAACCAGATTATTAGGTTCGCGAGTAAAAAGAATTATATCCGATACTACGAAATCAATTCATACCGATCTATCAGAAGCTGATGAGCTATACAACATAGAAAGCAACCTTACAAAAATCCTTCCCACATGGACTTCGAAAGACGCCGCATTCGATTTTACACTGCTCCCAAAAAAGCACTCTCACTTTGCCATCGTCCACAATTTATTATCTCCCCAAAGGAAAAAGATATACTACTCCGACGGTACAAGTTCCGCAGAATCCGCTGGTTGCGCAGTGGTTTTCAATCGAAATGTGATCTTTTCAACTTCACTTCCGCCGTTATTCTCCTCTCTGTCCGCAGTAGCGTTGGAACACGCGGTAAAATCCTACAATCACATTATAACGATAGCTACCGACTCGATGGCAGCTTTACATCACATCCAACGGAAATCAACCCATCCGACCGCAAACTCCATAAATATAATCGTACAGAACTATGAAGCGGTGATAACTTTCTTATGGATTCCGGGCCACGCAAACATACCAGGAAATCACATGGCCGATCTAGCAGCAAAAGAAGCATCCAAATGCGCATTAATATCCCACTCAGCGTTATCAAGGAAGAAACCAAGGGCCTATTTTGTAGGTTGTGGCAAAAAAGATGGACGGAACAACACAATAAAACCGTCAGTTCGCGAATGGAAGTTTCAACCTGAAGACCGAAGGGATCAGGTGGTGCTGTGTCGCCTCCGGATCGGTCATACACAACTTACACATGGACACATATTCTAAAAACTAGTCCCACCAACCTGTGATAGATGCGAAGTTCCGATTACAATTCACAACCTCTTAACAGAATGTCCCAAAATCTCAAATCCTTCTTCCTTAAATATTTCATCGATTCTGGCCCAAGATTCCCCATCCGTTTCATCCTTTCTTGTTAAGCTTAGGTCGGTAAACCTGTTTAACAAAATTTAAATAATTTGCCGGCCGTGCTCCTAGCCTCGCTGCTGTACATAGTGCGGAAAACGAGAAAAAAAAAACACAAATAACGATTAACTGAAATATGGAAAGATTTTCAAGTATCGATGGTCAGCAAAATTTAAATTATGAACTATATGATTTTTTTCAGTTTTTACAAATGGTCGCGAATCATAAACTATTAATAGGAATGGAGAAAAAAGCCTTCGTGTTATTAGTGTTGGCAGAGGCTTCTAAGAATATCGTGGATAAAAAAAATTATAAATAAGATAATCGCGCAAGGGACAGGCGAGAAATGTAGCCTGATATAATCATCTAGGAAAACTGACATTGTAAGCTATACCGTCCGATAAAAGACAGGGGAAGACCACATCGAAGATGATCAGTTTAAATATTAAATTTAACGCGACCAAAAAGAATGACATGTGGACAAATGACAGTGGGAGAAAATGATTCATGAGATGATATTAGCTTATAGTGATCATAATGATCTATGAGACTAAACGACGATTTAATTCCATACATATATACATAACATTGGATATAAAGGGAAAGCTTCATTCAGAAGTGAAGCATATTGCGATCGTAACACACATAAACATATGCCGTGTATAATAAAAAATCTACTTACCGAATTGATAATATTGGCGATTTCTTTACAACGATGTTTTACTCGGTCCAAATCTTCGTTTAAGTTTTTATATAACGTCCTATCAATTACTAACACTAATTCCACGTATCGAGAATTCTTGTTAGCGTTATACGGTCCGTGTATCGTACTTTGGCTTCTAACGCTTCGTTTGTTCTATATAGATTCAAAAGAATTTATTTTACTAACACTAACAAAGATACGAAGCTCAAAATGTATATAAAAACACACTCATACTTACATATATACATAATAAAAAATTCAACAAATATTTGAACAATAGTGAAAGTACATTTTTTGTATGAAATTGTAGTTAATTAAGCAATTACATAAATATCATTTTTCTTTTACGTTCTTTAACCGTTATAATTTATTCTCGTTTCTCTAATAAATAACTTGGTTTTAAAATTTTGGCGGATCCACTTCATCAAGAATAGCAATTATCACTTTACGCGAAGTATAAATGTTTTTTTTTTTTTTTAATGATTATTAATGAATTAGAGATACAAGCTGTTAGTTTTCGTAGTTATTATATGAAATTAAAATAAAAAAATTGTCAAACCGGACATATTTTCGTTAATTTAAATTTAATCACATATTCAACTTGTTTTGTTATTACCTTTTTTACTCCGTGTATATATAACATAAGAAAAAAGTGATTAAATGTTTTATGTTTTTATTCACTAAAGGCAATGCACTCATTGTGTCCTGTTGATTCATTAGAGAAATGTTCTTTGTATTCCTCTTGGCCTTTTGCCTGTACCTTTGCCTCCTTGTTATATATATTTTTAAAGTTGTTACGAGTTTTATTATTAAACTTCTTTTTTCATGTATTCCTTCTAGGAGCTTTTTGTTTGTTTTTATTTCTTTTCAAGAAGTTTTCATTATTCTGCTCCACATCCACATCTCCGTTGAATTCAGTTTATTTATTTCCGGCGCTGTTAAGTACTAATTTTCACAATGGTAATTGAGCACGCTTCAAACGTATGCTTTTGTACATTTTTTCCAGACGTCTATACTAATGTTCTTATTTGTTAATATTGATTTTTCGTAATTATTTGGCTTGTCCTATTCGTCTTTTAATGTGTTATACTTGTATTATTGTCTGTTATTACACTTCCTGGTATGATTCGTTCGAATTAAGTATTACCTCTATTTTTATGTTTATCTTTTTATCTAGTGCGCATTTACCGCGATCTTCATTAGTTTCGTTCTCTTTTTATTAATATTCCTTTTCCATTTATTTAATTCTTCTGATAAAACTGTAAGCATTTATATTCACATTTTTCTTCGATTATACTCGTTTTGATTTATTTTCCATTCTTTTGATTGGTTCTTCTATACATACGTTAAATAGATACGACGCAAGACTTTGTAATACTTTTTCCGTATTTCAGCTTACTAGCGTCTATTATTGTTGTTGTTTGTGATTTATATAGGTTTAATATTTATCTACCTTTGTCCATATTTTTTTCTTTTAACATTTTAAATAATATTTTCTAATCTGCGATATCGAATGCTTTTTAAATCTATAAATGTCACACAAGTCCCTTATTTGTTACATCTAATCGTCTTTCCAGTAGGAGTTTCAAAACCAGTATCGCTTCTCTCGTTCCTTTAGCAAAATCCAAACATATCACCTAGATTTTCTTCGATTTTCCCTTTCAATCGGGTTTTTTTTTTTTTTACTACAATGTTTAACAGGATTTTCGAAGCGTGTGATGATAGTGCAATTGTTTTCATATTGAATTCTCGATTTTCGAGTACTAGATAAAATTTAACGTCCTCTCGATTAAACAATTTTTAAATTCTATTTCTTTTTTTAAAGTGTCAAAATTTTCGATGGAATCTATTACTTTATAAATATTTTATTACAACGAATGTAATCGAAAATGACTTAATTTAGATTCGTTACGTGAGCTTTGGTGAAAATTTGCGAATCGTATCGAATAATAATTCATTACTCCGTAAACAAGGAGAAATTAAAAGGGATTGTCTCCATTTTGTTGGCACTAAATTTCGATTAGTAACGGTGATTTATAAATAACGATTTAAGTAAACAATACGATCGCCTACTACGGAATAGATTCCTATTGAAAAATAAGCCTTCCTTATATAAGCTATTAATTTCCACATGTACGAGTCACAATAATGATCGACGGAAGAAATATTCAAGGTTACGATTACATGAAAATATCGTTCCTCACAACAATCGTAGACGTTTGAAAAATAATATTTATAAAGCGCGAATCGAAGCCGTATTTAAAATTTTGTTTATAATTAAGATAACGTAAAACAACGATACGAAATATAAACATTGTATTTAGTAAATACGAACCCTATGCAAGACGTGATGAGAATCTTCTTCGTGGTAATTAATGGAATCACTGAAACCTGCGAAAACAAATTCAATCCCGCCTATTAACGATATAAACAGAGCGAAATCGATTCATTTAAAATCGCACGCATTACAAATACGACTTAGATAACGGTTCGTAATAATAAAGCGAACGCTTTGTGGATTATAAATGTATTATATTTTCAAATACGATTATGAAGTATTTTCATTCATGAGTCATGTTATATATAAATATCCGTAGATACATACACACACATATTTAACAGATGGGTTGGATGACAGCGGAATACTTATCGATAATCGTCTACCGCATACTCTGCTGACGAACTAAAGTGTAAAATTGTAAGCTATATATATAGATATACATACTCCAAAAAATTAGTCGAAAAATCTATTCAACGCTTCTTATTAGCTGACCAGGGATGACAAGCCTCATTATAATGATTGGTTGTCTTCCGAGGAACTTTAGGAGTTTTATACGCTATTTATCTACAAAATTTCGGCTTTACGAATTGAACTGAAGCACTACTAGTGCAAGACGTGTCTGCAAAAATCAGGTTTTATCATTTTTTCGTGATCGGTCTATATAGATCGAGTATCTGTTGCTCGGGTTATAAAACGTAATACTTGTTGATTTTACATATAATGATATATATATATATATATATATATATATATATATATATATATATATATGACATATAACAACATAGAATATACATTGCACCCAAGAAATCCATCCAAATTGCAATGACAAAACTGGCGTCCATGAGAAAAAGGCATGTAATTACGCAGAACACGCTCTCCACTAAGCTGCATAAATGTATAGTTAATTCATATATTTGGGCAGTGGTCCTTTACACAGCAGAAACATAGACGCTAAATAAAAGGCGTATACACAAAATTGAAGCTTTGGAAACATGGTGCTGGAGACGCTTATTACAAATATCATGGATCGATAGAGTACCTAATGCGGAAGTTTTCAACAGAGTGCAAGAAAAAAGCACTCTATAAACGATCAGTAAAACAAGGCTAAAATGGATAGGTCATGTGTTAAGATAGCCTACTAAAAAACATCGTAGAAGGAAAAATGCCCATGCACAGAAGGAAAGGAAGATCAAGGTACACACTAGTAGATTCAATGAAGGGAAAAGCAAATATTAAGACCTACGCGGAACTAAAAATGGCGGACAACGAATAGGAAAATGTGGAGAACTTGGACGATAGGTGCGTACCAGTTAAATGACTGAAACACCTATTGATGATGATGATGTATATATATATATATATATATATATATATATATATATATATATATATATATATAATTCTTGCAGTACTGAATCTCTTTGAAGAAAATTTACCAGTGTAGAAATCTATTTCGTACATAAATACCTCATATAACTCAAATATCACATATATTTTAATATTATGCCACTTAGATATATTATTTTTTTATTTAAATAAAAAAAAAACCTAACAATACAACATTATATATATATATATATATATATATATATATATATATATATATATTCCAATTTCGTTGCTTTGTTATAACTATAATTTTAACCTTACCACAAGTGTAATTTGAATTGAGATCATCGTGACTGTACATAACATGCACACCATTCACTGAACCATTAATATTACTACCAGGAACTGGATGAATGTAATGAGTAGTTTCACCGTCGTAAACTACTCCGCTGGAAACAAATCAATTAATTACTGATTATACAACTACTGATAAATAAATAATATCCGCGATAATGATAACTAACAACTGTTATTAAGGTCAAATGTTTAAATTTGCAAGGTCGTTATTGTTCATCATTATAAGTATGTATAATAATTTCCTAATACCAGTTTCGACTACTAAACGAAACGTTCTTAATCTGCTGGTTTTTTATACGTTTTAAATTTTACCAATTCATTCGTTTAATTTTTATTCTTTCTTTCTGTACGCATTCGTCACTCGATGTTTAGCGGCCATCACGGCTATTGTAAAATTTGATCTTGTACTTCTAGTTTCGAGATTCCATACAATTTTCTCAATACCACCCTAGTTACCCTGGTATTCTTCTGTCCATCATTTTATTATTTAGAACAAGCTGAAGTAGGAAACACGTATCCCGATGTCTGGATATGCGACCAACCTATTAGAATTTCCTAGAGTGAATTTTGTGCAACAACTCAGTTTCTTTAGACATACGATGCAAGTCTATATGTCACCTAAACGATCCGTATCAACTCGAAAATTGATAGAGGACGAGTCAAACGACGCTGTCCAGTAATCAGATAAAAGACGAGACAATTCTACACTATTAATTCAAGCGTTTTTAAAATTCGGAAGAATTTTAAGATCACTCCCGGTCAAAAATGCGCTGTTTTATTATAGAAAAAAAAAAAAAAATGAAATTTATCCACTCTTAATTTCGATTAAAAATACACACCTGACACCATCGCACGTAGAAATTGCGGCCCACGAATTACTGATTCCACGAATATTACCATTATAATAACATAATTCCACATCCTGTAAATGAGGAAACATATTACTTTTAATTGAGTTCAAATATGATAAAATCAGAAAACTGTATATAACACCACACAACACACACATATATATATTACAAATCATGCGAAACAGAGGTATAAATATCATTACGTGTGTAGCCTTTACGTCGTATACCTTCAATTTAAACTCTCGAAAAGATCGATTTTATTAGCAAATTGTCTCTTTTGAAACTTTATATACCGATATTTCATAAGCAAAATTTGTTCTACATGTCGGAGCAGATACAATTTATATTTTGTCGCAATTATATCTACTTTTTAAGATTGTACCCTCTTTGACAGATCAGTCACCTCGACTTAATTTGTCGTTGAGGAAATGACGGAATGTGAATGGTGGTGTTCAATGATCTTTCATCTAAGTTTATGTCAGGAAGTGAATGATGCGTTGTGACATTTAAGTCTACACTCTGGAATTACAATTTGCAGGAGGGACATATCTGCCCCTCTGCGTAATATAACCGAAATAAATTCATTCGAATTTATATTATATGAAATTGAATAACTAAAGACGTCGCGAAATATACTTAATATTATAAAGAAGCACGTCGTAGAAATAGTAATTGTCATTTTTTTACTAAAAAGAAATTCTGGATATAAATAATCGCATTCTGCACTAGAAAATCGTATTTATCAAACTGAAAAGATCGGTAGTTTTCTTTAAAAAACGAGTAAAATAACACATTGGAAATCCGGATATGCTGAATGAAATTGAAATATAAAATTATCATCTTAGAACGTTTTAACGAGAAATTTGTCAAATTGTGAAAATCGGGAAAATATTATGAACAAATCAGAATTTAGCAAAGCAAATAATAAAGGAGGAACGTTTATCGCAGTACTAGAAATGGCTTAACAAATGGCAAAATTAAATGACGATGATAATATCGCAATTTAAAGAACAGCAAATAAACATCCACAGAATGAACTTGTACTTTAAGAGATGCAGAGGAATACAGATCACGCGTTTACAAAATATATTCTCACCACAACAAATTACACCTTGTTACTTTAGAAATTTTGAATCTCTTATACCGTAACACTACTCTTAATATAAGTTTATTACGGATCCCAAGTCACACAGGTTTTGTCACTAAATGAAAACTGACAAAGAGACAATACAATTAAAGAGGCAGCCATTATCGAACCCTGTCCATTAACTTCTATATCAGAATCTGATGCAAACTTTTTTTTATCAAAAACGGAATAAATAAAACCTTTTGTGATCTGTGGAATGTTATCCCTACAACTAATCGCATTATAGCTATCCGCTCTTATCCTTTTCCTTGGAGATCTTAACACGCAGTTCTATCTCGTCTCCGCATTGGTCACACTGCATTGACTCACGGTTACATTATAAATAAAACAGATCCAAAATTGTGCGTCCGCTGCGTTCAGATGCCCTTAATACTCGGACACTTTTGAATATCCCCAATACTCCATATACCGTACTCAAAAATTTAGTTGCAATTTACTACGAGAAGTTTTATTCGATGACCCAATTGCAGTACATGCAGTCCTTCAATTTCTCGAAAATGTAGATATGTTCAATTCAATATAACACGCAATAATTACAGTTATATTAAAAAAAAACAACAGAAATAAACAGATAATAAATCACTCATTAGACGAACTATAGAAGAGGTATAAAACTTAATAAATCTCAGGATTCTCGACATCATTCCTGTGAATATTATACGATTATAAATAGTACATTACAGCCATGCATAAAAAAATTAAATTTTAACCGAAGACGTTATTCCACAAGATTTTAAGATGTATCTAAATGCATGGGTCATTTATTTAAAGCGCCACTTTTAGCTGTCACGACTATTGCAGAGCTAGGATGTGATTAGACATGCCTAGTTAGATCAGAAACTTTAATTTAGTTATTGATAGCTGAAGAACAATTGGAAAGAATTGCGCGAAGAGAAACGAATTGAAGAGCGTTAAACGACGAAAGTTGGGTATGCTAATGAGATGTGCGCCACTGTGATATAATTTATGAATTCAAGACAAAACGGATAAACGTCCGGTGGTGGTGCGTTAGAGTAGGAAGTTATCTGTTATATGGGTGCTCAATTCGTAGACGAATGCTTAATTTAATGGAGTAAAATTGTCGATAATTCGACATTCACTAATATCTACGACATACAGATAGTAAATTCGTACGAGGTTGGTGTTTTAATAATAATAATTATAACAATAAAAAAACGACGTTATACGAAGAAAATCTGACATTACCGTCATTTTTGGTCTGTTAACGATGTGACCTTCGTCCGCTTGATGCTTTTCGAAATAAGTTTTCGAGATCAAACCCCTACGCGATGAAATCAAAGTTTCGCCCATTAATAGCTATAATGTAAGTACGGTTGAATAATGTACACTAACCGTATAATTAACGAATTAAACACAATTATTACACATACAGTCAAACTAGGGTGACCGATAATTGCCGGGTGTAATCATTTTAACCTTAGAAAAGAAAACCTATTAGTGAGAATCAGAAACCTTCGCACGAGAGAGTAGTCTTTCACGCTTAGGTCTCTTTACCTGAAATTGCCACTTGCCTCTAGAGTGTAAAAGGAAATTGACGATATTCCCATAATTAAGAAAAAAAAAGCTTATTCGGCACTTCTATAAGTGAGAAAACTTGATAAGTTCAAAAATCTCCATAAACGAAGAATTTGATTTCCGCCGTTTTAGGTTTAACTATATAATATCTTGTCACGATGTTCGTCTACGCTAATCTCTGAAACCACTAAAACGACCTCAATGACATTTTGTACATACGTATTGTTTGGTTCAACTTAAAAGAAATGATAGTTTTTATCTCGATTAGTAACCGCCATTTTTTTTATTTATTGCGAATTTAATGTTTTTGGTTTTTTTTTTTAATGGAGAAAGGGTTGAATTCACTTTTCGATAGATGACGATGTGTTTTAATTTCAAATATTTTTTGATGATCCAACTAATTCCGTGTACTTAATACGACATAAACAATTTGCGCGTTCAGTTTTTTGTGTTATTTTATTCTCATTGTGCTTTGTATATTATTTTTTATACAAAACTCGCGAAATTATGCGTATAATTTTTATTAAATTTTATATATTTCTTGCAATGATATCCTTCTATCTTCAGTGATGATTTTTAAGTTTGTCCATAAATCTCAATGAAATATTGTAATATAATACGAAACAGGTAAGTTTTACTTAATTAATTTATTTTTTTTAGATTTTATATTAATTGTTTTGCTTATTAATCTTTATTCTTAGTAATTCTTAGTAATATATGTGAAGATCTACCTTCAACAACTACAAGACGTGAACGTATTGCAAGAGCCCAAAGATCGGATGAACAAACCGCTCAAACAAATGAAGAGCAAAAAATCAGGATAGAAGAGAGACGCAGGTAAGAATCTCGAAAACACCGTGATGAATGTCTACGATAGAATGTACGGAGAATGAGAGCGGTGCGTGAACAGCATATAAGTACAGTCAGAGAACGAGACCGAGAAAGACATCAAATCAGTCGCGCATTAATAAACGCATCATTTGTACGTTTTGCATTTGACACAGTATGCCAAGATTGTGAAACATTGATATTCCACAACTGTTGCGCATCAAGAAAAGCGGTGTTGTCATCTTCGGTCAGAATCTTTACGATCACTAATGAATCACAGGAGAATCGAAATTATAGTTGAGCTAGATACGGAAATTTAATTCCTGTATTCAAATGACGTCTTTTGCGGAATTCACGACTACACATTCAACGGACACAACTTTAAATCTGCATTCAAAATTCAAGTATACAATAAGGTTAGATTATTGATGCCGATGTCTAATGAAAATCTGAAGTTTCTAAAAACTTATTTTATGGGCAGTTGTGAAGAACATGTATCAACTCGATGTCTGTATAATTTTATCGAACGAGCAGGAGAGAGAGAGATTGTGGATTTGAAAATTTTTTGCAAAATCGAAACCAGCTTATTCGATTCAAGTCTCAAATTCAGAAAACGTCTATTTGCGGCTTAAACTTAGAAGATCCATGTTTTTCTCATGGTCAATTATATGTTACGTGAGCACATGTTGGTAAACCACCTAATCCCATATATATTAGCGAAAGATTAACTAAAAATATTGCACACAGAATAGCTCTTAACTAAATTTAAATGAACAGTTGTAATTTAAAAAATATAATTGACCACAGTTAAAAAACAACCTTTCTATACGTCATTTATATAATTATTATACGTTATCAATTAAGAATTTTGCTATTAGTTATTTGTTACTTATTACACATAAGAATGCAATAAATAAAATATATAATAAAAATCTTACGTTAATTTGTGCTCTTATTTAGAAATATTAATAAATATATTACTCTTATTTAAATACATAGCAATTAAACTGCGTTGAATAATTTAGTTAATTTATTGTACTGACAATGAGTCACAGCAACGCATATCAGCTAGTATATGTATTCACCATTCGTTAAGTGCCGTCTCCGTACCGAAGGTAGGCGACTACTTACCCATATATATTTTGTTGTACAGTGTACGTAGCATAGCAATCATAATACGGCGTTAGCGTAGATAGATACACGTACATCCGGGAGAACTGATTGTAATCGCTTTGTTGTCATTTTTGTAGTGTACTTATATATTATTACCAGCACGTATATGGTGCAGTGCGTGGTGGTTTCCACGTAATGACAATATTAGGATTATTTATATTTTTATTTTCCGATGATAATTACGAACTGGGTACCTTCCGTACGGAAGTCCGTGCTCTTAGTCACCAGGCTATATATGTATTATAGGACGAAATTTTAAAGTGTCCTGTTTCAAATATATATTCTAAGAATAAATTAAAACGTACCTGTTGAGACGTAAGTCTAAAGTATATTGCCTTTCATTAATATCCAAATAGATAACTATTTCTTCGATATGCTTCAAGTCGTCCTGAAAACGAAAACAAAATAATGTGAAATAAATTACTAAATTATCTTCGATTTAAAAGGTTTTATTTTAAAAAAACATTCGAACGTAAAGCTATATTTTACGCTTTGCCGCCTTTCTCCATCCCGATTATTATTTTAAACATAAGATATATATATCACGATCACGATGCGCTTATATCAATCCACTGCTGGATGTAAGCGTTCCTCTTTTGTTTCCACCTGTAGCGATCTTGGGCCTCGTTTATCCATTTCACACCGGCTGATCTATGTATATCGTTCTGCCACCTTGTATCCGGCCGACCACGACTTCTACGTCCATTTCTTGGAAGCCATTCACCTGCCAAATTCCATTTCAACTGCGCTACACGTCCGACTACATCTGACAATTTAGTCTGCTGTCTTATCCGCGTGTTGGTTTTCTGGTCTGATATCTTGATGCCCAATATTAATCTTTCGTGGGCTCTCTGTGTCACTGCAAGTTTCTTAACAACATACTTCGTTAGGCTCCATGTTTCCGCTCCGTATGTAAGCACTGGAAGGATTCGTATACTTTCTTCTTCAAGCTGTTAGGTATTATATATATAAACAAAAAACCTAATTTTTCTAATAATAATTATAAATTCGTCGTCAGTTAAAATATTATTGAATTTAATTTAAAAGATTATTGCCGAGATTTGTGAAGAAAAGCAGAATGATAATTAACTTTTCGTGGTTAAAGGCCATCATCGGAAGATTTTAAACATTTTAAAACGTTATATAATGCACATTTTCACGTGTACTAATTACTATGAGTAAACAAATCAACTCGAACTTTCATAAGGTTCGTCTTCTAATCGATTCACTCAATCCGAAGAACAATTGTCACGCTTCCTGGGCAAGCTAATAAAGTATTTAAAAATACACACGTTTTTGTAATATAACCGATAGATCGTTCAGTTTCAATCATTACTTTGGTTTAATTTATAGACAAACGTTAATTTCGTTATTCTCAAACATTTATGTACATACATACATACATACATACATACATACACACACACACACACACGGGTAGAGAATTACTTAAACATACGGTCTTGTATTTTTAACAATCCGATCTAATTATACATATAACGGTACACGACATTTGGCACGTGTTCATCATCCGTCGTGACTATTTCAAATGAAAACAAAAGAAAATTCAACCACTCCTTAGCAAACATCCAGATATTCCTGACAAAATCTTAATAAAGACGCAGCGATGCAACGACATTCCAATATTTTAAAAGTTGGCCATTTTTCAACAGTTAAATATTTTTTCTAATTTTTTTTCTTTTTAAACTTTTTGAATAAAAACGTTCAGAAGTGAACACGTTCCGTTATACAAATTTACATACTTGCTTTATTACTGCGTTCGAAGTTCAATAGTCAGTGAGTTCTCGTATTTTTTGGAAAAATATAGTAATCGCATTTTTTACAGAACACAAGAGCGATACTTTCACCACCTTCTTCATTAAGCATGTTACGTATATAATAAAGGTCATCATAGTGTAAAGGTAATGTCTTAGTGTCCTGCTTTTTAGTGGTAAAAAGACATCTAGCTAATGGCAGTATATCAAGTTCGTCGGTAAATTACAAAAAAAAGGGGAAAACAATCCTCATATTACTTACCTACAATGAGTCATTTAGCCGATGCTCTATCAATTTTTGCGTTGAGGAATGTCGTTTGGGTGACGTCCTGTACCAACTTCGAATATTACTATATCTATATATATATTACGCTCGACGATTGTAAAATTGGAAGGAGGCGTGACGAACAAATGAAATTTTCAGAAATGCAATGACAAAACTAAGCAGGAATTGGAATGACGATTCTATTTGAGAACGTGTAAATATCAAGTTGGTCTGGACTCGTGTTTTTTATTGCACTATACGCCGTCGAAATCTAAACTTTCACCAAAGCAGACAGGAAAATCATTGATTAGTTCGAGTTACGGTCAGAATACTGTGGAGAGCAAAACGGTCCATCGGCGTCACACGCAGACCCTAAACCGTAGTTGTCATGAGTCATGAATTTGTTTTTTGAGAACAGGAGAGGCATATCTCGCGGACACCGGAAGAAATAGAAAAATTGACGACCACAGGATTATTCAGTTATTGTTTGATCGGCCTGTCCTTGATTATATATATATATATATATATATATATATATATAGCCACAGAAGTGGGGCGGTTTTGTTTTTTGAATAGCGCAGTTGGTAAGACTGCTACAACGCAAGCTAATCTTGCGCCTTCCTATTTTTAAATAAAATTTTATCCAAACATTTTTTGAGTTATTTAGAAAACAACAAAACCGCCCGTCTTCTCTGAGTCACCCTGTATATATATATATCAGTGGCGTGCATTCCAGGTAAGTGAGGTAAGCGCCGCATACCCAGAAAAATCCTGAAAAAATAATTTGTTTATCATAACTTATAAATTCATAAAATATTAAAACAGAAAGCGATCATATTTGGGCTTAATATTTCAACAGCCGCAACGCGAGTGTTATACTTGTACATGCATTGTCTTATGCAGGCGCGTCGTATTAACTGGTTACATTCAGAAGAATTATGACCTTGGACAACAACAGGCTAGACGTGTAAATATGACGAAACGACGTTGTAGGTAAGCACTTGTGAGATCGCTTTTAGCCGGCTATGCGGATAATTCACCAACCATAAACACGAAGGCGACACTACTAATAGTAAGCTTCCGTAATATCGCTTTCTGCTGTCGTTTAACGTGATTTAATGCATGTGATTTGTATAAGCTGTCGCTCGATTTTTTTGTAAACAAAATGCGTGTTCGGGAACTTATTGAAAAACCGTTTTCGCGATTTAATTTTAATGAACAGTTGGAAATTATAAATTGTGGTAAGCCAAAACCAGAATTACCATCTTTAAAAGCTCAACAAAAGAAAGGTAGTACAACTTTTAGCAGACATTTTAAAGTGTCTCAATATGAAAATATTTTATGGTTAACTGGTTGTGAAGATAGTGGAAAACTGTTTTGTTGGCCATGTCTATTATTTGGCCATGAAAAAGATAAATGTGTATGGAATGATCCGACTCGGGGATATGAAAATTTGAATAATTTAATAAATGCCGTTAAAAAGCATGAACGTTCTCAGAGTCATATTCTTTCCTCCATGAAACTGAAGAAATTTGGTAAGTCACGCATAGATTTACAATTAAATAATCAAGTACAAATTGAAGTCATGAAACATAATGAGATTGTATTACAAAATAGAAACATTTTAAAAAGATTAATTGATGCCGTATGCTATCTCGTGTTCATGAGCTTGCCTTCCGTGGCCACTCTGAAAATGCTGATTCCGATAATCGTGGAAATTATATAGACCTTCTACAATTACTTTCGAAGTATCATATGACCCTAAAAATGCACATAGAGACTTCTACAACGTTCCACGGTACTTCAAATCGTATTCAGAATGATTTAATTTCTTCAGTACATGCTGTTGTTCAAACTAAGATAAAAGAGGAAATAAAAAATGCAAAATATGTTGCTATATTACTGGACGAAACATCGGACATTTTAAATAAATCACAGCTATCTGTAGTTTTACATTACATATGCAGTCACACTGCAAAAGCTCAAGAAAAATGTATTAAATTTATTGATGTTAGTGCGGATCGATCTGCTGATGGTATACTTGAATGTGTCAAAAGTATTATCGAAGAATATGATTTAGCTCAGAAACTTGTGGCTCAAACATATGATGGCAGGACAAGTACGAGGTTTATGTACAAAAGTCCAAAAATTGTATCCAAAAGCACTCATTGCCCATTGTTTCAGTCATTCGTTGAATTTAGTTTTATCACAGTCCGCTTCAAATATAAAAGAATGTCGAATTTTTTTTCAGACATTATCTGGATTAGGTGCTTTTTTTAGCAAATCTACGAAACGTGCACACGCACTTAGTGAATTTACCACTAAAAAAATGCCAAGAAATGCACCAACTCGATGGAATTTCCCTTCTAGATTAATAAGTACAGTTCAGAATTACCATCATTGTTTAACTGCGTTCTTTCAAAGTGTGATTGAAAATTCGGAACAGTGGGATACCGAGACCGTAATATCGGCTCAAGGATTCATAAAATTTTTTAGCGAAGTTCAAACTTTTTTTTTTTATGGAAATTTTTTCCAGAATATTTACGCTAACTGATGCCTTATTCGATATTTTACAAAAAAAGCAATTAGACATTTTATGTTATATGAATAAAATTCAAGAAATTTATGTAGAAATCCAGAAATGTAGAAACGAAGAGATCTTCAAAAACATATGGAATTATGTGAAGTCGAAAGAGAACAAAGAATTTGTTGTGAGAAAAAGATGAAAAATATCAGAACCAGAAAATGAAGAAACTCGTGCGCGTGCGTTATTCTATGAAATTTTTGACAATGTTCTAACTCAGCTGAGTGAACGTTTTAGAAATCTTGATAAACTAAAATTTTTATCGCTTCTAGATGCAAGTAAATATGAAGAGTATAAAAAAAAATTCCCAATGAAGTTTTTTCAAATTTAAAACAATCCTATGACGGATTTTTCGATGATGTAAAGCTGAAAAATCAATTACTATCAGTATATATGGATGCTGACCTCAATAAAATGAATCCATATGAATTAGTGGAAGCAATGAAGGCATCTGAGTTCGATGATACCTTGTCCGAAGTTTATAAATTAGGTGAATTAATATTGACAATACCTAGTACAACTGCTAGTGTAGAGAGGTCATTTTCAGCATTGAAACGAATTAAATCTTATCAGAGGTCGACACAGGGACAGGACCGATTAAGTGGTTTATCTTTAATGTCCACTGAAAAAGCGTTGTTAAATCAGCTACAAAACGAACCGATGGGTACGTTTTACGATCTTGTTATAACTGACTTTATTAAAATAGATCGTCGAATGGATTTTGTATTTCAATAAATATTAAATAGATGTATCATCACGTGTTTTTTATAAATAAATTTTTGTTTGTTATTGTATTACACTTTATATGGTTATCGCTTATCCTGTAGAAAAACTCACCGCACGCCACTGATATATATATATATTTTTTTTTTTAAATTTACTAATTACTGGGTTCGCTATTAATCTTGTGTCAAACTTCGTACAGATTGTCGTCGTGTTCGTACTGACCCACTCGTCACCATACCTTTATACGAACGGATAATTTAGAAATAAAGACGAATAAAAGATGTATTGATTTTAAATTTATTTAGAAAATCAATGGACCATTTAGACAGTGTGACCTTTATGGAATTAGAAGTAAGGAATTTGTCCGAAACAAAGGTCGATAATGGAAATGACGACTGTAGGTATATCAATTCGGTAGCAAAGTAGAACATTTCACACTCTAATCGCCGGATGAAATAATATCCATCACATTATCAAACGTAGATAATAAAACACGAAAAAATAAAATAGATCCGTTTCATCGGAAGGACGTGCGAATAGAAGTACGTCAACTGTTACGTAATAGAGCATGTTGTTATAAAAGAAAATTACTATATACCACAGCGTGTGACGATCGGCGATAAAGTAATAATATTCGTCATAATCGATACCACATTAATAACAGTAATAAGAAAAATCAATCAATAAATCAATTAATATTCATTTTACATCGAGTAAAACGTCGTTAATTTAAGGCTACGGGGCATAAATATGCGAACATCCAGGTAAAATATAGGATTACTCTGGCGAAATAAATAAAATAAAAACCTAATTTTTGCACAAAGCGAACTTCTATAAGTAAAAAATTAACGATTAGTAATAACCATAAAACTAATAAGTGGTATTTAGTACCAAAACAGCATTTAAATTTATACGAATTCAAAAATTAATAAAAATGAATCATATCGTTCGATTGCTCCACAAAAAAAAAAATATTCCGATAACAAAATTCTATAATTTATCCTGACTACCACCAGCCCAGCAATCCTTATTTAAAAGTTAAAAAAAAAACTAAAATTTTACAATAAATATAGGGTGACCCAGAGAAGACGGACGGTTTTGTTGTTTTTTGAATAAGTTAAAACTACTCGACCAAAATTTTCGAATGAAATTTTATTTTAAAATAGGTAAATGAGATGAACGCCATTTGCAACAATACATTCATTCAGTCTTTACAAAATTTTCAGACTTTTTCGTGCAGAAGGCGCTAATTTTTCGAAATTTCTCAAGAAATCCGAGTTTTCAGGTCTTTCAGATCTCATTGGGTATCCCCATAAAACAAATTGCGTAATTTCGAATTCTTTTCGAAAATCTCTTTGCGCCGAAACGTTTGTTGCTTCTCGTTATAGCATTCCAATGATAACTGAAACTGGACAAAAACGAATCTCTCGTCTGTGTACTAAACGTGGAGCACGCGATTCGCGTTGTAGCAGTTTCAACAACTGCGCTATTCAAAAAACAAGTCTTTTCTGGGTCACCCTATAGTTTACACGACAGTTCGTCTTATGAAAGTCAGGTAACATTATTTGCTTTTCTAGCTTTTAGAGTTTTCACTCTATCTATGTTTCAGAATATAAAGTCTATAATGTGCGCAATTCGTATAATTGCCGTACGTTTAAAATTGTTTTATTTAGAATTTTTATCGATTATCTTAGACGTGATCCGCGTAATGAATACGACAGTCGTAAACGATTTTGCGCCGATTCGCCCTAATGAACGAAATACCGTATATGTAAGGACTGATATAACGCTGAAACGTATTAAGGTGTTTAATGGAAAAGCATCGTTTCGAGCTGTAAAATATATAATTTAAATTTCTCGTTATAATTTAAATGTTTATACGCCATGTTAGTTTACTATCTGATACATTTCCAAAATACGTAATCTCACTCTCCATTATACAATGGTTATTTAAGAAAATGTCCATATTCACGAATAGCTTCCAGGCTTTTAATGAATATAAAATTCAAATTCGAATTTATTTCAAGTTTCTAATTCGAAGTAATTTATTTATTTTATTTTTTCAGTCTTCTAAAGTATGTAATGAATATTAAAAGGAAGGTAAACGAATAAGCGAAAAAAGTAATTTAGATACATAAAATTAAAGGGCACGCGCAATAATGGGCGAATGACGAAATAATAATAATAATAATAATAATAACAATAATTTTAGAGATGTTATACGAATATTGATCAAAAGACATAGAAAAAATAGGACAAGAAGTAAACAGAAAATAAAAGGAAGATCGAAAAAACGATAAAATATTTCGGTAATAATAGTCCGACGAAAAGGCGTTAGTCAAATCGACGCCAGAAAAATATTTGACATAGGTTGACGACCTGCATTAGGCTCCTGTTATAGAATTTTTCGGAAATCGAGACAGTTAAATTTATAGTAGAAGACTTCAGGGACTCACTTCGGGGAAATGTTATAAAAAAAATAGTTATAAATAAATAAAATTTTACGAACTAATTTGCACGAACCTTTAGTTAGATAATGAAAAATAATTCGATAACTTCGCTGAATTCCACATCATCGCTGATTACGAAACAATAAAGTAAAAAAAAAAGAAAAACTTAAACATAAATACCCTTTTTAATTTTTTAATTTTTAATCTTACAAAAAAAAAAATAATAATTGGTAAATCTTAAAAGACAACAAAAAATGGATCGAAAATTGTTAAACGCAAAAATTTAGATACATATAAGTTTACGTCTTAGATATCCCGGAGTAATTTGTTTTTTTTCGACAAGTTTATTATTTTCAGACATTTTGAAATTATTTTCAACGAATAAGTAAAATAACATTCTGGTCAATATAGTTCAATATGTAAAAATTGTTTATTAAATATATTGTTACCGGGGAGGGGAAGGGTAAAGACAAATTAACGCAGTTCCAAAATTCTTTGGCGATTACAATAAATTTATCTCGAACAACGTGGATTAAAATTTTAGATGATTTAATTTCTATACAAGAAATATAAATCGGGACGTTACTTAATAGTTATTTCGTTGCGGTTTTTTTTTTCATGAATACTTTATTATTCAAATTAATAATTCACACAGGCGCAACACACTGCACCCCGCCAGTTTAGGCTTAATCCGTGTACTACTCCCCTTTACAATACTCTGTAATATATAATAACATAGTAAAACCACTCGTACATACCCATTTTCCTCGGTTGTGCGCCAGTTTCATTGCCAACTATCGAAAGTATACATGCACGCACTTATAACTCTTATATGAGGTAATATACTATAATTTAGGTGTACGAGATGTATAAATGTGAAAATTATCTATATATGAAACACATATACACATATACACAACTTAAGCATTATTGCACAGAAAGTTCGCACAAACACGCATACATACGCATAAATACATGTAAGTGCGCATAGTTATATTCAGCCTATACATATAGTTTTTTTTCGCGAAGTGCTAGTAAAAAACTTTAGTAACGATGGAATTTCTTGCGTAGTACCTGGAAAGAAAATAATTGTAATTGTCGGGTAGTGCATTCGTCTTATAAGTTAAATTAATTTTTATTGTATAATCTCGTGTGGTCTGCGATAGGAAATACAAAGAGTACATGGTCAGCAGTTTCTACTGCACCACATTCACACTTGTTATTTCTACTAGATACGGCAGATATTCCTATTCCGACAAACATCGAAATAGCAACCTTCGCTGATGACACAGCAATTTTCTGTTCAGACGTATCTGCCGTAGAGACACGGAAAACCCTACAACAAGCAGTAACCAAAATCGAAACATGGTTTAAAACGTGGAAAATAAAGATTAATGAAGATAAATCAGCTAGAGTAATATTTACTAACAGAAGAAATCTGCCAACTGGACAGATAATTATGAATGGTGTTACAATCCCACAAAAAGAGGAAGTAAAATATCTTGGTTTAAATTTAGACAAGCACCTAACATGGAAAAAACATATAATAAAAAAGCGTAATGAACTAAACATTAAACGGAAAGCAAAGTTTTGAAACCAGTTTGGCGACACGCCTGCCAATTATGGGGTTGTACCAAGAAAAGTAATATTGCTATTTTGCAGAGAGTTCAAAACAAAATCCTTCGGACTATTGTCGACGCTCCGTGGTATATAACAAATCTTACACTACACGAAGATCTCAAAGTGAAAACTGTAAAAGAAGAAATAGCAACAGTTGCTAAAAAACACGCCGTCCGGCTAGAGAACCACCCTAATTATATGGCGATCTCCTTACTAGACAACTCACTCGTTATCCGCAGACTCAACAGAACGAAACCACTGGATTTAATATGAATACTATTAATATGTAAAATTATACTTAAGCACCCATTACTGGATGGAATGCTTCTCATGTCACATTATGCATAAATAATCACAAAACTTACTAAACAGCATTAGCGAGGTGTAAATGAGCAATTTAATAAATAAAAAAAAAAATTCTACTTAAATGAAAGCGAAATAGATAAGACCCAAATTTTCGATACCCCGTTAATAATTGAGTAGAGTATAAATCAGGAGTAATTTTGATTTTGTGTCTAATATATTGGGTATGAAGCCGTTGGTGTGATGGCAATTTGGTTCTTTTTAATTTTTCTTCGGCTTATTGTTGTACCCTCCTTGTTTATCAACTGTATTTTAATTCTTTCTTTTCCAATCTTCTAGTTTTTTTTCGTTCGAGATTTCGACTGGTAGTTTATCATTATGATAACTCCTCTATTTTCCATGTATAAAATTATTATTCTTCTTCCCGACCTTTTTGTCGAATTTCTAAGTAACGTCTTTTTATAGCTTTCCCAGCAAACATATATTGAATTCTTGTGTTCACTATGACGATTACCTTATGGACTGTCTACGGTTCTTTTTTCAAATTGTCCATGTTCTAACCAACGTCATCTAATAAACGGACTTAATTCGAACAGCGCGGAATGTAATTGTAAAGAATTAAAACACGAAATCAATAATATTAACCGAAATTATAAAATTTTACATACAGAAAAATGTTATAAAAATACAAAACTAGTAGCAAAATTTAAAATAATAAAAGAAAGAGATAAAAATAATTTATTAAATTCGGCGATAAATTTTGACGAAAAATTAATTTTAAAAAGTATCTTATAAATTTAATCAATTTTTATATTGGACAAAAAAGTATTTCGTTGTAATTATTTATACACAAATTTTATATTGCCGATTTATAGATTGCGTTGTTTACTCCCACATTCGCTACCAGGTTACTTTAAAAATAACTGTTTTTTCACATTGCTTTTGTTTTGTAATATTTTACATTTAAACTAAATATCTTGCATTTTATTCAATTTCTTCCTTTTAATTTTTATACTTTTTTTTTCCGTTTTTTATTTTTAATAGTCGAAAAACTTTAAGATGTTTGTATATATAAAAATTTAGTGATTTTAACTGATTTTTGTTGTTCATTTATGAGTTAATTAGTCCGTCTCTATACCTCTTGTTAGTTTTTATTAAGTATTTTAGTTAAAACGTTTTTTTTTTTTTTTACTAGAAATATATTAATTTAAGTATTTTTTTTTTTTAAATTACGTTGTTCGTATAATTTATATACAAAATTAATTTTTGCGCGCAACTTTATTCTTGTTTTTTTTTTTTTTTCTAAGACGTGTTAAGATCTTTTATAATTCGTATTTTTACGATGAATTCCAACCGATTTTAGTGAATTTTGATGATTAATCTCGTGCGAGATTTATAACGGTATGCGCGATTATACGCCAATTATTATTTGAACTTGAGCCAAGTATGTAACCGGCTTAGTTCGTGCCATTTAACGAATTAGTAAGGGGAAAATTTTCAAAAATCGTAAATATTAACGTCAATTTCTTCTCGGAACATATCTTCGATAGATGTTGGTGATTACCCGTTTGGTTTTTGATCAGTCAGATAGTGTTCGCAGTAAGGCTTTTGAAGCAGGTTTACCTTCTTCTGCCTCTTGCCCGTTTTCCTGTGACGTTTCCTTTAATGATTATTTACAGTAGGTCTTATCTTCCATTTCTCAGGACATGATCGAGTTGGCTATTTTCCGACTCTTTATAATAGTCACTAGTTTTCGTTCCTGATAGGGCTGGAGATCACATCGTAGAAAGCAAAATGTTTAATTATTACCGCTACGCCGCGAATTACAAATGCTATCGTATTACTTAGTATTTTTCTAAATGGCAAATTGCTCTTAATCCTTCCAAAACGAAAGCAATTTTCTTCCACTCGTCGAAGACCGTTTTTACCGACCAGACTTCACGTCAGTAGCGTTGATATAGAATGGTCTGACCAGATACGCTATCTTGGTGTCATTTTAGACAAGAGCCTAACCTTTTCCAAGCATATTGACCATGCATCATTGGAGACAAACAGAGCAATCTGTTCAATTGACCCCATTTTCAAACGTAAGTCTCACTTAAATATTAATAATAAACTAATAATCTACAAGTCAATCATTCATTAGGCCTAGTTTAACATATTCTTGTCCAGTTTGGTCTTCAGTCTCAAATGCTAGTTTTAATAGACTGCAATTAATCCAAAATCGATGTCTTATATGCATCCTCAATGTCCCCGTATACACTAAAATTTCATATATGCATAGTATTCTGCAGATATATGTAAAAGACTATATCCTTAAACTATCCCAAAATTTTTTCTCAGTTGTAGTGTGCACCGTAATAATTTACTTCCAGCAATAGGAAATTACGATTCCAGGGAACTAAGTATTATACTAAGTATAAGCATCGACGCATTAAACATAATGTATTATTCTCATAACGTTATAATTTGTTTGCTTTCGTTTCCATTACTTATAAATGATATTACATATTCGTTATATAATTAAACTTATTATTTTTTAAATTACCGCTTTTCATTTGTGATGGTTTTTTGTCTAATTTTTCCATCGATATTATTTTTATCTTGTATATTTATTATTTACCCGTTTATATTATTAGAATTTTTACTATCATAAATGGAGAGGGCATTTGTTCCGGTACATTTATTAAATATTATTATAACTTTTTAATATAGTGTCAAATATACGCATTTTTACATTTTACATTACCTATATACAAAATATGAAGTGTTTCTTTTGTGAAATTAAATGTTTTTTAAGAATAGTTTTATTCGGTGTAATTAGAAAAATGGGCGAATTATAATCCGTCATTAAACTGCGGAACAATGAATTTAATTTATAAAAGAAAACAATTACAAACGAAATGAAATATAAGATTGATAAATCCAAATTTTAATTGCTTTTTCTACGGTCCTTTTTGCACTAATCTATACTCAAAAATTAAGAAACGGAACCTCACCTCGCGAACGCATTAAATTTTATTTTTAGTTTTGCGCATTAGAAATGCGCATATGATTATTAATTAAAAGTTTGTCTTATTTATAGGGTTTTTATTATTTTCTTTTTATTAATTATTTTTTAATAAATTTTCTTTTTAATAAAAGGGAATGTTAACAATTGAGCTCTAGAAACGACCAGTAAGAAGAACGCTTTTTACAAATTCATTGAAACGGGAAAATGCTCACAGGTGTGAAAATGACTTGAAAAAATTTCCAAGTTTATACAGAACTTTCGAATTGGTGAAAACGATATAATTTAAATATAAACGATTTCAAATAAAAATATATGTTGTTTAACAGAAAATTAAAGAATAAGGGATTAAACTTAAATATTAGCATGATTAGTAAAATGAAATACTTAGGCGTAATAATAGATAACAATCTAAAATGTTATTTCCACTTCCAATATATTACTAGCAAAATAAATAAATTTTTAATTATATTTAACAAATTGTATATATTTTTTTTTTATATTATGTAAATCTCCATACGTCGTTTCTAACTACCGGGGTTATTACAGCATAAGGAGACATGTGTATAGTTTGTATGTATGCAAGGGAGTCCACTTTCTCTGTTAAAGATCAGAATTCTATTTATTGATTGAGGGTTGTTTGAGAGGATTTTGTGTATCGCGACCTGTGAGTGTTTGGTAGTTGTAGATTAAGTGTGTGACTGTTGATTCTGTTAAATGTCCGCATAGGGGGCAGTTTGTTGGTGGAGGGCTTTTAGTATACAGATAGTTGTATGATACGGCTGTATGACCAACATGTAGACGGTTTAGGGTACCATATTCTTTTCTGCTTGTGCCATCTGAAGGCCACCAAGGTTCTACGGTTGATTTTATGCTCTTCAGAAAGGTTGTTTGTGAGGTCCAGTCGGTAGTCCATTCCTGTTTACTGTTGTTCATGAGTACGTTGGTGGTGAAAATTCGGGTACTGGTGAAAGTACTATAGACCGAGCTTCAAGGTCTACTTTATCACTACCGTGCATCCCAATGTGATTTGGGATCCATAGAAAGCGGATTTCACATCCTTCCTTATGTAGTTTGTGTTGGATTTCTAATATTATGGTATTCTTGTTGTCTTTGCGGCATATTAGTTGTAGAGAGGAGGGGGAGTCTGTTATGACCTATTCTTTCCGATGTGGAAGTACAGCTGATCTGATGTACTGAATACAGTACATAATTCCATACAGTTCTGCATCCAGAGAAGTGCAGCCATCGCTTAGTCGGATTGAGTGTAATATATCATCAATTAAGATCAAGCTACTGGTGAATTGTCACCGCCTGCTGTAGATTTTGCTACAATAACCGTTTAAATTACAAAAAAAAAAAAAGCGAATGACATTATATAAATGTGTAGTGTTACCCAACATTCTATATGGCTGTGTCATATATAAATAAATGCTAAAAATAAACAGATTTTAAAACATATTAAAAACTTTCAGAGAACTATAGCAATAAAATCGATTAAATCCTACCGAACTACTAGCTATTTGGTAAGCATTGTCATTGGAGTAATCAAAAGATGAAGTTCAGATATAGAGAAACATATTAACATATTTTGCATAAAAAATAATATAAATTCAGATCACGAATTCAGTAACAACCTTATTTCATTCATGGACAAAAACTTTTAACGTTTAAACAGTTTATACACGTATTAGATAAGCATTATACAACGAAATTTCAATGAGAGTGGAATGAATATAATGGTATAGCAAAAAATAAATTTTCCAGATGTTGAAAAAAGATTCAGTAATACACCATTTACACCTAATTTTATTAACGTATAACTGGCCACGGCTTATCTAAAGATTATTTATACAAGTATAACGTCGCACACTCCAACAATTGTGTAACATGTAACTTTACTGATACTGTTAAGCACACTCCGGCTGTAATCGTTGTAATAAAGATTTTAACGATAATAGAACAGATCAATTAGTAATTAAACTGTTTAAAATTTTTAATACTCTCACCATTGAAGAAATAAATCAGTGTAGAATAAACGTGCACCTAGCCTAAGGTATATAAATTAATTTAATCTTATAATATTGTAAAACAGTTTATTCAGAGTTCCATAAACTTAATTGGACGGGTTCTGAACAACCTGTTACTTCACTTACGCAATATACTTACCACATCGTTTTTACGAACTTAGGCCCCCACCACCCAAAAAAATGAAACGGGAAAATGTTAAATGTAACGAAATTTGAATAAGTGTAACCTATTTGATCGTTTAAAAGGAAATATTCCATTATGATAAAATAACTTGGTAGTTTATGAAAATCCATTTTTTTTTTAACATACCTATACGATTTCTTCTATTGCTATCATCATTATTACTATTATTATTTATTATTATTTCTTTTTATTACGTCTGATTTTTTCGATTATATTTGTAAAAGTACCATATTGCGTTGATTTTATTGTATTCTTTTTTTATTTTCCACACAATTTTTGTAAATACAATTTGTATTAGCATTACAATTGGTATGTAAATACATAAATGAGCATATTGTTATTAAACTAGTGTACTGTCGGTCAACAATTAATTTAGTTACTTTTTGACTTTTCAATAAATGTATACGAAATCTTTGTTTATTTCTTTTTCGGACATAGTTTTTTTTTACAACTCTCTGTTCGAGTTTAATTATTTCAGTTTTTTAAAATTACTATTCGAGAAAATTAGTGCTTTCGCGTTCTCGATTTCTTGACTGACGTTTTTGTTTGGTGAACTGAATGCTCTTTAAATGTGCGCATACGTGTATATATATATAATGAGTTTTATTAGGTAATCATTAAATTCACGAGCACGTTTTTTTGTTTTGTATTAACCTTATTAGTTAGTAAATGTGGTTAAATGTCTATACAAAACAATGCATCCTCTACATTACACACGCGATCTTGAAGTTCCCAGTACGCGTATCAGTAATTAGCTTGTAAATATTTTTTCTAATCGTATGTAGTCTTCGCCCTGTTAAGATTCGTTGTTTTTTTTTTCTCTTATATCTCCGTAATACTGGTTCATTTATCCGGCTTAATTTTAACTTTGAGCGGTTCATTTCCTGTTTGACTCGTCGTAACAGCTGGTGCGCAGTACGTGTATATATAAATATAAATAATAGATGCAAACATCATCCAATGTTTCAAGTGACGTAATTTGTTGTAAAGACTGGGAATCGACCGACTTAGCTGCATTCTCTGAAGAAATGTATCTGATTAGTAATAAACGCGCGAGTCCTACGATTAGTTCATCCATTTTGACTGCAACGGCAAACGATTAGTGGGAATTATCGTCAAATTCGGCGTTTTGACTTAAATTTTCTTATTTATGTAGAGTTCAAATTTTTTAATCGTGGCTCGTTAAAATTAACCTTTGGGTTTCTGACAGTTGTTAAATATAGTTAGCTCAGTTCATTCGATTTAACGAAGATCTATCGATCACTAAAATCGTATAAAATTATTTAATAAGTTTAATTTAATAAACAACGAAAAATAGTTCAAATCGCTAAATTTTACATTCGGGAAATTGCAAAGCATTTCGGCTATTAAGACATTATCCGTTGATCTTTTTATATAAACAACATTTAGCGATTTTAACTACTTTTTCGTTGTCTATTTCTTAATAAAAATCATTACATTCTACAAAAAGTTTTATTCGACCAAATAATTAAATTTGCAACCAAATCCAATCAATAAATAAAAATCATTACATTCTACAAAAAGTTTTATTCGGCCAAATAATTAAATTTGCAACCAAATCCAATCAATAAATAAAACGGGATTATGCACGACCTGAGTTCGAATCGCACAAAAGAATTAATGCATTCGGTTATGTTATTAAATGCATTAATACTCAACTAGATTCTTTGCATGTTATTTAATCGCGTTGTTATGTTTGTACTAATGTCTCTGGAACGTTGTGACGATGTAGGTACGTCATGTGAGCTGTTGTGGTATTCCCGCGGTTTGTGATCTTAATGTGCGAGGTGTGCGCATGTACAACTACAGTTCTATTGCTGCAAACGGCTAGACCAATGTGCAAAGGGTGCTTTCGTTTATTGCAATATTTAAAATTTTGCGATAATTCCTTATAAGCATTATTTCCAGTGAACATGATCATCATACAGGTGTACTTTCCAACATCAAGCAGTGAAGAGGAAGAAATAGAGGAAATGTATGACAAATTAGAAGAGTTGATGGAAATGGCATCGGATAAAGAAAATGTAATTGTCATGGGAGATTTTAACGCAGTAGTCGGAAATCAAATTGATAATAGCATAACAGGAAAACACGGACTTGGAAAAAGGAATAAAAGAGGAACGAGACTAATAAGTTTCTGTAAACAAAATAATTTTGTGATCACCAACACCCATTTTGAAGTACCAGATAGAAGAAAGTACACCTGGCTCCAGGGGATAAAGCACGCTACCAAATAGACTATATATTAGTAAAATCTCGCTATAAAAATCAGGTAAAGTGTAGTCACAGTTTTCCAGGAGCAGAAATAGATAGCGATCATTAATTAGTAATAATGAAAAGTCGAGTAAACTTGAAAAAAGATAGAAAACAGTCAAGAAGGAAGATATGGAACTTGGAGAAATTGAAAAGAAATGATGTCACGGCAAGATATGGAAGGGAAGATAACATGAAGGAAATAAAAACTAAGAAAACATGGGAAAAAATGAAAGATAACATCAAGAAAACTGCAAGAAACACAATTGGTTACCTAAAACTAGCTCCGAAGAAATTACGGATGACAAGTCAGATTACAGAATTAATAAAACAGAGGAATGAACTGAGGAAAAAAATGAAGCAGGATACAGAGTCGTAAAAAATAAAATTACACAAATGTGCAGGGAAGTGCCAACTGTGAATATTAAACTTAAACAAATAATTGAACAAGTACAACAGTATAAATATCTGGGAAGCATAGTAACCAGTGACGGCAGATGATCAACTGAAATAAGACATAGAATTGTCATGGTTAAACTAGCATTCAACCAAAAAAGAAACTTGTTTAAAATTAGAAACTTCAAATTGAACACAAGAGTAAAATTTGCCCACGCTTATGTATGGAGTGTATTACTATACGGCTGCGAAACATGGGTGGTGAGAGAGCAAGATAAAAAGAAACTATAAGCAATGGAAATATGGATTTGGAGAAGAATATTACGTATTAGCTGGACGGAAAAAAAGAAAAATTCGGAAGTGCTCGACCAAATAGGAATGAAGAAGACTCTTCTAAATACAATAAGAAGAAGAAGTGGGAATATGTTTGGTCATCTAATAAGAAATAACTCTTTCATAACGAACATCATTGAAGGAAAAGTTAATGACAGAAAAGGCAAAGGTCGACCGAGGAAGACGTTTGTGGGACAAATGATCGAAATGGCGGGTTGCGACAAATATTCAGATATGAAGAAGATGGCAATGGATAGAGAAAAATGGAAGCTAAAATTCGCACCGACAAGGCTAAGCCTTTAGAAGAAGCCATCAATTCCGTAATAATTCGTTAGTGTCTACTTTTCGTGCAATATTATAGAAACATTAATTTTACACGAAGACCGTCCCGGTTGATGGTTCGTTTTGATTAATTTAATGAAAAACCGATTTACAACACTCTGTTCTTAGCTGAATACACAACCGTCATTGTAAAATGAAAATTGAAACGAAGAATACATTACACGGCCCGAGAACGTTTCAAGGTTGCTTGTAGGTTCGTTTTTCATTCTGTCAGAATCCACTAAAAACTAGGTTAAATTAATAAAGCGTTCACGATCGACGATAGGTGTCGAAAAGTGAGAAATGTCAGAAACACTGTATATATAAAAATGCGCCCCAAACGATACGAGTCTTATTGTTGAAAAATATCGACGCTTTAGTCGAAATCTGGGAGTTTAATATACGCGTTTACAGTTTAAGCCTTTCCAGCGCGCGTTATCGATCGTTTCCACAAAAATTCCGGTTTATGAAATAATAAATAATTAAAGAAAATGGAAGATGAAAATGTAAAGCGATACATACAACGCTGCGTTTTATAGATGTCCTTAAATAATTTTTAAATATGAATATTTTTAGAATTGAAACATCTCAATGTCCTTCATTATGAAAAAAGACAATCTAAAAGTTTTCATTCCATATACACGAAGACACTGTAACCGATGAAAGGATTAAGAAAAATTTCGTTTGCGACTTCTACAGTAATTATCCTCGTGTAACACTACTTTATTAACTTCCGATTTACGATATAAATAATTTTGGTGATTTCGTAACTTGGAATATGAAGGGTATATTTTTACGAAAACGATTAATTTTTTTTTTTTTTTTAAATCTTCTTCTTCACGATAACGGTGTGAGTAATAATTATTCGTTTAGCTCGCACCATTCTCTATACGGTATGTGAACTTTTAATACGGTAACATCTGTTTTTCATATAATAAGGGGCGTACTTGGCCGGCGTGTAGAATGTTTCAATTATAAAAATGTTTATTTAATATTTTTTACATTCTTGCGTCATTTTTAATATATATGTCAAAAAATTAGGAATACCCATCGAAATACTTAGTAATTACTTCGTATGCACCAAAATTTATAATTTTACAACAACTGGGTAGAAACAGCGTCGCCGTGTGCAGAATACTGGGCAAACAAACTCATAAAGATTCCTTTCATGACAGGAAGAAAAACATATCTATACATGTATGTTTAAAAACGATGTAAAATATTTATCGATTTACGATTCTTTACGTTAATTATTTTAACCTTTAAGATAATTTTATAAATCACGTATCGAACTAAATGTTTTCAAGAATTTTTCTTTTAAAGTTTTACTAATAAAGCCCAAAAATCCGAACTTTTATAAATACTTTTAATCATCACCTACGTCGCGAAATTCTAAATAATAAATATTTAAATTTAAATACGTCGAAAAAGAAAAAAAAAATATCGAACTAAATCGACTGGACAGTTAAGATGGTAAATGACCTTTTGATGAAGATAAAGTTTCTTCATGCCTATATATCTTATCAGCAGGAAGTGAGAAATCAAATATGTATTGTTTTCCGCTGTTTTGCTACAGTGTACGTTAGAAAATTTCCGCGTAGGTTACGCAATACGATTGATAAATATTTCTAAACACGCCTGAAATTATATCAATGAAAATAATAATAAATCGCAAATAACTCTAATTTAACGTTAGGGTGAATGGATCGAATCACTCGCGAAATTTTGATTTTTAAGTAAAAAAGTTCAGAATGTTCGTAATAAATCAAATTTCTTTACATTTATTTCGAGAATACAGTTAAAATTCTGCGTAATCAATTTCGAAAATTATAATTTTTTCGTATTTATATTTTTAAACAAATTTAAAATAATACGTGTAAATTTAAACACTTGACCTCTCGAAATTAGAATAAATATACTGCTACAAAAGAAATAATACATTTAGAATTTCGAGTTTATCAAACACGTTAATATCGATACATATTCATATATATACATATATATATATATATATATATATATATGTATATAAGTCATTCGTCAACAACACGCGAATCACCCTGTACTATTTATCTAAACAATTTTAATAATTTCGTATATTCGTTTTAAAGATCCATCAAATGTTTCACATTTAATGTAAACCGAATTCCTAAGAAAATCAGTTTTAAAAAAAAGAAAAAAAGCAAAGCAAATGGGCGTCTGAAACAATTATTCTATTTATCTAATTAACGTTTATTGCATACAAATGTCACTTATTATTATTAAATTAAATGAACGCGTCAACTACAGTAGCTAAGGCTAGAGGCATTGCAGTAAAAGTGGATTAGATTGAAGAATAGAGACCGAACCGGTGGAGAAAGGTAATTAGGTTCGACAATAAAACATGGTCATCTCTAAAGAGGAGATGAAGTGAAGGCAGAAGATTAACAGATTAAGCGAAGAATATGGGAGACAATCAATTAGAATATGGGAAATGGAGAGGATAAAGTTACAGCTGGAACACACTAGAGCCAAAGTTTTATTAATAAGATACGCATGTGACATATGGCCTAGACGCAATCTGGTGATGACCACATCATCTCAGCAACTTGTGATTTGCCGTAGTTTATTGTTTTACATTTTCTTTTTATAATAATAATCAATCAAACGGTGTATTAACGTTCTTTGGATGGTTTGCCGCTTATCGTCCATTTCTTCGTTCCGTTGTTAGCCTTTTCAGATCAACGCAATCCTGATATCCGTTTCTCTCTTTTGATTTTGTTCATCAGCATCTGTCTTTGTATATTTTCCTTTATATAATATCTTTCAATAAACGATCGTGTTTTAATACTTGGACCTTGTTTTTCCAGATTGTTTTCGAGAGCAACCTTTCTCGTGTATTCGGTTAAAAACTTCTTCATTTCGTATTTTATCAACTTACGAGACTTTCAGCAGCGTACGTCGTTAGTATCGTATTTCGAAACTTCAACTTTCTGTTTATCTCGCTTGATGAAAGTCCATCTATTCTCTGCGTGCAGTGCTACTTACTACCCATATATATTCTTATTTATCCACCGTCTCCATTTCGGAGGTTGTCGATTGAAAATCGAAAACAAGCGGTCGACCGGAAAAGTTCTGATGATGCACATCTGAACCATATTTTGATGTTATCTATCCATGTTGTTTGTGGTCTTCCCCTCGATCGTTTCTAATATATATATATAAAAAATATTTCCTCAGTCCTGTAGGTAACGAATTCTGCATCATTAGAGATTCTTTTGTTCACTTTTTTAACCATTGCAATGTTTCGTCTGATCTCTTCGCTTCAATATATACGTTTTGCGTTATTACATTTCCAAATGCTATAACGTTTTGCTGAAGCGTATTATCTTCGAAATTTATTTTTATTTCGGAATAAATGATAATAAAAAACGCAATTTCGTGGTTTTTATTTTAAAATTTTTTAATATAATGAATTTGCTCTACAATAAACTTCATTTTCATATTTTTGACTTTATCGAACATCGTGCCAATAATCGAATAGGAACCTTTGAAACAACGACGACTAACTAAACAATGTACATGTCGAACAAAGCACGAATAAAAATTTCTAAAAGATAGAAAATTAGAAATAAAAACAAAGCGCATCGTATTATTGAACCTTAAGACGACAAAATGATAATATTCAAAACACGATTTTACTTTCACTTACGCATCTTTCATTTTGTGCGCAATGAATATATAATATTAATATATATATATATATATGTGTGTGTGTGTGTACTAGAACATAAATATCACACACGTGTGACCGTTAATCGAACGAGTTTTCAATCATAAAACTAAAATTAAGTAGCGTAACTAGCTAGTCCATTTTCTTTTCGATAGACAGCATTTTATAAGGCCAGACATAATAATCAATAACATTTTTTCCTCTCATTAATATTGACTACAAGCTGACCAAAAAGATCATTTGGCAAGAAGATCATAACACGAAGGGAGTAGCACACATTAGTACACACCCGGTAACAATGACCTTAGATCAGGTAGAAGTTTTCTGAGTCCGAAGCGTCTTACATCGCCGTCCGCGTCCAACAGCCTGGATAACAGGGTATTTAGATAATTTTCCAGCCTCACAGTGTAGCTCTGTAAGTATTGTTTAATGATCACACGTACATAGGGAATGTTTAGATCACGGTGAATGATCACGAGAACATGACGTATAACTTTACTTAAATTTCAAATTAAAATAGTAATGTCCGTAATAATTTCAGTAGTTTAAATCGGCCGATCGTATACATAATTGATAATAAGAGTTATAATAAAATTACTTTCGTCATTTAATAGTATTGAAACCGCATGAAATTAATTCAGTACAAAATTATAAATATAGAATTTTAAAAATATAAATTGATCGGCATAAAACGATATTTTAAAAACAAGTACTTTGAATGTCGTATATAAGAACACGTATATTTTCATGAGAGGAAAACAGAACAACCCACCCCTTTAGTACGAAACAGCTAAACCACTGGCGAGACATATCAAAAATGTTTTCCCTTATTCTAATTTCTTTGTTACGCAGCACCTTGTTCCTTTCTTATATATATATATCTGGATATGTAATAATATAACTTATGATTAAGAAAATATTGAAAAGACGTTATTGAATACAATCATCATGTACTTTCATAATTTCGAACTAATTTACATAGATGCATTTTTGCAAAATTATCGCGAAAAAAAAACAACGGGGTGGATGCGCTATTGTTGTATAACACGTTCATAAATAATTTTAGTAATTTTGTATGTGATTTTATTTCCTTAAAGCTAGTTCTTATTCTTGATACCACTAGATTTATTGCGACCTTGTGTATGACTCATGTATTCGTTTACTCGTCATGAATAATACACAGTAATAAACCTCATTATACGGAGAAAAACAATAAAATTAAAAACAACTTTTCAATATTATTCGAAAAAATTTTCAAAATATTTTAAAAATTTTAAAATAATCACACATATGTAAATATAACATCTCGTCAAAATTAAACTTGTTTTTTTAAATTTGCTTATTCATCACTCACACACACACATATATATATATATATATAAAATAGAAAAGATATTGACAGTAATAATATAAACAAGTCGTTTGTTAATGAAAACACAAAAAAATAAAATTCTTTCATTGTTCTGAAATTTACTTCTTTGTTACTGTTATACGTACATAAAATAGAGTCGTGAATCTTTAAACTAGTGTAAAGATCGGTTTAAAGTAAAGATTTATGTAGACATATATGATTAATTTTCCATAATATTATAAATAAAACCATACTTTAACATGTACACGTAGGTTATTTAATAAACAAATAAAATATTTATACCATGTATATATTAATTTTTATATAAAGATAATATACGCCACAAGTTTAAACGGCAGAAATAACTATAGAAACATACATTTAGAAGTATTAAGTTTTCTTGCCTCCATTCCCTTTGAATGCAGTCTTTTAGATCCAGAGGTACATACTAATGAGTTTCATTCCCTAATCGGACAGGGTAATTCTAGGATAGCGAATAGCCTTTTCAGGTCAACTATTATGCATAAGTGGCCGAATCATTTGCTAGTTTATACAGATGGGTCTAAGAGCAATACCTTACCCTTCGCAGGTGCGACATTCTACATACCTCAACTGGAAATCACCAAATCATATCGTTTACCGAGTTTTTCCACTATGTTTATAACAGAAGGATATGCAATTCTTAAAGCTTTGCAATTTGCACGAGTTAATATTACACATTCAACTGTACTTATTTTATCTGATTCCTTAAGTGTGCTTAACGCCATCAAAAATTCAAATCGTACATTCAAAACTAATAGAGTTATTTTGTCAATAATAGAAAATGTAATGTATCTACAACAAAAGAATGTCCATGTGAAATTTACATGGATCCCAGCTCATATCGGGATCAAAGATAATGAAATTTGTGATCAGGCAGCTAAAATGGGGGCCTCCAGAGGCCTACTGATCCCTGCGATTCCCTCCACATGTTTAGCTGCGTCTGCGAAGGCGGATTTGCGTCATCGCTGGAGCTCCATGTTTTGTGCTACTCGGAATAATTTCTATAAACAAATTCAAACAAGTTTACCGAAACAATCTCTCTTTTTAATTAAGCCTCCTCATTCAATACCAATCCGTAAATTTTTCTCTCTTCTAATTCGTATTAGGTCAGGACATAATCTGCTGCCTAGTCATCTCCACCGGATAGGGCTGGTTAGTTCCAGTACTTGCCAGTCCTGTGGTTTGACGGCAGATATTAATCATATCATTTTTTCATGTAATCTATATAGTACACACAGAGAAACCCTAATCAAGATATTATTACAGTTAGGTATCTTCCCTCCGTACTCTATTGCATACCTCCTATCCTTAAATAATCCTCTTGTGTTAATATGGCCTCTTATATATATAAATCCAATATTATTTTGTAACCTTTACATCCTCGTATAGTGTATTTTCCTTATATGTCTTAGTTTAGTTATTTATCCTTCTATTTTATAACTCATTTGTTAGCGTTAGCGTTTAGTTTATATAAATTTATATGTACAATGAGTAATAATGGTTTTATAACCTAAACTCAGTTAAAAATAAAGGAAAAAAAAAGTTTTCTTTTTTTAAAAAGGCGATATTTTCCTTAAACTGTATTTTTAAAATTTTATAAAACACTTATGTAACATTACAAATGTAACATATTGACAAAATTAACGATAGGTAACAATTATAATAATAATATTAATATATTTTGATTATTTATTTTTGCACTACATTCTTGTTTAAGTAGCAAAATTCTCGAAGTACCTTAAAACCCTTAATGCTTAATACATACGCAAAGATCACAACAAAAATACCACTTTAATATATAATAACTCATAATTTTGGACCAGATCGTAAATATAATCATTTAAAAAATGAAAATACGAACACTTTAATAAATATGACGGAAATGTAAAGGGGAACAAATTTGTTTATATTTTCGTTGGCGATGAACTTCGTTATCTTATGACCTATTTTGATTTATATGTTTCATATTCCTATTTTAAATGTTGAATGCGTAATAAATTGTTTGTTAATTAATAATAATCAACAATGATTCAATGTTGTAAGTCAACATATATTTAAATTTTATTCCTTTTTATATTTGCGTAAACTTTTTCGCACGTTTTGTATTCAATGCAATTTAAAGAACGACCGTGTTATGTAGCAATTATAAACTAAAGAAAAACGCAATAAAATAATTCGGGGCAATTGTTTAATCATTTTAAATATCCGTTTATTCGGTAGATAGTTTAAATAAGTTCAATATTAATTTAATAATTATCGAGTATAAAAGTTATAAACGCTTCATTTTCAAATACTTTAAAAACCACAACAAACAAATTGAACAATGATCGAGTAATTTAGAATTTATTTTCGGTTCAATATTTTCTTTAATATCATTTTCTCACTGGCGAATTTCATTTTGTAGAAACATCGAAATAATCGCTTTCCCGTTGATTTTGACGTTATTTTTCTGTTACTGCTCCTTTTCAATTTATTTGTCAGACTTCATCCAATGTAATACATATCGGACGCATGTAGTTATTTTTCCTCTATTAATATTTAATTTTGTTAATAAATGACAATTATTAATAATATCTAACATAGGGCAACAGAATGAACGTACTTTATTAAATGGATCACACTAGAGTGCGACAAATACTAGGATAAAAAATATATATTTACATAAAACTTCAACATACCATTCAAGCATACGCACACACTTAAATATACACGCCCATATATTAACGTACATTATGTTAAAATTAATTTTTAAACCTACTTTCAACAAATATAGGTTATTTAGTCATTTATAGCGTAATAAAGGATAATTTGTCATTACAATTGTTGGAACAATAATTACTTTTTAAGGAAATAAATTTTAGGTTCAACGTGGATATACAAAAAGTGTAACCTAACCTAAAAACTACGATCGAATTATAAAAAACAAAAACAAAAAACGATGAAACAAAAAATAAACCTTAATAGAAAATGTTAAGAGATGTGGCACTCCAGAATGCTTTATGTTTTACGTTAGTTTGAACGGGACAAAGTCCTCGAAAGCATCAAATAAACGATCAGGGAGTGCACACTTTTCGAATTTTATACTTACATAAAAAATTTACGATTGTCTGCACGCTGATGGTCTGTCTCTATTCTTAAACATCGGAGACCATCTGAACATACAGTATACATAAAATCCAGAATACGGCAAAACGATTGTACGCATTTGATCTTAAGTACAACACACCCAAGTAATATTTGAATATGTAGTGGAAATAACTATTGAATACCACTATAACGCAAAATATACCCAACTGTAGTACTGAATGCAAGCCAAACGCAACCCAAAGCACTATAAAAACATCGGAAGAAAAATTTTGAACTAGAAATGATATTACTGGTAAGTTATGTAGATCATCAAACTTAAGGGCAGGTACACATTTCAGCGATGACTTTATACATATCTGCCGTTCGCTATCACATCTGGACACAATTTTTTTGTACTAAAAAAAAAGAGATGCTGCTGTAGATAACACGGTACAATATTATCAGAGAATGTCTCATACTTACGAGGTTACATTTATAACCTATTTATTTTTTTAATATTCGTCTCACATAAAGGGGTAACGAATTAGTGGCTATTAAAAAATATGTATATATATACACATGTCGATAAAACAATTGTGTGTGATGATAACTTGTCAAGTGTACTTAAAGTCAGGGTGAGCATAACAACCCCCCTCAGTCATAACGTGTGTGTGTGTGTGTGTAATGAGTACGTTTAAACATATTTAAATGAATAACACGAAAACCTACTAGGATAAATGCGCCTTCTGATACAAGAAGTAAGGTAGCGACAGATATTGCAAGGTAGAAGTAGATTCAATTTATATAAAATTAAAGAGTGATTTTCTTGCTACAATAATTGGGATTTTAAACAAAAAAAAATGTAAGTTTATAACATGACGGAATTCGACAGCGGCAACAAAGATAAACTATCAAGTTTGGACAAACCGGAGAATATTGTTCCAGTTACGCAAAGAACAAATAAAAATGTTGAAACGTGAAGCTTAGCAAATGATGTACACTATTGGAGTACCTGAAAATATCATATAACATAAACTCGCTGAAATTTGGTGTGATAACTTCATTTTTATTATATATACATGTATATATTATTTAGTCTATGATATCATAAATGCAATATGTCGTTGTAATCGTTCGTATATTTTTAATCCCTCGGCTGAATTACTTGTTTCTTTTTTTTTTACTTGCATATTCTGTAAAATTTAAAAAAGTAATTTGTACCCGAAATTACAACAATTTCAATCATAAAAAGTAAGCATTTTAGGCTTACACTTTTATTATTTAAATGACACTGAATCTATTAGATTCCATATAAAATGCTATCGATGATACATAAATACGTGCGAATGGCGCCAGAACAAAGTATTCTTCTCGGTAAGTAGAACTTTCATACATTAAAGCGCGCAATCATTATACAGTCATATATACATAATATATATAAATATATTACATTTAATTATATATATATATATATATAACGTTTGTTACTATCTCGTCACGTTATAGAAAAATCTTGTCACGTTAGTGAATCCGTAATCATGTATTGTATAGAATATAATGGATATTTTTTACATTAGTTCTTCGAAGAATCAGAATATATTTCGAAACGTGATCGATACCTTAAACATGTAACAATGACGTATGTATATTCTTGTTTGAATTATATTATTACACATTTATTTTATACAACACGAAATAGGGAAGTATACGTATTCCATATTTTATATATACATATATATAAAAATAAAATCGGGGAGAAGTGTTTGTTCAAAAGGTGAAATGTATATTTCATTTAAAAAAAAATAATCTGGTCGTGTTTCCGGCCAATTCAGTGCAGTCATAATAATATTACACCATGGTTACAGATGTCGCCACAAGTGACAAGTGTGGAAGACGCTTTTGAAACAGCGTTTAAGGTCGACCTCATTTTATATAAATATAGATAGATTTTTGTTATATATATATATATATATATATATATATATATATATAAAGAGAGAGAGAGAGACAGAGACAGAGACAGAGCGCGCGAGAGCGAAAGAGAGACGTTAACTTAACAGAATATAAACTTCTTGTACGACCAAATAAAAGTAGTTACTCTTTTAAAATAACTCAAATGGCAACACATAATTCGTGTAGAACATAAAGTGGTTCACCACACTATTAAAAGCAAAACAAAAAACTTCGTAAGCAATAATTATGCGTTTATTTAATGGAAAGTATTTAGGGATAAAAATGGACACAGCAAATTTTGATGGAATTTAAGAAGAAAAAAAAAAATTTATTGTTAAAATAATTACACACAGAAAAAACAGTCTAATAATTGTTGTTGTTTTATTGTTCCGAAAATTATGAATTTCATAACCGATAAACTTAATCATAACTTAAATATACGTGAAACTGAAAAAATAAACTTATTAGTTAGCTGTTATTTCGCAGGAAAAAGTTACACAAAAAAACTGCATCGACAAAATTTTAATTAATAACTTAAAAAATAATTAAAGTAAACAATTTTGTATAGAATTAAAAGTATTATTAGCCATAAATAAACTGCTGGAATTTACGTAAAAATTATATTTTATCATATCAAAGTAAAATATGTTTTATTCGTATGCGCTTGTATTTTTTGTACCTGCGTCGTAGAGATTTATAATCGTAGTCACTGATTTCATTAACGTTTTTATCAGTGGACATACGGCAAGTATAAAAAAATTAAGTACTTTCTTGTACATAAGGATAATTTAAAATATCGTGATAGTTTTAATGTGCATATACCTAGTTTTATTCAGTATAATTCTGAGGCAGTGATTTTGTAATGGATGTAGTTTATTTATATTACTCAGGCTGGTGTTAAACCAAACAGGGCAAACGTATAACATTTTAGGTGCGATTACTTGTTTTGTATATTAATAACTTATTTATGGGTGCTAACGTTGATCGCCTGTTAAATATTGGAAATAGCACGTTAATTTTTTTGTGTACTCAAGAGATACATTCATTTATATGCTTTGTAAAAGTTAGTTTGTTATCTAGTATTACACCCAGGTATCTAACGTCAAGTTTCCAGTCAAGGTGCTCATTTTTTATTTTAATATAGTTGTTTAAAGCAGGTTTGCGTCTTGTGAATATTATGGTCTCAGTTTTTTGATTTTCATTTATAACTGAATTTGGATAACTTTATGATTGCATCAGTTAGTCTGTTACTAATGGTACCTATGCGATTATGAAGGTGTTAATAAGGCGGTGTCATCCGCATATAAGTGATAGTGGACATTGTCTATAGTGGAGATGTCGTTTATGTATATAATAAAGAGAAAAGCTCCAAGAATGCTTCCCTGTGGTATTCCTGTTTTAAATTTATGAATTTTGATTTTAACATAAAATTTCTTGTTTGACAAATATGATTTAATCATGGAGACTAGATACGTAGAAAACCATAATTTACTAACTTGAATAAAATTCCATCATGCCAGCTTGTATCAAAAACTTTCTCAATATCAAGCATTGCTAATCCAGTGTGTTTATTTGTATTAAAATTATCATTGATTTGATCGCAGACTTTTACTAGTTGCATAGTGGTATTTAAATTTGGTCTAACACTGTATTGAAAATTATTATTCGTTTGTATCACAATGTTTTCTTAGTCTAACCAGTAGAATTTTTCAAATATTTTACTAGTATTGCTGAGTAGACTGATAGGCCGTATGTTTTTAATCGAGGAAGCATCCTTGCCAGGTTTTCGGAGGGGCACAGTTACCGATAATCGCCACGACACAGGATAATAACATAGACGAATGCAAGAATTAAATAATGTTGTGAGCAACTATACCTTTACGAGGTAGGTTTTTGATCATGTTTCATTACATTATTGTGTTCATGTATGTTTTCAAAAGAATTAGCTATAAGTTCAACTTTATCTTTATTTGAGTAAGCTGCATTGTCTGCAGTGCCAGATTTTATAAAAGGCTGCAAGAAAGCTTGAACACAAAAGAAAAATTTATTGATTTTCCAAACTCATTTGCGGTATATTACTACTGTCGGAAGTTTAACTTCAATTTGTAGAAGCTGTTGATATTTATTCCAATTTGCTTTAGAATAATTACATAGGTCCCAAATTAACTTGGTTAAGATTGCCACTAAGAGAAAAAATTATTGGATTGTGATTGGAAGAGAGTTTATTAACTGATATTTTGGGTCTGTAAAATTAGAAAAGTTTTTTACAAGGACCAAGTCTAATATGCTAGGTTTAGAACCAGGATGGCTTGGAAAAAATGTGGGTTCCTTTGGCCCAATTATTTGAAAATTTAATACTGAAGATAAATTTAGTAACTCATTTCCTGCTCTGTTGCCGCTAAAACAGTTCCAGGCACGGTGTTTAGCGTTTAAGTCTCCTAAAAATGATGATTCTATCTGCGGACTTAATGAGTATTTTAATATAATTTTGGAAATTTATCGGTCTGGTTGAATACTTTAGCTGCAATCAATAATAGTACAACAAAAAGAAATACTCGTCGTTCGTTGAAGTAGACGTAACAAAATTACCCAACGAAATATGTTTAACGAAATCGGTCCTAATTAAGTCGATATAAACTGTGATTATAAAAATTATATTAATTACAAGAAATAAAAGCGAAATGTGAAAATAATAAAAAATTGGGACATAAAAAAAGGGATAACGCATTAGCGAAATAGTGTGAAAAGAAATTACAATCATTCAAAATGGTTTTAAATGTATAGTTGAAATTGTTAAACCGCCAATAAAATGTTTCCTAGATGTTTCTGTTAGAAAATTATAAGCGGAAAATAAATTTATTTTTTAATGAATTATAACAAGAAACCTGCATATTTTGCTGAGATTTATATATATATATATATAAATTGTTTAAAGTATTTTGAACCATTCTATATATAGTTTTTTTATTTATTTATGGGATTCCACATGGTTTACCCATTACAAATTGTAATATGAAAGGTTAGATAAAAAGATAAAGTTACATTCACGAATGAACTTATATAGACAAATATAAATTTTGACATTGCGAATAGCAAGTAAAAAAGACAGGTTTATGGGGAAAGGAATAGATAAGAATTTGTTTTGATTGTATAATATGTTACGGGAAAAAAGACAATGGGAACATCCAAGAAGTGTGTGATTTGCATCGCTAATAAGGTCGGTATCTGCAGGGTGTGAGCAGCAGGGAGAGATGGTAAGTTTCATTTGGAATAGTGAAGAAGGTAGACTATTTTTTCCGCATCGTAGTCTACATATGACGATTATGAATGTAAGAATTCGGTTATCTGTATACTGTAAAACCAAGGTAAACAAGGAAGATAAATGTGAAGCAATTTATAATGTGAAATATTATAAGGGTTATTAGATTAACAGCCATTGATGATGATGACATAATATATATTGTTAGAATTATATATAAATATATAAAATGAAAGGGATAAATTAAATACAATCAACACACGTGACTATACTGCTGAAAGATATAGTACGACAAAGAATTGTTAGATCTATAGACAGTATTTTAAGAAACGATGGGCTGGACAAACTTAATTACGCAAGGGAAAATTGAAGATATCAGGAAACGCGTCGATACAAATTGTGGCCCGCAAGCTGATTAACCAGCGGACTAGATTGGCTTTGAAATTGCAAACAATTCTACAACAAACGAGGAACCTGCAAAGGATAATCTGTATACTTTCTACATGTCTTTTTTCGGGTAATATAAAGCAGAAGTATAATTTGCGCGGATTTTATCGACCGATCCATCTGTAAATATAATTTCATAGTGGCAAAATTTTTAATTGGTTGCTTGCATAAATGCATCGTTGTTAACGCCAGAAGGGAAAGTTTTAACAATATGATTATCAAAGGAAATTAAGTCAACGTCCAACAAGAAAAATAAATCCTGAAAATGAAATCGTTAGAAAGGATAAGAAACATTTTGGACAATTTCAATTTTTACCAATTTATTATAGCTGGAGAGAAGAGGTGACAGACTTTTATTTGACCAGTATCTGTTATACCGCAATCTCAATAAACATAGAATTTGTTTATTAAACACATGGGTTTTTCTCTCTTTCATTTTGAGATAAAACTTGTTCGATATATATTCCTGACTAAGATTTAACAGAGGTGCAGCTATCTCAGCGTTTAAAGTCTATAGGGGTGTGGAGGATACCTAAGCATATTCGAAGGGTCTTGTTTTGCACAACTTGTAGTTTCTTCATCTGTGTTCTGTTGAGGTTTATGAAGGGAGCTATATAGGCTTTGTTCCTAGTCAAAGATGTGAGAGAAAAGAATATTCTAATCATCTCCGATTCCGTAAGTGTCCTATTAGAATTATCTCAGTTCCCAGAAATCAAAATGTCCAAGTTAGAATTTGATGTGAGACATCGTGTTATTCAGCTTTATAATCCTGGATATAGAATAAAGTTTAAACGGGTCACTTCTCATTGTGGCATTACTGGAAACGAGGTGATCGATGAATTAACGTGTTATAATTTGTCAAATGCCCCTTACAAGAATATTAACTGGCATTGGACTGATATGTTACCAAAGATTAAATAATTTTTACTAATAGATTTTCAACAGTATTACACCGTTGAAAGTCAGAATAAAGGAAAAAATACTTCGCTTTTGCACGTCCGGTTTCCAGTAAACCATAGTTTCAATTATACCACAACGTTTCCAGGAATAGGCATAATCTATCAAATTTGGGTTTGTCCGAAATTTCTAAAGCATTGAGATGAGATGTTATCTAAGATTTTACAAAAATGCCATACTTTACTTGTGAATATTGAATTAATTGTTTCCGACTCATTGCCTTCTGTTACAGTCAGTTTATATAAGTTTATCAAACGTAGCAGCATTGAGATTTAAAATACATTAACTAGATAAAGGTTTAAACTGGTCAAATAGTGCAAGTTGGGCAAAAAAAAATGGTGACTTAAGCCGGTGATCCTACAGGTCGATTAAAAAAGTTCACACTACTCTTATAGAGCTATTCAAGAAAAATTAATAAATACAAAATGCCTGAATGCGAAATAAATTATTAATAAGGTAAGAAAAACATAAAACTGGTTTTATTATGAACATATGAACGACTATCTTATTTTGAAGAATAATCTGTCACAAATTTTTAACATCGTCTTCGCGCTATAATATGTAGACAAAATAGCAATAATAATAACACAACGATCAATTATTTTTGTAATATGCTTTGAAGTTTAAAAAAAAAAAAAAAATTGAAAATAATTAAAAAATATAATTAACGTCTTGATTTCATTATAAGCTCAACCTTGAATAATTTACAATTACTCCTATAAATTTAACAAATAGGTCACACAACGTATAAATGAATTGTACCACCCCCTAAAAATTACAAAATTTATCTTTCTTATTGGACTGTTTCATTATGGCGTATTATAAAATAGACGATAGAATTCAAGCCGGTATAAGATGCGACAAAACCCGTCATTAATTGATAATTAACGGTCTGTTACACAATGCTCTTTAGCTCCATTATTACGTATGTATGTCCACCTTATGACGATTTAGCGTTCTCACGACTTCGTTCGAATCTCACTGGAGACGAGAATATTTTTTACGGCAAAATAGACTCGAGACAACTCAGCCATCCATCGAATTGGTCGTTAAATGATTACCTAATTGCTCGGAAAGCAAAGAAACCGCATTAAAAGCACTTCGTCATGTCATGCGAAGAATGCGCTATTCGACTACACATATATCAGGCGACATCCTATAGAAATTTTCAAGTTGATTTATAGCATATAAAAAATACACTGTCCTTTTAAGTACAGAGGAGAATCAATGGAGTTTTACAAAAAAATACATAATTCTTATCAAAATTATAATATATAAAAACATTTTAATGGCTATGAAAAAAAATCTTTCTCACAATACTACTTAAGTACTTAATTACTATCCGCACATCGACGCCCAATTAATAGATACATAAAATTTATTTACATACTATATAATCACCTACTCAAATTTCAAACTAATTGAAATAATTGCAGACGAATAATTGCATATCGTTGAGAAAAAAAAGCAACAGTTTTTACATAACGAACGATTGCTTTAAATATTAAAAATGTATAACAGTAAATATTATAAATTATTGTTGATATATCGGAAAGTAGTGATTTTATGAATTAATGAAACAAAATTAATCACTATAATTTTTTTTTATTAACGCAAAGCTTTTGAACAATTACGTCATTATGAAGCATATCTAATAAACGTTAGTAACGTTTATTGCATATGCTAGATAATGACGTAATTGTCGGAAAGATTTGCGTTAATATTTTTTTTTTAAAAAGTGATTAACTTTGTTTTTATTTTATTTCGTTAATTACTATAAATTATGTTAGTTCATCATAAACAATATTATTGTTATAAATACAAAAGTCGAATGAGTGTCATCTGATGTAAAAAGTCAATCGCATTCAAATTAATGTATGTATTATACACATATATGTACTTTATTTCCATATATACATATACATGAGAGGATGTTTGTAATTATTGAACAGACAAGAGGTGAACAAAAACGTCTTTCCTCTGAACTCTATTGGTAATTTCAATAACTTTTTTTTTTTTTTTTTCTTTAATTATAATTTTCAATACAACTTCGTGGGTATCTCACAAAGTCCTTATTTCGGCTTGTTGATAATTTTTAATTAATTCGAATTTATCGTTCCCGATAAATATCGATAATTAACGGGACGTATATATTTCAAACTTCCGGATTTAAAACTATAAACACACTACGGGGAATTAAGACTTATCCATAGAAAAGAAAACAAATTAAAAATTCCAATTAACGACAAACATAAAATCGAATTTCAACGTATAATTTCTAGTGTCAAATGATAACTTTATGAAGAAAAAAAATAGTGAAATGTGAATGACCGAAAAAACTAAAATTCGGGAGAGAACATTACAATGAAATGATAATTATTACGTATATATATATACACACACACACACACACATATATATACACACACATATATATATATATATAACAATGAAAAATTATCCCCAGCTAAAATAACTAAAGACCAGTTTAACGTGCGGCAAAAACTGAGCAGGTTATAGTATAATGTCACAACACAGGATATCGTGGAATGAGACTATGAGTCAATATCCCGAAGGATTATTCCAAGATAAAAAAAAAATCAATTCGAAATGGCGCCAAAATCGATAAAGAAAATGTAATTTGTCACATCACAGCAAAAAAGTGGTCCATTTAATAAAAGTTCGTACGCGCGGACAAAGAATAATTATTATTTCTTTTTTGCAATTAACAAAAAAACCAAAAGAGATAATATAAAACTCCGATTCGGTAAGTTATATTAACGTTTATTTTAGAAAAATTACTAGGTATTAAATAATTAATTAATAAATAAAAGTTGAAACTGTGGCATATTTAATAACAACCAATAATATATACAGAGTCTTGTCGAATCGAGAATACGTAAAAGAAGGCGAAGAAATAAAAAATAAAAATTTCATTTATTTAAATTACCAAAATAAAATACAACACGTTGTGTACACAAAATTACCCTTAGCAGTCAATATAATTAGACAGTATATAAATGTAAGTCGTAATAACGTTCGTAATGATGTCTAGAATAATAATAATTGGCGATCGATAATAATATCGACGCAATTAACAAGGATAGTATTAATAATAAATACGACGCTAATAATTAATACCCGTAATAATGCGTATAATCGAGTTAACGAATTACAGAATCATCGTCATCATCATTAGTAGACTCATAAGTCTGATTCACTGTCACGATAGTAAGCTTTTATCTTTCCCGGTATTCCGCAGCTCTTTCTCATTTAGCGCAGTTCTTAACAGGGTTCTCTTATAAATATGTTTCTCGGTCTTCTGCAGATTCTTTTTCCCTTTCGAGAATATAATTCCCCATGTCGAAGTGTATGACTCATCCGACTTATTAACGACCTTTTTTCCTAATTTGTCCCCCATACCTGTTCAATTTGTATTTTTTTTTCTACCCAGCTTACTCGTTATACTTTCTTCGAGGCCTACATCTCGAACGCTTGTAACTTACATTTAATGTACAGGGTTCAGCAGAAACGACAAAACATCATTTTACGCGCAATTGTGGATGCCTACCGGTATTCGCGAAATGAAGACATACATCACGATTTACAAATGAAGTTCGTCGATGATGTTATACAAGAGTTTGCTGCAGCGCATGACAAGCGACTGCTTAAGCATGTAAATGCAGAAGCTCGTCAAGTTTTAGATACCAAAAACGATGTCAGATGACTTAAAGGTCGCCATCTGAGTGATCTTGTCTAGTAACAGCATTATTAATTTAGTAATTCAAGGAGTTCTACACGCTGGTGTATAACCCCATACATGTTCACTTATATTTTTCTTTGTTTCTGTTACTAACATATGTACTTATTTAATAATAGTATTAAGATCGTCATAACAATATATTTAAAATATATATATATATATATATAAGATCTTGTTATTAAAATCGTCAATGCCAGCTCTATATAAAGAAATCAATCTCCGTTGGTATACCACAAGGAAGTATTCTAATTTATTTCTTATATTTCTTAATAATTTTCCGAACATGAACCATATATAAATAAATAGGTCTCTACGCAGATAGTTGTTCATACTTCTCGAAATAGATTGAATGGTGCATCTAAACAACTAAATACGTATTTTAGTAAATATTAATGCCGGGTAAATTGAGCCGATACTATTCGCAAAAAGAAAAAACAGCTCTACTAAATTTGTTTTTTTTTTTGTTTTTTGTTATTAAATACTTTATTTGTTAAAATTTACGACGTTCGATATTGCAGTTCTCACTCCTGCACCGCCGTTCAAGCTTAATCAGGAGAGGCCACTTCTTACGATTGGTTATAATTAATAATCGGAAAATTCTCACATACACATCTATCCACCTTCCGTTTATATAATAACGTACTAAACATTAATTCACAGTTCGATATTCATTTTTATAGTAAATTTATATATAATAAATTTTTTTAAACTCTATATGTCACTTATTACTTTCAGTAGTTTGTTTTATTTTAGTCATAAAAAGTCCTATTTATCGTCATTATCGAATAACAGTTTCCTTGCACGGGAATATGTGCGTATGATTTGTATTTAGTCCTGTTCTTTGTTCTGTTCGGATGTGTGCTTGTATATAGGTATTGTATTTCATTATAATTTTGTATTAGTAATTTCCTTTCTCATTTTTAATATTATTTATATTAAGTAGCATGTTGTATGAGAGTGGTTTAGTTTTATGTTTGTATAATTATTTTGTAAGTGCTACGCTGTAATCGGTGTCTTGCTGTTGTGTATGCCGTAATGTTTTGTAAATAAATAAATAATTGAAGGACTGTTGGCGAGGAAACCATATTGGTTATGCGGAGAGGTGGTAGATAGGGTTGAAGCGTAGTTTTGTACTTTTCAAATTGTATCAATACTTACACTATATAAAGAAATATATACAAGTAAGCAGTCGCCTACCATCGATACGGAGATGGTACTTAATGATGATGACCAATTAATTACATAACGGAGTTTCTTCAAAACGAGAAAGATGTCATTACGATAATGTTAATTTTAAAAAAATTCGAAAAGAGCTCGTGAATTGTATAGTGTTTTGTAATAACAGACTACGTTGATTATATTTGTAAATAACGCTAATAATAATACTGAATGAACGAGAATATAGAATGCGAAGCCCAATGGACAACGATCGTTAAATTATGTCCCTTCGATAAACAATGAATCAGGAAGAATAATAAGGCCAACAAGGTCATGTAAAATTACAAACACATTGACATCTCACTATTCTATAACGCTTGGTTATTATTTTGTTGTTTATATTAATTGTTGTTGAATCGAGTTGTCTAGGGCTCTCTAATTTATCATTTATTTTAATTATTTATTTTCCCATTTACATTTTTCTTACAATCGTGAGTTACATCGTATGTTGTTAAGCCGACCCCCTCCTGTCCTTAATCTTACGATCAGCGAGAGCGGAAAAGAGTGTTTATCTAAAATTTATCCGATAGAGAGATGAGTCGCTGGTCCATCCAAACAATATAGTATATGAAACAAGAAATAACTCAGAAGAAACAGAAACAAGTATATGCACTCGCTGATAATGGTTCAGATTCTTCTGATTTTGACGAAGAAATTAATGAATTAAACAATTCAAGCTAGGCTGTGGCGTCGGAACACAATGGTAGAAGTTCCACTAAAATAACTGAAAAGTAGATAACATTCAGACAAAATAACAGATTTACACCGTTGCAAAAAATAACTGAAAACGATAGCTGGATAGACGTCAGTGTAATTCATCATAGGAATGGAAAGTGTTATTTGATAATTTCGATAATAATGTTAATCGTAACTAAAATAAAATAATATCAATCACAGAGATAATATAAATAATAATAAATAGTAAAATTAATGAAAACTCACTATAATACATTTGTATCTGAAATTAATAAATATCTAGTAAATAACGTTAAAATTAAAACTAAAAGGTACATATATATATATACAAACGTATATACTCATAGCATTCAGCACCATGATAAATTATTAGAACTATTACACGATTCGAAACACCGTTAACATATATGATATTCAACAAGACTAAGTTAAATCTGTCAATATAAAATAACTTACTAAATTAAACCATGTAAGAAATATCATAATTAACCGATCTATTTAGTTATTTTTACTACTAACACTAATATAAAACAGATAACCAGAATAAAGGAAATATGTTTAATTGGAAAAATATATATCTACAAGTCCTATAACACGTTAAATGTCAAGCTTTTTGAATATGTTTCTTATAATTGCTCCAAAAATATTAAGCGCGCTTCCTGATCTAGGTACCAAACAGGTTCAAGCAATAGGAAACAAAATTTAAATGAATGAAAATATACTAATTATCTTGTCTATCGTCCTCTAAACCCATAATTTTTTTAAATGATATGAGAACACTTCAATACTGGTAATCATGTACGAATAATGGTAAACTCGAACGCTAAACGCCGCATGCTGAACTGTTACACAGAAAATATGACTGGTAGAATATTGTTAAATATGGCCTCCAAACTTAACTTTCAAATAAAACCCCCTTAGAACCCATTATAAATGTACCAACCTATATAACTTTTTAATATAATGTCAAATATACGCGTTTTTACATTTACATATATCTGCTAATGTACTACCATCTAATCACAATGATATCATTATCAATATAAGTAGGTGCACACACCTAATCGTAACAGAGCAAATTGGAAATACAAAATTATGTTAATGAGGAAATACAAATTCTTACTTCGTTATCTCACATAAATGATTATATCGATGTTATAAACTCTATAATAACTGAAGCAGCTCTTAAGTCCATACCAACTACAATATATAAATTTAAAACTCCATCAATTTCAGCTACTACAAAATTGCTTATTAAACTAAAACATTATTTCCATTAAAAATATCAGAGCCTCTTATAATAAATACAAGACTATATAATAAATTGACGAATATAGTCAGATGACGATTACAATATGAAAAAAAAATGAACAGTATAATAATTTCCTGGCAATCTTGAACCCAAGCGATAACACCGAACTAAAAATCTCTGTAGAGGACAAACAGAATTACCACCTATAAATATTCCTGAAATTGAAAAGACGTTGTGTACTCTAATAAGGATAAATCGGAGGTATTTTAAACCATTTTAATGATATACATAAACAAAATGATACCATGTCTGCTGGCTATCATGAGAGACAAGTTAGAAAGCATATATTTCATTATATATCAAACTACATGGCCTCCCATTAATTTATCTGATTTAACATCTAAAGAAGATCGTTTCTAATCTCAGTAATAATAACCCAACTGGTCCAAATTAATACTAAATTACTCCAAGAACTACAAAACAATAGCGAATATTACTATTATTTTTAATTCGTGTATAAGTCTGTTCTATTTTCCTGCATCTCGGAGAGTAACGACATCACTTGTGAAACCTGACAAGGATGTTTCCTTACTCCAAAACATACGACCGATCAGCCTTCCCAGCAACATTATCAGGGTATTCGAAAAAATATTGTTAATACGATTAAGATCATTTGACGAAAATCATAATAATCATCAGTTCGGTTTTCGAACAAAACTACGCATCATACTTCCAATAGACAAATTTGTAACAAAATTACAGATAATTTTAATTTAAACATATAGGGTCTGTCATGCTGGACATGGACTGACATGAAGGACTTCTTTATAAACTCATTAAATATAAATTTCGTACATACTTAATATACATAACTAAATCATATCTAACCACTAGAAAATTTAATAGAGTTCAGTAGTGAAGGCGCGTGAATATTTTTGTTTAAAATAAGATTGAATTATTACTAAACACGATCACATCAAAACATATCCTGCATGTCTGGAAGTAAGGGAATCGTACACACCCGGTTTGCTGTGACACCAACAAAAACTACATGAAGTTGCTTGCTGGTACATAAGGGGCTTTTGAGGGAGTTTAATCGCAAAAAATTGGAAAGATGGTGAAAAAAATAAGAAGAATAGGTACGGCAGAATTGTATTTAATAATAACGGATACTTAAACATTGAAAACTGTCTATAGAATTACAAATGAGAATTCTTCAATACTTTTATGGTCCACAGTGCGATATGTAGTCGTCAGAATAGCCTAGTGGCTGGAGCACGAATTTCTATTAGGAAGGTACCGAGTTCGTTCGACAACACAAAAATTATCACCGGAAAATAAAAACATAAATAATCCTAATATTATCGCGTGGAAGGCAATGGTAAACCACCACGCACAACACCATATGCACGCTAGTGACTACATTACAAAAACATGCGCGGCTGGATTGTGTCGTAACAACAAAGCCATTGCAATAAGTTCTTCCGGGTGTTTGTGTCTATCTTCGCTTACGCCATATTACGGTTGCCTTGTACGCTACTTACACTGTACAGCAAAATATGTGTAGGTAAGTAGTCACCTACTCCGATACAGAGACGGCACTTAAAGATGATGATCAGTGCGATATGTTTCGGAAACATGGATAATTTCGGAGACCAATGAAAAGAAAATAAACGCCTTCGAGATGCGGCGCTATAGAAGAATGTACAGAATATCGTGAAAGTTAAAGATAACCAATACGGAAGTACTGAATAAATGTAAAGTCAGTAAATTAACACTACTATGTAGAATTGATAAAACAAAAAATAAATATTTTGTATATAAAGTTCGAGTAGAGGATTCTTTTTAGGATTGCGATATAAGAAAAGATCACGATGGGATCAATAGAAAAGATAGTCAGTACCGGAAATAATACAAATGGCAAGCCAGAGGATAACAAACCAACGTACCATACTAACCTCCTGAAAAGTAACTGGAAATGATGATAATACGATGATGACGCACTGTTAAGAATGATTCAACAGCCGTATTATTTATTAACGTTCCGAATAAGTTTAACAGAAATAAAAAATAGGACATCATTATATAGGCGAGATAAAAATATACGAACACTGTACAAAACAAAAACCTAAGGCGCAATTACTTCGTGGTTTGTAAAAGTGCGCATGTGTTCGTCAAGAAAATTATCTTAAATATGTTTCTTATTTTTTACTACACAGGGACGTACGTTATAAAGTATAACGGAAATACTTCTCAGCGATTTAAAAAAAAAAAAAATTAAGATTAAAATATATTACTCCGAAACAAGTAATTAATGATAAACAACTAGATATTTTGACGCGCTAAGTACACGTACAAGAATAAGATGTTTACACGGTTAGATATTAAACGTATATTTTATCAACGTTAACAAAACCGCACATTAAAAATACTACTTCGTACAGCTCTTAAGGATAGTTTTAATTTCGAAAATTTTTTATTTCATTTTACCTGATTTATTTTCGAGTTCGATATCAGGCGATGTTCTCTAGCGTGATATACCTTCGGATGGAATAATCGGTGTCTGTTGAAATCTGCATCTGTAATAATATCGTAACAATTGTAAATTTTATTCAAGTTTTATAATAGAAACATAACCAGTTTTAAAATTACGTTGTTTGTCTAAAGTAATTAAATAAAATACGTGTAAATATTGAGAATTTCAAAGCGTATAAAACGATAAATAGTTAAAATATTTGTCAATTTGAAGAAATAACCGTAAGTGAAATTTAAGACGATGTACGTAGTGACGAACAATTGGTTGTTCTATTTTATCTTCGAGAAGTTTACATTCTAATTTTATTTTACGAGAATTCTGCAAAAATTCAGTTGAAAATTAATGTTACTATTTGACTATGCACTTTCTAAGTAATTCAAACTTGTACCTAGATTCATAAAACAGTATTTATCAAATGTGTTAACATTTTATCCATAAAAAAAAATCTGTTTTTATTATAACTTTAATTGGACTATATATATATGACGCAAAATTACAAATGAATAGTATTAAACCATGATTTAGCATCGTTTATTAGGCAATGTAACCCATAAAGACCTGTATTAAACCGATAAATGTTACATACCAGATGTTGGATTATCTGTATTTCCTCACATTCGTAAAGGTTGGTCTCTGCAGGTTTCTGCGATTTACAACGTCTTTGATTACTGCGAATTCGATTATGATTGCACAACATGCACGTCTATTAAGATCAAATCATGACACTGTGATTGTTGGATCCTTCATCAAATGGTTGTTCGTAATTATAGCATTGCATCCTCTATCTGTTGTCGACAGAGTACGATCCTTCTAATTTCTTGACGTTCATGCAAACAAACTTCCTAGAACGTAGACGTATTATTGGTCTATTCTGTAGATACTGGGCATTATTGACCTGATATTTGTTCCGTCTCCGGGTGTATGAACAAGAGAAAGAGTAGCTGTTCTGTGCACTTCCGTATTTTCTCCATAGTCGGAGTGAGCGATACACGATAAAATATTTAATCGGGGTTTTTAATTTTTGTCTAAGCCTATTTATATTATGTTTATATATCGGTGACCGGATCAGGAACACTCGAAGATATTTTAGGTTGGGTTGAAAGTTAAACGTTTACCGCAGAAATCGACACTGATTTCAATGTATGCGAATTGATTGTTTAGATGAAAAAGTGAAGCCTCTGATTTCGTCTGATTAGGAATTAATTACGATTTGGAACAACAGACATCAAACTTCTTCAGCTGCATCATCAGGATGTGTTCATATTTTTCGACTTTTGCACTACAATAGCAATATCGCCGGCATAATGAAAAATATCCGCATCTATATTAGTAAGATCGTAGATATATAAATTGAAAAGAACAACCGAGCACTGTGGCAGGCTATTATTAGTAGTTCTCCAGTGACTATGTTTATCTTTCAAATCCACGCTGAATCTTATGTCTGATAACACGTTAGTAAGAAGCAACGATAATTTCCTGCATTGTACAACTTTTGTATAAATAATAGCCCTTCTCTCCAGATTGTATCGTAAGCTGGTAAAAGGTAGAAAAATACTGCAGCTGTTTTAAGGCATCTTTGGAGATTCAATAAATATTATCCGCATAATGAAAATATCGTACTCAACATTATATGTAAAATAGTAAATTATCTAATTTACGAAACAATACTGTAACAAAATTTTATAGAAGGAAAACACTAAAACCATATAAAACGTACTATAGTAAAGTACGTGAAACAACTTCATTACTGAACGCATCAATTAACATAAACATTATAACATCGTTTTCACTATCACGTAGTTATAAAAATTGAATTAATAAAAATAAACTTAGAGAAAAGTAAGCTTACATCCAGATGATTTGAATAGTAATAAAAAACAATCATCTTACTACTTCTAGTAACTTGACCGACATGAAACAAAAAATAGTTTTATACTTAGAATGCATAAAACCGGTCATACCTTACAGGAAAAAGAAGGAGAACTCAAACTCCTACTACGTCTCCCGAAATACCCATAATAATAAATCTAATCGATTTTGGCCTCTCTCCGATCATCACGATTCCGACAATAAAGAAACAAGTACGTGTACAAATACAATAAGTAAAAATGTAAAATGCAGAGAGCACCATCCATCCATAAATTGTAGCAAACCACAAGACTCCCCACCTAAATGTTCGCACTGCGAAGGAAGTCACCCGTCAAGCTACAAGGGATGCAGAGTATATAAACAAATACTCATGCAAAGAAACAATCATAATATCCCACGTTTATAAAACCCTGTGGCCAACCATAGACACAATGAAATGTTGTAAAACGCCTCTTACTCTCGCGCTCCGACCACGTCTTCCCTAACCTACACGCAGATAACAAATTATGGTAACAAAAATCACCATAGTGCACCCGGCATCGATTAGAGCAAAAAATAACAACCTTCAAATGATCCAATTAACAATATAGACGAAATCAGCGATAATAACTACAATACGTATAATTCAATTCAGTTAACAGACTTCGTCAATGAATTTAAAATCACGTTTAAACAACTGTCATAATGAATCAATTTACGAGAATCGCAACATGGAAACGGCCTGATGCGTCACCATCATCAAATCGAACCATTTTTAATATATAATAAATATAGATATCTTATTAATTAGCGAAACACACTTTACTGCTGAAAGTTTTATCAAAATTCCTTTATATTCAATATGTTCTATGCCTCATTCCAACGGCACTGCACACGGAGGAACGATAGTAATTATTAAATCACCGATAATGCATTACGAGATAAATAAATTCTGTAAAGAACACATACAGGCCACTTCTGTGTGAATAAAATCGACATTAGGTCCTATTGTTATCTCCCATGTTTACTGTCCACCAAAACATAACATAAAACAGAAACACTTCAACGAATACTTCCATTCGCTTGGAAAAAAATTTATTTCCGGGGGCGATTATAACGCCAAGCACACAACTTGGGGTTCAAGACTAATAACCCCGAGAGGAAAACAGTTACTCTACATTTCATCCGATCAAATAGGTACGAAAGCATATCGGCAGGAAATCACACATATTGGCCGACTGACTCGATTTTTTCATTTGCTGTGGAATAAACAATGATAACGCCTTAGTCGAATCCTCGTTAGACAGCTCTGGTGACCACTCACCAGTAATACTAAATTCTGTGACACACTATTGGTGCGAGTTCCAACATTCACTAGATAATAAGATAAACCTGAATATTCTATTAAAAACAGAATAAGATATTGAAATTGCAATAGAAAACTTCAACAACAATATTCAAGACTCAGCATTCTTTGCAACTTTCTGGGAAAAAAATGATCTTAACAAAACCATAAGTCAACCGAAAACAATTCGAGAAAAAAGAAAGCTAAGGCGTAAGTGGCATAACTCTAGAAATCTATTGGATAAGAGGATGCTAAATCGAGAAAATAAAGCCCTCAGAAATAAAATAATTATTTTCGAAATTACATTACAAACATATCTCCTTTTGCATCTTCTGACTACTCATTATGGAAGCCAGTAAGTAAAGCAAATAAAATTACAAAGTACAAAACTTTCCTATAAAGAAAAACTCCGAATGGCTAAGGAGTAACCAAGAAAAGGCTGACGCTTTTGCGAAACACTTTTCAGAAACTTTCCAACTACACGAAATCAATTCAATCACCGACGTTGAAGAGGAAATGAACAATTTCCTTCAAAGCCCATTTCAGATGTCACCTCCGATTCCGTCTTTTTCATCCATGGAAATCAAGTACCATATAAAAAAGTTAAATATAAAGAAATCCCCTTACGATTCTATTACAGTCAGTATGGTTAAACACCTTCTCCGGAAAACTATTGTACTGCTCACATATTTGTACAATGCTATTCTCCGGACATCCTTCTTCCCTGTGCAATGGAAATTTGCCGTAATAAAAGTGATACATAAACCTGGTAAACCAACTGAAGAAATATCATCGTATAGACCTATTAGCCTACTCCCTATATTAGCTAAAATACTTGAAACGTTGCTATTGAAATTAACACTTTTACTCATCGAATATTCAATACTTCCAGATTCCCAGTTCGAATTCCGAAATAACCATAGTACCATACAGCAGATCCATAGAGTAGTTGATGTCATAAATTTATGCTTTGAAGAAAAAAGATATTGCTCTGCCGCGTTTTTGGACATCGAGAAGGCTTTTGATAGAGTATGGCATAAAGGTATTCTTTACCAAATAAAACTTAAGCTGCCTTATCAGTATTTCAAAATAATAAGATCTTATCTCACGCGAGATATTTTCAAATTAATTTCAACGGTTCACCGTCATCCATATTTCCGAAGGAGTTCCCGAAGGTAGTGTTCTAGCCCCTACATTATATCAGATTTACTCCACCGATTTCCCGGTATATAATAATACTATAACCGCCTTATTTGCCGATGATACCGCAATTTTAACAATCCACAATGACGTCAGTGCCAGCTGCAAGCTACGTCCACGATCACTTAAACCATCTAACAAAAAGTTCAAACAGTGGAGAATAAAAGTTAACGAAAATAAGTGACTCAATGCATTATTTACATTGAAAAACGAAACGGCCAATCCGATATATCTCAACAATAAACAAATTCTAATAGCAAATTGTGCGAAATACCTTGGTCTACATCTCGACCATTGGAATAAACACATAACCCAGATCAGACTGAAATTGAGAAATATGGACTGGATGATTGGAAGAAATTCAGTTCTTTCACTAAAAAATAAAATTCTACTTTACAAAACAATAATAAAACCAATTTGGACATATGGTATAGAGCTATGGGGTACTGCAGCTAAATCCAATATAGCTATTATGGAAAGAACACAAGCAAAAATCTTACGGAAAATTGTGAATGCTCCTTGGTTCATACGAAATGATGACATCATTAAGGTCTTGAAGATTAGTTCGGTTAAAGATGAAATCCGCAGCTCAAATGCAAGATTCAAAGAAAGACTCAACACTCAAATATACTAGCAAAGAACATGTTGTCAAACTGCATTAAATTCAATCGAATACACAGATTCCATTCTCTCCAGCTTCAACATCAATCCTAATAATCTCTTACTCTTATAATTGCAGATTAAACTAATGTAAAAGTAATAATGAATAAATAGGATCAGCACCCATTGGGATGCTATCCTCCTTTTGATTTTTGATAATAACTGTTTATTGCTATTAAATACAGATTGCATGCAAAAAAAAATATTTAGAACGTTTCAAGCAGTTTTATTAGCAAAGTGGAACTAAACAAAACAGTATCAATGTAATTTAATATAATTAGAATTACATAAAATAAAAGATTAAATAAATTTATGTATCAAAAAATATTAATTATAAGATCGCGATTATATATATATATAATATATACATGTTGAGAACACGTTCGAATGTGTGAAGATGTCTGTTTAAAGTTTGAATGTAGTTAAGAACCTAATTATTCCCTACAAGAAAAAAAATTAAGAAGTAACATGACCTATTTCTCACTGAACTTGCGGGCAGTTTTTATTCAACGTTAATACAAGTTGGAATACGTTATAATATGTAATTATAGTAAAATATAAAAATTGTTCAATCCGGAATAATCTAGATGTTTATTTAAAATATAAATTATCTAGAAAAATAAATCTGTTTTAATAATTTCAACCATAATTTTTCGTATACATTAATTATTCCATACATTTTGCGTTAATTATTTTACAAATAGGCGAGAAAAAAAGTAAAATAAAAAACTAGTACGTTAAAGGAATTCACAACAGGTTTTATTAGACATTCCCAAACGCAGTTAATTGTTTATTATTAAATCGTGCGAAGATGTACTAATTCTAACATTGAATCACAAAAGCAATGATGATTGGAAGGAAATTTCACCCATTTTGAATACAAATTCATGGAGAAATAATTGAGCAAATCCGGAGGTTTAAAAACACCTTGGTCAGATTATAACAGAAGAACTGTATGAAATTAATTATAGAATTTGACTGAATGTGCGTTTCAAGAAAAACGAGTCATATAAAGACAAATGTCAATACCGCTGACTTCGAAAAATAATATTTAAGATGCATATTTAGTCTATAGCCTTTATGATGTTGAAACATGGATATTAAATAAAGTTAATGTAAATAAGTTACAAGCGTTCGAGATGTGGACTTGGAGGAAAATGGAACGGATAAGCTGGGTAGAAAAAAAATCAAAAATGAACAGGTACCGCGACAAATTGAACAGTGAAGGTCGTTATTAACTCGGATAAAAAAAAAACAAAAACGATTAACTTCGATGAGCCATGTACTTCGGCACGGAGGATTACATCGGAATATTCTAGAAGGTAAAATCCGAAAAAAAATAAGCCGCGGAACACCGAGAAACACATTTATGTTCACATCAGGTTAAAGAACTTAAAATGAGCTGTAGAAAGACGGTAAAAATGGAAGCTTACCATCGGGCAATAGATCAGTTAAGCAACCTGCTACTACTACTAATGATGATGATAATAATAAATGTTAGCATCAAACTTCGTCAAAAACCTAACGAAATATATACATTTTCACATAATTCGTGCGAAATTTCAATAATACCATCTTGCGTTTCCACTTATAACAAAATTTCAATATGGTGTTCTCTACATATATGTCAACACATATAATATATATATATTTCTGTAGTATTCGTAGTAATTTTTATTGCGATGAAATTAATTTAAATCACTATATAATTAATTATATATATTATCGTCGTCGTTGAATATCTAACTGCAAAAAACCGTTTAATGGATTCATAATAAATTTTATGATTTATTTATAAACCTAATATGTATTGTGTTTCCCTATTTCTTCGACTATAATGTATCTCGTTGTACCACAACCTGGTCACTAGGACGCACGAAGTAAATGTGATGAAATTACTAGCGTAAAAATCGCGAATTTCATTCTAATTTTCAATAATTTAAATATTTCAAATGCCAGAATGATAAAGTGACGTATTTCGCCTTGTAAACCGGTTAATTTCACGTTCTCATTCAATGAATACAATCGGGGCTACACGTGACCTACCGACCGTAATTATTTGGAAAATAACAGTTTGAAGATGAAAATAGGACAAACGAGTCAGTCATCTGAAGAAGCGTCATCGTAAGACGGACGTTTATAATAATTTTCTTCGTTGTGAAGAGATGTCCATTTTCAATCGTAATTATACCGCTATTCATTACTGGCAAGTATTTCACAAACATCATTATTTACTGTTATTTTGAACAACCAGAAAAAAAAAAATGTTAAGAAAATATAAATAAAATCGATCACTTTCTCGGATTTCTCTTCACCATCCATTCGTATAGGTAAACAATAAAATTCTGATTTTGAACGCACCGTTATAATAGAAGATCCGCTATATATAAAGCGTAAATTAAGATACCGCCCAAAAAACAGTTATCGGCTATTTATCGTGTTTATTGATTAGAAGGTGGAAACTTTTTTTCCCCGTTCATCACAAGTTGTTAACGACAACGATCTGACACGCAAGTTCTTTTTTAACCAGTTTTTCGCCAGTTTAATCCACTTTTAAATATCCATATTTCTATATGTCCCCTTACTAACATTCATATATCCGCACGGAAGAATTTTTAAAACGGGAAATGGAATATCAGGATTCATACAATAATGTTGTCCAATACCTGAAGAATATACCAGAAATACGTCTGCATTCCAGAAAGCCCTTTGGATAAAGAAATTAGGATAGTACTCGGCCGAACAATAGATGGATGATACAAATCACGCACCATTTAACAACCATTTGGAGAAGGATCCGACAATCAGAGTACCAGAATTTGATCTTGATAGACGTTCATGGTGCAATCTTAACACCTCATTCAAATTAATTAAGCACACGCTGTAAATCACAGATGTACAAATGGAAACTATCAAAGATGAACCTTTACGAATGCGTGGAAATACAGGCAATCCAACACTGTAATATTCGTCAATTTAGTAAATGTCTTTACGGGTTACATTGCCTAGCAGATGATGCTAAATCATGAATACTATTCATTTGTAATTTTGTATGACTGATACGATTAAATTAATAGATACGCATCCTTTATACTTTATAAATTCATATAATAAATATATACATTTTCGAGACAACGGTTTTATTACTATTTGTAATTAAGGAGGGGGAATATACAAGAAAATGAGAACATTATCGATTGGAACTATACGGTTGTAAATATCGGGTAATAAATAATTGTGGAAGCGGTAGAAACGAATGCATATAGATTATTCTGAATACCGCGATCGAGTCACAAGACGAATGTTTCGATCTGAAAAGCTCTAGATCCGAACAATACTCCCCCGTAATATATACTAGAGAATGGTAAACTTTTTTGGATGCACAAATACGAACAGTTTGACTATCGAATTCATCGATTGAATAAAAATAATAATCGGCGTACAGTGTATAATCACGCGCAAGACAGAGAACAGAGAGAACTTCCTGCACAATAAAGTAAAATAGGTCACGACGCCCGAAATCGAAAATAGGATGGATGGATTCGAGAAAAAATGTAAAAGTTCAAAAAATCCAAAAAATTCGCTTAAACCACTGGAATTGAATATAACGGACGCTGTTTTATTTTTTGGATAATTTTTTAAATGCCTTAGACATTGTTCAGACGAAAATTTCGGAATCATATTAATAAATAAATAGGACGGAATAAACCAGCGGAAATAGGTACTAATTATTTAATTAATTTTTTTTTTTGCGATTGTGACGACCTAATTACTACCGGATGTTAGTTAATAATCAAATCTGTTATTTTACATATTACTTTTATTTGTAATGTTGTAATCTAAATTAAGTAATTTTTTTTTTACATTTTATTTTCATTGTTTTTTTTTTATTTATTATTATTATTTATTTTTATTTATGTACACTCGAAAATGATTTAATAGCCGAAAAACATCGCGCTCTTTAATCCAAATTTAATGATTTAATTATTTTTTTATCGTTTATTCTTGAAAAAATCACTACACTACACTCCATGTCGAATTAGCTAAATTACATGTGTAATTATTTATTTATAATTTTGATACATTTCTTCGGGTAGCAGGTTTTTTCAAATTTTTTCTGCTTATTCGTATTTGTCATTTGATTGCTCAGATTTAATGTATTATCCATACTATACAATTGTCATTGTGGTAAGATGTGATCCCGTACAATAATTTAATTTAAAGCGTATATTGTATAATAAGTAAATATCTACCTATTTATCAAATAAAATAAATAGGCGGTCCGGGAATACAAGTTGTGTATTTCACGTTGTAAAGGTCATTATGTACACAGGCGCGTGCAAGGAAACGTAAATCGGCGTAGTGTCGATTGTTGATTTTAACTGCGCGATTTCTTGTATTTCGGTTGTGATGCGCTATCCATTCATCAATATCTGTTAGCCAAGACATTTCATCTTCTATCTGATCTTCTCTTCCCCCCTATTCCACTCTTCAGAACTAAATGTAAAGATGATATATTTTCACGATTAATAGATAAAGTATGCGGGTTTTCGAGAAGTTTAATTTTCAGAAATACGCCTACTTCGGTAATTATATTGAGAACTTCCGAGTGTGTAATATAGCTTTTCGGTCGATCCACGCTTTGAAAATTCTTCTTTACGACTTTGGTAATGTTCCAACTTTCTATTCTGTACAGCGATATTGATCAAACGTATTTTAACTGATGTAAATGTTTTCTAACCACCTAATACTTCATATTTAGAAACGTTTGCCTTGCTTGTTCGATTCTATATAGTGTGCCTACTTCAAAACAATCTGATTAATGCTTCCGTCGAATCAGGTTCAGAGGCAATTTAATTTCTGGACACGTCGCGTGATTCGAATTTTTATTCATACTTTTAACTTTCTGACGTTACTTTTTTCTGAGTTTCAGCGAAAAACGACCCGCTTTGTTTATTAAAATTAATTTCGAGACCGCACGAATTGCTGCTTGCTTTTACTACCGTCTGCCTACCGTATAAGCGAATGTTACTTTTATAATCAAAATCCTGCTGAAAAATTGCCTTTGAGTAAATTTTAAACAGCGTTGGAGATAAAACGCGTCCCCGATTCGCTTCTATTTTGATGGAAATTTCTTTAGACGTTTCCCTTTCACTGCGGTGACGTATTTACATTGGGAAACTTAATATTCTAGGTTAGTTTTTTTAGTAAGGAACCACCTTTATCCTTGACCTAACTAGCCTTACAAGCGGAAATAGAACGCGAAGTTCCTATGCGGGAGGTACTAAAAAACGACAGAAGGAAGGAGAAAGGGAGGGTATTAGGCGGGAATATGTATAAGTCTGTGTAATAATATATACACCAACATGCATATACATATATGTAGAGAGATTCAGCAGGCGGCTAAATAAAGGAGATCGAGTTTTTTATTTTCATTCTTTGTATATACAAAATTAATCTGATAAATACGAAATTTGCACAAATGCATGAACACTTAAACATACTTTTTTTTCTCTCTTACGTTTTTCTTGTAAAAACCGCCCGCTAAAAATATTGAAATGATAACAGACGTAATTTATTTTCTGTCCCTTTTAAAACAAAATTTCTCCTATACGTTGATATATATATATACATACATACATTTATATATAATATGTATACGATATAAATAATTTTGATCCAATTTCAACACGTAAATTAAAAGGAAAGGAAATAAAATCGCCTAACTAGAACACAACATAGGTGAATAAACAAATTAAAACTAGTTATTAAAATCGGGTATTCCCGTATAACGAAGAAGCGCCAATTTTGATAAGAGGTACTAATTATCAATTTGTCGCTTTAACGAGTTATCATTGCCGACATAAAAACTAGAGATACAAAGAGAGCAGGTAGTTGATTAACAACAACAACAGAACTATGACATCCAATTTAACGATAAAAACTTTTGAAAAAACGCCGTTCTTATCAATAAACGAAACAAATAACGACCGCTACGCGACCGACACTAGAAACTTTCATAGATAAAGTGCAATATTAGGCGTTATCATCTAACCAATTAAACTTTCATCGTAATTATAATCGAACGTGTAGCAATTGAAATAATTAGTCGTAACGTATTTCGAAAATAACGATTTTAAATAAATTCGCGTACTAATTATTATTAACGTCTAGTACTTAAATTAGCGGCTGAACTTGAATTAAAGAAATCCGCTATAGGTCAAAAATCGTTTAATGATCGTCGGAACTCGCGATTTTTATTTCGACGAAAATAATTTAACCGGGAACGAATAAAAAATTACTATGAGGAAAAGTCGCGATAACGAATCAGCTTCATTTTGATAATTAATTTCTAGAATAAGATTAAAAAAAAAAAACGATGAACGAAAAAAATTAAAAAGTACTCCCCCAAACAGATTATTAATTAAACGAAGTCCGTAAACTGATGACTTAATATAACAATCGTAAACTATTGTCTCTCTAACTCACACACACGCATAACTACATTTACACCACAATATTCGACTATAAGTCAATTTTTTCAAAAGAAAAATAAAGGTAATAATTCCGTGCGTGAACATAAAGCTAAAAAAACCTGCGTAGGTTTGGACATAAAATTGATAATTTGTTCAATTAAGGAGTAAATTATAATGATTATTAATACATACCAACTCATCGACACACACATATATAAATATATACTATAATTAGTGTCTTAAGTGCTAGTCCACCTTTTGCGTGAAAAAATAACGTATAACGGTTAGTCACGATGATATCCAGCGAACAATATGAAGACGATTTATATATATATATATATATATATATATATATATATATATATATATATATAAATAGTTATAAAATATGCATAGTTACATTATGTATATTTAGGTATACACAATATATATATATATATATATATATATATATATATATATATGTGTATGTATGTATGTATATATATATATAGGCAAGTCAGATATGGCTTCATTCATCTATTTTATTAAATTAGTATATAACTCCCACCATTCTTTTCTTTTTATTTCTTCATATATATATATATATATACATATATATATATATATATATATATATATATATATATAAAAGGTCAGTAAACTTATCATCTTATTTCAATATTAGGTGAATGTATGAATCGAACTTATTAAAATTAATTATTTTATCACTGAAGCGATTACTAGCCATGGAGACGGTAAGAAAGATTTTTTTTGTAGAAATTTAAAGAAGTACCAAATTACGTGAAGTTTATGAAATTGACGAAAATATGGAACATACGCATTTTGAGTGTAAATAGTATAGCAGAAATTATACCGAACATAATTGCGCACAGATAACGGATAGATGGGGCGTATTAGACGATATTACTAACGCAACGTTTAAGAAGAAATTAAACAGAAGCTGGAATAACAGTGGATAGCTTACAATCATCGTTAGTTATAAGGGCAATTCTCAAGAGTACAAAAGCTGAAGACTTCGTATAAATTGAATAAAACTAAGCTAAAAAACTGTTATTACAAGGTTAAACATAAATAAATAAAAAATAACGAAACAGGAAAAATAAAATAAAAATTAAAAAAAAACTGCCACACTACCACATGCAATAAATAAATTTAAAACAAAAAGTCCTAATGAACAAATGTAATAATTACAATAACTAGGTGATACATTAATATTGATTATAGTGGATTTAAACGATGAAAAGTTGTCTGTAATATTATCACGTTTGGCCACTAAAATGCAAGTCATGTACTGGTGGTTGAAATTTATAGCTGATCTAATTCTCCCCAAAATTATCTATGTTTATGACATGGTTACTTAATAACTAACTACTAATTATTAAGTACGAACGGGTGTGGAGTACGTAACCCATTGGCTACGCATCCATTATCCGCATAACGGTATTTATATATTTACGTAACTAAATCTAGAGGTTGACGACGCCGAAGTCGCCGAGTTCCATGTTTGGTGTCGAGCAGTTGTCTTGCTTCCACGTTAACATGACTGTGCAGTCGCTGCCTGTGCGATTTCGCGAACTCCTTAATGACATCATTAAGGAACGGCACATGGAGATCGGAGTGAATATCGTCGTTACGCGAGTAGCGATATGCGTCGACTATTGCACGTAAGATAACATTTTGACGACGTTGTATCACGTTTCGATTAGTTGTGGCAGTACAGCCCCACATAGCAAGACCGTACGTCCAGATCAGCTTAATAATTTGCTTGTATAGCAGAAGTTTGCACGACACATCCAGCTCGGATTGTCTTCCCATTAACCAGTATAGTTGTCTTGTTCTGTGCTTGATCTGGTGAGCTATCATTTTGACATGGACTTTCCAGGATAACCGAGAGTCCAAATGCATGCCAAGATACTTGGCTGAGTTAGCCTGCGGAACAGGTTGGTTTCCCAAGTATACCTGGTACATGTTGTCGGCATAGCGTAGCGTGAACAAAACGTGAACAGATTTTTGTTTATTTATTTGTATCTTGTTTTGATATATGGCTGCGAAAGCTGAACGCTAGACTTGCAAAGTGAATCCAAGCTTTCGAGATATACTTTGTATAGACGGATATTAAAAATTCTTTGGGTATAACAGTCAGCAATAAAGAAGTTATTAATAAAGTGAATAAAAGGCATCTATAATTATTAATCTACATTCAAGAAAGAAAGCTGCGATACCTAGGACACATTCTGAGAGGAACTGTATGAAATATTACGGATTATTATAGAAGGAAAAATCGTCTTGGCGAAAGATCAGTGGGGTGTCCACAAAATTCATGGTATTGATGTTTGTCTATCAAATTACCCCGGACTGCTAGGTCCAGATTGCAGTCAAGTTGATCGCCGACCTTCGTAATGGATAATAAAAATAAATGCGAACGCCTATTAATTTACGAAATAATAAAAGTAGGTTGGATTATCGATATCGTCAGTTTACCAGGTGTGTGAGCTCGATATTAGATACTTATACAGGTGTACCGCCGGTATCTACATAAATATAATACCATCGACAAAATATAAATCAGTAAATTTCGGGCTTTAAACGTGTTTTATACCGGAACAAGAACAACGAGTTAACCTCGTACTATATACAAAAATAAAAACAAAAGAACAAAGCGTTTATTGAATAATAACGATTTTACAAACAACAAACGTAATGCAATTTTCTTGTCAACCGGTTGATTTTATCGCTGGGTTTTGTTTTTTGTTTAAATCGTATTTTTGCCCATCGATAAAGAGTAAAATTTAAGAACGTACAGGTAAACAAAGTAAAACGTCATTCCTAGAAACGATGACAAATTGAAAAGTTTATTACTCATACTATAGTGACGTCATACACATGGCGCCTGTATAAAAGTCGTGAGAAATTTGCCGACAGCCGATACGTTATTCACAATAAAAAAATCCAAGAGATATTCGTTTACCATAAACCAGGGACGATTTAAATTGTAAACTAATTATGAAATTTGCAGTTTAGTTACGATCAAATTGTTAACATATTACGAATAATTCATACTACACAACACACACACACACACACACATATATATATATATATATATATATATATATATATATATATATATGAGTAAATATAGCAACAATAAAGATACGAACTGAATATGCGTGCAAGAATGCATAAACATATTATAATATGTATATATGAACATACATTATGTATCCCAAAAATACACATACACGTAGATTATATGTAAATACATATAATTATATCGCGCTCATAGTACAAAAAACATACACAGACAATATATTTACATAGTTACAGACACATATTATAGATGAATAAATACATGTAATATACATATATTATACAAGAACACACACACTTATATATATATATATATATATATATATATATATATATATATATATATATATATTAAAGCATACATATAAATATTATATCTATTTTTGGTATACCTCACGAAATATAATATATATAAAATTATACATATATATGTAATTATATATATATATATATATATATATATATATAATATATATTATAAGGTATATAAGAAAAATATACGTATATACATCATACATGTATTATATTATAATTAACGTCTGTCTTGTTTGCTTTAAAATTCGATCTCCAAATAATTATTTAATATCCCGTCATTTAAGTTAATGAAAAGAAATTAATATTACTCGGTGAGCGTATGTACTTTCTTCTTAATTAATTATTTTACCGCGGTTTATATAAGCTGCGCATTCGGGTACGGTCAAATATATTCCAAATTAAACGACACGCGTGTGAATCATATTTTATACACCTATACTCACGCATATATATATATATATATATATATATATATATATATATATATATAGGTGTGTAAAAAAAGATGTGTGTATAAATATACACATATATGCGAATGAGGCAAAAAAAAAAGTAAAATGAATAAGGGAAAATGTGGCGTCGACGAGTCAGTGGGTAATAACCTTTGAACCTTTAAATACGTTTTTTTTTTCAGTCACAATGAAACCCTCAAAATAAATTATAAAACGGTCAAGCGTGACCGATGTCATTAAATAACGACAAAGACCGGTGTTGCATTTCCGACGCAACATATGTCGTTCGCACATGAAGAAAAATAACATAATTATTTCCTTTCGAATGAACAGTTTTTAATAATAATAATAACAGAGATTAGGAAATTAAGTGAACAAAAATAAAAAAGAATAACTCCGTCTATACCACGATCACAATATGACGATACGCCTTTATCTATCCACTTCTGGATGAAGTATTTTCCTAACGCCTTACACCGTAACCAGTTTTTACCAGTCACCTTCTCCATATCATCGTACAACAGCCTCATAATTAATCGCTGTATATTTTTTTTTGTTTATTTGCCACCATTGCAAAATACGTTTGACCCTTTTTATATTACTTTAAAACTAGAGTAACTGCTATCGGACCTTAATAAGAGAGTTAAAGAATAGGCTTTTCAACTCGAAGCAAGACAGGGAAAATTCATTAAAATTGAACTATTTTTGGCCTAGTTGCGTCTAATGAAATCCTTTAGTTGTAGTGATGATTATAAGCGATCAGTTTAAACTGTTGCGTTCATGAAAGATTTGCAATCACACGTCCAGCAGTTTCCTATACACAATAATATTTAATACCACTTCTCTGGTAAAACCTATATATTTTGTCTACATATAGTGGAACTCAAATTCCCGTATGTATGTATGAGAAATAGTAATAATTTCAAAGAAAATTCTGTATTTAAATCGGTATTACAAGGTTCCTCGTGACCTTCAATTGAGTAACGTATGCGAATTAAGATTAACCTTTTTTATTTATTTACTATTTTTCTAATTATTTGAATATATTAGAAAAATTAAATCTCGGAAAATTATTACTATAATAAGAAAAAGAAATAAATTTCATTCTGGTCTAGAAACGACCATCACCATCATTTATTCAAACGAGCGTTTATTCTTTCTTTTTATTAAATTCGGAACATCGTATTTTTTCTCTCTCGCTTTGTCTAAAGACACGAAGCCCACAAATTGTCTAAGTCGTGTCAAGTACTAGTGCACGACATTTAAACTAATGCTCGTGATCCTGATTATCTTCACATTCGCATTTTGGGCTTCTCCTGTTGACCAATTTAAAATTTTTTCTCCGTCTCTATTTACCGCCGTAGTTGCCTCATGTAGCAATGTTTTGATAAAATTCCGAAAAACCTTTAAAGCTAGCAATAACTTATACATTCGGAAATGCATTCTTCTGAAACTAAACATTATGCGTTCGATCGACAATTTTTTTTTTTTAAATAACGACACGCTTGTTTCATAATTTTTATCACGTCGAACAAGGTCTTTCATCTAAAAAAAAGATTGTCACTCAATGTAAAATCTTCAAAAATTCCGGAAATACTGATTATTATATGTTAAATTGTTTTAACAACTATTCGAGTTTGTAATAATGGTCGTTCGAGTTATTAAATTTAAGATAAATTTACAAGACGAATAAAAATTCCGTCGATATCGATTATAAATAAACATTAATTATCGACAACGTCACACGAAACTTTCGTATTAGTATATAACGATTGCCTTACATATTAATTAAATATTTAATTAACTCGTAATATGTACATATTCGTTTCGATATTCATCGAACGGCGAAAATAATTAACCGGGTAGCGTTCGAGAAAAGTAAATTATCAGCGGGGTATTACATTTCGCAGATTTCTAAAGGAACAATTTTCATTTATCCTTCGGTAAATAAAAGAAATAACTCGTTAATTCGAAAGTCGGTAGAGGACGTCGCTTGATTGTCGTCAACGTGCGAAAATTGATATCGAAGCGACTAAGCAACGCTTCGTGAAGGCAAGCCACAACAAGGTGATTTGCCATTTCATATTTAAAGACTTTGCATTAGTTCTTATCAAAATCTGGTACTCATTTACCGATAAATTGAATGAATAGCCAAGTTGCTAAAAAGCCTTTTCACTATTAAAAATTCTTATCCCTAATAGAATTCGAATACTACTAGCAGAACGCGAATAAGCGTGTTAACCTTTGGTATCGCGATATATAAAACAAGGTCAAGCATTCGCTATCATACGGGTGAGACGTTCGTTTAAAGAGATTTAATGAATTACAAAAAAATAATAATAATAATAAATAAATATACCCGCATTTTTCGCAGGTCGGTGAATTTAAATTTATAAAAATCGTGTAAAAAATTTCCTAATTTATACGAATAGCAAATAGTGATTTTAATCATAGCGAACAACAGCGTGTAAAATTTCAAAAATTATAAATTTTTCGTTAAATTACGAAACTAATAAATTATACGGTCGATAAAAGTTAATGAAAAAAAAACAACTAAAATTAAACCACATTAACAATCAGTGGCGTAGCCAGAACTTTGTTGAAGAAGAGGAGGGGTTCAAACAAAACTAAATTATAACAGTAAACCCGAGTTAAATTGAACCTTAAGTAAATAACCAAAACTCAAATAAGTTAAACCCCAAGCCCTAATCCAACTCACCAGAGTTATTTTTATACTTATTAGACGTCGAATATGTAATTCTATTAGGAGCGATAGACGGCAGAAATATTTAACGTCACTGGAACACACTAATAGTATGTTATTGAGGATAGAGGGAGATAAGTACAATAAATTCCGCGAAAAAATAAACGATAAATAATGATTTTATATTTTTTGAAGGAATAATACATAGTAATACTTAATTAAATTTAAAATTTAAAATCTCTTCTTCACGTTTTTTTACAAAATTCTTCTAGTACCTCCTATATTACAAAACTATTTATTTACTTCAAAAACAACGAAAATTAAATAAAATAAATGAAAATAAAAAAAACAACAAATAGGTTTAACAAATGCAAAACTGCATTTAAGAACGAGTATATATTTTCTTATTATCAGATTGAATCCAAGTGGGGGATTCAGACCCTAAAACCACCCCCGGGCTACGCCACTGTTAACAATATATCATTACAAAAATGAATCGATTAAATACAAATTTATTAAATATATTCTAATTTTTTTTCTTTTGCTTTTAAGAAACACTACCTATAATTTTTTTCTATTGTTCGTCATACAGGAACAGCAACAAAGACTTTCACACGAGGCTGCTGAAAACAATTTAGGTTAACTCTATAACTGTGTAAGTAAAAGAAGAAAAAAGAAAAATATATCCATACTATAATAATAATAATAATAATAATAATAATAATAATAATAATAATAATAATAATATAATTAAATTTAATTACAAAAATCAGTTAAAATCACTAAAACTTTATTTTCTTGAATTTCACGCAGCTTTCCGGCAACTACGCCATTATCAAGCGATATTTAAATTTAGATAAAAATAAAGACACAAAATATAAATTTAAGTATAAGTTCACAAATTTATACATATAAAATGAAGAATAAATACTTAAAACAATCTGACAGTGACTGTGGTAAACAACACAATCAAATATCAGTAATATAAAATTTACAGAACAGTGGCCAGAAAATAATTATTTTTTAAAAATATATTTATACAGTGAAAAAATATATTTTATAATAATCAAAAATCAATAATCAGAAATAATAATCACTGTTTTTAAATATTTAAATATTGCATTGATATCAGTATCATTAAGTAAATATTTTATTCTTAAGATACTATATAATTCCATACCTGAATCAGGTTTCATAAAGTTTAGATTGTGGAATGTAGTGATTTTTTATTACTTTAATTACGGAATCAGTTAAAATCACTAAAACTTTATTTTCTTGAATTTCACACGGCTTTCTGACAACTACGTCATTATCAAGCGATATTTAAATTTAAATAAAAATAAAGATTTAAAAATAAAATTACAAAATATAAAAAATAAAGTTTTAGTGATTTTTAACTGATTTTCCTAATTAAAGTAATAAAAAATCACTACATTCCACAATCTAAACTTTAATATAATTAAATATTTTAAAATTATTTTCACGGCCTATTTTTCTTAAACATCACATCGTCGATTTATATAGATTTTACGTTTCGAACAATATCGTTCTGATGATGAACAGAACATCCAGTTTGAAACGTAAAATTATCAAACATTGACAAAGTGACATAAAAGTGCTCAACTTTATTTAACAAGGTTGTAAAAGCATAAAAAAATCGTTTGCCCATAAATTAGCTTTATAATTCGGAATTAGATTATAGTTTGTTAGATTAAAAAAAGGGGAAACTACGGTGTTTCTCCTCGATATACGTCATTTTTCATAGACCAACAGCTTGTTGGCCACCTGTAGTATTATATATATATATATATATATATATATATATATATATATATATATATATATATATATATAACAAAAATTATTAATATTAAAAGTAAAATAGGTAGGTTTTATGTTAATTACTTATTTATCTTTACACAACGTAGTAAACTGATCTAAGTTCGTAGTAGGAATAAATATATTAAAAACCAATAGAAATATCGAATCTAACGAACAGCCTTAATATTTATGTTTTGGCTAGGATACGCCGAACGATATATATATAATGATTGCAGTAGCTTGCGAGGAGCGTACATCGTATAAATAAACTACGGTTCGTTAACCTAAAGTTAAAAAACGTCTGGCATTAATGCGTACGAATGAAACTTAATGTAAGCACGTTTGTCCTCACTTGCCAACTTGGGCGCCATAAAGCCACGGAAATTTATTCGACATAATTAACCTTATATATATATATATATATATATATATATATATAAATGCATATATGTATGTGTGGGCGAACAAAGAACTTAGGAAAATTCTAATTGCCACATGACCCGGCTCGATCACTAGAATATACGCAATTTTTAGCGCCCCCAACTTATTAACGATTGAACGGATAATAAAACTTGTTTAAAAATAATAAGATACGAAGACGATTTACTAATGTTTAACTACCTGATATTTCAACTGTTTAAGTATTAATACAGCAACCTAATAATTAATTTATTATCATTTATATTAATTCTAATTTTAAAATGGTTTTATTAAATACAACTGAATATGGCTAAGATATCAATTTACATTTGCCCTTTACGATCATTTCTAACATCAATTAATAAATTTTAATTTAATTTCTGTATATTTTAAATTAAAATAATGATGTTTTTTTTTAAATTGTTAATATATTAATAAAATTTTCTATATAAAATATAACATTTTTACATCAAAATTTTATTATTATCTAGTTTAGTTACTTTAACAATTCCTGAATACCCATAGATATGGAGATCGTCATTAAAAATTTAGAATTTACTACATCATCTCCACATTAATGTGAATTTCAATAAAACATATTTAAACGCATTTTCATTAATTAATTATTTAATAATGTAATTTTATAAGTAACACTTTTGAATTTTTTTTCTTAACGCTATCAATATTTTAGTGGATAGTGAACTGGCATTAATACGTACAATTAGAAATAACGTAAGTCGGGTTGTCCTTACTGAACTTGACCATTTATAAATCCTTATATATTAAATATAATTTTCATTTTTAATATAAAGATACTAGAAAAATTTTAATATTTTTAGGCGGAAAATTTCTCACCACTCTTAATATGATCTAACCGAGAACATAGTTTTTCGAATTCGGGAATTTTACTAATGCGACAGTTCACTTAACCTATACGATACACGAACTGAATAAAATTGACTATTTCTATAAATACTTCAATTCTAAAAATATCTATCTAGAATCGTGTAAAAAACTACTTTATCATTTCCATATCCTTTAGTCATTTTGTACTATGTAGAGAACACTGCAACCCAAAACAGATGTGCCCATCGAAATACAGTTAACTATGATTAACTTGGAAACTTTGAACTATTTCGTACGGCGAAATTTATAATTTTGTATCAAAAACTCATAACGTGTGACTGAAACGGCCAACTGAAAAAATTACTAAATTGTCATTGTTTCTATGAATCATAACAACTCGATAAAGTTACAATGCACGCGCAATAATGATTCAGCTGACGATATTCATTTCGATAGTTGGATAAAATTAAATAAATTTAAACATAATTGAAAATTGTAATTATCACCAGTTCGTTGAAATAACGAAAATTAATATCCATAAACTAGTCTAGATCGATATTTTATCTCATATGATCAACAAATTCATGGTTTAGACCGACACTTGGGGTACTCGGAGAAAAATATGAGCCGGATCCCCTCAAAAATTAACATAAGTATTTTATTAGATTTTTTTTCAAAATACACTAACCCAGTACATCTACAAATAATTAAATAATAATTTAAAATGAAAATAATCCCAATAATCTTCGTTTGTATAATTTACACGATATTCTAAATAATACATATGTACTATAATTAACTATATGGCGTTAATTGGACCTGAGAGATGAATGTGATGTTAACCTCCTACGATTTTATGATGATTAATCAGACAACCAAACTATCTTAATCGTGATTTATGGAACATTCGAATTACTTTCTGATTTTTATAACATTAACGATAACTGCAATTTATGTTTCGATTTTTTTTCGTCAGTTATAATATCGTATTTTTTAACGCATGTAGAGGCGTGTGCTAATTTGGGATCCCTGAATACAACGTGCATGTATATATATATATATATATATATATATATATATTATACATATTAAGAAGAGGAAGACCAAGAACCCGATTTATGTGTGCTATAATAAAATAACAGAATTATGTGAAGATAAAAGAAGTTGCTCTTGCCAGAAAATTATTTGTTTAGCTGCATGCCATGTTGCCCACCAACCTAGCGGTTGAGGAGAAATAATGATGATGACATAAGATAGATGAGTAACAAATAATGTTTTTACAATTTTGGTAAGGGATTTTTAATTTTTTAGGTTCTTGGGGCCCTTTTCATCTGGAGGCTCGGGAAAAATTATCACAGTTGTCCCCAAATTGGGACGAACCTGTATATACATACACACACACACACACACACACACACACACATGTATATATATATAAAATATAGTATTAAATTATAAATATTATTTTTATATTCACTTTTCACAACTTCCTGTTTACATCCAACGTGCATCGCCGCAATTACTATTATTATTGTTACTACTATTCAATGTATTATCGGAAAACGTCGTTGTTCATTTCTGGTTAAGCTTCGACCCATAAAATTTTTCATCTACTATCCCGATAACATTATTATTCCATTTTCGATGATTAAACCCGTGTATATATCACATAACATTTGCAAACGATATTATTTTATTAAATTTCGAATGAATGAATTACAAGCATAAATAAAACAATATATATATATATATATATATATATATATATATATATGAAATCAAATAACATGCACACATGCATAACGTTTTACAGTTACACTACAAATGTGCGAAATCACGCGAGTAGCGAGAGTGTTAATAAATTTGGTCTTGCAATACACTGTGATAATAATGAAAAATGAATTTAACGTGCTTCTAAAATAATCATGTAATCACTGATTAATTTAATAAAAAAAAAAGTATAAGAAATGTTATAACTCTGAATAAATACAATCTAAAAGTTAGCAATTTACCATACGTCTACACGCATAAGTATTATTAATTAGGTAACCTACATATTTATAGTTATACATATATGTACACATTTACACAAATCAATTTTATATATATATATATATATATATATATATATATATATATATATATATATATATATAACAGATAGAACGATCCCTTGCGGAACATCAAAAGTTATCACCTTGTATATTATTTATCATTGTAACATAACATCTGCTAACCATATATATATATATATATATATATATATATATATATATATATATTTTAAACACCCATTACATATATTTCCTCTTATCATAGAATTATATAACTTTTTCAACAGAACATTATGGTTTAATCTATCGAATGCTTTAAAACGAGTCTAAGTATACAACTATAGCAGAATGACCATCGTCTAATTCTTGGTTATATACTACAATTTTTGAACATTCCTTTTGTTCAGTGTCCACGTTTCAGCACAGTAAAGCGCTACAGGCCACACGTAAGTTTTAACAATACGTTTACGTAGTTTTAACGGTATTGACTTTTGGCATAATATGTTTCGCTTTTCTTGCCAGGCTAGCTTGGCTAATCTCATTCTTGAGTTTACTTCTGTATTGCAATACAAGTCTTCCGTTATTATTTGAACAAGATACTTGAATCTTTGCACTTGTTGAATTTTCTGACCATTAATTTCCAGTTAAAAACGATTAGGATGTTTACCAAACATCATGATTTTAGTTTTATTAACATTTATTTCTAATCCAAACTGCTTTCCTGTATCATTTAAGGTCCGTACCATTTTTTGTAGTATTTTCGGAGACTCAGCAATTATATCGTCTGCAAATGATATCGTTTGATGTCTTTCTCCGTCTAAGCAAATTCCATATGTGGTTTCTGCTAAAGTTAATTTAAGCATAAGTTCCGCGTATTATATACACACACCCGGATAGATGGAAATTTATAACGTATTATGTTTGATTTTATCAATTACGCAAAAATTACTTAGACATCTAAAATACAGTAATACCAAATGAACCGGTAGCAAGGATAAAACCATCGTCGTGTACAAAAATTAGTTGGATACATTGACTTCGGTTACAAAGTGTATCGGATATTAAATTGATAAGATCGCATACAATTCTGAACGCTAGAAAGTTCATTTTCGTAACGCATTAGCGGATACAGTAGTGTCGACTGTATCCATTCGTTAGCGATCGTCGTTAAATCCCTAATTTATAACTTAATATTAAATCGTTAATAATTTGTAATTTTTTTTAAGTATGTTATAATTTTACCGTCATTAATAGTAAAAGTATAAAAACTGATTAGATACGTATAATCGGCTATATAAACTAAAATGTTATTTGTTTTTTTTTTTGTGAGGGGGTGGAAATTCTACACGAAAACAACAGATTTACTTATGGACGCCTTTGCCTTTTGTTAAGTGAGCGACTTTCATAAGTCGTAACAGACGAGACCTAATGTACCATTAAAAAAAAATACTGGTTCGACTAGTTTTAGCATCTAGACACAATATTGGTATCCAGTGCTATTTCCGTTAAGCTAGATCGGTGGAAATCAGTTTAATATATGTAATATGTATTCGTCTACGTCCTCAATCTATTACACTCATTCTCTCTTATACTCTTTACTAGTCATAATGTTTTCTCTCTACACATACACAAACACACACACAACACGCACACACACACACACATATATATATATATATTAGGTATATCATCATTGAAATATGGAAAAAAATATTACTAATGCTTTTTAGACATCAGTAACACACAATCCCCATTATCCTGAATCTCATCAGACAACCAGTATTTATATGGACATATTTTTCTTTCCACTAAAATTCGATTTTTTAGGTAATCGAAACTGCATCATATTTTTCTTAAAAATAATATAAATAATGGACACGATTTAATAGATATTTGAACAATTAAAATTGCAATCGTTCCGAAACCGAAAAATTAACCGATAAAACAAAAAATTTGGTAATTAAAGGAAATTAAAGTACCAAAAAAATGCGTTAACTGATTGTTACAACCATTCGCTTATATTTAATTTGGGAACAATTGAGTAAATTTAATTTTCCAATATAACTAAATCAAATCTAAGGTAAACACATTTCACAGATATATTTTTTCTTTCCTGCTATGGTATACGAATAGCCTGTCTAGACTATCAGTAGATGTTATCATAAATAATTACAATTTAATCACTTATAGCCCCATCCATTGATGAAGTAGCTAATTACTGTTCACACAACGACTTTTCGTCATTACGTGCAATTAACTAGAGTGAATCTAGAGGTTTCGTCCGTTGTACCCGGCGAACATTCTCCTCCAGATTATCCAGTAGGATAATTGCTGTCCAGCATGCGTCTTTGGCTTGGTGCTTTTTAATGACTTCTTGCGCAAATGGTACAATACATCTAGATCACTGTGTAGTTTCCCGTTGTTTACGTACCAAGGGGCATCTGCAAGTGTTCTCAGAGTTTTATTCTGAAATGTCTGCATTATTTTTATTTTACTTCTCGTACTGCATCCCTACAACTGGCATCCATATGGACATATTGGCATGATTATCTGTTTATAGAGCAACACATTGTTATTTAAGCTACTTTCTAATAACTAATACATTCGCCTTACTTTTATATTAAATTCTGTTCTTTTAGTAGTAATATGCTTACGCTACATTAACCTGTTATCGAGGTATTTCACTTCATTTTTTATCGGTACGATTAAGTTGTTCATAATAATACCTTTTGTCTATTATTCCTACACGAACATTTCGATAGAACTCACGCGAATATTCCGATTTTTTAATAATATTCATCGCATTTTCAAATTAAGGACACAAAAATATTTATATTTTAATTTTTTGCATTATGGCTAAAAAAAAAAGTAAATTTTCTATTCTTTATAGCTTTCCAATCGATCGTCGTGGATCTCCACATAATTCAACGTCGCGAACAGAAAGTGACTTACAATATTTTCTTCTCACTGAGTTGGATTTATTGCATAAATTATAGATCACGTACGTTTACGAAATAAAATATTGATAATGTTCTGGATATTGAAATGTAGTGATTTTTAAAAAATAAACAACAAGAAAGGAATTAAAATCACTAACAATTCTTCTTTATGAATTATCAGAAAGCTTTTCGACTGTTAAGCCATTATCAGAATGTAAAATAATATAAATTATAAAAATATTTACAAATTTATAGAAATATAAAATGTAAAAAATATTACGTAGATACGCAATTTACAAAAATTATCAAAGTGATAAAACAGTATTTTTAAATAACTAGGGGTTCTACCAAAGTTTTTTGATAATTGGAGGGGTAAAATGCCCTTTATGATCTCTGCAAGACAGCTATATAACTATAACAATATATTTTTGACTTTCATGGTAATAGACATTTAAAATTTATTCACTTTATGTTGCCTACAGTAAAATTTTATTTCTGTTTTGTATTTATAATCTTTTTTATTTAAATTATTGGTTATTGTATTATATATACAAATTACGATTTTACATATATATTATATAAGGATTATTTCGGCAATCTCCACCTGGGGGTGCTTTTGTACCTTCAGGGAACCGGAGCTCTAACTGGTATGGGGCGCGTCCACAGGTGGTGGATAGTAGAACGGCCTGCAGATATGTAGGTTAGCTGCGAATAAGACATTAGTTATATAAGCAGTCGCGGACCAAGAGCGGCTACTGGTGGAAAGCCTCAGGCAGGTGATTCCAGTAGTGACAGGATAAAGAGACACGAGGATGCAAATGGGCAGCTTGAGGAACTGCCTATTAAAAGTTTGCATAAATCCTATCACTGTCTCTTCCTCGGCGGGTTTAGGTCGCCGTGAAAACCTTACATTGTTACCTCCTCAGTAACATACGACTGCCTTGTGGTTAGTATATTTATCCAAAGGCTAAGGGAGTAAAACCTGACAAAAAATCCACTGGAAGGCAATGGAAAATCACCGGTGTATTTTTTCCACAAACAATCATGAACCTAAAATTATACGATGATATTATGCCGTGCGATCCGACTGACGATCGGCGCTATCCGGGTTCCAGGCCTGGAAGTGTTAAATCAGTGACCGGCCACGCGGATGCGGCAAACCAGGCATCTCGCGGAAAATATGCTACTGGAATTAAAATGTGGAACCAATACAGGTTGGAACTTGGAACATTCGTGGCTTGAATGAAGCTGGAAAACTTGCTATTGTTGAACAAGAAATATAGGAATTCACCATTGTTGGGATATCGGAGACACATTGGAAAGGAAGTGAATACTTTACGAGCAGGAACAATAATGTAGTATTCTTTTGTGAACATGAAACACAATATAAAAATTGGGTGGCAATCGTGATACATAATAAACATTGTAATAGTGTAATTGCACATGAAGCAGTCAATGATCGGATAGTAACTATAAAAATGAGGGCAAGCCCTGATTTGAACTACTTTTTTGTTGTTTATTTTTAGGATAAAAAAAACATGATACATAAGTTTATTACCGATTTAAATTATAGTAAATTTATCATAAATATATGTAAATGTACAATGAAATGACATTTCCAGTGTTCTAAAGAATGGGTTTGCCAAGGGTAAATACTTTTGTCCTTGCTATTTAATTTATACGTGAAGTCAATCTTTATAAAAGTAGATGAAAATGACGGTAAAATCAAAGTGACAATTTTATTATAGCAAACAGCCAGGACGAGTTACAGAAAATGTCAGATAACCTTGCTACCCAAAGCAAAGATTCCGGACTGTCGATCAACAAACTTAAAACAAAAGTGAAAGTGTTTTTAAAGAAACTAAGAAAATATTTGACATGGTTAAACGATACAGAGCTGGAACAGGTTTTAACTATTAAATACCTTGAAGATAATGTAAATCAAAAAATGAAGTACGATCGAGAGCAGAGCAGGCAAGATAAATGGTCACAAAAATTAAAAAGGTGCTGGCTACAAAAAAACTTAATTTAGACCTAGAATTAAGAATTTGCAAAATGCTACGTCTTTTTAGTTTTGCTATATGGTTGCGAAATCTGGACACTCGATGCTAGACTTAAAAAACGCATCGAAGCTTTCGAGATATACCTATATAGACGGATAATAAAGATTCCTTGGATACAAAAAGTCAGTAATAAAGAAGTTCTTAATAAAGTGAATAAAAATCATCCAGAATTATTAATCTGTATCCAAGAAAGGAAGTTGTGAAACTTAGGGCACATTCTGAGAGGGCTTAAGTATGAAATATTGTGGAATATTATAGAAAATTCATGGATGTGAGACCTACGACGCTGATTTGGCCGTTCTCTTTCCAATTACTCCGGATTGCTGTGTCGGAAAAGATTGTAGCCAACTTAATCGCCGATCTTCGTAATGGAGATGGCGGATGAAGAAGAATTTATTGGTGGAATCTACCAATTCGGAAAGAAACAACAAATGCAGCAATATAAAATACTTAAAATAGTATACGTTTAATTCGCTTGTGTTTATACCTCTTGTTCTGCGTTTTAAGTACTGATAATCACTCATATTATTTATAATCATAACGTCAGACATAACACAACAATCGAAGAATTAAGTTGCACATTCTTTGAATTGATGAATAGAAAATGGAGGTAACCGCAAACATAAATGCTGTGTAACTTATGGAATTTTCAAATTAAATATGGAATTTCTATATCGAATTTAAAGATGGGGCTGGGATTTTAAGTCGAGCTTGAAAATATAAATTAAATAAGAAAATTCGATATATCCTGGAAACAACGTAGTAAATTGTGGAATTAACAGACCGCAATTGTTAAACATTGATCTATAATCTTACGGTTAGAGACTGATATCCTCCATTTAAGTTAAACCCAAAACTAAGCCTAAGTGGTTTCACAACCAAATTTTGATAATGTGTGCAAAATGCGAGTAGTTAGAATATTTTCCAACTCAAACTTTATTCCCAACATATTCACTTTTTTACAGCATGGGATATCGCGGAATACTACAATAAATGGCAAATTAGCACAAACCTGAACAAAACCGAAGCTATCTTCTTCACTCGTAGGAGACCAGCTCTACCTAACAATCTGATGGTACAGGAAAATACATTAGAGTGGTATGATAAGGTTCGTTATCTTGGTGTATCCTCGACAATAGACTTACTTTCACTAAACACATAAATAATATCGCAATCAAGACAAATAATGCCTTCTGCTCCTTGCACTCTATCCTTAATCACAGGACCTTCCTCAACATTAACAAATCCTCTATTAAGCACTAATCCATCCAATACTTTGTTACGCTTGTCCTTCCTGGAGCTCTATATCAAAAACCTCCTTTAACAAATTACAAGTTATTCAAAATAGATGCGTCATATGTATTCTCAATGCACCTCGCTATGCCAGAATCAACAGCATTCACGAAGCTCCTGCCCTATATTAGAGGGTTTGTTCTAAAGCTATTGACGGACTTTTTTTATTAAATACTCATACCAAAAAATGAACTCATCTACTCGATTGCCAATTACGATTCTAAGCAACTTCGTTTCATGTATTCTAAATATAAACACACGGCGACTTAAACATAACATTATGTAGTAATTAACTATAATTTATTTATTTATTAGTATTAACCCCTTTACTTAGTAAGTACCTTCGACACTCGTGTCATCCACGTTTTTTTTACATAATATTTATTTAAGAACTCACGACTTAAATAATATATTTGAGCAGTTCAAACTTGTATTATTTGTAATTAGAAAACTTATTTATTTTGTAGTCTTTTGTTTGCTTTTTTCCTGCAGCATTTAACGTTTTGTTTTCTTTTATTCTTTATATTCTTACTGTGTTATTGTGGTAAGGGTTCCCGGTACACCGTGTTATATTTTTTTTATGTTTATAACTTATGCAAATGTATTGTTGTTTTTTTACATACTGACGAATTTGTTTCCCATTTTCGAAATATTTCGTACAAATCCGGGAAACTGCGATCAATTATCCAATCTAAAACCAACAATATACAGACCTACCTAGGTTCATTTTTATAACTTAGCAGCTAATTAAATATACAATAATATTAATATAATTAAGTGCTCATAAAATTATTTTTGTCAAACCAAATAGATATATAAACTGCGAAAAAAAAAACAAATTTTTTCACAAATTTCAAAGAAGTTTTTGTCAATTAATAAACATTTTATAATGTAAAACATAGGATTCGAATACGTGTAATGGCACATGAAATTTAAATAGTTTCGATTTTCTGGCGGTTAACAGGAAATGTCTCTATTCTAAAAATACCCATATAAACACGTTGGAAATTATCTGTAGTCATCCGAAAAGCGGGATCCTATAATAAACAACTTATATAAAATGTATAAGTTTACCTTAAAGTTATCATAAAACGAAAACAACCGGTTGGTCTAAAATAACGGTTTATGATTTCAAATCGGTTTCTGGTTTGGTCATCATAACGAAAGAAAAAAAAATATATTAATGGAAATATACAGAATGAATGGACGGAAGTGGTATGACGTCGTCTCGCATGAATCGAACTTGTCGATCCATAAATAAAATAAGGACACCGTTCTGATAACATATGCAACGCGTGTGATAATAATGTGACGCAGACGACACCCATCTCTGTTAACCAGACGTTGTAAGGAGGAAAACCCAGAGACCACAATGAACTTAACAGGTAAACCCCTCATTGTAAGATAAAGAAAGATAAAAGATAATTGTAAGACAAAGAGGGAAACAACGATAAAAAAAAATAAAATAAAAAAGCGACCGGACGGTAGATTGCTAACATCCGGCGATAACGTTTCATCTAGACCATTTGGAAGACATGCCGCAGGTAATTGTGCGACAAAAATTAAAACCTGTTTTGCGAATACGAATTCGTTGAAATTATAAAACGATTTACATTAAATTCCTATTGAATACATTTTAAAAAACACGTGCCATTTTGTCTAGACGATGTCGACCGTACATGATACATTTTCTGCGATAATTTCTAGAATGATAGAACACGTCACTTTTGTGTCGCTGTTGTGAAAGAAAAATAACACTAGTAAAAAAAAGTTTTATTTCAGAAATATTATTTCGACGTAATTAATCTTTCAGTCGGTAGTTGTCGATTTCTATAAATTTTTGTATAGAAAATAGTTTTAAAAAAATTCTAAATATTGTTAACCGTATTTTGACAGTAATTTTTCTGATAAAGTGTTGCATGCAGAGATGAAATATTTTGTGTACAAATGTATACATAGATACTAATTTGTTTTTTTAAAGTAAAAAAAAAAGCAACGGTGAAGTTACCAGTAAAAATCGCGAATTTTTAAATATACAAATCAACAATAGTAATAATAATACCAATAACACAAATGAGATTAAAAATTATATTAATTCTTAACATTTATAACAATAATAAATATATAGTACAACTAGTTCAAAACAGAGAACTTGAAAATGATTTAACTGAAAAAAAACGTTACAATATTACTTCGTTAAGATGATTCAGGATAATTTTTTTTTTTTAATACGACGTTCGATAATTTTTCACGTTAATTGATACATTTTCTTTTAATCAAATACCACTTATTACGAAAACAAGACAATTTTGGTAAATTTTTGAAGAATAAATTCATATAAAAACCTTTACGAAGCAAATAATAATAATAATAATAACAATTTTAAAAAATAACGATTTTTGTTATAAAACTACGAAATCTTTTATCACTTCGTAGACACTAATTATTCACTAACCTTGATAAAATTTTCTCAGAATCTCTTATCTTTTTTTTTTTTTTTAAATGCACAAAATTATTTTAAAAAATAATATAAATTACGTTCATTTGGAAATGGAAATTTTAAATTTACTTACTGTCAAACATCCTAAACATTAAAATTTATGTATAATTCATGAAAAAAGTTATTGTCATTAAAGAAAGAGAGAAAAAATAAGAATAAAAATGGTACTAAATTACAAAGAAGTTAAATTGATAAGAAAAACAATTAAAAAGCACTCCGCAATTATTATAATCAGAACTGTGCTTATCTAAATTTTTAACAAAAATATTTAAATTACGAATTGAATACGTAAACATAAATGAAACAGGATAGATAGTAAATATTTTCATTCATGGATGATCTTTTACAGTTTTATCTGATTGTATTAACGTTTTCATTATGCTTTCTTCATTTAATTTTTCATTATCAAATTAAAAATAATAAAATAAACACGATTAAATTTGAAAAATTCGCAATTGTAACTCGATATTAATATTGTCTATTTACAAATATATATATATATATATATATATATATATATATATATATATATAAAAAATAAACACATTACGCAATACGCTTGAAGAGACTATGTTAAAATAATTTTTTCTAGAAGCAAAATTTTTGACCATAGAAAAAATATGTTTCTCCTTTTATCTTATATTTATTGGACAAACGAATAAAAATTAATTAAGAATCAAATAACTAATTCGGCAACATTAAAATTGGATTTTAAAATTAATTTCGATTGTATCAAACACCTTGAAAGACATCATTATTATCCGATTATTTCAGTTTTTGCAGTAACAATATTAATATTTTAACGGAAACATCATCCACTCTTTACGGCTATATATATATATACCTTAAAATAAGCTAGTTCCAGAAATTCTCAAACAACAAGAAAAGAATCAAAATCACTAAACGAACATAGAAATAAAATATAAAAATATACAAAACATATACAACATATGTGAAATATAAACATTATAAAATTCATCAATCTGTTATTTTAGACAGGCCTTCTTTATATTTTCATTTTCTGTGCTTTCATGTTATGTAAAAAATTTATATTACTAATTATAGATTGCCTTGTTCTATCAGACTAGTTTATAAATACTGTTTTTAATGTTGCTAATTTTTGTAAATTGTATACATAAATTAGTATTTTTACTATTTATATTTAAAAATATATGTTTATATTTTATTTGTACGTTCACTTGACAGTGGCTTAACACCGGAAAAGCTTTGTAATTGTTTCATAAAAAGGTTTTAATGATTGTAACTTCTTCCTTGTTTATTTTTTAAAAAAACACCACATTTAAAATCTAGAAATTATATAATAATAAATTAGGAGTGATTATTTCGATATAAAGGTTTGAAGAAAAAAAAAAGATTACACTTATTCCGCGACTTTAATATAAATGCTGTTTATTATGAATGTTGTAATGCTTTTATTGATCGAATTTATAGGACTTGTGTAATTTTAATCATTATCAGATTTTTCCGAGAAAAACACGATAGATTTATTTTTATCAGTGAATATTTATGATTTATTTTCTTTTTTAAATATCCATTTATTAGAGTTAATGACACATCACAAAACACAGTGGGTTACGATCACGATATGGAACTATACTGTATATAAAAATGTATGTATATATATAATACCTATATATACGCGAAAATATGTATGTTCTCCTTCGAGACGTATGAGAGATACTCTTTCAAATAATCTAACGATCGGAATATAAAATCAAAAATATTAATTAGCTAGGTATAAAGTTTCGAGTGAAATAATTAATTATACAAGAGTAAAGTACGCGAACTCTACATGATCTCTTCTATTGAATTTTGCTATTGGTTGAACATCACCGGCCGATGAAACTTATCATCTTAACAAAATATAATAAAAATTTTGGAATGATTCGGAACCGTCTACAAACTGTATATACCACTCTGGCTATCATCGAATTAATGTCGGGGAGAATATAATGAAGCACCTCTTTTAAGGACTACCAGATAAAGTAGTATTTCAGGATCCTACAAACCAACGTTGAACAAATCGGTAGAGCTAAAGATGAACTAATCCAAAAACCAGCAGAAGGAACGGATACAGTATTACTTCAATAAACTCCAATAAACTCGCGCAGCTAATGGGGGCTAAAATTAATTTTATACAACTACCTTCAAAATTGGCCATTTTTGGTACACACATTACATTCACATAAAGACGACTAGTGATGAGAAAGCTAGACCATCAGTGTTATTAGACATTAACTTTTTTCGCATTTCTTTAAAAAAAAAAATCGGTTCCGACAAAAAAAAATCGTCACTAGTCATTTTTATGCAAATATGTTCCAAAAATGGTCAATTTTGAATGTGGTTGTATAAACTTAATTTCTCCCGCTAATGGGAAACAACTGCGAACAAAAATAAAAATACATGATTTTACAGTTACAGCAGAATAGATGACTCCAAACATGGCATTACAATTAAACAGCACATGAATTAATACAGAATCAGGAATATGTGTTGCAAAGATCCAAATGGAGAACTTATATATAAACCTTTAATAGCCGTTGCACAACGCGAAGCTGTTAAAAATATAGTAATAATGGACAAAAATTAATCCCATACATGGAATTATAAGATTTCAAACTACTATATAATGCTAAACAACCTGGAACATTCAATCCGCCAAGATGGAAAAGAAGTCCAATCCAGAAATGTGTTTTATCACAAAAAATAACCTATTCATCACACCGCTAAACAAGAAGTCAACATAAACTTGCATTAATAGAATTAGACTCAATAAATTCAAGGATGCCAACTAGAATCACCATACGCTGATCCAGTTAATAATTATTAAAAATATAAAAATACGGAGGACTGTGGGAACAGGCAAGATATCTCTGCAGTTTATAAAATACTTTGGGAATAATATCATGAATTATCTCGGCAAATTCTTCACAGAAATCATTGACAAAGACAAACCGCTATCATATTTTAAGGCTGAAAGTCTGGAAAAGACCTTCCTTGTAGACCGATAATACTGCCGAAGGCGACATAAATTTTTAGAAAGAACCCTATAAAAATGAATGTATAAATCTATAGATTAGAAAACATCTATTGAAGGAGCAGAATTCGGAGCTTCAGGAGACTGCGCGGATCAAATAAACGCAATCGGGCCTACTTAAAAAAAAATAGTAAATTTACCTATATAGACAACATGGCTCTCGCTTTACAAGATAAGAATGTAGCAAGGATTAAAAAGAACCATAAGCAAGATTTGAACAACATACCAGAATACTTCACTAAATAGAGACTTTAACTTAGTCAAAATAAAAACAGTGACCTCATGTATTCATCCCAACAACCGTCTTGCAGAGATGAAGCTAAACATCCTGCTCAATCACAAAGTATTAAAATATGAAGAAAATCCAAAGTACCTCGAGATAACCTATTGGAAAACATTTTGTGCTCATTTATTTTTTTTGAGTAATTAATTCCAAATCTACGTAGAGTAAAATTTTATACAAGTCTGTCATATCTTAAATTACACTCAGAGCGAATGAAATACCAAATAGCCTAGTGGCTAGAGCACAGACTTCTATACAGAAGGCACCGCTTTCGAATACGATCGACGACGCAAAAATTATCACCAGAAAATAAAAATAAAAATAATCCTAATAATGGCAAACCACCATACACAACACCATATGCGTACTAATGATAATATATTACACTACAAAAACACGCGGGGCCGAGTGTGTGCGTGTCTATCTGCGCTAACACCATATTACTATTGCCTTGTACGTTACTTACACTGTACAACAAAATATGTATAGATAAGTAGTCGTCTACCTCCGATACGGAGACGGCACTTAATGATGATGACATATATGTATAATTTCGTATGTAATTTATTTAAATATATATATATATATATATATATATATATATATATATATATATATATATATATCTGTTGTTGTCAAACCAACGAGCCGAGAATTTATTTACAATTTACGTTTTTTCATTTTCCCTCCACGTATCATTATCAAAATAATAATATCATGTAGAAACACGATTATAGACGACATGAGTGGAAACGGAAGTGATAAACTTAGTTTACGTGATTTATAGAATGATAATTCAGCAAAGAGTAATAATCGATCATAAAAATAAATAATTTTCGTGTACCTAATTATTTGAAACGTGAACGATTATATTTTAGTAGTGTCTCAGGAAGCAAACCAAATATGTAAATCAATCAATACGTGATTAAATATTAGACATGATTAAAATTATTAATTATACTATAAATCTGTCCGCCCAAAGAATAATTAGAAAATACATTTGTGTTAAGGTGTAATTTGCATATAATGGAAGAAAAGATTTTTTATTGGACGCGCTAATTAAAAAAAAAAAAAGAAAGAAATTCCACTTTTAAATTAATGTCAGGTCAATTTGAAATTTGGCATCGGCGCATACCGTACACAGAAAATAAAAATTGTTATTATCCGTCTGTAATCGCGCCATTCACACCTTCTTTACAATAGAACCTATTTACGTGATTACTTTGTTAGACAGGATTATTTTTTGTCAATATTTATAAAACCGTTTAAAAAAAAGTAGGTATGTAGTAGTATTTCTTATCAATGCGGTACAAATCTAACATGTTTTCCTACTATATCGATTACATAAGGGTGTACACGCCTACTTGTTGATGCCTTACGTTAAAAGTACTTATAGTAAATAAACCACTACAAAAATTGACGTAGCGATAAATATTATTAACACACATAAAACTTGCGTTTTAAAATATTTCATTGAAACTAGTAAATAAATCCTTCGAGATTAAACGATTAGCTCGCAGAAAAAAACTGACGAATATGCATAAAATTTTTAGTTAAACATATTGAATAATTCGATAAGATATGAGTAAAGAACTATATATTTCTTTATTTAAATATTACTTTTTACAAATAGCATTTACACCTTTCTTAATCATTCTTCGTTCGGTCCGAATTACAGTATAACGAAATAAAAAAAAGTTCAAAATTAAACACATTGTAAAACATTGTCGAAGACGTAAAAAACTAATCGTAGCCGAAAACAGGAAAATTACGTGATTAATTAAATAAATAAATACATAGCTTTACCTACGTCATACTTCTAAAGTTATGAAAACAAAAATAAAAAAAATTATTACGTTTAAATTCTTAACGTTAGAAGTTATAAAAAGTATTTTAAATATTTAAATATCATACATTACACATAACTTATTTGATTTTAGTTTAAAAGTTAGAAATAAACTATATTTAATAATTAACAAACAAGTTAAATTGTAACAATATTTACAGCTAAGCTTTTATTCGTTCAAAGGATCATTATAAAGAATTAGCACGTTACGTTTTTTATATATATTTTTTTTTCGGATATGTTCAATTATAAGTCGTGAAACAAATAATTCTTACCAAATTATAATAATGGGACTTATAATCTAGTCTAGTTTTTTCATAATTTAGGTAATGACACAAAAACAGGAGATGCGAATCGTAATTAAACCCTGTGAGATTTATTATATAAATACACATTGTTACAAGTTACTTAGTTTTAGTCATTTATTATTTCAAGTTTTTCCTTAATTTGCAGGAAATTCGTCATTTTAAAAAATTTACAGATATGCTCTCTTTATGCATCGTATTGTGTTATAAATGAAAAACTTCTCTTTCCTACAGGAATAACCTCACATGTTCACTATGTGAAACCACAAAATATTTAACGAGTTAAGAATAATCTATTAGTAATAGCAATCGTGTTCATTAAAGATTACCCATTTAACTGTATAAAATAATAAATTTATATTTATTATACAATTCGTAAAAGAAACCACTTGTTTACTGAAAGCTAGAATTTAAACTTTAGGTAAAATACAAAATATACTAAATATAATTAAAATCAATGATCGTATTAAGGACACACCAGTTCATAACAGTTTTGGCGATACATAACTAATTATTTACACTGAAAATGCATTTTGCAGTAGCCTAACCATTTTTAACTTATGTGTATAAATAACGATAAAACATACATTAATATATATTATGTATAAAAAATTTCTATTTCGTTTACACATGAAAAATTACTTGAAAAAAAAAGAAGACAGAATTTTATAGTCCAATCATATACTATCATTAGAAACGAAAAGTAAGATATACTTTAATATCATTTTTAAAATATGACTGTACAATATAAAAAATTAATTACAGTTAAAATTAAAAAAGCAATGTAAAAAAACTTACCTGGTATAAATTCAGATGTTATTAGTGATGGGAAACCGATGAAATAGTTGAAGAGGCATAATTTAAAATACAAATACCTCGAAGAATTCATATTTTACATTTCCTCGCGTAATATCACGAATAAAAAATTGTGGTATATTATAATATAAAACAAATTATTATTTACATAAATAATCACACTAAATAGAAGAGACAGTTTACATTAATAACACAGAACAGAATAAACCACAACAAATCAAACCTTACAAGTTCCTACATGTTCGACAATGTTTCTTCTTTTTTAGCGCTAATTTGAATAAACGGATTCCCCATGAACATCTAACACAAGAATGAATCATAATTTCTTGGAGGAAGAAAACGACTAAACCATTAAATCTGTTTTTCAGTTTTCTTATAAAAATTATAACAAGTTTATTTTTAATGTCTATTATTTCATACGATAAATATGCACATTAATTGTATGACTAAATGAGATAATTTAATATTAAAAAATTTTATAACTTTACAAATTGCTAATTTTAGGGGCGAATAACAAATTGGCAGTATTCTTCGATCTAAATTTATTTTATAATTTTTTTAAACTAAAATTTACTTATATAAATTGTTGTGTTGAAAATACCAAACTCGATATTTAACACGGACAAATATCATACTGACAGTTTCTCTAACTCACTACAGTACAAAGCTCAAGAAGTTTTTGTGTAGTAAAAACAAACGAATAAAAATTTAATATCATTAATTAAAATTGTTTCGGTTTAACAATAATGGGCAAACATAAATCATCTCACAAAAAGAAGAAAAGGAAGCACCACAAAATGAAACGATCATTATCGGTTTCATCATCGTCATCAGAAAAATTTAAAAGCGGGAATCGTAAAAAGTTAAAACCTACAAATACAGTGAACAATCAACATAGATATATTAACTGTGCCATAAGTCCAAGGAATACTGTAACTCATGATAATGACACAGTCATTCCTGAAGGTAATTATAATACTGGAAATGACCAAATGTACAAATCGTTTGAAAATGAAATGTACGGACCAGTTTTGCCGTCATTAACGAATAAAGTAGATGCTAATCTTGTATCCGAGAAAATTGACTTTGATGATGGTGATGATAAGGATATAATTGGCCCATTACCGCCTTCTGTAGCGGGTGATGATATTCAACATCAGTTGGACCAAAGAGTTGAACTTTTAAAAGAGAAGTTCAAAAATGAGGTACTTATGTACTTAATATTTCATTGTTTCTAATATAATGTTTTACTTATTCCGTATTTATCGTTTCTTACCGAGCATGACATTTGATATTAATATTTTTAAAATCAGATTTTAAATAACGGTAAATGAAACTCAACACCCTTTTGATCTTGTATTTCTATACTTTAGGAGAATCTATATGTTGTCTCTACTTCATATTGGTTTTTTCCTAAAATATTTTTTTCTATACGGCATTTTTATCCTTCTTCAATACACATTAAAGCACGTCATAGATAATCTGAATGTAAATTTTATATTATTTAGGTCTACCATCTGCCACTTGTCAATCGATGAAAATTAACTCTTGTTTTGATTCCTTGTTGTTTCTGAATTTGTACTAATAATTCTAAGGGTTTTTTGCTTTTTTAAAATGTTTTAATTGGGCTTTTAGTTTCGAATTTGATATTTTAGACAAGTCGCATTTTTTATAAAGTCATTATTTATTAAATCATATTTTTGCGTTACCTAAAGTTTTCCTTTATTAATTAATAAAAATGAGTCGATAAGCAATATTTGTGTGAACATCATTTCGGCAACACTTTGAAATCATACTAATGTACTTGTCAAAATGCCAATACCGCCGTTAGTATAACCTTGAATAAAGTTATATTTCCATTAAAAACTTGATTAAATACTTATAGAAAGAAAAAACGAAGAAAATCAATAAACGTGAATCTTGGATGTTAGAATTACCTGAAGAAAAATCAGTAGCTTTGGGATTAAGCGCGCGAAAGTTCAAATTACATGAATCCGGTAATAAGAATAACAGATCTTTATGGACTGAGACACCGGATGTTGAATCATCAATTCAACAAGTAATTTAAACTTTATTTAAATATTGCAGTAATGTAAGCATAATCTCATGTTTAAAATACAGTGCGTTAATTTATATTAATTATTTATTTTCATTTGTACAAATTCTTCTTCTTCATCAACGGCATATTCTCGATCACCTTGGTCGGCTATCACGGAGCTTACTTACATATTGTTGCGTAGATTCGTTCATTTCTGATTCGATCAGATAAACGGATACCTATTGACCATCTAACATGTGCATCTTCATTACATGAAGCGCTTGTTCTTCACGCTTTGTTATCGGACAACACTTACCGGACTGTTCTGTAAATTTTTGACTTCAGCCGTTTGTCGCACGATACGCCGGTCACAGATTTCCATCTTATATGATAGCGAACTTTTTCACTATCTGTACACAAGAACAGAGATTATTTGATGCTCTTTGGCGGGCGTAGTTGTTCTCTAGATAACTGTATAGACACAGTTAAGCGCTGAGCCAGGAGGTCACTTCGATTTTCTCGAATTGGGCCGACCGCTCAGTATGATCTTCTCCGCAGTGAAGACGATTTATATGTCCCTTGAAGGGAAACTTGAACTTCAACTTGTGGTAAGATTAAGGAATAAACCATTACGCTGGACAACTTATTAGAAATATCTAGGAGTTACGTTAGATTCTAACGGTAATTTCTCAGAGCATCTTCCGGGGGTTGTTCCAAAAGCAATAACAGCGTACCACGAAATAGCCCGAGTGGCACGGGCTGAGTGGGAGATCCCGCACGCTCCAGCGAAGCTAAAACGATAGTAATACAGATCGTCACATATGCTGCATCGGTCTGGATTCATAGGGTCGGTGTTAAACTGGTTGTCCTAGTACGAAGCCCAAGAAAGACCGGCTGCTCTTATCACTATGACCCGAGCATACCGCACAGCCCCGACGATTGCTTTGATCGCTCTATCTGGTGTACTCTCGTTAGAGCTAGAAATATACTGTCGTGCTGTTATGTTCGCATTAAGGTACAACGCAATGGTCACCTGGCAGAGAGAGGTATTCTGTTACATGATGATTGATGATTCATCGGTAAGTATGGGTATAACTCTTGATGACTGGGAAAGGATAACGGTTCAAGGCCCGAGAGCGTATAAAGTCAGCAGCTTGGTTTGCGCGTCGAGATAAAGTATCTTACTAAGTCTATTACAGAAAACGTCTTTAAAAAGTGCCGCAAAATAAGCAGGTCCCTGCGTAATAAAGTTTATGGCGTCGCTCTCGCAAGATGACAAGATTCTTGGGATCGGGAAAAATACGAATGGTTTGTGCCCTTCAGTGCGCTGACATGTTTCGGGACATGTCACGGTCCATTTGCATGCTACGAGTAACGTTTCTCTTTTAGGGAAACGCCTCATTAGTGTGTCTGTGGAGCAGTAGCGTGTACGGTCAATCACTTGTTGAACGCACCAGCAGATATGCCTGAAGGTACTGGTCGCCCAGCAAATTCCAGTAGTCATGTAGTACGTTTTCTTCGCATTTTCTTTCAGGTCAAACTTTTCTAATCAGTCAGCCCGTATCTAGACTCTGTTTTGGAGTACATTTTCTGTATTTTCGATTAAAACAACATCGTATACATACATAAGTGTCCAGGGTATAGGCGTTTGTATATCGCGCGTGATTGTGTCTAAAGTAACATTAAGCAGCACTAGTGAGTGCCGAGCCTTAGTGTACACCTATTTGGACAGAATAGTCCTCACATTCGCCCACTGCGCATCTGACCCTGGTTATTACCTCTTTATAGAGTATTTGAACCCATTTTATGAGTGTTTCAGGAACCCTGTGTTCTCTCGTAAAAATTTCATCAGTAGTACCGCATCCCTTAACAAATCCACACTGATTGGTATACAAATTATAGAGCTTAAATTTTATTCGGATTGCTGGACCAAATATATTTTCTACACGTTAACAATATTAATCAATAACTTAAATTGCCGTAATCATTGAACAAGTTTTTCGTTTTGGAACAATGAAAAATAGAATGACGCCAATTCTCTGTAATTAGATACGTTGCTGTGTACCCTGTGTCGACAGATTAATTTTTGAGCATATGTCCACGTTTTTTTTAAATATTTTTACAGTTTTATTAAACACAAGCTACCACAGTAGCATCCGGTAACTAGGAAATATAAGGATAAAACGAGTAATAAATAAAAATGATACCGTCCAGTGATTTTAAAATAGAATTAAATACAACCCATCGAAAGAGAACATATGGGAAATATGAATCCGGTGTGTCTTAAAACGATAGTCGGTTGTTACAAAATCATTCAATTTTCGGAAACCAAATATCGATATCATAATATTATATAATAGAGAAATTTTACCGGTTATCTTTTAAGATTACTTTTTACGGTTATATACAATAAAAAAAGTTAACTAAATATATGAATTTTTGAATAGGTTACACCACATCATTTTATATTATAAATACATAAATTTTGAATTGATAACGTATTTCTTCAGGAAATAAAAAACGACGCCCAAGCCGAAGATTTTCGAGAAATTTGTAGAAAACAGCGGGACGATACCATGGAAAAAATGATAAAAAATTGTAAAAACCTGAGATCGGAAAAGTCGTTATTAGAAATTCATAGAGAGCATTTGAACAAAAATAAACAGACGGTAATCATTTTATTATGTTTATTATATACGTACAGGAGTTTTCGCATGTACACGCAGATAGATTTTTGTCTCGATGACTCGTCGTGCCTAAGTTTAAAAGTTTGACCTTCATTTCCGACTGAAACTTATCATTATATTAAGGATATGTTTGTATTTTAGAAATATTAATTTATTAAATACGATATAAATCAAATTTTCATTTTACAGTTCTAGAAATTGTAGGCTTATACGTGTAGGAACGCTTGTTTTGTTAAACAAAAAGATGATTTTTCTATTTACATTTTCGCAAACACTATGAAAGTAATGCAACCTATTTCTATATTTTAGTATAGAAATAATAATTAATTAATTCGGCCGGCTTTGAATTAGGTATAGCGATTAAAATATTGTAAGTATATGTTTCAGTTCAATATAGATAAATGTTCTGATATAATATATATATATATATATATTCAAACTTATTCCTTATTTGCGTATATTATTAATAGTTTTAGTTATTTTTAATGCGTTTTCCTTTCTGTTATAATTTAAATTTTCTTATATTATTCATTAATTTTGTAAAAGGATGTTTAACTTTAAGTGTATAATTTTGCTTTCTTGACATCGCATATGAGAATTATGAACGTAATGTAGAATCTCTTGATTCTAATTTCCTATATTATAATACATTTATGATATAGTAAGACGTGTATTTTTATTTAAGAATTATTAATTTAGTCTACAATTATTGTCGATACAAATTATTAACGGCATGCTTAGGTAATAAGCGAAGATATATTTATTAGTTTTGCTCCTGTTATTCGACGTGCCAGTTAATACTTTCCTAAGGGAAAATAGTGCAGCGATCTCAATCAAAAATACTAAGGATAATAGCCGGTGCACCCTGGTATATACGAAACAAAACTTTGCATAATGACCTAAAAGTACCAAATGTGCAGAAGTAGTTCGAGATAGCAGTAAAGGTTACCTGCACAGGTTAGAGGGTCACCCTAACCAGCTGGCGGTAGTTTTATTAGATCACGTCAATGAAAAACTATCGCACACCCTAGATCTTCCCCACCGGTTTGAATGAATGGATAGGTAGTTCGGTGTGTCATTGTTAAATGACATCTCCCATCCTGTCATAACTCACATCCAAGTTGCTTATTGACTACATGAGCCAGATTGCAATTTATATATATATTTAAATATATATATTTTTTAAAAAGTCACGCGTGTCAATTGTTTACATAAAATTACGCATTTTGATGTATGAAATATGATTCCAGGATGTGAAAATATAATATTTTGTTGTTGTGTTGCATTTCGATAGGTGTAGATAATTTTTAACGTGTAATATAAATATTTTTATGATTGAAACATTCTATGTCAATCAAATATCTGTTACTATGAAATAGACAATTTTTGTACATTAAAAGTTTATATACTGTATAGGGAGCAAAATGTTATTATATTTAACGACCAGCCAACTACCTATGAGATCATTTTGACAATATATGAAATTTTAATGAAACGTTCTATATTTTTGCTCCCTAACAACTAGTAAAATTATTTCTCAATTTTATTCGATTTTTTGCTTCATTTCGTGGTATTTTCCCGTATTATTTGAAATAAAATTTCATTAAGACTTTCCGATTAGTGTTATTGTCGTGATTCTTCATTGTTTTCGAAAATTTTCAATATTTATTTTTTTAAATACGCGATAACAAGAAATATAAAACCTTACGTATTTAATAAGTTGTGTTTTTTTTTATTATTTTTTCATTAAGCACTTTTTAAAAAATAAACTTTTTATTAAATCGAATTTCGAAACTAAAAGCCTATGTGGAAATACGCACATACACACATACACCAACGGTTAATTATACCCATACAGAAAATGAACTGTATATTTCAATAAATTATATAATAAAAACAAAACAAAAAAGAGAAGCAATCTTTTTTTCGATTGTGATTACATAGAATATATAGAGTAATATAGAATTTTTTTTTTAAATTATTGGACACGTGTCTTTACGTCTAAATGAATTTTATATTTACGTTAATCGTTCTCGTTGTATGAAGGAACAAAAGCTGAAACCATCAACGTTATTACGTGATAAATACAATTTTTAAAAGTATTATTCGGATGAACGCGATATTTGTTAGTTATTCGATATTACTTAATATATATAAATAGCCTTATAAATGAATTGAATAATTAAAAATTATCGAAAATTGTTTGAATAATAATAATAATAATAAAATACATTATACTATCGCGATACTTGCACGGTAAAAACTATTGAAGGAATAAGATAGTTTAGTTATTTATAATTTCATTATATAATAAATAAGAAAAACAATAAAGCAACTTTACAAGTTCGCACAATTTAAAATAAGCTTTTTAATTACAAATTAAACGGAAATGGTAGATAAAACATACATTTTAAAGACTGATTTTGTCTCTTAGAAAAACAGTTTTATATCTTAATATATATATTTTTCCTTTTAAGTACTGAAACAAAACATTAAACATAAATTAAAAATTTAAGAATAATGGAATGAACTAATAATTATATAAATGTTATTATCACATCTATAACACAATAAAACGTATTTAATACTGTGTAAATAAATATAGAATGTGTACGTTCTATACGTATCTAATGTACTTGTTCTCAATCATTAGACGAAAATTAAAAATTATATATATATATATATATATATATGTGTGTGTGTGTGTATTTATTGAGAAAACGCAAATAAATATTACGGATACATATTATTTTAACAAGTACGATCTGTAAAATGAAATAATTCATTAAAATTCTTTTTTTTTTTTGGTTACAACAATTTGTAAACATTTTTTAAAAATATATGTAATCCCGTTGTTTTTTTAAATAACAAAACATTTTAACTTACAATTTTGCTAAACACGAATATCATATTAAGTTAACGACAGATAAAGCCTATTAACATCTTTAAACTTAATTAATGCACAAGGTGCATAGACGCGGTTGTCAAAATCATTAGACTGAATTTACAACAGGCAATCAAGCTGATATATAATCCGATGACGTGACGTGAAATGGTTTACCATATTGACCAATTCATAGTAACTATACATCGGACATTAAAACCATACATATATATACGCCCTTTTTTTATTGATGAAATCATAAATAGTACTTATATACAATTTTTAACGTAGAAAAGTAGGTGTCTATCGTTTAAGACTATTCCGTAAATTACGTTATAATTTAAGGTCCACACAGTTATATTCTATTAATTATCATAATTATCGAATTAAATTTTTTCCCTTATAATGTATTAACCAAATGATATATAAACAAAGTGTAAATTTTAAACTTCAATACTTGATACATTATGATGAACTCAATGTACATTTTAAAATATAAATACTAGGAAAGTTAATTCTGCACTAAGTTAGAGAAAAAAAAAACAAATGAGGTCCGATGTACCGTACACAAATATATACGTGCTTTATTTATATATATATATATATAGATAGATAGATGTGTGTGTGTGTTGTTTTTTTAATCGTCGTCTTAAATCTAAAAGAAAATCACAACCGAAAGGAAGATACCCAATTAATAATAATCGGATAGAAATTAAAAATTTATTTTTACACGATACACAACGTAGAATCGAATAATTTAATAGTATGCGAAGATAAATTTGTGTAATTGACTATTTATCGATTATTTTTTATCAAATAATAAGCTAATATATTTTCTTAGTTTACACGCACGTGTGTTGAGTCGCTATAAATGCATTTACTACGAAGAAATTAAATGTATTATATGCGTGCGAAGTGTTACATAATCCGTCAACGGCTAAGATGAAGTTCAAAAATTTTGTATTATATATATATATATATATATATATATATATATATATATATATATATATATATATATATATATATAGTTTAACTTAAACAAGTCTTATTTTAAATTATTCTGCGAAGTCATCGAATTATAACTAATTTTTTTTTATATTACAAAAGTTTTTTTTGAGATTCTATAAGAAGGAAGTAATAGTTTTTTTTTTTTTCGTTGTTTGTTTATTTAAAATATACAGATAAAAATTAAATAACATTTAATTTCTATTTTTACGGTACAGTTTTTTTTTTATTTTTATTTTTTTTTGTAAAAATAAATTTTTAAAATTATTCTCAAACGGCGTTTGGTTCATTGATATATAATCACGAGCTTTTAATCCTTTCAATCACAGTGTTCCCATATGTGGTACGTAAACACACACAAAAAAAAAACAGGACTATATTTTCTGGAAATAAAAAATATTTAGTCATATTTTAATCCTATCGAGTTAATTTCTTTAATTATTTCAAGTACCGTCTGTAAAAAATTGATAATACTGTTAATAAAATCTTTACTTTAGAAAGAGGAAAACACGATTAAAAACTTTTATAATACGCATTGAAAAAAAAAAAAAGTTTCGTCCGAAATACACGTGAACGATTAGAACAAATTTTAAAATTAATCAAATAAATCGTCATTTATAAGAAGTTTCGTTTTGTAAAAATATATTAACCCTTTCAGTCGTACATTACAATTTCTAAAACAAAATTATACATTTAATTTAATTTAAAAATAAACGCTTCGACGTAGTAATATTTTTTGTATAGTATAGTAGAGTTTTTTCTTTTTTTAGATAATTCTATGTAATTTTTAATACGTTTTTATAAATATTTTTATAATTTAAACATTCTATACTTAACTAAATGCCTGTTATTATTGAAAATACAATTTAAAAGTTTATGTAAAGAATAAAAGACGCTGTGATTGAAACGGTTAATAAAACTCGACAATTAATCGAGTAGTACAATTTATGTTTCGTTTTTTTTTCCTCCGATCGTTATGTACGAAAAATTTAATCGATTTTTTCCCTGGTAATAAAATTAAAATCTCGATCTTATCTAATTGCGAAAACAAAAATATAATAATCATTAAAAAATTAAACGCAGAGTCCGAGGATAACATTTTAAATTATTCACGAATTCGTATGATTACGCTGTCATCGAATCATGTTATGTTATATAATCCTTTGGACGAATTACTCATTAGGTAGTACATGGACACGATCAGAAACGAAAGATGAAATAAAATCGAAGAAATTTTAGTATGTAATTGTTATTATTTCAATTTAAATTAATCATAATCATATATCTATACATACATATATGATTCAAACGTGTATATAATCGGATAACTAGGCTTCATATACTATTATTATGATTTTGGATTCGATCGCAATGACGAATATATTACTCATTAAAGAATGTTTTTTTGTTTGTTTGTTTTTTTCCTTAAGTTCAGGCGTCTCTATCTCGTGTAGTTCTAGTTAGTAGAGCATTTATCTTTTAATGTTTATTAATAAAGAAAATTTCGTATAAAAATAAATCAAACTTAACTATAGGAAGCGGACACATTTTTCTGTCATTTGAAACTGTTAACAAATGGAGTCAACGGTCTCATACGCTTTTAAGTTGAACGACACGCGACGGTAAACACATATAGTTCTTGTTTTAAAACGTTTCCCTATCCACTAGAGTATCCACTTGTGTCGATATTATAACGTAACGCCGAGCCATAATAAATGTAAACAATACACATAGGCACGGATACGTATCGTGTCGCGAGTTACTTTTGAAATATGTTTTCTATTACGTTTCCGTCGTTATTATAATAATGATGACGTGTAAACATAAATTAAAAGTAGTTAATATAAAATAAAGTCGTACTAAATTAGCGTTAATTCCTATTTAAAACTACTATAGTTATGTATATATATATATAATTTTTTTAAAACGATAACAAAATAAATTTTAATAAATGCTCGTTACCAGGATGTATACAAGTATACGAAATTTACACACGTGTATATATATATATATATATATATATATATATATATATATATATATGTTTTTTTAACTTACACCGTTAAAAAAAGTAAGCTGACGCATGTTTAAGAGGCAGCATCAATTTTCCTCTTTTTTTTTCTAAATGAATACGTACATTGTCTATACTGCAGAGCTATGAAGAATCGCTAGGCAATTTCCGTTTTGTTCCCGCGATATATATATATATAAAATATGGTTATAATTTAGTCACTTTGGTTTCATTTTCAGACTTCGGAGATGTCGGACTATTTACAATGCAAGGAGGCGGATGAGAATTCAAATCTGTAAAAAATAATATCGAATGTTATTTTTATATATATATATATGTGTGTGTGTGTGTGATAGGCATAACCGACTAATTAGTGGCACAGTTTCTTAAGAAACCGACTAATTATTCGGTTTTTGATTTAGTCAGATTCACTTTCATTCTTTATTAGTACAACGTAAACACGGCGTAACAAATAAAAATATCCCTGAACGACATTCAAGTTAAACTAAATGTATTTAAAATAAAGTTAAAAAATATATTTCGGTTGAAGAATAACTAACAGATAATCGAGAAATGTTTTGAATTTTGCGAAATAAATTACGTAATCGTACAGATTTAAGAACTTCATCAATAAATTGAATATTTATTTTAATACGACACGAGTATATATATAATCCATGTTTAATAAGATCAATAATTTATTCTAGTAAAAATAAGAATAGCCGTATTCGAAATCCGACTAATTTTCAATGGGTTCTAGTGAAATTACTTATCGATATACATCCAGACTTTCCAGTCGGTGTAACGAAATCTATTAATATCAGATAATTTGTGAAATGAATCGTACAAATTTTAGAACCCCCATTAATAAATTAAATATATTTTAATTATTAGTCGAAATGCGATTAAATTCAATCGGAATTATATTAATCCGAATTAGAATAGTCGTTATTCTAAAGCACGTTACACACTTCTTAGCATATGATTGTACAATTTAAATAAAACATTAAATTTACTTATATAAACAAAATAACATATTTACATGATGTATAAATATATATATATATATATATATATATATATATATATATATATATATATATATATATAAACATTGCATATAAAGACGGAGGAATATTTAATCAGTTGCTTAAATTAATATTTACATAATTTAATATAAAAAAAAAGAAAAACGAATTTTTTAAAAATATTTTCAGAAAACTACTGTTTTATTTTTGGTTATTTTGGAAAAACCGAATTACTAGGTTCTTTTAAAAAACCGAATTAGTCTATATGTATAAGGTCGCTAAAAAGAAAAGTTATAAAAAAATCCGTCTTGTCCGAGTCAGCCTATATGATTTTAGCCCAAGTACGAGGTTATTATAGCGAAATTCGTGATTATATAATCGGAAACAAGTAGCAATAAGAAATAATTCCCCGAAAAATAAAATCTTTAAATATCAAGTCGAAGAAAATCCGAAATTACGAAATGTTCACGCGAAATCGAAAAATTATTTTCAATTTTTAATTTAATAAACGTCTAGCGTTTCTTCATCAACATCTTTACATATTCACGCAGACCGTCGTCAAATATGTGTACTCGTTATTTTAAATTTCGCAACGTTCACACGGATCTCCTTAAATATTCCAATTTAAAATTACGATCAAGTATGTAATAAGTTTCGTTAAAAAAATTTAACAGAATTTAATTTATAATTTTAATAATCCTAACGAGATAGTTATTTTAACAACGATTTTTTAAAAATTAAAACGTTTAAAAATAACTACATAAATAAATATATCAGAACAGCAATATGTTCGGTAAAATTTGTATTAACAGCCGAGAGCATTAGCGTATACTTAATTTTATTTTTCTAATTAAAATTTTCTCAAACGCGTATACATAAATTTCGCCGTTTTTATTCTATTGCAGTCACCGTCCTCGGCCAGTATTTTTAAATATTACAAAATTAACGACAAAAAAATATTATTAAATTAAATATCATTCATCCCGAAAATTATCACCCATCGAGCACGTTAATTATTCAAGGTAGCGCTATAAAGTTTTTTTCTACTTAAATTTAAACGTACGAATTTAATTACAGGAAGACAAGGTAAGAAGGCCGTTCGATCGAGACGTGGATTTACAAACTAACCGGTTCGACGAAAAACAAAAGAAGTCGATTATAAAGAAAGCGCAACAATTGGATAGTCGATTCTCTCAAGGTCGATCGAAATATTTGTAAAGAAAAACGATTGAAATGTAAAAATAAAAAAAAAACGCCTTATTTAATATAATAAAAATACAATTTTGAGCTTTCGCGTTTGATTTACGAAAGTTCGAATTTCTTTGTTCATTTGTTCACTTTGTGACGATTCAAAAACACTATGTTTTTATTCCAGTTTTGTTCTCGCGACGTCACAAAGTGTAAGAATTGGACACACTGTTTAAATTAAAAAAAAAAAAAAAATTCTGAACGTATAATAAAAATATTTATTTTCCTATTTATTTATTCACTTATTACAACGTTATCGTCATACTGTTGTTTATTCTTAAAAACGGAAAGCTTAGGTTAGATATTCGTAAATTTTCTGTAACATTTATTTAACGCGTTTACTATTTTACTGCGAATGAAAAATCCGTTTGACTAACGTTCCAATTCTCGATATCGGATTATTAATTAATAAAAAAAAAAATCGTATACATTAGAATTTTTTGGTTATATAATAATAAATTATTAGAAAATTTTAAAAATAAGTCATTACGAAAAACAATTATTTTTTCACGTCTTGCACTGAAATAATCAATTGAAATGTGTTTCCGATAGCGTGCGCAATTGCACAACTTGTACGATTTTATAAATATATAAATATAAACACACACAATATAATAAATTATCATTATTCGGCCTGTCTAGTTAATTTTTGGGCGGAATCGACTGACTACATCAACAATGACGATATGTATTTTACCCAGATAACTAAATTTAAATCGACTTTGCGATTTTATACAAATATATAATTTTTATCTAAAACATTTTATAATGTATACAAATTTACATTATTCTATATTTATTTATTTACGATGATTACGAAATATCATTAACGCCCCGACTGCTCAACCTTTACTAAGACGAGATGATAAAATATCGTGCTCTTAAAAACGCGCGGTTCGAAGTGAACAGTAAAAAAACTTAACACTTATTGCAGATGACAAGGTCCGCGACAGCTACAAGAAAATGGTACACCAGATAGTGACAGAAAGTACAAAGCACGATGTGAAAATAAACTCGGCTAAAACAAGTCATGCAGATAGCAAAGGTCACATCAAACAGCGCGTTCCATATTTATGCGAATGACGTACAGCTTGAAGAAGTACGTAAATGCAAACCGAAGTTTGGGAAACATCCTGAGAACTCAAACTGTCCGATATTATCATTTATACAAAATATCTGAAAGAGTTGTTCTAAATCGAATGACATCTTGACTAACTTCATTCTTCAACAGGCAGGATTTAAGCCAAGGAAATCTTACTCTTGACAAATTACACATGTAACACGGCACATAGAAGATTGTTTGTAAAATTACTGATGCTGTTTTTGTGTAGATCTCACTGCATCCTTTGATTACAGTGTCACGTCGAATTCTGGCTAATAAAGTGTATGAAACAACTAGATTTTAAATTTACTCGCGTATCAATGTTGCTAAAGGACGGACATTATTATGTCTTTAAATGTGATTACCAGATTCGACTGCAGTTGATTCTTTTCATAATAATCATTCAATTCCATGATTATTTTATTTAAAACTTCCTCAGTTCAAATGTGTTACTTTGAGCTGTTAGATCAATCGCATACAGGAAATATTTTGTATCGATTCCTATCGGTTGATCATTAGTATAAATGTGAAAAATAAACAACTAGCACACTGCCCTGCGATAGCCTATTTTTTGTTGTGGATCGATTTGTGATCTTTTATAAAGGGGAAAAAACCAGTGATTTTAACTCCTTTTTCCTTTTATAGTTTATTTTACTAGTTATATATGTTCTGTTTTACTAAAACAATATTACACAGTTATTTATTAAGTACATTAGTTCCCTGCGACTTTATCATAAATTATTTAATACACTTGCCCCACCGCATAAGTTCGGATTGGGGAACCATTAAAAAAAAAAACAAGTTACATACGTATACACGCACGTTCAACGTTGTAAATAAAACATATTAAACGATTTCGGATCAAATTATATCATTACGATAAAACACTTCATAAGGAGTTGTTCACAAGCTCGTTAATTATTAAAAAGCACGCTATGTCATTAGGTTAATATATAATTTCGAATGGATGACCTTAATACAATACGTATGAACACAAACTAACACATGCGTCGTAGTTGACGGGTAAATATCAACAAAACTTGTACAGATAAAATGTTAAAGAAATTGAAAAGCGCTACAGTACATTTAGAATTTATTCAAAAATTTACAATGAAATAAGCGAATCCAGTAAAAATGAGAAAACATCGCCCCAGAATTACCATTATTATTATTATTGTTTCCGTTGTTTGGTGCGTCCTGCAGTAGCGAAGCATGATAAATTTTACTGAAGTCACTTAGAAAAATAATAATAAAATTAGGTTTTTCACTTTTAGAAACCATAATTTAGAACAAGAGACTTCGAACTTTCATGATGATCATTTAAACGAATTTTAAAATACATAAAACATTTATAAATTTGAAATAAGTGGTTCCCTTCCGAATTCATTTATAAATATATAATAATAAATGTATGAATCTGAATATCAAAATCGGAAGGTTAATGTTAACACCACCACATGAACACAGATTATGTACTAGTACTTGCAACTAAACGATTAGCAAAGCCGGAATAAACACGCAACAAGAATATGAGTACACCGGACAAAAATATCTATGTGCGGATGTTAGCGCTGTATTACATGTCATTAGTTAAACAAGGTTATGTGTTGATTTCAAACTGCGTGTAAATACAACAAAAAAATAGCGTCACGCACCACACCTGACTCCTACACATATGCTATATATCAAGAGAACAAAGTTTGTTAGTGTGGAAATACTACTAGAAGCAGCCTTCTTCCTACTGAGTGTTGTGGAAACTAGGTAAAAACACAAATTCCTAACTGATATATATATATATATATATATATATATATATATATATATATATATATATATATATATATATATATTGTATAAGGACATCCTCGGCTTCTCTTCCCATATACGTGTAATCGGAGAATTCGTTCCAAAAATTTATAACTACTCTAATTACTTAACCAAAATACTTCATCGTCTCATGGACAATTGAATTAATTATCGTTCTTTCTTTTTTGGTCATCTCTTAAACTTTGTTTTGATATTTTGGTTATCCGCGATATTTTTAACATCCCTCTATGGGATAATATAGCTTTTAATCGATCTAGTTTTTTGTTGATCATTGTCGCCTGCATTCCGTATAGTAGGATTGGACATACAAATGTTTGGGCGTATATATCTATAAGAGGCTCTATCACAGATGAGGTACTAGTGAAAAACACTCCGAGCATAGTTGTATTTAAGTCCCGGTTCTCGATGGAGTATATAAACCTGTCCACTTGTTCGATCTTCTTCTTGCTAATCGCGACAGAAATTCGGAAATTGTTATTTTTGACAATTACCGCCCGTTTTGTTTTCTTCATACTTTTCTTCAACTTACACGCCCTGACGACAGTGTGCAGTTTTTCCATTATTATCGATAATAGCAACATCGTGGGCGTATCGAAATGATTATTAATAATTATTCCGCTGATTACAACTCCTACGATGTAATAACGATTATCGCTGAAATACACATACACACACAACTCGTGTATTTACTATTCGTATTTAGTGACAACGCTATTCATTATAAAATTATTTAGATCGCCGTAGTCCTTCATTACAGGCATTTTAAAAATAAAACATTTCTGCAAATACTTACACGATACGAGGAAGAGAAAGAATAACATTAAAAAATTGTTTTTGAAATAGTCCATGTTTCAGTATATAACGTGTTTAAAATAATGTTTACATTTTTATTTCCGGTTTATAATTTTATATAAATATTTTTAAATGTACAACATTTCAATAGTCGGCAAAACATGTTTAATTTCCTGTTTAATGCCGTTTTTTTGTAATAGGTTCGATATCAGAATCTAATATAAATGCACGCAAACACATATACACATATATATATATATATATATATATATATATATATATATATATATATATATATATAGAGTAGCTAATTTTTTCACAGATAGAATGCCGTCATTAATTTATTAACAAGTTCAACTTTCTGAAGTATTGTCATTTTTTCATACCCAAAAAATGAACATTATTACGTATTTAAAATGTACAATGTGTAAAAATTTGATGACGCGGCAAGTTCAATATACATATATATATATAATACATCAGAAAATAAAGAACCAAGTCGCCGATATTCTTAAAAGAAATGAATCAACGTGGTGGTATTTTAGACTGGAAGGTCAGACGAAAGCGATAAAGTGGAAAGTGAAAAACTTGGTTAATAACTTTATAAAAGTTCCAGCAATGACTTCACACAATAAAAATTTAGTCGTCTCGCGTCTAGACTGTACGTCCTCTAGGCACACATCTCTTTCAATAATTGCGGCGTCTAAAACAAAATTTCTAATATTGCTGGATTTTTCTAAGGGTGGTGCATTTTACTAGAAAATTGACGATTTTTATATCACACACACACATACATATATATGAATAGAATTATCCACTGAATATCTAGGGTACAACACTATCTTCGTTTAGGTGCTTATTTATATAAAGTTCGAATATTTTCTCATCTAACTACAGATATCTAACGTGAGAATATATATAAAATGTTTTAATAAATATTTGTGTTACGTACTGACATTTACGCGAGGTTTTGATTTTTTTTTTAATTTTTACATTGGCGCCAACAGAATTGTGAAATTTAATATAATTATCAATATTTTTGAGTACATTTTCGGCTAACAAATGTGTGGTACTGAAAAACAATCCCCATACTTTTTTAGAATATTATACAAGATTAATTCGAAATGAAAACAAGTATATATATATATATATATATATATATATATATATATATATATATATATATATATATATATATAAATTAAAACCAGATCTATAACATTTCTCAGAATTTTAGGCAGGCACATTATTCATTGTCCTGCTAATTTAGGATGTATTACATTCCAAGAAAGAGAAAAGAATGACCGGTTAGTTTCTTACCGGTCGATATTGTTAGTAACGAATGCATACATACATACATACATTCATATATATATATATATATATATATATATATATATATATATATATATATATATATAATTTGAAGTTTGAAAAGAAAACACGATTATATTAGATAATTATAGTATACTTTCTTACACTTTATATGGCAGATAGTTGTTAACTACACGACCTGGTATTGACGGTTGGTAAAGATGAGATCCATTCTCAGTCTCAGGATAACGTAGGATGAAATCTGCGGATTTACCGTTTGTTTGTTTAGAGCAGACAAGTTTGTGTACTCTAAGTTACTTATATAAGATGTGTGCTTTTAACTCGTTAGTTTCGCCGAAAAGTTTAACGTACTCTTTAGAATAAAACAGTTAAATTTTATTTTATTTTTAAATAATAATAATAGTAATAATAAATCAATAATAATGATAATAGAAGAAGAGCTAAAAATCATGCAAGAATATACCAAGCTTTAGTTTATTACGCACGGTTAAATACGCAATATTCGAAAAACGTCACTCGCACGTGTTGAGTGTAATTTCAAATTAAATGATCCTGACACGAAATACAAGATATGTATGTACACACGTATATATAAAATACATATATACATATAATAAATGTATGTATGTGTTTGAAATTCATAATTTCGTTTTTTAAAATGAAAATCCATAGAATGACATGTTTACGAGTTAACTCAGATAAAGTATCAATTTTGACGATTCAAATGCACTCGGTTTTTTTTTTTACAATTTTATCATTCTTTGTAAAGTCGATGGTAAAATTTTTGATTTAAATCAACCAGCTTTACAATCCATCGACTTCATACATGAAAAAATAATCAAAATTCGGGATTTATTACTGCCCATCGATCGTTTTGTGAATAGTAAACGAAATAATAATATACGGGAAGAAACGTAAACTGAGAAATAATTCAAGACTTGATCAGAGTGTAGCATTTCAAAATTAATGATTAATCGAAAAACTTCATTAACGATTACACAAAAATCGCATAATTTAAATAATAATAACAACAAGCCAGTAAACGTGTAATAGTCTGAGCTTCCGGGGAATGAAAAACCGTATTCCGATCGACGTATATTAATTACCGATACTTCCGCGAAATCAAATATCGATTATTCAATTAAACGTGTCGCTAAGGTAACGCTCAAAGTAACCGTTACGAACGAGTTATTTCCTGATCCTATTCCTTAACGATCGTTACACGTCGCCATATTTATCACGATCATTCTGAATAATGTTTTGTTTTTTTTTTTAATAAAAAATAAATGACGAAAGAAAAACTAGAATTAAAGAATCAAATCAATAAGACTATCGTATTATTGGTTACTTTTTCATATATTCCCCTATCCTTCTCTAACAGACTGCATATACACGCATACTATATATATTATAAAATAAAACTCAGTGTTAGAAAAAAAAACCAATGAAATATAAATTAATTTCTTTGTTATATACGAGCATTCGAATAACTGTTAATGACGTTACAAATGAACACAATTCAGAATTTGAAATTATTTTCGTAGAAGTAAAATCACAATAGCGAATTTTCATTCATTCTCCTGTATATACGTGCCAATATTTCAAAATTTGAAAATCTAAGAAACGAAGCCAAAAATAATTTATGACAGTTATTTATGAGATCGAGGTTTTTCGGACGTTTGTAATTTCAACATTGTTTCACTTTATCCAATAACACACCCATAAATATAAATATATATATATCACTCATTACACATTACACAGCACCATATAGGAACGTTGCGACTAATTTGAACAATAATTTTTCAATATAATCTACTGGTTAAGTAATTTCGATTAATATTTTTTGATTGCTATTAACTCTTTCAGTCCTACATTATCAAATTTCGACGCAAAATTATAAATTTCGATACATGTGCTTATTATATAATACTGTTTCTTAGTTGAACTTTAAATATTTTTTAATGTACTTATACGAATATTTTTAAAATTTTAGCCATTTCATTACAACCAGAATACAAGCAATTTTGTTAGCGTTAAAATTGCATGCGGTATATAGTGGACATCGTGACTGAAAGAGTTCATATAACGACGATTAAACATGAAATACGATAATAAATCAATTTGTACAAATTTTAAATTTTTTAAATTCTACGAACCGCGCGCAACTATATAGATGATTAGGATTAAACGATCGGGACGATTTTATTTGACTTAATGTATGTCGGAATTTGAGTGACTACCGAATAGCTGTTGGCGAGGATCTTTTGCAGAGGAACATTTACGTTGCGAGAGGACAAACGGGATGTTGCAAATTTGGTATACAAGTTAAACGTAGACAGTGAGCTGAAGACATTGCAAACAAAAATTGCAATTGTGGACAGAAAAATCCTGTAGAAAAAGTAAACATGGGACAAATAAATAGGTTCAATTCGCAAACGGTTAATTACCATATAGTCGCATCCAGATATATCCACTCTATTAGAAAAAAGTTTGTTGAGAAGAAACGATTGTAGAAATTGATTTTCTCTTAACTAGAAACTTTTCGTCTAGATAAACCATACGGAGAAAAAATGAGTAGATACGAAGGATTCTTTTTATTTTTCTTATTCATACGTAATAAAAATAAAGAGTTCCTCTATTAAATATTAACCGAAAAACCAAATAAATCCAGACTCATTTTGAATAACTCAAAAACTACTCGACCAAAATTTTTGAATGAAATTTTATTCAAAAATAGGGATACAATCATTTATGGAACACAATATCTTTCAGATGACTGTCATTTGCAACAATACATTTCAGTCTTTACAAAATTTTCGAACACTTTTTCGAGCATAGGTCGCTGAATTTTCTTAAAAAATCCGCGTTTTCAGATCATCCAGATCTCGTGGACGTGTTTCGTAAACGGCTCTTAAGGTATCCCCCAAAAAAGAATCGTGTAACTATGAATTCTTTTCGAAACTCTTTGCACTGTCGTGATCGATTCACACCAAAAATAACGTGCCACGCAGAGCGTTTTGTAGCAGTGTTACCAATTGCCCTATTCAAAAAACAAAAACCGTCTGTTTTCTCAGGGTCATCCTATAATTTGTTTGTCTTTACAGCAATTTTGTGCTTCCGAAATAGAACAGTAAATGAAAAAATTAAAATTTGAAACTTTTCAATAGTAGGGGACTATCCTATTGTACGTGCCGTAGGCGAAATATATATATATTCGGGTTTACTAATGCGTACGAAGAATTAAAAAACATACATCCATTCACACGATAATCTCATATATACTGATAAACACACAAAATTATATATAATAGAAATTTGAACAGTGTTGGATGTAATTGTTTTAAAATAAACAACAAAAAAGTAGTTAAGTGCCGAGATTTTTAAATATAAAAAAAATAAATATAAAAAGACCGCAATGTTTGTTACTTCATTTTGTTAATTTTATAATATTGTACGTGTAAATTATCTCGCATTTTATTTTTTGTTTTACCTTTTTAATATAAATTGTATATATTTTAATATTATTTTTTTTTTGCATCCACTCGATAATAATTTCATAGCTAAAAAAAGCTTTTTTAGTCTTTTTATTAATATTAAAAATTTAGTTTAACCTACTTTTGGGTCGTTTAAACGCGGGTAAACATATACACATGCGTTAATATATTCTTCGCGTATATAAAAATTAAACAAAATTTTTGTAAAAAAAAAAATTTTTATTAATCTAATATTTTTAGTTTGTTTCGTCGCAAACAAAATGATCGATTATCAGAATAAGAATACTTCTGCGTTACCGGTTATCACCGTGTTATATAGTGTAAATTAATGGAAACTTATCTACCCCATGATGAATATTCGGCTTAGCCGGGACGAAGAAATTTTTACAAATATAACAAATAAACCAGTTTGCGTGAAAACGGAAATAAACATTTCAATAGTCACCTTCTGACATAATACCATTATTAATAACAGTACTCGATGACTTTAAACGGTACATATTTAACATTGAAAACGACCGAAAGCGGGATTTTCAAACTAGTTTTCGTTTGGCTTATATAGTAGTAGATATATATTATATCACAGACTTAAGCGTAGTAAACCGGGGGGGGGGAGAGATAATAAATTTACAATCCGGTTAAATTTTTATAAATTTCTATACTTTAGACGGCGTTAAAAAAAAAAAAAAAAAAAAAAACAGAAAAACAGAAAAACGTGAAAATGAAACCAAACTTTTTATTGTGTACTTTTATACGGATTCCACGACGCCTGTTTATAAACTTAATTTTCGAGTATAAGAAAATTACCAATTATAAATAAATTAAGTCAAAAACATCGAATATAAAATGTTACTAAAATAAAAACAAAGGTTGCAGTAAAATAATAGGAAAAATATAACAAACGTATCGCCAATTACAATTTTCACTAATCGGTTAATCCGCTCACTTCAAAATAATTCAAAGATGCTAAAACAAAATACTTCGTATAATAACGAATGCTCCTTGGGTTCATAAGAAACGACGACTTGCATATAAACGTTCTTACTGTAATTGCAGAAATTAGACATGCATTTTGTCACGATGACAGAATAGGCATCCAAAGATGGAAACAATTATTACATTAGACAACCTATATAACACAAGAAGCCTGAAACGGAATACGCCTTATGACATTATTTAGTTATCATTTTATTCATTTCATTTTACTGATCTCTGCATTTCTTTTTAGTCTGCATATATTATAAATAATTTCTTCTTATTCATTTTATAATTCCAATACTATATAGATATGGATAAACTTTATTATATATATAATTTGAAAAATGTGGAATATATTAAAATAAACAACAAAAATGAAGTTAAAATCACTAAAATATTTCTTTATGAAAAATCACAAAGATTTTCGGCTGTTCGGCCATTATTAAGTGAATATTTGAAAAAATAAAAAATATAAAATGATAAAATATTAATTTCAGATTACAAATCAGAAAAATCGGCAAAATGAAGAGCAGTATTATTGTTTAATTTTACTCATCTTTGCATTGCTTTTCAGTCTGCTTACATTATAAATAGTCCCTTCTTATTCATTTTATAATATATAGGTAAACTGTATGGAAGCCCAATAAATAGATTTAAAAAAAAAAAACCTGATGTAAAAATAAAAAAGTATAAAAACAATAAAACTCTCATGACATATTTAGATACAAACGCAGCAGATCACGTTAAATCGAGGAAACCAGCGTATAAAAGTTCGAGGATAAATTCGACGTAACGTAGGAAAATATAAATAAACGCAAATTCGATAGCCCCGTGCAACGAACCCCATCAGGTTTCGATCTACCGAGAAAATTGTGGTCCAGACATAAAGACGGAACACGAAAGATACGGCACGTGTTTAAAAAAAAATTCAGCTTCAACAATGACAAAACATGCGACTGTGCGGAAAAAGATCAAACTAACGATCAGATACTGACAAAATATCGAAGGCGCGCTTTAGAGCTAATTGTCGAAGCAGAAGATTGGATCGACAATCTAGATTTTGATAACATTCGTGATGTAGTTAATAATGAATTGTAAATAACGAAATAATAATAAGTGGAAAAAACCAGAATCGAACGGCGATAATGAAACGTGCACTATGAGCGCTGAGTGTGAAATTATTCTCTTTTGAGATGCGGTGCTATCGAAATTTGTTACTTATGTGACGGAAAGATTACATAACCAATGAGGAGGTGTTAATAGGAGAAAATCCGAAGTAAAAAATAGTATGCGATATTAGAAACGAGGAAACGAATAGCTAATAAAATATTACAAGATGGCATTTTCATGCTCGGAATACAAAGTAGAATCCAGGGAAAACCATCGAGAGAAAGAATACTTCGTTACATAAGTTGAAAATTGTTAGTTCTCCTAATGGCTCACATCCTATGGATCCCATGTAGTGGCCGATGCGGATCATGTTATTCTCGAATGTCCCCGTTACAGTGATATTTGTGTTGCTTTTTATCGAGCTCTTCTTTCCCATAAATATTGCATTTCTTTTAGCTCTTGGAAATACCTAGGTACATATGGCCGCATATTTCTAAATATTTAAACTTACTCAGCTCTGCACATTCCTTTTAGTCTGCCTAGCTTTTATTCGCATTACGAATAGTTCCTTCTTATTAATTTTATAATTAAAAAAAAAAAAAAACAAGAGCGCTAAAATCGACCGACAAGTCAAGTACGGTATTTTCTGGCGGAAATTACGATGACACATTTGTAATTTTGATTAATCTATATATAAATAGATATGTAAGGAATGAAAAAAGCAAACTTAAATAATTTTGGTCCTCGCTAAATAAATCGATTAATAAATAAAAATAGGGGATTAGCGTGTGACCTACATCGCGGAAAGATTAAAAGTATTTCGAATATCGAACCATCAAAACCGGTGAATAAATTACTTATAAATGAATATTGTCGTAAGTCGTGTTAAATGAGTTATGCAAATGAGTAACGGAGAACCAAATAATGCTGTAATCTATTTATAAAGCATCCAATATTTGAACTGAAAATGTATGTTTTCAAATTGTCTGTGCTACCTATTATCGGAATTCGTCAGCCTGTGTGTAAAAATTAAATTTAAAATGCCATTTTAAATGGATGTAAATTTGCTGAAATTCAATTATAACCATATACAATATTCATTTCACCCCAGCCCTGTGTAAATTAAAAATAGGCCGCGCTACTGCACTTGCCTATGTTAGATTATATTATATTTATAGCAGGACCAGAAACATTACAACACCTTACAGATGTCTATAATACCCGCCTAAGGAAACATAACATTCCAGACGCTTGGAACAATGCCACTATTATACTAATCTATAAAAAAGGGGATAAGGACGAGATAAAAAATTATAGACAAATTAGCCAATTGCGGTGTATAAAATATTTACAAAAATAATAAATAATAGAATAAAACAGGTATTAGATGAAGCACAACCAAGAGAGACAGGGTTCAGAAGATGATTTAGTACAGTCGACCATATACATGTCATTATGGAAATAATCGGCAGAAACAAAGAGTATGAATAATCACTGGCTTTCCTAGACTATGAAAAAGCGTTTGATTCCGTATACACAAGTGAGATAATAAAGGCATTAAAAAAAAACAAGGAGTAGATGAAACATACATAAAACTATTGAAGAACAACTATGCAAATGCAAAATCAGCAGTAAGATTACACGAAATAACATCGGAATTAAAAAGAGGAGTGAGACAAGGCGATAGTTATTCATATATGCTTTACAAAGAGTCTTTTAACGTTGAATTGGAAAAACCTAAGAATTAACATCGACGGGGAATACTTAAATCATTTAAGGTTTGCCGATGGCATAGTTTAGATAGCAAAAAGTACACATGAGTTACAGAGACAGATAGAGGAACTAAATTAAATTGGCAATAACCAGCAGAAAACTAAACGAATTACATCAAATAAAAATATCAAACTTTAAGGCAAACATCTGGAAACAGTCCAAGAATGCATATATCTGGGCCAACTGGTTAGTATCACAGGATCATTGCATCAAGAAATAAGTAGATTAGACTGGGATGAACAGCGTTTGGTCGGAATTCGGTTATTTAAAAAATCAAAAATGCCACTGTACTTTAAAAAAAAAAAGTGTTAGATCAGTGCATCTTCCCAGTTATGACGTACGGTTGTGAAACATGGACGCTAACCAGGAATTACAAACATACATTACAAGTAGTTCAGAGATCAATGGTGAAATGCATGCTATCAATCACTAAAAAAGACCGATCAAATGGTTTCGCGATAGAACAAAAGCACCAGATATAATAGGAAAAATGAATAGAATGAAATGGCAGCGGGTCGGTCATTACAGCAAGACTCTCACAGTGGTACTCACAAGGGAAAAAAGGCCCCAGTGAGACCGCATATGAGCTGGGATTACGAGACAAAAATTAGGAGTTACCTGGGCCAGAGTTGCTCAAGACCGGAAGAAATGGAGCAAAATATGTGGTTAATTTATGAACAGGCTACACCATTAAATATTGGTTAGTCAGTTTAATATGATGATGATGATGATATATATATATATATATATATATATATATATATATATATATTTATATATATATATATGGTGTCGACTTTTGTCTCAATATGCCTTCTTTTTCTTGAAACACATATTTTGCTAATCTAATTCTATAATTAGTTTCAGTATTACAATAGAGATCTTCTGCTATAATCTGGTCAAGGTATTTAAGCTTTCGGAGTTGCTCATTTGATAAAGAAATAGTTTAACAAGTCCACAAACTTAAATGCCTTGGGCCGTGGTTACCGTCTACGCGAATTGCGAATAAGCGATGATAAGCTAGTAGAAGCGACTTAAGCGAATAACATGGTTAGTGTTCGCGCGAGTACCGAATAATAGGCTGTTCCATAATTTAGTATACTTCATTTTTAACTGGCTTGTGCGTTCAAATAAATCAACAATGTCTCGATTAATTCTGAAAATAGTTATTTTAATTATAAATGTTATAAACGGTTTAAAAAAAAAAAAAAGATTCATGTAATTTTAAAAAGGTGAACAACAGATGGCGAATTATACAATTTGTACAGATACCTATTATTAGATGAAATAAAATTTTCCAAGTATTACAGAATGACTTCATTGAGATTTATATATATTTAATCCAACATAAAAGAAAAAAATAATGAAAACTTGACCCGTTGGAAAGAATTTGTTTACATAAAAGGCTTTCTATTACATTCACAAACACGTATGCGAATTCAGTGGAAAAAACTAGTTTTTATTCAAGTGAATAGTTCAATTCATTCGCCATTCGTGTGTAATCGCTTATATTCGCGCGAGTAAAATTCACGTAGTGATGTTACTTTTAGTGCAACTAAACATCCGCGTGTAATCGCTTATTCGATCTATTCGCGTAGACCGTATAACACAAGATTACTATTGTGATACTGAAATTATGTGCTTTTCAAGAAAAACAAGGCATATTAAGACAAAAGTCAATACCGCTGAAGTTTCGGAAAATAATATTGAAGATTTATAGGTACAGTCCTTTATGGTACTAAAACCTGGATGTCAATAAAGTTATAAGCGTTAGAGATGTGGGCTTGGAAGAAAATTAAACGGATAAGTTGGGTAGGAAAAAAATCTAAAATGAACAGGTATCACGACAAATTGAAGAAAGGAAAACATTGGATGGGTCTTTCGTGTACTTCGACATGTTGAATTACTTCGAAATATTCTTGAGGAAAAAGAACCCTCGGAAGATTGAGAAATACATTTACAACAAGCCTGCAAAAAGACACCGGGTTGAGAAGAATTACGTCGAATTAAAGAGGCTGCGAAAGACCGGGAAAGATGGTAGCTTACTATCACGGCAATGGACGAGTCTTAGTACTGTACTCATGATGATATATATATATATATATATATATATATATATATATATATATATATATATATAAATATACACTTTATATATGCATAAAATTTTATTTGGATAAATTAAATTCACTTTCTGAATGATTAAGGATACGATATTTTCTATTCTACATTAACAATAGGTATTTCTCAAAACGAAAATAAAACTTAAGTTCTTTAAACCGTACTGTTTTTAAAACGGAGATGATGATCTCAACATAATCTTATATAATAACGGTGTTTTTTATATAAACAGGTACGAAAAAGTGTTTACTAATATTATAAACCGGATAAATAAATTCTATGATGCCTAAATAGATTAGGTATTTTTACTCGACATGATTTTTCTTCTAGGAGGATTTGAATCGAATGAACCCAGGATTTCATAACGTAACGAGTATTATAAAAGTTACACAAAGCATACACAAGCATATATATATATATATATATATATATATATATATATATATATATATATAATCGTCGTTATATTTTTTATGTGAAATATCGAGACGATACATCAGATATATATCCGGTGAAAGCAGATGTGCCACAGGGTAGTGTACTGGGACAACTCCTCTACTCATTTACACATCTTCCTACAACCTTTGAAGTACAGGTAGCGACTTTTGCTGATGACACTGCGATTTTGAGTTCTGACGTATGCCCCGTCAGAGCGCGCAATACTATCGAGACAGCAGTCAACGAAGTTTCGTCGTGGCTTAACCTATGAAGGATCAAAGCCAATGAAGTAAATCAACACAAGTAATTTTTACTAACAGAAGAATTGGTCCAACAGAAGACATAATCCTAAACGGTGTTGCAATTTCACAGAAATCAGATGTAAAATATCTCGTTATGCACCTTGATCAGCGTCTAACGTGGAGGAAACACATTTTAGCAAAGTGCACTGAGCTAAATCTAAAACTGAGACAGATGTACTGGTTATTAAACAAGAAATTGGAAGTGTCCGCTGAAAATAAATTATTGATTTACAAATTTTGAAACAAGTTTGGCGTTCTTGCTGCATTTATGGGGCTGTTCTAAAAACAGCAACATATCGATTATTCAGCAATTTCAGAATAAAATCCTCCGGATGGTTGTAAATACACCGTGATCACTAACTTAACGCTCCACGAAGACCTTGGAATGAAATTTGTTCTGGAAGTAATATCCAGCGATGCATGCTCAGAGACCAGAGGCGCACCCGAACAACACGGCGATCGGGTTGCTGTCTAATTTGCTATAAGTTCGTGCTTGACAGAATCAAGTCGATGGACCTAGCCTAAGAGATAAATTTTAATGACTATTTTTAGCACTTACCGATGGGTAGGCTGCTAATCATGCCATCTGCATAAAATATTAAAATTGCCAAATAGCTACCAGGGGGGGGGGGAAATATTGTTCGTCGTCAAAGATTAATATTGAAAATGATCTAGTATTCACAGAATAGGATATTAAGAAAAAAATAAATAAGTAATTAAAAACTTGTGTGTGAACTATCGATAATGATGAGGCGTACGTAATTAAGGTAACGTAACAAGATCGTGTCTTATTAGAGGAATTTAACCATTTCTTTGTCGATAATATAAGAAAATATTCACAGTCCGTAATTAGAAAATCGGACACGATATTTCGCAATTTAAAATACGTTAATTATTTTAGATTTATCGACGTGTTTCATTCGGTATTTAAAATTGACGTTTCGTAAAATTATCTGGATCTTGTATCCGGTTTTTAGCAATACCTCAAATTAGGAGGTCAAACTCTGGCAAAATGAATGCCGATTAAAAGAAAAAATTAATACGATTAATTTACGCTCCGACTTCAATATAAATTTCCGCGGTACATTTACTGATTATTTATGTTCCTCGGGTTATTTTGTAAATTTTCTCGCGTGTAGACGCCATCTTGAATTTTACTTTATAACGACGTTTCTTCGCCGAATATTAAAAAAAAAAATTAGGGCGTGTAATTTTCGGAATCGTGCGAATAACATTCCTAGATTTAGAAAAATTACGATTTTCAAACATATTTCTATCATTTTCCAGACAATTCCGGCCTGTATTTCAGTAATTATTTACAATATCGAAACGGCAATTTAATTTTGCATCTCTATCGATTATAATACAAGTCGACAATTTTAGATAGATTTTATCTAACATCGTGAAAATCGTCATTTCTGGAATAATGATAAAGCCGCATCTTATAACGTGTCTATAGTACTACGTAATTTATAGGAATATATCGAATCTACTCGAAAAATACGTTAAAAGACCTTTTTAACTCTAGAAATATATGGTACGCGAAGAATCATTGGATCAACTGATACGAAACTAATAAATATAATAACCATAATAATGATACTAAATATATTCTTTAAATTAATAATAACAATGACAATGTTGATAAGGTAAACAGAACAAAAGCGGATGAATGAGGAGATTAAATAATTTTTTAATAACTTCGAGTGTTATCGGCTCGTGAAACCACACACGCAATGTGAAAAATAAGACAACATGAAAATTAAATTGCGTTATCAGTACCGTAGCCGTCAATGGGGAAACTGTTATCTATTAGAATTAATATCACCAAATACAAATACAACCCACATTCAAATGGAAATAATCAAAATATAAATTAAATGCATACATTTTTTTTAAAAGAAAAAACACAAGAAAAATAGCTAGGGAAATTTAGATTTTGCTATAAACAATTGCTATATATGACTGACTGGCATTAAAATAAGTTAAAAGCAATTCGATTTTTTCCCCAGTATAATGATAAATGAAATATACATGTGTGTGTGCGTTAGTATGTAACGGTTTAATTTTAAAAATAAAATAACCGCTTAATTACTTATCATTTCAATTTCCACTAAAAAAAAAACCGCATTAACTAATTGTATAGACATCGTTCGAATAACGTAACTGAAGTTTCCACAAGTTTAAGTTAAGAATAAATTTTCTTCACCCACCTAACATAATCTGAAACATATCCTATACTAATGAAAGATTAAAATAACCGTCAAATTTATTAACCTCTACCATGAGCAATCATCGATAAATTACTTAGACCATTTAATTCGTATTCAGAGATTTTTCCTTAATGAACATGAAAACAAGCCTACTTACTAATTTATTATGTCCATCAGTTTTTGGCTGAAACATTTCCAGTCCCCATATATAAAACTTATTTGTCGTGTATTCTAGTCCAATCATTATTAACAGTATTGTATTACCGAACGTCGTGAAACTGTACGTTATTTATAAAAATACAAAACTGGATATCATTGAATGAACTAACAGCACTTCAAAAACTATGCCATAGCAGCGCTATTCTAGGTCAATAATTACACAAGTGCATAATAGTGAGTGATAGAGATAAAATTATTGTACGTTGATTTTAAGGCTAACGTCATAAATAATTCAACGCAATGAGGGGGAAAATAAACAAGGTACGTACACAAAAAATATACGGACGAAAACTCGCGATTTACAGCTGCCGAAAATGACGTACAAAATCTAATTTAAATGACGTAAAATTTTTAAATGAAAATTTGCTGAAGATATAATTTATAAATTTGGTAAAAATATACGTTATATTTCCTAAGTAAAAAAATAAAAAAATTACACGCGTTAAGAAAAATTAAGCGGAAAAACACATGCGTATCATCGTATACTAATAAAAGAATAAAAACATGCAACATGCTCGGTTATATACAAAAACATTTATTTTTAAATTTTAAGCACAAAATATATGCGAATCGATAAATAATTAATTTTTTTTTAAAGTTTGTCAGTTGTTAAAAATTGTACAATCCGACAGTATATATTTAAGGAGTATATATTTTCAATTATTAAGCGAATCAAAGTGGTGCAAATGCAAATATTTAATGTATACCTAAAAACGATTGTATAAATTAAGTTAAAAGAAAAACACTTATAGTATTTTGTGACTTTAAAAAAGTTAATGCGTATATAAAACGTTGTTTTTGAAATATTTTATTAAGAATAAAAACTTATCTAGTACACGAGTGTAACTGGTGAAGAACTGTAAAGTAAATAACGAACAAATTAAACATAGTATTATTTACAAAAACCAAATGTATCCACAAATATAATCATGTTTATAAACTATACATCATGCATTCTTACATTAGGTTATCTACGTATATATATATATATATATATATATATATATATATATATATATATATATATATATATATATATATATATAAAGAGGGTACAGAAAAAAAGAAGAAACATGCACACATCGAACTAAGTATAGATAAAACACCTATAAGTTATGTTATTTTAATGGAAACACTGTCTAAAACGCATTAGGAATAATTAAATAAAATTAAACTTTCATGTAACTAATTTATGCATTAAATATATTTTATTTCTTATCGATAAAGGTTTTAATACAAAAATAAGATATAAATAATTGAGAGATGCTATAATTCTAAATTTGACATATTTTAAAACGCGAGATTGTAATTTCCTTTCGAATAGACACATATAAATTCACTTAACGAATCGAAAGTAAAATAAAAAAATACACGGATTATATTAGGAATAAGATGAATGTTTAAAATGGTATAACGAACTGAAATGTATTACATTATGAAATGAGAAATCACACTTACGTCGACAAAATGGTACAAGAAAGAATAAATGAACGAGTCAGCTTTGCAGCGTAAATATAAAGTCATTCTGTATTCCGATATAAAAAGCTACATTTTAAAATGACGATAAACATATGTAGTGAACGATATTATTGACAAGTTACACGTAAGTCGAAGTAATCCCGATACATGAAAACATGTAACATGAAAATCCATATTAAACCATTAACATATCAACCCAGCATGTTTTTTGTTTAATGAAATGAAAATACTACGTACTCGAATTTCTAAGAAACGATGTACTAAACACGTGTCTCAACAATACGTCGCTGCAAAAATCAGACATTTGAACGGCTGTAATGAACCTATTACGAAACACATTTCTTAATACATAATCAGGGGATTTCATCATTTTAACAACTGCCGATATCGTTTTATCTTCATCTTCTTTGCTATCTGTAGGACCGTAATAAACTTTAAAATAACTAATAGAATAATATTTAAATTGAAACGCGTGTAGATAATTTTATAAATTAATATGAACGTTCAAAAACATACACGTATGCTAATTGAAGCTGATTTTTGTTTATATATTAAAACCGTATTACGTATACAATATTACACTGATTTGTAAGAGGTAAAATATTTTTTTTACTCCGGCGAAACATTATTCAGAACAGGTCATTTCACATTTGAGTCGATTGAATTCAAACTATAATTACAACGAACGCGTAATTTAACTTTACGTTCAGGATTGCCAAGTTTCTTCAGAATAAAATTCCGTTAAGAGAGATTTCTTTATTATTGCATCTACTACATATCAGTACGTATCCTACATGTAGGAAATAGCCAAAATTATACTAATTGAAAATTAAGGTTTCATAAATTTTTAAGGCTGTTATTTTTAAATCTTCGAATGCATTAACAATAACACGCAACATAAAAATATTCTAGATTATGTATTTCTTCGAAACAAGCTATGACTATTATTTCGAAATTTTTCACAATTCTCGGCACGACCGTGTAAATTTCAATATTTTCGTCCCATTACTTGATTAATAATTTGAAGAACGATAATTGAAAGTATCGAACAACTTCAAATATATACTTAATATTAAAATTCTAAACATGAGATTAAAGTTTAATCACGATCATATTATGTAAATTTATAAATCTCATCGACATAAATACACCTGGCAACTCTGATTACATTTAACAAGCGGCAGCAAACTTATAATTGTGTTAATATTAATAAACGGACAAAATAATCAATTATCTGAATGCGTTAAATTATGATCATAAACTGATTACGAGTATAAAACATGCAAAAATATGTAAATATATAAACAAATTATTTAATTATTAAACAGAACCTTATAAGTAGAAAAACCGGTACGTAGCTAATAAAATAGGGGTACGTAATTATTATTGGAAAATAAATGTATAAACATAAAAGCAGGATGCAAAAGCGTTAGCTATCTACTCACTTCAAGTTATTATTTACTTACTTGGACTTTTACGAAAAACGGAACCGGACATAAAATTTAAAAATCTGTTAGCGTAAAAATCTGGCCTGTGGACGGATATAGCATCGCCATCTTGAAATACAGATTTCAACGTGTGCTCGAGTTTCTTCATCATTTTATAACTTTGCAAGATGTCGATAATACCGATAAATAAAATTATAGTATCGCCTTTACTATTTTTAGCAGGAATACCGCCAGAGTTACTGGTTTTTAACTGACTAGAAGATGGCTGAGCATCGATACTCTCCATCACAGTGGAATGAAATAACAGCCTTTTTCTATTTTTCGACGGTTCCATACGAAAAGTTTCAACTGTAACAGCTGATGATGTACTAGCCTGATCACCGGACGCTAAATTATTCTCTTTCTTATCCTTTCCCGCATGATGAATACCGACTAATAAACTGTAATCCATTATTTTGAAGCTTTCTAGGACGCGACAATCGCGTTGCATAGTTTTAATGAGAGCAGCGTACGTATCTGAATCTAATATTAAACCGTCATTATGCATTTCCATAAAATCCAGATCTTTAAATGTTGGTAACGATTTCTGACGTTCTGAGTTGGATGCTTTCCTTTTATGAGTAGAACCTTTTAAATCGAATTTTTCGTGCAGATCTATCCAAGATGGGAATAAATTATTCATAACTACCAATCGAATATTTTTCGCATTACAGTGGTAACAGTAAAGACCGAAAAATTTTGGTAATAACGTTCGCGGATTTTGAACGATATTCATATAATAACCGGGTAGCAATTTTTGTAAAAATTCAGCCTCTTTATGAGTAACCGTTTTCATGATGAATTCATCATCGCTTGTTACATAAAATATGGAACCGCTAGCGCCAGGATTAGAAAGTTCGCGTAGAGGAGCAGCGCAAAAAGATAACATAAAATCTTCCGGTTGGATACCGAACAAATCTCTGAAATATCTAAATGCGATAGGAGCATATATTTTAAAAGAAAATTTAGGAAAACTATGAGCAGGTGTATGGTTCGCTCCATCGCTAGTAAAAACTTTTTCTTCTACCGTCATAAAGTCGTGTATTAGAAGATCACGTTCTGGCTTTGAAGCTAATCCACCAATAGCATATTGTATACCTAACTGTATTGAACCCATAATTTGTTGGGACGCAATTTTCTTATAGGTAATTTCACCTTCATCGTCTATTCTTCGATGACCCAACTTCTTATCTTTTTCACCTATACGCGACATGTTATCCTTTAATTAAAATTAACTTTTAAAACATCGCACTTACTTTTTTTTAAAACTTACGTGTTTTAGAAAAAATTGCACAAACGCCACATTAACTATAAATCGTAAATTTCACATTTCTTTTTTAAAAAAAAAAATCCTATTAGGACAGATTACAAAGATGATTCTAGCCAGTCAAAAACACAAGTACTTTTGGTATAATCAATCTCTAAAATTAATTTATAACTTTATAACAGTTAAATTTGTAACTTTACAAATATTAATACATTATCTTACACCTCCTTTAGACAACCAACAACACCTTGTTTGAACTTGCATATGTCCAGGGCTTTTAGATAAATTTTCTAATCTTGGAAGAACGAAGAGTTGCACTCAAAGTCAAATAAAATTAAACAAACATTATTAAGTTTCAAAAATTTATTTTTAACAATTTGCTAATTGTATTAAATAATGTCACTTTCAAACATTTCTGTTTTAATTTTTACAAACTTATTAATTGTCTTAAGTAATTTCACTGTGGAAAATCATATTGTTAGTTGTAAATTTTTAAATAAAAAATTAATTAGCGAGAAAGAAATTTTTTAATTTTTTTTTCAAAAATTCTTGCTTGTGTTGTGGAGTATATGTTAAAACACCAGATTATTTTTTTGTATCTCTGTGTAACATCACCATCATATGTTTTTTTCAATGTAAATTAATTTTATTTAGCGCATACGGTTTACTTTGAGTTTACAGTTTTGATTATATATATTGAGTATGTGAATCTATTTAATGTAATCTTAAAATGTTATTTATCTTATGTATGCCAGTTGATGTACTTCGCTATTGAAGAATATTTGTAAATTGACGCAGGATGAATATCGATTTATAATTTATAACCCAACATATAAATTCTTAACAAACAGATTTGTTTTCGATTACACTATTTTATTATAGATATGGGTGCAAATTTTAATCATTTAAACTGGATTCGGAGTAGAGAAGTTGGATTGATTTCAAATCCTCGTCATTATTCGAATCTAATGAACAGCATGTACTATAATATCAGCCTCGTAAAGAGTTGGGAATATCCTGAAGACGAGGCTTCTGTTGCTGGAGGAATATTTAATTTGGATTTTTCTCCCGACGGGTAACGTAATTATTGATGTTATTTTTTTACGTATATCAAATATAGTGGATATTTTTTCATAACAATGTGAAATGTATTAACCCTGATGAAAATAGGTCTATATTGGTAGCCGCCTGCGAGAAGAAAAATATATTATTATTTGATCCAGTCGCACAGAAGTCCGTATTTAATAAACAAGATGCTCATTCCGATTGTGTCAATTGTGTTAGGTAGGTGTATATGTTTTCATATATTTAAATTCATGTTGATCATAATATTAGAGATTTAATTTCATAATTTCTTTTATGTTTTTATTGCACTTTTATATTCGTGCATATTTTTAATCGTCGATATTTACATTGCTAGATTGTTTTTTTTTTTTTTTATTAATTTTTTTCTTGTTAAGACTTTGTTGTTTGTTCGAAGGTTTCTGAACAACCGTACGTTTGCTACGTGTAGTGATGATCGTACAATTGCTGTTTGGGACGCTCGTAATTTGAATGAACGGTTAACAGTTCTAACTGGTCATTCAAACTGGGTAAAGAACATTGAATATAGCGACGATAAGGGGTTATTAGTTACATCAGGTTTTGATGGAAGCGTGTACACATGGAATATAAATGAGTATTTAATGTTTTATATCTTTTGATTATGTTATAGTTGTTAAGTATAGATATAATTAAATCTTAGGAGGCCACGATATAGCAAAATAGAAGCTTGCGCGTACGGACTGAAGAAAATACGTAAACGTATAATCTTCGCACTTTTCGTTTAATTCAGATTGGTAATTTTGAATTCGGAGAAGACACTTTGATAACTAGCATTAAATGAGGATAAGGATTCGTGTATTGAAAGTAGACGAATTCCCATAAAATTGAAAACAATCAACTTTGTTATCTACATTTATCTTGTTCGTGTTCAAAAAAAAATCTGCCATATGCCTTTTCATTACTTTTGAAAAAATTTAGCTTTTCTTATTTCCTTCTATGTTGTAGTTTTGAAATAAAATAACTACGTATTTTATTTCTGAGTTTTTACTGTGTATAGACCATTATTTAAAACAATTTAATAAAAATATAGCCTCCCAACGCTTGTAAATATTGGCTATGACGAACTATTCTCATATTAAAAAGAAGTAATAAGGTAGTTTATTTGATACATCCTCGTAGATATTGTAATGATAATTTTATCTTTTTCAAAGACCGATAAAAAAAATATTAGCAAAACAGGTTAATACATTCCAAATGACATTTTCGTTTAGTAATTTTTATTATAATAAATATTTATTAGAATATTCCTTTTGTTCTATCTATATATATATATATATATATATATATATATATATATATATATATATATATATATATATAAGTGTGTATGTATAATATGTAATAGTGAATATAGGTTGTTGGTTTTTTTTTAAGATGTGGACAAAAGGATGTGGTGTATCACAATGTACTTAATATTAAGGGTTTGATGCGTATGAAACTTACACCCGATGGCAGTAAAATGGTGGTATGTACTACACATGGGTACATGATAATTATACATGATTTGGATTTAGAGACGATGCTATATGATTTAAATAATTTAAAGGTAACTGTTTATACTCAGTGCTGTTGAAACACTTTGTTTTTACTGATTTTTATGATAAGTTTTATGTTTTTTCCTCGTACTGAACGTGCTTAGTGATATTATACATTTTCCTTAAGTCAGATTGATGATTTAAGTTTCCCTCCATATACCAGGGGATTTCCATTATTCACTGATGGAAAAACTAAACGCATTCATATTGTTGTCACTTCTGGTTTTCGTTTATTGAGTGCGTGATCCTCTTATTATTATATATCTACTTAGTTTTTTAAATACGTTTTTATCGCTTTTCTATCAATGGAATCGCATTAATTTGGTCACTTGTCTATCATTTTTTTCTTTTAGAATACTTATAATTTACTGCTACTCAAGAACGGATATATATATATATATATATATATATATATATATATATATATATATATATAATTATAAAATAAAAAAGAAAATATTGTTAATGGGATATACGACTAATTAATACAAAGTTAGCGAGGTATATTTCGATTACACGACGTGTTAAACATTTTGAAATTCCGCGTACGTGATCTAAAACGTCAATTATTTGTTTACTCAATGTCGTAATTCTTCACTTGGGTTTTAAATTAAAAACTCTTAAAAATGGTTACCAATATTATTGTTTAACGAAAACTTTTTTTTAATATAAATGTTTAAAACTTAAAAATAATTACGGTTCGTTACAAAGTAAAATGTCGCAACGATTTTCGTCATTGCAAATATCTCGTTTACCGAAATAAACTCACTAGTAATTTGTTGTATATTGTATACAAATAAAATACGTATTCTTAACTTTAGGTTTATCAACGAATAACGTAAACATCCAAAAGCTAAATAATGAATTCTAAAGTTCATGTATAAAGGAGAAAAAACTATATGAAAATAATAATGTATTTTTAACCAGCAAATAATCACATTAAGGGATATTTGGGTTTGCAATATCGTAGTAATGTTAGTTATTTTTAGATCATAAATTATATTCACCTTTCTACTTATAATACGAATATGATTGTATATCTACAAACTTTTTTGGGGGGGTTAGCGTTTCTGGGTATATCTTGGTAAATCAGTAATTTTTAGAGAAAACAAAAATTAACGATGTGTAGAATTTTTATTTAATTTGAAAATATTAAATTTTCCTGCTAGAATTACATAGACATCCCATCGATACGCTAGTTTAAACTTTTGCATAACCCTTAGCTTCGCTCGAATTTTTTCATTATGAAATATATCTACGAAAATTCGATGAATTAAATTATAAATTAAAAATACATATCGCAACGTAAATGTAAATAATATATCGCAACACTTCCGACTTGTTGTTATTCTATCAATGCCTTACACTATGCAGTCCATAGGGTATTTCCAATAATTTCTCTCTCTTGCTGCCTTAGAGAGCACCGATATCATTAATGATTACACCATTATTTAATACCCTTCAAAAAGAAGTTAAAACGAACAAAAATTTTCCGCCGTTACTAAAAAATTCAAAAGGTTATTTGTTTTATTGACATCATAAATTTAAAACGCAATGTTACAATATCACTTAAATCTTGCCGTTTGTAAAAATGTTTCGCGTATTTTCTAGTGAAATGTGAATAAATACAAGTTTATTTAGACATAAAATATCGGAAATATGTGTATATATTTGTTAACATTATGTTTCATTTTAATTTTTAAATACAGCCGACCATTTATAAGTTTGTAAGCATAGGTGATGGCCGTTTACCGAGAACCGTTAGGCGTACGCATATATTCGATAGGAAACGAACTCGCAATCGAGTGGAATTTATTTTTGATTTTCCGGAAGACGATCAAGCAGAAATGATTTCATCGTTACAGGTTATATATTATTACTTTTTTATACGTTTAATACGTACGTGAGCCAAATCCCACCAGTGACGAACATTTTATCATAAAAAGACTCGAGCAAACTCAACTACGTATCTAGTGGATCGGTAAATATGTATCAGTTTAGTAAAAGTCGAAGAAGGCAATGTCGAACCGTCTCATATTGGCTTGTCCTTTATCGATGTTCATGATAATTGCCAGGCAACATTCCGTACTTACTCCCGAGTTGAAAGGAATTCACTAGAATTCAAAAACGTTAGTAATAATTTATATTTGTGGTCATCATTTGAAAGCGCATTTTGTAGATTTGTATTGTTTGGTTCAATTTAAAAGATATGATAAGTTTTTTTTATTGCGAATTTCTTCTACTTGGGTTGCCACACTACTCGAACGTTGACGATTATCATAAAACGGCGTATTACACAAAAGGAGTTTCTGCCGCTCAACATAGTTCTCTAAAATTATACACCCCTGTCGAGTTACGGATGTTCTGCAATCAGGACAAACCTAGAAAAGGAATATTTTTCTCCGCGTACAATATATCTAAGGTAATTTATCTTCCGTTCATTTATGTTGACAATTAGTTGTCCCTTAATGCCGGCTATTTCGGGAACTATTGAATTTTTTAACTTTGTTATCCATGATATGTTAGACATTTTATTAATTATCTACATTTTAAATGCTTCTAGACGTTTTATTGATATTGCTTTCAGTGCCCATGTTTGTACTCCATAGAGAAGGACATAGGATTTAACTATTCTTGTATCGAATGTGGAGAGATAGATGTTGATCACGGAGTAGCTGTTTATACTTTGTTAAAGCTCGTCTGGCTTGTTCAATTCTGCACTTAATTTCTATATTTGGATTTCGTTTTTCATTGTCTAAAATACCGAGATACCTGAACTGTGGCACTCGTTCTTTGGCATTGCCATCAATGTACATTGTAACAGGTGCTGCCTGTTTTCTGGAAACAACGAGCGACTTTTCGTCCACATTTATTTTTAATCCAACTTTTCTGTCATATGCGTTAACCGCATAACAATTCATAATCTGATACGTCAAAGAGAAATTCGTAAAAAAAAATGACTTCAAATAATCGAATAGCATTACTTTTTTTTAAAAGATATACTTCTTTTCGATTCTAGTATTGTATTTTTTCTTTATTTGGTAACATGTAGGTTCATCCCGAAGGATGGTGCGTAGCTAGTCGTAACGTAACGGAAAATGGAAATTCTGAATGGACATGCGTGCATAACATAGAAGATTGTCCTGAAAATGAAGATGGCAACGTTCAGAATTGGTTTTACGATTTGGATGCGGGAAAATTACGTCCAATAATGTAGGTTATTCCTTTAATATATATATATATATATAACCTTCAAACTATTTCTAAAAATTACAACTAGGTACTATGCGATTTTGTAACTGAATATTTTAATCACTTAAAAATATGCGCGACTAATTCAAGGTTAGTGTCACAAAGTTATTTTTGAAAAATTATTTAAAACGCACAATGCAGAAAAACAAAGAAGAAACGCGAAGTCAAGTAAAGACATTTTAATTTAGTTAAAACTGTTAGAAAATTTCTAATCTCCCATTATTAATTCTTGTCTAGTCTTTGAAAAAAAAAAAACTTGTCTGCAAAATTATATAAAACTTACGTATTCTTGTCACTGTGTGCACATTCTTGCATTGTTTCTTACACTTACGTAATCGAAGAAAGTTAGTTTTCTTTTAGATTAGATTTTTTTCTTGTGTGTTGATCTAGCAATTTAGTTTTTCCGCGGGACTTTTAGCTTTGCAAAGACTTCACTCAATTTCATCGTGAAAGTTGGAGTATACACGTTTGATTTCACCTTATTTTCCGTAACCCTTTACGTTAATTCACTATTACCAGTTAAAAAAAAAAAATCCTGGTAATTTTTTCTTTTAATGGTTAATAACTTCACAGGCGATGAATGGTCAATCTGTTTTTATTTTTATTATAGCTCACATACTAACTGGAACTATTGGTTGAATCATTCATATTTGACACCATTAGCTTATCATGATAATTAGTTAATGTCTATCATTTTTTTCTTCTAATTTAATTTTTTTCCGAACACTCGTTATAATTTCCTTAATTCGTAAGTCGTAAGATAATGAACTAGTGTACAAGAAGTTATTTTACAATCTTTAAATTTTAGCTATTGTTCGCTGTTTAGAATTATTTTTTTATTATAAAAGTTGTCATATGACGTTCAACGTTCTTCGTTTTATCTAACGAAATTGTGGTTAATATAAGTAATTTAATGGTACAATTATATAGCGTTGGTATTTTAGTAAACATTGTTTCACTATGGCATTGGAGATAACCTACGTGCTGAGCTCTTTTATACTTTACTATCTATTAAAACTTCGCGTGACGGTCAAATCATTATACAAACCAAGAATTCCATCCATTCAATAGTTTTCAACTATGAAGACTAGCAGTATAATGTCCCCCATTTTGCAGTACCGTTCGTATTACGCGTAAATTGTATTTTCTAAAAAAACAAAACCCTCTTCTTTCGTAGCTTTTTAAAATACGCGTTATCACATTTTTGCTTTTTTAAAAATTTTATTTTTACCCATCGAACAACTGCTCTAACGCCTCCGATCATCGTTTCATTGTGTACGCATGCTGACCATATCTTCTTGGTTAATTTCATTATACATTCACTTTCTTATATGTCCTTTCTCTTAACTTTTGTGTAACGTTCGAGTCTATCTTTCTTATTTATTAACGATTTAAAAATATACATTTAACTTGTACATTTTTATTTTCCTTGTTGGAGAATTTAATTTATTTTAGGGTAATGGACAAATCTAAATAAAACATTGTAAATAAATTCACGCTTATTTTTATGTAAACAATATGAGATAAAATATTGGCATAGTTAACTTATAGAAGCTTTGATCAAATGATCCGGAATTATTTAACGATTTTATTAAGCTTACAGGAACATGTCTTACACGAATCGTTCTAACGTGTTTAAATTTCAACGCGTACAAAATAAATGCCGCAGGATTATTCTAAAATTCTCCGAATGCACACACACAGCTTTGAATTTGTTATATGTGCGATAAATCGATAAACTAAAAAAAATGTTCGATTACTAAATTAAGCATCTATCCCATTTTAAATAAGAACTCCGAACTAGCCTACAGTTGAAATATAAAACATTATCACCGGTGAATTTTTCGTTTGATTATTTCGAAGCATCGTTATACACTTTGTAACCTATTTATTCTAGCTGTTTTAAATTTACTTATTTCTCTATCTAACCTTTAGTTTTAAATTTTCGGAGCGTCGTTATATATTTAATTTTTGATTATTTATAATCTGTCCTCGTGCATTTAGTTTGTTTTAATCTGTCCGTAATTTCTGTATGCGGGTTTTAAATTTTTCCTGCAATTTAATTGTTACTCGTAATATGTTATGTCACTTTTAATCTATAGCGATACACGACGATAAGAATTCTTCTCCCGATGCCGTACGTCCTTAATCCGTTGGCTGATTTTAGTGTTCTATTCCTCGCTGCTTCCGTCAGCTCTCCAACTTCCTTTATTCACGACCAGTTATTAATGTTCATTATTCATCCAAACTGCTTTTCGTTTTCCTTTCATTCTATCTTGCAGTATAATTTGTAATATGCGGTATTGTTCTTTAACGAATTAATATTCCTCCGCTAACTGATGCTATTTTCAAAACTTCCGTATTTGTTACTTTTCCCGTTCGAGGTATCTTCAGCAGACATCTCAGGAATCACATTTCCATTACCATTAGCCGCTTTTCAGATGATATCTTCTTTTTCATCGACCATGTGTCCACACCGTATAGTATAGTACCGGACATATATATAGAGCAATTAATGATCTGTAGTACATTACCGAGTCTTCTGAATACATCTTCGGTTATTCCATATCGGATTCTAATTTCTTCTGCACAATCTAATCTGCAAATTTATTACCGAGCCCGAGTATTTGAATTTATCGTATTTTTTCAACTGTTTTTCCGTTTATGTATAATAGCCACGAGCGCATCAATTTTAACTCCAAATTCCTGCCCTATCTGGTTTAGTTTATTACAAGATGAAAAGGATGAAAAATAGTTTTTATTTCAATTACTCTTATACATACAATTATATTTATTTATAATAGCGTTAATTATTTCTCTTGTTCTCAGTTCGAAGCAAAATGACGTAGCACCGTCGTTAGAGACGCTACATATTGCGGAGGACGCGTTACAAAATAGCGAAGGTACGATAAATGCTGATTTGGACGTTACCATACTGTACGAGAACGACACGTTCGATTATACGTTAGAAAAAACTTCGGCCGCTGTCGAAAATATCAACGACAGAGGTTCGCTTCCTTTACGCTACACGGATACGTCTAAAGTGCTTCGATTTCTAGATCACGAACAGCGTAATAGTCGCGTGTCGGATACTGGTTGCAGTACTATACCGTGGACCGGCGTGGTAAACAGTACGTTACGTACGGCGATTTTTTTGCGACCGAAATCGGATGACGGAGTGTTTAGAAGTTCTTTCATTAATCAATACATTTTCGCGACGGTTGCACCGTCTCCTCCGTCTATTTTTCCGAATTATTCGAACGGCGATGATAACGTCGATAGAGAAATGTACAAGTATAAATTACGTAAGAATAGATACAGATTAACCGATTATATCGGAGAAATGCAAACCGGTAGAGGTTTCATCAAAGAATTGTGTTTTTCGCCGGACGGTCAAGTTATATGTTCTCCGTTTTTGCACGGTATTCGATTGTTAAAATGTCCGGAAAAACGCGAACGATCTCAAACGTACGGTTTTCGTATAGATAGCGAAAAACAGAGAGCTACCGCTCTGACTGAAATTACTTCGAAAATGTCCTACGAAGATACCGTATTGTGCACTAAATTCGCACCGCATCGATGTTTAATAGTGTCCGGTTCTCTTACCGGCAAACTAATGTGGTATCAGCCTGTTTTCTAATTTGCTATTATTATATTTATTTATTTTTTTAAAAAAAAACGTTCCTATACATAGTGTTATAATATATATATATATATATATATATATATATATATATATATATATATATATATATATATATATATCTTGTTAATGTATCGAATATGGAACATATTGCGATAAAAAAATATATTTCTTTGCTTTACATGCGTTCGAAACGATTTTAATGGTTTTTTATGTATTTTACGTAACGCGTAAGAAAATTTATTTATAACAAAACGACTAGAAGAATTTAGACAGACAATCGGATAAAGTATTAATTAAATTCGATTAATCGAATTTTTATGAACAAAATTATAAAATTAACAATAACCGAATTATATTAATTAATATTACAGGGAATGTTTTTATTTTTATGTAATAGTTATCATTAATGATAATATATAATTCGTACGTAATAATCTTGTAGACTCTCGTCATCAACGTACATTACAACATGCCGGTGAAAAATTCTCTAAATAACGAATAATTGTAACGTAATAATAGTCATAATTTCTTAAATATTGGCTGATTTTTAAATTCATTTTCTTTAAAAAAAAACAAAAAATCACTCCAGATAAGGAAGAAGATATATATATATATATATATATCAACACACACACACACACAATCTTCGTTGTCAAATATCGTGACTAGCCATTGTATGTTTATTTTACATACAAAATGACTAATTAATATAATATTCGCGTAAACGGTAGATGTTAAAAATAACTGTGAAACTGATATGTAGTACAGACGATAACACTTGCGATTATTTACTTAACATTCGAGTAACAACTTTTATATATTTCAAATAAATGTTTTATTTGCTTTTACTTTTATAAATATAATTTTGTAATATTAAGTTAAATAATTGAATTATAGATATAATTTTTTAAACAATACATTCGCATTTCGATTATACGTTGAAATATTTATAGTTTTAGTTTATGAATTCGTAATTTTCGAAGAAATCGTATCGTTAGTTATCATTAGAGAAATAAACTCTATCTATCTAAATGTACTTTATGTTTATATAAACGTGTTTTCGCACACACATATATATTTATATCAAATATAGCATATACAAATTCAGTAACAGTGACTAGGTTTAATTTACACATAGTGGGGTGAAATTTATTGTGGATTATGGTTATGAAAACATGCATTTTCAAAATTGCGCGATTTTATTGATTCCAACACATCGACAATGATTTATTCACCATAGATCTAAATAAACTGACAGCGTGAGAAAACTATGACCTAAAAATATAAATTTGAAAAACACAAAATGAACTGCAGTAATGATAACGTTGAGATCAACTGGAAAAGGTTGAAAAAATCGGTAAGTTGTATAATAATAAAAAAAAAAATTGGGCCTAGACGTACAGATAATAAAACGACCTCCACAATAATGCATGTAGAAATTCTTAATGTTTTAAGTAACCGTCAGTTATCTTATTAGACCAAATAATGAAAAAAAAATTATAAATATTAGATTATATAGGAAAATTTAAAAAAAAAACAAAAAAAAAACATGGTAATGTGGCAGAAAACTGTTAGATACATATGTACATACACAGATAATCAAATAAATAAAAACTATTGTTTACACCTAGAATAGCCCCTGATGAGACTCAGCATGTCGTAATTCATAAGATTAATAAATTTATCGTTTTGATGTATTTTGTACGTTATACAATCTTGCCATTACCAGTTTGGTGATGAATGAACGCTTCCCAATTTGTTTCAAACAGTGCGATTTTGTTCTTCCAATTTTCAACGAATTTTCAATTTTCTCTGTCCACAACAGACTCAGTATTTCTGAAGGTCGTTTACCATCAGGCCTCCGTGATAACACTTATCCAACGATATTTGACTGCAAGCACATACTCGCACCATATTCATTTACTGTATTTAATAGTATGTATTGCATGTGTCACTTTTGTTGTTTTTATACGATAAATCAGCTCTATCGAAAAGTATAAGTGGGTCAAAAATTACGCCCCCACTCGATCATATCAGATACCGAGTAAAATCATAATTCGCTTTGGTAATATCGGGTAACCCACAGAAGACGGACAGTTTTGTTTTTCGAATAACTCAAAAACTACTCGACCAAAATTTTTGAATGGAATTTTATTTAGAAATAGGAAAACGAGAGATTAGCTTACAATCACTTATAGAACACAATATCGTTCAGATGACCGCCATTTACAACAACACGTTCATTCAGTCTTTACAATATTTTCGAACATAGATCGCTGAATTTGTGGCATTTCTTCAGAAATCCGAGTTTTCAGGTATCTTGCGGACGTATTTTGTAAACGCGACTCTTAAGGTATCCCCCACAAAACGATCTGGAGCAGTTAAATCCGTGCGACGCGACAATATGCGGTTACCAAATGTTTCTCTGCCGCGAGCATTTCTGCTGAACAGTGACACGTCACATCATCTTGTTGAAGCCATTTACGGCCCAGATGACGACGAAGTAGTATAAAAATGAGTTTATTACATTGATATAGCACGTTCCGTTGACAGTATTTCTGAAAACATAAGATCCCACTATTCCCCACTTCGCCATTCCAGACCAGACGGTTATTCGCTCGCTGTGTGACGGCTTCTATTCGATTGAATTCGGATTAGACTCCGACCAGTAGAGGCAGTTCTGTTTACGAATTCGGATAGCTGAAAATGAGCTCCATCGTTCATCAAAAGATTATTTAAATCGATATTCGTCTTTGATTTTTTTTTCAGTATCGTTTCAACAAAAAGTTTTCGTTGTGCGTGGTCGGTACTTTTTAATTACTGAGTTATTACCAGTTTATATGGATAAAATTTTAAATCATTCAGCAATATAAAGCGAACAGATTCTCTCGATAAGTTTAAAGAAGCAACATGATGACTAGCTGAGCGTCCGGGACTTCGAATGATCACTGCCCGAACTCGACTGATGTTTGTGAAGATACGAACAGGTTTTTTTTTGTCCAGAACGTTTTTTATCCGTTGCAGAAGTTGTCTCTCGAAAATTTTAAACCCACATTAAAATCAAATTGCGAGATTGTACAGGTTTGCATCGCGTAATTATACCTATAGTTCCCATATTCTGAAAATTTGCTCAAATCAACGATTTCTATAAAACGTCACTAAAAGAGCTTAAATATATAAATTATTTTTGAAAGAATTTTTGTTTCTATATTTGTCAGATTAAAGAGCAGTCACGAATATACACTAGGTCAGCTTTCCGTGTTAGGTATTGTTAGAAATAGATAAAGTGACCTATGTAATACCGACAATCATATTGTATATCACATTTAGCTCTAAAGTAATATGATAATTTCTTAGTTTATGCGCGACTCCTAATGCGTTTAGGTTATGTACGTATTCATTAAAAAGGAAATATGTAAGAATAAAACGATAACGTAATGAAAGGTAAACGCAGCATCAGTTTTAATTACTTCTGTTAACGTCGCATTTTACGTTCTAATTTTTTCAGCTCACTTTGCTGACTTTGTCCCCAGCTATATATCTGTTTTACCTTAGCCTGTCTTTCGGCGTCCCTATAAATGAAAATAAATGAATATATTAATATGTAAAAATTTCAACATAATACTTATTTTTCTTGTTTACAATTGTTCTATTTGTTCTTTATTTTATTTTTGCGCCATCTTCGAATGTATTAGCAGTATAAATCATCCAGCCTGTATACATTCTCGCTTTGAATTTTACTTCCAAACTTAAATATTTTTTCATCGTTACCTCAATTTCAAATTTTTGAAAATTATCTTACATTTTGGATGATATTAATATACGCACTTATGCTCATTTTCTTTGCTGCTCTACGTAATCTTGAATCGTAATGAATATAGTTAAATATAGCAAAAAAAAAATCAAATTTGCATTTATAAATATTCTGCTTACTGTTTAGCTTGTTCGGCAAATTTCACTCCAGCGATGAAACTTCTATCTTTTCTAATTTCTTTAATGGCTCCTCTCATTTCTTTCTTGTACCTACTCATTAATTTGTTCCTTTCGCGTTTTTCTTCCGATATAATACGGAATGATTTACCATCGATTCTAAAATGTGGTAAAAAAAAAGTAATTATTTAGCTCGCATTAATTTCATTAAATAAGTAGAAATAAAATTACGATATTTATATATCTTTAGGATAGAGCATAAAATCTAGATGATGGTAGTTGAAAATAGAATTGTGACTCATTATTCTAAATATATATCGAAAAACACCATCTTTTTGGGAGGGAATCACCAAAATCATTCGGCGACTATTAAAAATTATTCAACGTTAAAATTAGAAATTATCGCTAAGACACAAACTGTAATAAACGGTTGAAATATTTAATAACTAAGAAATGAATTTACGAACAGTAGTACGGTAAATCAGAGGGTTAGCGAAGTTCATAACAGAAATTTTCGATCGATTTCATTTCGAGACGAAAAAATTTCTATAATATCGAGATTTTTTCCATATAAATAAATTAAAATAGAAGTATTAAAAAATTAATAAGTGTAGAATCCGACGTAGTTTAGTTTGTGACAAGAAAAAATTAACGTATTTATTAAAAGTGAAATAATTACCAGTAATTATCTTAATTCATTACTGCGTACATAATACTTACACAGGGCGAATATTAGGTTCGTACTGCCTCAGTAATTTGGGACGTTTCTTCGCGGCCATTAATTTGCACAATTTTCTATTCGACAGTTTTTCTATTGCAACGCCCAAACTTTCTATTTGTAACTTGACTAAAGTCGGATAATTGTTTACCTTCGAAGAGAGTGTAAGGAAAAATTAAAGTAGGCCGAAAATTCATTATATTTTTTTTTTAAATACGAAGAAGAAAACAAATTCACCAAGGACAAATATTAGATTAGTTAAAATTCTATTTACGACTATACACAAACGGTGTGTACTACACTTCATATTGTAAAATTTTAATCAATTAAAAATATCGCACATAGTACAAACGCTAAATAACCGAAAACATTTTGCATCGTATTCGTACTCCACACGATAATAATATTACTAGATTTGAAAACATTTCCAATGAAGTTCTGATCGAAATCAAATGATGTATATATAATAATTTGAATTTTATACAAAACTGTAATTATACATTCAGAAGGACAGAATAAACTTATTTTTTCATTTTTAATTTAGAGAATAAAAGAATACGTTTTCAACGTCTTTTGGAAATGCAAATATATCAATGAGTATATCTAGATTAAAAGAAAAAAATTACAAACAACAGTACTACAACACTTATATATATATATATATATATATATTTATATATATATTTATATATATATTTATATATTTATATATATATATATATATATATATATATATATATTTATATATATATATATATATATATATAGTTGAATATATTGGAGAGTAGTGATTTTATTAATTAATTATAAACAAACAAAATATAACACAATCACTTAAAAAATGACGTAAGAAAAGCTTCGCGATTAAAAAACTTTTAGTAATTGTGGTATATTTTGTTTGTTTATAATTTATATATATATATATATATATATATATAACATAGTATTTCAGAAGGATAATTAAATACGCGAGAAGACGGTAGCAGAGACAAATTACGATAAAAGATATTTCTAAAAGCTATTAGTTTTTTTTTTTTTTTTTTTTTGAAAAAAAAAAACAAGTACATGCACAGAATTATCATAATCTGGTAAATCGGAACTATTTAAATAGCGGTAATACATTTATTTTTTAAATTTTGGTTCATAATAATAACGAAATTAAAATTATCAAAACACGACAAAAATTATCGAACAGAGAAATTAATGACGATGATTTATTACGAAGCTAATCATTCAAAAACGCCACAGATAAACTAAACTGATAACGAATTGAACGACGAACTGATAACATATAATACCTTTTTTAAGATAGCGAACAAAACGTGGGACTTTATCCTGTAATTTGTACGTCGAGTGTTTTACATTTTTTTTAAAAAATAATAATTATTTAATTATGTATCAAAATTAAAAGAAAAATTATAACTATTTAAATTAGATAAATTTGGGCAAGTACTTTTTCAAATGTGATAAACAGCCAATTATGTTTTAGGAAAACATCAATTGATTATTTCGAATTAAGTATTTATTTTACCACATAATATATCTTTTTTCATTCGATAAATTCTTAAAATTGTTATAACCTAGTAACCCTTTATTTTTGACTTCGTATGCTATATGACATTTTTAATTGCAATTCGACTCTATACTACCACCTCATAAAATATTTACCTTTCCTCCTGAAACACACTTTATAAAGAGAATACAACGACTAAAAGTAAATTGTGAAAACATATTAGCTTTTGATTTTAAATAGAATGAAACATTTATATATAATATATATATATATAATATATTTACAGGTAATTGATTGATGGTAGTCAGAAACGGTGTCCATATTATGTACGATGCTGAAAATTCCGAATAATATTTTAAAAATTGCGCAGATAATCTTAACACCGCGTGCAATATTTTTACCTTCGACATATCTGTATAATTCCGGCAATTTAAATCGTCTACCGTCAGCTTCAAATCCTCAGCACTGGAACAATACACATACTTTAAACATTTAAGAATATGAATGCGTTTGCGAATTGAAAAAGTAACAAGAAATATATTCACGAACTTTTGATAAGTTATTTTTTTTATATTTTATTGAAAGTAATCCGGTTAAGAAATGTAGTTATTTAATTAAATTCGAAATTAATACCTCATTTCTTCGCACTCGAAAGAATTTGATATTACTAAAACGTCGCTCAATTTTTCTCGATGACGCCAATTGTCTTCTTTATATTTACGGTTCGTCGCGCAACGTAACAATTTTTGCAGATAATTGACAGCTTCTGGACAATATTTTTGAGATAAATCTACAAACTGAACATTTTTTTCCCGTTAATAAATTAATCCGATTAAATAACTATAGCGTATAAACTACGTTAATAAATGTTTCTTTACCACGTCGTACACTTCAAAAATTAGATCGCATAAAAACAAGTGTTACGAATAAAAGTCACCCTTAGATATTACTTGTAGGTTGGATGATATATACGCTTTAAAGATTTTTTATTCCGTGTAACCGTACTTTCTTTTACAAATGATAGAGCAATCAATGACCGAGCGAATCCGAGGACTCTTCCCGATCGGTGGTTTAATTAGAAATAAAATTAAAATAATAAAAATACGTAATAACCTCGAGCAATAGAGTTGTACAAAAAACACCTTTTATAACATCAGCCACAGAATTAACGGATGATCGGCACAACATCTGACATATAAATTGAATCGTCGGTGTTATAACAGGATGATAATAATCCGATGTCGGGAATAAAAGCGGTACCAATTTTAATATAGGAAGCTGTATAACGAAAAAAAAAAAACTTTAAAAATAACAATTACGTACGAGCAATTTTAAATAATTTTCATTATTCCTATTTGTATAATTTTTGTTTTTCTAGACAAATTTTAAAAAAATATATACCATTTCTACGAACAAGAACAAAGATGGTCACTTTTAATTATTTTCATTTTACAAATATTTCTAATAAATGCAGTGAGAATCGTGTTATAACTCCATCCATATACACATACATACATACATACATACATATATATATATATATTAAGCACCTTAAACAAAAGATTTTTTAAAAATATAAATAGATATGCTTGATTAAAAATGATAACAATCATTAAATTCTAATAACAATACCACATCGTCAGCTATGACAGCGTTTTCTTGTTCGTTAAAAATACGTTGCTTCTCTTCTAATTTAGTAAACACATGTGAAGCGGCATCGTCGGGGGATATTTGAGTTAAATCGAATAAAATTGGATAAACATTCTCAGCAAGTAACCAACAATCCTGAAAATAAATTTCAGTTAACGATGATACAATATATAATAAACGAAATGAAACATATCAACGGTTTATACGATATTTATTTTAAAGATGCAATGCAGACACACACACACACATTTTAGTTGATCCACTTTTTATTAAATCTAGTTCCTAGGATATTTAATAGTAATTATTCGCATATAAATACCAAATTTGAATAATGTAAACGTAAATATTTCCACTGAATTCAACGAATTAAAAAAACAAAATTAAACTCGACAGGGGAATTATAAATTATACAGTTTCAATATATAAATATTTTACCTATCCGGTAACGTAAACAATTATCCAACTACATGGAAAATGCACAGGAAGCTACACTTAGTAGTGTACAAAATAATTTATATTTCGATAATAAAAAACTTTATTAAACATTTGTTTTTAATGTTCATTTGAAATGTTAGGATTTATAAAATATGTATTATTGAAGTTTTTGAAATTTTAGAACACAGTTTATTTTTTTTTTCATATTTTCTCTACTAAATTTTATCTATTCTTCTGTTTTGTTTGAAGTTAGACGCGTTTCACGTTTGTTATCGCTGGTATATTATTATGTTACAAATCTATTTAGAAACCTTTTTATCAGACTTTTTCATTGTCCACGTGTTTTGTAATCGAATTATCTTTTCAAATGCGGTTTAGTTTTGTCATAGAATTTCTAGCTATTTCTATTCTTCGTCATATTTCTCCTTCTGAGCCGCCCTTTTCTTCAAAAAGTGATCCTAGGTATAGAAAACTCGGGACGTTTTCACAGCCAGTACATGTTATTTCGTCCTGTGGTATTACATTATATATATCGATTGTAATTTCCAATCGTCATGAAAACAACAACGTCGTAGTGATTCACCATATATATATATTATATATAATTCAAACAAGTTACTCGTATTCGGGAGCCAAAGTAAAATATATTTCATAACCTGTGTAATTATTTTTATACCTACAATATATTTTAAAGATCGCATAATATAACGAGCAAAGTGTATTAATAATATAATTATAAACACAATTAATGGATAATTAACAATAACCTTTATGGAAACTGAAGCAAGATGATCGAAGTAATCCAAAATAAACGGGAAAATTACCATCAAACGCTGTTTACTTCCACCGGAAGATGGATGTCGTTCCTTTATAATATTCTTTATCACGGCTACCTTATCAGTCAATGATTTACCATGCAACATTGTTTTAAACATTTCAAAATCTTCATTTTCTGAAACAAATAGGATACGCATTACCATATAAATATATCATTATTGAACTGTAATAATTATCCGGGATGTCAATTTCACGCACACCATTAATATTATTTCTAAAACGTTACAAAGTGAAAATACAGCAATGTATTTATACGTAATTATTTATAAATTACGTTTGTAAAGTAAACTTCAATAGCAAATCATAACATTTATTTTTGTTAAAATCCTCATAATTCGCGTATTGCTTAAGGATTTTACGTATCGTCATTGGTAATAACGTTCTTTCTTACATAAATTAAAGTTCGAAATTCACACAACTTTCATCGACACCTCATTTTTGTGATTAGCAATTGTTTTATTTATTGTGAACGCAACCAGATATTAAAAAAATAACTTAAAAATCCTTAAGAGGTGAACGTAACTAATAATTATTGCAGATATAAATATAGCTCAACATTAAAAAATAAATAAATAAATAGAGCTAAGAAATTGTCTAGAATTTCTGGAGAATGATCCAAGCGATCTATTTATAAATTTTCCTCTGGTTCCGATACTTCACCGTCTTCACCACAACCTCATTTACCACATTCTAACACGGCCAATGAGACTAAATCCAAATCGTACAATTTGTGAACCTTTAAACATAATCTTAAAAACCCACTTTCAAAATATAATTATTAGTGCTTCTATTTTCTATTAACCTACATAATATTAAAATTTATTCTTTTTATTTATTATCTTATATTTGTTTATTTGTTTTTATGATTATTATTCAATGTATGATTACTGTTACTATAATATTTATATATGTGATAGTGAATTTAAAATTTAAATACATTTATTTGTATATGTGTGTGTATGTGTTTTGCGTGTGTACATTATGTATTTATGTGTGTGCTTGTGTGTGTGGGCTGTATGCAAGAGTAATTTACCTCTTTTTTCTTTATCATTTTTTCACTTTTCTTATTTTTTTTTTACATGTCTGATATTACGTGGTTCTTACATAGATCATCATATGCATATTGTGTATTCTTGCCTAATCAGCTCTGTCATTATGCTTTTTACCTTCTATTTTTACTCTAATATCAGTAATCCAAACTATGTACCGACTGTAAATAGTTCTCGTGGTGCCGTTTAAAGAAATGCACCTTATCCGGTAGATTTCTTTTGTTGTACATTCCCATTTTCTTTTTTTATTTTATTTATAATTTAATATTGATGCGTCTTCCTTAAAAATACTACAATAGAATAACAGCAGTATCCAAAAATTCAAAATAAATCTCCAATGTTTTTTAGCCTCCAATCCGTATCTATCTCCGTGAAACCTGGTTATCATCTTTCTATTGCCCAGTTATCGCTGTTTCCGTGAAGACAGGGCGGATGGTTACGGTATGTGCCTTTGTGCACATTCTCTTGACTTAATTCTTTTTAATAGCATCAGCGCGGTCTGTATTTATGCTAAATACCTAAATCGAAATATATATATATTTTCTCCTTCTACTGTCCGCCCAATAATATTTTCCATGTTAACCATTTCATTAATTTTATAAACTCTCTCCAGACTCCGTCTTTTGTAATAATTTCTGGGGACTACAACGAACATCATCCATCGTGGGGCTCCTGTAGTGTGAATGAAATGGAACGTAACTTGTTAAACATTATTTCCTCTACAAACCTTTCACTCATCAATGATGATCGGCATACTACTATACTCACTTTACATTTCTCCTCTAACTCCCTCGATTTATTTCTCGTCTCAAACAATCGTCTACTTTTAAGTAAATGGGATGTTTTGGATATTCCGTTAGGAAGTGATCATTTACTTATTGAATTTGTCTCGGCGACCTAACGGGTAGCTTATTTAATCGTAGGAGACTAGAACGCTTCATCTGGATTTTTCGTGCTAAAAGAAGCTTAGATTTCTCTAGTTTTCTCGAATCTTTACGTGAGCCACTTTTAAATAATTTCGTATTTTTGGTATTCCAGTATATAAAGAGTTTATTAGTCTCATGCGGTTATCGTTAACCCGTTATGCTCTTAAAATATTTTATCACTCAGGCAAGCTGAATACACCGTATTGGTGGAACCGTAATTGTGCCATGTAACAACAAAAATTAAATATAGCATTTAAACAATTCCGTAGAAGCAAAACCACATCCCATTACTTAACATATAAACACCTGGAAACAATTACGAGGTAAGTTTTACTAACCACTAAAAGGGAGTTGGAAAAAATTCGTTACTTCCATCAGTCGTACGCAATGGAAACAAGCAAAATTATTTAACATCCCTCTACGATTGGCATGAATATTGATAATTATAATAAACTTATTAATATCATTTCACGTCCCGAATATTACAGAGTTTGCACACTCTCCACATCTTCCTAATAGGTATGTGGGCAACAACTTTCCTTCCTTCCCTATTACCTTAACAAAACTCCAGCACACTTCAGCACGCAACAAAAGATATATTGATGGTGTCACCTTCCAAATATTAAATCATTTGCGAATTTTAGCCATTCATATATTATTAAACTCTTCAATTATTTTTTAAAGAATGGTCAGAATTCATCATTATCCTCATAAAAAGAAACAGTATCCTTCTCTTTAATTCATCATCTTAGCATCCCACATCACTCGCATATTGCCTGAGAAAATTTTTTGAAAATACTTTCAAAACCATATTACTCTGATGGTTGAAAAATCGCCGTCTATTTCCATCTGGAATGTACGGCTTCCCTAGTAACCTTAGCTCCATGAACTGCGTGGCGCATAAGTGGGTGATATCTTTAAATCTTTAATTTCTATAAAGTACTTAATAATTTGTCTTTTGAAAATAAATAGAGCTTTTGATAATATCTCAATTCCCGCCTTACACGAGTCTCTTACGAACTTGAGCGTCTCATCACCATTCAAAGAAGCATTGTGTAACCTCTTCACCAAATGCCAGCTTACTTTCTTTTATTCTAATATATACTTAGGAATGCACCAAGGGTCGGTTCTCAGCCCCGTTTTATTCAATAATAGTATTGTTTAAACTTATCAATATGTCCGTCCAGATACATTGAAAACTTTGTTTTGCCGACCAAATTTCGGTATATTCCATGCACGATAATCTAGATGATGCTGTCCAAACTATTAATACATCGCTTATACCCATAGTCTAAGTATTGTCTGAATTAGTTCTAATACTATCCCATAACATATGTGCTTCAGTAATATCCCCATACAGAACATCAATATCGTCTCACATGGACTCAAGTACAACAACCATCTTATACCTTTTATTCATTACCATCAGTACTTAGGGATTTATTCATGACCGCAGGTTAACTTGGAGACTGCATACGGAAAAGTGTATAATAAAGCTTTTAAAAGAATAAGTCTTCTAAAAGCATTGAGTCATACTCCTTGGGGTGGAAACCCTTCAACTTTACTACTTTTGTATAAAAATTTCGTTCGCTGTATTCTCGACTATGATAGTTTTATTTTCAGGAACGTTTCTAATCATTACCTTTCCAGTCTAGGTAAAAATTCAAAACGAGTGTTTATGCCGATGTTTAGGAGCATTTCGTGCTACTGTCATAGTTGCTCTCGAGATAAAAGCAAAAGTTCCCCTTTATCCATACGAAGAATGTTTTTTTCAGATAAATTTCTTCTGAAAGCATTCACACATATCGTCCCCTCTTTCTTTACTCTATACTTACAAATTTTTCACAACTGTTCTCTATACTTCGACGTCCTTTTTTATGACATTACAATTTTCATCTTTCCAGGTAGTGATATTCTTACCCCATCCTACCTTACTTTCGATATCAACATACAACCGTTTTCCTCATTTAAAAATCACGTTCCCCCCACCAACCCCCAATTTCAGACTTGGTTAATAGAAACTATCCTAACTCGCTCGGATGCCTCGAAATGCGCTTTTTCAGTTGAAGCTGCATTCGTCACCCACGCCCTCAATGTCTCCAAAAAATTTACACTCAATAGAATATGTTCCATTTTTACTGCTGATGCTACTGATATTCTGTAGTCTCCGCGATACATTTCAATCCATCGCTTTTCCATGGACATTCTGACTCTAAGTGTTGTTTGCTGGCATTACAGTACTCCCAGCTCAATTCTCGTTTACCGTCAATTATTTATAAAATTTCTAATTATATATGTCAATTAACCTCGCTCGATGTGACGGTTAAATTTGTTTGGATCCCCGGACATAGCGGTATCTATGGCAATAATCTAGCCGATCGTTTGGTTACCTCTACGCATAGTTTAGCAACTTTTTTATTTTACACTCCTCCTATAGATCTCTTCGTGTACATTAAATTTGCGCATAAGGAATACTGGAAAAATCTGTGGTCTGATCCATTTACTGCAAGACACTATAAATATATCTGCTAATCCATGGTTCTACAATATTAAAGTTGAAACGATCAAATTGCGGGGTTTTATTACTAACATTTAACAACTGAGACTCTGCAGTAGTCGCCTTCTTGCTTCGCTATATAAATTGAAACTTGTTAGTTCTCCTAATTGCTCACATCCTATATACTCATTTAGTGCCGACGCGGACCATGTTATTCTCGAATGTTACACTTACCGTATTATCGAGCTATTCTTGGTCTTAATGTTCCGTTTCCTATAAATATTACGTTTCTCTTAGCTCTTCAAATACCCACATATACGCGGCCTTTTATCCCTATACCTTAAATTATGGTATCATTAATTTTACTCATCTCTGCATTTATTTTTAGTCTGCATATATTATAAATAATTCCTTATTTAAATTTTTCAAATTACTAATTATATATATAATTTAAAGAACGTGGAATGTAAACAAACAACAAAAATGAGGTTAAAATCACCAAAAAATTTTTAAATAAAATTTTTAATGATTTTAACGTCTTTTTTGTTATATATATATATATAATCATAGTCGTTGGGCTCGGTCCGAGCATCGTAATATGATTCACTTTAATTGTTCTGTGTAATTGATCGCCATCTATCCCTGTCCTTGGCGCATCTGACTATTTGCTGTAGTGAAGTGACGCCAGTTATCATTTTGACATTCTCCACATATCGCGTTGGTCGATTTCCTCTTCGCCCGCGACCTTCAACCATACGTAATATTATAAGTTTTTCTAGACTGTTCCGTCGCATGAAAGAAAGTGGATATGCGTTTTTTAACGATATCTCGTAATCGAGCATCCGGGTTAACTTCTTCCAATATTAACACGTTTGTCCTCCTCGCTGTCCACGGTACTCTCAGCATTCGCCGCCAGCAATACGTTTCGAAAGCATCGATTCTTCGAACGTCTGTCTCTTTCAATGTCCAGCACTCAGATGCATATAAGAATACGGAGAACACTAACGTTTTCATTAGGCGCATTTTGGTGGTCATCGTTTCCAAATCCTTCTTAATTGAGTTAGTGCAACCTTCGCTGTTATTATTCGCCTTTTAATTTCATCTGTTGAGCCGCCATTATTTGTGATAAGTGACCCCAAGTAAATAAATTTATAAACTACTTGGAGGCCGCCTAAGCTTTGTGGATTATCTGTTTTGTTTTTTACCATCGGCCAAAAACATTACTTTAGTTTTATCTTTATTATTATATATATATATATGTCACGCGTTAAAAAAATCTTATAACAAGGTTTATTATAATTTTGTTTAATTTACTTCGTTGGTTTTTATCCGTTTTGTTCGGTGCGATATTATCACATTTCTCATTAAACGCAGATATTTTACTATCACGATTTGCGTCATAATCATCATTACTGGCATATAATTGTTTCTTTACTTCTTCAGTTTCACTACCTATAGATTCGTCTTCGTCATCGTCAGGTGAATTATCTTCGCTGTCGCCATGATCGCTCTCACTATCATCGTCAGTATCCGTATCGCTGGTCAAATCGAACCTTAAATAAACAAATTCGTATTAATTCAACGTGTGAATCGATTGCCGATCAAATATAAAATATTATACTTAGGCGCATACCCGTCATTTAAATCGTCGGCACTTTTATGTTTTCTTTTTAACGGTATTTCTTCTTCTTCTTCTGGTTGCGTATTATTAAAATCATCCGCTGGCCTTTTCATGCGGTTTATTCGTTCCGCTTCTAATTGTTTAAGTTTACGATTTTCTTCAATTTCTATTTCCAACTCACTTTTCGTTCTGTCACTCGGCTACGAAATACGCAAGAAATATAAAACTAAACGGAAACACATAAAACGGTAATAAAAATTTGAAAATTAACTAAAGCTAAAATTAAAAAAATAAAAATCCCACATCTTTGTCCATTCCCCGAGTCCTATGCAACTCTCTCGTATTGTTTCTCTTATAAATTTTTTATTGCCATCTCAAATCTTTTATCAATATAACATATCAGCTGTTTATCTTGTAATTATTCGTTAATATCGCTACACGAACAGTCCAGTCTTAGGGTTTCCTTTCATAATAGGTTCATCTTGTTTATTTAGCAGCCATGAACTGTTACGAACGACAGAGACACGAAAATTATGGTTTTATAACTGCAATAGCAGGTCGGTTTTCTTCATATTGGTTTCATTGTCAATTAGAATTTTTTCATTTAATATTAATTAACAAAATATATTGATTTTTAAACAAGTGTTCTTAAATCTATTCATTCGCGTAAGATTTACATATAGCCTTATTTAAAAAAAAAAAAAAAAAAATACACACAATTTGTCCTTTCCATCTATAATTTGTGAACAAAACACACATCGAACGGTTTTAGCTGTTGTGCTTAGAATATAGTTTATAAGCATGTTACGCAGAGTGAAAACACACATCGAACGGTTTTAGCTGTTGTGCTTAGAATATAGTTTATAAGCATGTTACGCAGAGTGAGTTATAAAATAATTTACGTTTTTAATTTTTATATGTATTTTATCACGAAATTCGATAAACTGTACGATGATATTTTGTCCATCAAAAATGCTTGTAAGGAATCAAAGAAAAGAATTTACGGCACTAATGTAGAAATATATGCAAACGTGTCAGTTGATGGACATGAAGAAACAAGAGCGCGATAAACTCACGGGTTTGACAAAGAAAAGTATATGGCAGAGCAATATGTAATTTTATAACTGATGAGATTTCACATGATACGATAATTAACAAAAAAATCCGCCATTATATATTTCTTGAATTAAGTGTAAATAAAAGCAAATAAGCCGTTTATTATTCAGGTTCATGTTAACTTTTATCTTATTAAATCTGTCGATATTATTATCAAACAAGATCAATCGCAATCGTAATATTCTTACTCTGGTAGACGTCAACGGAAGATCGTTTTAATTAGCAAATTTTGATAAATATGTTGACGTGGTTTTCACGTATAAACGACCACCACAACTTCCCTAATTCATATCATTCAGCAATCACCACACCCCAGAGATAACAAACATATCTATCTAGTGCTAACTTCCTCTCTCTGTCTGTATGCAATCCTCTTACATATTAAGATCTCTCTCCTCAACGGATTGGGGCGGCGATCCTGTCACAGTCCGCATATTGTATCTCTCATTAACTCGTTCTAAACTCCACTATTGTTCCTTTCTTTATGGCAACGTTTCAGCTCACCTGTTAATTAAATTGAACAGAATTCAAACCTTAACATCAGATTATTTTATACTCCCTTAAATCTAGTCCTATTCCCTTCCTTTCCTCTGACCCTCATATCATTCCCCCGCCTTTCGGCGAGGAAGTCTATCTTTCCATTTCATATCAAATTCGATCAATCGAACTGCTGACACTTTTGTATAAAACTTTATTCGTATTTACGAAAGATGTCGTTTCACTAGTTCTCGTATTCCTTTACTCGCCAATGTCCCGTATAAACTACGAAAATATAAACATATCTTTCTTCTATTCCATCTTTCATTTTATTTTACTAACTCATATTTCACTAAGCTTTTGAATATCACAATTGACATATCACCTTCGCGACTGTCCCCTTACCCATTGTAATTTTAATTCCGTCATAATTGATAAATGACCGAATTATGTTCTGGTATTTTCAGATAGCTCCAAAGTTCCTGTTCACTCCGTTACAGGAGCATTCTTCATACCCCATTAAAATATATACAAATCGTTCATATACCTCTCATTCATTTCAATTTAGGTTTAAGCATCTTAAAGTCCTTCCAGTTTACATCACGACACAATTTCCATTCTTTCAGTCAATATTTAATTTTATCGGATTCCTTAAACTTCTTCATATCATTAAAATACCCCTTCTTTAAATATAATTCTGAATACATACCGCCTAACGGTGCTACAACTTTAGTTATCTCATACGCCTGGATTCCCGGAATTCATGGTACTGATGTCGTCGATGCTCTCGCCAGAGAAATAAATGTTTACGGTGCACTTATTCCGACACGTATCTTGTCAGATCTCGTCCTTTTTACCGACTCTTCATTGTCTTCGTAGTTAGCCAATTTTTCCATCTCGCGTTATTATCTCGCTACCTATCTCGACTCTTGGTATTTCAAGTTGCCTTCTATGCACATCAAAAATCGCAAATTTATTGTCACCATTACGATAAAAGAACGCTTAGAACCGTATATTCACCCATTCATATGTAAAGAATAGGCAGGCTTTATGCCAGGAACGCGTGACCAGATACTGAATATAAGACAAATAGTAGAAAAATGTTATGAATTTAACACATCCGCGGTTATATGTTTCTTAGATTACATCAAGGCCTTCGATAATGTAAAATGAAACCAAATTTGGAAAACATAAAAGGAGTTAGGAGTTCCAAACCAGATTATACCAATAAGAGTTTCACTATACATAAATAATAAAGCATATATAAAAACGGATGGGGGAGCCTCAGAGATTTTTCAAGTAAAAAAAGATGTAAGACGAGGTTGTACTTTATTGCCACTACTTTTCAATGTATATGGCGAATGGATAATCACAAAAGGCTATAACCAACTGGAATGATTGTATTAACAGGAGGAAGAAGAATATCGAACCTTAGATATGCAGATGATACTACACATTCCTGTTGTCATCAAAACAAGAAATGGCCGAACTTCTCACTCAGGTTAACAAAAGCAACAACGAAGCTGGATTGAGACTAAACTGATTACAACATAATGATTATAGACAGACAAAATATAATCCCCAAACCACTTCATCATATAAAGGACATCGCAATAAAGATGAAATAATTTACCTTGGATCCAAAAAAGACAATATGAAGAAGAAATAAAAAGAAGAATCAGAATGGCAAAGAACGGTTTTGCAAATCTAGAGAAAATATGGAGAGATCACCAGATAAGCAAGCAAAAAAAACTCTATAGTATTCCCAGTGGTCACATATGAGGCAGGATCCTGGACTATGAATATATAAAATTTGTAATTTTGTGTCAATATTTCATAATGCGCCCTCGAAAGAGTTAAAATAAAATTATACAAAAAAATCAACTTACTTTCGTCACCGCTTCAAATTTCAATTTATTTACATTCACGTCGTAAGAATTAGTTTTTGTATCAGACGAAATTATATTTCGATTTTCGTCGTCTTTACGATCGGACATAAACGGTAACAGCTGATTGAAATCTTTATCTAATTTGTCCGTTAAAAACGACGTACGTTCACGGATTAATTGCCTTTCAACTTTGCGTTTCTTCGATTCGCTAATTAGGTCATCGATTATATTGTGGTGAGAACTCGTATTACGGTCGATCTTTGAAAATAATCCTCCACCAAAGTGAGCTTCACTTACGTAATCCGCTATAATCGATTAAGATCAGAACGTAAAAAAAATCAACGATCAAATAATCGGAATTTATTCATATCATAAAATTTTCTATCTTAAATTTTAAAAACGATCACTTATTAGATGATGCAATGCAACAATGGTAAACTGAAAACTTTACCGTTAATTTAACAAGCTGATGATCGTATTTTAATAATCGTACGGTGTAGGCAATTAAACATTTTTGGACGTATCGAATAATAATCGTGAAAAAACACACACTGACTTAAACGCCAATCATTCATTTTAAAAACACAAATATGTATAATTATCATTATGCTGTAATATTTGTGATGAATAAAATAAAACACACTACACAGATTATACAAAATTTATATCTAAATTTTCATAAGCATTTAAAGATAGAATCAATACAAATTAGTAGTAAAAAAATCTAAAAACTATGCTTAAAATCTAAATAATTGGCAAAGTAATCGCAGCGTAGTAATTTAAATACATAATGCGGGGGTAGTTAACGAACGATGTAAAATTAAAGAAAAATGAAATATAAATGAGAAAAATTGTATTCACTAGATTATATATATGTATGAAAATGCTAGACCTTGTAACTTTCCATTATTTGGAACATTATCGTCCTCGTCATCATCATCACTACGAGGATCTTCAAATTTTTCAACATCTTGTAAAGCACGGCCACTATGTGTCAGTACTACATCTTCATCATCACCTAAATTATACATTTCTTTCTGTAATAACATAAAACGGAATTTTCAAACGTAATATTCATTTTATATAAATAAATTGTTGTAGTAAAAGAAACTTATATATCTGACATTCACATAGAAATATATTATTATGATTTATCAACAAGGAACTTTAAAGAAAATATTATATTTAGTACATAAAAGAATATATTAAATGGAAGATAAATATAATTAGCGTTGTTTTGTACGTGTTTAAATTTTGTTCTTAACGTTTGTGAACAATCATCGTTAAAAAAGTTAAATTTTAATTATATCGAAAATATCAAATATTATCGGCAAATAGCAATTTAATCGTCATGACAAATCATACATTCGAATAGAATTAATTTCATTAAATAATAATGTTAATAATATTAATCATTGTGATAAAATAGAAAGTTTTGTGCGCATTGGAGATAAATAAATTTTATAATAAAATCTTAGACCATTTTAAGACATAATTAACGTATCGAATTAAATAAAAATTTATTTAATTCTAACTAAGTCTGTTCAATCAATATGTTCAATTTTCGAATTAAACGCATTCTGATTGATTTACTTCAAATGAGGATTTTAGCCGCCACTAATATAAATCAAGACATCAGACAGTAGCAATGATTAGATAATCTTTGGAAACTAGTTAGTAATTCAATTAGGTAGTTCAAACGAGCTAGTTAATCACAAAACAAAATAAAACACCTGCAATTTTTACTCAAGAAAAAAATAAAAAAAAAAATGTCCGTAAAAGATCTTGGAACATTATTTTATTACGTTTAATTTGTGAAAATTACGTTTATTTGGGAAAAAGATTTCCTAAAAGCCAGTGGCATTAAGTCAGTACTATTATCAGAATTTAAAAATATTTGGACTTAAACTTAATATCAACATATTTTGTTTATTATAAAGAATGCAGATGTAATGAACGTAAATTACAACATACTACAAAATATAATTAAATTAAATAATATACTCTTTTATGTCGTTTAATTCTTTCAGCCGCAAAACGAGCCATCAAACGATCCTCTATCGTCATTGCGCGATTTTTTTCTCCGATTCTTCTATCAATAAATCGGTTTGTTTTGTTTCGATATTTATACTCATAAAGTAAAGTATTCTTTCGCTGTAAGTTCAAGAGAAAGAAACAAGATGTTTATGATAGTAGTTGTAATCGTTGTAATAAATGTTATTTGTAATTGATATATAATAATACATTTAACGAGCATTCATAGTTTATTTTTCACTATTAATGATGATACAACGTCTTAAAATGCAATTTATAAACACAAATAAGAAAAATCACTTTGTCAGACAGAAGGAAAATTAATAAATACTATTCAGATAGTAGAATGAAAAAAAAATATCTAACGTTTATCGGCTAAAGTTCTATTTATTTATTAACAAGATTATAAATTAAATGTAGCAAACTATTTAATTCATCGGATAGAATATACCTAAAGCATTAATGAACTTCATTACTTTTTCTTCGTATATATTTATGGTTTAACCATACTGTTTTCTTTGTAAAAAAAAAAATAACATTAGTGCATTAAGTTTGAACAAGAATAATAAATTATCTTATCCGTTACAAAAAATTACCTTTTTAAAAGATTTGGTTCTTCCTGTAGTAAATTTAGAAAGAATCTTATCTTTGGGAGATTTTTCAGAATTTTTCTGCAATAAAATATATCGTTATTTTATTATAGTATAAAAAACGCAAACAAAATTATAATACGAATTCATTCGTACAGAAAAGTATTAACCATCATCTATATATTAGAATGACATATTTAAATTATAAATAAATAATAACATACCATTTTTCTCTTCATTTTTAAAAAAATTATTCAATAAATTAACGTTAAACCGAAAACTTTTTAAGCTTTTCAAACATAATTTCTGAATAATATGAAACTTTAATGGCATGTGTTTACCAAAATTTTATTACTTGGAACTTACGTTTAAATTATTTTTTAACGTAAATATAAACTTAGCTATTTTAATAGATTTACAAAATATATAAAATACAAAATTTTAAAAATTTTAACATATGTTTTTATGTTTAAAAATAAATATACATTACATAGTTATTTAAAGAAATTCATTTGATTAGTTACTGACTATTTACCGTACTTATTCGAATTTATTTAGTGAAGCTCATAGTATATTTTGATAATTTATTCTGCAACCCCCAATTTTATGTGTCATTTTGCAACGGGCCCGGGGGTTTATTTTAGGGGTATAATTTTTCAGCAACTGGTTACACTGCCAGTATTACATTATCCAAACTAAAGTAACAGAAATATTCAAGTATTTCAATTTATTTTGGATCAATTATGTAAAATTGTGAATAAGCATTCTACATTTATTTTATGTTAGTCTAATTAACTAGATTAAATAATTTATATTTGTTCTTTGGAAATCAAGTTTGATATTTTATTTGCATACTAATAGATGCTGGAATAATTATGGTAAACTAATTAGTTAATAGAAACTATAGTACTTATTCTAACCTGAATAAATATACTTATTTCTAATTTTGGGTAGGTTTGACTTATAATAACTTGAATATTTGTTTAAAAACTTGTTTACAACAATAAATTTTTATACCTATATATTTTATTATAATTTAAGATATAAAAATGTGTTTATTAATTATAACAGTAAATTAGATCATTTGATTGTTATTAGGGTTATCAGAATTTTCCTTTATTACTAAATCTGATTTTTTTTTTTCAGATTCCCAAAGGAATATTTGAAAGAAACACCAATGAAAAGAAGAACAGAGTCCACACGCGATGTAGTTGGCTCAAAACAACCACTTTCAGGCATAATATTTTCATGTTTATTTATAGATAAATTTTTGAGGGGCCTCCTTTCATTTTTTAATAATCCTATTAATTGACCGGTTCATATTTTTTACCGTTTGTTGTTTAATCATATGTTTTTGTTCTGCCATGGTTTACTGTAAAGTCTCGCGTTTTTTTATGATTAATTATTCTATTTTTTTTCCATTTTCGTTCTTTATCACGTACTTATATTTTGTAATTAATTACATTATCATATAGTAATTACCTGTAATCAAGTTTTAAATGTTCGATTGTTCGTCATTATGATCTGTTAATACAAACATTTGTTTTTATTAATCCTATTGTGATTTCTAAATTAATATATCATGTTTTTTTTTTTTTTTTAATACTGTATTCTGAACTTACAATCTAATTTCGTTTCTGTTATATTTTGTTCAGTTTTATTGCGCAATTTTTAATTTAAATTAAAAATATACCAACGTTTAAAGAAATATTATGTAAAAGGCTTTATCATCCTACTTATGAATTCGTATGATATTGTTTTTTATTTATTATTATTTCATTTATTATTTGGAAAAGCGATCCAGTCTACGGTTCATTAACTGGATAGTGGCTTTATTAATCATTTTTCAATATTGAATAATCTTAGATATTTGTCTCATAAAATTATGTGATTGTATTCAGTTTAATTTTACTCTAATTAAATGTTCTGATCATTATTAACAGAAAATTTTTGTTTCAAAAATAAAACGAGTCTTCTCTTGTAAAATGTAACGATTTTGTCGTGATTTATGTACATAAAGCGCTACGTTACAATTCGTATCTTTAATAATAGGTTGGATTCGGTACATGAACGATAGAAGAGTAGATATACGCCTGGAAAATCCGGATCTTTCGTTTTCAGAAATAACTAAACTTTTAGCTGAAGAATGGAGTCAGCTTCCGCGAGATCAGAAACAAGTGCGTAATAATGTTTGAAGTTAATTCGTAAATATATTTATACATGTACGAGTATGTGAGTTTGTATTACAAGTTATAAGCAGGCTAGTACGTGTTCTGAATCTTGTACCATATCGCATTTACATGTGTCGTCATATATGTACTTTTCAATATTTTCATGTTCTTTGCCGTTCTTCCTGACATAGTTCTTATTCTCTTCAAGGTTTAGCATATTAGTCACAACAGTTTATTACCGAGACGTAAGTGTCCGTTTGTTGTTTTCATAGTTGCAATCGACTCCCTTTCAGCTTCAGCTATCCCTTCCATAATTCCATCCTGGTAAGTTTAAGTGTTTGTGTCAAAGCAGTTGCTGTTCTAAGAAAACTTTTCCTGGATGTCTTGTTCTTGTTTAGTTTTTTATTTCGTAGCTATTGCTTCCGGCCTTATGTCCGGTAGTTCTATGCCGCATGATATTTCTATTTTATGGATCGATGACGACTTCAAATTTTGTGTAAAAACGATTGCAAACGTAACAAATTTCAATGTTTTTATCATTTCGACCTTGAAACTCGTATTTTCGATGCTTTTAACCAACTTTTATCTTATATAAGGGTTTTGCAATAATGTTTATTATTATTATATTTTCTTGCTGCAACTTAATTTTATTAAATAAGCTCATATAGGTTATCGATTATGATGTTATAGTGATATAAATTCACAAGTGATATATGTAAGTTAAATTTACAAGTAATATGTGGCTGTTGTGTTAAAAAAATGTTTATACTTAGCTCAACATAAAATTTAACTAGGGAATACATTTGCAGTTCTACTTGTTCGATTCCCTTAAAGTAAACTAAATACCTTTAAAAATGATATTCTTGTCCGAAAGAGCAAGGGTAAAACTTACTTAAACTGAAAATTGAGTAATTTTTTAAGCGTTCAAGAATATGTATACATACGGTTTATTTGTGTGAATGTTTAAAATTAATTAATTAATGTATATTTATATATATATATTATTTAAAATATTGAAAGTGATATGTGTTAAAATATCTATTTAATAATTAAAAGAATAAATACATTAATTGAAAAATAAACGTAATCATATAAAATTATAATATAAATAGCATACGATTATGAAAGAATGAATATTTTAATATTGCATATATAACAGAAGAAAATATTTATGCAGCAATATTTAGGTTTGGCTGAGCAAGAACATACACAATACCTCGAAGAAATGACGGCATATAAACAGACCGAATCATATCGTATGCTTAATGAACGTAAAGCGAAGATAATGAAAATAGAAAATGTAATGGTTTTATTCACAACCTATTAATATGTATGGATCTGTTTATTAATTGCAAGCTATTCCATTTTAGTATATTCATATATTTTTCCGTCAAACAGAATTATCCTTAATGTTATATATTTTTAATAATTAATCGTCGTTGGGGTTTTACTTACCGTTAAATATTTTTTCGGGAAAAATACAAAACGAAACAGTTGAAAAATAAGTTTCTTTATACGCATAAGCAAATTATCGACGATAAAGTCTGTGTCGCATTCTGATGTATGAGAATTTGTATATTTTTAAGCAATGTTTAATATGTTGAAAGAACAACTGGTAAAACCCGTAATAAAATGTGACATAAATCATGTTTATCTATTTTTTCCCGAAGTTATTGCTGTGATGACTATTTTCTCTTTAACAATAGCAGTGACAAGCTTGCGAAGATAGTTAAAATTTCAATTAAGTGACCCCGATTTTATACATTATTTCACTGTCATATGATTTTGGGTGTTTAAGCCACCTTGTATCCTCAGAATTGTCGAGAATTCGACATTTGTTTTTTTCTTTCAATCATTTTTCGTGGGCAAATCTGGTGGTTTCATCAATGACTTAGAATTTTTGCATCACGATGTATGCAATCGTTGCGTTCAAATCAGAATGCGGCGGTGATCGTGGATGTTTTGACGTCTTTTTATGCAATATATATTAGAACTACTAGTACAATCCCCGTAACTGCATTTCGTATGTTTAATAATGGCTATATACAAAACTCGTTTATTTTGACTAGATAGCAGCGAGTTTCTTCCTAACAGCCAACAAAGGCTCTGTCATTTTTATTTTCATTTGCTTCTAATTCAAAGCTGAATTAGGGTGTATCCCTAAGTACTAGGTTTAATCTTTTTGCGGAATTATTCGCTGATTTAATGTTACTAAAATGTTTTCAGTTTTCCGTAAAGTGAAGTTTACGATTTTCCGCTATAAACTTTTATTTTCCGTCGTTTCACCCTGTCACTTAATTGATCGATTGTTGAATTGAATGTTACGTCTTAATTGTGGTCAGAATTGCTTTATCATCGGCAAACATAGCAATAACTGTATGATTGTTCGTTAGAGTAATACCTTTATCTCCTTTATACAGCAAATATTCCGTTTATACATAATCTAAGCGCTATGTTTAAATCTATATATATATATATGTGTTGTTTTAACTGTCGTAATTTTCCTATTTAAATGTCAATCTTCTTATGACGACATATATATATACAACTGTCTTTTGCATATTTTACGTAGCATTCAGTAAATTTAAATAAAAATATGCACTTTATATACTTTTTTATGATTTTATTTATTATTTTAAATAAAAGTTTCCTGATACGTGTGTTCTGCTCGTACGGCCTAGGTTACTTAGCGCAGAAACGAGAACCGAGTTATTCATCAATGAGTAATAACCGGTTGAGAAATTAATGAAACAACGGTTAACAATACCATGCTGGTTTGTCCAACAACTTATGATAGGGCCACGTCTCGTATCAGCTTCTGAGTTGGCGGGACTTTAATTTTTTTTATAATGAATAAAATAACGAATTGTTACGGCGAATTTTTTATTTTTATAATGTACGTTTATTAATTACATTTACAGAATATTGAATTTGATCCTCAGTTATCGGCATTCGAAATTCCTATCTTTACGGAAGAATTTTTGTCATTCAATACGGGTAAACTTGATAAAAATAAATCTATTTTTTTTTAAATATTTGATAGGATCGTACGAGTTGTATTGATAAATTGTGAAACTTCATTTCGTTCATTATGAATTTACACTCGAAAATGAACTCGAACTTATAATTACGAATTAGTAAGAAATATCGAAAATGACTGTAAATTTAATTTCTTCTTTTTTTTTTTCGTATTTAACGTTCCAAATTAGTTTCTTTGTACACACACGATCTATCAACGTCTGATAATGTAACAACGGCAACATTTGCAGACGATACCGCAATATTAGCTATCAGTGCTAATCCCAACGAGGCAAATGGTAAAATTCAACAACATTTGAATCTGATTAGAAAATGGACCCGAGACTGGAAGATAAAACTAGATAAAGCGAAATCAGTCCATGTTCTTTATACGTTAAATGCAGACAGTAGGTATCGAGTATATCTTGATAATCAACCTATTCCGCGAGCTGATTCGGCAAAATATCTCGGAATGCATTTGGACGTCAGAATGTCATGGAAGGTACACGTAAAGATGAAAGTGTTACAAATCAAACGCAGACTACAAAATTTCTACATGCTCATCGGTACGCGCTCTGTATTGGATGTACAATGCAAACTATTGCTCTATAATTAGGTTATAAAGCCTACATGGACGTAGGGGCTTTCATTGTGGGTATGCGCTACCAAGTCTATCAGGAATGTTGTACAGAAACGGCAGAACATCATTTTACATGTAATTGTGGATGCCTATCGGTATTCGCGAAATGAAGACATACATCACGATTTACAAATGAAGTTTGTCGATGATGTTATACAAGAGTTTGCTGCAGCGCACGAAAAGCGACTGCTTAAGCATGTAAATGCAGAAACTCGTCAAGGTTTAGATACCAAAAACGACGTCAGACGACTTAAACGTCGCCATCCAACTGATCTTGTCTAGTATCAGCATTTTTAGTAATTCAATGAGTTCTAGACGCTGGTGTATAACCCCGTACATGTTCAATTATATTTTTCTTCGTCTCTGTTACTAACATATGTACTTGTTTAATAGTAGTATTAATATCGTACATAACAATATATTAAAAAAAAAAAAAAATTAGTTTCTAAAAATTATTTACCGGTCATATCGTTAATATCTTTATTCGCGACAGCTAGAGAAACGGAATTACGTCAGTTACGTAAAACAACTGTAGACTTGGAACGGGAAAACTCGATTTTATGCAAACACGTGGAAACATTGCAAATGACTATCGAGAAATTAGAAGAAGAAAATGTCAAAAGATGCCAGTCTAATAATTTGTTAAAAATGCACCTTCAAAAATTACGCGAGAAATTAGTGGATAAACTCGCCGAAATACCGTTGCCCTGTAAGTTTACTGATTTTTAATTCATACCGGTTAAGTCCCGAGTCACCCATATATGGAGACAGCGCTTTTCATCGAAAGCGCCTAATAATTTTTGGACAAATTCCGAAAATGACAATTTGTAAAAATTTTATATATTTTTGAGCATTTCTGAATGCGTAATTATTTTTTTTAAGTACCCTGTCGCTCAGGAAATCACCTAATGTGTATCACCCATATATGGAGACACATATTCGTTACATCCCACATAGAAAAAATGTGCGCGAAAAAAGTATTTTTCTTTGCATTAGTTAATTTTTGAAAAGATCGTATACTATAAATGCGGATAATTTATTCCTACATTGTATTTTCTATTTATTCAAATAATTCATTACATTTATTTGTGACAAAATTACAACGTAGCAAATAAATAAATACGTGTGAGAATAAATGATACACCCATTACCACTTTCATCAACGAAACTTTCATCGTCCGATTCTTCTAATACACCCCTAATATAATTTATCAACAATTTTGATATATTAAATAACTACTAATGATTAATTTTAAAATAATAGAAATAGCGTGAATATTTAAAGAATAATCACCAATAATACATGCATAAACCGCACAAGTTAACCTAAACGTTCATAACATAGCCATTTTTTAATAGAAAATGAAACCTGTTTTAACTAGATGTTGCTTACAGCACTATCTACAGATATAATTGTTAAATACAACTACCATACTCGAGCCAAATGCATTTTGTAAACAAAAAATCATTTCATATGTGGGAGACATATTACTGGAACATCCCTACGCTTGTCTCCATATACGGGTGACACTGTCCATTATGATAGTTCATTAAAAAACGCTCTCGGGGCTTTAAGTGTTAAGAAATATCTTTTACCTTTTGTATGAATCGAAAATTATTGACTTTTTTTTTTTTTAATATAAATTGTTCTTTTTTTCCTCTCCGAATAAAACAGCACGCGTGATAACGTTAATTTATTCACTCTTTCAGTCACGATGTCCACTATGTGGTACATAGAATTTTATAGTTAACAACATTTTTTATTTTCTGTCTGATTTGAAATGTCCCGATATTAAACATTTTTAGTGTAAATACATCGAAAATATTATTTACAGTTCATCTAATATGCGGTATTGTATAATGAGAGCGCTTGTATAAAATTTATAATTTTTATAACGTACGGCTGAATAAATTACGTTAACTTTTTTATATTTAGAGCAACAATTGTATTACCATCTCGAATAGACTTTGATATTATTCCTGTTAATAATTGAGATTTAAAAAAAATATATATGTTGACCGAATAATTGCGTAATGTATATTTTCTTAATTTATGAGAAAAAAATAGCCCTTGATTTTCGACTAATGAGTTTTATCGTTAATATGTGTAAATTCCACGCATATTCTAATAGAATATCCCCTAACAACGTTCTCACACGAGATAATTATGCACCTGCTTACGAAATCTTCAACGAGCGCCAAACCTGTTCGATAATTGATCTATAAAAACTTGAAGATTTTGTTTACTAGGCAACGGTGACTTGTTAAGCCGTCCGATCTATTAGTAAGAAACAAGAAAACCACCAAGTTAGGAACTAGTTTGCCTTACTAGCGATTTGTATATGTTCAAGACGTAATTAAGCTGCATAGAAAGAAATAATGGAATGATAATTTTATAAATAATCTCGCGGATTTTCTTCATTATTAATTTTTATATTTCATATTTAATTTCATATATAAATAAATTATCCGAAAAATTTTACGATGCGTACAAATGTAAAAACTTGTATGTTTGGGATTATATTTTAAAAAAAAAAGTTATAATAATATTAAATAAACGTACCGGAACAAATGCCATCTACAATTATGAAAGTAAAAATTCTAATAATATAAACTGGTAAATAATAAATATACAATATGAAAATAATATTGATGGAAAAATCAGACAAAAACCCATTACAAATGAAAAGCGGTAATTTAAAAAATAAAATAAGTTTAATTATATAACGAATATGTAATATCATTTATGAGTAATGTAAACGAAAGCAAATTATAACGTTATGAGAAGAATACATTATGTTTAATGCGTCGATGCTCATACTTCGTATATATCTAATACTTAGTTCCCTGGAATCGTAATTTCCTATTGCTGAAAGTAAATTATTACGGTGCGCCTTTACATCGAAATAAGTTGATTAATAGACCAAACAAAATCATAGTTTAATCACTAAAAGCTTTGTAATAAAAAATGTTTAGTGATTAAACTGTGTTACGATTTTGTTTGGTTTATAATTTATAAAATCACCACTTTCCAATACTTTCCAATATATTCAACATTTAAGTCGATTAATGTTGTCTATAACATGCCTAAGTCTCACCATACGTTATTCTAGGTATAAACACGGCGCTTATTTATACGATTACTTGTATTTGTGCAATGGCACACGCATTTAACTACTCGCTGTCATATTACCGTATTTTCTTTGTTTTTCTAATTACGTTTTCCCGTATAACCGAATAATCAAATTTTGATTATCGTTTGTACTAATACAGCGCTAGTTTTTTGTTTTTTAAAAAAAAAAGAATGTTAATGTATGATAGGATACTTAACACTAAGAATATGCTGCGCATATATCATACGTTTATCGTACTATTTAAATAAAGTTATTTCTTCTGATCTAGTTACGTATTTTCGTTTTGTTAGTTCGATCTTTTTACAATCGCTTTTTAGTGATCGCTGTCGCATGTTGCGTTGTCCCTAATTCTCATTTATTCGCAATTTTTTCACGTCTTCTGAGTTCCGATTTTATGCGATTACGTTTCTTCTTCTGGAACCGTCTTCGCTATCAAAGGTTGGCGTCTGCATCATTTAGTTCTTTGCAGATAAATAAGTCTTCCAGTGTAATTACAAACACCTTCTGCTGCGCGCTCATCAGTATTGTTCGGTACTTCGATCCCCGCATCAAATATTTTTATCCCGATTTTCAGCTGACCGTTGAAGTCTACAACCCTGAAATTCGCCAAAATTATTAGTTAATTAATACGTAGATATTCTTAATTTTATATTCATATTTAAACGTATCCCGAAGTCTTCGTTTCTGTTTTATTTATCGTTACTAACCAAATATATTTATTATTTAAACGTACCGTGAATTCCTTTGTGTAGTCATTTTCTGACTTTCTTCTTTTTGAAATTATTTTTAAACAAATCGTTTCAGTGTTGTCTATTAGTAGGATTTGTGTACGGAATTTAAACTGTTATAGATTTGTAAAGTTTTACATTTTGCACATTTTAATGTTTACTCGTTTGATTTTGTTGTTTTTTTGTTTTTTATTTTCTTGTAGTATTTCTAGTATATTTTGAATAATGTGATAATGAACGTTTTCGTTTTTCTGTATTAGTTGCTATGGCAAATCGCTGTATATTTAGCGTTACATTATATAATTTCACACACATATATATATATATTTATATATATGTATATAATATTTTATTTTCAGGTAACGAATTGCCCACCATCGAAAACATCGATTGCTATATTGAACAGCTGTATTCTTTAGTACAAGATAAATCGCAGATGACTTTAATAAATAAATTAAAAGATATACTGGCTGATGTCGACATCGTGTTCTAATACACGCGCGGAAATAGTTCAATTTTGTAATTGAAAAAACCTGTTTTTTCCGTTTGTATAATTTTAATTATTTTGCGTTTGTTTATTTATTAATTTATACAATGATTTTATATTCCGAAAATTTCAACATAAAGTCAATAGAGAATTATTAGAGTTTCTAAACTAAACGTCGAATCTCCTACATTTACTTTTATTACGCTTTAATTAATGAAATTCCTGTTTTTTTTTTTCATGTCGATCAACTTCATATTCCCCTATTTGTGTCATATGCCATAATTCGAATCGCGTGAGAATTTCGCTTGTCTGGTAACATCAATAACATGAAAATCAGGAGGTGATATGTATCTTGTAGCCTACGTCGGCATTTGTCGGTCAATTTTCCATATATGTTCGTGTGTAAATTAATTAACGAGATAAATGAAAAATAATTCATAGTCAGTATGGCTGTATAATATCATTTCCGACGGTGGCTTATTATCGTTGTTAAATTCCTATTTTTATTTGTTGTAGTCATTGTACATTTATCGTAACTAGAGTATCCCTTTTAAATATAATTTGCATTATTAATCTGAAAATAAACGATTTTGAAAATCACGACATATTTAACGATGCGAATGAAACAGATGGTAATGACTTAGATGCGATAATACGTAGTAACTTTTAAACATATATTGTGTTAATTATTCTTAATTCTAATTAAATTTTAGCAGTTTGGAGTTTGATTTATAGAGTTTTCGTTTTTAATTTTGTTATTTAATTCCGCGCAATAATGTCTTAAAAGATACATTTTCTAATTCGAATTACAATTGTCTTTTTTCGACCACTTCGTTCATTTTCTGTTTTTCCTTTATAAAGATACTGCGAATAAGACCGAAAAAGTATTCGCGTACCAAAACAGGCGTGTCTAATAATCGCGTGAGGTCTACAAATATATAGTTTACGCCCGGGCGAGAATTGAACATTTTTATTTAGTGCGGGGGTAGGTAAAAAAGTTAATTATTTTGAAGTACATTTGATTCGTAGGCAGTTTAGTTTTATTTAACGCTGTTCAAATTTTGCATATTTTAATAATTTTTAAGCGTGAACTATTTGATTGGCGTTTAAGTCAAAAGTGTTTTTGTTTTCAATGTTTTTCTTTAATTCACTAATTTGTCGCTGCAGTTATTGTGCCCTGTTCTGGTAGTTAGTGTTATTGCTGATATTTACTTATGATGTACACTATTCATTCTCGGTATTACTTTTTTTCACCTGTAGTCTGTTATGCCTAATTACATGTGCTAGTAGATTTATTTCCCGCATTATTATATGATTTATTAAATTTCTTTTTTCGTCTATTCCTTCTAGGATTTGTTTTCATTCCAATACATTTTCGTTATGCGCTAGATCCGCGTCGATATTAAATTCGATTTATCTATTTCGCGCGCTGTTAAGCACTCTAATTTTCGCAACGGCAATTGAGTACATTCCAAACGTATGTTCTGGTATAATTTTGTTTTCGGACATCTATACGGATGTCCTTATTTGTTAATACTTTCTTTTAATATGCGTTATATATTATCCTGTCTTATGACGCTTGCGATATTTTGAACTCGAAGCGTAAACTGAATTTGTTTTTATTTTCTTTTGTTCCATTTAAAAAAGTTATTTAATTTTATTATTTAATTTCGAACAAAAAAGCATGGTAATTTTCGAGAAAAACTGCAATAAAATACACAGTACATATTGAGCTCGACATATAGTGTCTAATAAATAAGTAATATAATCATTTTAAAAATCGTATTTTATTAAGATGAAAACATACGGATTGTAATACAAAATAGATTATGTAGCCAGTAATATCGCGCACGTTTGACGTGCCTATGTTATAAATCGGATGATTAAACGTCGAGCAACAACTTGAGAAAGGAAAACTTTTTAAAAGTTCGATTAAACTTTTTTTTGGTCAGCGAGTGTTCGTAAAAGCTTTACTCCGGTAATCCGTAAGTTAAAAGCTCGACGATTTTTATACGTACGTTGGAAAGTTCGTTTGATAAATATACAGCGTTCTGTAGGCGGTGTTACCGTCGTATGAAAATTGAAAGCAAATATTACATTTTGAAACATTAAACGCGAATTCGTTGTTACCAGATTTAAATTTCAGTATCGCGGTACGAAAAACGAGGATTGCAATTAATGAAGATGCGGAAGGATACATTAAGAGCAAAAGGAAGAGAAACTACGGATAAAAGTAACAAATCCGAGGAATTTTGAAATTAGTAAAATAATTTTATTAGATTAACGACAGAATTTGTATGTAACGATACGTTCGTCAACTTATTCTTCATGTTTTTTTAACCTTCTCAATGTACGTGAACTTTTAATTAAAAAAAAAAAAAAATTAAAATAAAGGACATTTAGTTGATGTAGAATGTGTTAATTCTAAATATGTTTACGCGCCTAACGCGCTAAAAATTATCTAGATATTACTTTATATTTTTACTTTTTTGGTTTTTTTCATTAATTAATACGTCAAAATTTATAAATGTGTATTAAAATTAACCATTTCTGTCGCTATGTCCGTTATATGGCACATTAATTTTTTTAATTTTTATATATATATATATAAGGTAGTTTTGTTTAGATACGTAAAAAGCCAATTGTTCTTTAAGCGAATAAGGTTCTATTTTTTTAATTTAGATCTTTTTTATCCTTCATATAAGTTTATTTTACTAATTTATTTATTTTTGGGACGGGCTTAATTATAAAATATTCATTTATTTACAGTCTGATTAGTATGATCATCTTGTTATTTCGTTTAGAATGAATTTGACGAAATGTATTGAAAAAACGATATATATTAAATTTTTTACTCGATAAATTTGGTGTTAATACCTTCGTGTTAATTTTAAGAGAGGAATCTTGTTGCACTCTGTCATCGAGGCCGAAATGTCTAACACACTCGTTTCATATCAGATTCAGCTCGCTTAATTATAATAGGGAAGCTGATTCGGAAATATTCAAATTTCGATCGAACTAAAAATATATAAATCACTAAGAGGATGTACTTTGTAGATTTTCTAAAATATCGGTAGTACGATTAATATTAATGAACTTTTAATTTCCGAATATCGAAACGGAGGACGATGGTAATAGAAAAGCGATTTACATTGTAACGCCGATATGTAAAAACTACCTCCGGGTATTTATGTCGACAAAAAGAGTTGACATTAAATAAAAATATGAATTTTCAAATGTCACTCTAGAAAAAACAGTACTATGAAACAATTTGAAAAAATTTCTTACAGGCGCTAATATAGTACAGATAATTTGTAATACGTGGACAAAAATCAGATTAGTTACCGATACATATTAAAAAAGCGAATTTGGAATTACCGCAGATGACGGTAAACGACTAGTTGAAATTGAATAGTTTCGAGTCCTCATGAAGGTTAATTTAATTTTCGTATAAGAAATATCGTTTCTCGGTTTAACGTGTCCATGTATACCTAAAATCTGCAATCAACGATTTGTAGCATTGATATAAACAAGAACGAGATAAAAATATCAGATGTTAATTTTAACGATGAAAATATACAAATTTTGCAAGAAAAAAACCATCAGGTGCATATATATATATACACATAAGTTCTCGTTGATTACGTCCATTTTTTGTGGTTGTTATTCAAACATCAGAGTACCCGACGACCTTCAAATATTTATTTGTAACATATTTCAGACGCGTAATTTAAATAGGATAAGAAATAATTTTCTTTTTAATACGTAATTATAACGGCAAAAGTTTATTTTAATGAGATTAGGTCGTAAATATTTTTAATAATTGTAAACGAATTTTGCTAATAAGCACACCTTAAAATATAAAACGTAATTATACCAAATAGAAAACTCGAACGATGAGTATAACTTTTCAACGTACTCTCAATTTTATACGGAAATTATACTTTCGAAAGAAGTTCCGTCTTTTTAATTTTCATATTCCGCTAAATAAAAAAAAAAAAAAAAAAACGAAAATTTTGAATAAAACTAACCGATCTCTATTTATAATTTTTTCTTCGATCCGAACGATTGAGAAAATATTACGCTGGTTGAATTTTTTTATTAGTATGTAATAATTACGTTTTCTAAGACTGAAGCCACATGGTACGCTTTTAGTTATGCCCTGACGAGGTCGGTACCATTGAAGTAATGCTGAAAGCAGTGGTACGGACTGATACAGTGTCAATGGCGAAAGTACCGTGGTGGTTTTTAGTGAGTAGGAGTCTCACATATGTCTATCCATCGTGTATTTTTCACCGTGTAAAAAAAAACACAAAAATTTAGTCGCGACGTACGCTACGTGAAATTTTAACGTTAACATAAATATTTTATTTTCCGATTGACGTGAAATTTCACAATGTTAAACGTAGTAATACATTGCTAATTATCTACAGTTCATTTAAGAAGCAGTATTGTATAACAAATGTCTGTGTAAAATTTACAATAATTTTCTGTCGAAACTTTATAATGTAAGACTGAAAGGTTTACCTATACCGGAGTCGTTGAATATTTCGGAAAAAATTCGAGATTCTTCATCGATAAAAACTGAAAAAAAAATGTTCGTTAAATAAATTTTTTATATTCATTTTTATTCTCTTTTAGTACAAAAAAGATTCCGTATGTCACGAATTTTATTAATAGACGTTAAAAAAAAAAGGAAATTACCACAACCGTACATATTGTTGAAAAAATATATCGGACTCGTTTGTTTTATAGAGCGTGATTACTTATTTTTTTTATATATTTAAAGATTTTTCGAGCTTCCGGGTGACTTTTTAAAATGTTCAAAAATTCTATCGAATTTCGTAAAAGTTTTTATACGAAATTACAAAAAATGTAAATCGGTTTTTTATGTCAGCCTACAGAAGTGTGATTAAACCTCGAGATTCAATACGTTTGTATCGACGGCGTCTACGGAAAATTATCTGGGTAGAAAAAGTGAACAACGAACTAGTACTTTAAACGAAAATAGAAGTATATTATAAAATATCCGCAAGTGGATAATGAATTAATCGAAATATCCTAAAGGATGTTACCGAAGGCTACATAATGGGGAAAAGCCACCGGAAAGACCGCGAAAAACATTCATCGACGTAGTAAGAGAAAGCAAAATACCGACTTATAATTAAAGAAGCAAACTTGCGACAGGTTTGGATGGAAGCGATTGATATATATATGGTGTGCGAACCAGCCTTACTGGCTGATACACTCATAATGATGATTGTCAGTGTACAAATATTATTTAGTATTGTTAACTTTATAATATGTTTCTGTTTATATATACACGTTGTTCACAGTGGCGAAACGAGGGGCTGGTTTTGGGGATCTTAACCCCACCCCTATTGGAATCAATCTGATAATAAGAAAATATATACTCGTTGTTAAATGTTTTACATTTGTTAAACCTATTTTTTTTTTTTTTTCATTTATTTTATTTAAATTTCGTCGTTTTTAAAGTAAATCAATAGTTTCGTAATATAGGATAGTACCTAGAAGAATTTTGTAGAAAAACGCGAAGAATAGATTTTAAAGTATTACTGTGTATATTATTCCTTCGAAAAATATGAAATCATTATTTATCGTTTATTTTTTCGATTGTACTTTGTAACCATCCTCCTCTGTCCTCAATAACATACTGTTAATGCGTTTCAGTGACGTTAAACATTTCTGACGTCTATTGCTTCTAATAGAATTACATATTCGACGTCTAATAAGTATAAAAATAACTCAGTTGGATTGCTTAGGGGTTGGGGTTTAATCTACTTGAGTTTTGGTTATTTACTTAAAGTTCAATTTAACTCGGGTTTAATAACTTAGTTTTGTTTGAAGCCCGTTGTTCGTGTCTATAGATGTGTTTATGCGTATATATACATTGTTGAATCACTTTAATTATTGGTGCGTGTTTTTTATTTAAAATTTTTCCTGCAATTTTAAAACAAAATAACAGCGTCATTTCTTTACACTATTTCACGCTCTAATTAGGGAATTTTCTACTTTTTCGGAACGATAAAATGTTCAATTTAAAAAATTTTACGCTTGCATTTTTTATTTATTGTAACATAAATTCTTCTTCTTATATAACTGAACTCAAACACTACACATCTAGAAAGTGTCGATTTAGATAATTGGAGCTGTAATAAATTTCTAAATATATTATAAATAGACGGTTTCAAATTCTGATAACTTTATAGTAAGCTTGTTTCAATTTTTCACTAACTAACATCAATTGCCTTCAGTGTGCACCCTCTCAAAACTCAATGTACATTGTCTAGTGTGTTCAGCAATAAACGATATTCGATAGATCAATTAGTTACGATTTAGACCAAATCGGACATCGACGTTTCTCTACTAGATTACTGTCGACGCTAATGTTTTAAGAAACAAGCTGGCGGATACGGCTACGAAGGAAGCTGCTGCGACTCTGCTTAGTGTTCTTGTTCCAGTAATAGATCTGTAATTGCGTATGAAGCGCGGTCTAACATTTGTGATGCCATCTTCATCAGTCACCATATATTTATGAAACATCCTTTGCGATTTTTGGAGAAACAGCCTCTCAACCTGATTTCTTTTCTTCGCGCATCCTTAGAGATAACTTTTTTTTCACTCTCCATTTAATTATTTTCCTTCATAAAATTCGCTAATCTAATCTTATTAATTCAGTTTTTAACGTTAACGATGCAATTTTTCCTAGAATTTTCGATAAAAATAATAATAATAATAACATATTACTAATTTTTTATTACACGTACTTAGATGAGTTGCCGGCATATAAGTTCGTAAGCTCGTCTTACGGTAGAATTGAAATAATTTTATTTAGATTTAATTACATAGAATAGGTAAAATTTAAAAAGTCATGCGCTGCTTATTAGTTGAAAGAGTAAATATGTTTCAGCATCGTTATTATAGTTGCTGCACGATTTGTAATAAATACCGTAGAAGTAAAAAGTTTCGAATTACCGGCTTTTGCATGCTCTAACGAGTTGATAAATGTACAATGTCTGGAAATAAGCTTTTGAATCGTACGATATTTTCCTATTCGATTTATCTATCGAACTATAAATTAATATTCCGTTATTTCTGTTCTTGTAAGTTTTTGGTTTTAAAGAATTCTTATTAGTTCATTTAATGTTATTATTATTATTATTAATAATAATAATAATATTATTATTATTATTATTATTATTATTATTAATATTAATATTATATTTATTATGATTTTTTATCGAATAATATGCTGATTTTTGTACGCTTAATGTGATACTATAACCATCGTCAGGTACGTTTAATTTTTATTCACAAGAAATATTACGTAAAGAATTTACAGATTATCAGCTCGGTGTGATTATAATTCCGGTACGCGTAATTTTTTGGTTTTTTTATATAATTTATGAAAAAATCGGAAATTTTGTTTATACTTTTTCGTCGTGACGATTAAGACTGTCGACTAAGGAACACCACCGTTTTCTTCAGAGCAGTAAAACACGATTACTTTGGGTCGCACTTTTAATTATTATATATATTTTCTTTTTCCTTTTTAGGAAAACTATATATAATTTATCTCCTTTTCAAATAAAACGCGTTTTCTTCCAGAAATTTGCTTTCTTACAAAAAGTTGTTCGTAATCGAAAATAATTATATATGGAAAATTTAAAAAAAAACCGAACAGTTCTTCCTTCGATACGAATAGCAACAATGCGAATATGTTAGGGATTAATAAATTGCATTTAGTCGATTTTACGAATCGAATAGTTGTAAAATATTCATTAGTCGAATTACAACAACGAATTGCCATAGCAACGGACAATCGAGCGTTAGACTAGACGATTTGAAATACATACTGTCGGTCGTGCATTTCGTCGGACGTCGATAAAAATTATCCAGTCAGTCGCCGTTGGTAAGTACGATGACGATTAAAATATCATTTTATTTATTCGTATTTTTTAAAAGCAATTAATTTATTTAATGTAATATTGCGTCGAATATAAACAATTCGTTTAACAAAAAACAAGAAATAATTTTAAAACGATAATAATTGTTTATTAGAAAAAAGAAAAAAACTGTTTACCCGTTGAAATTAACCGCGAAAATTCAGTCGAACGTTAGATATTATGACGTCATCGTATAGTTAAAAAAAGAAATGAACTTAATATTTGGCTCATCAGTGCATTTACCAATAAACGGCTGATGCTATCCGTTCGACTAATCTGGGCTAACGGAATTTAACTGCGTGGTTGTGCTAAAGATACACAAATATTGGAATAATACTAAAAATAAAATCTCAAGGAAAATTACCGAACGCACTCTGATAGATAACCAACGCAACTCTACACGAAGATCTAAACATACCGTCTTCCTATTCTTCCTTTATCTCTCTGGAGGGAGTAGTGATGTTAAGAAGCATATGTTATTGATCTCCATGTTGATCTATCGTGAGCAACCAGCAGTGCTTCCTGCGTGTTTAAGCCAATTATCGATTTTAACAGATCAGCCCGGCGCGTTCTCGGTCTTGCGGTTTTTTCTCCGTCCATTCACTTTTCCGGTGATTATTAGACGTTGTACAGAATTCATATCTCTCGCAATATGTCCAAAGAAGCCGAGAAGTCTTTTCCTTATTTACGTATCTGATAATACCATGAAACAGTACGCCTAATGACATGCAGACTGAGAAAGGCCAGCCGAACAACTTGGCTAAACGCACATTGAACATTATCATCTGAGAGGGTAAACTACCGGACCTAGTTTAGGGTAACAGCTATCGAGTGATGACGGTAAATATCGCTAAATGACCGCGCATTGTGAATAAAATAAAACATAAAAAAAAAAGAAAATGTAATATTACAGGCGTGAGTTGCGAAAATGAAGGCCGCGATAAACTTCGATACGCGTTAAAATGTACCGAAGCTAAATTTTAAAATATCATCGTTATTACTTTCTTCTTCTATTCGAATTAAAAAACTTTTTCCTTTCCTATTTTTACGCTTTTTATTCCGATCGTCCGTCCAGCCGGTTCTATTACTTTAAAACCCTTTTAGTCACGATGTTCACTATATGGTACATCAAATTTTAATTAAGACAAATTTTTTTATTTTCTGGTTGACGTGAAATGTCTCAATTTAAAAAATATTTGTAACTATAATGAAAATTATTCACCTTAGAAGCGGTATCGTATAATAAACACCTGAATAAAATTCATAAATTTCTATCAACGTTTTATAGTGTATGACTGAAAGGGTTAATTTTATTTCTAAATTCTATTCCGTTATCACATTAATCGTTGCATTATCCATTTGCACCTCGTCGAGATTATATTTCGTATTCAGGAACCACTTCGGGTTGATTTTCATCTTATCAAATTGCTCTAGATTCGTTCTGTTAGTCTCACGGTGCACACTGGACGATACGATAAACGATACGACATACGATACGATAAGCAGCTTGAACCTTGAATCGACACGGACCACTCATAGTAGTGCAAACGTTATGAAAGCAACTAATTCAGGGCACACTGGCGCGATCGCGATACTACAACCGATAATTATCGGTGTCGTGTCGGTTAGGGCGACAAAACGTCCCAATCGCTTGGAATGATTAGTATCGTACGACACGAAATAAGTACATGCATATATATATATGTATTATATATATATATATATATATATATATATATATATATATATATATATATATATTTATGAATATTATACATACGTACGTAAAATAATAATAAATATGTACATACATATGTATAAACATATGCGTATATATATATATATATATATATATATATATATATATATATATAAATGAATGTTATATGCTTTATAGAATCGTAAACTATGCATTTGATCATGTGATGATGTTCAGCAAAGTGTTGTACAGGAAGGTTCCTGAGACATTTTAGTCATCATTGCCACGTCAAGTTAAGCAAAGAGAACAGTGCGTTCTTTTTTTTTTGTGAAATTTGTGTAAATTTATTGAATAAGTGTCTTTTTGGGAAAACGTTTTTAAGTTTCACTTCTTCCCTGCGCCCCAAGACACGGAGTTTTTTTTGGGGACTAGTTTTCACCTTTCGGCGAGTTTTATATAAATTTATATTATCGACTTTGACTGGATTATATATTTTCCGAGCATTTGATTATTTGCCGCGGATAGCAAAAATTACAAATAAGGAAGTTATACAACGGATGAGTAAGGATCGTGAACAAGGATAATAAAACTAAAGGAAACTAACTATAAAGTACAGTTATTCTGAACAATACTGAAAGGCACAATAGAATGAGTTGGTGGAGTTGGCCGCAGAAGGACGTCGTGGATTTCTAACATCCAAAAATGGATGACTGTCACCGAGATTTGAAGACTTTTCCATCTGGCACAAGACCAGCAAGCATGGATCAAAGAGTTGAAAGATCAGACAGTTCAAGAAAAAGAAGAATATGGTATTAAATATGCCTAGATGGACGAGAAATTCCTATATGCATCATCGTACTAGTCTACTCCGCTTTAAGGACTAAATACTAAAACTGCTAAACAAATCATATCGGAGACATTACGATTTTAGACGACTTCGTCTTTTTCTTATCGTGTCGTTTAAATTCCTTTCTTTTCCCAATATTTAATAAGCTGAATTGTCTCGTCCGAGATTATATATTTATACTAGCCATATTTTCCATTCTGCATCGCAATATCAATAACAAGTACAGTAATAGATGCTCCCGATCTCGTAGCATGCCACATTCACATCCGTCATTATTTTTAATTTTCATAATTTCATGTTCTTTGTCGTTCATCCTGTCATAGTTCTTGCTCTAGGATTTTTCATATTGGCCACTTGGCCATAGCAATTTATTACCGTAAGTATTTGATTATTTATATATATACACATATGTATGTATGTGTATATGTAATTCGATAACGTTATTAATTATCTTAAGCAAAAGCAGATTCCATTCTTTTACGCACATACCTCGTGAGCGTAAACCCCTTAAAATGGTGCTTGAAGGACTTCCTCCCGCTTTTACTGGTGATGAGATTGCTGGTGAACTAAGAAAAGTTGTTGACGTCACTTCGGTGATTCAATTTAATAAAAATTTATTGAATAATGGTACACAGCCGTTACCTGTGTACTTAGTGATGTTTCCACCTAATACCCTTCCGCGCAATATACTGGAAGTCGAGGCTCTGTTTTCTCGCATTATCAGGTGGGAAAAGTACAGCAGAAAAGTTCTTTACCTACAGTGCTATCGTTGCCGAAGGTTTGGTCATGTGTCGCGTAATTGCCAACTACCCGACCGTTGTATACGTTGTGGCGAAAATCATTCGAGTTCTTTGTGCAGCGTTCAGATGTATAAGTGAGCAAAACTGTCTGGGTCAACACACTGCAAATTCGCAAGAATGTCATATCATTCAAAAAATTGTTAGTGCGCGTAACAATCATGTTCACTCTAGTTTAAGAAATAGCAAAACACCTTTTGGATGGTTTTCGCGGAATATTCAAAATATGAAAAATGACGCAGGAGAGTCAGGCTTAAATAATATCGTTAATGAAACGTACGCTAGCAAAGTAAGAGCTCCTGTTACTACCCAAAGAGATGATGACGATATGCTCTCAATACACGGACTCTTTCGTGATCTAAATTTATGACATACTTTTAACGTAATTAAAACGATAATCGCTAAACTAAAACGATTAGAAATAAGGATTACTAAGTTACAAGTAATTTTTGAAACCGCTGTTGATTTATTATAAATGTCTATAAATCTGGATACTCGTATAGTTGCCTGGAATTGTAATTCTATTATTAATAAGTGTAATGAGCTACATGTTTATGCAACTCGTAATAAGTTGGATATTATAGCATTATCGGAAACTAAGCTTGATGACAAAACGTATAAAATTTCCCAGCTATTTTGTTTATAGAAATGATATGACTCGTAGAGGTGGTGGAGTTGCTTTGCTTATTAACAAACGTCTAAAATTTGACTTATTGCCGGTACCACAGCTATGTTGTGTACAGGCAGTAGGCGTAAATTTATATATTAATAACAATAATAATAACAATATTAATAATAATAATTTTATTAATATTTTTGCGATATACAGATCACCTAGACGTAATCATAAATTCCTAGATGATCTTCAATCCTTGATGAGTGTAAATAACAAAGTTATTCTGATTGGAGATTTTAATGCAAAAAACAAGTTATGAAACTGCTTTAATAATAATCGTGCTGGTAATATTCTCCTTGAATTCGCATTACGTTCAAATGTTATTTCAATTTAACTTTCTCTAAGCTTAAGCCTAATGATAGTCGGCTATGGAAAGTTTGCAGACAATACACGAGACAGCATACAGCTCTTCCACCGCTCTACGATTCACACTTACATAACTATGTTTACAAAAACGAAGCGAAAGCTGAGTTTTTAGCATCACAGTATTCCAAAGTTCATAATCGTAATTCTAATTTTGCATCTATCAAGTGAGAAAAATTCATTCAGCTGTTAAAAGTACCTCAATGTCAATCAACTACCCAATATTTTCCCTCTTGTCACCCCAAGTGAAGTCCTTAGCAATATTAAAGCTATAAAAGTAAAAGGTTCGTCAGGGGATGATAATATTTCTACTTCCATTACGAAGAAATTGCCGCTAAAAGCTGTTATTGAACTTACAAATTTAATTAATGCTATCTTTAGATTCGGTTATTATCCAAACAGTTGGAAGATAGCCAAAATTATTGCTCTCCCAAACCCGGAAATGATGTCTCGTGTGCAAGTAACATACGTCCTATTAGTTTATTGAGCAATCTAAGCAAAATAGCGGAAAAATTTATACTATCCCGTCTAAGACTTCATACAGATAACAAAAAATCATTCCTAGTACACAGTTTGGCTTTCGTCCGGGTTATTCCACCGCCCAACAAGTTGCACGAATCACCGAGTTTATCACGCATAATTTTAATCGTAATAAACATACTGGTATGGTTCTCCCGGATGGTAGCGAAAGGTTTCGATACTACTTGGCATACAGTTATTATTTACAAAATGATAAAATATCAGTTTCCTCGTTATGTAATCAACGTTATTAGCAGCTATTTAGCAAACAGACTATTTTAGGTTACCATCAATGATTCAAGGTCTACTATGAAAACGTGCTCAGCGGGGGTCCCCCCAAGGTAGTATTCTGGGTCCCTTTCTGTTTACTTTTGTTTTTATCTGATTTCCCAAACCTACCTGATATTCAGACTGCTCTTTATGCAGACCGATACAGCTCTTCTCTGTACTTCTTATATACCTAAAGCAATTACTAATAAATTACAGTCAGGAATGAATTGTGTCTTGCGTTATTATAAAAAATGGCAAATTGATATTAAGATAAAACGGAGGCTATATTTTTCACCCGCAGGCGTCCCACGTTACCTGCTGAAGTTAAGGTCAACTCTACCATTGTGAGTTGGTCAAAACATGTTCGATACCTCGGGGTAGTCTTGGATACTAAATTTTTCTGAACATGTCAAAACTAGCAGGAGTATATCTGCCATATTAATCAACAGGAAATCATTTCTTAATGTAAATAATAAATTAATACGTCCCATAATGACGTACTGTTGTTCAGCTTAGAGTTTTATTTCAAATACAAACTTTGACAAGTTACAAGTATTTCAAAACCGGTGTCTCAGATGTGTGCTAAATGTCCCTAGATACCACAAAATCGTCTTAAATGTGCCTTATATTATTAAGGACAATATCTTAAATTTAACGCGTAAGTTCTGCGATGACTAGTCCACGATAATAGTTTAATTTCTACCATCGGTAATTACGATTAACTCCAATTTATGTATAGTAAATATAAACATAGGAGGCTCAAACATAACCTGTTGTAACGTTTCGCGGCGCATATTTTAGATATTCCTTCTATATTTATTTAATGTCTAACGTGTTTTTTCTTTTGTTTTATTATTACTATCTTAACTTTTTGTTTTTTGCTGTACAATTTTTTTTTTAATTATTTTTTGCTGTCATTATAAGTATAAGTATAATTACTTCTTTTATTTATTACGGGTCTTTGTATTATTTCTGATGTAGGGCGAACCATCCTGGGCGTTAGGTAATTATTATTTAAAATGTTTGGTTTGTGACTACTCACTGTAAATTATGTTGAAATATACGTTGTTGTAATTCGCTTTTCCATTTCTTCTCTTTTAATTTCTTATAATTATTTATTTGAATTTTCTTTTTATTTCAAGTTATTTTTTGTTTTATTTTTTTTTACTTGCAATTTTTTTCTCTTTTCGGCATATTTTTCCTTACTACCTTTCATCATCATCATTACACAACTTGATGTTTAATATCATCAAATTATTTTGTTAAGGTATGTATTTGCTTTTTTTTAAAGAATTTTTGCATTTTTTTATTTATTTATCTTTTTTTTTTGCTAAGTTTTATTTTTATTTTTGGTATATTTTTACCGGTCTGTATGTAATTAAATAAAATCGTTTATAAACCATCAGTAATTGCCGTAATAATCTATGTAGTTGTGTACTTTTTTTTCGTAAAATAACATTTAGAAAAAGTACTAAGAAATATTAAAGTAACGCAGATCAAAACAGGATAGAACAATAAGATGAGAAGAGTTCCGCCGAAGAGTAAAACTGACTGCTATCAAAAAGAATAAGCGACGTGAAGGAAATATTAAAAGCCAAAAAAGAGTAAAAAATGAACGTTGCGAATTTAATTAAAATTACGAATTTCCTATAAAATTTATTGGCATCGTCGTCCTAGTCATTCGGAAGGTTATAAAATAATATTTTTTTTGTCTCGAATTTTTATTATTCTACCGGATGAGGTTTTTTTTTAAAATCCCTCCACCCCCTTCCCCACGTACGACTACGTACGACTATTTTATTCTTTTGGATTTATACGTATCGTAAACATTTCGTAAGTTTTGATTTACACCGACGTGTTACGTTTCGTTTTCTCGTAAATTGTTAATTACTTCCCTTCCTCCTAATTAATTATATTCGAAATAATCGGTATCTCTTCGTTAATTCCCTAATTAACCGGCTTCGTATCTTCATTAATTAGCTGGTCGTCGTTATAACTGACGGAATTCATATTTTCCGTCTACCATAAGTTATAGTTTCCTTTCCGATTTAACTATTAATTATGTCTCGTCTGTCATTTTATTAATTTATATTTAACTTCTAATTCATTATCTATCACCGTTGTTTGCGATTTAAAATTATCTTTTTTCCAATCTATATTATTTTCCTTCAATATTTTAAGTAATATTTTCCGGTCAATATTAACGAAATTTTTCCCTAGAACTATGAAACGTACCTATATTTACATTCAATCGTCTTTCCAGTATGAGTTTCAATGCTCTAGAATCGTTTCTCTCATTCTATTCGCTTTTCTAATTCCGAACCAATCATCCGCTATATTTTCTTTCATTCTCTAATCGTTACTAAATAAAATTGATTTTTACGCATTTGTAAATACAAATACAAAAGCCTTTATCTCCATTATTTATAACATACCCACGTATAATATTCTATATATTATAACGCATTGGCCTCCTCCAATCAAGCATCCACATATTTCTTCCCCAATCTATTCCATTCCAGACGATTTTGAATTTTACGCATCCAAAATTTTCCTGCGTGATTGGCGATATCTTCGCTCCATCTTGTTTTTGGTCTTTTCCTCTTAATTCTCTTGCCTAATGGTAACCATTTCGTGATTCTCTTGGCCCATCTTTTCGGTTTCAACCGCATGACATGTCCAGCCCAATTCCACTTCATTTCACGTATTATTTGTAGAGCGTCCTCCATCTTCGATCGGGATCTTAATATTTTGTTACTTATCTTATCCAACCTAGTTACCCCCAACCATTTTTCTTTCCATCGCTCATTGAGCTATTTGTATATTTTTTTACACAATTTACTCGTCAATGACCACGTTTGAGCGCCATAAGTAATGGTAGGGAGGACACATGTGTTAAAGATTTGTGCTTTTTTAGTACGATCTAACTTAAGTCCAAATATTTCTTTTAATGACGAAAATTTTTTCCAACCTAACGCTATTCTTCGGTTTACCTCTTTTTCCGTTCTATCTGTGAAGGAAACTAATTGTCCTAGACATAAATAACATCGTCTGTAACGCCTTTCCGTTAATTTTAATTTCTATTTTATCTCCGTTTGTAATTAAACTGGTTTTTTCGAAGTTTATTTCGAGACCTTTTATTTTTCACTTAGCTTCTAGTTCCGTTAACATGCTTTTTAATTAGTTTGCATGAGATTAAAGTTATACATCATCTGCAAATCGTAGATTCGATAATTTTTATACTTTTTTTCTCAACTTAAATTTCTGAATATCTAGCACAGCATTAAATAGAATTGGTGCCGGTGGATCTCCTTGACGTACACCTCTTCTTAAGGGAAAATGTTCACCTTCTTTATCCAGAATAATCTTTCCATATCCACTATCTTATATAGTTTTTATGATTCTTATATATTTGGATTGTATATTTTGCTTTTCTAGAGCCTGATACAAACCCTCGTGATAAATTGAAATGCCTTCCGAAAATCTACAAATGCTAGGTAAATTTCTATGTTGTATTCGTCTGCCTTTTCTATCAGCTGATTTACATTGTAGATTGTCTATCGTTGAAAAACCCGATCTGAAACCCGCTTGTTCCGGTTGTTGTTGATCATCCAATATTTTATATAGCCTTGCGTAGATTATTTTGTGAATATCTTGTACAACGATTGCAACAGGCTTATCGGTCTATAATTTTTTATGTCTTCCTTTTTACCATTTTTGTATAATAATATTATTTCCGTTGAAAACCATTGCCTGGGTACTATCTCTTCACTTAATATTAAATTAAGCAAATATGTTATTAAATATATATATAATAATTGTTAGAGTATTCGACTATCAACTCGACAATGTCGATTTGTAGATTTTTACCGTACATTTTTCTTTGATAAGATTAAATATGCGGTTGTGCGTGTGTCTACGTGTATACCCTTGTTTATTAGACAGCCCATTAAAAAAGTAATCCAATGAAAACCTTTCATACACTTTACCAGTATAATTCAGTAGAGAAATATAGCTATCAATTAGCGAAAGATTTTTTAGCTTCAACGGTAGCTTAATGTCGGCCACCTTCAGCACCGGGGGGAATATTTGTAATTGGACGCGCTTCAAAACGAGCCTAGTGAAAAGACATCAACAAATTTTTTGCTCATCAATCTTCCTATTATATTCAGCGTTATGTACAGCTTGAGGCTTTAATGGTGTATCGGTTAAAGGAATAAGAGAAAATACCGTCGACAATCGAAAATACGCTATTTCAGCAACATTACAGGAGAATATATATACGTGAAAAGTAGTAGGAGATACGAACAATAATCAAGGAACGCTATAGAAAATCGTATAAAACAGCACCGGAGCGGACGTTATAAACAGATATAAGTAACCGAAAATGGGAATTAAAATAGTATTGATGAAAAATAGAAAAGAAAAAAATAAGTAATAGAAATGATTTTAATGGGGCTGAATCGAATCAGCAATAAATAAATAAGTTGTACAACTAATAGTGGAAACGAATAGAAAAATTCGGAAATCGAAGAAGGTGTAGAAAATGAGTAGGAAAGCTGTCTCCGAATGAATTAAAAATTATTTTAAACATAACGCATATAAGTGCAATACGAACATTGACCGAAAATTATCGTAGGGGCTACAAAACAAAGTTCAACAGAGGCCAGACATCGGTAGTTTTATGAAAATATTTTTGCGTAGTCGGTTTGACTGAAACTTGAACATTACAGATATCTCAAAGCTAGAGGTTTTTTGAAATCGGGATTTGTGCTAGAATGTTTAAAGCGGACTGAACATTAAAAAAAAAAAATGAAGTTTAAACGATTTAACAAAATATTGTTTAAACTATCTCGCAACGAAAAAACCGATAGCTCGGTTATGTGTTAAGACATAATGAATTACGAACAGAGATAGTAAAAGGAAAATACGTACAATAGGAAAATCCCAGGGTGCACCAGGAGGTCCGTTCGCAGTTTTGTGATGTAAGTGTTTTTGCGTGTATGTGTACTGTACACATGCATACTATATATAAATTGGCATTCGCGCAAAATTTATACGCAATTATTATTCGAGAAATAATAAATTATTTGATTTGATTTTGATTCGATGCAAAGCGAAATTAACTATTGTAATGTTTTTTGTTTTTTTTTGACCGCACGTACATTGCACGCGCGCATTAATTTGCGCATATATGAATGTATATGAGAGCTTCATTTTGCATCCTGAATAATAATATATTTTTCAAATGTGTTTATGCGTTAGTCAGGGGCGTATTTCAACTTTTGTCGCCCCTACGCCACACAAGTGGTGCCGCCCCATGTAAGGCCATCGATTTTCCAAAATTTTGTTACTCAAATATGTTGGTTCGGTTACAAAATTTTATTTTCTGAAAAGTGTTTTACTATTCTTAAACACAAAAATAAAAAATTTAAAGTCTGCGGTATGAGTAAAATAAAAACTTTTTAAAAATAATCCATTTTTGTATTTACTGTATAATAAATAATTTACATTTGAAAAAACTTTACACTGTTTCAATAATTATAGTTGATAGAAAAAAGTCATGATGTTTATTAGCAAAGTTAATGATGTCCGTCCAATTAGCGTTGTTATGCATCGAAAATGATTTGAATCGACGAATAAATTTTGAAAATTTGATCGAAGAATTCGCCTTAAGAAAGTCAAGAAAAATTGTACTATAAAATAATTACTTGTATTTTTTGTGATAAATATATCTGATTTAAAACTAAAAAAATTAATTTTTTTTGTTAACAAAATTTATTTTTGGTCCTACATGCCGCCCTCCCAAAATTTGCCGCCCTATGCCATGGCATTCTTGGCATTGGGGGTAATACGCCCCTGGCGTTAGTGTGTTTTCGTGTGCAACTTTTAATGTTATATGTATAAATTGTCGTATGGATATGAAAAGTAGCTGAAATGATAAAACAATTAATTAAACTGCACGATGAAATCCGTAAATTCTAATATATCAAATTAGCTATATCGTATACCGTTGTATGTAAAACGTTTGCCGTAAATAATTGTAAATACGTGGAACATTTTTTGTAATGTTAACATCAGATTCGATTCGATTATTACATTACGTAAACGAACATATAAAAATGGCTCGTAATAAATTAGATAAACGCGTATGCCAAATATAATTATCAAATGCGACAGAAATAAATATTATTCATACACGCATGCGCCAGATAAATTTAACACTTTCAGCTTCAAGCCACATTTCGAACCTCGGTGGTAACAAACACGTGTCAGTCAATTGTGACTGACGAGTAAGCTTGCGATATAAAAAATTCAACTTGCTTTTAACTTTGTAACTATTTTGATTAAAAGTTAAGTTTTTGTTTTGAAACCGAATAGCAAGGATGTTTAGTTTGTGATGTAAAAAAAGTTTTAGTCATATATGATTTACATAAGATTTCTTTTATTTCTAATCAATGTAAAATAATTTCGAGTGTGTCAAATAATTAATATAACGGGACTGAATAATAAAAGTTTCAGATGATAATTTTACACTTTATAAACATGTTTGATAATGAACGATTTTTTGAGGTTTTATACCGTTTCTAAAAAAAATAGAAAAATTTTAAGTCAACCACAGTGATAAGAAATATTCATAAATAGGGAGTAAAAATTACAAAAAAAAAATAAAAACACAGGCTGACTGTAATTGTGTCAGTCACATATGACTGATACGAATTGTTAATTCATACGGAAAAGAAAAAACGCCCGACATTGTACCGCACTTCATAAACTGATACCGATAATCGCGGTATGTAATATCCGCTTCAATTTACACATCATCTTCCGGTGACGGCTAAAGTATCGCCATGTTGCGTAACTATCGTATATTATTGTTATGAATATTTCAGTTTCAAGTTTTATTTGTAGATAATTTTCTTACAGTTCGTTATTTCGACTAGGAAATATCATTCGTATAAAATTATCCGACTAAATTAAATTGTAAATACTTTACGAAATAAATAAATCTTGTAATTATTTTATCGAGCGAATATTTCAGTTATGTAGATTCGAACGAATATCCTAAACTCAATGGTTAGAGTTTTTTTCGAGATTTTATCTCATCATTATTCACACTTAACTCGTAAGTTACCGTATAATTTATAAAAAATTTCTGGTAGTTGAAGACAGTTATATAATATAGACAACGGAATATTATAATTTCGCCAACTGATTTCGATGCTTGCCCATTGACTAACGACGGTAACTACACTAATATATGAATATATGGGTGTTTGTACGTGCATACATACAATTTATATTTATGAAAATAGGTAATTTTTCATTTAGAATTTTCATCATCCGATTATTTATTATTTCATCTATCCTTTTGATGTATATATGTGTATTATGCACGTATGTATATTTGTGTATCTATATGTGTGCACACAAAAATCCAGCAATCAACAACACACCGATAACAACTACGATATACATAAGTATAAATATATACATCATCATTCAGTGTGGTCTCCGTATCAATATATACACACATTTAAATTTATGTACGCATATCTTTAAATATACAACCAATCTACAATGGAAAATACATAAATCATCTTCGTTTTGCGGACGATATCGTACTAATAACAAAAAGCCATAAACAACTTCAAGAAATGATGCTAGAATTGGAAAAAACGTTAAAAGAAATTGGACTGAGAATCGGAGAAAACGAAACATAAAATATGATGAAGATGAAGAAAACGATATATAAATTTAAAGCACGGCTCCGTGGAAATGGTAAACACTTTCGTGTACTTAGGAAAGAAATTTACAACGGGGAAAAATAGTAGTCACACAGGAAGTTAAAAGAAGGATCCAGCTCGGCTGGATAGCGTTTGGTAAAATGAAAAAATCCTGCAAAGCAAAATTAGTACAGCAAACCGGGCTAAACTATTTAATCAGTGCATCATACCAGTGCTGAGTTATGGAGCGGAAACTTGGCCTTTAACAAAAGAACTAATGGATAAGATCGGGAAGGCGGAAAGACGAATGGAACGCACGCTGCTGGGAATCAGGAGGACAAAATTAGAAACACCGAAAAAAACGGGATTTGAACATGTTGTAGCCAGAATAGCAACAAACAAATGGAACTGGGCAGGACATATACTAACAGATGGAAGATGGACGAAGGAAATACTGAGCTAGCGACCATACACTGGGAAAAGGAAACAAGGAAGACCACCTAGAAGATGGTCAGATGACCTAATAAAACAAGTTGGGTACACATGGGTACGTGAAGCTCAGGACAGACAACGTTGGAAAAGATATTTGGAGAGGCCTACGTCAAATACTGGCGTCAGGAGGCTTAAAGAAGAAGACATATATATATATAAATATACATACATTATACACTTATATACACATAAATATATAATAAAGTCTATAAAACAAATCTGTATTACATATGCATATATAAATAAATAATAAACGATAAAAAAGTATTTAAAATCACTAAAAATTTTTTTTCTTTCAGATCGTAAAGCTTTTCGGGTGTTAAGCCAAAAAAAATTAAATTATAAAAACATTTACAAATTTATAAACATATAAAATGTAAAAAAAATTATTTAGATACACAATTTACGAAAATTATTCAAGTGACGGAGCAGTATTTTTAAATAATCTGATAGTGAATGTGGTAAACAACACAATCAAAAATCAGCAATATAACACAATAGGAAGAAAACAAAATTGAATAAAAGCATCCAACAATATGAAATTTTATACCTAAATAATTAATACAATTGCGAGTAAAATGAAAATAATGAAAAATAATTTTGAAATAGTTGCTCAGTAAAAAAAAAAAAAATTAAAATATGCTTATTAGAACTAAAATTCATTATCAAAATTTATCATTGAATTTAATAAATTATTTTTATCTATTTATTTAATTATTTCCATTTTTTCTAGTAGTTTACTTGTTTTTAAAAAATATTTATCTGTATATAATATTATAAAATTATTTTTTATTATTTTTATTTCACTGGCTATTGTGTTTTTGTCTATACATAAAATGTTAAATTGTCGGATGAGCTTATTTGTTTGAATTTTACTCGCAATTGTATTAATTGTTTATGTATAAATTTCATATTGTTGGATGTTTTTATTCAATTTTGTTTTCTTCCTATTGCGTTATTGTTTATGTATAAAATTTATAACCCAGATTGTGGTTCTGTTGTTTACCATAATCACTATCGGATTATAAAAACACTACTTTGACAATTTTTGTAAATTGTATATCTAAGTAACACTTTTTACATTTTATATTTTTATAAATTTGGATATATAATTGTAATTCGTATTTTTTTATATTCACTTGATAGTGGCTTGACAGCCGAAAAGCTTCGTGATCATAAAGAAAAAATTGTAGCGATGTTAACTCCTTTTTGTTGTTTATTTTTCTTAAAAATCACTATATTCCAAAATTTTCAAATTAATAAATAAATTTATATATATATATATATATATATATATATATATATATATATATATATACACTCATATACACATAAATATATATTAGTAATAAAGTTCATAACAAAATATGTTTTTTTTTCGTAAAATATCAGGGTATGCAATAATGTAAACTTAGAATTATATATATATATATTTGTGTGTATGTGCGCATGTGTGTGTATACATACAATTTACATTTATGAACATACGAATTTTGAATTTTTTTCCATTTTTTTTTGAGTTTTAATTATTTATTATTTTATCTAGCTAACCTTCTTATGTATGTTGTGGGTATATGTATGTATGTATGGGTGTGTGTGTGTGCACTCGCAAAAGTCAAGCAACGAACAATGACAATGATGACTACGATATATATAAATATAATAAATATATATACATCTTTAATATTATGTATATATTGTGTATGTAATTATGTATATACATACATGCATATATATATATATATATATATACTTGTGTTCTCCACACAAATACATAACAGTAATAAAGCTTATACATACAAAAATCTGTATTACATATACATATATTAATAAATAAATTATAAATACTTACATACACATAAACACATATTGGTAATAAAGTTTATAAAAAATATGCATTATATATATGTATATATATATATATATAAAAGCCAATAAATAATACATAACCATCATCTATTTGTACTATCTCCCATTTTTCCGTAAGAGTTTGAGAGCTGATAATAACATCGCTATTCACAAGCCAACAATTCCGAATTTCACAATGTCGAATACGCCTGTTTTCCGAGAATTTTTTAATCGTAATGTTCGGCAACTAGGCATATCGATGGAACCAGACGTTGGTTTTGCAGATTCCCAGGCGTTCGAGATTTACGAATCTTGGCCCTATGTGCGTAATGATGACAGACGTGTAGAATGCACTAGAAGAGGAAATAATTATTTGTCAATCCGATACGCTCGTAGCGCTCTCTAGCGAGCGTTGATTGCGAATAGGCGCGTTTGAAACTGGTTGAATGCCGCCGTTAAGCCGTTGTTCGGTCGATCGCATCGTTCGCAGATACTCGACGATTTCGTAGTCGCGATAGTTTTACTACTATTTTACCAACGTCTTCGTTCTTTATTCAAATTTTCATCATTATTATTATTATTATTGTAAATTTTTAAATTTAAATTTCGTTCTAATTTATGTAACGATATTAAATTATTTCACCCACTCCTGTCCACGCGGCAACCGCCACAGCAGAATATTCACATTTACGTTTTGTACGTTTTCTGTTCGATTACAAGTTCTCGTTAAAAGATTTGTCGTTTGTCATAGTGCAAATTGAATCGTCCACTCGGTGCAGAATTAAATCAAAATCAGTTTCACGTTGGTAAGTTTTAATTATCGATTATTTCTTTTTAATTAATATTAAAAACAAAATGTCTCCCTATGACTCTCTCTCTCTCTCTTTATATATATATATATATATATATATATATATATATATATATATATATATATATATATATATATATATATATATATATATATATATATATATATATATATAGGCATATTAAGGACTGTAGTATTTCCTATAATTCTAAGTAGGATAAATAATTTCATTATTATATATTCAATGACACATATGCATATTACAGCCGTTATATTAGTGGGCGGCATAATTTGCAGGTGGTGAAATCATGGACTGAGAAAGATTTTTTATTTTTACACATGTAAAATGTAAAAACCCGTATATTTGACATTATATTAAAAAGTTATAATAATATTTAATAAATGTACCGGAACAAATGCCCTCTCCATTTATGAAAGTAAAAATTCTAATAATATAAACTGGTAAATAATAAATATACAAGATAAAAATAGTATCGATGGAAAAATCAGACAAAAAACCATCACAAATGAAAAGAGGTAATTTAAAAAATAATAAGTTTAATTATATAACAAATATGTAATATCATTTATAAGTAATGGAAACGAAAGCAAACAAATTATAACGATGAGAATAATACATTAATGCGTTGATGCTTATACTTAGTATATCTAATACTTAGTACCCTGGAATCGTAATTTCCTATTGCTGGAAGTAAATTATTACGGTACTCGCTGCAATTGAGAAAAAAATTTTGGGATAGTTTTGAGGATATAGTCTTTTACATATGGTACCTGCAGAGCACTATGCATATATGAAATTTTAGTGTATACGGGGACATTGAGGATACATCTAAGACATCGATTTTGGACTAATTGCAGCCTATTAAAAAGACCAAACTGGACAAGAATTGGCCTAATGATTGACTTGTAGATTATTAGTTTATTATTCATATTTATGTGAGATTTACACTTATAATATTTTATTACGGGCGTCGGTAAATCGGCTTAGCTGCTATTTTTTTAGTTACCCCCCTCCTTTTCTTTTGCTTCAATTAAGTTTTTGCGTCGGTTGAAAAGTCTGAGTTGATGAACTGTTTCTTCCGTTTTCAATTTGACGTTATAGATAATATGTTCTTGTTTACGGAGTTTGTTAGCGAACGATATTTTTAATATCCTTCAATATCATCAGACTTCGAAGGAGGCTTGTGCTTTTAAGCGGTGTAGCGGTAAGTTTGTCGTATTCTGCTCGCGCTGTCGGAATTTACATAAACGTCGGTGAGTTTCTTACGGTAAAATCGTCTCTAGCTAATGTAGCTCTATTCATCGAGTTATTAATTCCGACTTGCTGGATGATAAGAAAACAAAAAGTCGCGAAGGGAAACTCGTCCACCGAGTGTTCTTTGGTTAAGTCGGTCTGTTCCCTTATCAGCTTTCGAGTTGAAAAAGAGCTCTTTACTTTACGTAACAATTTCTAGGCAAGCTATAATAAAATAATATAAATATTTTAATATAAAGAAACGTTCCTCTTACGAATATTTGAAATCGAACAAATAATCTCATCTACTCTTCTTGTAAAAAAAAAAACCAACCGAGTAATCTCATATTTGATTCGATTCAATTAAAATTTATTCCGGTACAATCGGCATGAATGTTTCTCGGAATCGCGGGGTTGGTTTCTAAGCTTTATTAACAATTTTAAAATTTACGTCCTACTTCCGAACAGTCCGCGAGCGGTAAATAAATCGCGAGAATAGTTAGCATATTTAAAATGTGTCCGGATCGTAATTTCATCTGCTAGTTACCTATAATTTCGAATGACCGGCTCTTTATTAATATACGTTTATAAAATAAAATTTTACTTAAATTACTTCCATAAAAAATTAATTAACGAATCTATTGATAAAATAAATTGAAAAATAAATGATGAAAATAAGTGAAAATGTAAATTTTTTGTTTTACTAATGTCAAGTATTGTTAAACACGGAAAAAAAATTAGTCGATGGCAAACCCTCTAAACTGTCCGGATGCTAACTGCGTACTGTTAAAATTAAAAAAGACCCACCTACGGGATCACTCTCTCTCCCTTTATTTATATATATATATATATGTGTGTTGATTTATTATTATTATAGTGGATGGGCTCCTTTCATTTTGTTATATAATTTTACTAATACATTATTACGAACTGGGGCATGCAAAAAAAAAATATTATTATTGCAGTAACTGCTCATCGTGACCTCTTGTGTATTGCATCGTGTACCACGACTTCTATTTTGACTAGTTTGTATTATCATGTTTCGGGTGCGACCACTCACTGCTGTTACCGTGTTCGTTCACCATCTTGGTGGTCTTTCTTGTTCCATTTAGTGGTGCAGTTAAAATGTATTTTTCTAGACTGTCGTTTCCTTTCATATAAGACTTTTTCTTGGGAAATATCGGAGAGCGTTGCTTGGTTCTTATTGATCTCTAATCGAATTATTTGTGCGTTTTGCCATTCATGGAATTTTTTGCATACTCCGCCAAATCAACATTTCGAACGCATAGATTTTTCATTTATTTGATTCTCCTAAGGTCCAAGTCTCTGCTCCATGTACTAATAACGAGAATATAAAAGTGTTCACTAGTCTGGATTATACTTTTGTATTAAGAGATCGCTCTTTTCAGATCTAACGTAATCGAGCCATCGCTGATTTTGCTAATGTGATTTTATACTTTCTTTTTCGCATCCGCCATCATCAGTAATCAGCGATTCGAGATATATAAACTCCCTTGCAAATTTGAGACTCGGTAGTGTCTGTGTAGATTTCTTGGCATTTTTTTATTATCATGATCTTTGTTTTACTCTTGTTAATTGCCTTACGGCTTTCTTGTTCTACTCTATTCCATAAATCATTCACTTCCTCCTCTGATTCGGTTGTAAGCGTTGTATCGTCAGCGTATCGAAGATTATATACATTCACTACTAATTTCGATACCTCCCGAAAAACCATCTAGGGCTTTCCTCATGATGAATTCTTCATATATATTGAAAAGCATCGGCATAGTAATCCTTGTGTTATTCCTTTTTGAGGATAAAATGTTTCGCGTAATATTTCTTCTATTCTTGTTATAGCTTCTGTAGAATTATATAGATTATTTATCAAAAACATTAAATGTTCCGTCACGCCCGTAGTGTCAAGCAATTCCCATTTAACGCAATCAAAAGCAGTGTTTCAGTCTGTCATTAATCACGTGTAGTACGATTTTACTAGTATGAGAGGTTAACGCTATCGTTCTTTAATTTTCACATTGTCTAGTTGAGACTTTCTTGTGTAATGGTATAAAAACAATTTTCCTCCAATTCATGTGGCCATGTTCTAGTTCACTATATTTAGTTACATAATCTATGAACTAATTTAACTCATTTCTGTACTAATACTATCATTACCGACTGATTTATTACTTTTTAGCTTTCTAATTTCATGTTCGATTTCTGATATTGATATGTCTGGTTCGCATTCTATTTTAATTTCATTTCGGTTCATTTTCCAACTATTCTGCTTATCTGTATATAATGATTCGCAGTATTTTCGCCAGCGTATTGCCACTTCGTTTCTGTTTTATGTCTACTTTTTCGACTTTGTCATTAATGATCCAGTTCCGTGGTTTGAATTCCCTAGCTAGATGTGAACGGCAAATACACTGCGATGGAGAAGGCAACGAGAAACCACTCTATTAAATACTCTCAAGAAAACCTCTACGATAATTCAAATAAAAGATACAGTTTTGTTGAGCGTTCCGATTGACAGTCGGGGCCATACCAGCTTAGGTCGGATTGTGTTAATCTAACGGCTGGACATTCTGCACTTACACGAGGCTCAGGATGGAAAACATGTTACTGGTGTTGAAACGAGAAACATAAGAAAACAACTCAGTATAGCTACATGAAATGTTCTAGGTTTACTGTAACATGATAAACTAGCAACAGTTATAAAAGAAACAGAAAAATATCAAATTAACATACTTGGTCTATGTGAAACACACTCGATATGATCCAGATATATATACACGGAAACAGGACATACTATGTACATGGCTGGTCATAAGCACAATGGTACTAGAGAAATATCGCTACTGTTATCTAAATCAATGGAACGGACTATAGATATTTTTTTTAGATATCTTCTTGAAAGGGTAGGCAATCATATATAACTTTGACTATCACTAAGCCTTTTGAGGCTTTCGCGAATTCAACTGCACCAGTACATTTTCAGTCCCGTCCGTTCTTCTTCTTCTTCATCGACTCTATTCCCAGTCAATATTTCTTTGAAGGATACTTTCTAATAATTCAATATATACGGATAAAATTCACACACACACACATAACACGCGCGCGTACATATGTACATAAAAATGAAGCTGTTTTATATATATCCATAAAAATTTGTAAGTATGTACATAAACATTCATATATGTACATGCACGCGCGCCTGCGTCGCATATAAATAGCGCCTTGAACGCTAGCCTATTTTGTACTTAAAAATAAACGTACAAATAGCTAGTCACAACGTTCGGCCGATGATGATGATGACGATATATATATACACACACAAACACACCACTCACATGCACGCATATACTTATACACATAAAAATGAACATGTTTATATATACATAAAAATTAGTAAAACAATTCGTTACTTATATACATGTACATATATACACAAACATACACGCACACACACATACATATATTCTTCTGTAGTCGTAGTTCCTCGAAGGAATGACGTGAGAGTTATACTACAGCCTCTTCAATTTCTTTCCGCCACTGTTCCGCAGTCTGTATTTGATTTATTCAAAATACATATAAATATACGTAATACATAAAAATTTGTATATATATATTCACTTACACACACACACACATATACACATACTCTTATATTATATACACATATATAATTTGGTTGTCTCTCGTTACGCTTCAGCATAATAATAATATATAATTAATAATAAATCGCGGTGCTTAATTAAAATAAGTTTTCTCGTGCGTTATAAATTTCAGAAAACTAGTTAGGTACATTTCAATGATTCACGGTACCGGATTTCGTATAGGCGTATAACCGGACATCGATCGGTAGACCGAATTCGACGATTCTGAAGAAAAATATCTGGATTTGTTGTTTTTTTTTAAGTCATCACCATACTGGTTACACACTTATACTTCCTAGGAAATTATGAAATGAAGAAAATTATTCATAACGACTGTGCTACTCTAGTAAAATAAGAAACAGGTTATAATTGCGGTCTTCGGATTAGATCATTAACTAAACCGCTTATTTTACGTATATACGATAGTAAGCTTTACCCGTTCGTCGCTGTTTGATTCAGAATTATTGTTTAACGATTGCCGGTGGGAATAACCAACTCTTTTATTATACGTATTATTAGCAGTTATTTTTCTAATCTCAACTTCTCTTAAAGTTTTATATATTCTTCAGAAATCTCCTCTATAACCTCGGCTATATCAAGGTGAGTGTAAATTAGTAACGACGAATGTAGATAATAAAATATAGAGGTTATTTGATTTTTTTAAAGATAATTACGACATTTCATCCGAGTATCCGAAAATTACGTCGTTAATAACGGGAATTTGTGTCTACATCTCGCGCCGAATCTATAGTCGATAATTAAAATCGTATTTACAAGATACTCGAAAATGAATATATACCTGAAACGATTATCTATATATATCTATATGTATATATATATTATGTATATGTATCTACATATACAATTTTACAGGTGCTTACAAGTAGTGTTCAATAAACTGCGGATGATTTTAAAAGTGCGATAACAAAATGTTCGTATATTAAACGAAGATATTGTTGCGTCGTGTTATCGAATTTACAATTATTTATTATTAATAATTATATATTTACTTTGCCCGTGTTCGGGTGCCCAAGGTAAATTATCGCTAACGGGTAAAACTTCGGTCTTACTGTGTTTTTTTTGTAACTTCATTCCTTTAACTATTCCGATTTGAAATATGCCAACATTAGTTGACTCGGGAAAATAACTGTCGGTCGACTTTAGTCGACTAGTTGGAACAGCGAATCCATGTCTATCATTTCCGAATAGTGCGCATCATTTACGATATGCGCTTCGATGTTCCATTTCAGGTGGCGCTATTTCCCCTATCGGGTAAGCTGCGATTTAGTTGCTTCAGATGATTCGTTCGTCTTAACTAAATTTAATTAGCTTTCCGATTATATTTGTTTTTATACTTGACGAGATATTTCGCCGTATCGTAAAGTTCAAATATCTTTTTGCAAACCGACATATTTAGTTAAGCGAGAGACAAGCTTTACAAAGTATAAGCGCCACTCTGTGTGATTTCTTTACCGATATAGAATGATTAAACGCTATGTGTGGCCGGTTCTTCTTTACGGAGTAGAAATATGGACGCTGAGACAATGAAACGTCTAGAAGCGCACTTGGTTCATTTGTTGAAAATATCGCGGGTACAAGCGTTTAAAAATGTTCTCGAAATGACTGGTGCTTAGATGCAACTAATTGCCAAGATAAAACAGGGGATTTTACACCTCCGCTTGTATCGTATGTTCTTTTCGATACGGTACTTTCGAGTTCTGTTTGAATTTCTTATAAATTATTTCTTCGGCATGCGGTATCTTCGGCCTAGATAAATTCCCCATTATCCAACTGAATCCTTTCGGTCATCGATTATAAAATTTTCACGAAAAAAATTATAAATTCCGATACGGATGTTTATTACGCGCTACTGCTTGTTAGGTGATCTGTAGATAACTTTCGATAATAAAAATTAAGACATTTCACGTAAACCGGGAAATAATAAAAATAAAAAATTGTTAACATTTTCATCTACCACATAGTGGATGACTGAAAGGGTTCATCTGTTCCGAGTTTTATGTAAAACATGAATGCTACCATACTACATTTCGTCCAAGTTATTTATCGATTTCTACGTCGACTATTCATTATTAGGATGAATCCGAATTTCTATCGTCATTTCCAACTTCATTCAGGCGGCTGTTTATCATTAGTCAAATCACACGCGTTAATCACTAACCGGTTTACTATTGACTGCGTTTTATTATTAACGCTCTCAATCACGATGTATAACGTTAAAAATTTTTTTTTACTTTCTTGATTGACGCGAAACGTCTCGATTCGCGTATTGTATAATAAATGCCTGTATAAAATTTATAATTTAGTGTCAAAATTCTATAATGTATAACTGATATCGACTAGAACTACTTCAGTAATATTCTTTAACTGGAAAACATTTCCCGCCAATTCAGTTCGCTACTCGTTCTATGTAAAGTATCGTTCGTTGTACTCTATTTTTACGAATTCGCGTATATTTCATTTTCTTTTCTTAATATTTTTTTTTATTTTTTGCGGGGCACATCGAGCTTGTATCTAAACTCGCTAATTCTTTTTCTACTGAACTCGGATAGACTCGTTTTCTGTATTCAACGTTGATGAAAATTACTGGTAATACGTTTAAAAAATAATCTATTTCATTTTATTTTATTTGTACACGCTTAGTACTCTCGCGACTTCTAAGCGTTATTTACAAAATGCGTATTATATTAAAGATATTTCAATCGGTTTTCGATTTTATTCGGATTGTCCTGTAATATCGTTATCGTACGATGTCGGTAATTTATATTCAATTCGTCCTTGTTTGTATTTAACAAAATACTATTTACGGTTTGCGACGATCGGGTGAAGGTAACTTCTGGCCGGTAGGTATTTCTTCTTCCTTTTTCTTCTACCGCGTTTTGCAATATTCTAATTTTGAATTTAATACCACATTCGGTTTCCCGGACTTTCACGACCGCGTAAGTTCTTTTTTTGTAATGTTTACGTAAATCAGCGAGTTAATAATGAATTGGTCGTTGTTAGAAACGTTAATATATATTTTAATTTGTTTATAATTTAATTTTTAATATTTAACCCTGCATTAACAACGTGACCGATGCAAACTACAACGTGGGAATAACTTTTATTCGTTTAATGCGTCTATTTATATTTATAATTATATCAAACAAAATGTTCACATTTTATATACATTAAACTTTAATAATAAACCATTTTAATATATATATATAAATTGTATTTACTTTTAATTAAAAAATGTATAATATTTATACAATAAATGTTCGATACAATCTTCACAGATACTTCGTTGATGTTCCGCACATAAACTTTTACCGCACTTTTCGCACATGTCTCTTCCTTTTCTGTCCTTTGAACGTGGCACTATGTCACAACGACCAGGTTTTAATTTTTCCCCCGGAACATTAGGAATGACAACTTCAGTTCCTAAAATGTCACGTATAGCTGCTCGCAGTGTTTAAACGTTCATTTATTTGTCTTGCCTTCAAGTGATCCATACAAAGAAGGAAAGATAGGTTTTAAAAAACTTGATCTCTCTATATCTTTTTGTGTTTTACAAATGATGTAACTGTTAATGGCTGCAGCGTCGAGTATTCCATAAAATATTCGTAATGGCCATCTTCTTGTTTTCCTAGAAACTGTATATCAAATGTATCAACTCCACTTTTGGTCTGATTATAAAAAAGCACTACTTCTGGCTTTTTCGAGTTTTCGTCTATATCAGGCTGCGTATGCATGGTAGATAAAAGAATCACATTTCTATTTTTTTTAGGTATGTAAGAAACAATAAGCTTTGACTTGTCAAATAAAAAAAAGACGACTGTGCTTCTCGTTTTTTTTTTTTTGTTGCAATCAGCTCTGGAGGGATTTCAGCTTCGTTTTTCCTCAATGTACCAACCATTGTTCACCCTTTTTCTAATAACAAATCTGCCATTTCAACAGAACTGAACCAATTGTCAGTGGTAACATTACGGTTTGTGCCTTGTATTTTATCAGTTAAAAGTAAAACATAGTTTATCGGTATCTGCAAATTATTGTTTCGTTGTTGTTTACCAAGATATGGTATTGCGGAATACATATAAAGGATTTCAGAAAAATATTTAGCTCCAATAACAACGTGGGGTCGGATAACTATTTGTCATATAACGTTAACAACAACGTGGGGTCAAGACTTAAAAAAAACGCAATAACTAACGTTCTGGAATGGCAAAACTAACTACTACCATATGCAGCTATAGAGGTATTTAGGAAGGTACATAAAATCCGGTTTTCATATTTTCAGATGTTGCCAAACTGTGACAGATAAATTGTTCTGTGGGGTCGCATATGACCCAACGTTGTCGATGCAGGGTTAAATTTATTTATTACATATAATTTTCCGCTTTTTAAATTTCCCGTTTATTAGAAAAACAACTTTTCATTACTTACTAATAAGTATACCGGTTATTTTCATTTACGCTTATTAATCTTGTATGTTTACATATTAAAAATAAATATATAAATAAATATATATATATATATATATATATATATTTGTGTGGGTGTATGTATAAGTTTTTTAAAATTTCGAAATTATTAATTAAAACCGCTTTTCCTTTTCATCATATATCCTGCATTTAATTTGCAACTTCACTCATTTCACGTTTTTCTATAATAACGGCCGCGATAACATTATAATAATAATTATTATTTATTTTTTTTATTGCAGAATAAATAATTCCTGTACTAGCTGACTAAAAAGAAATATTATATTTTTATTTTTATTATTTAATCGAATTTTCGCAATTTCTTTATTTTTCGAATTAGTCGGTAACCGAAAGCTATATAAATAAGATATATTTTCACTGGACGAACTTATAGATCCGTAAGGTTCAGAGCTAAAGACTGTAAAATTCGAACGCCACAAAAATTTAATAAGTAACTCAAATTTGGAGGTTGAAAAGAATATCAAAATTGAATGAGTTTCCGGTTAATCGGAAATAAAGGAATTTATTCATTTCTCCGCCATAATTACTACACGGAAATGTTAAATATTTAGAGAATATACTATGTTAAAAGAATGCGCTCAATTACTAAAATTCCAACTCTCTCTCAACCCCTCTCTCTCACTCTCTCTCTCTCTCTCTCTCTCTCTCTCTCTCTATACATATATATATATATATATATATATAATATATATATATATATATATATATATATATATAAAGAGAAGAGTTAAAAAAATCACTTTAGAGTTAATTTTTTTCTTTTTTTTTTTTTGTTGAAATTAAATCATTTCTATACTCTGGGCGAAAATTAAAAATATTCGCTTACCACTTAATAGTATAACAAAAAAAATATTTGAAGTCTGTACGATTAATTACACGTGTGTAGGGTGTTCTAAAAAAAGAAACTGTTTAAATTTTTTACGATCTTTTATAAAAGTTCCGGTTTTTCACGCAGTTCCAGGTTTTTGTTAATTAAAGCGTGTGAATAATTTTGAAAGGTAATTCAAAGTTCACGTTAGTCCAAATGATAAGCGTAATGAATTGGCCTTATCGAGTATTTTTGTCCGAGTTGAAATGAGAAAAAAGTATAACTCGACTTTGCGATTAATCTTTCGAATAACCTAGATTTCGTTCCAAAATATTAATTATATAAGTTAATTATTAACGTTTAATCACGAAGAATCTATCGAAGAGTATAACAAATTCTTATCGATAATTAGAAGTAAGTTCTAAATAAAAAAATTCTTGAAAAAGTTAAAACGGACCTAGAACGGGCCTAGAACAACCGCGACCGCTGAATATATTTCTTATTTTTCAGATTAAGTACAAAAGATTCCGGTTTTCCGGTGTTATATTTCGCGGAATTGCGCACTATAAAACTAGAATTGATATACTTAAAGAATTTATTAAAAAATACTTCAACCGGTTTTTTTGTGTTGCTTTTCAATTTATTCAATTTTCTCTAGTCGTCGTAAAAGAAATACATCTGAAAGGAAGTTTAATAAATCATATAGAAAAAGGGAGAAATAAAACTGTTAGGACGTGTAATAAGACGTTAATAAGTGTATAAAAAATATAATAGAGGCTAAGGGCAGAAGACCAACATGAGGAACATTTATAATGAAATCGAATATAAGTAAATATCGAGAACCCCGGCAACCAACAGGACAGAATGATAGCAGCGTCGAGGCATTTTAGTGAATAAGAATAAGCTCTTTGTAGGAACATCGTGAGTCGACAGATACACGCCTGTTTATGGCATCGTGGACGCGTTTTGAAGCTGACCATCCTTAATCCGCTCCGTAATGATCATTCGACCTGTTTGCTTTTGCGATCGAGGAATTTCATAGGTAATCTCGTGTGAGTTTTCTCTAAAATAAAAACGTTAGACATTCCTTTTTCTTTTAGCGTAATTTCCAAGTTATCTCACTAAGACATTGCTATATACGCCTCGGCATCGTATAATATTGCAAGTATTCCGAAGAACCGTGGAGGCCGACCTCAACATTTTTCATTCTAGATAGTCTGAACGTTACCTCCGTACAACAAATCGAATTTGTCTCTCGATTCCGGTTAAAAGAATTATATTTCTGTTATTGTTGTCGATATTTTAGCCGGGTCTCTCATTCGCATTTCGACGAACTTACTATCAACTGAGCGTCCGCGTTAAACTGTCTCTCGATTTGATATTGATAATCGCCGCTTTTTAACCTTTCGTACTATTTAAACGTGTAGTCATTATATCCGGTTACGAAAAAATATCTATAATGAACATCGTAAACGTCCAGTTGGATAGAAGTTCAAGTTCAACCGATCGTGTCTATCGGTTTAACGAACGTTATTTAGATGAGAACGAATTAAAATCGGCGCTGGTCGATGACACATAGACGCGAATTCACTTCATGGACGCGTATAATCTATCGTACATTTTTACTTTAAAGATGGTAATCATCCGGTATTTATTTATTATTCGATTTAAAAATGTAATTAATTTTAAAAAAGATGGCCTGCTCAAAGAGAGTTGTATATAGGCGGATACGCCAGTGCATATATTTCAGATTGCAGCGCCTTGAAAAGATTATTATTATTATTATTATTATTGCGTACACACACATATATATATATATATTAATGTATATACATCAATCTTTCTTTCATCGGGGAGATAAAAAATCTCGCGGTAAATGCTTATTTCGTTTTTGCACTTTGCTCTCAAGATAAATGATGTCAATAAGAATTTACTCCGCACGGTTAATCATCGCAATTACTCGGTTCGACTGTTCTAGAGGTTCGGTTTTTTACCCTTTTTTTCAGCCATTTTTCATGTATACACTCACACGCATACACACGATCGATAAATTATTTAATAAGACTGTAATTACATCTTAAGCAGCATACGCTAACAATTAGTTCGAGTGGAATTATTATGGGGAAAAAAAACTTGAACCAGTGTAACCTTTCGATGTCTTATAATTAACTATTCCCCACTCTACCATACGTACAAACGAGTTTAATCTTCGAATTATTATTACTTTCCGAGTATCGTTATTAATTATTATTACTAGCAAAAGCACGGCTTTGTCAGGGCTCGAAAATTATTTTAAATGCGTTTATATTCAATATTTACAATTTCAGTTTTTTTTGGTAAAATTCTTCCTGTAAAATTTCTTCTCGTCTACTACATATTTGAAATATAAGAGTTTTTAATATTACTTTTAGCCTATCGTAGGAAATTATTTTATTTCAATGCTAATCCTGGTCATGTTTTTACTGGTTTATAAAAAATTCGATAACACGGTAGCCGTTTCTTTCATTATCTAGTGTTAAACCTGACGATTTATGAATGGTAATTGAGAAAGCTAATTGTAACGAGAATTGTTTCAACAAATAGTACTTTCACTTTTCCCAAAATTTAGTTACGAGCGGTATCGGAACACATTCGCTATTTCCGTAAGTTTTATCGGAATAATTTTCGATTCGTAATCACCCGTCGTGGCATTCGATCAGAAGGACTATGATTTTCTTCGTAAATTATATTAATACGAGATAATTCTGATATTTAGGTAAACATTTATATTACACCTTAAAAAGCTTTTATAAAACATTCGTAATTAATATAATTATATATACGCTTCTTAAATATTCCGATGAAATATAGAACTTACATCATTTTCACTCGTTAATAAACTTCTATAAAATTCATATTCCACGCGTCCGTTTTAATTTTCGTTAAAGTTCCCTTCAATCGATATTTAATTTTATCGGAGTCCTTAAGCTTCATTATTCGAACATTCTTCATTTAAATATTCGATACGTACACCCTACGGTGCGACAACTGACTTTCTATAGTTATCTCATACGCCTGAAATTGCTCTCGTCGGAAAAGTGGTTGTTCACGGTGCACCGCCACTTGTTCTGACACTTATTTCCTCAGATATCCTCGGTAGTTTCATCCCACGTTATTAACTCTCTACCTCTCTTGTCCTTTAGTATTTTAAATCCCTTCTACGCGCATTCGTTATCGCAAATTTATTTTCATCGTCACCCGTTTACGTTAACTTCCCCCCCCATTTGTTCGAGATTGGCATTTGTAGTTCCCATTAGTGTTCCCCTTCATTCCGATACGCGTTACTATCTCCGATGGAAATCACATTTTCTTTAACTGCCGCTCATACCAACACGAGCATACTTTCTCTCCTAAATTCCTTGATATCAATCAGTTATTCTCCTTCTAATTCCGATAACTTGCTCCTGCGATATTGGAGACTTCTTATTAAATTTTTAACCCTTTCAGTCACGGTGTCCGTTTTATATGCGTGTAATTTTAATGCTAACAAATTTCCTTATATTCCGATTGATGAGTATTGTATAATGAACACCTGTATATAAAATTTATAACTTTATGCCGAAATTTAATAACGTATGATTTTGAAAGGGTTTGTATTTTTAACCGAATACCATATTAATGTCTAAACTTTAACTTGTAAGTTGTGATTGTCATCTTGCAGCGCTGAAATGATTATAAATAATTTGAAACAAGTGTACGTATTATCTGACAAAATATAATCATAAGGCACACTATATGTGTATGTACCTTTAAAAAAAAAACCAAATAAACAAAGATATATTTTTAATCAACAAAATAGATAAATAAGCGAGTACGAATTAAAAAATTGACAATGAACAATCAGAATAGAATATATATATATATATATATATATATATATATATATATATATATATATATGTAATATGTATAAGGTCATTAATTTCATCAGTAGCCACGGAACTTCTACATGATTTTCCCGGCAAAGTCATCAAGAAGTATAACCAATTAATACGGTGACTGCAGAATATAATCGGACTACAGAAATTCTTCATAAAAAAAAAAAATATTAAACCTCTCTAACCACTTTTTTACGCGCGTAATAAATTAAATATTGCGTCGATTCACAGTTATACAGCACGTAAAAATATATTTTATATTTTGGTTATTCAGTTGTATAGAACGTTCGAATTCCAAAAAAAAAAATTGTATATAAAAATTATTTCGATTCATGTAAAAAACAATGTTTACGCAAAATATTAACGTTTTCACGTCGTGCAATTATTTCAAAATAAATAAAATTCCGCGTAAAAAAATTTATAAAATTAATCTTGTTATAGTATTTTTATTTTTATTATTTTTTTTTAAATATTTTATGTAGTATTATTCTAGCTCTACTAACACTGCTAGTAGTAGTACATTTACACATACGCGGTTTATTCGGTCTTCGACGTATTCACAGATTTACACATACATCATTTATGTGCCTCGCGTTGTTCACGAATACATTAACGTTTTATGAATAAAATCGAAATTTTAATAACGACTAAACTAACATCAACATCGAACATAAATTATCAAGCGAAAATTCTTAATTAGTTTTCAAATGTTTTACTTATAGATAGCGTACGTATATCTTATTAAACGAGCAATTCTTATGTATATATACTATATAATATATATGTGTTTATTCAGTCATATAAAAAACGGTTCTAGTGATTTCGATGAAATTTTCTACATACGTGTGCAGTTGATTAACTAGTTGGAAATGGCCTGTATGGAAATTAATAATAATTTTGAAATTTTAGGCAGCGTCTCCGAGTATAGTCCTTAAAATTTTTGAAATTTCAATCTTTGTTCCCCGTTGCCTTTTTCTTAATGCTTATTTAATTGTATGTTCAAAATTTCAGCCGGATCTCATTAACTTTTCGAATAGAGTTAAAATATCGGTTACATACAATGATTTACTTGCGCGTGAAATATTAAATAAACAATTTCAAAGTTTACTAATACTAAAATTTACCGCATCTATTAGATGCGGTAAAATGCGACATGTTAACACTTTAGTGCCTTAAATGATAGTCCATTAGCACCCCCCCAAAAAAAAAGAAAAAAGAAAAAAAACGTAGCGTGCAATGGGTTAGTCACAATCTTCTACAACTAAAAAATAGGACCATAATAATGACGACGGTAGATATTCATATATGCGTACTATATATCAATATGTATACTAAATGTGAACTATAGGTGAACTTGAATGTTAGGCTATCTATCTCTATGCGCGCGTGCGTATGACTAATGTATATATATATATATATATATATATATATATATATATATATATGTATGAATATTAACCGGCATTCCATTCTATCCTTATGATAATGAAGCTTGTCGGATTATGTAAAGTAATTGAAAAACCTATTAAATAAACGGTTGAGCTGATCAGCGCGGAAGAGAATAAAACCTTCGAGCTAATGACGATAGACGAAAAACGTCTGATCAATCGGGACGATACGTCATTGTAAATAAAGAAAGTGAATTATCGAATGTTTATAGATAATTGTCAAAATCATAAGAGCAATAACATTTAATCTTTTACTTCAAAATATGTCATCAAAAGTCACGAAGTATTTGTAAATATTTATTTTATGGGCGTAGATCATACCCGGATATATATATATATATATGTATATTTATACATATGTATGATTATATATATATATATATATAAATGTCTTATCAAGGGTCACGAAGAATTTATAAATATTTTTTATTATATATATACACGTATTTCATACCCGGATATGTATATAACATATGTAAATATGCATATATAAAGACATATATATAAATTATATATAAATGTATATATATATATATTTATATAAATAAGTATAATATATATACATATTATATATATATATGTATATATATATATATATATGTGCATAGTTTACGGTAGTATACGCCTAGTTATTTCCACGTCTCGATTTAATACAGAGTGAGAAATGAAAAACGAACTAATCAAAATTAGTTTATTTACATGACGAGTTTGATAAAATATATTTTGGAGAAACGATGATTTTAATTTATTTTTTTTGTTAATTTATCAAGCAGTAAAATATACGCTTTTCTTCTTATATATATTGTGCACAGGTAATTACCATTTTGTTCAATAATATTTTTTTTTTACATAGCTTAAATATGATCTTGGTCTAGGAGTCTAGGCGGAGTATAAATGAGATTGCCATAGAAATACCTGGTCTTGTTCGGAGTCATCTTTCATCGATGACACTTTGGCAGATCGTTAAAATCTGAAACTAAGATCGAGAAAGGTTAATCGACTTATGTATTGCAATCCCACGCTAACGTTTCAATAATCAATATTTACGATCGATCTTTACCTTCTCCATCACGTAATGGTTAACACTCTGGACTTGATCTTATTAAACGAGTAATTCTTCCTCACATACTCGGCCATCTCGGATACGGCTCTGAGTATTATTATATATTTGTATATATATATATATATATATATATATATATATAATATATATATATAATATATATATATGGGTGACCTCGAGAAGACGGACGGTTTGTTTTTTGAATAGCGCAGTTGGTAATACTGTTATAACGCAAACCGTGTGCTCCACGTTTAGTGTATATAGGAGAGATTCGTTTTAATCACAGTTATCATGGCATCTTAGAATGAGAAGAAGCTCGAGTTTTGCGTGAAACGTTATTATACAGAGTGAATCGATCACGACAGTGCAAAGAGAGTTTCGAATAGAATTCAAAGTTACGCGGTAGTAACCCGGACCATGTCGTAATTCAATTTTAAGGTTGGTTGAAAACTTTCGAGAGGCAGCTTCTGCATCGAATGAAAAAACGTCCTGGAAAAAACGGTTCGTACCCGTTAGGCCTTATTTTTTCACTGGTATTATCGACGGAACGCGCTATATCCAGATGATAAACTCGTTTTTGCTTCCTTCACTACGAACATGATTTCAACAGGCTGGTGCGACATCTCACTATTCGGTAGACACGCTCGCTGTGCTGAAAGAAGCGCTTGGTGACCGTACATTGTCGCGTCGCACGGATTTCGCTTGGCCGTCACGTTCGTCAGCCGCTCTCGAAATTTCAAAAATTCAGCGACCTATACTCGAAAAAGTGTTCTAAAATGTTGTAAAAAGACTGAACGAATATATCGTTGCAAATGGCGGTCGTCTGAATGATATTTTGTGTTGTTCCACAAATGATTGTAAGCTAATCTGTCGTTTTCCTATTTTTAAATTAAATTTCATTCGAAAATTCTGTTAATGTAGTTTATGAATTATTCAAAAAAACAACAAAACCGCCCGTCTTCTTATATATATATATATATATATATATATATATGTTATACGATATACATAATATGTGTCACATATATTATTTAATTTTATCTTTAAACTCGCGTCATGTTGCGTTCTGCGTTTACTTATCGTATCTACTTTTGTTCATTCAAATAATCTCGTTACCGTTTTAGCTTCAATTTCATCGTATTCCAACATCTTAGAGTGGTGAGATTGAACCATTTATTTATTTATTTATTATTTCATAAATATTCTATTTATTCACTTATTTCGTATTACTTATTTATTTGTATATATTTCAAGTTCGATTATTATACATATTTAGATACTCACGCAACTATATACGCACGCATACATACCTACACATACATCCCCACACGCGTGCGTTGTAATCGCTATCATGGCGACGACAACAGCTACGCAAGTACATACAACACAACCTCTCTACACCCACACACATACGCAGAACGTAATAATGCAACATAGTAACGAACCGGCCAAACTTACTCCCTCCTCTCCGTTTAAGACTAGACGCGCACGAGAGGTTTTTCAACCGCGCGGTTGTTTAGCCCTGGCGGATATTTAACCGCTTTGAAAAATGATGTGCGCGCACGAGCGGTTTAATAATCGCCATCCGAAATAGAGTCCTTCATTTTAGTTTAGTTTCAATTATGAAGTTTGTTAAAAAAGTTGCAGCGGTTGCGTTATTAATATGGATTAGGAAAACCAAAAAAAAAAAAGAAAATGTGGGTGCATCCATTAGTTAGTCAAAGATTAGTAAAAGGACAATTTCATAAATTATTTAATGATTTGTGTACTTATTCCGACATTTTGCGCTATATAAAAATAAATAATAGGACAGGCTTATACTTTTATTTTAATATTTGGGGGAGCAACTACCGTTCGTGAAATTGTACGAAGTACTTGTAAAATCATATGGATATGTCTTCAACCTTTGTACATGTCCGAAAAAACTGAAGAAGATTGGTTACAGATAGCTAGCGAATTTTACGAAAGAACTAATTTCCCTAATTGTATTGGAGCTGTTGACGGTAAACATATACAAATGTACAAGCCTGATGGAAGCAGTTCATTATTTTTTGACTACAAATCATATTTTTCTACCGTTCTAATGACCGTTGTTGATACAGACTATTGTTTCATTAGTATTGATGTAAGTGCCTATGGGGCTGCAAGTGATTCGAATATATTTAAACAGACCAACTTCTTCAGAAGATTAGAGGCCGGTCAATTAAATATACCAAGCCCGAGGACACTACCTAGCGATGAACAAGGAGAAGCCATGCCATTTGTTATCGTGGGCAACGAAGCATTTGCATTATCAGAAAATATACAATGGCCATATCCCCGCCGCGGTTTGACTACACGAATATTTAATTACAGATTAACGAGAGCAAGAAGAATTGTGGAATCCAGTTTTGGTATTCTATGCAGTAAATGGCGAATTTTTAATCGACCTATTGACGTTGTCCCGATTTTTTTGATACCATTATAAAAGCATGCTGTGTATTACATAATTTTGTCCGAAAAAAAGATGGAGTACGATTTGAAGATACTTTACACGATTGTTCTCTTCAAAGATTACAGGCTGTTGGAATTAGAAGCGTCGCTAGAGGAACAGCTGTACGCAATTATCTAACGAAATATTTTATCTCTCCTCAAGGAAGTTTATCTTGACAATATAATAAAATTTAAAAAATACATATAAATAATATATTAATTTTAAAATACATACTTTTAAAATACATATGTACATTTTGTTATACGCTTATTTTGATCCAAGTTTTTCCAGTTTGTAACAACACATTCGCATACTTCCGCCCACAGTTTTATTTTCGCATTTTTATCGCTATATTCTGGCATAGTTTTATTATAAAGCACCGGTCTTTTTTCAGTCTGTACAATTAATTTCTCAACATCAAAGTATTCTGAATTTAAAGACATTTTTGAACTCCTTTTAGAACAAGAAAAATTATCAAACAAATCGTACAGAATAGCAAAAGGAATGACAGGAATTTCAATTCACATGGGAAACATGGTCGAAAAACCGGTTGTGGTCGTGCGCGCTACCAGATAAGACAATGTGTGTTTCATTCCTAAGGCTATGCGCGCACGGACGGTTTTTTCGCCGCCAAACATTGCGGTTGTTTAGCCGCTTTTTATAGAACATATTGTAGGCACTTACATCAATACTAATGAAACAATAGTCTGTATCAACAAAAGCCATTAGAACGGTAGAAAAATATGATTTGTAGTTAAAAAATAATGAACTGCTTCCATCAGGCGTGTACATCTGTATATGTTTACCGTCAACAGCTCCAATACAATTAGGGAAATTAGTTCTTTCATAAAATTCGCTAGCTATCTGTAACCAATCTTCTTCAGTTTTTTCGGACATGTACAAAGGTTGAAGACATATCCATATGATTTTACAAGTACTTCGTACAATTTCACGAATGGTAGTTGCTCCCCCAAATATTAAAATAAAAGTATAAGCCTGTCCTATTATTTATTTTTATATAGCGCAAAATGTCGGAATAAGTACACAAATCATTAAATAATTTATGAAATTGTCCTTTTACTAAACTTTGACTAACTAATGGATGCACCCACATTTTCTTTTTTTTTTTTTGTTTTTCCTAATCCATATTAATAACGCAACCGCTGCAACTTTTTTAACAAACTTCATAACTGAAACTAAACTAAAATGAAGGACTCTATTTCGGATGGCGATTATTAAACCGCTCGTGCGCGCACATCATTTTTCAAAGCGGTTAAATATCCGCCAGGGCTAAACAACCGCGCGGTTGAAAAACCTCTCGTGCGCGCCTAGCCTAAAAGCGGCAGTCGCGCCGCCTAGAAAATAGAGCATGTAGCGATTTTAAAACCGCGGCGGATAATCAACCGCTTCATGCGCGCACATTCATTCAAAACAATATGTTCTATAAAAAGCGGCTGAACAACCGCAATGTTTGGCGGCGAAAAAACCGTCCGTACGCGCATAGCCTAAGGCTGAGTATCTATCATCTGACGCCGCTGTCGCTGTCGATGTGACAAACAATATTCCCAATTCGTCTGTCCCGCTCTTACTAACAGCTGATAATGCAAACCCTATACAGAGCCCATCTTCTTCTCATTGCTGTTACAGCGTCGGTCAATTTCCATACACGCAAGTATACGCGTTACACACCACACCTTACACACAAACGTCTCTTATTAATAATCCCGCGATTGCTGGCAGCTCAGTTGTGTCTAACGATAACAATGAAGGTATTTCTGAATCAAAATCTACAAAAAATCCTTCTAACTGGTCTGTTGTCAACTATAAAAACGCAAAAAGGGAGCGAAAACCCTAGCCCGGTAATTTTTAAAAAGGAAAATAAACAATGCGATCCTATACCAACGCAAAATAAGTTCTCGGCTCTGGCTAATCACGTAGATAGTGATCTGATGAACGAGGTCGAGGATGAAATTCAGTCTAATCACCACCAACCAAATGAAAATATTATTATTCGCCCACCACCGATATTTGTTAGCAATGTCGTAAATCTCCCAGAATTAAATAAAAAACTAATTGGTGCGAATAAGTGCATATTTAAAATTATAAATAAAAACACGATAAAAATCGCAGTCGAGAGCATTGAAGATTACAGGAAAACTATAAAAATGTTAGACTCCTTTCAGTAACAGATAGATTCTTTCAGATTAAACTCGACGGCGATGTATCTGGATTTTATCCTGCTAAGGCTGGCGTTCCACAGGGCTCTGTTTTGGGTCCAATTCTATGTCTTTTGTATACACATGACCTCCCAGTTAAAACCAACATTGAGGTTGCAGCATTCGCTGATGACACAGCATTGTTTGCAAGCGACAACGATACGATAGCGGCATCGGAAAAATTACAGGCCGGTTTAAATCACCTAAAAAAATGGGCACGACAGTGGAGAATTAAGGTCATGTCACGTTCACAAATAGACGCGATACATGCCCACCCGTTTATCTTGATGGTCTTATTCCACAGGAAAGTAAAGCTCGGTATTTGGTGGCTTGATCGACGAATGACGTGGAAAACACACATTAAGATGAAGGTTAAAGAAATATAAACATAAAACTGAGAAAGATGTACTGGCTCCTGGACAGACATCCCGAGTTACCTCTCAAATCGAAATTATTGCTGTATAACGCAGTTATCAGACCGGTGTGGACCTACGGTATATCCCTTTGGGGTATAGCATCGGTGTCTAATATTAACACGATGCAACGATGTCAGTCAAAAATATTAAGAATTATAACAAATGCGCCATGGTACATGCGTAATGACAACCTGCATCGCGACCTAGGTGTACCATATGTGCGAGAGGTAATCCAAACATATAGTGAACATTACTTGCACAGATTAGAATACCACCCGAACCGACTGGCAGTTGACTTACTAGATAGTGGTAACGATGTTCATAGACTTAATCGATACACCCCCTTAGACCTTCCACATCGGTTTGATTGATTGGCGAGGTAGCTCGGAGTATCATCGATGAATGATATCTCCAATCCTGTCACGACCCATATAAATAAATTGCTTATTGGCTATGTAAGCCAGATTGTAATTTTTATACAATTAAAAAAAAAATATATATATATATATATGTTAATATTATCATACGATTGTCGGTCAGAATATTGTGTGGCATTTTTCTATATTTACGTTGTTATATCGGAACGGTATTATTATTATTATTATTATTATTATCAGAATATTTAAAACGTTTTTCGTGTTTGAAATTCGACGATATTCGTTCGACTTTAATCATTGATGAACATGGTTTTCAAATTTGCGTTACAACTTCCTTACATTAGTATTATCTCTCACCCTTTTTAATTCGCTCTATTCTAAGAGTCGACAAACACTTACCAGCCCAATTGAAAAATGTTATTCGTAGTAATTCGAAATTCGATAACATTATCGGGAGCGTTCGTAATAAAATTCGCCACTGTTCACGCGAACGCAAAACAAACATTTCGCTCGTAATTTCGTCAGAATTGCGTCGAACTTATTATAGAAATGAAATACTCGGACAATTAATTAAAAACTGCGTAAGCGTAACCGAAGTCGTATGGTAAAAGTAAAAATAGATTCGTGGACGAAATAGGAGATGTATTATCAAATGTGGCTCGGATAGATTATTACTGACGACACCGACTACGTAGATAAAACTAATGGAATGTATAGATAAAATGAATAATAAAGTAAATGAAAAGAATAGTCCGGATGAGCTGGATATCGGATGTACTAATGGTTGAATAAATAAGACGACTTACCTTTTCTTTGATACGACGATAATACTCCGTTACAATTGCTGCAGTTTTACTATATATTCAATATTTGAACTTAATACATGAAAGTAAAATAACTCGTAATAACGATTAATTTTCAAGTTATAATTTATTTAGTTACGTAATTTGGACGTCCGGGAACATTTTTTATTTTTTCATAAATGTCACCTATCAGTAATACAATTTTTCCGTGTTAAATCGATGTAATTCCATCTTAGACGATTACGAAAATTAGGGCAGTTTAAAATTTTAAAACCAAAAGGTTATATATATATATATATATATATATATATATATATATATATATATATATATATATACAATACATACACACTTATATATAAAGACATGTTGATTCGTATAAAAAAAAAAACAGCCTTAAAGTTAATAGTAAACATTACTGATTCTAACGAAGTTTTTCGACAGTTACGCCATCTTCAAATTATAATGACAACCTGAAATCATCTACTAATATTACGATAATTCTCAAGTAACAGCCAATCAAATTTAGTTTCAAACTGAAATGCTAAAATACACGAATTAATGTTCAGCTCATAAAACTGGAATTATTTAAAAATAAACGCCTAAACTAAGCGAAGACAAAAAAAAAACAAAACATTACAAAACAAAAGCGATCGGTAAAGGACACGATTCTACAGTAGTTGAAAATTGAATATTTAAAAAATTTTACAGTAAAGATATAACAAAAACACATCCGTGCCTGGGAAAGCAGCGAAGAAGTGAAACTTTAAAGACGTTTTAACTAAGTTCGATAAAGAGTTTAGTTTTAAATTTTTGCGCATGTGTATATATAAACACACACACACACACATATATATATGTATATATTATATATATATAAGAATAAGCCTACGCATGTGTATAATTCGACGATATATAAGAATAAGCCTACGCATGTGTATAATTCAACGCGTCTAACCCTACAAAACGTGGTGGTATTGGTAGTGCGGTACATGCGAACCCTATATATATATATATACAGTAAAATCCGCTTAATGTGATCGCAAATGTCCAGGGGATATCGATAACATTAAGCGGCTGATAACATTAAGCGAAAAAAAAATCCCGTTGCATATCGTCGCAGTTTCCAATTCTTCTCTCGACTTCAAAATTTTACATAATAGCGGTTGCGAAATTCCTAATTTTGATGCTGCTTCACGTTGAGATATGGGTACAAGCGCGTCATACTTTCGTAAAATGTTTACTTTTTCCGAAACACTGCAATCGCGACGTTTTGGTTTCGACGACATTATCATAAGGAAAGCGATGAAACAACTGTATACGAAGACGATTTGTTATCAACTTCGTTATATGCATAATTGTAGGTACACATTCAATGAAAGAAGATAAGAAACGAGATTTATTGAAAAACCTGCTCTGATTGCGATAACAATAAACGACGTCTTGATCACATAAAAGGGGGAAATTTGTGTGTAAAAAGGACAAGAAATCGGGACCGAAGCATTTTGATAACATTAACCGAATGATAACAATATCCGGCTTCACATTAAGCGGATTCTACTGTATATATATATATATATATATATATATATATATATATATATATATAATATATCTGTCCGTTATTCCGTTGACACACCTAACGCAACCCTAAACACATCATGCGGATCAACGTAGAAGGAACGACGATAGCTAGTGGTACGAGGTTTTTTTGGCGCCAGATATTGAAGTCGATGTTATACACTCGCCCAAGAAACTCGTGCCTCGGATATAAAGCAGCTATTAAGATCGGAAAAATATTCAATGGCTGTGTCTGTATCAAGTAACATCACGTTTCCTGATAAACGCAGAAAAACAGCTGCTATGGAAGAACGGTTAAAGTATAAAAATAATTCGAGTGTTATCGTAAAAAATTGCGTGGTCACGATGCAGCAAATAAATAACTGAAAGCTTCGCAGACGTACACGAATGACGAAAACAGCCGAACCACGACTATCGCTAAAAAGAAAATATAAAAAAGGCGCTAACTAAATATTTCTACAAATAAATGATAATAAATTAAAGAATGAAATACAGACATCAGTCACCGTTTGGCGATGTTGGGCTTCGTATTAAATAATACAACAATTAAATGAATAGTGCGGCAAGTATGGGGTAAAGTCGATCTGAGGGATAAATGTGCGTGATGTCCTGCCTATGTACATTTTCTCCAAATAAGTCTATAAATTTCGCTGTTACTACCCTAAGTTTTCGATGAAGTAGATAAACTATTTGCGTAGAAAATTGTAATCCCGAAAATAATATAACAAATTTTACAACTCGTACTACCGAAAAAAGAAAGGTGAAATGCTATTTTTATTTTCTAGTAGAAATCTAACAGGTTAAAAAGGAAATATGACTTTCTTAAAAACAAAATCTATTTTCCCGGAAAAACTTGGATATAACATTACGAATTAGTCGACTGTATTTCTTAAAATATTGCGCGATAAACAGCATTTTTATTTGTATTTAATTTATATCTTTCGCTACAGTAACACCGAGGAAACATTACGGATATTAAACTTTTCCAGAATTTCTACCTTCGGTATGTTTCGAATAAGGCGAAATTTTAATATTATTACCGAATCTATTACATTTTTCAAAATATCACCCATTTTGTTTTTAAACGATCAAAATGCGTTCAAGCAATTGCTACAAGTCAGGTAATAAAAACTAAAAAATGTTTAACGTGAACATACCATGTTCCAGACCGTACGATGATATCACGTTATACATTCCCTGTATATAAATAGGGAAAAAATACTACTTTCGGGGATTTCCTACGAGTTTAACGTTTCAATCAATTCACAAAAATACCGCGGTTTGAATAAGGGGGAAAACACATACATACATACATACATATATATATATATATATATATATATATATATATATATATATATATATATATATATATATATTTATACTATTCATTCGGCGGATCAACTTTTTATCGCATTCACTGAAATCATCCACCAGTCCTCCGGAAGTATTACATCACATCCAATGTTCGCGAACGCCTGCCTGTGTTTTTAATATTATTATTATTATTATTATTATTATTATTCGTGTCCCAGCCAATTATACCTTAAGCTATCAATTAAATTTTCTGGGACCAGTATTCCGCCAACTTTATAGCGTCCTCGTCCGCGTCAATGACATTCTTCATCGTGCATCTAACACTAATCAATTCATATTTGAGTAGGTGTGCCATCGTCTGTATCTCGCCACCACATTCGCAATGTCCGTCCCTGGCCACCGACCACATTGTTAGCCTCTGTTTTGTTCGGGTACACACTGATCGGGTCCGATTAAGAGTTTTCCATATTCGTCAGCTTTTATTGAAACTTTCCGCTGGTTTTTTTCTTCACATTGAAATCTCGAGATTGAACTTTGTCTTGCCATATTCTAACTGGCGCTTGTTCTGCATTAGTATTTAATGCCATACACTGCTTGTGGAAGTTACAAAGCTTCTTCTAGACTTCAAACGTGGAGTTTGCCCATACATAGGGTGTCGAGGGTCCAGAGCTTGCTTGGTTCTTTCTATATCTGCAGCCACCATCCTCCTTATGTTTGGAGGTGCAATACCGCTTAGTAAATACAGGTTGTCTGCTCACTTCGATTAACGACGGCTATAGGAATTTTTTAAATAAACAATCGTTTTAACCAATACGAAATGCCTATACGCGAATATATTTTATTACGTTTCATATTCGATTTTGGGAGCTCCGATGAAAAAATTCAGACAATTTTCAAATGGACCATAACTTTTTCGAGAACTATCTAATTGATGCGCCCCTCATCGGGGGGGATTGCACGTTGTTTTTGTAATTTCGTCGTTATGACGTAAATAACGAATTCAGAAAGTTTCGTTCGTAATAAGCGGTATCTCGTTCGGCGAATCGAATTTTTAAATTAGTACAATATTTAACCGTTTCAGTCACAATGTACTTCATATGGTAGGTGAAATTTTAATACTAACAAAACATTTTTTAGTTCCTGGTCAATGTCAAAATCATTGACCCAGAAATGACGAAGGATTTTGTTTTTTTAAATAGCGCCGTTTGTGACACTGCTACAAAGCAAACCGTGGCGCTCTACGTTTAATGTACATACGAGAGATTCGTTTTTGTCCAGTTTCACTTATCGTGACATTCCATAACGAGAAGCAGCGAGCGTTTTGAGCGGAACGTTATTTTCACCGTGAATTGATCGCGATAGTTCCATGGTAGTTTCGAAAAGAATTCAAAGTTACGCGATTTTTTTTCGAGCGGATACCTTAAGAGCCGCGTTTACGAAAGACTTACACGAGATCTGGAAAGTTCTGAAAACTCGGATTTCTGAATAAATTTCAAAAATTCAGCGACCTATGCTCGAAAATGTTGTAAAATGACCGAACGAATGCATAGTTGCGAATGACGATCCGTCTGTATTGCGTTCGACGAAGATTGTAAGCTAGTCTCTCGTTTTCGTATTTTTAGATAAAATTTCGTTTAAAACATTTCGGTCGACTAGTTTTCGAGTTATTCAAAAAACAACCAAACCGTCCGTCTTCTCCGGGTCACTCTATATGAACATCGCCATTTCAACGTATATTACTATTGGGATAATTTTAATTTATAATTATTTATTTTTATCTCTAACAGTATTACTGGATTTTACTTTTTTTTGTTCATAGGAGATCTTCAGCTACTTTTGATTATTTGAAATAGGTCGAGGTTTTCACACATGCCGACTATTGCAAATATTTATGATATATATGTAAAACAACATTTTAATATATGTTTACTTTACTTTACTTTCTTCACTTGCGTACTTGTGAAAGGGTCAACATTAAATCATCATCGTCGTATTGTTCTTTGCCGAACGTCCTGTTATAAAATGGACCAGCATTCAATGCATTAATTACGATGCGCAAGGCGCATGCGCGAGCATACGATGTTATCGTAGTAGGGTGTCATATACATGATAATTAATAATTACGTCATAATAAAAAATTTTCGGTGTCGCTTAGTAATATCGAACTCTCTACCGTCGATTTGATAGTCAAGCACCCTAGCAACTATTGTATATTGAGATTGTAAATTATCATGAAAAAAAATATATCTTTTATCGTATATTAGGAAAATTATGGAAAATAACTGTGAGAAAAATATGTGGACGCCTGCAGATTGAATGAGGTCATTATTCTTGGGCTAGATTTTCCTTATATAAATATGCGTCTTATTATATTTAGTACAGCAAGTTAGCATAAAGTAACGGATATGTGTAATTAAATGCATGTTAAAAAAATGGAAATAAAGGTTCATATAATTGTATATATATATATATATATATATATATATATATATATATATATATATATGTTGCATCTCCTTTCAAGAGGTTGCTCATTAAGAACTATTAGCCATGTCATATCTTCCTGTGTCTAGCTGAATTTATTACTTTATAAGTTCTATCAATCCTTATGTTCGTTGTTATGTAGTCCATCCTTTTCCTACCTCTTGTTGCCTTTACAAGCATCTTTCCTCGGACCGCTAACATTAAAATGCCGTCTTCTCGTAATTTATGTCCTATATATTTTCGCTTTTCTTCTTTATTGTCAATTTATCGACGTTGCATCGATGTAGCACGTTCTCATTCGAAACGAAATCGGTCCACTGCATTTTAAGCGACCGCTATAAGTCTTCATTTCGAATGCGTTTATTCTTCTCTCGCTTTCGGCGTTAATTGTCCAAGATTCCGCTGCATATTCCATCACGGACCAAAATTAATCTGAGCGATAAATGTCTGTGACGTTAACCTTCTGCTAATAATGACAAGATGTTTTTCATGTCTCTATTACGATGACCTGGTCGTTCAACTATCTTAATCGTGATTTTTGCGACGTTCCAGTTAAATTGCGATAATTGTAACTTACCATTGTTGTCGTTTATAATATTCACGATAACGACGTATGTCTCTAATTCGTTAGAATATATATATAAGTATATATTTTTTCTACGACGGACTGCCTCAATCGGATTACGAGAAATCTAACAATATTGTTTATTTTAAAATAAAGGCCAATTGGTTGACGTACAATGTTTCAATTCTAAACATATTTGCGTTACTCGTTGAAATTTATCTAGAGCTTCATATTTCCACCTATTATTGAGTCACTTTTTTTCTAATCACCCACTGCAAGAGTTAATCGCTGACTTTTAATGAATTCTTTGGCTTTCTTATTAAAAACCTATTTAGACTTATTATTATTTTTTTAAACTTAAATTCCTGAATTTTAGGGAACTTGGGCAAATAAGTATGTTATATGTGTATATATTATATATATATATATATATTCTTCTTATTGTCCTCAATCCGTAGATTGGTGGATAACCTTTATGATTTGCTATCCTGTTTATCTAACTAAGAATTCCCTTATTTCGGCTTTTCTTTTTAAATTTGCGTTACTTGCTGCTCCGGTGTCTTTTATTATCTGTTGGACGTATCTTAGGTCTTCCTGTGCAGCGTTTGCCTTCCATCTTCGATTATTTGAATCAGCGTTTGATTATGAATGTCCTATCCACTTGGTTCTTCTTTTCTTTAGTGTATTTATTACTTAATTCGTTTATTTCTTTTAATACTTTTTCATTTTTTATTTTCTCTATCCAACTAATGTTTTGTATCCTACGCCAATACACATTTCGAACGCTTCAATTCTATTGTGCATTTGTTTGTTTATCGTCCATGTTTCTGACCCGTATAGTAAAATGCTCCATATATACGTTTTCACGAAATGCTTCTTAGTTTCAAATTTTATATTTTTCGATGTTAGTGAGGATTTTTTGTATTAAACGCCGTTTTTGCTTATATATATATATATCCATAATTCAATTATTAGTAGACGTTCGGGTCGCAGCTTGCGGCATAAAGTTTACCATTATTTCACGACCGCCAGTTTAAGAATTACTTACAATGGACTAGTCACTATGTTCATTGTAATTCGCTCGTTATATCCGTAATTTTATTATAAATATTATTAATATTATTTTATTTTTTACGTTCTTATTCTAATTATAAATTATTGTTGTGTCGTTCGACGGGTTTACATTTTTTTTTGAACACGCGAAATTTCGACGAGTTTAGTAATAAGAAAAACACGTTGTCTTTTCCAACAGAACGTGCGAATGAATATTCAAATTCGGACGATTAACATAAATAACGAGAAACTGACTTATTAAATCCAATATTATTCCGGGTAATTTTTATATTTTCACGAAAAAAATAAAAACATTTTCGTCGCTATATAACATTTACATTTTTTTTATTTGTTAGCATTTTTAATTTTACTATTATTTACGACGTAAGAGTAAAAAATAAAGTAGAAAGAGAATAATAATAATAGGAAAATAAAAGATTCACGTTCTGGTTGGATTCGAACTCACGACTTGCGAGCAGAATGCTAAAGAATTAACGTTAGGATAAACTAAAGGACCGAAACGGATCGGTGAAGGGTAGGATGGCCTTCCGATATGGAAGCGTTTTTTTTCAGAAGGCCCCCATTCGCGACTAACCGGGTGGGGCAAATATATTTGTCGACATGTGCGAAAGTGTGCGGGGGAAATGGAGCATTTAATGAATAACGTGTAAGTGCACGAGTGCGTGTGTGTATGCGAAGCATTGCGTATGGGTACTTCCCAACGACTGTACTTAAGATTAAAGATAACGAATAAGATGTAGACATCAACTCGTAGGCGATCGAGTATTGTGAATTACATTCTAGAACAAAAATATGTTCTAAAATTCTGATAATAGTCGATCCTTTTCAAAATTAACTTATTAATCGCAACATTGGCATCGGATAAATGAATTAAAAAGAGTTGTAAATGTAACTTTTAACTCACATGTGGAGATTAGGATAGTCTTCTCAGTAACCGGAATTACTCCTAAAAACAACAAGGAAACTGCGGTCGAACCAATCGCTGTACGTTCAAATGTAAAGAGGTCCATCATTTGGACTTGGATGTAGGACTTCTATTTATCTAGATAGACTAGAGAAACATAGTATAATAATAATGACAATATTAATAATAATAATAATAATATAAAAACATAAATAAAATACCAAACCGTTAAAAAACGACGGTTGATACTTTGAAAACAACACAATAATGACGAAGACGGCGATAACAATAACGATGATAACAACAATATCGATGACAACTAGGACAATGATGACGACAACAACAATGATAGTAATAACAATTACAACGGCAACAACAAACAACGATAACTACAACGATAACAATGACGATGATTATGATAACGACAACGATAATAATTATAACACCCAACAACAATAACAACGATGACGACGATGTGAACAAGAATGACACCGTCGCCATTACCACCTCCATCGAATCCGCCTCATCTCCGCCAGTATCGCCACCCAATCACCATCGTCATCACCTCAATTAAATTACAAAAAAAAAAAATTGAACGGTTTCGGATTGGGATTATGTGCCTAAATGAATAACAAGAATCACTAATATTTTAACGGTAATGATAAGCGCATTTTTATGTGTGTTAAGATAAAAATAAAGATCAAGATGAATTAATTAATTAACGAAAATTAAAACGAAATACATGCAATATTGTAATAAATAACCAATTAATTTTGGAGGAAAATATTTATATATAAACCAAATTAATTCAATGATGCGCGAAACGGATGCAAGAATTGGAATTTACGTATATGCGTTCACATATACATAAAGGTATACCTGTATAAATTTGTGTATGTATAACCTTTATATATGCTTATATACGCATACTCTTGAGACGTAGATAAATACTAAATGATGAAATATGATTGCGAAATAGCTGCGAGGTAACATTTAGTTCAAAGGCTGCAACTATATAATACATAGACATTTCTCTTTTCTTCTGTCTCCGTTCGCAATCGCTTTTTTCAACTGGTAAATTTCGAAAGGCGTTAATAGATTTCGACATTGACGAATTATCGGAAAGAACTCGTTTATATACACGTTCGTGTAACGACGATATAATTCAATTTTTTTCTTAATACGTCGAATTTTAATTATTACGTAAATACAACATTTTATTTTCACGATCGACGAAACTCAATTCGAAATTTTTAGCGTCCTAATTTTCGTTACTTTATTTTAAAGTACTAACGGGCCAAAGTCGAAATAACCTCCAACGCTCTTAAATACTTAACGATCTTTACAGTTAAAAACCGAAATAAACAACAAAAAATGAGTTTATTCGCAATTTTTTCTTTATGAAGAATTTCGAGGCTTTTCGACACTGTTAATTATCGAGTAAATATAAAAAAATTAATTATAAAAATATATACAAATTTATGGAAATATAAAATGTAGTAAACTACTCAGATACAGAATTTACAAAAACTAACATAGCGATAAAACGGTATTTATAAATAATCCCGTAGCGAATGTGGTAAACGACACAATCAACAATTAGCAATATAAAATTGATCGGTAAACAATAAACGCGATAACGAATAAAATAAAAATAAAAACATCTGACAATATGACATTTTATACGTAAACAAAAACGCAATAGTCGGTGAAATGAAAATAATTTTAATATAATCGTCCAATATATAAATGAAATTTACGAAATGCTTCTTTTTCGAACTAATTCATCGTCAACATTTAATAGATTAATTTTATATTTCTTTTATTATTTTCATTTTTTTTCTTCTAGTAGTTTTCTTATTTTATAATTTTTTTTCTGCGTGTTATATTTTACAGTTATTTTTCATTATTTTTATTTTACCGGCAATTGCGTTTTTGTTTCATTAAATGTTGAATATATCGGAGAGTAGTGATTTTATTAATTATAAACCAAACAAAATCATAACGCAGTTTAATCGCTAAAAGTTTTTATCGCGAATCATTTCGACAGTTACGTCATTTTGAAGCACGCGCAATAAATATTACATCTTTTTTTCGTTTTGTTTATGTATAAAATTTTATATTGTTGAATTATGTTATTTGTTTTAATTTTACTCGAACATTTTATACATAAATACCAACGCAATAATAAGAATTTATACGTAAACGATAACACAATAGCGAGTAAAATAAAACATTTAAAGATATAAAATTCGCGAACTCCAAGTCAATTTATTTGGGGTGTGAACCCTGTCCGCGCAGCCGGCTCAATATAATTAGAAATTCCGATAATATAATTAATTCAATTCGTTCAGTTTTAAATTAATGAAGTATTTCTGAACTTTTTCCATGAATTTACAGCTGCAACGGCTGAACATATTTTTCATAGTGATAGCTTATTAGACTTGGATGGACATACCCTTTCCAAAACTGTACATCTCAATGAAATCGTTCAATTAGATTAGGCGAAAAAAACCACCATTTCTAGCAATAAGCGTACAGCTGCAACGGCTGGACCGATTTTTATTTTTGATCGCCTAAAACCTTCCCGGGCATTGGTGGTAATAAGATTGCAAACTTTCAGCCCAATCGGATAATCGGTTTAGCCGTCTATAAAACGCGAACAAACAAACGAACATTCTTTTTTTTTTATATATAATTTTTTTTTGCTATTGCGTTATGCAGTGGCGCAATCAAGGAGGGGCTAATAATGCACCCCAAAATCACAATTAACAGTGATAAAGTGCTGAACATTCTAACACGCAATCTACGAAGACTGGATTTTGTCCTATAGTGATTTCAAAAGTATGCACATCGGGTCTTTAATTTTATGTATCAACACTAAGCCAAATTGTTACACACTAGGTAAAATTAAAAGGTTGAATTTTGTACTTAGTTTCTTTACGACCCTTAAAAATAGGTAGGTTCTAAATCAACTGGAAATTCTAGCCCCCTGCATAAAAAATTTCTGGTTGCGCTACTGGTGTTATGTACGTTTAAAATTTTGCATTACTCGCTGTCGATATTTACCACATTCGCTATCGGGTTAGGGCCCTTTGATTTTTTCCCGTGTCTGAAATAAACCGGATAACGTGAAAGGGTCCTTATATTTTTTACAAATATCGTTTTATCACTTTTATAATTTTTGTAAATTATATATCTAAATTAATACTTATTATATATATATATATATATATATATATATATATATATATATATATATATATATCTTAATAATACTTGTTACATTATATATATTTTAATAAATTGTCTAAATTTACGTTTTTGCTATTGCGTTATTGTTTATAATATAAATTTTACATCGTCGCATATTTTTATGAACATTTATTTTACTCGCTATAGTGTTATTGTTTACGTATAAATTTTATATTGTTGATTGTTGATTGTGATTTGTTTACCACATACGTTATCGGATTATTTTACAAATATTTAAAAAAAAAATTACATTCCAAATTTTTCGAGTTAGGAAACAGAACATCTGGAATAAATAATACTACTAAAATTGCGACAAAAAATTATATACATATACATAAACAAAAGATATACGTTATTTTTTACACATACACAGCAACACACATATATATATAGGTGTATATATATGTGTGCGTATGTACATGTAATGATTTCTCGCTCTGGAATAAATAAATATATATATATTTTTTAGAAATTTCTGAAATTTTTACAATTATTAAAAAATCATTATTCAACATTTATAACCCTTATTTAGTTACTTTCTTCATGCTATGTGAATATGTCTGTCAACGTAATATTTATTTCATGTTTCTATTACAATCAGCCTGCGTCAAATTTATAGTTTTCAGTTATTAGCTTGTCGGAACTGTCATAATTATTATTGCGATTATTTTCAGAGCGCCTGTGTTAAGTTAAAGACAATGAACAGGATAGTTTAGTCAAGCTTTAAACCTGTTTAATGTTAATTTTTCATTGAGGAAATTCTAATTACTCGATTCCTAAAGGATATTTTAGTATCATTATCATCAGATTTGTCTTTTCCTCACTTTCGATATATATATATATATCACACAACATACGCATTAGTATATACATATATATATATTATGCTTATTTTTCCTTCAATTATTTTATGATCGTGCATTATAAAAACAAAACCAAACATAACAAACACTTTATTACAATATTTCAAACAGAATAAAGTTTTAAAAACGGTATTTACGCTATGATTTGTCCCCGAGTGACTTGATTAATTGATCGGTTTTTACTGCTGCAACCACACATTTTTAAAGGCTATAAATTTTATTTTCAAAACTATTCGCTAATGTGTGTATATATATATATATATATATACATAATTATATATACCAATAATGGTGGTCATTACCGCGGTATCGCGTTAATTTCTTCGCTTCTATACGGGAGAGTACTGCGTCTGTCTCCGGTATGATTTAAGGTCGTTCCAACTTTGTTAATTATATAATTTACAACATTTACGTTTATACAGGTATTATCGACCAACGTAAATAATCTACCCGTATAATCGTATTTGTGTTAGTGCGCACATATATATATGTGTGCGTGTGTACACGTATTAAGAAATGACCGCAGTGTTTTCACGAATTTAATTTGCCGGTATAATTTCGGCAAATATTAACTGGCCATTAGATAAGAGAAATAATAAGACACAGTGCAGTAAACAAAAATGTAGAAATGATTTGTATCGTAATTACGCGGTTCGATACACATCTCGGCTGCTACACGAATTACGATTCAAAATATACACGTTTAATAACCCGTCTCCTATATTAACACACAGAGCAATTAAATATATACACTTATATATTCCTGTTTTAAAGGAAGAAATTCCCCAAATCTTTCCAATTAACCTGGTATTGACGCAAAGACGCTGAATTCTGTACCGTGGTTCGAGTGTCCGGTTTCTAGTCACTCGGCGTAATCGATAGACTTATTTATAAAAATAGTCAACAAAAATAACAACGTCCAATTTTATAGATTGGAAAATTAATTTGTTCAAAATATTCTACTTTTGAATATATTTAATCAATTCCAATATATATATATATATATATATATATATATATATATATATAATCTCTGAAACCAGTAAACCGATTTGAATAAAATTTTGTAGATAAGCTGTTTAGTTCAACTTAAAATATAATGTTTACTTATATTATTGACCGCAACTTTTTTTTATATAGCGATTTTTTTTCTTTTTTTTATATTTAGTGGAATAGTTGAATTCATTTTTAAATTCTATAAGTATTCAACAGATGGCGCTGCGTTTCAATTTCATATATTTTTTTAAGCTTCAATCTATTCTGCGCGCTTTGCGTAAATGGCATATAAACGACGTGCGTGTTCATTTTTTTGCGTTATTTTATACCTTTGGAGATTAATATATTAATTTTTAATATTATCGGTTACATTATTTAAATTTATTAATGCGATTAATTTTGAAATATCATACAAATTTTGCTTTACTTAAAAATGTATTCATTTTCACCTCTATGAAACCACTGGTCCTTACAGAGACATAAATGTGAAAAACAGAAATTAGTTTTTGCGACCGAATACATTAATTTTCGAAAATATTTTTTTAATAAAAAAAGCTTTATATATCACTAATATTTTTTCAAAAATAAGTAAAATGTGCATTACAAAATGCAGTAACCGCGTAGTATAAAACTCAATTACAGATATGTTTATGTTATTACATAATAAAGGATGAATCTATTTTGTTACTTAATAAAAGATGTAATAAAATACTCGTGAGAGTGGAAAATGAAAAAATTAACGAAAAAAGAAAATTCGCAATATTTTGCACTGTTCATTTCAATGTAAACAATAACATTCGATAAATAATAGTTAATAAATCGCCGTTAAAAATACAAAATTTATATAATCGTCTCGAAAATCGGGATTTATCTACTAGAAATGGTTTAAATTAATATACCGATCGGATCTTACCGGCAAAATTGAAATTGATCTTTTTAGAGCGAGTTGAATAATTTTAATACTCCGAAAATTGACTTTTTTCATAATTTCTAAATTGGATTTTAATTCCTATGTTATGACCTATTAAATGACGCGAATAGTCTCCCCATCTCACAGATACTCGTCGAGTAATAACGTCGGAAAGTTAACTGTTTCCCAAGTTTGAATTAAGAATTTCGAGGCTGCATCTACTTCTAGAACGTTTGAACCTTATAGACAGCTACTACTATATGAAATGTATCGTATAAACATAAAAAAAAACGAAAAAAATTTTTCAAGTCTTAAACATATATCTTGCAGTTTTTAATACATTGTGTTTTTATCGTTAGAGCGGGAAATTTGTAATTAGAACGAAACACAATACAAATTTTACATGAAAACTTTTATAGTAGCCAATAATTTAAATAGTAAATTTTACGACAGCCAGTAAATTTCAACCGTTTACTGCGGAAATATTCATTTCTATATAACGTCTATCTTATAAAGCGAAAAAACCGCAAAAAAAAATTTCAAACCAAACCCAGAAAATATATTTATATATATATGTAATATTTAGCAAACCAGTCTTAGGACTGATGACTACATGATGATGCCGCGTGTACTTATTTAAAATTTATATTTGTTGTAATATATATTATGTACGTACGCTTATTTCCGTTTAGTAGGTAGGTTTAAATATATTATATCATATGCAGCCGCGAGTACCTATTTAAAATTCACATTTGATATTTGTTATGATATAATATATTATGCACGTACACATATTTCCGTTTAGTAGGTAGCCTTAAAAATATTTTTATGTATATATGTAATATGCAGCCGCGAGTACTTATTTAAAATTCACATTTTAAATTTGTTATGATATAATATATTACATACGTACGTATATTATATAATATATATATATATATATAATATATACATATCGTATTATCGTGTTTTGTAGTCCCCTTAACGAAACAACAAACAGCAGTTGCAGACGAACGTTTGGTTGGTAAGACAAATAAACTCGATCTTTTTTTTAAATATATATATATATATATAAATTAACAACCTTTTTTTAAAAGTAGATCTCCCACTTGCGGAGGTCACTGCTTATACGGCAGCCCCTGCAATGTTTTAGGTAAAAACGTTTGTCCCGCTTTTTAGCGGAAGAAGTACGCATCGATGGATATTCGTGGATAACTCGGCGAATTTTAGTCGGATTTGGACAAACTTTTTTTTGTTGTATTGAGCCCCCATAAATTACCCCGCGATTGGTAGCCCCCTAGTTTTTTACTAATTATAATTAAGCTGGTTCTAAGTCATAACCACGCTGGAACCTTTGCGAACAAAATTTTGACAGCGAGTTGGGGGCCTGAAGCGGTTTGCGCTGTGTATTATTTCGTATTTTTTTATAGACAACTATTATAATACGCGAAATTATGCGTATAATTTTTATTAAATATCGCGAACTACCATTTTGACTAAAAGTTGAAATGGTATATCCATCACATATGGTACAATATCATTCGGGGGACTTTAATTATATATTCGTTTAATATTTGTAATGACTATTGACAAGACACCAGATAATGTTTATTCCGGACTTGGTTAATTACAGTTAAAATGTTCGAACGAAAAAAAGAGTTGATAAAATGTTGTAAAATGTTGGCCGACACTCAGTAACGAATATACGACACCATGATGACGACCATGTTGAGTAAATTTAAAATTTATATACATTAAACTTAAAACTCTCGTAAAAATTTATCATTCCTGTACGCAAGTTTCAAATTTATAACATATATAAATTTATATTTTTACAATTTACATATAAATTCATATTTCTATATTATAAATTTATGCGCCTATATATAAATAAATTTAATACACGTTTATATTTGTTTAAAAACATTATAAATACCGGCGTTAATTTATTTGCACCGAAATATAATTTTGTCGGTTTTTTTTATATATATATAAAATTTTCCCTCGGAAAATTATTTTTTTTTTGTTATATTATTTTATTTCAGTTGAAATTATTTCCCACTGAGTTATTATTTTCCAACGTTCCAACACGAGCGTGTGTATGTATTTTTAAACTAGACACGAACACTTCTTATAGCGCATATACTCGTATTAGTTTATATCGTTGAATGGATAACGTCTATATTTATACGACTGTATAAATAATCATATAATACACACACATATTATCCAATACTTCAGAAAAGTTAACGTTACTTCAATTGTATTTCTATCCAATTTAACTAAGTCGAACTTTCAAATAGTACTACGGTTACATAAGTGCCCGTTATTCGGAATTTCGACATTTTCAAATTAACCATTTCGAGTTATTCCTACCTTATGTAAGGTATACCTTGTACGGGCTGTACCACTACGAACTCGATTTAAAATTTCCCATAAGTTGCAGTTCAGTTTGTTCTATATTTTCAAGAACTGTTACGTAATATATATGTATATATATATACGTATATAAGTCGTCAGGATAGTCTAGTAGCTAGAACAATACTGAAGGTACACCGGAATATGGTCGGCGATGCAAGCATTTTTTTTTATTTTTTTTTTATTTTAAGACGCTCAACTACAAAGGTCATTTGCGTCCACCGAGATTAAATACAACAAATTACAAAAGAAAAATTATTTTCTACTTACAATACAATATTTAGTCTACAATAGTTTTATTAAACCAGTTATTTTAATAAAGTATATTACGCGTTGTATCAAGTCTTCGTTGTAATACTTCGCTTATATCTAGTCCACTTATTAATGATAACGTTGTTGATCGAATTTCGGACATTCTGTGATAACATGTTCTACGCTAAGCGCTGAATCGTGACAAAATTTGCATATTACCGACGACGAATTCTCCTCGATTAATGGCCCGTGCGTTAGAGCCTAGTGTGGCCGATTCGCAATCGGGCCAGCACTATTTCTTCGTGTCTGTTCGCTCGGTACGACGTAATTCATTGTTCTATTCGCGGTTTAATTCTTAATTTGTTCTCAGTTAATCTGGACCACGACTCTTGTCGGACGATATTTATCGCAAATTTTAATTGTTTGCTAACTCGTGAGCCGCGGTTTCTAGTCAGTGGAAACGACTTTTGCCATGGTCGTTACAAGGAGGCTACTGGAGTGCAATCAACCGTTGTTAATTTAAGGTATCGTATGAAGTGTTTACATCGTAGGCCAAATGCTTCGTTGTTTTTGCTGTATTTACTTTCTAGGTTTGAATGAAAGGTTTTGTAGTAGTTTGGATGCATTTTCTTCGTACTCAATTGAAAATGCGTTTTCTTCATACTCAATTGAAAATAATATTTTAATGAAAAAAATGCAGATAACGTGCTGATTTAAATGGAAAAATTATCATCAGAAATAAAAATATAAATAATCCTAATATTAGTACGTGGAAGGCAATGACAAACCACCACAGTGCACAACACCATATGCGCGCTAGTAATAATATAGTGCACTAAGAAAACTCGCGCGGAATTGAATTGTAAAACAAAACGATTAGAATCAGTTCTTCCGGGTGTGTGCGCCTATCTATAATAACGCCATATTATGATTGTCTTGTACGTTACTTACGCTGTACAACAAAATATGTATAGTGTAAGTAGTCGTCTACCTCCGATACGGAGACGGCACTTAATAATTTTATATATATAATATATATATATATAATATGATAATGTTCCTACATAATAACGTAGGAATAATAATAATTATTATTATTATCGTTAATATTCGGCGGAGTAGTAGTTTTAATGTTATCAAATGAAACGCTTTTAAATAACCGATTTTAATTAAAACTATCCTTGGACATAACATTTTCATATTTTTACATTTTTAGTTTTTATAATAATTTTATATGTGTTCCCGTAAATAAATTTTGACTTTGAAAATTTGACGTTATCATTAAACTAAAAAAATGTCGACTTCAATTTCTATTTTTCGAAATGTAATTTACATACTTGAACGTTTATAAAAAAACAATTCGCTATTTGATAAAACGTTAAATTTTTAACGAAATATTCGGTATGTCTGATTTCACAATTTACGTATAATTTTATTCATTATAATACGTTCGGTAAAAACTCATCAAAAACAAAAAAATAAAAATTACCAACTTTTCGACGATTATTTTCCTTTTAACTGTACTCGTTCAAAGAACGTAACTAATTAATTCCGTTTAATTTTAATTTTTACTTAAAATGGCTAAATGACGGAAGTTTGGACAAAAAAATATTTTAATTATATATAAAAAAATTTGGAGATAAAATATTTTGGCATAAGGGCCAATTAGGCTGGTTAAAATCGCAAAAATCAAAATGTGTCAGCTTTCTGCATCTGAATTTTACAGCTTTTAATTTTTTGTCTTTCTATTGAAATAAATATAAAATAGCTTTTCTATCGATTATTTCGTATATTCTTCTTCTTGTTGTCGTTTCTACTCAGCGGATGTTGTCAACAATTTTTTTTTTGCACAGTTTGCGCCATTTGGCCAGTTTAAATTTTTATCTAGTTAGTGTATTCTAAATCTCAATGTCACTACGTTTTTGATAAATTTATTATATAAACTAATTGTAACAGAAGACAACGGGTAGGAAACAATTAATTCAATACTCACAGGTAACGTGTGTCATTATTGTAAAATAATAGAAAACAGCTCGTCTCTATACTTTAGAAATTTCGGACCTATCCTGAATTTGATGCTTAATATGGCGCGTATCACATGTACCATCCGAAATTATGCCTAATTGTGAGGAAGAGAGACTATGCCCGTACGTAGTCGAAATAAAGTTGATATATAATCCCTCGAAACGTTCTGGTATAATTGAAAACATGGCTTACCGAAAACCGTACGTATCAAAGCGAAATATTTTTTCCCTTTATTCTGAATACTGTTGAAAATCTATTAGTAAAAATTGTTTAAACATCAAATTCTAACTTAGACATTTTTAGTTCTGGGAGGTTAGATAATTGTAATAGGACATTTAAGGAATCAAAGATGATTGGAATATTATTTTTTCTCAAATCTTTAACTAGGTGCAAAGTTTTGTAAACGGCAAACAATTCTACTGCAAATGAGGAACGTGCAAGGGATAATCTGTATGCTTTCGATATGCCTTTTTTCGGTTAATATAAAGCCGAAGTATAATTTCCACGTGTTTTATCGACCGACCTATCTGTAAATATAATTTCATAGTGGCTAAACTTTACATTAATTGCTGGCATAAATGAAGCGTTGTTAACGCCAGAAGAGAGAGTTTTAGCAATATTATTATCAAAGGAAATTCAGTTAACGTCTAATAGGAAAATAAGTCCATAGAATCGGTAGAAGGGATGAGGAACATTTTGGATAATTTCAATTGTTTCCATGAGAAGAGACGGAAGACTTTTATTTGTCTCAATAAACATCGAATTTGTTTATTTATCACGTGAGTTTTTCTCTGTTTCACTTTGACATAAAAATTGTTCGCTATATATTCCTGCCTAAGTTTTAACGGAGGTTCTTTAAAGTCTGTAGGAGCGAGGAGGATACCTGAGCATATTCGAAGAACCTTGTTTTGTACAACTTGTAATTTTTTCATCTGTGTTCTGTTCAGGTTTATGAGTGGTGCTATATGGTCAACATGGGATCTCCGTAGATCTATTAATGGATGTGCTCCCCATTTAATACCTGCGATTGTTCGAAGCAGATTTAGACCCCTATCACATTTCTGCAATACAAACTCCGACACTGCTTTCCGTAACAATTTGCTATCAAATAACACCCCTAAGTATTTAATTGTATCAAATTTTAAAGTTTTCCCCCCAGATGAAATAAAAGGGGAGACACGATTTAATTTTCTGGTAAGCATTATTCCATTAGACTTGTCTACATTTATAGACAGATCTAGGTCTTGTAAAATCTCCCGCAGGTCAAGAAGCGCCTTCTGAGCTTTTTTAACCGCAGTTTCCACCGAAGCCGCGGTGACATAAATAGCTAAGTCATCGGCAAACTGAAACACTCTAACAGACTTATTTTAAATTTTTTCTATTTCGTTTTTGTGTTTAGGAAGTATAAAAATGGACTCAAAATACTTTCCCGTGCTAATCCTTTACCCGAATAAACAGAATTGCACTTTTTACCTTTATATCTGACTGTTAATTTTCTCCCAGCGAAGTACTGAAATATCCAAGAACATATGTTTTTACTAATACCAATTCCGACTAGTTTATTATATATAATGTTGAAAGATTAACATTATCGTATGCGGACTTAATATCAATACAAAGAACATATAGATTTCTGGTTAGGTTGATCTGTACATCTAAAGAGAATGAACATAACCCTTAATTGTCCGACATGTCTAGACTCCGGCCATATCCGTTACTCTTCTGATTTCATTAATTTCCGTTCACTTTTTTTATATGCCGCATCTAGCATATCCTCATACTATTGTTGTCCTTTAATTTTTGCCCAGCAATATTAACTGAAACAATTCGTATCTGTTTCATCTCAAGACATGCACTAGATAGTGAACTTTTCGTGGTTTTATTACCATCGATTCGCTTTTTTTCTGCAAATGTTACTTATTTTTTTAAAGTAAAACTTCTATTGACGCATTATACATGCGGAGTTAACCCGTAAAACGAGCGAGCGAGTCAATGGCTTATACACATAAGCAGGCTTATTCTTATATATATATATATATATATATATATATATATATATATGTGTGTGTGTGTAAAAATTTTGCATTTATATTCTTTCTTGTGCGCATGCGCGTACGGCTACCCGTTATTTCGTTCAAATCTTCGCTGCACAACGGATGTGTGTGTGTGTGTGACGTAGATTTGTGAAAGAAAACATTCGAGTCATCGCCCGGTAAAGTTAAGCATGGCAGACAGTGCGTTCCTCTTCTTTGTGAAATTTGTAAAGTACCTATTTGGGTAATATGCTCGTTGTGTTTAGTATATTGAATTAAAATTTAAATTCTATGATATTGCGTTTTATATCGTCTTTAAATTTTACTTCTTCCCCGCGCTCCGAGGCGCAGTTAAATTTTTCTTCTGTCCAACTCACCTTCTGCAAACGCATATATATATATATATATATATATATATATATATATATATATATATATATATATATCCACATCATTTTCAGTAATTTATTTTTAAAAAAAATTAACAGGTGGTAAAGTATTTGGCCGTATGTCATAGACTAGATAAAATAGCGGTGTGTTACCCGAAATTACAAATTTTGACCTACGAAGTAGTTTCATAAGTAAAATACAATTAACTATTTTACATACATATAGTTTGGTTTTAAGATACAGCGTATTGTACACGCGGTGCAAAAAACGATTCTTAATATAAGATGTATTCGTGAAAACAATTTTATTAATATTGCAAGTTCACATACTATATAACAAACGCTACGAGGATGAAACGTTTTAAATCAGCTTCGATCTCAACGATGTCGTAAACAATTATCAAATTTCGAGATATATAACGTTGAATATAAACAATTTTGAACAGTTGGCCATTGTACATCTTTAGAATTATCGCTCTTAACTATGAACGATAATTAGTTTATATTGTTCTTATTTTATTTTTGAATTAGCCAACTCTGTTCCGACCGCTTGTAAAATATTTTCACAACTTCCTCTTTTCTTCGCAACTGTATTTTTCGTTACTTCGCTGTAATTTTGATTATCTTCTTCTAGCTGTTTTATTTTTCACATTTTCTTCAAAACTTACAGAATGTATTAATTTCTAAATTTTATCCATAATTTCATCAAACTCAGTGACGTTAACTTCTCAAAAAACATTTCGTCTTCTTGTCGTTTTATGTGCAATATACTGAAACTTAAACTAGAGGTATGTGTTCACGGGATGATCTACATTTGAGAGAATAGATTAGTTATTTTGGAGAATTTTAAAAGGTTCGTTAATCGATTTGTTGGAAAAAATGTGAAGACCGAGCGTATTTCTGGGCGACTCGAAACGTGTGCAGATTATGAGGATGTGTTAAATGAAGACGGGTATGTCGTAGGTTAAAAATATTGTAACGCATTGGAGGTTGAGAATAGCGTGGCTTAGGCGCAGACAGTTAACTGCGACTTGTTCAGATGACAGATTTTCTAGATAGGTTTTAAATTATCGATCGCGGTTTATTCGAATTTGGCGCTGTTTTGGTCGACCCACGCCTTGATAACCGAGAATTTTATAATCGTTTTCAGATCGTCTATCGGATTAGGATTGGATATGAGCATTCATCGTATGAAATTAAATTTACGTCAGTATCAATGTGAGTCGGTACCTAAGTAAAAATGATTTTGAAGTTAATTGATGATAGAACGCCCACTATTTCTTTAGCAAAAGTATGCTGATGGTAGCTATAGTTTAGTTTATACAGTTAAGAGCGTTAGCGGGGTGAGACGGAGATCTACCGTATCCCATTTCAATATTGTTCTTCGATCAGGTATTTTCGTGCGTAAGGAGTATTGTGATAGCATTTTTAAATATTTATGAAGTATTCGACGTGAATTACTTTTTTTTCGTGATATATAATTAAGGTGCAAATCAATGAAAATGTAAGGTTCAGACAAGGAGGGAAGAACTTCTGCTGGATAATACGGATCAGATAGAGATAAATTTATCTGCATTGAGGAAAGAATGTTCTGTGTTTTTTTAAGGGGCTGATGTAGGCTTGTATAGCGTAGGAAGGTAGTTGAGGATTTTCGGTTACATGAATGAGAGAAGTAAGAAACGAGTTGTGTTTGTATAACATCAGCGGTTATTCGTCAGCTTCATAAAGTATACCGGTAATAGAGAAGTTGGAAAAGCTACTATTTCCGTCAGCCGTAAGGTGAATTCGGTTTATCGATCACAATTATAGCGAGTCGGCTCTGCGGGATGCGTAATATTGAGCTGATGCTTGGTGATGTCTTCTATGACTCGGCCTTTGTTACTTAGTGATGCGCCATCCTATGATACGGAGCGAACGTTGAAGTGCCGTATGTTCGTAGTTTAAAAATGATTCGAGTGCCAACGATACACCGGTAACCACAAAACACAGCCGACGAAATTATAAAATGTTTCTTTAAGTGGGTTTCTTGTATAGACGAAATTATAAAATGTTTCTTTAAGTGGGTTTCTTGTATACGAGAGGTAATAAATATTTATAAGTATTTTTTTTAAGATTTAAAAAATCGTATTAGTAACTTTTTCTGAAACATCGAGTTAGTCATTCGTTATTATCCGATTTATCGTGCCCATCTTTAATCCTGAATCATTTAACTGGTACGTCTATAAAGGGATGCTCGTTTAGGTCTAAAATATTATATTAATTTTTCGAAATCGAGCGATTTATTTTTATCAAAAAGTACTCCCAAAAATTCGTTTTGTTATTATTAGTACCAACACTGTTATACGAAACAATATGTATATTCAACCTTCAATCTTTAATGTCCCGCATTCGGAACCAGTATATAATTCGCCATTTTCTCCGTATCGGAGGTAGACGACTACCTATACATAATAGATAAATAAAATTTATTTCATCTCTTTAAATAGTTTATTTAATTATTATCGTCGTCCTTACCTTCGTCATTATTATTAATATCGTCGTTGTTAATGGGTTTTAAAGAATTAAGCTTATTGTTTTCCTTAGTAGTTTTCATCTTACCCGCACAATGCATAATGACGTAAATTTAATACTTTTATATGTTAAAGTATTAAAATTCAGTAATAAAGTGTACAATGTCACATTTTTCTGATTTATCCGGATATTACGTCGTTTAAATGACACTTTTTTTTTATGTAGGTTTGTAATATGTGTTGTGCAAACATACACACACACACACGTGGTATATATTAGGTAAGAACGTGTTTATATACCTTGTAGCATATTCAGTTTACGAGTTTAACCTAGACCTGGATATAAAGATAACGTGAGAGTACCCGTGGAAAAACTAGATAAATTTAATAATATTTACGTTGTGGACACGCATCTCACTTCCACCTGTTTGCATATTCTTTTTTCCATCTTTCACTTACATTATATGAAATCGCGTGTCTATGTTTCTATTTTACGTTCACACCCACGTACATGTATATATATATATATATATATATATATATATATATATATATATATATGTTTTCGTAATGTAATTTATTAAATGCGCATACAAAGGTGTCCTCATTTAAACGGAGGATCGTTGACAGTCCGCAATATCGTTAATTTTCTCATTTTCATATACTTACTACTTAGTCCACACGTAGGAAGTACACAAAATATTATTGGTATAAGTGTGTCCTTACCTATTGGGTAAAAAATTCTACTTTTACTCCTGTAAGTTACGTGAAAATTTCATTCGAATTCGAAAAAATTAAATGATATTAGTAATTCAATTTATTTATTTATTTATTTGGGCGTGCTTAGACCGAAGACAAGAGTTAGACGTTAGATCATAGATTGAAGATGAATTAAATGAAGAACAAATTCTATGTAAAGTGTAGTACTAACCCGCGTGACATAATAAGGAAAATCGGCAATTACACACGACAATCACTCCAACTACAATACAAAAAATATAAACATAAAAGAATTAAGCATGCGCTTCTCTAAACTGCATGGTTACCTAGCTTGAAACCACGCTATACACTAAATTTTGTTTATTATCTTAAGCTATATAATAAGAATTATGTACACGAAAATATGGATATGTATAAGAAGATGCGTTATGTGTTTTACTATATATATATATATATATCACTATACATTAAATAGATAAATTAGTAAAGTTAAGCCGGGTTTTTATTTGTATTTTTTCCCTGCAGTTGTTTTTATTCTCTTATTCCTATATTAGTATTAATATTAAATCAAATATCGCACAGTATGAGCAATTATGTAAGCTCGGTATGTGTACATAAATGGGAATTGTAATTTATTTATTAATCTGAAATATACTTGTTATTATTATTATTATTATTATTATTATTATAATGAAGGAAAATTAGGACTTTCTCGAGAGAAGGAATTTATTCGAAATGACTTCAGGCCAGCTTACACCGGATTAATGAGAAGTGACCCGGCCGACTCTGCTACGAAGAACTTGTATTTATTACACTAATATCGAATACTTTAATACTTCTGCTGATAAATGGAGAATTCGGACAGATAAAGAATTCAGCGTGACAAAATACTCTAGAAGCAGAACAGTTGACATTCCATAAAAAAAAAAAAACACATAAATTCTAAGTCACACATACTCACATATAAACATTTACTCGGTTTAACTAGCCCGGTTTCAAAATGTAATTTTTCCGTTTTCGCTGATCGTAGTTTGGCTGACTATCCTCTCATCTCTAGTTCATAAACCTCTCCTACCAGTAATTTAATAATCTCACGTGTGTCGCGCGGATGTGATAAATTACTTCATAAACCAGTCCGAATCCAATCAAATTATCAGAAAGAATACCTTAAGCAATCATAAATTTACCCTTTTCAACGCCTAATTTCTTTAATATCGTAATTCAACTGTCAAACAAAAACATCGTAATACTTAAACGGCGTGATGTCCTATTTTTTAATTTATTATAACGGATTAATTAATTTTTAAAATTATTATTTCGTAAAATAAAAATATGTAAAACAAAGCCAAAAAAAATAATATATGTATATAGCAAGTTAACTCGTTGTTTTTTGCACGACCCTTCTTTACACGCTTATTAATGGTTAATGGGACTATATTTTCATTCTGTTATCATACTTAGATTAACAATAGTCGCAGACTGCACACCCAAATTTATTTTAAAATGCAGTTTTTTTCTTATTTTTCATTTATACTTGAAGTATAAGGACAAATTTTATACTCATCATCATATTTTGCTCAATTCTAAGATTGGTTTGTCATTGATTTCCATTTCTGTCGATTCTGTGCCATCCGTTTCAGTTCTTCATACGATGACGCCGTCACATCTTCGAGTATCTGTGAAATGTAATCTATTCGCGGCCTTATTCTTTCCCGGATGCATCCCTTCTATTAGGTTAGCCCTTCGTGTCGCCTATCATTTGGGTTCTTCTTTTTACTATTATTTTTAACAACGTCGGTTTTTCATGAATTTTCAAAACTTCCTCGTTGGTTACCTTATCTGTCCGTTTTATTTTTAATAATCTTCTGTAACACCAGAGTTCTTACGCCATCAGTCTTTGCTTCTCGTCTTTCATAATTATCCAAGTTTCGCATCCATATAGGGCAATGCTAATTACATATACTTGCAGCAGTCTTTTCCTAACGGCGAGACTCGATGTCAATAAGCTTTTCTTATTATAAAACGCTGCTTTAGCTTTCGCAATTCCGTTTTTTTTATATCCCTTTTACTCGTACCATCTTTTTGGTTATTACGCTTCCCAAGTAACAAAATTCGATTACTTGTTCTACTTTTTCTCCCTTAATATCGATATTAAATTGATTCCTTATATTACTATATTTATCGCACACTAATATTTTGGTCTTTATTTTGTTTATTTTCATATTATATTACTGCAGCATGTTTTCTATTTACACTTTTATTCAGTTCTTTTTCTGATTCTAATACAGCGATATCATCGGAAAATCTAAGCATGTTAACATTTTCCCCATGTATTGGTATTTATTTAACTTTTTCTTTAGTTTTTTTCTTCTATGTAAACATTGAATAACATGGGTGACAAGTCAGATCCTTGTCGTACACCTTTTTCAATTTTTCCTTCTCTTCATTTCTAATTTTTATAATCATCCGTTGATTATTATATAGATTGTATATAATCCTTCTTTCCTTATATTTTAATTATCTTTTTCCATTCGACATTGATGCCTTTTCTATATCTATAAATCCTATAAATGTGCCGTTTCCTTATTCTCTCCATAATGATTAATTGTAAAGCCACTTCTCTAGTACCTTTGTTCTTTCTAAAACCAAATTGATCTTCTGCTAATATTTTTTCCATCATTTGTTCCGCTCTTCTATATATATATATATATTTTTAATTTTTGAAGCGACAATAAACTGATAGTTCTATGTTTTTCACATGTATCGGCCTTTTCTTCTTTCGGCATTGCGACTATTATATTCTTTTTAAAATCGCCTGGTATATTCTCTGTCTCATATATATTTCATAAATAATATTATACAATAATTCCTTCTTCTCCAACATTTTGTCATAATTCAGATGGTATTTCATCTATCCCAGGCGCTTTACCGGGTCTTAATTCTTGTAACGCTCTGTCAAATTCGGCACTTAATATTGTATCGCCTTTATCGTCTATATCTACCATATCGACTTTTTCAATAATTTCTGCTTTATCATAAAATGTATAATTCTTCCAAGTATTCTGTCCATCTATCCACTATTCTTCAATTAGCAAATTTCCACATTTATTTTTTATATTCCTACTTTTTGTTCTATAGTTTGAAAAATTCTTTCTTATTAGTTTGTACGCTTCTTCAGTTTTTCCTACATTAATTTTTCGTTCAACCTCCGCACAATTATGTTGTATCCATTGTTCGTTTTTTTACATTTCCGATTAATTTCATTCCTCAAGTATTTGTACTTCGTCTTTACCTTCAAATGTTCTTCGTTTCTCCATTAAATTTAAAATTTCATTATTCATCCATTTTTTCTTAGCCCTTTGTTCTCTTTTTCCTAGTACGGTATTCGCTGTGTAAATTTATACCAGGAAAAGAAAATTTATCGGACGTTAGAAATATCATTTTTACATCTTCTTTAGGCTATCATTGCTATAACAGACATTATGGTGACGTGACTTCATTGGAAAAGTTCCTTCGTAGATGATATAATTCGATCTAATTATCTGGCAGTGTAATTAGCGTTCCATTTGGATAATTAGCTGCGTATATTGTTTTTTAGACTGAACGTTAAGAGAATTAATTACAGATTAATGTTATCGCTATTATTACTGTTCTGTTGAAAAACCTTTTTTTTTTAATGATGTAAGATACGAAAAACATGATCATTTGTAAGTTTAATTAGCAACGTGATTCGTCAAGCAATTTGTTCGTCGACGAAAATTTTCTACGATAAATATTCGACTTGATCATTATATTCTACTTAGTACTTTACAATTTTATATCTAATTTGGCACTCGCATTTACAAACGTACACCGCAAATTTTGCACTGCTCTCTTTCGCTCACATTTTGCCTTCTTATTTTCTCTCCCATTTTTCTCGTTTTATTTTTTTCTTCGAGATACCTCATTTGTAGTAGCAGGTTGTCGTTTGAATTTTCCTTATTCCAAATCTCACTTCTCAAACATTACGTTTATTTCATTTTTTTATGGTTACAATTGGTAGTAATAATAATATCAACAATAATAAAAAAGTATTCTTAAAAACACTAAATCTTCATCTAAATTTGTCGTTGAGTTTAATAAATTATTTTTATCGTTTTCCTTTATTATTTCTGTTCTTTCCAGTAATTTTCTTATAATGTTTTTCTTTATGTAAAATTTTACAATTTTGGTTAATATTAGCTGGATTTTGAGCTTTAATTCTTTACAATATTTTTTAAAGAATGATTTTTAATCATCGTTCGTGTAAGAATTTAAATACTCCTTATATACAGAACTTACAGATTCGCCTGTGTAGTTATTATGTTTTTATCTCTTTCAGTCACGATGTCCATTATATGGTACGCGAAATTTTAATGCTAAAACAAAATTTCACATTTTCTGGTCGACGTGAAATATCTAAATTTTAAATTTAAATAAATCAATTAAAAATTATCTACAATTTACCTAAGAAGCAGGATTGTATAATAAAACACCAGCATAAAATTTATAATATTGCTTTAAAATTTTATAGTGTGTGACTGAAAAGGTTAATACAATATCGCTATCTCTTTCTTTTCACAGGTTTATATATTAGTATACAGTATACGTATATATAATATACCTATATATGACGTATATATATATATATATATATATCCGTCTTTTAAAATTTTAAATTATTGTAATTTCTGTCCTATCTGTGATATAAATGTGAAACAAAGCTTAGAATGATTTCGATCATATAGGCTATAAACTGTGCGAATTATTACTTTAATGATTTTTTAGTTAAATCGGACAAGACAGACAGACAAAAGTCTTAAAAAATAGATTTCCTGGTTATGTGCGATAAAAATAACCCAATGCGGTGATTATAATGAAAATATTTGCAAATTAGTATAGATTATCTGCCTGTTCATACTATGTATTTTTTTTCACATTGACCGCAATTTAATTTATATACTGTTGAATTTTTCGGTATATCTCCATTTTGTATTCCGTTGTTACTGATTGATTTCAATAATGTGTATTGCGTTGTTATTCATTATTGCTAAATCTATATTATATTTGTTAAATATTTGTATCACGTCATAGGTATGACTTCCTACCTAATTAATTGAGTTTTAAAAAATTATTTTTCTTTTTATGTATTTTTATTATAAGATTTCTTCCGCAATTTTTCAACTATATTATGGTTAGAATTTATTATTGATTGCGATTCGTTTTATTCCGTATCTTTCTTTGTTTACTTTTAAAATTATTTTGTTTTATTTCTAATATATATATATATATATATATATATATATATATATATATATATATATATATATATATATATATATATATAGTTATTAACGCCAATTTTTAAATTCAGGAAATTGTTCCACTGTGAATTAAATGTTTTTATTCTAGTTACTTATATTAGTTATAAAATTGTTCAACATATTGCAAATCACTACATTGCACACCAGTGAGAGTAACAATAATAATTAATTAAAATAGTAATACAGAGTAACGTAGTTATTAAAAATATATGTTAACCCTTTCGGCTCGCAGATACTTTAGGAGCTTACACAAAATTGTCTATTTTCGTTTGGTCGACGTAAAATGTCTAAATTCGAATGATATTTATGCAACACGTTAAACTTTATCCGAAGTTATCCGTATTTATTTTTTCACCTTCTCGAATAATTCGGTGTCATACACGGGGAATAACCTGTATTCTAAAAACGAAAATACGTAATAGCCGGTATCTCGAGAAGTACTCACGAAAATCGGGTTAATTTTTCCTTTACTTATACACGAATACATTTCGTACAATGAAATAAATGATATCGCAAAAAAAGGATAATAAAAAAAAATTGATAATGTATAAATGAAATTTGCGCCAGATATAAGACTAGAGAATATTCAAAGAAAACATTGAAAATCACGATGATACGATGCATCCAAAGCTGCCAAGTCCGTACTGCTGAGACAACTAGGAAGTAAATTTAGTACGGATTTGAATAATATATAAAACAGAGGAGAAGTGTACCAATTCGTTTAAAAATAAATACCATTGATTCAACGATGTATAATCACTATTATATGAAAATGAAATTGTAGAAACGTACGATCACATCGGATGACAATTTGGCGGATGAGAACAGAAGCGCGGACAATACGACGAATTTTAAATGATACAGTCGATGCACTGACACGTATAATACTAATAACAGGATATTAGGCTGTGTTGTAATCATTCGTAAAGTAAAGTTGAATATGAACTGCGCTCGAGTGCACGCTAATCATGTTTTTATAATGGACTACGAAGAAATGCAAAACACAACGAAAGCGAGAAATAATTTTACGAATTTTTTGAAATGAAAAAGAAATTTTGATTTACGTAGTAGACAAGTTTTGAGTTTATAACAGTATAGAGATCGATTATCGGACGTTGGTCAGCATTACGGCAGTCCCACATCGGTCTAGAACTGCTCGGAACAAACTTGTCGCCGGTACTAAATGGTACCAATCCGACAGATTCTGTAAACGGATTCTCTTTGAATTTTTCTCTTCGTTAACTCGCGAAGGAGGCTGTATCGGGTTCTAGGTATCGCATTACACGACTGAAATAATTCAATTAATATGATTTGGCTTTATGTAGTCGATGTTATAGACCAAAAACTATATGTAAGCCAACGTTATGTTAAACTTACCGATATGTATTTTTGAAATTGGGCGTCTCATATTTACCGAAGACAAAATTGAAGGAAATCCGCCAGTAGGACGAAGAAAAATGTAAATGATCACAACATGATTCGGGAAACGACAACTGTATGAAATAATAAACGCCGTCAGTAAAAGAGAAATATGATTTGATTCGAAGTTTTTGCACGCTAGTTGATGATGAAATAATGAATAAAAACAAAAAATTATGCACCAGAATAAATTGATTAGTATCACGGAAGATGCTGAGTCTCGAACGACTTGAAAATGGCGTAACTGTCAAAGTGCTTAGTTATTATATATGTAGGATGATTTTGCAATAGGGATGGGTCGATGTTAGAAAATTGCTTTGGTGGCATACGTGTCTAATGCGTCGTTTATTATTTTATAAGAAGTGCTAAATCACCCTGTCAAGTTCGATGACAGCGAAACGACGACTATTCCGATTTGAGCATAGGGTTATCTCTGGCAGGGATGATGACGTGAAATGACCACCGAAATCGTATGTTTATAACCCAGCTAGAGGATTTATTACCGATTTTCTCGAATTCGCAGATGCCGATACGTTGCAATCGACTAATATCATTAAAGTCGAAATTACCCCGATGCAATCGCTCAAATTTAGCCACTTCAATGCGGTAGAGTCATCAAAAATTATGTGTCATCGTGAAATGCTGTAGTGGACATTTGAATGGCGCTATATTACATACATGACACACGTGAACCTTTCAAATAATAAAAAAAAAAAAACAAAAAAAAACAAGAATTTCGTTAATATCTCGTACATAGTTTTTATTTTATCGAACCTACCCACTACAGTCGGAAAACCTTATATATATATTTAACCAAATTGATGATTTCTATACCCCGGCAACTTCGTTGTTGGCTTTTTAACTCTTTCATTCGTACATTATAAAATATTGATACGAAATTATAAAATTTTAATTTTATACATTATTATTGCACTATTAGGTGAATTGTAGATAATTTTAAATGTATTTATATAAATATCTTTAAAATTGAGACATTTCGAGTCGAAATAAAAATTTTTGTTGGCGATTTCATTGTACCGTATGACATCGTGACTGAAATACGTCCGTCTATATTTATAATTTAAGAAACGCAAAGAAGAACTTAGAATACAAAATACGTCGAAATTGATCCGAAATTAGCGTGAATTTAAATTTAAATGTAGAAAATTCTCGAAATAGTATCGATTAAAAATAGATCTAAATTCGATTTAATCGAATTTTAGCGTGGTTTGTTTGTGGTTTTTAAAATAATCGAACTTCCGAATTATCGTTATAATTTTTGGGTTCGACGATATAACGATTTTTTTATTTATTTTTTTTTGCTCACGTAAGGAACGGAATGTAAATATCTCAGTCGATGCGCAATGACTGATGATAATCGATTCGACGTAACTGTCGACAAATATTTACGAAACTGTCAAAAGGTGTTTATTTTAAATTGTTTACAAATTATAAGGACGTCACACGAGCTACATAATAATTAATTGCGGGCGCCGCGAATAGAAATCACTATCATTTCGAAATAATATATAGACCGCGTGCGTACGTGTGTAGCTTCCCTTCTTTGAAAAAGTTCGGTAAAATTTACATTTCGTTTCCTTTATATCAGATAAAACGATAAAATTTAGTTTGAATCGGAAAATGTCGGACGACGGTAAGTTTATAGTTATTTTTAATTAAATAATTTTCGGTTTTTCGAGAGTATATACATATATACGATTTTTTTAAAATAAAATTAACGGAAAAATTTAATTCGTAAATCATAAAAACTTTTATTTAATTTACATCGATCTTATTAACAAATTTAATTATATATTTTTTTTAAATTAAATCGACGCGAGAGACGAATCGAATATCCACGGAAAAAAATTTTTTTCAGCCGCAACGTCTTCTATACGATATTACGAATTTTTAGCGTTAGAAGAAAATTGTCTAAAATGAAGGACATTTAATCGATGAAGAATATTTTAATTATTATATATATATCTTCCTCTTTTTCTCAATCCCTAGATTGATGCATAACTTTTATGACTCACGATTCTAGTTGTCATTTTTCTGCCCTTCATTTAAAATTTGCATAACTTGTTGTCCCCCGGTGTCCTTTATTATTTGACCTATATATTTACTGCTTGACCTTCCTCTGTATTGTTTCCCTTCCATTTCCCCTTCAATTAGTTGTACGAAACTCGGATTGTGTCGATATAAGCGACCTATCCATTTACTTCTACTTTTTAGCTTCCGATTTAAGCTTCTACATTATGTTTTTAAAAAATTTTTCGTTTGTCACTTTTTCTGTCCAACTAACTTTCTGTAATCTGCGCCTACATCCGGTTTCGAAAGCTTATATTTTTTTCTTATACATTTGGTGGTTGATCGTCCACATTTCCGATCCATGCATCAGTATGTCCCTTACGTATGATTTAACAATGTGCTTCCTGGTTCCTACTTTAAAATTCCTCGACGTTAGCGAAGATCTCTTTATAATATTGAAAGCCATCTTCGCTAGACTGATTCTAGTCGACATCTCTTTGTTACTTCTTCCATCTCGAGTGGTTGTGCTACCCGGATATTTATACCAATTTACTTGTTTTAAACTTTTTCCATTAATTTTTATTATATATCGTTTTTTTTTAGCACATTTTATAATTACCGGTTTTTCTTCATTTATTGACATATTATACTTTTTTGCTGCAACCGCTATCTGTTTTATCGATTCTTCAAGTTGTTCTTTTTCATTTCTTCCCACGATCGCTATTCGTAAAACGAAACAATCTTTAATCCTCCCACTTTGATGCTCCAGTTACCTTTCTCTTTAAAATCTTGCATTATATATATATATATATATATATATATTTGTGTATATATTAAAAAGTATTTATATAATATATATAACGCGCTAAAAGTTATCCAGTTTATTTTTTCATCTATTCGAGTCCTTTTCGTGAACTATTTCGTACGTCGAAATTGATTTAAAAGGTTTAAAAACGAGTTCGTCATAAGAAATTCGAACGTTTTTCATAACACTGCGCTGTTACTACTCGACAGCTACCCTTGTAAGATTACAATTAGAATACGTATCTGCGCGGTTCGGGATTCTTTCTACAATGAATATATTCGTGGGATGGCAAAAGTTAATTTCGGTTTTTGAGGTGTGTCTATTATGTTGACAAACTGATGTGTCTATCCTGCATTTTTTCAGTTGTAATATTTACCATGATTACACGTAAACCTTTAATTGAAAACACAGCATTGCAGTTAATAAAGATTTTCTTGCAAATTAACATTACCAAAGCTAACATAACACGTCGTACAATTTGTTGCTTATTAGTAACATTACACACCGTAGGGTTAATATATATATATATATATATATATATATATATATATTCAGTAAAAAATTTTTTTATGTTTATGTACTGTTTAATGAATAATGTTGCATATTATGTAACGGCGCAGTTTTTTGTACTAGATTGATATGATTGCATAATTTTAATTTTTAGTTAAGACAGTATTTAATTAAAGTAATTCTTTCTAAAAAATAAAAAAATCACTCACTTTCAGAGGTTAATTGCGATTTTTTATTATTTTTATAAACGCCGAGGGTAAAAATTGTTCTCGACTATCATGTTATGCCTATCTGAACCCACTACTGCGTATAGTTAGGCTTTCCCCAAACATTTCAAAAGTAGTGATTCATGTTATTTTGCTCGTCTCTCCATCTAGTCACGGATCTTCCTCGCCTGAGACGGCGATTAATCGGCCACCATATGCGCGTAGTACTGTTATCTCGTCTGGCAATATGCCCTGCCAATTTCCATTTCAGTTTAGCTACTTTTGTTTTTTTGTCTAATCTATGCAATGTTCGTTCGATCTGAGAGTCTGATATTAAGCATGTCTCTGTTTCGCGCGCCGTTTAAGTTGTTCTAATTCGTATAATTATTTGTTCTGTGTGACTCCATGTTTCAACTCTGTATGTGCTAGAACTTGCAACACTGGCCATATATTTTACTTTATAAGCTATTCGGTATTGCTTTATTTTTAAAAACACCGCTTAATGCAAACCAGGTAAGAGATGACTCGGCTTTCAATTGTATAAACATTTTCCTTTCATTTCTTGTTCCAAAATATGCATATTTTCTTACTGTTTCAATATTTTCACAATTTATAGATATTGTTCGGGCTTTCTGTTGTAATCGTCATCAACTTCGTTTTGTCTAAGTTTATTTTTAGTCCCATCTTTTCGAAACGCGCTTTCAGTTCTGTCAGCATTAATTATATTCCCTCTTTTGGCGTATTCTTTTATTAATAATAGGAATTATTTTATTAATAATAATACATTATGCTTATCGTCCTTCGAAAATATTCTAATTTCAATATAATAATACATTTTAAAAAAATCTACATTTCGAATGACGTTTAATAACATTTTTTATTTTCGATTGTCAGTTTAATTTAAATACGTAAAACAGAAATAAGTTAAATTTACGTAAATATAATACGCAAATGTCATAATTAAAAAAAAATAAATAAAAATAAAAAAAATTTTACATATTTCGCTTTACATATTTTAAAGTAAAAAGTTGTTTAATTTACATTCGGAACGAAATTATTAATTTAAATATATAACTACTCTAACCAGTTTAAATTTAAGATAGGATTTATTTTTTAAGAACATCGTGCTATTTATTAAGTAACAGCCGGTTTTCTTCTATTCGTAAGTCTTCTCTATATAGATGTATTGCGTACGTATGTACAAAATATACGTGTGAAATGAGTATACACTATATATATATATATATATATATATATATATATATATATATATATATATATATATATAATCATCATCATTATGATTGAACGTTAGCAAATATTTGAGCAATTTCTTGTCTATACTGCACATTCGAGAACAGTTCGGTGATGTTGAGTCAAACTTTGCACTCGTGTTATTGATTTTTTTTTTCAGAAATCTTCTCTTGCGTTAGAAGATGAAATACCCTATTATGTTGTCACGAATAACCCGTCCGAAGTACTTTATTATTAGTTAATTGTTATTTCTTGACGCCTGTTTAATCGATTTAGCACTTCGGAATTTCTTATCTCATCCGTCTATTTTATTTTCCCCTTAGATCTTAAATCTGATCCTTCTTCAGCCTGAAGGCAAGATATCAATTCTACACTTCAGACATACAAAAAGAATCGGATGCTATCAAATTTTTAAACAATGTAGGATGCCCAGTGTCCACAGACAACGAGATGCTTGTGCGCTCTATTACTTACCACCTATTCTCTCTGCCGAACTTTATGCTATCTTCCTCGGCTACGTTATATATAATTAAAAACTCAATCAATGATTGCCCTCAATCTGCGATATTAACAGACTCATCCTCGGCAATTCTGACTATCTGTAATTATCATTCCTCTCATCAACATCCAATAGCCGAGATGATCGTCAAGTTAATGCGATGCATGGAACCAATTAATCGACCGATAATAGTTTGGGCTATTAGCTACTCTCATATTGCAGGTAACGATATGGCAGACTGGACTGCTAAACAAGCAGCAACCATACTTCCTAAATCTTGCCATTCCGCGTGTAAATACGCCTTAAAATTAATATTCCATCAATTAAATCATAAGTGGGAGTCTCTCGAGGCGCATATGCCAATTGCCAATAAATTAAGATCAATAAAATTCAACACTGCGCCTTTCATTACTCCTTCAGACTTATCGCGAAAAGCTGAAATAGTTTTACGTCGTTTTAAACTTGGTCGTACGGTTAATACTCATAGTTACCCGCTTCAGCGTTAACTTCGTTCGCGTTGTTCCTGCAGCAACAATATCATCACAGTGCGTCATCTCATTGTACTAATCACAGCTCCTTACGCACTACATTGTGTAACATATATTGTTGTGTATGCTTGAAAATGACGTAACTGTCGAAAATCTTTGCAATAGAAAACTTTTAGTGATTAAACTGTGTTGTGATTTTGTTTGGTTTATAATTTATAAAATCACAACTCTCCGATATATTCAACATTTAATGGAACCTGAACCAGGTTTTTGAGGAAGAATTATTTTTCAAAATCTGTTTTATAAATAAATAAAATTTATTGTAAATAAATCTAAAAGTGAAATTGCCTCTAACTAGTGAAATATGTATATGAAATTTTAAGTTGTCGTTGTATAAATATTTCTGGTAATTCGTATGTAATATTTATTGCGTACGCTTGAAAATGACGTAACTGTCGAAAAGCTTTGCAAGAAAAAACTTTTAGCGATTAAACTGTGTTATGATTTTGTTTAGTTTATAAATATGTTCCTGCTAACAAAGTTCAAAATGATCCGTTGATGCATATATATATATATATATGTATTATATACGTCCTGTATATAAGTACAAATATATATATACACATATTTATATGTACAGGGGTATAGATAAAACGTCAACATAGGGTTATGAGTCATTATAATAGTTCATTTTTGTATTCATCAATGCTAATGATCTTTTGTTTATAAACATAGGCGGTGTTCTTCACAATCGATTTCTGATAATTAACGTACAGGTGAGAATATCGTCTCTTTGTTCTTTCCGTACTATCATCATCATTATTATTATTATTATTATCATTACTTCTCTTAGTCGAAGTTCAATGAATTTCGAATATCAGGTTTCATTAACACGCTTTCACGTACATTTCTTTAGGAATGAACTTCGATGGAAAAATAACCAATCGTCATGAAAGTAAAAAGAGAATTTTATAAAATTTTTATTTTTATATTTTCAAAATTTCGACTGCACGAGACTATTGCATCGCATCCATTTTTTTTTTTATTATATACATTTTGCCGGGATAAAAAGTGAAAGAGAACTATTTAATAAAGAGATTAAGAGAGTAATAAAATATGACTGATTAAAGTTTCTGACAGCAACTTCGTGCGAACTGCCGGAATAAGAAAAACGCGAGATGTATGCTCAGCAGAATGATATAGTGGGACGTGGATATATACGGTTCTTAGCGTCGCGAGGAATTCCACTGTTATAGTTCATTGCGAAGGACGTGATATTTAAGAGTCTAAAATGCCAAAATTATCCTCTCTCCGCTTGATTTCTCGGAATCCTGGTTTTAATCAACACTCGTAGAAATAAATGAGCGTTTTTTTCTTTAGTTGTTCTTTTTGGAGTGGATTGCCTATAACACTGAAGACGGGTTAAGTATATTTACTTAATCTGCGTAGAGAACTCGTGTACTTAATTATAATGTGCACTGGTCTAACGTATTATTAGTGTACAGAAAGATATTCGTGTGTTGTTGTGTATGGTAGTTTTCTACTTCAGTATCCGATCATAGCCCCGTCCCCAATCGAGATGCGTGTACTTAGTCTGTAAACGTGCGATAAAAGAAAAATAGTACCGAATATTCGATTCGTAAGGTAGAAATAATCGGTTTGACGGTTAAAACTTAGGGTGAATACGCGTCGCTTATTTCGGTACATTTGCTGAAGGCTGCAGGGTGGACAAAGTGTGAACGATTATAAATTATATAGGCTTTACGAACGTCAGAACGATGAAATGTCAAGTGTTTTATATCGTCAACGAGTTCTTCTATTAGAAATTGGTCGCGTCATTTCTGTTAAATTATTTTTCAATAAATTCAGCTGTTTCGTATTATGCGAATTCGCTGGACTTTCCGGTTTCAAAGGTCGATTCGTAATAGATGCGACAAAGGTAGAGGTAAAGCTTTATAAAGAAAACCGATTCGCAGCAACAATTCAGGGAGGAAAAAGAATTTAAAGAGGCAAACGTAATGCTAAATAATAACAGACGAGATAATTCGAGAAAGGTAAATACACGAACGTTCAAAAATCCTGCTCATTAATAAATAAATAATAAATAAAGCTTAAATATAGTTTAGATAAGTTAGAACGATAATCAAAACGTATTTAAATATAATACGATACATTAGAAATTTTCTAACGTATTTACAATTATTTATAACAAAAAGTTTAAAGTACATACACAACCATATAAAAGTATATACAATATGTCGATCAATTTATTATCTTTGTGATATATGTAATTTTTTCGGCAGAATAATTCGTTTTTGACAGATTACCTTTTGTTAGATAAATTTTTATTTGGTTAATTAATTTATTATTATTATTATTATTAAAAAATCAATTGAAAATTAGTTAAATCACTAATATTTATTTTCTTAAAGAAAACACAAAGCTTTTCGGCATTTACGCCATTATCAAGTGAAACATTTTAAAACATCATAATTTTAAAAATATAAATTAAATATAATTAAAAATATGTAATGGTGATTTTGAAAATATGCTCCAAAAATGCTGTCTGCTTCTGTTCTGTCTATTTTTTGATTTGTTGAAATTTAATATCGATATATTTGTTTATTAATTTTGTTTTTTTATATTTTTTCTTCAATACTATTTTCCGATTATTAATATTTATTTTCATTTTACTTGTAAAATTGTGTTTTTAAAAAAAAAAATTGTGTTCGTATATTTTTTTATTTTATATTTTACTTTTGGACATCATACATCGCAACAGTAAATGAAAAATTTAAAATTCCACCAGTATACAACTTTTACAGAATCCCGAAAATAGTATTGAAGAAAAAATTAATATAAAAAAACAAAATTAATAAACAAATATATCGATATTAAATTTCGACAAATCAAAAAATAGACAGAACAGAAGCAGACAGCATTTTTGGAGCATATTTTCAAAATCACCATCGCATATTTTTAATTATATTTAATTCATATTTTTAAAATTATGATGTTTTAAAATGTTTCACTTGATAATGGCGTAAAAGCCGAAAAGCTTTGTGTTTTCTTTAAGAAAATAAATATTAGTGATTTAACTAATTTTCAATTGATTTTTTATAAAAAAATCACCACATTCCACATTATAAAAAATTAAAATAAAAAAAAAAAGTATTATTATTATTATTATTTGAAAGCAAACGTTTTACGAAGGACGATGTAAACATATGAAATAGCGAACGTTCTCGTATATAAATTACGTTTTTCAATGTATTCCTACCGAGGTACGTATTAATCGAAATATGTGTTCAAAATATTAAAACGACAAAGTCGACTTTCGCGACGTCATAAAGGTTAAAATTGTCATCGATTTACTGACGAGGAATTTCGAGATAAATTACCCATTTCGACAGTATTTGAGACTTAAATCGACCGATTCGACCACCGCGATTTCATATTCTACGGTTTTAAGGTACGCCGAGAATGCCCGTATAAATTTAAGATATTTCGACGAGTAACGAAGAAAAATTACGTGAAATTAAAATATAACGAAATCGTTTGGTTCTTTTTAATAGTCGTTCAATTTTTACGTCATAATTAATCTTACCTTTTCCATATGTTAAAAATACACACACACACACATACGATACGTAGCACTGGAAAATTAATAATAAGACAAAATTTCATCGGCATTATTATTATTTACGACAAATATATAAATTAAATAAAAATAAAAAAAAATTCCCCTTCTGCCTTCGCTCTAAGAGGGGTCTCATTAATCTGACATTTTACAAATATAGAAATTTATTAATTGCACGTGCGTGCTTACGCATGTACACACACACATACATATATATATATAATTTATATACGTGTATCATTTATATATAGATATTAATAATACCAATATGTATAAAGCAGTTTAACTCGAGTTTTTTTCATTTATAAAGTAAATATACTCGCTCATTAATAAAGCGGAACTATATTAAATTAAATACAATACCGGATATACTTGTTGCCTACAAGATTTTTAAAATTAATTATCGTCGTTTTTATAATTAACCATTAATTATTTCAACCGATTTAAAAAAAGAGGAAGCGATTGACGAATTTGTTCGAATTCAAATTGTTCGACCTGGTTTAAACTCATTCGCATCTCGTTTTTTTGGAAACCGGACAATTAGATCCGGTTGATCCGGTTTTAATGTTTATAACTATCAGTTTTTTAAACTACGATATTCTTGGCCACGACAAAAAAATGAAGAATGTTATCTCCAACCCTCGTCCGAAACTATTTCACAATTATACTTAGTCCGTACCGAGCCAAAAAAAAAATAAAACCGAAGAAAACAAGACGTAATCAATCCAAATTTCGTCCACCGGTTTTCCAATAATGTTCTTAACCTCCCCGATTTAAAAAAAAAAAACAAAAAAACACAAAAAACGAAATACAAAGTATCAAAGTGTGTATGTGTGTGTGTGTATTATACGCATACGAACAAATAGGAAAATTAAAATTTATCTATACGCGATTTTATTAATAACTCGTGATAATATTACGTTAATTGGAGTCGACGTATAACCATTTCAAAGAACTTATTACAAAGTCGGAATGCGAAAAAAATGGCACAAGTAACTTTCACCAAATTTCTGTATGCTTATATATATATATAAATTATATTGTCACGATTTTACTGCAGTATACCGATTTAAACTTAAAATTATGAAGAATTTTATTTTACATATACCGTGGCGAGTCAAAAGTTAGTTCTGACTTCTATAAATTAAAGGTACGAAATTTGTATCTGATATCGTCGCGTTTCAACCCCCGACGTAAAAATGATGAAGAATAAAAAATGAAGGTACGTTTTCATAAATTACAATGTATTAACAAATATCTTACTGTTTTGTTAACAATTTAAGAGCAGTCGAAAAAATAATCTCTCATATTTCTACATATAGATAAATACTGAAATCGGTCTGGAGGGGAAAAGCAAAAAAAACACCGCAATTCGTATGAGCCGTCAAATTTTAGTGTAGTATGTAAACTGCATTTGAATTCCTTCAAGAAATTCCAAAAACCAATCACTGGAATTGTGGAAACACACTGGAAAACTACCGGACATTTTATAAATGATAACCTAGTAATTGTCCGAAGTAATTGCCAAAAATCCATAAACGGTGTTACTTTGATTGTGAATAAAGAAGTTAGAAGCGCGGTTTTACCATATTATTATTAGCTTAAAACTAAGAGCAATACCCGTGAACATTAACATTATTCAAGTATACGCATCAACATCATGGCAACAGAGGAAGAGACTGAAGAATTTTATAGACTACTTACAGAAACGTTGAGAAGTATTCCAGCCAGAGAAATACCGCTAGTAAATGGGGACTTCAATAAGTCGGTAACAAAAAGGGGAGGCGAATGATATTAGAAGGATAACAGGTAAATATGGAGTAGGCACCAGAAACTTTCGAGGAGAGATACTTTTACAGTTCTGCGCCGAAATCCGTTTGTGGCTAACACAAATTACAAACATCATGTACGCAAACCCTATATGTGCAGATCACCGGATGGACAATATAAAAATCAAATAGATTACATCTTGATAAGGAAAAGATGGAATACTTCTATACGAAATGTTAAAACATATCCGGGTATGGACTGCTGGACGAATCATAACGCGCTTATAACATAAATATGCCTTAAACTAAAAAAACGAATGACCAGCAAGGCAATTATACCGATGAAGTGGAATCCAGCTACTGCTAAATTATATGAAGAAAGAGTTAATGAACAATTAAGAAAAGACAGAATATGTGTAAAAAGGAATTATTAAACACAGAGGAATTATGGAATAAGTTCAAAACTATTATTACACAGCATGCGAAAGAATCAAAGTATAAAAGTAGACCAAAAAAACCATGGGTTACATCCGACACGTGGCAGATGATACAAATGGGACAAAATATGAAACAAAACGATATTAATACTAGCGAGGAAATTGAAAGATATAATCGGAAATTCCATTCAATTGGACACAGATTGTGTAGAGACAAAGATGAATATATACATTCAGTTTGCAAAGAAATCGAAACACGCGCGAATAACAACGAAATTAGAACATTGTTCAAGAAAATCTCCATTCTATGTGGAAATTTCAACCTTCGACATTTACCTAATCAAAATTAAAATGGTTTAATTATAACAACTAAACCAGAAATAATCAAAAGGTGGAGGGACTATTGCGCGTCCTTATTCGTTGCTGAACGGAGTGAGATACCTGAAGAAATGATGCCAGCAGTGATGTCGATAGAACCAAATATTACGCGAAATGAGGTGGAAATAGCAATGAAACGGCTACATAACAACAGAGCTGCAGGATCTGACAACATTGTTTCTGAAACGCTGAAAGCGCCAGCGGATGAAGAAATTACCATAATATATAGGATATGTGACAACATCTGGGTAACAGGACAATGGCCGAAAGATTGGTAATATATCTAACTATATATAAGAAAGAAGACAAAGAAAATTCCCAAAATTATACAACCTTGGCTCTAATACCACATGCAAGTAAAGTCGTGTTATACATAATCCAGGAACGCTTACAACAATATCTGGTCCCTCGAATATCTGAGGAATAGGCAGGATTCGTACGAGGTAGAGGTACAAGGGATCAGATCCTTAACATCAGGCAAATGATCGAACAATTTTACGAATATAATATACCGGCAATATTATTATTTTTGTACTACAATAAACTGGGATAAATTGTGGCAAATATTAACGGAGATGGGAGTTCCTAACCACTTGATATATTTAATTAAAACTTATATATAAAGAACTCTGCTTATGCAAGAGTGGAATCAGAATTATCTGACGGATTCCACATAGGAAAAGGAGTCCGACAGGGATGTGTAATTTCTCTTCTATTGTTTAATGTATATAGTGTGGATGGATAGTGAGGAAAGTGACTTAGAACTGGAATGGTGGTATATATCAAATCTAAGATACGCTGACGATACGGTGCTATTGTCAAATACAGCAGGAGAAACGATGACCAGTAAACAAGCTGGCTTAATACTGAATAGATCTAAGTGTTCTCTAATAGTGGTTGATAAAGCTCAGAAACTTCCAACAGTTTTTAATACGATACCAGACATACAGCGTAAGGAAAAATGATATTACCCAGGTGTACTGCTTACAAATAAGGGAGAATGTGAAGAAGAATTGTAAAATGTGCAATAGCGAGACTAAATAAAATATGAAGAAATACCATAATATATCTAAAGAAATTAAAACGTATTTAATGAAAACATTAGTCTATCCCATTGCTACTTATGGATCACAATCATGGACGTTAAAAAGATCTATGCGACAGAAGATAGATACTTTCGAAGTGACAGCCTACTGAAAAATGATGAGAATATCATGGAACGCGTTTTGAACGAATAATTCTATATCGCAGAAATTAAACATTGCACCATGCCCGGAGATCAGTAATCACAATACAGAGTCGGTGACTTAAATTTTTTGGCATGGCTTAGACAAACAAATTATTCAAGGAAAAGAACTAGGTAGTCGGAATCGAGGAAGACCTCCCTTACGTTTCATTAATTACATAAAAAAAACTAACAAAGTTGCAGATAAATGAAATCATGCGTAAGGCTGAAGATCGTTTAGCGTGAAGAAATGTTACGATTTTATTTTAGACTGCATAAGTCGCGACATCTGGAATCAGATTAACGCATATGATGATGACGATAGCCGTTTAAATATACTCGTGATAGTAATATCATATTTGATCATTTATGTAAAAAGTTAAATTTTCTTTTAAAAATATATATTTATAATAATGAGGTCTGGCAGATTCATCGTACCATATTCGATAATTTTGTATAGTGTAAAAGTTATATATATATATATATATATAAAATAAAGCAGGACGTCTGCCATGGTGGCAGTAGACCGTTAAACAGGAAACATTAAGTCAAGAACATGGTTAGATGATTTGGTTTTATATGTATATAAATATATATATACACCTGAATAAATTAAATAGTCGGATCATAATACGATTGACTTATTTACAAATATAAACGTAACAGTTTACATCGTCTCACCTGTATTTATGAATGTCTATCGCAGCCACAGGCTAAGTATCTCTCTTTCCTTGCATATTATGATGTATATATATATATATATATATATATATATACCATATTACGCACACAGATTTTCTTAGTAAATCTTATTAGAACTGGAATTTATTATTCCGGCAAATAAACTGGTTCCTTTATTTAGCAGTTACCGTATGTTTCATCGGGAACTATTTAACCTCGTTTTGCAATTACAAAACTTGCTGGTGACGTAATTAATCAACTTTTAATTGCGAAATTTTCGTTCTAAATAATACGCGGGACATCTTTGTGCGATTAATAAAACGAAGTAATAATAATGATAAATCATCATTATGGCGACGAAAATAATAATCATATTCGCGGATGTTTTGGCGATTATATCGCTACGGTAATTCCGTACTAACTAAACGAATAAATTTCAGTTTCTGAAGTTATCCTTACAACCCTAATTCATCATGCAGTAACTAAACGAATGAAATACAATTTTCAATTTATACTTACAACCCTAATTCATCCTGTAGTAACTAAACGAAATTGAAAACTTCAGTTTCCAATTTATCCTTACAACCCTAATTCATCATGCAGTAACTAAACGAATGAAATACAATTTTCAATTTATACTTACAACCCTAATTCATCCTGTAGTAACTAAACGAAATTGAAAACTTCAGTTTCCAATTTATCCTTACAACCCTAATTCATCATGCAGTAACTAAACGAATGAAATACAATTTTCAATTTATCCTTACAACCCTAATTCATCCTGTAGTAACTAAACGAATAAACTACAGTTTCCAATTTATCCTTACAACCCTAATTCATCTATTAGTACGCTCAATCTGGAGCGTCGTGATCCATTTTACTTCGGTTGAGAAAAATTTGTACGAACTACGGTCTTGTCCATTTCCGATTTTGTACGCATAAGTTCATCTCTATTTTTGTTTTTGAAGTGAAATTCTATTGGCTCGTTATATATGGGAAGTTAATCCGTATAACAAGCGAGTCAACGGCTAGGCAGTCCTATCCTCACAGTGTAATCGGGCTTCTACTCGGTTTCCCGAATGCTGTACTCGTGTACATGTATATTCAGTTTACGTGCAAACAGTACCGAAATTATGAAATTATATTTTGTGCGTGTTTTTATTCTTTCTATTGCACATACGCGCACGGCTATTCCTTATTTCATTCAAATCTTCGCTGCACGAAGGATGTATGCGTGACGTAGATTTGAGAACGAAAACATTTGAGTAATACGTCAAGTTGAGCATAGCGGGACGGTGCATTCTTTTTCTTTGAGTTTATTAAATACTTTCAGTTTCACTTCTTCCTTACGATATCCGATGCACAGCGATTTTCATTTGTCCGTTATTCTTTCCACTTTAATTTTACCACGTAGTAGACTTCGTCTTTTGCTGGAATAACCCGTCCAAACAATTTTACCACATGCTCCTCCGTATCGTGAGAAGAGTATTCTTCGATTGGGCCGAATATCTAGCTGTCGAAGGATCGAAACATACGTCCCCTGACGCTTGTTCGTCGGATTATTAATATATTTCTTTCAGAGATCATTATTAAATTACCTTCGTAATAACCTATTTATTATACTCTACGATTTGCAACCGTACGGTGCAATCGGGAATATTCACCTTCTTAGCGGATATCGGTTCGCTGTTCTTTCGGGAGTTATTTATTAAACGATTACTCGTTACATTTTGACGACTAATCGGTTTTTTTCCGGTAATCAAATGTAAAATAACTTCGTTGTTAAATAACGGTTCGTTTTTTTCCGCGTATCGGATCAATACAGACGGTCGTTTTTTTTTCGTTAAACAGCGATTTTCAAACGTGTTTTCTCGGAAGGTTATGCCATAGAATTATATACTTGAAGGAAGAAAAAATATAATTCATTTCGTTAATCGACATATACGTACATTACACACACACATATATATATATATTGAAATTATTGAAATTGTAATGTAACACATAATTTACATAATAGTATACCTATTGATTCCAACACCTGATTCGATTCGTCTATATAAATGAGAAAATTCGCTATTTAGCATATACGTATTAGCTAACGAAGGCTCTAAACAACTCCCAATTCGTTACAGTAGATAACGAACTGAATTTTGTAATATCAGATACCTAGGCCTCTAGATTTCAACCTAGTTTTACGCCGAAAACAACATAAAACCGTTATATATATATATATATATACATATATGGCCCAATTACTGAAAACAGAAACCGCGGAAAACACTTTCGCAATTTTTACCTATTGACCGGTTCCAACGCGCGGCCTAACCTCTGTCATTATCTTCTTTTGAATTACTGTTCGCATTGTAAAAGAAAGTCGTCATGGTTATAATTAATTTTGTATAATATTCGTAGGAGTTCACGCTATTACGCGATTTTATTGCCCTATACACGCATTCAGACATATCTATATCTATATCTATGTATATATATGTAATATATGTAATAATGCTTGTACGTAACACGCATTTACACACACACACATATATATATATATATATATATATATATATATATATATATTTAAAAGTAACGTATTTATAAAGGAACTCTTAAATTATTTCTTAGACGTACGATCGGTAATATTTAAGTACAAATTAAAAAGAAAAAGAAAATATAAATTGAATTGATTATTCTTCTCCCTATTGACGTACCACATACTACTGCAAGACCGGTGACACGGATGAGATAACTCGGATTAGAAGTGAGGCCGGGTGATTGGATGAATCGAAGAACGCGATACATATTATCTGGTCCTGAATTCTGTAATTCATTTAAAAAGTCCTTGGCAGAGATAATGTAGTGCGCAAGGAGTTGTGATTAGTACAATTAATAAGGATGGTATTGTTGCCGGAGGAACAACGCGGAGGAAGTTGATGCAGAAGCAGAGAACTGATTGTAATCGCTTTGTTGTCACCATACAATACAGCCCTACGTGTTTTTGTAGTGCACTTATATATTATTACTAGCGCGCATATGGTGGTGTGCATGGTGGTTTGCATGGTGGTTTGCCATTGCCTTATTTATATTTTCATTTCCTGTTGATAATTTTCGCGTCGTAGACCGTATTCGAAGTCGGTACCTTCCGTATAGAAGTCCGCGCTCTGGCCACTAGGCTATCCCGATGACTTACAAAACTTAAAAATTGCAATTTATAAAACTTTCGTATCGTTCAGAGTTTGACTTCCGCTGTTTACAAAGTACACATTTTAGAACGTTTGTTGTTTGTAATACTTCGATATGTTTAAAGTAATACTTGGCCACACATTATCTCTTAGGAGACAAGCGTTTCTTATACAAATGCTAAATACAAACGTCCTAATGCATCGGCGAATAATAATAACAATAGCCGTAATAATATTCAAATCAAATTTCAATTCAAATCAAAAACAACAAAGTATATTTGCATAAGTTATAAACATAAAAGAAAATATAATTCCCTTTTACAAACATTGTACACCATGGACACCTCACCACAATAACACAGTAGCAATATAAAGAATAAAAGAAAACAAAACGTTAAATACTGCAGAAAAAAAGCAAACAAAAGACTACAAAATAAAAAAGGGTTTTCTAATTACAAATAATACATGTTAATATAGAAACTTAAGTTTGAACTGTTCAAATATATTTTCTAAGTTGCGAGTTATTAAATAAATACTATGTAAAAAAAAGTGGACGACATGGGTGTCGAAGGTACTTACTAAGTAAAGAGGTTAATACTAATAAATAAATTATAATTAATTACTACATAATGTTATGTTTAAGTCGCCTGTATTTATATTTGAAATACATGAAACGTAGTTGCTTAGAATCGTAATTAGCAATCGAGGAGACGAGTACATTGCTTTGATATGAGCATTTCATAAAAAAGTCAGTCGATAGCTTTAGAACAAAATCTCCGAATTCAACTGTAGTATCTGGGGCAACTGATCAATCAGGCTACTGCATTTATTACATGTGTAGAAAATTAAGTTTGTAAATAAATTATTTTTTCGCCTTCGAATTACTGCATAAGCAATCACCGATGGTCTTTGTTGTCATCATGACTTATTATATTATGAGCACACTCGCATCCTGCCACATACACATAGGGATTATACTCTATGACCCCCTCTTCTTGTGCTATGTTTTACTTGTAATTGTACATGTAACACCAGCCTCTGCACCTTTATATATAATTATTTAAAAAATACATTCGCCCAATCGTTTGTTGTGATTGGGGGGTGATAATATTGTAATTGTAATATTTTAATTTTAATAAGGACAAAAAAACTAAAAATTATATACACACACATATACATATATATATATATAAACGCAAGAAATCCTGTTTATTATGCGCATCAATAATAATATCATTCTTGTTATAAATATGATCAGTAAATATTTTGCTGTTTATAATTGTCTCGTCTCGTAAAATTCAATGACCATGTTTCACAACGACTATTTGGACGATTTTAAATTTTTCTACGTCAATGTCCATATTTGTACATCATTTATTATCGTATAACGATGACGTTCAAATCGTATGAAGTAGTTTTTAACCTTCACTGGATCTGTAATTTTATATAACTACTATTCTATTTGTGTTATATATATATATATATATGTGTGTGTGTGTGTGTATTAATATGTAATGTACACTTAGGCCATTAGTTTTCAGAATATATCGTAAATGGAAAATAAAACATCGAACGGACACTGCTCAGATTAGGTTTTGTGTGTTTTCGAAATTGAAAAATTGTCGGAATTCGCCGTTAGTGTAGTGCCGGCCGTCGGCATTCGATTAAGATATTTTGTTTGTATCCAGCAATGTTGACTGAAACAGGTTTGAACGATGTATGAAACGAGAAAAATAGTAAATAATATCGGAGACTAGAGAAAATTGTTTTTTTTATTATCATTATTTTCAGATTGGTCTCATTAAGGCACACGTGACGTCTATTTTTCTTAAAGGTAAATTCGTTGTAAAAAGAAACCTGGACAGGTTGCAACAACAAATTCATCGTAATTTACAACACGTAAATCTCCGCGAATTCGCGTACGATACTTTGTCCCCCCCCCGTTAACCACATTCTTTCGTCAATACCCCCGCATTAACCCTTCCAGTCACGATGTGCATTATATACGGTATGCGAAATTTTAGCGCTAATATTTTATTTTCTAAACCCGAAAGAACTGTTTGCAATAGAGCTTTGTTGTCGGTACACAATGTAGCCCCCGCGTGTTTTTGTAGAAGGAACTATATTTGTTAGGGGCATGGTGGTTTGCCATTACCTTCCACTGGATGATATTAGAATTATTTATATTTTTATTTTCCGGTGATAATTTTTGCGTCGCCGATCGTATTCGAACTCGGTACCTTCCGTATAGAAGTCCGTGCTCTATAGGCTATCCCGACGACTTATTAATACACGGAAAATTATCTACAAATCACCTGTGAAGAGGTATTATATAATAAACGCATTTGTATATAAATTTTACTATAATTATGTACCAAAATTTTATCACGCATGACTGCGCTCATTATTATATTATTATTTTTTAAGTTTAATTTTAATAAAGAAATCGTTTATTCATTCGTGCATAAATTTTAGTTTTCGTCATTACTTCACGCACGATCTAAATTATACGTACAATATATATATATATACTTTTAATTATTTGTTTATTTATATTGAATTAACTATTTATAACGAATACGCCGAGAACCTCGATGTATTCAGCATCGTCTTCTTAAATAGACCCGTGACTCATATAGGAATCAAATAACTGATTTAGAGCTGAATGTGGTAGTCGCCATAAAATGTGGCTTTTATAAATATATATTTCTGTCGTACATATTCGAAGACAAGATATTTCAACTGGATCAAAATTTATAAAATATTCTCCACCTACATGTCTTTGGTTCTGAAAAGCAACATGATGTAGACGGCCAATTAATTTCAAGACGACGACAACGTACTTAACACGCCGAAGGAACGACAACAGACTCCGATAAAGGGAGAACTTTAATTTTAAACCAGACCAGTAGTAGGTTACCTGGATTTCATTTTTAAGATCAAAACTAAACCGAACCAGAACTAATCAGGACCGATTTGAGTATTTAGAAAATGAATTTCCCCGTACAAAAATAATTAAACAATCAAGATTAATTCATCTGGAATATTTAACTAACCATTTCACATCGATAATCGTATATATATATATATATATATATATATATATATATATATATAATCTTCCAGCAATGTATGTTAAAAGCGATGTTTTAGTCTAAAATTTTATGGATATAATTATTGTGTATATACCCACATACTCCAATCAAAGTTAACACATATGACGTAATGTATATAAATTGTATATATATATATATATATATATATATACATATATATATATATATAATATATATGAGAATTACGGATAGGCTGATTTTTATTAACCTTGTACTTCATAATATCTACCGGTACTAAGTGCATTTTGAACCAAGTAGGCAGTTTTTTCTTCCCTTATTTCACAAGTTTATCGTGAATAAAATTGTAATTTCATATACCCTATCCATTATTTTTATTATTATTGTATTGTTGTCTATGTATTATTAGTAATAGGTTGTTAATGTTCTGATCTAGTAAAACCAGTTTGTTTTAGTGATTAAAGGGCTTTTTAATATTGCGCATTCGAACGTGATATCTTTTCTTCCTCGTTCGTATCATTATCGTTAAAAAACCTGTGGCAGATTTTAATAATTTACAATGTTTTTTGCATATTATTCAGATTGTTATAATTCAAACACGTGTATATATATATATATATATATAACATGTTATTAAATATATAGATACCTGTAAAAAATATGCATGTATACCATGTTTGAAACTTATGTATTCTTGGTATGCAAAAAAATAAACAAACGAAAGAACTAAATAAAATAACTTAAAACGCTTTTTATAAAGTATAAAAAATTATTTTGTTTTCAATCATTACGATACTCTCCGAGGGTTTATGGAATAGTCGTAATAATAACAGGTAGGTAAATTAATAGGTTTTTATTAAAATATATCATAAACGTTTTTAAGCTCAGTTTTTACCAAATTCGAAACTGTTTATTATGAACATTACGTCAACGTAATTATAATTTATAAACCAAACAAAATCACAACAATTTAATCACTAAAAGTTTTTTATTGCAAAGCTTACAGTTACGTCATTTTCAAGCATACGCAATAAATATTTCATGTAATATTTATTGCGTATGCTTGAAAATGACACGTAACTGTAAGCTTTGCAATAAAAAACTTTTAGTGATTAAACTGTTATGATTTTGTTTGGTTTATAATTTATAAAATCACTACTCTCTCCATTATATTCAACATGTAATTATAATTGTTGTATTAGTTCATCCTCGATTTAGAGTAAAGGTTTTTCCAAGTATTTTACGAACTATTCGGTAATAATTACTATTACCGAGCAGTTAGTTATGCCTCAATAAAATCGTGTTTACGATTTTCCGGTCTTCTAAATGCAATCGCAAGTGTGCATCTATTAATTTTAAATTACGTAAATAATCTAAAAATTATGTAAGAATTAACGCATAAATTCACTATATATATATGTATATACATATATAAAAAATTATTCGCATTTAATTATATTAGTAACATCGATACGGGCGTGTACATAACATCGGGGAACTATCGATCGATATATTTAATGACCCCGTAACCGGCAAAAATAAACTGTGAACGTAAACACTGATAAAGGAACAATGAATTTACTTTTTTTGCTACAATTAAAAAAAAATAAATAATATCTTTGATATAGTGATAACAATAATAGTCGCTTTACGTATTCGTTACTTGCATATCAAGTACTCGTTACTAAATATTCGTTACTTCCAAATGTAATAGGTAACGTTTTATTATAATTGAAACTATTATAAAAATATAAAAAGAAATATGCCAATTTACTGCAGTTAATTGTTTGTGAAAAATTTCACGCATTTCAATTCTGTGTTAATGAGAGCACGCATTTTATAAATATGTTATAATAAAAGTTTGGTTTTCGATTAAATTGCTCAAAAAATTTTTTGAACAAATATCATATGTAAAATATCAGTTGTAAATTTACATATTCTCCATATATACATATGTTATACATATGTGTATGTATACATGTATACGTAAAAATGAGGAATAAAATAATCATTCATACAACACATACACGTGTGTGTGTGTGTATGTATCTAATATGAAATAATATACAACCACATATATTTATCCACTAATTTATAAAACTGTAGTGTCTGTATTTGATTTGCGAATATTTTCATTATAATTATTGGGTTATTTTTATCACGCATAAACAGGAAATCTATTTTTTTGCCTCTTTCTGTCTGTCTGTTCCGATTTAACTCAATAACTATTAAAGCAACAATGATGAAATTCACACAGCATAATATTATCGGATTTCACGTGAAATTACAATAATTTAAAGTTTTAAAAAGTAGTAAACAGCGGTATCTCAGACAAATCGTGTAAAATTTAACTCGTTTTCCGGTTCGAATGTACTTTCACTACCAACGCAAGCAAAAAAAAAAACAGATTTTATTGCGTTAGGGGCGTGGTCGAAATAACGGACAAATATATACATGTACATATATATAATACTATACTGATATATAAACCTGTTAAAAGAAAGAGACAGCAATATTGTATTCAAAAAAATAATTACACAAGCGATGCCGTGGGTAACTTCTAGCGTGTATATATAAGATATAATATACATACAAGTAAGGATCGGTTTCGGAAATAATAGGATTTGTTTGAAAAAAACAAGGATCCGACGAATGGTGAAGATTTACAGCTTTTGAGTATAAAGTAATAAATTATTGCCTTTAGAATCTCTTACAATAGCGGGCTGGTACATGTAACATGGACAGTGCCAAAAGTAAATTAAGTGATACAAATTATCACATACAAGAAATACATTTGCGCTATAATAATAAAATAACCAATTCTTAGAATTTCTAAAATTCTTTACAGCATTATACAATGAACGTCAATAATAATGATGGATCGGAAAGAAGTTAAAAACTAGTTTTAGCCATTTTAGTATATCTGATAACATTAACATGAAAATGAATAAAAAGAAATACAGAAAGTATTTTTTATGTTGAAGAAAGAATCATGATAGTGATAAAGAAAGGAATGAAATCGTCAGTTTTACACACTTACTTGCATACGCATACAACTATGAAACGACCATTTCAGGTTTTTTTTTTTTTTTAATGAAAATATATCTAACCTATTTTTTAATACACGAAAATAAGTTGGTCGAACTATTCCGGATGTAAATGCGTTTTCTGAAAGAAATCTTAAGAAAAGGGACACTAAAAATCACGCTATTCTAATTTAAGCCCATAACAGTTATTCAAAATTAACGGTCCATGAAGAGGCACGGCTCTTGATGAACCTAACCTCGTAACCGGAAAATAAACTGTGGACGTAAGCATTGATAAGGGAAACAATTAAAAATTGGTTTACTTTTTTATTATAAGGAAAAAGGACCATTGGTCTAAATCCTACAAGTCATAAAATTATTTACACGCACCCTAAACTGTCATTTTTCCCACAGCGGGAAAAAAAAATAATACTAACATGGAAGAGGAAAATAATTCTTTTAATTATGAACTCTTAGGAGGAACCGTTCCATTGGTTCTTCATATTTTATACTAGATGTATTTTATACAATAAGTTATACTCTTATAAATATCGTAATTATAAAAAAATTCAATCAGGAATAACCGAAGTATAAATTGATTATTTAGCATCATATTAAGTAGCTTAAAAGCAATTTGTATGGTTCGATTTATATTCGTACGCGCTATCATACTTTCGAATTTAACTTTAATAATGATAAAGGTCGATACACGTTACATCTCTGAGTATCTGAGAGATCGAGGAAATGATCTATCAGATAGTTTTGTTTAATAAATGCACACGGCTCACATCATAGCATCAGAAATTTTGCAATGACCTTCGAATATTAAACTGATCGGCTTAATAACACGTTAAAAAGAATTAATCATAAATAACGTATTTCATACGGGTTAAAACGAAATAAATCGTATACGTAATATATACGTAGTTTACAAAAGTATTTATTAATTTGTATCCCATAAAAATTGAATTACTTATTACCTTTATATATATATATATATATAATATATTTAAAAATTCGATTTAGGCTCTCATTTACCTGCAAAATACGTGCGTGTAACACACACGCAAGTACACCAACCGTATTTACATATTGAAAACATGTTCCTTAATGTAGATTATAGCACGTAAATACAAATTATTCTTGCACTTCAGGTGCGCCGACTTGAAAGAAACTTGTTGGGGGCAAAATGATATTTTCTATGCTCCATAAACATAACTCATTAAAAATTGTTTTTTTTTTACAATATAATAATCACACACACACACACACACAATATATTAGATAAATATAATAAAGAAGGGAACATGGCCTGGAGAACACTGCCAATCAATTGATACCAAAAACATGATATCCAAAATATTGCATAGATAATACCGCACGTGTCTAAAATACTACTTAAGATAATTAAAAAGCGACTAGAGCATCAAATTGATCAGTACCTGGATGAGAATCAACATGATTTCTGGAAAGGACGCTCAACACGCGATGCAATAATTTATACGTGGCTTTCATAGATTATGAAAAAGCTCTTGACAGAGTACCTTGGAGCGATCTTTTTCCGTTGTTAAGCCGAATAGGATGCCCGAAAACATTAATTACATTAATCTATAACTTATACACCAGACAAAAAGTGACTGTCAAATTTAATGACATCGAGTCGGAAAAAACAGTTATAAAACAGTTATTAGTAAAGGTGTAAGGCAGGAATGTTTACTATCTCACGATCTATTTTATGAGTTTGCGGAAATGATTATAAATGAAACGTTCAGTAAATTTAAACAAGGAATTAAAATCGGAGGCAGAAGGTTGTAGGTGATTAAATTCGCCGGTGAGTCCCAAAACACTTTCAGCAATGACTAAGAAATTAAATACAGTAATGAAAAAATATAGAAGATTAACATTAAAAAAACAAAAGTTATAACAATTGGCAACATTTGTCCCCAAATAAAGATAAAATTAAAAATCGAAATAATAGAACGAGTAAAAACATATACATATTTAGATCAGAGCATAACACAAAATATGGATTGCGCTAAAGATATTAATCATCGTACAGCAATGGGAAAAAAAGGCTTTTAACGGTAAATATAAACTTATAACACAGAAAACAATGTCCGTCAATATACGCAACAACTTTTGTATGGTCAGTGGCACTCTATGATGCGGAAAGATGGGCAATGAAACAACGAGACCGAGACAAATTAGAAGCTTTCGAAATGCGGTGTTGGCGGCGCCTACAGAAAATTAGTTGGGTAGACAAAATAAAGAATACAATTGTACTAGAAAGAATAAATGAAAAAAGAAGACACAGTATAAGAGGCGACTTAAGTAGATCATGCATTACGTCAAAATCAAAATATCCTGAAAGATGTTATCGAAATAATGGGGAAACAGACACGTGGAAGATCACGAACAACACTTATCGATAGATTTCTAAAGGAAAGTGGAATATATCCGGAATCAAAGAAGAAAACTCCGACAGGCTGGATTGGAAGCGGTTGATACATGGTGCGAATCAGTCTACGGGCTGATACACTGATGTGATGATGATAATGTTGATACATCGGGGAGTAGTGATTTAATGAATTATAAACAAAATCGTAACACACTTGAATCACTATAAAAGTTTTCGATTACAAAACTTTTTCGACAGTTACGTCATTATAAAGCATACACAATAAATATTACATATAAATTACCTGAAATATTCATATAACGACAACATTTTATACATTTTTATGTCTAACTTATGGTACTATAAACATTGAAGGGGCAAACCTCTTAAATAATAATAAGGGGGATATATATTCATAGTATACACGTGTATATTAATATATATCTATATATCCATGTACACATATGTATGTATATGTATATATAATTGTATATATAAATATATGTATATATTTACATATCTACATATGCATTTATATATATATATATATATATATATATATATATATATATGTATGAATTCAGCACAAAAAAACAAGTTAATTTATTAAAAAAATAGACTTTGACTTAAATCAGTAAATGTAGGGAAGATCTATTATGACCAGCAGGGTCAAACGGCAAAGGTGAATTTCATTTAGGGTTATTTTCCGCCTGTTCCTTTTTCTTTCATATTCATAGCAGACTTGCTAGATAGCCCTAATACTATTAAATTATTATTTTGTTACATTTTTTTTTTTTTTTGGTGCCCAGTTCGTAAAATACGACGGGCTAAATTGTGTGATACATCTAATTGATAAATATATGAACTGAAAACAGCCCATTCAATTAAGTTGACGGTGCTCAAATCAACCCACTTTACACTAAAGAAATCTTATACAATTGTGTTATTTCCGATACTGTGAAATCATTAAATGTTTTGAACCGCTTATCTACCAATTCAGCGACACTAATATCTGCAAAATCAGCATTTCACTAGTTGCATCCTGTCAGTATATGCTTTACATCATCAATGAAATTGCATCTAAAAACATTTATTCGAATGCACTATTCTATATTTGTATAAATAATCTTTAAATAAATCGTGTCCGCTAATAAACTGTGTATTGAAATAATTCGGTGTAAATATAACGTTGTTTAGTCGGCTGTCTACACTGGGAAAATATTGTTAAAACATAAATATGGGAAGTGATATTTTTTATAATAATATGTTAAAAATGGCATTACTTATATACATACATATATATATATATATATATATATATATATGCATGTATGTATTATGTACGTATATAAGTCGTTTATTATGCGCGTTATATTATTTTATAATAACCAGTTATTTTTTATTATGTCCTGGAATTGTTCGTTGAAATATGTCTTTTTTTTTTCTAATTATTATCATTCCGAATTCCTTATTATGTTTAAAATTTTATATCTTCCTCGTGCTCGACGAGTTAAAAATAATGCAGGCTTTATTACGACGAATATTGAAATATTTTCAAAACTTAGTCGCTTGTAGGATATTAAAATTACTACAATATTTGCGAATGTCCTCGCGCGTTCGTCGTTACTGAAAATTATTTAACGAGAAAAATAAATTAAAATTTTAAAACGGACGGACGTAAAAGTGAAAACGTCATACCCGACCTAAGACGCCGTCAATGTCGCTTATATCGTCATTTTGCACGTTGGCAATTATTATTATCACGAACGTCATCAGCTACGTTGAATTGTTACATGTACGCTACTGGAAGAGATTCTGAAGGCAATAATTTATTACTTCAGACCCAAAAGCTGTAAATCTTAACTATTCATAATTCTTTTTTTTTATTCTATTATTTCCTAAACCGATCCTTACTTGTATGCATATTATATATTATTGTATATACACTAGAAGTTGCCCACGGCATCGCCTGTGTAATTATTTTTTGGAATACAATATTTCTATCTCTTTTAACAGGTTTACATATTTGCATAGCATACGTATCGCGGTCTTTTCTAAATTAATTTGCCTTTTTAAATCTTCCGAGAAGTCTCGACAATAATTTAAAAAGCCAACGTCTATATACAATTTTTTGAAAATATATTTTACACTACAACTAGAATCAAACTGGAAGCTATGAAGCAGTTGATATTTCATTTTATTCTCCGCAACAGTTAAAAGATCAGTTGGTTTAACAGGACATAATCTCCGCAATTCTTCCGAGTAATCGGGCAAGTTTATAGTCGAAGGATTTTGACGCTTTTCCAACTTTATTAAATAGCGTTGAGTATTTTTCTCGACCTGCTCGAGAACGGTGCTTACACGATATGTCGAAACATTTGACATATACCAGGATTCTGAAATCTCTGTATTATATCTACCATTCGCAAGCCACTGAGCTGAATACCATACGTCCACGTAGGTTTTAATAAAACTGCGTTCTTTATAAATAAATTATCCGAAAAACGCAAAACGCATCGGAATAAGTTGATTAACGTCGTTATCAGCGTTAATTTAACTTCTCTTCATTTTCTACAGTTACTCTCGTTTAAAACTTATATGCGCGCGGTATGTGTACGTTAGTGTGTGTGTGTATACTTAAGTATGTAATATCTGCGCGTTATCGTATTATTTTTGTTTTTCTCGCTGGCTATTCTTCATTTTCTTTTTCTACAAATATTATTTGTTCTAAAGTACCGGGATAGTTTTAGAAGAAAAAAATGTAAAGTTGCTTAACATTAACGATATGTGCTGCACGTGTATTATAGGCGTTATTTAAATAAAGCTCTTCTCTCCTTTTTTCCGTCAAATCTATTATTACTAACGGTTTATAAATATAATAATAATAATTATTATTATTATTAGTCGTAAAAAAAAAGTAATAATTAAAAAAAAAATATCGATACTCGATAAACGATTAGGCGTTGTTAACCTTGAAAACGATGAAACTGGTTCCTAAATCGTATTTGTACGATAATCCGCGTTTTTGTCTGTAGTCTTTTTCTACATCGTCAGGCTGATTAAGATTCGTTTATTAAATTTACTTATATCTATATTTATTTTCTTTTAGTAAACAAACGGAATAATTCGATACCGGACGAATATATTTCTCTTAGAAAGATTTCCAATTATCAACGAGAAGTACTATGATTTCCTTGCGATTTATGTGTATTTCACGTATAACACGCTAGTCTAGTTTTCTTATCAGTATACTGAACCTCGGCTGGTTAAGATGTTCCGCGCGAGATGTACGACGTTATTATTAATTTTATTCAGAGAAATAATCGCGCAATTAATTATCCGGTTATACTATTCTAGGGGCGGTTAACAAAATGACGATAGGTGAAATGTAGGTTAAAGTTGTGTTTTTCTATTTTTCTTTATTATTATAAAACGATTTAGTTTCGGCGATAATTTATAATCGTTCGAAATGTCGGATATTTTCCTTTTAAATAATCAACGAGAAATATCTTTAGGGAAACCCGATATTGAAATATTTTTTATTATTCAAAACGTGAAATTGCGACTATTTTTTATTTGATTTATAATGTTTTGTCGGTATACACACACGCACACTTTTCAAAATGTTTACACATATATTAAACATATGAACATATATGCGATAATATATGCGTATACAGTGAAAACTGTTTAACAGGATGTTTTGAGTTTTTTTTTTAAAGCTTATGAGACGCATGCAATCTATTCCGCTGAACAACAGGCAACACTGATCTGTTTTAAAGTTATAACGGAATGCTTCCCGCTTTATATTTACTGTTTTTACGTTTTATATTTTTCATAAATGATATATATTATATTTTTATATGTTATTATTTTGCGACTATTTTTTATTTGATTTATAATGTTTTGTCGGTATACACACACGCACACTTTTCAAAATGTTTACACATATATTAAACATATGAACATATATGCGATAATATATGCGTATACAGTGAAAACTGTTTAACAGGATGTTTTGAGTTTTTTTTTTAAAGCTTATGAGACGCATGCAATCTATTCCGCTGAACAACAGGCAACACTGATCTGTTTTAAAGTTATAACGGAATGCTTCCCGCTTTATATTTACTGTTTTTACGTTTTATATTTTTCATAAATGATATATATTATATTTTTATATGTTATTATTTATGTCCACTCTCGATAATGGCAAAGGCTTTGCGGGTTGTTTTTTATCTATAAAAATTTATTAATTTTAAATGCTTTTTTTTGTTGTTTATTTTTTAAAACATCACTCTACATTCGACACCGTTCAAATCGTCTAATCAGATTTTTTAAAATCAGTTTGGCTCTATAAATAGCCCACTACGGACAACAGGACGATTACATCTAACTAATTCGAACTAAAATGCTTCAGGACTGTTGTAGTAATCATCTTGTCTATTACTAACGTAACATTTCTCAATGACCTCGAAATGTAAAATCAGGCTGTTATTTTACTTTATGCGAGCTAAATAATTTTTATAATATAATTTTCCAAGGGCAGTATATTACTATGTAAATGTACTATTTATTAGTCGGTTTGAAAATACATAAACCTATATGAATTTAACGATTAATTATTTACAATATTTCTTTTAATAGGAACGATGAAAGACTCAGACAACGTATTCAGCGCCAAACCGAAATATTGCGCGCGACAGTCGACCATATGGACGAGGAAACAGCAAGCTGTCTGCGTACGTAGAGCCTACAAAAAATACGGCGAAAAGAAAAATCCGAACGTCATTTTGGACGGTCTTAATATGACCGTGCCGAAGGGTTGTATGTAAGTGCTGTTATATATATTACGTTATGCTTCAACCCACTGCTGGGTGAAGGCTTTCCCCAAACGTTTCCAAAGTTGTCTATCCGCCATCTAGTCACGGGACTTCTTTGCCTGCGGCGATGATTAAACGGCCACCATTGCAATATGCGCTTGGTCCATCTGTTGTCACCTCGTCTGGCAATATGCTCTGCTCAATTCCATTTCAGTTTAGCTATGCGTTGTGTCTACTAATTTTATTTGTTGTCTAATCCATGCAATGCTGTTGCGATCTCGGAGTCTGATATTCAGCATGGCTGTTTCATGCGCCGTTTGAGTTTTTTCTAATTCGTCTAATTATTTTTTTTGTAAAACTACACGTTTCAGCTCCGTATGTTAGAACTGGCACTGGTTGTACACTTTACTTTTTAAACTATTCGGTATTTCTTTATTTTTAAATACGTTGCTTAGTTTCCCGAAAATGTAATCCAGGTTATAGATTTTCTCCTTTTAGCTTCCAGTTGCATGCTAATTTTCTTTTCCATCGTAATTTCTTATCTCAAATACACATATTTTCCTACAGTTTCTTCTGTCGTATTGGTCATTATCTTTGTTTTGTCTAATCTAATTTTAAGTCTATCTTTTCAGACTGCGCATTCAGGTCTGCCAGCATTAACTGCATTTCCTATATACTGCTGCCTATCAGAACCACATCGTCGACGAAGCGCAAATGATTTAATGTTTCTTCATTTATTTGGATGCTCATTGAGTTCCAGTTTAATTTTCTAGACAATTTCTAAAACTGCGATAAATATACATATATATATATACATACACATTCTTCTTCTTCTTGTGCTGACCCATTTTAGTCATGGGTGGTCAACTACCGAAATGTTGACGATAGTGCACTAAAATTCGTGTAGTGTTTAATCGTGTCCGCGTGTTGCCATAAGTTGGTCGTATTTTACGTCCAATGTTTGTTCTACTTTAAATTTTTCTGTAATCTTGTCTCAAGAATTAAACGTCCGAAATATTTTATTTTTTCAATTCTTACTACAGTAATTCCTAACCTTTTAATCCTGTTAACCGTACACGGTGATAATAAAATTCTTCGATAAAATCGCTATTTAAGAGCTTGTTTCTTCGAGAAATTTGGGATTTTATTTTTTTGCTCAATTTTCACCCTTTTCTAGTGGACTATTCGGATTATAAATTTATACTATTGGCCTCGATGAAATTATATAATTTACGCTCATCCGAGTAGATAGAATCCATAACAATTTCTTCATGCTGTTATTGTTAGCGTATTCCACATCGATACATGTTCAGACGGAAACCTACCTCCGTATTTTTACATTTAGGGCAGGTAGGACCAAGTCTGATGTTCGATATTTAATACCTCACAAACTCTACTTCAGACGGTCCTTAACTTGGCAAGACGACTAGAGGTATACAGTTAAGGTAGTTTATATTTAATAGATTAGAATTCGAATTTTTAATTCCGAATTAAGATCGCGGAAAAATAATTACGAACATCGTGAAATTATTTATATTTATAAAACACAGTCGATTAATGACCGACATCAACGAGGCTAAACGATGATACATTGATGAAATTAATAAGTAAAAATTAAATTTTCGATAAATAAAATTTCGATAAGATCGTATTTCTCATCTTAATTTTTTTCCAAATTTTGTGGATTTTGGATTCAGATTTTATTGTAGTATTCAGATCGGGCATCCTGGAGATAGCGCGATTTTCATTCAGTCGTTCGTTTAAAATTGATTTTATTTTCAACGAAACTTACATTTGCTTTTTAGGCAATTATCGATGATTTAGCTCTATTTACATCGTCCGTATACCGAACATTATTACTGCTTAATCAGATGTATTCCTATTATTATTTAACATAATGAATTTTATTATTTTTTTTATTTTTATATGTTGAAATTCAAGCGTCGTACAATATATATGTATAAGAATGAAAAGTCCAAACTGAGATATTCTCAGTTTACTATACAAATTTCGCTTGTAAAATTTTTACTCCGTCAGGGAAATGTACGTATTTATTATAATGACGTTTACAGAGGCGATTAAATGTTAAATCGATTTGATTTACAGTTACGGATTACTCGGGGCAAGCGGTTGCGGTAAAACCACTTTGCTCAGTTGTATCGTCGGCAGAAGAAGGTTAAACGCCGGCGAAATATGGGTATTAGGCGGAAAACCGGGGTCGGCCGGTAGCGGAGTTCCGGGACCTAGAGTCGGTTATATGCCTCAGGTACAACGCCTAGCGTACTACACTATCGATGGATATTGGAATTTTTATTTTAAAAAATTCGATTTCAGCGGAAAAATTTCGTTTCTTTTTTAAATATAAAGCCAACAGTCAGTCTCTATTAAGCAAAAAATTATAAGTATCGAATATTTTATAGCCAAAGGTACAATTTTTAATGCACTCACTATTATGATGTCCCCGCCTATAACTAATTAATAGCGTATAGTTGTAGACGTTAATCGAATAATATGTATATCGCCTATATTATTTAACATTTATGATGAATGGGTAATGCGCCGGATTATCGAAAAGTGGGAATGATGAGTTGGCCATCGAAAGTAAATAACCCACCGTTGCAAGCGGTAATAATCTACGAGGATGAAGAAAAATTGACAGCTTCGCTGCGCAGAGTCCAACGTTTGATCAGCTAAATGCGCAATAATGGTGGTACATAGATCGCGTAAAATTCCAGAAAAATTTACCTTAATAACTGACGTAGAAAGGAAATCGTGAATAATTTCTCTCGGTGGTTATATAATTAATAATGGGAATTGCGAGACAGAAATTAAACAAAAAATTGTTATTGTAAAACACATTTTGAACAGACTCGCGAAGATATGGAAGGATCATAATATACCAAGTGAAAAAGAGATTAAATTTATTAAATTTAGCTATAGATTGGAGTATTAGAAGGTAATTATCACGCCGAAAATTAAGGCATTTGAGATTACCTGTTATGGGCGCACACTGAAAATAACATGGGTATAATAATTCAATTTTAAAACAACTGCGCACACAATACGTTGATAAGATAGAGTTTTAAATTCTTTAGGTATGTAATGAGGCGAAGTTGATTAGAAAAAATCGAAGAAGAGTGGGTAAGAGAGGTCGAGGACGAGCCCTTAAGGAGACAATTAGACGGCATTAAAGCTGCGACAAAACTGTCCACACCCGAATTCATGGGAGCCATTGAGAACAGAGCGGCAGGTGGTCTTTCAAGCCACTAATTTCTGATATATATATATATATATATATATTTCATAATTTTACAATGGTAAAATAGGAAAAATTCCAATGCCACCTCACCGAAATTATTTATCTTTATTAGACGCTGTGTTGAAAAATTTGAACCGGACTACGACAGGCGTTAAAGTCGACGATTAAGAGCCTTCTCAGATTTTCGTATGACATAGTTCTGTTCGTTCGCTATCAACAATTTGCAAAATTATATAAATACAATAAGTGACTGGACTAAACGCTGGCGAATAGAAAAAAATGTAGAAAAACCAGCTCATATTATATTTAGTAATAATAGACCTCGGTACAATTACAAACTTACGCTAGATGATAAAGTTATACCCAAGCAAGATATGATTAAATACCTGGATAGTCGTTTAACATGGAAAATACATATAGACAAGAAGGATAAATCTAAGGCTGAAAAAAATGCACTGGCTCCTAGGACCCAAATCAGAAGTGACTGTGAACAACCGTGTTCTCTTGTACAAAACTATGTTGAAACCAATATGGACATACTGTGCTTAACTTCAGGGTTGTGCGAAGAAAACGAACATCAGTAAAATACACAGACTACAGAATAAAGTACAGATATACCGAGCGCAGTGGTACATGACGAACTGTACATACAGATCTAAACATACGTCCTGTACAGGAGCAAATCAGAAAGATTCTGAAAAATACCTACAGCGGCTAAGTATTCACCCCAATCAACTAGCTGCCCAACTGCTACGTACAGAGAATGACACTAGAAGATTAAAGAGAATAAAGACAACTGCTTTAATCCGGTAAACAAATAGGAGGATACCCCGATGGGAGTAGTCTCAACACAGGCGATTGACCCGTAGATGACATTTGTTAAATAGCCACCACAAGCTAGTCGCAAATCTGCAAAAAAAAAAAAAACTGTTCTAAGTGAGAAGGAATTACAATCGATGATAACGGGGATCTAAACAAGTACTCGAACAAAATAGAACTAGAGATAAAAACACAAATAATGACTAATACAAAACAAAGTACACAAATGTCGATAAATTCAGAACCGATGGAACAAGTAGACAGTAGTCGAAAAATTAATGAATTAAAAAACGACCACGAAGGTGAAGATAACGAGGGGAATATCACTGTCATAGACGTAGTATTCCGCAATAAAAAAAAAACACCGGTCCATCTGAAAAGCAAAGTGTGTAACCACATACTCTGTGGAAATATGACCCTATACAAAAACAACTATTAAAAAAAAAGATAAGGACTTAAACTTAATATAAGACTATCAGATCGAAAAAACAAGTGTAGATACGGGAATAAACAAGATGGTGCAGTGGAGTGGACAGCCAGATCAAAATGATTTTATGTGGCCTGAAGAAACGACAGTAGGTGATCAAAACGGGTTTTGCAATGGTGGCCAATGAACAAAAAAAAAGGAATCGGGGAAGTCTATAACCCGGTGATACGATTAGAGAAAGTGGCTAGCAAAAGGAAAGTGCAAAACAGAAGTGATTGGAAAACGTTGGGGTAGCCTTTATCCAGGAATGGATAAATGAAGACATATCGTGATAATATGTATTATACGCGATTTGACAATCCCGGTGAGATATCGATTTCGGAAAGGTGAAACATCTATTTGCAGTGTTGTCAATACGCTCCGATTGATTGCACCAGTCTGTTAATTTCATTGAAATCAGTAAAAATTTAGTAATTAAAATTACTTTTTCTTTTGCGAATCTCGAGATAACCAAATGGTTTCCACGTGGTCCTGAATTCCTCCGCTATAAATCGCTAACGTTATATAATTTTCGTTCGCTTTATACTTCGCGGTAGATGCAAATATAAAAATAACGACGGTAATATCGATAACAATATCAACGTTACGTCGATAATACAATTCGCATTATCGCTGGTAATGCGATGATAAAATAACAACGATAACTGAATCGAATTTTATTTGTAAATATTGGCGCATTCTGTATAAAATAAAAGTCACTTACGGGTAACATTACACGAATAAGGGACGTAAATAGTAGGCGATATTAGTTAATTTTCGCGTTACTCTTGATATACTTATAGTTTTACACTTAGAATAAAATATTTGTAAACAACGTGTAAAAATTTATGTACGAATATCTATATAGAGGTCAACATACTTAAACATTCTTATAACAGTATGTGTAAAGACGAAACGATATACAGTCGTGATTTGCACATAAATGTACCCGTATACACGGTAAATAAATATATACAAATATATACGATGTACCTCGCGGGGGTAGCGGGAATATTTTAACGTTAGTTTGAATCATGCAATGTGAGAATTTTTAAGTTTAAACAAGTTCTGACCAACTCAGCTATTCATCCATTTGTTTGTAAACAAACGTAAAGAAGCCGGGAAAAATAACAGTAAGTCACCCCATAGCGATTTGCTCAGGATATGTCGTCTCGTAAGTCCTCTTGATATGCAGACGACAGCTTATTTTGGAAAAAGAACTACGACATTTTGAAGCTCAAAAAAATAGCTTATGTATTAATAAGGTTACGACTCTGTAGATCGCGTAAGAAATTACGAGTCCAAGAATAATCACATCGACGGCTATTTAAAGTGGTCGACAAGTATAATTATTCAGATTCCCTCGTCGTAAATAACGGAGCGTGTTAAGAGAATATCAAAAAACGTCCGATACCAATACGCTACTATTTAACGAAAATTTACAACGCACTTGGTAAAAGTATGTACAGATGCCGGACGAATTGTCCCGTTTGAAATACGGGTTTTTATGGAAGGACCGAACAAATTCGTCGATATTATTAACGAGAATTAACAGGAATGCGGTAAAATTTTTTTGGATACATAACAAGGAAAAAAGACCGTAAAAGTCGAGGGAGGGGTAATTTTTAATGGACGGATGGAATAAAATGAAAAAAAAAATGATCTCACACCAAGCGTAACAATGTACCGGACGAAGTACGCTATTTCATAGAGGATTATCTTCTTGTTAGAAAGACTCGTTCAAGGAGAGGATAAACAGAAGGCATTATTCGTTCGTTTTTGACTGTGACATTATGCGCTTAATGAAAGCAAGTTTATTGTCGAAGATCACACCGAGATAACGAACCTCGTCACACCGCTCTAATGTACTTGCCCTCTATCAGCAGATTGTTAGGTAAGACTAGTCTCCTACGGGTGAAGAATTCGGGTTTATGCTATTTTACCATTTACTTGCGGTATTTAAGTAGCTATAGAAGTTGCAGAATATTGCAGCGTCTTCAACAGAGTTCAACTTACGTGTTGGTTTGGAAAATTGTAGAGATACATTGTATACAGAAGTGGTCTAATTATACTACCTTGCGAACACCCGCAAAACAAAAACGACACGTAAAAAGATCTAGTAATACCGATAAATAATTCTCGAAACCGTCAACAAATGGCGTACCAATATATTCCGAAAACCATGGGTAGGAAATAATATATATGTATATACGGTGGAATATTTAAATAGTAAATAAACAACAACAAAATAATTAAAATCGCTACATTTTTATATATAACTAAACTACAAAAAAGCCATTACCAAAAAAAAAAAATGAAATATAAATATATATATATATTTAATTTATAAAAATATAAAATAAACAAAAATAAATAAAATGTAAGGAAACACTTAATATGTGTACAATATTACAAAAAATAACCAAAGTTAAAAAAACAACGGGTTTCATAATAATGGTGAACGATTTTTTTTTTTATTTTTTTTTTTATTTTTTTTTTTAATATTGTACATCTAAATTAAGTATTTTCTTACATTTTATTTTTTATTACCAAATTTGTTTTTCTATTTGATAATTCTTTTTTAAATATTGTACGAATAAATTAAATATTTTCATTCAATTTTATCTTATTTCTCGTCTGTTTCCCTTTTATAGTTTTACGAATTGTATATATTTTTATATTTAATTTTTTTATGTCCTCCCCCTCGATAAATAGCTGAAAAGCTCGGTGAACTTTTCATGTATATAAAAATTTAGCGAAAATACTTTTTCTCGTTTATTTTTTTTTTTAAATCACTACATATTCCACATTGTTCAAATTATTTCCATACTAGTTCGAAACTCGTCTTAAGGCTTCGTATGTCTTATTTCATTAACGTAGTCGATAATGATATTATTCCGATGACGTAATTCTACATTTAGATAATTAATACGATTATTATAAAATGAAATACTCCGATCGATTCAATTCGTAGGAGGTAGCCTTGAATAAGGGATTTTCGATCAGAGAAGCGATGATTTACTTCGGCTGGATTAACGGTATGACTACTAAAGAAGTCAACGAAAAAGTCGATTTTTTAATCGGGTTCTTACAATTGCCTTCGGCCGACAGATTAATCGTAAATCTCAGGTAATCGAATAATACTCGATCAAATAAATCTGACTATAATTTATTTTATTTTATTTTATTTTTTTAATCGGACTTTAAGGAAAATAATAATCGCGATATTATATCCTAGAATTAATTTGCAATCTTGTCATTAGTTATTAAATTTCCTGGTATTTTATGAAGAAGTTTTTCTAGTATATATACATATAATATTAAATCTTTTAATAACAACCAATCTAGAGCACATTTAGTTCTAAACTGAGATGCTTGTCAACAGCCAAGTAAAAAATTAGGGATCTACAAGATTTTGTTACACAGTGCCAAAACTATTTCGAACAGTACTACCTTATCAACATAAGTGGAGACTACGATCATTAATGATTTTAACAAGGATGAATGCATTTTACTGTTAAACAAATTTGAAGAGTTTGCTGTCACTGTATTATTTTATATAAAAGGAACCATAAACATAATAAGCAGAATTTTACGAAAAAAAAAAAGTTAAATCAGTGTTTGATACGTGTAAAAAAATGATTAAAAAACGTCAATGATCAACCCGACAAAAGGGCATATTGCCCGTGTATATAAAATTCCTTGTTCATGCGGGTTCAGCTATATTAGATAGACTGGTAGAAGCATTAATGAAATAATAAAAAAAGAACGCAAAACAGACTGTAATCGTAAGAGAAATTCGTGCGCAGTGGCTTCACATCAGTTTCCAGGGAATCGTACTAGATGTGTTGGAGGAGCAATTGAAATTTTTAAACATCCAAATTTTAACAAATAGGATAGATACTTAATTCAGAAGAAAAAGAACTTATAATAAAAAAACAACTTTTAGTCCAATAAACAACTCCATTCTCTCGCATGATGATGAAAACATTAATAAACGCACGTGCACACATATAACGGGGGTATTTGTTTATCGCAAAATCTGGACAACATACGATCCAGATCGCGTTCTTATAAGCGTAATTCTATAAATATGCCAAAACACATTCGTAACCGTTCTGAGTTTAAAAATGAAAAAACTATTGACGTGATTTACACCGAAAATAATCGTAAACGTAACTTTTAACATATTTTTACTTTAAAATAAAAAAAAATATATATATAATTGACATATAGCGTACCGACCAAATGTTAAAATTTCAACTATTACTCAGGGAAAACCGTTACCGAGGAGTTTAATTAAAATAGAGTCCCGGTAATACAATTTCGTGGAAAATTAATTACAAGTGACGCTATCTTTGAAATAATATTTCAACTAATTCTAGACACGGAATTGAATAATTTCAGATTAGCGCTAAGTTCTTTTTATATATTTATTTTTAATTTATTATTTTTCTCTTTAAAGATAAAAAATAATATTTTCTATTATTAAATATAACGGTCTAACCGGTATAGGATATTATCTCCGGCATTTCTTTGTACGCTAAACGATATATATATATATATATATATATATATATATATATATATATATATATATATATATATATATATATATATATATACATTAATTTGTTTTTTTTTAGCGGCGGTCAACAAAGAAGAGTCTCGTTAGCGTGTGTTTTAGTAAATGATCCGGAATTAATAATTTTAGACGAACCTACCGTCGGGGTTGATCCGGTATTGAGACAAAAGTAAGTATATTTACAGGGTTTTTTATTTTTATTAAAAACTTAAATTATTTGTAATCAAAGATTATTTAAAAAATTATCGGAAAAACCAACCGATAATATATTAAACTACGTAAAACGAACGATTTTTAAGTACGAAAAACTGATAAGTCGGTATTTCATTCGATCGAATACGTTCTTTTCCGTGATTCGTTAGCATGCGTACACTTATTTATTTAATACATTTTCCTCACCGAGAGGGTACTCAAAGACAAAAAAAAAATTGAGTGTATAAAAATTTCGACGCGAATTTTTAAAACGCGCTTAAAAAGAATAACTGTTTTTACTTTCTAGTATTTGGGATCACTTGGTTAAAATTGCTACTAATAACAATACTACAGTTATAATCACGACGCATTACATCGACGAAACTAGACAAGCGAATATGGTAAGTCTACTATTACATATACTCGCACTATAATCACATACACGTATATAAAGTCAAAATAATACGAAAAACTAAATTTATCTAAGCATTTATACGATTTCTTCGAATATAATTTATTATATACGCGACATTCGAATCCGGAATTATTTAAACATATGTGTCATCATTGGTGTATCAGCCCGTAGGCCGATTCGTTCCATGCACCTATAGCTTCCATGTAAGCCGGTCAGCTGCTTTTCTTTTCATCTCAACGTATGTCGATGTTTTGGCATCTTCTAGCATGGTATCCACCGAGGTTATTCTTTGGTCCCCCACGTGATTTCTTCCCGATAATCTTCCCTTCAATTACTTTATTTTAGGATATTTTGATCGTGCCGTAATATATGACCGATCCAGTTGAGCCTCGTCTGTTTAATCTTCTTCAGTATGTTTCTTTGTTCATCAATCCTGTCCAGTACCGAGTCGTTGCTGACTTTGTCAGTCCAATAGATTTTCTGTAACTTTCTCCAGCACCATAATTCGAGTGCCTGTACTTTATTTTTGTCTTTCTGCTTCCTTGACCAAGTAGCTGTTCCGTATAGAGCTACTGGCCATACCAGCGTTTTCACCAGCCTCTTCCGCATTGACGATGACATTGTTTTCTGCGTTAACAATCTATACATACTTGTTGTGATACGTCAGTTAATCTCTTGCGTGCAGTCCATGTTAGACGATACTATTTGGCCTAAGTATTTGAACGTTCTCACTTGTTCGATTACTTCATCCTCTATTTTTTATGTGAATATTTTGGATATCTTTACCAATTACCATAACCTTAGTCTTCTTTTTATTGATTTTCATGTCATATTTTAGACCAAATTTAGTTTATTAATCATTTTGTATAGCGTTTTGGCGCTGCCTGCTAATACCACTCGGTCGTCAGCAACCACCTATTTTAATCCATTGCTTGAGTTCGTTAAAGGTTTTTCTACTAATGATTTCTGCGAACACGTTAAATAGTTCCGGTGAAAGCAGTCATCCTTGTCTAACTCCATTCTTTAACGTCTTCAGTTTTATTATCATTGAATTTTATTCTCACGCTCTGTTTGATGCGGAGATTATAGATTGCTGTAACTAGATTCCTCGGGCATCCTATTCTATTTAGTAAAAGAAAAAGAGCTTGCCACGGTACTTTATCGAAGGCATTTTCCAAGTCAATAAAATCCACATATCAACATCTTCCATGATTAATCATACGCTCTGCTATTATACGCAGCATCGCAATTGCATAGTCGACTGTCCTTTTCTAAATCCGAATTGTGCACAACATATGTGTAAAAGGTGAAATATAAAAAAAAAACACCCAATTTAAAACGATATAAGTAATAAATCAATTATAAATAATTAAGAAAAATAATAACAAATTATAATAAATATATACGGAGTAATGATTTTTTAAAATATGAAACAATAAATTTACCAGTGAAAAAATCACTAACGATAATAATTAATAGCCAAGTTTCCGGCCGTTACGCCATTCGCAATTTTAAACGATATAAATAATAATAAATTTAGTTATGTAATAATTAAGAAAAATATTATGAGAAAAATATTCAACTAATAAATTATTCATATTTACGACAGCTAGTAATATTAAATCATTAAAATTATTGTTTTTATTCTAAGATGTAGCATTATTATTTAAATTTGAAATTTGTATATAAAATTTAAAATCTAAGACCCGCAAAAATTTAGCTTGATCTGGGCCAAAAAAAAATTACACATGTTTGTAGAATTTTTTCTTTGTATTAATTACTTTTTTTTTTAAATTTCAAAATCGATATAGATCGGATTAATGCGCGGCGGTCGGCTACTAGCTGAAGAATCTCCGGAAGAACTGATGCGAAAGTACGCCAGCGAATCGTTAGAGGATGTATTCCTTAAGCTGAGCGTCCTTCAGAATCGCGGTAAAAGAAGACGCAGCAGTATTTTACAAGATGTCACCGCTTCCATATCCGTGCCTGTGAGTTGAGTAAATATTGTTTTTTTTTTTTCATACGTAATTTTGAATTTTTTAAGCGATAGTTTTCCAAATAGCCGCTAGATGGCGTGGAAACGTTATAATAAAATGAGCGTAAAAATACGTATCATCCCCGTGAACAAATAGTTTACAAATATATTTCGTCTTTAGCCGAGGAATGTTACAGTTAAAATCGAATTATAAAAAATCAAAATTTTATTCGAAACCAATAATAATTGTCTTTAGATAATTTTAATTATACGTTCATTTTAAATTTTATATAATATTTAATATTTTATTTTTATTTTTTTAAAGGAAATCGTACCAGATAGCGTAAATATGAATACAACCACCATGGACAATAATTCCCAGATTAGTGGTGAATTCGGTGAAATTATCGGACCGCGTTCGTTTAATAAAAGATTATCTACATCCAACGAACATGTAAAATAAAAACCTTTTCTACTTGTTTCTTACCTTCTACATATAAATCATTTTATGTATACATATATATATACGTCATCAACATTATACACATAACAAACATACATAAAACCGAATAAATTTCTTATCTTAGTGGGGTAGTATGTCCGAAGTTGCGCCCGAACTAGACTCGTCAGTTCTCAATCCTCGTCATTGACTATTTAAGTACCCACTTCTTGTTCTTCTTATCTACGCATGTCCCGCATTCGGTAATGTCATTATCACTTTATCCATGGCTCCGTATTTTTTAATTCCACATGTATAGATCGCCACCATCGTTGGAGATCAGCCCCACTACAGTTTCCTTCTGTCTACGCTTCTTTCGCAGACAATTTTTGCGTGTAATACTAATTGCAAAGGGTGATACTGTTCATTTAGATGTATATGACACCATAGTAATTCAGCTTGCGTTCTTGAATGGTTCGTAATAAGTACACTTCTTTCAACATCTTGTTTAAGACTTCTTGATTCGGTATTCTACCTGTCTACGAGATTTTTAACATTGATCGATATATATACACGTCACGAAGGCATTTTATTTTCTAATGCTATTGTAATTGTCCAACTTTCAATTTCGTACTATAAGACGTTCTAGCTAACCTTATCCACAAATGCAATACACGTCTCGGCATATATATATATATATTCAAGCCTGTTATTTCAAAAGAATTTGTATGTACGCAAGGGAACAATCAATATGCCGTTCCGGAGTTAACTGAAATATGGGGTTGAATCATCCTTTATACAATATTATTAAGTGAAGAACATAGGTACAGATAAGAGAATATAAAAATTAACAGATTCAGAAATATTATGCATTTACCTGGGGTCCAAATTTTCGAAATAAAATATACGCGCCAGTTCTTTACCGCCTTCGTTTATAATTAAGGAAACTTATTTTCGAAACCATCGGTATTTTATCGACGGTATTAATAATAATAATAATTAAAACAGAAATTAGGCAACGGAAGACCATCGCTGTAGTATTCCAAAGAATTGTCATGTACCCACTACTACACGTTAGATCGAAGGCAAGCGTGAAAAGCTATTTATTATATTTGACGACCTTGAATAAATAATGCAATTTTTATACATGACATCGGCAAGATTCGAATACCGAAACTTCCAAACGCTGGTTAATCTAAAAAAATATAGATACACATACATATACACACATATATATATATACATACATATATATTTATTTATTTAAAAAAAATATAATATATATCGCATATAAACATTTTTTAACGAGTAAATCTGTACTTATTTTCAGGCCACCCCAAGTCCTGATTTACCTCCCGATGATGATAGAAAATTGACTTTAATAGAAAAATTGAATCCGTTTCAATGGAATCATTTAAAAGCTTTAATCTGGAAAAATACACTTTGGATGTGGAGAAACGCTCCGTAAGTTTTATCCTAGTAGTAATAATAATAACGACATTTATGTTTAAAATTTGTGTGGCTAACCGCAATAACACACTACATCTAAATATGTAAAAAGGAACAAAATTCATTGAAGGAGCGTGTAAAAGTCGTTTCAAATAAATTAGTATTAATAAATAAATAAATAAATAAATAAATAAATAAGTAAATAAATAAATAAATAAATAAAATTATTATATTTATTTTCAGTTGTTTCATTTGTTTGATTCATATAATTTTTAACATTTCGAGTGAACGTGCAGCATTCGTCATCAGAAATATCATGATAATGATCTATACCAAGGATTCTTTTGCTTTAAAAAGGTTTCTATATGCTGACATTTGGAGGTTTCTATATGCTGACATTTGGCCGGTAAATGAGTGCCAGCTAACTAGAAAGTAAAGAAGAACGCAATTATAGACTACCTTTTATGATGATGAGTGCTGTGAACTGATGGGTACAATAAACATAAATATACATGATTACTGTTATTAGACGTAGAGAAAACCTTTGACACCACCTTTGGCAACTTGGTTTAATGTACAAAATTATTCGATTTATTACCCAGCAACCTCTTCTTAAAGATGAGGATGGAAAATGGGTGAGAACAGACGATAAGAAAAGTGCTTTGCACGTCATTTAGATCGAGTTTTTAAACCACACGATATAGCCTCGTCTGCCAATATCAGTATAAATTTTAAACCAGATGAAAAAGTTAAAGTATTTACACCTTACGAGGCTGCGATAGAATTAGATAAAAATATGAATCCGCGGAAAGCTCCATGCATAGATGGCGTGCCTCCCAGAGTGTTAAAGGAATTATCTAAAAAAAAGTCTGACATATCTTTTCAATGCATGTACGCGATTACAATACATGCCACCTTGCTTCAAAATAGCACAAATTATAATGGCCAGGAAACATAATAAACCGGACCGATTTCGATACTACCAGCTGTATCAAAGCTATTTGAGAAATTATTACTCAAACGGCTTCTGCCAATGGTCGAAGAAAGTATACCGCTGCATCAGTTTGGATTCAGACGAAAGCACTCTACAATCGACCAAGTGCATAGGATTGTATCCATAATCAATAGAGCTTTCGAGGGGAAAAATATAGTCCAGCCGTTTTCCTGGACGTAGCACAAGCCTTCGACAAGGTGTGGCATGAAGGCCTGGCGTATAAATTAAGCCGACTACTGCCGGGCAACATTTGCCGACTGCTCATATCATATTTAACAGAACGTCAATTTATAGTACAGCAAGGAAGTACGACATCCGCATCCTATAGCGTACTTGGTCCGATCTTGTATCTGCTGTATACACAAGACTTACCGACGAACACGCAAACGATAACGGCCACTTTTGCTGACGATACAGCTATTCTAGCTGTTGTCAGTAGTCAGTCTGACGCAACAAATAAATTGCAGAACTCGCTAAATAGAGTGTAGGAATGGGAAATAAATTGGAAAATTAAGATCAACGAAGAGAAATCAAAACATGTGATTTTCACATACCGGGGCAAACAGAGGCGAATTACCAAGTGTACTTTGGGGGCGAACCTATTCCGCAGGCTGGTTCAGTCAAGTACCTTGGTATATACTTAGACAAGCGTCTCACGTGGGAAGTGCATGCCAGAATGAAAAGCAAGCAGATAAAGAAAAAAACGCAACAACTTCATTGGCTTATCGGAAGAAACTCACAGCTGGATATAGGACTCAAATGCCTGCTGTATCGGCAGATTATAAAACCAATATGGACCTATGGCCTGCAGTTATGGGGCTGTGAGGTCTAACAGAGCAAAAAGATCTAGGCCAGACAAAATGTAATACTAAGATAGTCGATGCGTACCGCTATTCTAGAAATGATGATGTGCATCGAGATCTACGGATTCCATTCGTGAACGAAGAGATTCGAAGATACGCAACTGCTCATAAAAAGAGATTGGAGCGACATATCAATCTAGTTACTGAATGCCGGACATGACGTCAAGCGTCTTAAGCGGCGCCACCCAGCGGATCTAATTGTATAATTATATAAAACCAATTATACCTTAAATGATTATGTCAAAGTTATGGTAGATGGGCCATTGACTTTAAACACATAGGCTTTACTAATAAAATTAGGTTTTGTTAGATTAAGCTACAGTTTGTGAAAGTTGATGCTTATCTAACTTAGTAGGTTAAGATAAAAAAAAAGTCCTAATTACTTAGTCCGATTTATTCAAGATTATTTAAATAACGAAAATTTCATAGTTAAAGTTAACAATTATAATTCCTACACAAGAGTTCCCCAGGGGTGCATACTGGGACCTTACTTATTCCCAGTTTTCATGAATAACGTTGCCAAAATTAAACATTTACAGATGGAATTACATGCTGATGATACCGCTTTGTACTGTACACCGCACGGAACGGACATTATACAAAGGAGACTAACTCGTAGTTTTATTAAATTAAATTCGTATTTTAATAATTTTAATAAGTGGAGAATCAAAACAAATTCCGATAAAACTCGATCTATTCTTATGAAAAGAAGACCGCATTTGTTACCACACCTGTGATTTTGGTTTGGAAAACCGATATTAAATATTTAGGTACGATATGGATCGAGGTGTCTTATAATTACTAAATAGGTTAAATATGCCTTCAATAAAATTCACGCGTGTCCGTTTATATCCGATATTTAATATTACGTCAACTCGTTAAACAAATTAATCATCTATAAAACTATAATAATAATAATAATTATGCTTCATGCCCACGTGGTCATATACTAACCGTTCTAACTTAGCAAAGTACAGCGGCTACAAAATATGTGCAGCAGAACGATTCCGAAACGTTCAGTCTACGTAAAGATCGAACGCACAAGGTATAGAATTTACCGTGTATATATATATATATATATATATATATATATATATATATATATATATATATATATATACATATATCTATATATATAGATATATATAGATATATACATAAAACTCGGCGCTTCGCGCCTCGCAAGGGGGGCCCTGCCCCCCTTGACCCCCCTGGGTTTACCTTTTCTATACGAAGCAAGCTTCGTATAGTAGAAGACTAATTTGTGAAGCAATTCTTAGCCACCCACATGTTCATGAATGTAATTCTGTTGTAAAAAAATAAACAAATTTAAACACGAATGATTTTTTTATTTTATTGTACATGATCCTTTCGAAAATGAAACGTTTTTAAAAAACCCCAAAAATAAGTAACGATTTAAATAAACGTTTAACTTTTGATAACAATCGGTCGGACGCATTTCGCAACAACGTTATTATTTATACTAACCGAACAGATTAAGACGAAATAATGCCGGGTGATAGAATCTGTTATTTTTTTTTTGGCTTACGTTTATAAATGCACCTACACTTACATTCAGAACGCGCACACACACATACATATATATATATATATATATATATATATATATATATATATACATACTCAGTCACGAATATGTATGTTGTGTATACCCCACTCTTTGTAACAAGGAAGAAAGGAAGCACATATACAATGTTGCAACGGACACTAAACAACGAGTTCGGCCAGAATTCGACACCGCATTATTATTATTATCATCATCATTATTACTATTACGATTATTATTATTATTATACCAAGTATTTTAGAAGGACAATCTGGACCCGGACAAACCGACATGACTGAAAAATGTGTGCAATTTTCTCAATTTATAAGCTGGTTAGATGAGGTCAACACTCTTATTATTACCGTAACAAAATTTCGTTACAGATTTCGTTACAGATTTCGTTACAGATTTCGTTACAGATTTCGTTACAGAAAATTGGGACAAAATTTCTAATAGGGGTCGGGCTAAGAATTGCTTCACAATTAATATCTATATATATATATACATATATCTATATATATATATATATGCGATGTTGTCAAACAAAATACAAATGTTTTTTTACCTACAATCAGTATTCACTTATAAATAACGTATACACAAGTACAAGTTTGCAACTGAAATATAAACGTTACAAACGCAAAAAAGAATTAAACGCAGTTGGTACTACCATTTTTCGTTTCAAAATTTGCCTTTTACACATAGAAGATATGGTTTATCCTATTAGCTTGTTATATGTTTAAATATAGGCGGCTTTATGATCAGTGCGCAGGTTTTGACAATTTTTTTTTTTTTGAATTTTTTACGTTAGCTAAATAAACAATCGGGGCATCCTCTTAATTTAGTACACGTAGTAAGATCGTAACATCTATTTGTGGTTTTCCAATGTTTTATCTACCTATCTATCTATTTAGTGGCGCGAGTTCATTAGTAAATCGCGGTTTTACTGAAAATATATTTACTTTTTCACAAAATTCGTATTAAGCAATTTGTGAGTGCGTTGTTTTTTTATTTTTTTTTACTACGAATGGTTTTTTTTCCGCGAATATTTAGGACAATGGCATTCGTGATGGGTTTACCGATATTTCAGATAATTATATTCTGTCTTTCCATCGGTAAAGATCCAGTCGGACTGCATCTCGCTATCGTAAATAACGAACCGATAAACGATACCGTCATGTGTCCGGCTCCGGTAATCGGTTGCGAAGCGAGTATAATTAGTTGTAGATATCTGCATTATTTAAACGAAAAGAAACAGATATTAGTGAGTTAATAAATATTTCCTTTGCTCGTAAATTTTATAATATTCATTATTTTAACGAAAGTATTATCCGGCTATGGTTATTAAAAATTTCGATATTTATCAGAACGGTAGGACATTATCGACACCTAATAGGTACGCTATAATATTACAGGATTATTTCGACGATATCGACAAAGCGAAAGCGGCCGTTAAAAAAGGTAAAGCTTGGGCAGCGATAGAATTTCAGTACAACTTCTCCACGGCTATAAAAGATCGATACGATCAGTTGAGGGACGCCGATGAGGAGACGGTCAACATGAGCGAAATAAATGTTTGGTTAGACGCTTCTAGTAAGTTTTATATATATATAAAATCCTTCCTTGAAAAATTGGAAAACATAAGTAAAGAATATGATTTACTCGTAAAATAAGACGAAGATGATGATTAAATAGATAACAATAAAAACCAGTCAATCAGGCTAAAACGTGGATGACAAATTCGTATATTTAGCAACATTGATTACAAAAGATGGTCAATAGAGGAAATCAAACGGAGAATAAAGATAGCGATACTAGCGCTATCACAACTAACACAAATATGGAAGAGTCATGAAATTACAAAGCGCACAAAAGTGCGCCTTATGCATTCAACCGGTATTCTCTGTCTCATACGCATCAGAATGTTGTACTGTAAAGAAGAATGATAAACAACGGATTAATAAAGCCTTTGAAATATGCTGCTGGAGGAGAATTTTTAGAATGCCGCATAGACTACGAAAAGAACTAACTCGTCCATACTCCAAGAAGTAAAGATGGATTAGAGATTACAAGTCGTAGTAAAGAAAACCTTCGCCGGACATATCACACGACAAAATTGGCTAGGAAAAATAATCGGGAGACCTCCAACGAAATATCTTGACGGAGTTAAAAAAAATATTGCAAGAGCTGCATCAATACAGGAAGTAATAGACGGGGCAATTGATTGGACCCAATGGTGGCAAAATACATTTGTTCACGAAGATCCATAGTACCATTATGCTCGAGATGAGCCACGATGATGATGATATATATAGTCTATGGGACGTACTGATTTTTCTTTAAACAATAAAATTATAAGTATACATTACTAATTATATTCGATAAAAGTGGATCACTGGTTTATTTAAAAAAACGCGCCATCATCTTCAAAATAATTAAAGTAAAGTGAATAATAATAAAAACAATAATATGAATATAATTACGTTAATGTTCTTATTGGTGGCATCCAAATTTGACAAAATTCAAATGGGAGCAGTTGAAATAACGAGCAACAATGAATCAGTAGTTACCAGTGGAGAATAAATAAAAGATAACACACTAACGAATGACGAATTAATTTACGATGCTACAATAACAACAGGGGCTGAGATGAAACACATCATGTAATCCTAGAGTCTGTAATACGAAACTCAGAGCAGATATGAAAAGAAATGTTACGATGAACTACACGAAAATGAATGCAGTAGCTGGACTTACAATAATAAAACCTATATTTGACGTCACTTTATATGTAAATGAACGGGAGTCATTCCATGATATATACGTGTGTAACTGGAAAAAACATACGGAACATAATGTAAAAACTAAAATGAACTGTTTCTCATTTTGCTGATTTTCGTTAAATAAATATTTTCTTATTTTATATTTTTTATCTTTTTAAGTATTCACTTGATAATAGGTTAACAGCCGAAAAGGTTTTGTGATTTTTTATTTTAAAAAATTAGTGATTTTAACTACTTTTTTTTTGTTTATTTCAATAAAATACCACTACATTCCACATTCTTAATATATATATATATATATATATATATATATATATATATATATATACATGTATATATACATACATATATATATATATATACATATATATATATACATATATACATAAAACACACATATATACACACAAAGTGAACAATAAAAAAGTAGTTAAAATCGCTACATTTGAATTAAAAACTCAAGGTTAGTTTATAACCAAATTCGTTAATTCATATTACTTTTCTTTGCAATGTTAACATTTAAATTAAGTATTTTCTATTATTTTATTTTCACTTTTTTTGTTTTTAACTTATTTGTAATTATTATTTTATTTATTTTTAATGGCTTAATCGGCGAAAATATTTGTGTCTTTTAATACGAATTTAATGATGTTAACTATTTTTTTGTTTATTTTTTAAAAACTCGTTACATTCCGCACCAATTCAAATTATATATATATATATATATATATATATATATATATATATATATATATATATATATATATATATATATATATAAATACAAATATAGACATAAATATATATATATATATATATATGTATATAATATCAAATAATTTATATATACATAAGGTAGTATATTTAGTACAAATTTAAATTGATACAACAATAGAAGAAAAATAAAATTATATATATATATATATATATATATATATATATATATATATATATATATATATATATATATATGATATGTAGTGCATTATTGCAGTCTTACATTTATCGCCTACTTCAGTCGTTGCCTGCCTAGAAATTTATTTAATATTAACCAATTGCTTATTCTTAATATATGTTAAATTAAATTATATATTTACGATATGCTTTTATAATTTCAGATCAACAGATAAAAACTTTACTACAAAGAGATATTATTTTTGCTTTGCAAGATTTCGCTTTTGATTACGCGGTCGCCTGTAACATGTCCACTAATTTGTTTAAACTTCCGATAAAGGTACGTACACACGATATGACACGCTTAAACGTTTTCGTTAATACTAATAATCGATTTTTAATCAGATTAAAGTGAAATCTTCGAAATGACGATGAAAAGGTATAAACTGACTACTTCTAATATAGACACGATACTAAACTCTGAAATGGTACCGACGAGTACCCTTGGAAAAAACCAAAAAATTAAATCATACACCTGTCAAATTGGCCGGTCGTCTGTAATTAAGGATTAAATCGTACACGTATTTTAATATTTAATATTGTGCCATCAATATTGAATGCAAAAAAAAAGTTATCGTTTTAATTTTATTTTCAGTTTTATCCTCCGATTTACGGCGACGAGATTCCGAATTTTACCGATTTCGCAGCTCCCGGCGTTATCCTTACGTGAGTGATTAATTATATTATATATTTAATTATTTTCGAATTTTTATTTATCGATTTAGTTAGGCAATGTGTGTGCCGCCCCCTTTAACACACCTATCCACCGAATTATCCACCGAATTATCCACCGAATTATCCACCGAATTATCCACCGAATTATCCACCGAATTATCCACCGAATTATCCACCGGATGTTTCCACTTGTTTATCGATGATTTACAGCGTCTTTGATTAGTTATTATTATTAGTTTTTATTGTCACACAAATTGAGTTTAGGTTATAATAAAGCCATTACTACTCGTTGTATATATAAAAATTAAAATAAAGTAAAACAAATGAGTTATAAAATATAAATAACTAAACTAAGACATATAAGGATAATTATACATGAATGTAAAAATTACAAAATAATATTATATTTATATTTATATATATATTTAACACAGAAGGATTATTTAAGCATAGGAGGTATGCAATAGAGTACGGAGGGAAGATACCTAACTGTAGTAATGTCTTGATTAAGGTTTCTCTGTGTGCACTATATAGACTGCATGAAAAAATGACATGATCACTGTCTGCTGACGAACCACAGCCACGTATTGGAACTAACCATATCCGGTGGAGATGGCTGGGCAGCAGATTATGTCCTGACCTAATACGAATAAAATAGTGAAAAATTTACGAGTCGGTATTGAATGCGGAGGCTTAATTAGAAAGAGAGATTGTGTTGGGTAAACTTGTTTGAATTTGTTTATAGAAATTGTTACGAGTAGCGCAGAACACGGAGCTCCAGCGATGAAACAAATCCGCTTTTGCAGACGCAGCTAAACATGTGGAGGGAATCGTAGGGATCAGTAGGCTTCTGGAGGCCCCTATTTTGGCTGCTCGATCACAAATTTCATTATCTTTGATCCCGATGTGAGCTGGGATCCATGTAAATTGATTATTTTGCACACCGTACAAAATCAAATCGTGACATTTCGAATTTAATTTTAAAAGCCTTTTTCTTAATTATAGGCGCTTTAATATTTAACATTTAATATTTTTCCGCCGCGGTCATAAAAATTATTCGAATTGTTTTTTTTTTCGCCCGCTAAAATTTTTAATTTTATCGCGTCTAAAAATTAGTTCATTCACCGTTAAAAAAAATATAACGAGACGCGTTTATCGCGATTTTATCGTTTTTTTTTTTTTTTATAAACACGTTATTTAATTTCCCAAAAGTGTCGCTTTAACGTTGCGTAAATTTAGTACCCAGAATTTTTTTGTGTTTTTAATAACGGGAGCGATATTTCTATTTATCTCGTTCATTTTAATTTTTATTTCAATTTAAAAATCACTAATTTATGTTCTCGCCGTTTCACAAATATTAGAGTCTTTTAATTCGCCATATATTTTAATCGTATTTTCTCTGAATTACCGAACGCCGACTTAGTTCTTCCACATCATCGTTATTCAAGTTCGGTATATGTATAATATTTTAGAAAATGGAAAAAATGTATTAATTTTAGAACATAAACGAGAAAAAGTAAAAACGGTTAAAATCGCAAAAATTTTCCTCATAAAAAATCACGCAACTTTTCGGCCGTTAAACCATTATCAAGTTAACGTAAAAAATAAAATATATAAAAATATATATAACAACGTAAAATGTGACAAATATTAATTATTTTATAAATACTGTTTTTTCACTTCACTAATTTTTTTATACTTTTTACTTACATTGTATATTTTTATAATTCTGTTTATACTCTTATATTATACTTTTTACGTTCACTTCATAAAATGGCTTAACGATCGAAAAGTTTTGTAATTTTTCATAAAGAAAACTTTTTTAACTTACTATTTATTATTGATTATTCTAATAACTAATGTATTTAACTTTTCCGATAAGACTTGTAACGTTATTGTAAATTATTATCATATTATCGCATCTCGGTTAAATCCTTTCTCCGTCCAGTATTTAGGAAAAATGAATGTTTCTTCATCAACATGTTCAACGACTTCTCAATTATGTTACAGTTAAACAATTCTGAATTTCGTCACGTTTATAATTAACTATCTTGTGTCATGCTCCACCTATGTAGGTTGAATTTTGTACGCGCCGTTCCACTTCGAATGTGATTTAAAGTTTCCCACAAGTTGTAATTAAAATCTCTGTCTGCTGGAAGCATATTAAGATTTTTGGATCTAGTCTGGATTCCTCGGTTATCCTCATAAAACTACATCTAGATTTTAGTCGACTATCAACAAGTTCCGTGTAGCCATAAAAACTTAGTTCATATAGATATCTTTATTGTGTTGGTTTAAGACAACCCGTTACGATTCTACACGCTTCATTAAGTGCAATATCGACTTTTTTTTTTAGCGTGTGATGAACGGTTCCATACCGTACATGCATATTCCCCTTGCAAAGAAACAGCGCCATAGCCGAAGTTCGAAGTAACTGTAGCTTTGTTCCCCAGCTGCTGCAAGTTAACTCGCGAATGAGATTCTGGCCATAATCTTCATTTTTGTGGCTTCGCAGTGTCGTTTAAACATTAACGATCGAGAATTACTCGTAAATATTTAGGATTATCTGTATGTTTTAATTTCACGCCGTTCCATTTGATATACACAGGTATGCGTTTTTGCTGGATTTGAGTTCGGTTTAATTTGTAATATTCATTATGTTTATTTCATTGTTCAAAGTTATTTCGCAGGAAATGCTTCGTAAATTTGCCTGCCGGTTGATCATTTTTATAAATATCGAACGGTGTAGGAGCGAGCACGCTGCCTTGAGGAAGTCTACTATTTTATTTTCTCCAAGTACTGTTTCTTCCGTTATGTGTAACATAGTATTGTCTTTGAGTAGTATTCGCAAACTATCGTTAATTATTTCATATACCTTCTCGACAAGTAAACGTAACAAAAAAAAATATAATAATATATAATTTATCTCGAAAAAATCGGTTTAATTTTATTTTTTAATAAACTGACATATTTTGCTGTTTTTCCTCTACATTAGCTATTAAGTTGTGAATATAGAATATTATCTATAATTTTTGTTTTTAAATATTATTATTTAAATATTTATATATAATAAAATTCGACTTAGAATCTAACGGCCGCAATGAAATAGCTTGATGTAGGTCAAAAAAAAAAATATACATATAAATCAATAACTACAGGTTTTTTTTTTTTTAACGATTTCGCAGGATCATATATTTCTTAGCAGTAGCATTGACGTCCGGAGCAATGTTAACAGAACGCAATGAAGGCATATTAGAACGCAGCTTAGTATCGGGTAATTTTATATAGTTTTCATAGATAATTTAAACTTAATTTTAAAAAGCGTTTAAATTAATATAAAAATAACTTTTTTTTTCATTTTGACCGGTTTAATCGAATTTTCGATATATTTCTATAATATATTTCTATAATAAATATGTATATTCACGCGATAACGTATTTATTACCACCTGTAAAACACATAACGAGGCCGATCTTGATGTTGGTATTACTTTTTTTATAGAATAATCTTCCTTCTTGATCAAACTCGTCACATTGATCGCATACGCTATCATATAAATCACAATAATCGCATGACGAGCTATTAAAAAATTTAAAATTCCATAAGTGAAATGATATTCGACGATGTCCAAAGCGTAATCTGCGTACTGTTTTCAAATGGTCCCTCTCTATATTCTTGTTCACTTAGCGTATTATTAAGTCATCATGATCCTAATGCTGCTCTGCGGAATACATGCAGGCTCATATTAATCATATAGAGAAATGGTGTAAATCATGGAAAGTCACTGTAAATGAATCTAAATCCACGCATGTCCTACGCTAAACAGAATTAAAGGAAAAACACCGATCCGCTTTAACGATAAAATAATCTGAGAGTCCCGCTCTGTAAAATACCTAGGGTTGCAGCTGAATGAAAGGCTAATCTGAAAAAACCATATTCTAGCCAAAACAACCTGAGCTTAAACTACGAAGTATGGCCTGGCTAATGCACCGGAATTCATTATTATCAGTTAAAAATAAACCGTTAATATATAAAATTATTTTAAAACCTGTACGGACGTATGGGATTGAAATCTGGGAAACAGCCAGCAACTCCAGGCTGAAAATAATTCAGCGTTTTCAGTCAAAAGTCTTGCGTTACATCGTTGGAGCACCATGTTCGCAATACCGACCTGCACAAGGATCTCCAGATGTCCGATGTAAAAGAAACAGAATACACAGTAGTAAATATACGCAGCGACTCCAGAAACATGTCAATCGACTGGCTGCAGATCTTAAGAGTAATACCACCGAGTTCAAGCGGCTGAAAAGATAAGGGGATTTGCAACGTCGTCAATAAATTGCGATTAGTACACGCATAGAATAGCAGCTATTGGGCAGCATTCTGTTATAATACTTATAAAATATCAATACTAGTTATTGTCCCGTTCAAGGACAGATCGTATGAAAAAAAAAAAACAACATAGCGTGGATTTCTAGCTTAATGACTTTATAGAGATTTTCCCTTTTCTTCGAGTTTTTTTACTCTATACATCAGTTCCAGCTGTTTCTTTAATAATTGTAATACATATAGCACCCGACAGTTCCCTGTTATAAACAATGTCGATCACGAAAAGGAAAGAATGAAGGAAATAGGAAAGATGGGAATGGAATAAAAATGAAAATTCCGATGAATTGCCTAATTCGGGTCTTTAAAAAGAAAACTGTTTATTAATCTGTTTACGGTTTTTTTCTAGCGGTACATAAGAATTCCCCCGAGAATAGCTCAGCCGACTCAAGTAATTGGAAGTGCATCTCGGCACCACTTCTTCCTTTTCACAGTGTCTGCTAGATCCGGCTGGAAAATTGATGGTGAACATTCGGTATACCAATGGATTTAAAACTTACGTTCCTCATAGAACGTTCTATATTGTTCTATATAGACATCTTTTACACATGGAACGTTCAAGTACGGTAACTTGTTCGATACATAATAAGGCACAAATACAGTTTTACGTAGAATTATGGACTGCTGTTGTTGTATTCCGCGAATATTACTTCGGCTCGGTTGTTCCATATAATTCTAACTCATGTCTCGACAATGGAGCGATAATCGATAAAGGGATATATTACGCTTTACGGCTAGGTTTCGAAATTATTTTCGTCCGAGCAACGGCCATTAGCTATTATACATCTTCTCGTCTTTTTTCACATTATCGTGCGACGTTAAACGTTTATACATAAGCATTCCGAGATAGCGAATGGAATCCTACTTTTGGAACTTCCGAGTTATCAAATATCAAGTTTGGACTTGCGACACTTTATCCATTTATTGGCGAATAAAATGTGTGGACATTTAACTAGTCGATTAACCTGGTTTTGCAGCGTTTGCATAACATTCATATTAGACGTGGCTAGCAACGTTAGATTAGAATGTTCGCACTATAAATGGAATACAATAGTAAATTACCTTGCGATACCGACTATCTGATTGGATGTTCTTCGGAAAACGAATCATTTATTCTACCAACGAGCGAGCGTTTTAACAAGTAATCAGAAGTAGATAAGTAACATATTCGATTGAATTATTCTGTTCACTCTTCTAACTGTCTCGTTTCTATAAAATTCAACACTGGAATCAGCTTAAAAATGATTTTGGTATTTTAGTTTATTTACTAAGTTTTCTAATTTTCATTTTCACGTAACTAAACATTCTGGTAATAATAAATCGTTATAATTTTATGACAGACGTTATAAAAAAAAATGTGAAATTAACAATGTGCAACTATAATATATTTTACGTGTAGAAAGGAAAACTGAAAAAAATTAATTAAAAAGAATTAGAAGTAATAATATTAAGAAATAAAAGTAATTTATTTTCAACCATTACTATAAAACTTACGACATCCGAATAACAGCGCTACTTGGTGACTAGATGACCTTCTAGAACGTTCTCGACTTCTTAATAGAGATAATATATCGAACTTAGATTTATTACGATCAAACAAATTGCGTTATTTTGTTGGGAGTCGATAATTTGCTGTGAATTTTAAGTACATAAACGACATAAGAAAAGACTAAATAGGCTTAAGTTGGAGGTGGATACCTTTTTATCCAACGTGATATTGTATGTACAAACTTATGGAAAAAGAAAGGTCCGACAAAACGAAGGAGTTATCCAGAAAATGCATACATGAGTCACTGGAGTGGCCTGAATAAGGAAAATTTTTATCCCGCAAAATCCCTAGCTTTATTCGAGGTGCCGGAAAAAGGTTGAGTACGATTTAAGGAAGGTGTCAAGCTTCTCTTGTTTTCTTAGTTAATAGAAATTGTCGGTTAACGGCTTCCTGGTTTTTATACAAAATGTAATCTGTAATTGAGCGACTACGACGAAATTGTTTAAAATAATTACTTAAAAAGGTTTTGCTGAGAACTGGAAAGAATAATAGGAAGATGATCACTAACCAAAGGTATAAGGATGGAACGGGTCAATTAATGTTACTAAATTTGACGAAAATTATGGATAAACCAAGAAAAGCGTTTGAGCGTTTTGGGATGATGGGAATGGTAGTATGACGCCTATCATTAATAACAGTTAAATCCGTTGCATTAATAATGTCCAACATAAGTAGGTCGTAATTGTTATTAGTAGTATCTCGGCTGAAATAAAGAGCATTAAAATCGTCGCCGCCACATATTACGGAAGAGTTTTAAGGCATCGATGAAGTGAATGAAATTGTTTTTATTAAGGAAATTATTCGGTGACCAAATAAAAGGAGATATAAAGATTTGTTTAGGAACTAACGATTACAATTACTATTGATTAAAAAAGAATCAATTGACTCCAAACCATCCCCGTCACCCGACCTTAATTTCCAGTTTTCTATCGGCTCCTATAAGTATATCTGAAATTCTACATTCTCTCTGATTTAAAAGAAAATTTTCACAACTGGTTGTGAATCCTAAATAATCTTTCCACCTTTTGTTGTTGCAATTCTCTTGAAATGTTTCATTCAATTATTTCCTTAAGACTGGCTCATATCCGGAAAGCTGGTCTCAATTTTTTGTGTTTATAATTAATAAACCCAATTCTAGTCGTGAAAATACATCATATCGTCCCGTATCCTTAGTCTCGTGTATACGTAAAACAAATGAAGGATACTAAAAAAATATAATTGTTCGACGGCTTGAAAATAATAGTTTCCTTCAATGATGTTTGGCTTCCGTAACAACATCAGATCATTGAAATGTGTGTTTCATCTGATTGCAGAAATGTACAAGTTCTTCATATCAAATTAATGTTTAGTTACTTACTTTTTAGATATAAATAAGGCTTTTCATTTGTCATGGTGTTTTTTTTTAACTCTCTCATTTTCTTAGGAATTTCTCATTCTTTTGCCGATGCCGCATGTAAATTATTTATAAATCGTGTCTTAATTTTCTTCATATCGCTAGGCCGGTATATTTAGGCTTACCACAAGGTAAGTCCTGTCTTACTCAATATTTATATATTTTCACGCATCCTCGCTTAGTAATTTTATGTTGACGACATTGAACTTTGTGGAATAATTTTAACCTAACTGAGTGTGTTCAGTCAGTAAATAGTACGGTTAGTTTCACTTAACACGCTAATATATCTTTGTTATTGCAAACGAATTAATTACTCCGCAATATGTTCCACATTCTTTTTCATCAATATTTAGGCTTTGTATCGGGTCGTAGACTCAACTGGCGTAAGCGCACTGAAGTTATCTATACAAAAGCTTTAAAATCAATTAATCTCTTAAAATTTCTTTCTCATACAACAATCGTTAGTGATCCGGTTATTCTATCGCTTCTGTATCTTTTATACACAGTATCATGGGTAGTTTTGTGTTTGGTAATTCTCCTCCAGCCACGTACATTTCCACATTCGACAAAGTTCAAAATATATGTCTACGCCTATCCTTAAGAGCATTTGTCTCCTAATATCCGCTATAGATGAGGAGATAAAGGTTCATCCCCTATATATATATATATATATATATATATATATATATATATATATATATATATACGCGTTGAACATATTTAGTTGACAAATTTTTGATAAACTCTTTCTCATCTCGCGCATTCCTTCTTTATTCGTCGCTTTTCTCAATATTTTCCAAAATTGGAAATGTACTCTTAGTTGCCGTCTAATCATTTGCCTCTTTACGCATCGTCTATCCGATTAAGGAATAGACGGTCCGATATAAGTAATGCACAAATCGCAATCTGCTGATAAATACAATTCCTTTACGCTTAATGTTGTTAAAAGAAAAGTGTAAACATAAAAATTTAGTAAGAGATAGTACCGAGTGAGGGGTGACTGCTGTATAATCTCCAAATATATCTGTTAGTTCCCTATATTTCAACTGTATAAATCGTACGATATGTGCAGAAACTAAAAACAATACCCACCATTTGAAGGGGACGCCCGCTTCGGCTAATGAATCTACAATTCGGGGAGATATCTCGATGTCCCGGTATCCATAAGAAAGGCACAAATATATCCAAGCATTCCAGATGATTTTAACATGATGAACGAAATCAATATAGCCTTTAAAATTCGTTTATGAGTCGTTGGTAATGAGGTAAAATACGCGGAAGCTTCACATCATATAATACTAATAAGGTTTGTAACACCGTTACACATTCAGCGGTAAATATGGAACAAAGACCAGATATATGTGTATATATGTTTGTGTGTGTACATATAATATGATATTTCAACGTTAATTAGGTTACTTACTCTAAAATAGATTTAATTGGCATAATTCAATCACTCCGTTAATTATTGCAGTAAATATCGCGTTATTTGGTTAAAAGATCTGCTTTGTTAAGTGCATAAACGACATCAAAAAACTAAATAGACTCGAGTTAGAGATGCATCTTTAAATTTTTTTTATATATATATATATATATATATTGGTGCAATCTTCTAACATTAATTCAATTACTTATTCTAAGATGGAATATATTTTGTAATAGGTATAACGGGAATAGAAATACTGATGGCTCACGTCACTTGCCAGTTCGTAGTAATGTTAATTCAGTCAATCATGGTTATGATATTTTCGTTTGTAGTGTTTAAAATTCAAATGAACGGATTTTATCTATCGGTATTTTTCCTGACAATATTAACAGGCTTGTGCGGTATGTCATTCGGTAAGTGTTCGTTTATGTGTGGTTTTTTTTACATTTGTTATGGATATATAAAATTTTTAAAATTATATCGTTTGAGTTTTTAGTAAACTTCTCACTGTTTTTTCATATTCTCGTATTCTTTCTTTTCCTGTAAAAGTCTTCAACAGAAAACCTTAATCGAGAAATTGAGATCGAAGGTAGATGTGCTTATAGAAAAAACAGTTTTCCAGAAAATGAAGAATCTATTAACAACCGACGTGCTGAGTTTAAACATTAAAATGAGTTTTGCACGTTGCTCTCTATACTATTCTCCTATTACATACACAGCACAATCAATAGACTAGAAGCATGTGGCTGATTTGTAATATATGCTGAAAATATCGCGAACTCAAAAAATGGAAAATGAAGAAGTACTTCAAGTGTAAAGAACAATCTTAATTAAGCAAGCTATTCAATGCGCGAAGAAAAGTATAAATTACAATGCAGCTTATATTATTAGGAAAGATTGAAGGAAAACGAGAACGAAATAAAAGAGGAACAGCGTAGATAACAAACATACGACAGTGAATTAGAAACAATCCCGGAAATAGTACAGTCGAGAAAAGTGATTTATGTTCCGTCATTAATCGGTTATTCGTTTTAGGTTTTGTCGTTTCTTGCGTAACGGAGACAGAAAGAAACGCAACTTATTTGGCATTGGGCAGTTTCTTGCCGATTGTAATGTTATGCGGTGAGTATGGATTATTTTAAAATTATCGCGAATACTTTTACGGAAATTTAAAAAACGTATATTCCGGTAACGGTTATTTCTAATTTTGCGTATTACCGTTTTGTCTAAATTTACTCGTATTAATTCTTTTAATATTTTTAAAATACGTGTATGCATTTAAAAAAACATATTTAGAAAGATATTTATGTATATAATCTCGAGTTTATTAATATTTAATAATTCAACGGGCATGCCTTTAGCGTGATTCCATATAGGAGAGGATGCAACCGTTGTTTAAAAATATTCCTATACGTGGGAATAATTGTAAATTATTAAAATACGAGATGGACAATACATTTATACGAAACTGAGTAAATTTATGGCGAGCGTAATAAGTCCAGGTCAAAATGTAATGTCATTAAACAAGGGCACAGTCCGGGTTGTAGGTTATACATTTCGTACGGAGCAGACGTTTCTTTAAGTTGCGTAAAACCAGAGAATTGCGACCGAAACTAATAAGCGTGTAAATACTTTCAAAAAATTAAACCCGTGACATTTTAGACAGTAATGGTTGTAATTGTAGTACCTCGAACTTTCTTATGTTCTATCGAGACTAAAGTTCGATATCGTTGCTGGAGCGGTAACTAACGAATTTGTAATCTCGTTATTATTTTGGGGTGATCCGTTTGTGCAGATATAACTAAAATAATTACCGTGATACTTCGTATCCTTTTAAAAAAAACTCGAAATACCGTTACACGTTTAACGGCAAATAGAAAACAAAGATGACATAATTTGTATTTGTGATATTGAGAGACGGAATGTACTGTATCCTACAAATAATAAAATTCTGTAATTAAAACGTTCACTGGTTTGAATCTGATAGTAGCGTTATATCTCAGTTTCGTATCGATTAATCTGTGCAACTATTATATTTCCTACTGTGATAATTCTATTGTAGAATATTGAGTTCAATATTAAAAATTAAACGAAAACAATATAAAATCTAAATCCGATGTATTGTATTTTTAAAAACGTACGGTTTTTTCAGGCGTAATATGGCCGGTTCAAGGCATGCATCCATTTTTAAAACCGATCAGCGTTTTTATGCCATTGACGTATTCGACAGAATCTTTGAGATCGATTATGATACGCGGCTGGACTATTACGCAGCCAGTCGTGTACATCGGTTTCTTGGCCACCGTTATTTGGATTATATTGTTCCTCAGCGCCAGTGTGCTATTAATTAAATTCAAAAAAGGATAAATTTTTATTTTTAACGCTCCACATTTTCCGTATCGTCTGATTCCAGTACTGGTGCTAGTCATTTTCGTCAACCTATACAAATATGACGGAACGTCTCCTATATGACGCGTAATCGACAATTTTAGGAACATAAATCCGATGTAAATAGCCATTATATATAGATTACTCGGAAGATGTAATAAAATTCTCGAATCAGATTTAAAAATGTTTTAGAGGATATTTTCAATTTTAGGGACTTATAATGATCGGTACGAATAGGTAAAAATTTAATCATTTCTTAAATGGACGTAAATTAAAAACACGCGATTAAGTAATAAAAAAGAAATAGAGTAGACAAATAAATAGAGACCGTAGGTGTGGATACACCCAATACGAGATTATAAATTAAAGTGAAACAGTAAAATATAAGTAGCAATTAATAAAAGTGATGGAATATAATTACAAATTAATTAACGCTAACGAACAACGTATTAATTTGTTATATATTATATTAATTATTCTGTTTTCAGAAAATAGTTGGGTTTACCTTATTTGTACATGTGTTCATTAAAATTATGTGTTCATTAAAGTGAAATTTATTATTTATAACTATCATTTATTAAAATTTAACGTGCATCATTTTTAAATTTTGGTTTCTTCATATATATGCTTATATCGAACCACTGCTCAGTGAAGGAGTTCACTTTTCCGAGACGACTTCTATCTTGTGCGGCTCGGATTCAATTGATTCCTGCCCATTTAACAACATCATCTCGCCACCTACCCATATAGGCCTTCCTCGTGGACGTCGGCTGAATTTTATGATAATTCCGTTCCTTGTATCCTTATATTTACTTTCTTTTTAACATTTTCACAATGCACCAGAAATATCGAGCATCTATACCATGTGACTTCCGTGTATACAGGATTTTCTTAACATTCAAGGACTACTCCTTTCCACGTCATATTTAATTTTCTTTAAGATTCGCTGTTTTTTCAAATGGAAAACATATACTTGTATCTTCCGCCCATCTTTCATCCTCTTGTCTTCTCAAATATCCGGCACATTTCCATTTTAGTCTGGCGATCGCTCCACTGCGTCTACCAATTTCGTCTGTTCCCTAATCCATGTAAACGTCATGCCATTTTCGAGCCTAATTCCAAAGATAATTCTCTCGTGAGCCGTTTCAGTTTTCCTAGTTCTTCTAGCTGTCCCTTATACATATATTTGCATATATATATATAGCAGCGTAATTTTTCTCTTCATTCTTCATTGGTGAAACAAAATTAGTTTATTCGATTCGGATGATGTAATCGTCATGCGACTTTCGAGCCTGGTAAGATAATTCTTTCGTGAGCCGTTCGGGTTTTCCTAATTCCTCCACCTGACCTTTATATATATATATATATATATATATATATATATTTGTGTATATAGAGCAGCATAATTTTTCTCTTCGTTGGTAAAATAAAATTAGTAGTGTCCGACCGAAACAAGATTTTCAGCCGAAACCGAAACTTATTTAGACATATTAAACTTTCTATTGTATATTAAAATCTGGTGTATTTTATACACAAATACAGATAATTAACTCATGTAAAATACAATAAAAAGTAATAGTTGCAATATTTAACAAAGATAGTTATTATTTATGTTATATTCACAATTTGACATTAAATAATAAATTGAAATTAGATTTAATATTCGTAATTAAAAAGTCTCTTATATTGTACGCTAAGAAAAGTAATTTTTATACGTTTTCGCCAAGCAGGTTACTCCGACGATCTGCGTATATTTGTCCAGTGGCACTAAACAACTGCTCGCTGGGAACACTAGTAGGTGGAGCAGAAAGATACTTTAAAACGGCTTTTCTCAGGGTAGGATATGGACTACTGTTCCAATAACAATATATGTCAGCATTGCGTTGCAATAATGGCTCCTACAGATAAGATTGAATTATTTTTTCCAAAACAGTTTTTTGATCTTCAGATATGGTTGCCTGCATCTGTTTAGGAATATTATCGTGTATATCCCAAAGGCTCTCTATTTCTTGCTGTAGGTTGGAGGCTGACAATACCAATTCTGTAGAAACTGAGGGAACATTTTCTCCACCACCAGAAAGTATAGGATCGTCTACGTCGTCGTCATCCTCTGTCAAAAAAAGATATTATTTCTCTCATTGCAGCATCCACTTCATTGGAATTGAGACATTTCGATTTAAATCTTGGGTCCAGCATTGTCGCAGCCATCAATGAAGAGTGCCTTTTTATAAAAGAAAATTTGGTATTCAATGACTCGTACAATGAGTTTTTCATATTTGTCAGCATCTCATCTTCCTTTTGGGATCGAACTTGTAGCTTGCGCTTTAATAATGATATCAAAGGTATTACTATTGATATGCATGCGCCATCAAATGATAAATCAAGTGTGGCCTCATAGAAAAATTTCAAACAGGCTGTGAGGTTCGTTAAAACATTCCATTCATTACATAAAAGAGTATCAATTTTACCATAAGTATATTGGTAATTAAACACAAGTTATAACCGGAAGTTAGCCGAACGACGCGCGACAATTAATGAGTCATAATTACACTAAGTTTCGGCGCGGCCGAAGTTTCGGCTAATATTTGGCCGAAACCGAAACTGTGGCCGAAACTCGATTTTTTGGCCGAAACTAGCCGAAACCGAAATTAGTTTATTCGATTCAGATGACGCGCTGTATTGCCAATATATAAATTTAAATGACTCATAAAAAATGGGTACCACTTTTTTCAATAGGAAATAAATTTATCATAGTGCATATAATTTTTCGGATCGAAAAACTAACATCAAAACTATGCTGTTTATATAACTCAACGTTAAACTTGGAGAAAATGATGTCCTATTATTATTATTATTATTATTGTCGGGGTGACGTAGTTGCTAGAGTGCTCAACTCATCGGTCGAGGGTCCGAAATTAATAGACGATAGAAAGTTTTTCATCATTATATAATTATTAATTATCACGGAGAAGGCATCAGTATAACATTATATGCGTGCTATAAATAGTGCCTTGAATGCTAGCTCATTTTGTATGTAAAATAAACTTACAATGGCTAGTCACGACGATCGGCAACGAACAATACGATGATGATGATGACGATTATCTATTATTAATTGATCTCTAAATACAAATCAATCTCATTTCTTTACATAAATGGAACGAAATGTAACATAAATAATTACCTACCCTGTATGTTTAGGCATTTATTACAACGGATTTCAAGTAGAATCGTCGTTATTTACAAATAGATTTTCTTTTTAAAACTACACCGGATCAATACCTCTGGCACTACAGAGATATATTAGTGTAGTAGTAGATCATTAAAAAATAAATAAAAAAGTAAAAAAAAAAAAAAAAAAAACTATGCCGGTTGACTTCGTTGTATTGTTTACGTTCGATGGAGGATAGAAGTAACTATAAATAATAATTCTGAACGGTAAAATTATTAATTCTACATTTGATGAAATCTAAAATTTAAGAAACAAGTAAGAAAGTTGATTTAAAATTATTATTTCTATCACCAGTATAAGATTATACTAATTAAAATATATATATATATATATTTCTATAGCAAACGATTAAAAACTTATTTCGATTCGACGATTAGTAGGTTGTAATTTTTCGTTAGTTTTTTAATTCATAATTTTTATCCTTTTAAAATGATTATTATAAAAATAAATTAATGCATTATCGCATGAAGCGTAAACTTTCAAACAAAAAATATAAGAAACTAATATCAAGAATGAATTAAATTAAAATAGAAATTATTTAATAAATATATGTATATATATATATATATATATATATATATAATTAGAAAAAACAATAAGAAAAAAAAACAATCGGATTGTACCTGCAGAAAAAAATGATCGTATATCGAAAACAATTATCGCGTTTAGCGACATCTAACATGCGACATACGTAGTAGTACTCGTTATAAAATGTTTTATTACTCCTTAAGATGGCGCTGTAAAGCATTTAAAATATGTAAATTTAACAGTTTACGAAAAGTGCGGTGATGTCACAAATTAAGCGGAAATAATATGAAATTATCTGAATACAGTTTAAAAAAGGTTTAGCTACGATTAAATGTGAAAAATTTACCGAACGTAAATATTAAGTGAAAGCGAAATTTGGGGAATACAATGATTTTTTTTTGACCGTTGAATATAATAAAAAGTTTTGTATTATTTGACAATTTTAATTTTTGAAATAACTAACTGAATGTTAAACAAATATAATAATTTAGAAGCCAATTTTAGACAAGTTCATTACAGGAGATAAGCTTATTATATTACAGAAATAATGTTTAAATATCTAATTATAAAATACAATACTAAATTACATGACTTTTATGCGCAGTGTAACGGAATATCATTAATTTTCTTGGGTTTTTATATAAAAGTTTTCTATATGTTGATTTATACCTATTAAATTTACGGATAACTACAATTATTTTTTATTGCTTACATTGTACAGTATTAAGTTTCCATTTATACTGTAACGATGGCGTCTACTGACTTTGACATCAAGTCGTTGCACAATTTAACCTTTCTTGTTCTCTTTAAATACACGCATTATACGATGTATCGCCGAACTAACTTGAAAACACCACAAAAATGAATGCAATCCATTTATATGTTCAGTACACGGTAAATTACTATTAAATTTTTAGTGTATTCGACCTATTTCTGACAATAAATGATATGTAATTAATTTAATTATAAACAAACAAAATATAACACAATCACTAAAAGTCTTTTAATCGCGAAGCATTTCGACAGTTACGTCATTTTCAAACGCGAACAAAAATTAAGAAAGATGTAATAATTTTTGTTCGCGCTTGAAAATGACGTAACTGTCGAAGAGCTTCGCGATTAAAAAACATTTAGTGATTGTGTTATATTTTGTTTGTTTATAATTAATTAATAAAATCGCTACTCTCCAATATATTCAATTTGTAATTAATTTAGTCTACATATCTCGCAAAAAAAAAAGGAGACGTGAAAACAAAATGATAAATTTCAAACATCACATCTACGTGACAATTCACTAATTTTTATAAATTTCCGTTTTAAAATAATATTTCACTCGCCTCTTTTTATTACCCGTAATTATTTGAATAATAAAATTCAGGAGTATCAAATTTTTCTTCTTTCTCTTGATAGCTTCGAAAAAAAAGTGCGCTAAATTACTTGTAACATTATCCATCATACGTGAAAATTTTCTCAAAAGCATAACAACGGTTCAGAAATTAAAATTACATTTTAAAACGCCCAAAATCACCATCCGAAAATAGTAACACATAAACAGCATTAAACATTAATAGGAGAGTATTAATGGTGTTAAAAGTGATCAAAACAATTCATTTCAATATAATATGAAACGTGAATGGTCACTATGAACAGATTGCACTTAGTAAAATCTTCCTTTTCAGAAACCTGTACTCGCAGACTGTTCTGTAAAACCATAAATAGAACACACACACATTTTTAAAATAACACATTACATCGAAACTAGTTACAGTAACTATCAGAATACATTGTGCAGAGAATGAAATGAACGATTAGTAAACCATGGAATCTCTATAAGTCATCTAGTTTCTCCATACGTGAAGCTTTTCAAATTGCAGCTCGAATATACAGTGGACACAAAATTATTTACACCAACGCGGCCAAACGTAAATAAACGTGCTGATGCGCAATTCTCTACTGTAATAATATCGTACGATGTCCTCTTCCAGAGATGTTTAGCCTGTTAATTGCAGAACTATATACGACTCTTTACGCCATCGAAATTGCCGCCTCGGAATTCAAATGCAAGATCCTCATTTCTACAGATTCTCTCAACTTTATTCGATGTCTTCAGAATAAGCACAAATCAGAACATCCGTTAATCGGAAAAATTTTGACTCAGGCTGCATCCTATAAAGAAGGAAATAATAATGATGTGGATACCGGGCCATAAAGAGATAGGTTTAAACAATGCGATCGACAAAGCGGCTAAAGAATCCGCTATCTTAACTCTACCAATTCCAACAACGGATTATATGGACCAGGTATGTAACCAGCTAAAGAGCCGAGCAACTGCAAGATTTTTAAAGCTACCTCAATTTACGGCGGATCGAATGAAGGCAAACATACAAACAGAAAATATGAAGTCGCCCTGTTTCACATACGCGGTGGACATACACTTCTTACCCATAAGTACTTACTTCTAAACCAGAGTGCACCTTTCTATGATTCCAGCAACTACCCTCTTACTATTCCTCACATCCTGTTATCATATCCTTCTTATGCAACCCATCGTCTTGCTGCTGGACTTGCTTCATCCTTAACCGAAATCCTACAGTACACCCCATCCGCTGAATCTAAGCTCATAACTTTCCTTTCATTATCTAATCTTATTCCTTTAATCTAATTATCCTTCCGTGCATCTGGCCATAGTAGCAATACAAGGCACGTAAATTTAAAATAATAATAATATACAATGCCCTAATATTCGAGTAAAATAGTATTCCAATTTAATTCACATAGCCGAAGACAATCACAGAACGATTGTGAACCAAGCAATCTCGAATCAATCTATTATTACTGCCACAAAATATTTTATATAAATTGTTTTCTTATTTAATTATAGTATTGTGATGACTCTTTATTGTATTGCTCGGTCGGGGAGTTCAAACAGGAACGGGGCGCACGGGTGGCGGATAGTGGAACGGCCTGAAGATATGAAGGTTAGCCGCGAATAAGACACTAATCAAATAAACGGTCGTTGACCAAGAACGGCTACTGGTGGAAAGCCTCAGACGTGTGATTCCAGTAGTGACAGGGTAAGTAGACATGAGGATGCAGATGGCCAGCTAGCTATTAAAAGTCTCCATATATAATTCTTACCAACAAGATTATGCCAGGATTACAAGCGTTGTTGTGAAAGAACTCAACTCATCTCTTGTATTGGCAGCGGTGTATTGTCCGCCCCGATATGCAATATAAAACGACTTGTTTGCTGATTGTTTCCAATATCTGGGAAAAAGATTTATTGCTGGCGGTGATTATAACGCTAAACATACTTTATGGGGATCCAGATTAACTACGCCAAGAGGACGCGAGTTAAAAAAAAGCTATGGATTCCTTGCAACTTAACCATCTCTCATCTGGTAAGCCAACCTACTGGCCGACTGATCCTATTAGAATACCTGATTTACTAGACTTTTTTGTCGTCAAGGGGATATCGCTACACTACACTGAAGTTGAAGAAAGTGTTGATATAGCGTCCGACCACTCACCAGTTATTCTAACAATAAGTACAAATATTATAAGGAAAGAAAAGCCGCCATTCCTTACAAATAATCAAACGTGTTGGGAAAATTTTCGGAGGCAAATTGCAAACAATATAAATCTAGAAATTCAGCTTAAAACTATTCAAGAGTTGGAGGAAACTGTCAATTCTCTCATCAAAACCATTCAAAATGCAGCATGGAATTCCACGCCAACTGAATCGTTGAATACTGACGTTAATATCAGCTATTCCATGGTAATCAAGGAAAAATTAGCTGAAAAACGCAGAGCTCGTAGAAAATGGCACAACACCAGGCATCCGTGTGACAAAACTTTATACAATCGAATAACTGGGCAATTAAGAAGGCTTTTGCAAAATGAAAAAAATAAAAGTTTACAACGTTTCTTGCAAAGCCTCAGTGCTTCCCAGGACAGGAAGAAAGTAACTAAAAAAATTAAACAGGTAAAACAACACAGCCCACCTGTTAAAAATGCAACAGGCCAATGGGCAAGAAGCGATACTGAAAAAGCTAACATCTTTGCTCAACACCTAGCGGACGTATTCCAACCACATCCGTCTGAACCTAGAAGTAATCACGAGCAACAGATCTCAGAGTTCTTGAAATATATTCCTAATGATCAACAACGCATTAAACCTGTATCCCCAAAAGAAGTGTGGCATGAAATTATAGCCTTAAAAGGAAACAAAGCTCCAGGTCATGACTTAATAACAGCCAATATCTTAATAGAGCTACCGAAAAAAGGAATATTGCTCATTACTTACATCTTCAATGCTATATTCCGACTCAAGCATGTGCCAATCCAATGGAAAATGGCTCAAATAATTATGGTGCTTAAACCTTGCAAACCTCCAAACGTCGTCTCATCCTATAGACCAATATCGCTTATACCTGTGTTATCCAAAGTCTTCGAAAAGTTATTTATGAAAAGTATAATGATGATTATTGATCAAAAGAAACCAACACCAGATCACCAATTTGGTTTCAGAACCAAACACTCTACCCTTGATCAAGTTCGCAGAATCGTCAATAAAATTGAAAATGACTTCGAAAGGAAACGAATTTGTTCAGCAGTATTCTTAGATATTTCTCAAGCCTTCGACAAGGTCTAGCATGAAGGACTGCTTTATAAAATCAAAAAAATTGTACCCTATAGTATGTACAAAACTAATTTCTTCTTACCTAAACGAACGATTTTTCAAAGTAAAAGTTCAGGAAGAAGAATCCAAACTATACCCGATACGCGTTGGTGTCCCGCAGGGCAGTGTTTTAGGGCCGCTGTTCTACATACTTTATACAGCTGACCTTCCGGCTTCAAATAGCACACTAACTGCTACTTTTGCAGATGATACTGCTGTGTTAGCTTCCGATACCCTCGAAAACGTTGCCGCTAGTAACCTGCAGAATTCCTTAGATCAGATATGCAAGTGGACAAAAACGTGGAAAATAAGTATAAATGAAAACAAATCGGCTCATGTAATATTCACAAACAGAAGAACAAATAATGCTCCAGTTACAATAAACAATAATCAAATACCAATACTAGATGGGACCAAATATTTAGGTATGCGACTCGATCAGAAACTTACGTGGAAACAACACATCATTGCTAAAAAGAAAGAGATTAACCGTTTAATAGCTTCCATGTATTGGCTTAATGGAAGAAACTCGACGTTAACGATCGACAATAAATTGTTATTCTACAAAGCGATTATTAAACCAACTTGGAGCTATGGCGCCCAATTGTGGGGTTATGCAAAAACCACTCACATCAAAATAATTCAAAGAAGCCAAAACAAAATACTTCGTATGATAACGAATGCGCCCTGGTTCATAAAAAACGATGACTTGCATAGAGACCTAAATGTTCCTACTGTAATTACAGAAATTAGACGGTATGCACTTCAACATGAAAACAGATTAGGCATCCAAATACGGAAGCAATTATTATTAGATAACCTGAATAACACAAGATAAGCCTTATGATATTGTTTAAACAAATTTTATTCATATTCTTCTGAGGGTCCTGTCACTGGACGGATAACCTCTTCACGTTAATTTTCTTTCCTATATCAGAATTACTGGATAGTCCAAATGGACTAGTTGTAATTATGCAAAATAAATAAATAAAAAAATCCTACAACTGTCTACCCCTCGGCGGGTTAGGTCGCCTTAAAAGACTAAAATGGTTACTACCTCGGTAACAAGACACTACCTTGTGGTTAGGATTTTGATCCAAAGGCTAAGGTGTCGCCCCGAAATAACGGGCTTCCCTTTCCTATCATATGTCTCTCTTTCTTCCTCCTTATTTTATACTTTTTCGCAGCCTGCAAGGTCATCCTAGATATACCGGTCGTCTTGGTTTACCTTGCCACTGGACAAATTTATTCAGTTATTCAGGATGGCTATTGCTACCCAGATAATGGTTTATTCCCTAGTCTTACAATATGTTGACGTGTCTAATTTCCTTTTGAGGTTCATACACATCGTTTTCTGCATGTGAAAGGCCATACATGTGCAGTCAGCCCAATTAAATAAAATCACGAACCTGTTTCCAAGTGATTCATAGATGGATCTTTTGACGCACTAGAAGTCAACAACCCTACATGTATTAAAATCAAGATATACACATACACTTTTAGAGTTTTTGTCTGAGTCACAGTGGGGATTATCCTTATTGAAGAGAGAACTAGTTAAACAAAATATAGAATTATGCAGTATGACATAAACACATGGGCGATGATTAGGTCATTTCAATAAACAAATCATAAAATTTATATATTTGAAACGAACTAGAAAAATAGAAGTACCGTAGCGATACTAGTTGATAAAGAATTAGTAAATACATACGGTATTATAGTCCGATCTTGAATATCATCAGGGATAAATTCTGGAATCAGATATATATGATGAACTTCTATGAAAACCTATGTAACTAAACCTAGTGAGATATCTGCATTAAACTATTTGTATGAATATGGACAATATCTACTTTACTTTAGCATATGTCCCTGGTCATTGCAGTAATATCATTCTATAGGTTCAAGTTTAGGTTGTTCAAGTTATTCTTTTTCATTCTGTGTAAGGCGCTTCAGCTCATTTCAGTCACTTCAATGCTCTCCTTGGACATTCTCTTACTATATGGTCAATGATCTGAGGCCTGCACCACAGTCGCATTTTTTTTCAGAATTTGACTTCTTCTTCCATGGCTAATTCTAATATGATTCAGCCGAGTCCACATTTTTTTTGGTTAGTTGAAATAAGATGTCAAATCAGTTTATTACCATCAGTGTTACTTTTATCCTACTCATCTTGAAACAATATTGGATGAAACTTATGGATTTTTTAAATCTTATCTTCAGAGTACGTTAATACCTTGATAAATTAGGAAAGTTTTTCTATCACACTTCCCATTGCTTCATGGCAGCCCTATTCTTTTGGTATGTGCTAGGTTTTGTTTGTTAATACTAGAAGCAAGTTAGTTGATGTTGATTTTATTTAGCTCTGTGTCTACTTTTCTCACATGTCTGCTGGTGATTCGTAATAGAACTACACATTCAGCCACTGAGTATGATAGCACCAAAGCTGTCATGCAGAGGATGTCCGCACTTATGCCCCAAGTTGTGACTGCCAATTCATGGAGGATGCCATTTGTAATTATAATCTTTGGTACAACACTTTCTTCTAAATATTTTTCATTGATGATCACAGAAAGCATAAGACGGCTGAAAGCTTTTCACAAGAGTTAATAAATAAAATTTTTAAACTTAATTCGCGTAACCTGTTTAACGTACATTAGTAAATTTTCAATTTATTTGCCTAATAGAAAAATCTCTGTGCTGTTAATACCAAATTTAGGACAGCGAAAGTGGGACACATAAATAATGTACGATTAACATCATCAACCTCGCCTACAGTACAACAGGTGCAGACCGAATCACCAGCACGTCTGAACTTATAGAACACGCCATGACCGGTCAACACCTGTGCACTGTAGAAGTTGATAACGAATTTTAATAATTTTAATCATATGCGACATCTGGAAGAATAGCATAAATCTTTCTGCCAGTAATTGCAGTGTCCCAACTGTCCTGCTATTATGTTTTTTAAAATTTTGATTTGAAATTGGTTGAACATAAATACCTTCAAGTAGGTTAGAATGTTTCATTCTTGAACAATCCATCCCCACAAACCTATGCTCTCCAGTGAGAGCCCTCAGTAAGATATAAATCCAAAGGCAGAACCACACAGAAAACACAGGCAGCAGAGGTAGGAGCAGTCTTGTTCAATGAACCCATTTGGAGCAAAAATTTCTTTGCTGTTTATTGGCCAGATCAAGTATTTTTCTATTTTATACAGCTCCTGAATGAGGCCTTTATACAATATGGAACGTTCTTTAAAAGCCAGATCCGAAGCATTTTTTTGTATGCGTAATCATTTATTAAAAATTCTCATACATTTCATAGAAATATATTGAAAATGGGATAAAAATGTTAATTTTTCATCAATTAAAATACCAAGGTATTTTAATGATGATGTATGTATAATATTATAATCAAATAATAATTCCATTTCCTTGTTCCGGCCAACAAGGGAGGCATTACCAAACACGGAAAATTTACATTTAGTGGGGGAAAACATTAATCCTTACTCCGCCATCACACTCTCCAAGTATTTAGAAATACATGCGAAAAGTGGTAGTGACGAAGACCTTTCTGCTTTAAACACTAAACATAGATCATCGGCATAGGAAATCAGCTGACAGGTTGGTTTAACATCGAAGCAAAATTTATCAATATTGTAATGTACAGTGGAATACTAAATGTTCCCAAAAGTAGATCCAAGGACAGAACTCTGTGGAACTCCACATGTAGGTATCATTGTACGAGCCGATGATCTAAGTTTAAGTGTTGCAGAACAATTATTAAAATAATCTATAATGACATTGATAATAAAGGGATTAATACCATTATTTTTAAGGACATCGATAACTGCAGACCAACAGCAATTGTCAAGTGCCACTTTAATATCATAACCATCACAAATGTATTGCTTGACTGTTGAAACTAACGTATAAATTACTGAACGAAAACCAAATTGGTGGTGGTGCAACATGCACCTGACTGTAATCACCTGCAGTAGTATCTCATTGATGGCTTTTTCATAGACCTCCATGTAATTAAGCAAAGAGATAGGTCTATAAGCCAACAACTCTGAAGAATCTTTGACTGGCTTAGAGAGCAACCTCAGACAGGCTGCCTTCCAGCAATCTGGGAAAAGACCAAAGTATAGATTATTGCAATAAAATTGGTAATAATGAAGGAAAGTAGAAGTGTATCTTTTTAACCAAAATATTACTGACCGTATTGTCAGTCAGTACTTTCGTATTATGCAAATTTTTTTAAATTCGAGAAATATTATCAGACCCTACAACAGGAGAATCACAGCCGGCAACAGGAAGTATAACAAAAGGAAAATCAGCTTTAGAAGGGAAAAATGGTTTAATAATGCATCAAGTTTTCAACGCTCGGAGACCAAAGCATGATTTCCTACTTTAATATCCGTAGTAACAAATCAGACCTTTGTTTAAACAGCATTGGCTCAGCCATTTTCTTTCCAATATCATCGGCAGCAGTTAATATAGGGTTTTTTGAATTTTTGAAACACTTTTTTCATTGAACTGTTCCTTAATAGTTATCGTTAAATCAACATTTTTAAATAGCCGGCCTAGTGCTTCGGTCATGATGAAGTATAAAAAAAGTCCCTTGAACCATCAACTTAGACTACTTAAAAAATTGACAAAAAGTTTAAAACTCAATAACTTAGGAACTAGACATCCAAATCGCTCAAGGTAAAAACCAAAAACACCGGCTTAATAATATGAAATTAAAAATTTAAAAATTTAAAAAAGTTTAAAAATTAATATATCAAAAAGTACTGGTCCAAAATTTACACGAAAGTACCAAAAAACTCGGGAATAGTAAGAGAAACCTACTTACCTCCATCCTGGAAACCGACCACACGAAAAACAACCACCATCGACGAATGCTCGGCATAAACTGAAAAAAAAAAGTAAGTTATAAAATCTTACTAAAGATACTAAATAACAACTTTAAATAGTAATACGACATAAATTATTAAGTAACAAGAATACAATAAAAATTAAAGTAAACGATATTTAAGACGATGATGTTTGCAACACATATAGCTAATGCAGAGGTTAACCACATCAAACCCGGTTCACTCTTTAATATTTTCCATATTTCTTAATAAATTACCTTAAAGTGATTTATTATTATTATTATTAAAGTTTAGATTGTGGAATGTAGTGATTTTTTATACTTGATTACAAAAAACAGTTAAAATCACTAACTTTATTTATTAAGCAAAGCTTTTCGGCAACTACGCCATTATCAAGCTATATATAAATAAAATTAAATATATAAAAACATAAAGTATTAATTTAAATCTAAGTTCACAATTTTTACACAATAAATGAATTATAAATACTTAAAACTATCTGACAGTGACTGTGGTAAACAACACAATCAATTATCAGTAATATAAAATTTACAGAACAGTAGCCAGAAAATAATTATTTTATAAAAATATGTATTTGAACAATGAAAATATATTTTATGTAATCAAAAATGAATAGCCGGGAATAATATAATTTTTACAATATACTTTTTAAAATTAATTCTTCCTCAAAATTTACCATTGAATTTAATAAATTATTTTTATCCCTTTCTTTTATTTCCATTTTTTCAAGTAGTTTTCTTTTTTTAAAATGTTTTTCTGTATGTAAAATTTTATAATTATGATTAATATTATTTATTTTGTGTTTTAATTCTACACAATGTTTTCCAAATAAGAAGAAGAAGAAGAAAGAAGAAGAAAAATGTATTTTATCAAATTACAACGTGTACACACAAATATTTACATAGTAGAGTTCCGGCATGAGCCTCACCTCGACCGCAGTATTAAAATTAAAATAACAACACTATAGTTTAAACGTAAGTATGATAAGCGGGGGAAAATTTATAAAACCCACAAACAAATAAAAAAAAAAAGATCGCCATTAATATTAATTTTCTCGCGTAACAAAGGTCGTCTGCGAGTAAAAAGTATCGATTCTGTTTTTAAAGGATTGATGACAATTTTCCATTTAGTGAAATATTTCAAAACTCGTGAAGATCCTTGTTGTAATCTATTACTAATTGCGCGTGGTATAAAGGAACTACAGAATAAAGCTGTATCATCAGCATAAAGAGCAACTTCGATGTTGTTTAATTTGGGAAAATCGTAAAAATAAAGCGAAAATAGAAACGGTCCTAAGACGCTACCCTGAGGTACACCAGCTAGACAAGTCTTGCTGGAAGAACGCGCTTCATTAATTTCAACATAAAATATCCTGTTACTTAGGTAGCTTTGTACAAGTTTAACCAAATACAGTGGAAAATTACAGACAATCATTTTGTATATAATGCCATTGTGCCAAGTAGTATCGAATGCTTTAGCGATGTCAAACATAACCAATCCAGTGTGCTTATTACGGTTGAAATTATCTGTAATGTGTTCTGCGATTCTCGCGATTTGATGAGTAGTAGAATGAGCTGGCCTGAATCCAAATTGTACTTTAGGAATAATATCGTGGCAAATAGCGTACTCATTTAGCCTCTTTAAAATTATTTTTTCGCACAATTTATTTAGATTACTGAGTAAAGTGATAGGTCGTATATTATTGATCTTAGAAGAATCTTTCCCAGGTTTTGGAAGGAAAATGATTTTTCATCATTATTTGTATATGAGTTTAAATGTTCTTTAAATCTTGTTACGAATTGTCTGCCTGTTTCTCCTATGTATTCTTTTTCACATTGATTACAATTTAATTTATAGACTCTTGAATTTTTTAATATATTTCTATCTTCTATTTTGTTATTACTGATTGATTTTAATAATGTATTATTATTTCTTATTGCTAAATCGATGTTATATTTGTTAAATATTTTAATTATTTTATATGTATGACTTCCTACATAATTTATTAAACCTAAATAATTCTTTTTATCGCGTAGTTGCCGAAAAGATTTGCTTAATAAATAAAGTTAGTGATTTTAATTGTTTTTTTTAATCAATTATTATTATTGTTATTATTATTAAAGAAAGTACAAAGTTATATCGTTTTAATTATTCGGAAAAAATTAAATTCTGTCTCGTTTTGCATTATCGCTATAAAATAAAAATAAATAAAAAACAAATTAAATTAAATTGTTTTCTTTTATACATACATAGTAGTTATTCTTTCCGCGATTAGCAAGCATTAAGAACATAAAAATAAGAACACATATAATATATTTAGTACGCGGGGATTATAAGGTATAGGAACGAAGTCTGTACATGCATTACGGTGAGCATTAGCGTCTTGTATTATGAAAGCTAGAAAAGTCCCAGGTCCAGATAAAATTCGTAGTGAATTTCTAAACACGGTGGACGAAAATCGAATAAGATGGCTGACTGATAGTTTTAAGGAAATATACGACAAACGAGAAGTGTCGCGTGAATCGCTAAAAACAAAATTCATAAAAATCAGGAGCAAGAACATACAACGAGTATAAAACTATTAATCCGATAGGTCACCTCGTTCTTAAAGCTTATTCATCGCAGAATTTATAAAACATGCGAGGAACAAATATCCAAAACACAGTTTGGATTTCGAGACATCTTGGAGCCTTGTTCTCGTTACAAGTATTATTCCGAAGATGTAGAGATGTTAACTGTGACATCTACACATGTTTCATCGACTACCATAAGGCATTCAATCGGGTACGATATGGTACTACGGGAAATTGGATTAGACGATAAAGATATATGAATCATTACAAGTCTCTACTAGTACTAAATAGTCTACGCAAATGTTGATGGAGAGAAGTCTAGGGTTAAGGCAATCCAAACAGGGGTGAAGCAAGGATGTGTGTTATAACCAACTTTGTTCAATATATATTCAGAATAAATCATTAAAGAAGCCTCCAGGAGCCGAAAGAAGGATTATTAGTTAATGGGGAGCGTCTGAACAATCTCCGATACGCTGATGATACTGTAAATTTCACGGATCACTTTAGAAGTCTTCAGACGTTGATGAACAAAATAGTAGAAAGTAACAGTAAATTTAAATATAGTCAGTTGATCGTAAAAAACAAAAAGTTAGAACGAGTTAGTCACCATATATATTTGGTAATTATAATAATAAATGAGAATTGAGATCAATATCCAGAATTAAAATTTGGAATAGAGAAAGCAAGGCATGCATAAGTATTATTCACATGTAAAGATCTAAATTTACAAACAAAAATAGACTACTCCGATATTATGTTTTTTCAATATTGTTATACGGGGTGGAATCATGGATTTTGACGGAAAGCATGTTGAAAAAGCTGAGTGCTTATGAGATGTGGTTACATAGTTGTGCTGAAAATTCCAAATATGTATTGAAGATGAATTTGTATGTAATCGATTTAGAAATATTAACTATAAATTTAAACGATAAACTAACCCGGTTTTTGAGATATCCGGTTCGATGATGGTCTCAGCGCAATCTTTTCACTGATACACTCGATGACCATTACTGTTTTAGTTAATTTCTAAAATCGATTTTGTTGACCATCTTTTACTTCAGGCTTAAAATCTTAAACATTTTCTAACTCCCTTGTTCTTCACGAGGCAACTGACCAACTAGCAATTTAAACTCGCATCTTAAAAACTAGCAATTGAAAGTTGTAAAAAACTGACTTTCGCAACTTAGTGACTTTTTTAAAAAAAAAAAAATTACTTTTTGCTCTGATATTCTCCAATATCTCTTCTAAACACTTTCGTTCTGTTTTATCCACATGCGACCACAGAGGCGTTACTGCTTAACTATTATTATTATTGTAGCTGACTCATCACAAACCAGGTTTTGACAACAATAATAATTATATGTTGAATATATTGGAGAGTAGTGATTTTATTAATTATAAACCAAACAAAATATAACACCAATAATCACTTAAAGTTTTTTATTGCGAAGCTTTTCGACAATTAGGTCATTATCAAGCACGCACAAATAAATATTTATTTGTGCGTGCTTGAAAATGACGTAATTGTCGAAAAGCTTCGCAATAAAAAGTTTTAGTGATTATTGGTGTTATATTTTGTTTGGTTTATAAATAATAATTATCCTAATTATACGTATATACAGAGCGTCCAATTAAACTATTTATCCGTTATTTTTAACATATTAAATATGGTCCCTTATTTCGTAAATTACTTATATATGTATATATCCAATGTTTGTATCGATCGACTTCATGAAACGTAATTAATTATTTAAATAAAAATAAAATTAATAATATATATATAATTATTTAATTCTTAACTTTTATTATTATTTTTACTTCAACGTGGTTATGCGACGATCGTCGTATATATATATATATATATATATATATATATATAGTGTGTGTGTGTGGTAGTCATATAAATAAAAATAAATAGTTAAATTAATTTTAAATTATTCTTGTAGCATTGCCGAGTGGCTTGAAATAAAAGAGAACATCCATTACGCGAGTTCTCTATTTACGTTGATAAAATAAATCTAACCATCATTTCGATTTAAATAGTTTTCAAAATTTAAACAAAGAACGACGTTAGTTAATTAAGTGATTTCAGGTCGCACTGTGGACGGATTATTTACAGTATATGTTCATTAAATTGGAAATTGAGCAGGCTCGTGTAGTCACAATGATAGTAGCGCGATAATTCGATAATAATAATAATAAGGATAATAAGTTAACCTTGTAATGATAACAATAATCAGAAGGGGAATATTGTATGTGGGTAACAAATTAAAACGAAAAATGAGACGAGAAAAGATGCGTCTTCATCATCCGTAATATAACGAAGAAGGATTGTAGGAAACAAAATAAAAAAATAACGTTCAGAAAAAATCCACTACTAGGGCGATAATAGGAAGGATTTAGAAGACCCCTGAAAGTAGTAAACAGTTCTGGAGGCGTTTAAGCATTAACGACGGACGGGGGTTTACTTTAGTAATACTAGTCACTCATCGACGCGGTTAGTATTCTACGCTAGTATTAGTAGTTATATTAGTGACAGAACGGTACTTAGTTTATTGAAATGTAAAACAGACGCTTTATCAGAACATTAACCAATCCTCGTACTTGACTAATATCCTCTTCATCTGGCCGCTATACCGGCCAATAGTAACGGTCTCGACACCCAAAAGGAGGGACTACACCATATTGATACGCCTCTCGTAGTACCGCTAAAACTTTGGAGCGGGACTTTTAGGAACCACCGCTGTATTTATCATTCACGTTCGCGGTATACATTAGGAACGATTTAAATAAATGTCAGTTCGACAATCTGTATATTCCGTTGGTTGTGTTTCGTAGTCGTTCTTTCCTTTTATTTTTATCATTGAAAACAGATTTCGCATTTGATATATATACATATATATATATATATATATAAAAAATTTGGTTCGGTTTTTATTTAATTTTAATTATATTTAAACCGAATTATATTCGGGGTTTTTTAAATTAGTCGTTATAACTGCTCCTTTCGGTAATGGATAAATTCGTTTAATTATCGTTCCGTCTGAACAGACTATGATGCCTATAGCTCGCAGCAGTCCGATAGTACAAATGCCGGCTAAACCGAAAATCGGATTTTCCATCGATTCGATAGTCGGCGGTACGAGCCGATCTACTAAATCGATGTCGCCCATACGTAGCGAAGACGATTTATTATCGAATCAATCGATGATCAGCAACGATTCGATCGATTGTACCGACGTTCTTAACGATACCGCATCCATCGGCAGTCAATCATCGTCGCGGAATCATCCATCTTCGCCGTCGCTATCGCCGCCGTTAGATCCGGGCGGAGTTTCGCCGCCTCCGGCGATAGTTCGACCGTCAGCGTTAGCGCCGACGTCGTCAGCCGCTTTCCCGAAAGGAATCTACCTGCCGGATCATCCGTTAATGCACGCCGCCAGTCATCATCATCATCATCATCAGTTAGCTTTGGCGGCGGCCGCCGCTCAACATTTCCAAGCCGCCGGCTTAGCGGCCGCGCTTTCGTCCGGCGGAAATCCGTTTTTGTCGTCGAATCACGCAAATACGGTTTCTCCTCCGAACGCCGGTCATAATCCGGCTAACGCTCTTCCGCCGAATCATCAACACGCCCACCATCCGGCCGCTCATCACCCTCCTAGAGATACGTATCCGCTTTACCCCTGGTTACTATCTAGACACGGACGAATTTTTCCTCATCGATTTCCTGGCGGTAAGTTTGATTCTCATTTATCCGCGCGAAACGACCTTTCGACTATTTTTTTCGCTCGGTGCTTTCGTAGTATTAGCAGGGTTGTTTGAGTGTTATTTTGATAAATATGCGCGATCGAGGATTTCTCTATTAAAGAGTCTTTGGACCGAAATTTTTAAAAAAAATTATGTATGTATAAGGATTAAATTAATTGGAAAGGGTTAAAGAACTTCGAATATATATATAACAAAATAATTATAATTTCCGACGACAATTAGCTTTATGAGAATAATACTCGAAAACTTAATTTGAAATGTTTTTTTTTTTCGGTCTCAATTTTTTCTAAAAAATGTATATTTATTTTTTGCTTATATCACAATTATTAAAATGTAAGCGAAAAGTAAATATGCACGTTTTCCAAAAAATTTTAGCAAAATAAAATATATCTAGTAGCGATTTTGTGTAAAAAGTCATTAATAAAAATCACTAATTGTTACTAATTAATAACGAAATTTTCCGGCGGTTATACAATTTTCAACTTAAAATAGTAACAAATAAATCATACGTGATAACAATGAGAAAATAAAAAATCAATCAATCGAGCAATCGAGCAATGTATCAATCAGACAATCGTCGACATACATAAAGACACAATTAAACGTACGTCAGCAATTTCATTTATTAACCACGATTATCTGGAGTTTTCATTTTATTACTTATATATATTATTTATCTATATTATCACGATCATGATAAGCCTTCATCTATCCATTCCTGGATAAAGGCTTTTCCCCCAACATCTTCCAATCAAATCAACCAATTTTTTTCCAGCTACCTTCGCTATATCATTGACATTCTTTGTTTCTTTTTTCTGTCCATCGGCCAACACTATAAGACCCGCTTCGACGATCCATTATCTTCTCTTCGAGCAATGTGGCCAACCCATTCCATTTTGTTGTAGCCATTCGCTCCACTGCACCATCCAATCGTGTTTGTTCCCGTATCCATGTATTCCTTTTATAATCTTATATCCAGCATCATTCTCTCATGTACTGTCTGAGCTTTTCTTATCCGTTTTAAATTTGTTTTTGTATACACGGCCATGTTTCCGAACCATATATATATAAGAATCGGAAATATACATTTGTTATATAATTTACGTTTCAAATTAATCGGTATTTGTTTATTGCGGAATACTATGCGTAATTTTCCAGAGCGTAACCCACGATAATTCTCCTTGCCACTTCTGCTTTCATTATCATGTCTTTATTTAGAGTGATTTTTTGCCCCAGATATATGTAACTATCTACTTGTTCCATCTGTTCCGATTTTACTGCTATCTGTACACTTTTTCCTGTGTTCGTCCTTATTTTTGTTTTATGTAAATTTATTTTCAGCATTTAAATCTGTTATCATCGTCTGTAGCTCTTCTGCACTTCCGCTCGCTAGAACTATATCGTCAGCGAATCTGAGGTGATTCAAATATTCACCGTCTATTCTAATACCGGTTGTAGTCCAATTAAAGTTTTTAAACACGATATCCAAAGCGCAGATAAATAATTTCGGTGAGATGGTATCTCCTTGTCTAACACTCTTTTTATTGGGATCTTTTTCAATATATATATATATTTATATATATGTGTGTGTGTGTGTGTAATTGATTTATAATTATTTAAACTTGAAAATGGCGTAACTGCCGAAATTAATTTTTAACAATTAGTAATTTTTATAAATAACTTTATTGTTTGTTTTGTTTTTATTAAACTTTTTCAATGAAATTCGTATCCTTATCTTATTTGTACTTATGGAAAACATAATTATAAGTTTATATTATTATTAACGTTTTTATTACTATGAATACTTTTGAATAAAATTCGTTAGTTTTGATTTTTATTTATTTTTCGATAAAATACCCCCCTACGTGTCTTCTTAATTTTCCCGAGCGAACCTTTGTGATATCAGCGATCAGTACTTATGTAAATAAGTAAATTTTTAAGTTTTGCTCAAAAATTAGAAACACTCTAGATTCCAGCTGGTGTACGAACTGTTAAGAAAAAGAAGTGCTATATAATTAAAAATTTAAATTTAAAACAGTTGCTGAATTACGCGCAAAAATTTCGCATGTACTATTTTAACATTCGAGTTTTATTAAGACGTTAAATATCGATCCAAAAATAGACAATTTTGCGAGCGTTAAAATTTCGTTTGCCACATAGTGACTGAAAAGGTTAAGATATCGCTAACCCGCTAGAAGAAACTGTGACGAAGTGCATCTATTTCGAGCAAACCTAAAACACTTACACTGTTCGAGCAAACCTAATAAAGACTCTGCTAAAAGCGACACTTGGGGTTTGTCTATACCATTCCGCAGCTCTGTTCTTAATTACAACCAAGCTAGTGTATTTATTTATGAAATAATTGGATGAATTGGTAATTATGCTAAAGTGCTAACAGATTATCGATTGTTCAGTTTTTGTTGCAAATGATATATATTTTCGGAAATATAAGTTACTATATACATTATGTGCATCACACGACTCGTTACGTTTGTTTATTGAATATATATGTATATTATATATATATATATATATATATATATATATATATATATATATGTAATAGGGAAAAGTGGCCAAAACAGGGTGTTATCTGGCAATGCCGCATTGGAAATTTGGACCCAAACATCATCACTAGAAAATGAATTTCAACTGGTAAAATGTATTTTCATTTCCCTCTGTATCGTGGTTCGGTGTTTACAACGTCCGAAATGTGTGATATAATTTTTATTATTGGCTGCATAAGGATTTTGTAATTGAAATAGGATAAGATAATTATTTCGTTCCCTTCTAATTGTCATATTAGTTTTGTAAAAGCAAGTATAGTTTATATAATAAACTGTGTTTCTTGAAATAAAACATTCGATTTTCTTTTTAATTTTTTGATATAGTCACGCCAAAGAACTCGAAAAATAACAAGACAGAATTGATCAGAGGGAGTGCTTAAAAAAATGCAATAAAAGCAGTAATTAATGGAAAAAAAATGGACTATAAAAAGCTTCATAGATAGAGGATGCTCTACAAACGACTCTGGAGAACAGTGTTAAAAACATTGAACGGGTATTCGATGTTTGACCTACCACCTAGCATGGATAACTAATCTGCAAATAATCTTAACCAGGAAAACTATAACTGTAAATTTACTCCACTCTATCATGAAGAACGCTGAAAAATACATCCGCTATAAGAGCAAGATGGCTTAACAGATGTATTATTTCACTGCATGAAAAATACATTTTCACAATTTTTTTTTTTTTTTTAACATAGATGAAACAGAGATTACGACATGCCTAAAAAATTTCAAAAGTAATACACTAGCGTGAACGAAAACATGTCCGCCAAAATTAAGCAGGCGACCTTTTTTTATATTCCCATTAGAAAGGGCAATTCAGTCAATTCTAGATGAAACACCACTTGGTTCATTGGCTGATATTCATCCATCTGGATGGATCTAATTCAGCCATTTTTGTAGATTAGTTGAAATCATTTTCGAACTTCGCAAAACCATCATTAAAACATCCGGTATTAGATGGACATACTTGAAAAAATCTCCATTTCCAATTTGCTTCCCCAGAACATTTTCTGACCATTCCAAAAATAAATGAGACTGCACAATTCAAACGTGATTAACTATTGTAATAGCAGAGTCCCCTATAAAAAAAAGAAATGGAAAATATTCATACACCTACAAGGGTTGTTCCTAAATGGAAAAAAATAAATAAATATAATAACTCAATGGTTACTGACAGTTTGATATGTATGTAGAGTGTAGTGACACAAAAGATTCACTCCGTATGAAAGTAGAGCGTTTTTATGTGATTTATGTTTTTAAGTTTCTTTTAGTTTTACTTTTAAGGTCAATTTTTTACTACCTTGCCTCGATTTTTAAAATGTTTTCGGAAATATCTAATAAATCATAATAAATAAACAATAATAATAACAATGTATAATAATATTAATACTAATAATGTAACAGTTGCTTATTTATAATATTTTATTTCATTTCCCGATTCTAAATAATCCCATTTTGCCCTATCCTGGTTGGGTAAAATTCGGCGAATACTATTGTTTTTTTAAATTTACTCAAAAACTCAAAACGAAATTTGAAAAAATTGGGTTTGTCATTTTAATAACAATACTATAAATTTGATAATTCTGCACATTTTGACCTTTTTACGCTATAAAGTTAGTTATTGACCTGTTTTCCTTGAGACACCCCGTTTTAACCAACTTTCCCCTATATATCAATGTTTTTCATAAGATAACTTGTTGCATATAGGGATGGATATATTCGTGGATAACTCAGCGAATTTTAGTCGGATTTTGGCAAACCTTTTTTTGTTTTGTTCCTAAGCATCCCCTAATTATACCATACATGATGGGTAGCCCCTAGTTTTTCTCTAATCATTTTCAACGTTTACCAACACTATGTGTATATAGAAATTACTAGTAATATGTTAAATTTACACAATCCTCGATATTAATTAAACTATATTTCTCGCTTCAATTACTTATTTATACGTTCTAGTTTCAATATGCTATACACATCGTGGAATTAATCTGGATATATCTGGCGCATATTTTTTTTATACAGCTTGACTGTACAATAATAAGAACGGGAGTATGATTTTATCACCTACAGAAATTTATTTACCTCTTCTACTTCATAGACGATCACGTAAAGCGTTTACGATAGCGGTCTACGGTAAAAATTCGCTGATTTTTATCTAAAATCGAAAACAAAATGTCAACCCCCGTACAAATTTGTTTCTCCATCCAACAATGTTAGTATTTTCTAGATATTCTGGTAAAAAAAAAAACACTTTTTTATATATAATTTTTATTGGGTTTACCCGTCTAACATATCTATTAAGCTAACTTAGGCTATTTACTCTATAGAGAAATTATATATAAATATTTTCGAATATAGAAATATCGACAAGAATAGCGAAAAATATGGCATAAAATAGTTATATCATCAAAACTAAAATAATATAATAGAACGAGAATTTGGGTATTATTAAGAGAAAGTAATTAGGATGTATTAATCGGAAAAGAAATAGATAAGGAAATGAACCGGTTGTACAGCCTGACATGTTGAAAACGGTAGAGTACGAATATCGGTATTGACTACCTCGTCGGCATCGGACGAACGAGAGAAAACTGGATGAAGGAAGAACACGGCACTTTAAATAATGAATGTGCATTACTACCGGAGACGTAATCTACATATTGTTATAATAGTATCGTATCCTGTTTGATCGGAGTAAAGAGTTCATAAAACGAAGGTATAGAAGATATATCGGACTGGATCGATTTAAACTTTGTAGACGTCATAAGAAACTGATGCTGCCTAGTATTCTTTACGAGCAGTTTTGATGATAGTAAGTAGATCGATATAAGGATATTATAGAATGAAACGTGTTAAAGTATCAAAGGATCAAAGTCGAGTCAGCGAGAAAGTTACCCATAATGGCTTCAGGAATCCCCGCGCAAAACTCAACTGCTATACCGACATTATGCAACTGACCACTCTTTCTCTTAAAATCTTTACGCGGTTGACGTAGTTATGTTCTACAAAATTAACCATTTCATTATGTAATCCTTATTTCGGGATTTTTATCACGTATAAAAGTTTCACTTCAGATAGAATCGTCTTCCTTGCTTCGGAGTTATCTGAAATATATTTCCAATTATCGCCTATTTAACGTTCGGTAATATTTCTTCAGACGCGTGCTCAGCTTGTTCTCTATTCTCACATATTCTTGTGAAAACTATGTAGCGGTATTGTTTTCGAATATGAGGGATCTATTTAAAACTCCGTAGGACGCGTCATTTAAATACGCGTAAATCGTTTAATTTTATTGACTTGCAATCGATTTCTTATTGTATTTAAGCGTTAATAGAAGATTTTCTTTTCGTATTAATTTTGCCGTTTTTCCGGGACAGGAACGATGGAAGATTTTTTAAGTTACTACTTTGATGTAATAAAAATCGTAATCCATGATCATCATCAGTCGTCATTCGGTTGGTATTGTCTTGCTGTCAATCAGTAATCGCGGTCCTCTACACACTAACCGTTATTTGTCCGATTTAACATTTTCTCGTACCTTCATCTTCTGCTTTTATTACATCTTTCCACATTCGCGCGATCAAATTTACCGCGTCGATCTAATTTTTTTCTCGCGAAATTTATAAAATTACCTTTTTTTCCCAAAATACTTTAATTTAGTGTTTTATCCGCGCTCCCTCTGTCTGTACTGTATTATACGCCCGCAACACCGCATTTCGAACGTTTATAGGTTTTTAATCTTAATTATATAATAAACAACAAAAAAGAAGTTCATAAAAATTTTTCTTTACGAAACATCACAATTCGGCCGCTATAATATTTTTTCATTTTATATTTTTATTATTTTTTAAACATTTACTCGATAGTGTCCTAACAGCCGAAAAGCTTTGTGATTTTTCGTAAAGAAAAAACTTTCAGTGATTTTAACTTCTCTTTTTTTTCTTGTTATTTATTTGAATAAAAATCCATAAATTCTACATTCTTCAAATTAATTATCGGCGTTTCATTAATTGCCCCGTACATAAAATCGTTTCTCCAGTTTCTATCAATTATAATTTCTGCATCATTTCCGTTTACGTAATTTCCATTTACATTTGAATACTCGTTCTGAATGTTTCTAGAATTTTATACCGTTTTATCCGGAGTGGTATATTCGATTTTATCTTCATTCATTTTCGTGCTAACCTACTCCGCATTAATTACGTTCATTATTTTCAATCGTTTCAGCTTCTCCGTCCCTTTTTTATATGAATATGTTTTTTCAAAATATTTTCCTTTTAATCGACTTTTTTTTTTTAACCTAGTAAAGCGTATGTGATAGAATCATTAAAGTTAATAAAACTCGCTTTAAAATGGATTCGACTACAAAAGGATCATCAACTTCCCGCGATTTTTGTTTAACGCCGACAGAAAATTATTACTGTTCGTCGGTCGAGGTAGGAATAGACAAATCGAAAGGAAAAACGCGAAGTCGTTTTTATTAAGACAGACTATTAAAAAAATGAACCGACGTTTACGAAGCTTTTGAAAGAGTTCGTCAAGTCAACCCCGATAACGAGGAAATCATCGAGACGTGACTAAATTGTCGTTCGGAGATCGAAGAAGAATTTTCGAAAGTCGACCAAATTTACAAGCAATAATACTCGTGAAAGCGGAAGATAATAATCAAACGAGGAACAAATTATAATCATTTCTCGTATCGCCAAGGTGACCTTCTGCAGATGTCGCGTCAATATTTTTATGTATATATAACCCTTTACGGTATACTTCTTAATAACGATAGTGTTCTGAACTTTTCACCTACCTTCGCATTATCAACTTTTGATATAACAATTATTTATTCGAGCTTTAAAGTCCGCCGGGACTATTCCTCTTTCGTATATTTAAATGCGTGCTTTTAATTATAATCAAATTTCGTGCTGTTCGGATATTTCGAAAAGTAATATATTTACTTCCGGTAATTGTTTGAAAAAGTTTAGGAAAGCTTCATCAAATACTATTTACCTGTAGATTTACGTGCCACGTACTGCACCTAGGCCAGAGGCACGGGAAAGGAGATAACGTAGGGTTAGTGAGAATCAGTGGAAAGTTGGAAGAATAAATTGGAAGTACGGATTGTTAAATTAGATTATATAAATTGGGGGATTTAAGATAATTTAATAAACTATTGGAAGTATATTGCGTGTAGGAAAGAATGTTTAGGAGCTTGAACGGTTTGTCGAGGATAGAACGTTGGGAGTTGAATTGCACACATTCAAGGTGTGTTCGACGGTAATGAGGACATTACAGGTTGAACAAAGAGGAGGAGGAAGATTTTGTAGGATATAGCTGTGTGAGATATTAGTATGACCTAGGCGCAGACGAGCAAGTACAACATCATCTCTTCTGTTTGCCGAGTGAGATGGAATCTGGAGGCATGTTGTGTCTCGAACTGATCGCAGTTTGTTGACGAGTGGAAGTGCAGACCACTGGAGGTTCCATGATTTGCGCACTGAAGATTTTATGAAAGTGTGGAGATCTTTCATTGGTGTAGGCAGGAGCGGGAATGGTTGAAACAATGAGCCTTCTCTTGCTGCACTATCCGCTTGATCATTCCCTCGTATATCAACATGCAATGGAATCCATGTGAGAACTACATGTTTACTATTGAACTCGCTGAAAATCGAGAACATTTGCGCACGTTGCATATAAATAAGACTACATCGAGAAAAAAATACAACCTTATATGTTGGTTGAGTATATTCATATTTATATATATATACACATATATAAAATACGTATGTACATTCACATTTACCATCTAGACCGTAGAAGGGAATAAGTAAGAATTGCAGAAATAACTTAATGGACACCGATATAATTCATCAAACACAAATGATTTTTACGAAAAATTGTCGGAAAAAAATAACTTCAAGCTGTTTATATATATATATATATATATATATATATATATATATATATATATATATATATATATATATATATATATATATATATATATCATATAATAAACATACATTATTAATACTTTATTTTTTAGTTAACTAGCATAAAATAAAAATCTGAATATAATATTTTAAGAACCCTTCCATTACTTTGTTCTATATACATCCTATTTTTATAGTCATTAAAATTATACTCCTCAATTATCGAGTTTAATCAGAATCATTATTATTATAGTTAAACAGGCGCCGAATTTGCGGCATGGGGTATTCGCCCCTCAAAGTAATTATAACGTGGCCATGCCCCGTCAACGGTTATTAATTAAGGACTTTGCCCGTTCAATGTTTATTATTCAAGAGTTATAATCGTTAAGTACCACAAGTTAGACATAAAAGTATACAAAATCTCGTCGTTATATATGAATATTTCAGGTAATTTATATGTTAGATTTATTGTGTATGCTTGATAATGACGTAGCTGTCGAAAAGCTTTGCAATAGAAAACTTTTATAGCGACTCAACTGTGTTATGATTTTGTTTTGTTTCTAATTTATAAAATCACTGCTTTCCGATATATCAACATTTTATATATATATATATATATATATATATATATATATATATATATATATATATATATATATATATAATTTGTGTATGTAAGAAAATAATTTTATTAATCAGTTATCTTTATGGAATATAAAAAAAATTTACGCACATGCACGCACACACACAAAAAATATATATACTTCATAGTACACATATATAATTTATTAAATAGCAAATATTTCTCGCTTCTAAACTTGCGGGTATAATTTTTTTTTATATGTTTGTATTCGTTATTAAAGGTATTACCGTCAGACCTAAATTGAAATGTTTCTAAAATTTATTCTATGTATATATTTCAGCGACATCTTACATCTTTTAACGTTTGCACCTTCTTGATCCTCCTTTACTTAGTTTAATTCTTTTTATTATTTTCGACGCGTTTCTGGACACCTCAATCTCTTTTAAAATTTCATCTTTGGTTAACTACATAATTGGAATAATGTTTTTTTTTCTTTTAGTTTTATTATTACTCTAGGTTTTTCTTTTAATTCCACCTTAATATTATCAGTTGTTAAATTTTCATTATTTTTTTATCTCTTTATTAAGTGCTTTATCAGATTCTTCTCGTAGTAATCCAGAACCATTATCATCGTCGTCTTTTCTCATCCGTTGCTATACTTTTCTGGTTGCTTATTATTTTATTTTTTTTTGTAAATTTTCCATCTTCTCGTTAAACAATTTTTCAATGCCATATTTCTCGATTTAATTCTTACAATATTAATTAATTAATTTACGCAATTATACTCGTGCTGTAATTTCCTCATTGCTTTATCGAAATATTTGATTTTTTAATTTATTATTGCGTATTTATATAATTTCAACGTGGTCCTTTTGGTGTTACTTCTTTTGTCTGTAACGATTGACTTCATCCGGTTTTTTTTTCATTTCATATTCTTACTTTTAGTTTTATACTGGTTGAATTATTTATCCTTATTTTATTTGTATCTTCTTCCAATACATATAATATCGTAATTGAGTTCTTCCGTTTTATAGCAGCGGTTTGTATCTTTCCGTCTGTTTTCATTGATAAACGCGTCTCGATCAAAAGGGTAATGTGGGCTCATAATCAGTTAACCGGGCAAAGCGCATACCGGAGTCAGTTTTCGGGACGAATTTTAATTTTTTTTAGGGGGGTTCGTGATTCTCTCACATTTTTTTTTTATTTATTTGAAAATACAACAATCAATAAAAAAACACCTGAAATACAAATTAATAATTATCTATTACCTATAATTTGGGAAAAAAGCTTTTTTGAAAAAATAAAAATAATGAAGAAAATACTTTGGATTTCGGATTTTAGGTCAAAATTAAAAAAACAAAACAATAAAAAACCTTGGTACCCATTTTTTTTCCAATGTATGATTGAATTAATTAAATACCAAAAAATTACTTAAAAAATACAAACGGTACTTGAAAAAAGTACGTCAACTGTTTAGTTTAAAATTAAAGAGCAAACAAAGAATAAAAATACTTATTTTAAAAAAATTAGTTTTTCCGTCAAAAGTTTCGATTTTGCTGCGGTTAAATCGATAATTTGATCGTTACTAATTTTTTCAAGAATGTCTTTCTCGATAGACATAAACATAAAATTAGAAAGTATCTCCTGCGACATTATGCTACGTAATCGGTTCTTGATAAACCGAAGTTTTGAAAATCACAAGCAACTTGGGTAACGGATTGTGTAGCGAAATATTTATATAGCAAACATATCACTCCATAGGATACAGAAATCAGGCTATATTTTTCTAAAATATATCAACAGCACAATATGCAATTTTTGCAGTAAGATTTGGAAGAACGAGAACAGCATATTTTAGGTTTAAAATGTTCGGTGTTCGATTTCAATTCGTCTTCTTCTTCTTGATTAGTCAAGTCCAAATCTTCGTCCGGAAACTCAGGATCATTTAAATCTGTTTCGTAACGTAAATCTGTGAGACTTTTTTAAAAATGTTTCCAAATTTGAGCAAAATGGATTAATTCTTTTTTCAAATTTTGAGGAGTCGCTTCGCTGTCAAATTTGGTAATTCACTCAATTTTTTAAAACCGTTAAGAGGTAATGTTTCTTCATTAATTTCTCGGAAGTTCCTCGGATCCAAATAAGCGAAGCTTCGGTACATTTCCTCATGAAAACATACGTTTGCTTTCGCCAACGCAGTATCCAATACTGAGTTGTGAGTGTTCATTTCAGATTTCTGATTTGCATCTGGTACTAAATTTTCATAAGCATCCTTGTGTTTTTCTTTTTGGAATTGTTTTTACCGGAAATTCTGTCTCGACAAAATTCGAAGATAAATATGATCGGTCACGATCGGTACGACTATCGAAAAAATACCGCGATATCATTCAGAAATCCGAATAAAGAAATATCTGAAATGAATAGATTTTTAATACATGTGCATAACACCAAACATGTATCGACAATGTTTCATTTTTCAACCATCGCTGAGCACGTTTTCATAGTAGACCTTGAATCATTGATGGTAACGTAAAATAGTCTGCTAAATAGTTGCTAATAACGTTGATTACAAAAGAGGAAACTGATATTTTATCATTTTGTAAATAATACCTTTATGCCAAGTAGTATCGAAAGCCTTCGCAACATCCAGTAGAACCATACCAGTATGTTTATTACGATTAAAATTATGTGATAAACTCCGTGATTCGTGCTACTTGCTGGGTGGTGGAATAACCTGGACGAAAGCCAAACTGTGTACTAGGAATGATTTTTTGTTATCTGTATGAAGTCTTAAACGGGATAGTATAATTTTTTCCGCTATTTTGCTTAGATTGCTCAATAAACTAATAGGACGTATGTTACTTGCACATGAGGCATCCTTTCCGGGTTTGGGAAGAGCAATAATTTTGGCTATCTTCAACTGTTTGGATAATAACCGAATCTAAAGATAGCATTAATTAAATTTGTAAGTTCAATAATAGCTTTTAGCGGCAATTTCTTCGTAATGGGAGTAGAAATATTATCATCCCCTGACGAACCTTTTACTTTTATAGCTTTAATATTGCTAAGGATTTCACTTGGGGTGACAAGAAGGAAAATATTGGGCAGTAGATTGGTATTGAGGAATTTTTTAACAGCTGAATGAATTTTTCTCACTTGATAGCCAGATGAAAAATTAGAATTACGATTAGGAACTTTGGAATACTCTGATGCTAAAAACTCAGCTTTCGCTTCATTTTTGTAAACATAGTTATTTAAGTGTGAACCGTAGAGCGGTGGAAGAGCTGTATGCTGTCTCGTGTATTGTCTGCAAACTTTCCATAGCCGACTATCATTAGGCTTAAGCTTAGAGAAAGTTAAATTGAAATTGTAATTTTTAAATTTACGCAAAAGAAAACTAACCAATTTATTAAGAAAATTAAACATGTTTTTCAAATTTTGAGAACGATTAGAAAAACGATGCTTAACGATCTCCTAATATAATTTTTAAATTTGATGAGAACCACGATACAAGTTAGTAGTGTCATATGCGGATAATTATTAAGTGGTTTATTCGGAATAAAAAGTTCCGACGAAGAATTAATTAACTTCGTAAGAGTTGATAAATGATGGTCAATATCAGCAGGACTATGTAGCTTAAATAGCAAATTAATATTATTGTTAATATACTCCTTAAATCCTGCCCAATTTGCATTTTGGAAATCGGCCAGAACTATATCGGCTATGTTTAATTTGCTTCCTGCAATAGTAGTGAAAATATGGTTGTGGTTGGAGGATAAACAATTTATTGAAACACGAGTTGCAATAGAAACATTTTTGACCAAAGCAACATCTAAGATACTAGTACGATATTGAACAGTATCAGGAAAGTAAGTAGGTTCTTCAGGAGCGCAGATACAAACATTTGAACGTAATGCGAATTCAAAGAGAATATTACCAGCACGATTATTATTAAAGCAGTTCCATAACTTGTTTTTTGCATTAAAATCTCCAATCAGAATAACTTTGCTATTTACACTCATCAAGGATTGATGATCATCTAGGAATTTATGATTAAATCTAGGTAGTCTGTATATCGCAAAAATACTAATAAAATTATTATTATTAATATTATTATTATTACTGTTATAAATATATAAATTTACGCCTACTACCTGTACACAACATAGCTGTGGTACCGGCAATAAGTCAAATTTTAAACGTTTGTTAATAAGCAAAGCAACTCCACCACCTCTACGAGTCATATTCTATAAAACTTTAACTTATACGTGTTGTCAAGCTTAGTTTCCGATAATGTTATAATATCCAACTTATTACGAGTTGCATAAACATGTAGCTCATTACACTTATTAATAATAGAATTACAATTCCAGGCAACTATACGAGTATCCAGATTTATAGACATTTATAATAAATCAACAACGGTTTCAAAAATTACTTGTAACTTAGTAATCATTATTTCTAATCGATTTTAGTTTAGCGATTATCGTTTTAATTACGTTAAAAATATGTCTTAAATTTAGATCACGAAAGAGTGATAGAGCATCGTGTATTGAGAGCATATCGCCATCATCTCTTTGGGTAGTAACGGGAGCTCTTACTTTACTAGCGTACGTTTTATTAACGATTTTATTTAAGCCTGAATGTCCTGCGTCATTTTTGGTATTTTGAATATTCCGCGAAAACGATCCAAAAGCTGGTTTGCTATTTCTTAAACTAGAATGAATATGATTGCTACGCGCACTAACAATTTTTTGAATGATATGACACTCTTGCGAATTTGCAGGGTGTTGACCCAAACAGTTTGCGCATTTATACGTCTGAACACTGCACATAGAACTCGAATGATTTTCGCCACAACGTATAAAACGATCGGGTAGTTGGCAATTACGCGACACATGACCAAACCTTTGGCAACGATAGCACTGTAGGTAAGGAACTTTTCTGCTGTACTTTTCCCACCTGATAATGCAAGAAAACAGAGCCTTAACTTCCAGTATATTGCGCGGAAGAGTATTAGGTGGAAACATCACTAAGTACACAGGTAACGGTCGTGTACCATTATTCAATAAATTTTTATTAAATTGAATCACCGAAGTGACGTCAACAACTTTTCTTAGTTCACCAGCAATCTCGTCACCAGTAAAAGAGGGAGGAAGTCCTTTAAGCACCATCTTAAGGGGTTTACGCTCACGAGGTATGTGCGTAAAGAATGGAATCTGCTTTTGTTTGAGATAATTAATAACGTTATCATAGTCGTTATTTGTGGTGACAAAAATGGAAGATTTGTTTCTATTATAATTACGAATCTTAAATTCCGATGTAATTATTGACTTCATATTAAAAAACAAGGGCTTAAAATCAATCTTGCCGTCCGTAGCAACGATAGTAATAGGAGGAAATTTAGAAATAAATTTAGCTCGCAATGTAGGATGAACTAAATTATCATTATTACTTGAGCTATTCGTATGTAAAACGTAACAAGTTCACGCTAAAACACACGCAAGAAGACTCGATAGCCACCCGAACACTCTTGCTAGGGGATTGCTTCATACCACCCGTGACATAAGGAGATTAAAACATCAGAAACCGCAAGATCTCGTCTAGGATCGAGGTAATCGGGTAGGTATCGCTGGATACTTGTCTCCTCATGTTCAATTCTCTTAAACGTACTGCTAAATGTCCTTGATGGACAGCTCGCAGTATTATATAAAATAAAATATATATATATATATATATATATATTATATAGAAAAGAAAATACAGGCCTTCGAAATGTGTATACATCGACCAATGTTAAAAACTCCGCGGACAGATAGAATGACGAATCAAGAAGTCTTAAACAAGATGTTGAAAGAAATGGAATTGTTACGAATCATACAAAAACGCAAACTGAGTTACTACGGTTATATCCATCGAAAAGTAAAATATCAACCTTTGCAATTACTATTACATGCAGAAATTGTCGGTGAAACAAACATAGGCAGAAGGATCTGCAACGATGGTATGTACACAAGCGGAATTTAAAAATGCGGTCATGGATAAAGTGAAAATAGCATTATTGATTGCTAATCTCCGATCGGAGATGGCATAGATAACAAGAATATATACTCTTGTACATGGTTGTATGTACTTCAAACTTGCACTTATGAGTAAATGTTTGCAGTAAATAATTGCAAGTACGGTTGGAAAATTCGTAATATTGCAGATTATATTCAAATAAATTTTATTTAATTATTATTATTTCTTTATTTCGTTAAATCTGGTATCGGTCTTTCTATGATTAAACACGAGTCACACCATCACATATCCATATAAATAAATAAATATATATACACCAATACATACATGTATACACACACACACACATATATATATATATATATATATATATATATATATATATATATACATAATTAGTGAATAGAAGCCACCATTACAATGACGAAAATTGATTCTTTTCGTACTTCTAACATATGATTCGCGTGCATATATAGCAGGAAAGAGATTACGTGGTCTGTTTTTTACGCACGAATAATAGAGGCGCATATCGTATGCACTTACTCTGATCGTGTATATTAAATACGTTTGGTTACATAGTACAACAATACATATACACACATACACATACATTTATACATACAGCGTAACATAAAAATACAGGTAAACTTTTACATAGTCGAATAACCATTCTACGATTTCCTAATGGCGTCTAGTTGGTAGGTAATAGCCTTTCAGGACACATCCTAATCAGTTTCATGATAAATTGTCTCTACTTAAATTCACATTATTATCTACCGAGCGCAACAGCTTTCTTCTCAAATTCGTTTATAATCAATCCTTTCCGAGTTCTTCCATTCCTGTTCGTAAATTATTCGATGAAGCTGTTCGTTAACTTCTAATTTTTGTGTACCTTCTTATTATATAAATATATATATATATATATATATATATATATATATATATATATATATATATATATATATATATATATATCTGTACATATTTATGTTTCTTGCACACATTTCTCTAATTATTTATACAAAGGATTCATATTATTATTACCCATTACTTTATCATTACTATTATTATGATTATTATTATTATTATTAAATATAATTATGATGATAATAATAATAATAATAAAGTTTTTATCTTCGTCGTTATTATGCTTACTCGACACAACTATTTCTTCGGCACGTTTTTTCTAGTGTATCCAATTCTCTAATCTATTCAATGTTTCCTCATTTGTTTTGCTCGAATAACGTCTGATTTATTTCAGACCTGTTGTAGTTTAGACTAGGCAGGGTCTATACGACGGAAGCGCTGCATTACCGGCGAATGCAATCTCACCGGCAGGTCGAATAAACAAACGAACGTATCGTGTCCCGTTTATTTTCGAATGGCCGCGATTAACGGTCTCACGGAATTGCGACCGGGACCGGGACCTAAAAGTAAATTATCTTGTTTGTTTTTAACGAGTGAATTAAGCGTGCCGATGTTGGCGCCAAATAGCAGCATACCGATGATTGAGCCGCGAAATTCGTCAAGATAATCGCCGTCCGTGACAGTTAAATAGAGAAAGACGGAAATAATATCGATTCATCTTTTTTTAGCCGGTTTAACTTGTCTCTACGTATTGGTGAATTATAGAACGCATGAAAAATAATTGGGGAGCCTGTCTTTAACCAATGTTTATAATTCTTATCGATTACTCGCTGCAAGAAACCTTTATGGCAGACATAATTATTAGTTACTGTCTTATGCGTATATTATATATGTATTAATCTAATAATAATGTAATCAGTTCCGAGTGATTGTAAATAAGTCAAGGAAAAATTGTGTTTTTTAGAAATAGAAATTAGTTCGTGGATTTTGTGTTTAAATAATTGGATATATAACGTATATGTATAAATATATTTAAAAAAACATCTGTGCCTCCAAGCAAAGGGAAGAAGCGAAAAAGATGTTTTAACTAAATTCGATAGTTTTTTTTTAAATTTTCAAGTAGGTGTATATAAACACACACACAAACATATATATATAAGAATAAGTCTACGTATGTGTATAACTCGACGCGCCTAAAACTACAAAATGTGGTTTGAAACATGGGTGTTGGTAATGCGAACGACATATTATATACAATAGCTTGATAATGACTTAATAGTCGAAAAGCTTCGTTCGTGTTTGTGTAATAAAAAAATTTTTTAGTGATTAACTTCAATTTTATTTTGTTTTGCTAAATATATATATACATCGTGTGTTATTTCGTTGAAACACCTAATGCAACAAAACGTGGTTTGATAGGCGGATGTTGGTACTGCGGTACATGCAAACAGAATATATATATATATATATATCCGTCCGTTATTTCGTTGACACACCTAACGCAACAAATTGTGGTTATATATATATGTGTGTGTGTGCGTGTGTACGTGCGCGTGCATGTGTATATATATACATATACATATAGATATCTGGCCATTAATTCGGCCGCTCGCTCGCTCGTTTTGCGGGTTAACTCCCAATATAAACCGCGCTAATAGAAGTTTCACTTCAAAAATTATCAATGTATTTCGCGTAATTTACGTCACAATTAAATAAAGTAATAGAATAAAATTAATATAGATGATAAGTAATTTTTATTAACTATAGAAGCTAAGTAATTACTATTAAAATATATCATAATTTAAATTTTATTATATAAATATACATATATTTATTTTTTGCTGACGAGATACATGCCTTCTCTCATCTGATTCTGACCCGGTTATTTTATCCAATAAACTTCAGAACCATTTAACTTGGGGTCCATATAGATGAACATTCATCTCCCGAGTTAACTATGTTAAATATCTATGATACAACGCTTATCTGCAGTTGATACATTAGTAATAAAATTAAGGATGCACGGAAGCGATATATCGCCTTGCTAGAAAACAGTGAACGCTATCGGTTGAGAACAAACTATTATTGTACAGGTCAGTCATAAAACCGATTTGGACTTATGGCTTTAAACTATATTGCTTCGGTATAACATCCGGCGTTTACAGTCAATGGGATCCTTACGTTAGATTATAGGCACTCCTTAGTTTGTTTTAAATCAATCTATACGTCTAACTGTTTCAGAAGTAGCCAAAAAAATGATACAAGCTCATTTTCAGCAGACTAAAAAATGGCACTAATCCAGCTTTCTACAACAGACAACTCATAATATGACACATGCTTTATAGCGTCGGAATTGAATTTCTCCTAAAGTAGGGTAACTATCAACGCAGTTAACATTCCATAATTGAAATATCTGAAGCTCCATTCATTGTCGCCATAAACATCTAACAAAATTGACAAGTGTATGTGAAATTGATGAATGTAATAATCCCTTGAGCAATGGGCTGTAATAATGAGGTTCTAGTGGATGGTAAAAAAAAATACCCTAACATTCATATCGATATTGATAATTTCATGAGGATTACTAAGATTACTGTTATCGAAACCACTTTTAAACGCAATCTTCTTTTTTCATTTTTTTTTTTTTATTTTCGTCATAAAACATTGTTTAAACCATTGAGTAAGTTAAACGCCTGTGACGCGTGCTTTTAGAAAACATACAAGCGGGCTTTGTTTCTACTTTTCAAAGCGCATGAATTTTTTGCTTCTTAACCAAGACCCGATTTACACATATGATCAGCTGCATTGCAGCATAACACAAGTTTAACTCGGTCCTTGAACATTTTAAAACCGTGTGTTTGTTTAGCGTATTTATTTATGAATGTAATTACGATTAGCCGTCTTTTTCTTTAATAAACCAGCTTCGTCGCAATTGAAAACTTGTTTCCAACAGCCACGAAAAACGATTCACGGTACAAATTATATCCTGATATGGATGAAGAAATTTTAAAATTTCTGGTATATTGATCGCAGAAAAGGTTAAGACGGGATACGATATAATAAACCATTATAAATAATGGTAGAAGTTTTAGCCTCGCTGGAGTACATTTAATGACGTTTAATGCTAAATTTTAGTAGATTGTGTTATGGGCAACATTAAACTCCTGATAGAACAGTGGAATTAGGAATGCTTACATAAATTAGAAGTATATATAAATCCTCAACAATGTGAGTAACACCGTGGGAAGATACAAAAAATATACAACTAAAATGAAGCGTAAGACAAGGTCGCGCAATCTCATCAAAATTGTTTATTACAGCACTAGAAATGGCATTTAAGGACCTCAAATGAAACTCAGTGGCAATCCAGATAAATAAGGAATATCTGAACCATCTTATATTCGTGGATGAAATGGTACTAATATGTAGTGGAATTACAACACGTGATTCTATAACTAAATAGATATCCAATAAAATTAGGATCAAAATAAACTTAAGGAAGACAAAAATAATTACAAACACCAATGAAAACATACATATAGCGATAAACAACATGCCCATCAAAGATGTACATAACTACATCTATTTAAAAAAAATCAATTGAAAATTAGTTAAATCACTAATATTTATTTTCTTAAAGAAAACACAAAGCTTTTCGGCATTTACGCCATTATCAAGTGAAACATTTTAAAACATCATAATTTTAAAAATATATTTTTAATATTTATTTTCATTTTACTTGTAAAATTGTGTTTTTTAAAAAAATTTGTGTTCGTATACTTTTATATTTTATATTTTACTTTTGGACATCATACATCGCAACAGTAAATGAAAAATTTAAAATTCCACCCGTATACAACTTTTACAGAATCCGGAAGATAGTATTGAAGAAAAAATTAATATAAAAAAACAAAATTAATAAACAAATATATTGATATTAAATTTCAACAAATCAAAAAATAGACAGAACAGAAGCAGAACAGTATTTTTGGAGTATATTTTCACAATCACCATCACATATTTTTAAGTAATTATATTTAATTTATATTTTTAAAATTATGATTTTTTTAAAATGTTTCACCTGATAATGGCGTAAATGCCGAAAAGCTTTGTGTTTTTTTTTAAGAAAATAAATATTAGTGATTTAACTAATTTTCAATTGATTTTTTATAAAAAAAATCACTACATTCCACATTATAAAAAATTAAAATACATCTATTTAGGTCAGACAATTACAACGAATAAGCAGTTTATAATGGAAGCGGAAATAAATTTCGGAAAGCTGCATATTTAAAAATTGAGAAATGCCGATTTACTTGAAAGGTAAGTTTCATGACCGATGCATCTTACTAGTCATATATATGGATCTCAAACGTGGCCATTTACAAAAACAATGTATGATAGAGCAATGATGAATATTAGACGTTCAGATCGGATAATAAAAAGATATGAGAGGGAAGTAAACTCAATGACGTAATAGAACAAATGGATGTTTTTTTTTTCGGCGAGGTAAGTTTATTGTAAAAATAAAAATTATTTATAAAAGTGCAAAGAGCTGTGTGCTTAAATTAATGTATGTAGAGGGAGTGTAGCTGGATAAAAATGAACTATAAATGGAGAAAAAGAAGTATATGTGTGTGAAAGCTTTCTGCATGTGTTACTTAAATACAAGATGGCAAAGGGATGAGCAACATAGTCCCTTTTGTACATCAAGTATGCGTGCAATGAAATTTTGTGACTTAATAATAGTTTTAAGTATAATAATAAACGGAAAATATATTTATAAAATAAAATAAAATACTATACAGATTAACTTTTTTTTAAATGAAGCAAATACATAGTTATCAAAATATGGACTATATAACTGATTATAAGATATATTAAATATAAAAAAACATGTGCACACACACATATATACATATATATAAAAAATATATATAACGTTTTTTAAAATAATTAATTTACACTCGATTTTAACTAAAAAGTAAATTGTTTATTTATTAATGATACAATATAATACAGTTAGCATAAAGATAACATTATTTTAACAATTCATAAACCTACCTAAAAAGTAAAATGTATTTTGTTTGTTATTTCATAATTTTTTGGTTTAAATTACGAACTAAATACTTTCAAAATAAATTTTACTTTTTAGATAAGTTTATGAATTGTTAAAATAATGTTATTTTTATTTTAACTGTATTACATTCTATTATTAATAAAGAAAGAATTTATTTTTTAGTTAAAATCGAGTGTAAGTTAATTCATTTAAAAAACGTTTTGTAAATCGATTTTGAATTAATTGAAATTTCTTTATAGCATCTAAAGCAAGTAATAGGTCGAATGAAAATGTTTTTTTAATTATATAAACGTTTAAAACATCTTCGATTTTATTGATTCTTAAATGTAAACGTGGATTTTGAATTAATTGAAATTTCTTGATAGCATCTAAAGCAAGTAATAGGTCGAATGAAAATGTTTTATTTTTAATTATATAAACGTTTAAAACATCTTCGATTTTATTGATTCTTAAATGTAAACGTGCCCGGCCGTTTATGAAATTTACACCACTATGGATTTTTATTTATACTTTGTAGTTTTGTTGCACTCGTATCATATTTTTTTCCTCTAAGTTCATTTTATCATATTTAAATTTATTCTTCTTCTGTTTTATATACATTGTATCATATCATATTAGTTCGTTCATCAATTGTTCTGTTGTTTGTATTCCTTCTTTATCTAATTTATTTTGTACCTATAACAATACGATTTATTCTAGAAGTATTTTATATGTCACATTCATCTTCAAATAACAATATTTTTTTCTTTAAGGTATAATCTATTAATGACCTATTTACAAATTTAAAATTGTATGCAAACTTAATATTTACCCAACTTTTATTAGCATATACTTGTAAAAATGAAACACCATGTTGTCCAATTTGTAAATGATGGTTTTTTTAATGTTGAGCCATACAATTCATTAACATTATCTTCGATAAATAATTTTAAACATTGAATTTTTTCGTAATTAATTATTTTATATCGTTCACATTCTTTTTCAAAATCCTCGAGCCATCTTTTAGGGTCCTGTTAAAACGAAATTTTTCAATAATAAATTTTCTTTCAACATCTGATAATATACTTCCTTAATATTCAGTTGTGCTTGAAGACTTTCAAGTAGTTTTATTAATTTTATAACGAGTGTACTTGATAACTCCATACCTTGTTTTTTACTTTGTTGTTTTTCGAAATATATTTCATTAAAAACAAAATTTTCATCATTATCCAAGTATAATGCAGCTATTTGTTTAGTAATGTTACTCATGTTTTTTCATAGTTTTACGTTAATGTTAAATAAAACAGTATGAATTGACTCACTTGTATTTCTTCTGGAAATTTATATATTATTTCGTTGGTTAACATTTTTATCGCATTTACAACTTTTAAATCCTGTTCATCTCGTTCAATTCTGATATTTACTTGAATTGATGCTACTTTCAAACAAAATCAATTTATAAAACGTTTTTTTAAATGAATTAACTTCCACTCGATTTTAACTAAAAAGTAAATTCTTTCTTTATTCATAATACAATATAATACAGTTAAAATAAACATGACATTAACAACTCATAAACTTAGCTAAAAAGTAAAATCGATTTTGAAAGTGTTTAGTTCGTAATTTAAATCAAAAAATATAAAATTATGAAATAACAAATAAAATATATTTATTTACTAATCGTTTTTATTTTTTTGCTTTTTACAGTTTACTGTTTGGTAATGTTAATAAAATGGAAGCAGTGCAACCATTTTACATATATATATATATATATATATATATATATAAGTATTCATATAATCATTAAACTAATTGAGTAAAAATATTTATTTACTTGTGTTGGGGAAATAATGACCTCATTAAAAATTAGTTTTCTTGAATATTTAAAAAGGTTATGAATATAAATTAATTACCACTCCTGAACTTCCTATACATAGCTGATTTCATATATGCAACTAGTTTATGGATATTATTTTTAGTAAGAGTTAAGGAAAGTTCATTTGTAATATTATACTTAGGGCGTAAATCTGAAAACAGGGGAAGGTAAACGTGAAATGTTCAATATCATCAACAGGACCAGATGAACTAGAGCTGCAAAAGATGCACCCTGGACCGCTGGAAAGATGGAACTTATGCAAATAGGCACCAAATTTACCATGGCTCGAGAGCACTTGCGTGTTGTAGAAATTAATATCAATATTCTTAAAGCTAGTTCTGTCATATGCGAAGAATATATGTCATCCTTCCAGTCTGACAACTAACCCACCTCCACTGCCACGAGAATTGAGGGAGAAATATATTTTTTGATACTGTTAATATTATTCAGTGAACTCAAGTTGACAGGATCAACATTGAGATACTGGGCATTCTTAACAAGAGTAACACCTCAAAAACAACCCTATACTTAGAGATGATGGAGGCACGAGTGATAAAAAGTTTCATTGGAATGTTGTTAGAGATCACATTTGCAGCTAAGTGGGACAGATTCTATAAAGTGATGAAACGTTCAACAAGAACTTTCTTTGATGCTTATTGAGAGTATCCAACACTCTGTTGTTTATGTAAAGAGATTGTACTAAACCATTATAGAAGATGACTCTTTCATTGTATTTCATTCCAAAAGTATTAGGTTACAGCCTTTTTAGTTTAAAATATATAGAATCACACTTCTTATGAATATATTTAATATGAGGAAGAAAAGAAAGTTTAATTTTAAATTATTAGTATGACAATTGATTAGAGACCAATTTATGATTTTTTGACTGTATCTTTAATTATCTGAGCACCAAGTAAAATGAATTAACATTTTGGGGGCAGAAAATAAAAGTCCTGGAATATTCATAGTGTTTTTCAGTTTATGCCAGACAACTTGAATCAAGTTAAGATCATAATGTTTATAAATGTTGAAAAGAATGCATAAATCATCGATATAAAAAACTAATTGGATTTTTTTGTTGTAAAGGTATAATAACTTCATATTGTAGTGGACCCTGAAATAAAGTATATTCGAGAGCGTGGGTTCCAGGACAGAACCTTACATCACACTCTAGTAACCGGTTACCAATAGACTCACCAATGGCAAGAGAAGCATATCTATGCAAAAATAAAACATTAATAATATAGGAATTAATTTGGTAGTTTTTGAGTATCTCAATGATTGAAGTCCATCTACAACTGTCAAAAGCTCCATTATGTCAAAAGAGATGACAACTGCAAGACAGCCAGATTTTAGTGGCTGCTTAACATCAGTGACCAATTTGTGGAGGGCACTCTCCGTAGAGAGTCACCTTTGAAAACCAAACTGGTTTTGATTGAATAGACCTTTGCTGTCGGCTTCCCAAGAGGATCTCATTTATGACCTTTTCAAATAGCTTGCCTATCGAATTTAATATGGATATTAGACGATAAACAGTCATGGTTTTTCCCGGTTTGGAGAAAAGCTTAACCAACTTTCCAACAATCTGAAAATAATTGCAATGATAAGCATTTATTTGTGATAGTATTAAATAAGCCTGAAAAGTTAGCATGAAGAAACTTAACAGAAATATTATTACGTTTATAATTACAAGATGCTTTTTTATTACTAAAATTATTAATTATAGTGGATAAATCGGAGGAGTCGAAAGAAGGGACTGTCGAATCAATAACAGAGCAGATTAAAAGATCTCCATTAGTGAGATGTGGAAACAAGTGATCAAGGAATGCATTATATTTATCGGAATTATTTGAAATGATGACATCACGATCATTTGTGTCAGGAATAATTAGAATTTTTCTTGAAAGTATATTTATAAGGAGACGACCCCAGACTGTGCTATCTTGTATAAATTGTCTCTAGGACTGTAGTTTAGATTTAATAATAATTAACTGTTTATTAGTCCTTTCAGTATGAAGTCAAAGGTAGAAACTTACACCTATCTTTGCACTTGGATTTTCTTTTTCTAACATGGTTGATAGAATTTTTAAGTTGTTTAAAGTTCCCATTCCACCAGTCAACCTGATGAGTGGGAAATTCGATTAGTGACATTTTAACTAATTTAGAGAGGAACGTATTAAGTTTGAGGATGCTAGTGTATTGATGTTACATTGCAAAGAGCTAATATAACTCTTATTAATATTATTACAGAATTTTTTAATATCAAATTTTTTATTTATATTGCATTTATGCTTAGATACTTGTAACGATAAGGTTGAACGGATATTACTATGTGCAGTTAGATTAAAATGATGCAGGAAGAAGGAAGCTAAATCTTGAATACTAATATGAACAAGTAGGTAATCAATTAGATTGATCATTGTAAATAGAAAAGGTTGGTTCTTTAGTATTTTTCATAATCAAGTCATTACTTAATAAGAATTCTGTGAAGACAGTGTGGTTTTTATTAGAAGTTATTTTTGTTTCCATGATTGGCAAACTTATATTAAAGTCACAAATCATGATGGGGAGAAATTGATGATTAGACTTGATGATGTGATCAAACAAATCCAAATGATGATTTTTAGGTTTATTGGGGGGATAGATAATAAGAAATAAAGATAAATTTATTAATGGTAACTGCAATAATATTATTCCAATTAACTATTAACCTTCAAGTTAAAATGCAGTTGGGCCGGCCATGTAGCCTGAAGAAACGACAACAGTTGGACGAAACATGTTCTACAATGGTGGCTTATGGATAGGAAGTGGATAAAGAGAAAACCGTTAACTCGTTGGGATGACGGCATAAGAAGAATTGTTGGTAGGACGAATTGAATTAGATGGGCACAGAAAGGGCTACGTCCAGCAATGGCCTGATATAAACTAAATCATATATATATATATATATATATATATATATATATATATATATATATATATATATATATCGATTCAACGTTATTTGTGTTATACCTATAAATATTTTTGCACAACACCTGCGAGTCGGTGTATAAATTTTGTGGAAGTTATTGTCATTCATCGTGTTGACAGGCTTAGCTTATATTCAGCAGTACGATCGAAATCAAAATTTCTGGGGAACTCCGCCTACATCAGATGCTTTTTGTCGGGTTTTAATTTATCGATGTATAAAAAAAATTGTATCTACTAATATCTTTTCCGCTTACGTGACATTATCACTTTTTACTATAAATCCCTTACAGATGTATAACCACTTCTTTCTTCTTATTATACTATTACCAGCTATAATACGTTATAAACACGAATCGAGGAATACAGACCACGACTTTTAACAAAGTTCTGCATTTTCTGCCTTTTCAGCTTTCTCGTATAATTTATCAATTGCGCAGAAATAATGTTCCCGAACTTTGGCATATATTTCAACTGTACGTAAATCGGAATGTAAAATTAGGCTAATTACGCGCCAGGACACTACAGAGTATATATATATATATATCAACGATCATTGAATAATGTTAACATAATTATAATAATATTATAATAGCCATACCGGAATGTATGTATTTTATCATAACATCCCACAATCCGAGTACATTTGTATATTTACTATACGTAATCAAACGTGTTTATTAGTAAATAATTAATTTAACATACGTTCGGATAGATTTTAGAATTTTTATTTTCTCACGTTACAAAAGCTTTTTCATTTATCGTGAAAAAACAAAATATTCAAAATCTAATTTTATGCTTACCGATATTATAATGATTTCTACTAGGTCTAAGGTACATCTAGTTAAGACTTATCGCGATACTTTTTCATCTATCCAACTTATATCGTCGTTTGTACAAATGCCTGCGAGGGATTTCCTTTGTGGCAGCGACGTTCGTGCCAAGTGCTGCATTTTTTGTTTTTCCTTTTAGCTAGGGTAGCGGTCAGTCAGACGATTTTTCTTGTCTGTACACTTACCATGATATATAGATATGCCGTAGTTGCAGCAGCTGTAATTAGCATAACTAACAGTCGTTATCGAGACTAGTTTATCTTGACATCTGTTTTCGTACTTTCCTAACTAATAGCACCGTTATCACACTACTACGGTTAAACGTTTTTACTACAACTATCGCATTAGCGTGTTCGTTTAAACGCAATTGTAAAAGCACGCCAAAGCCTTCTTCTTCTTCTTACCGACATTTAAAGTCGTTTCGTCTGTCAGGCCGATTTCCTATTTTCTATATTATATTCATTTATACCCGACTACTGTCCATTGTCGGTGGAGCAGCAAACAGCAAACGAAGGTTAATGAAAGATTCAGAATGATAATGATGAATCGTTATTAATTCGTTAGAAACGACGCGGTTCGCGTGACTGTTCCATATTTAAAGGGTAAAATTTACGTTACTATGATTTCGTTTTTTTTTCAATTTATCTGGACTCGTTATCGTCTTGTAATTTAGCTCTTTATTAATGTATTTAAACACCCTCCAAACTTTTCGATACTAGCCGTGGTAGTTAGTGATTAAGATTCCTCTAAACTAGTAATTGATTAACAGTTGCGTTTTCTTTATTATTTTCATACCGTTGATAATTCCTTATATATATATATATATATATATATATATATATATATATATATATATATATATATACAGGGCCAGTGACATAACAGTACTACTTTCGTGTTCTAGGTCTCACAAGCAAAGTTCGTATATCACTACAGACGAGAGATTTTTAACGGTGAAAAATATCTCTAGTTAACTGGAAACTATCCGTCTAATTAGTCGGTTAATGAATACCAGCTGGCTAGCAAGTAAAGAAGCTTTGCAAGGAAGTTGCAACCAGTTCCTATTAATTTGCTCGAGATGCCTCGTTCGATCCTCTTTGAATCCTTATTTTGGCGTGAATCTCTTATGAGACGTCCTCTATTAACTTTCGAGGTGTTATGAGACTTTACTATATATATATATATATATATATATATATATATATATATATATATATATATATATATACATATACATATATATATATACATATATATCATTCATTCATAATCGATAACTCATTGACTGAGTAACGTGACCTCTATTTTAATGCATCTGATATAATTTTTCTCCACTTGACCCTATTTCGGCTTTCCAATATAGCTTGAACCCTTGTTAATCCAGTAAGGGTCGTGACCGTATCTATCCATCGAGTCGGAGGTCTTCCTTTACTTCTTTTGCCTTCGATCTGTCCAATTACTATGCTTTTTACTAGGCAGTTCTCGCTTTTTCGCATTATATGTCCATAATATTTCAAGATTTTTTGTTGGCATGAAGTATAAAGGCGCTGTTCCACCTTTAGATCTTCTAAAATGGAAGAATTTGTCTTCTTTGCTGTCCATGGGATTTTAAGCATTCTACGCCATATCCACATCTCAAATGCGTCAATTTTTTGTTTATCTTGCTTATGTAATGTCCATGTTTCAGCTCCATATGTAAATATGGCAAATACTAAAGTATATATATATATATATATATATATATATATATATATATATATATATATATATATATATCAATTAGTTGAAATACCCTAAATAAACGGATACATGTAATATAATAGGGGCATTACAATTGAAGAACGAATGCTCAGAGTAAATAACGATGATAACCTACGCTTTATTGATTATTGTAAAGCATTTGATAGAGTACGTTGTAATGAGCGTTTCTCATTGCTGAAAGAAACAGCGTGCAAGCCGTTATAATTAAATTATATTGAAAACAAAAACTACAACATTCAATGAATATTGTTTACATGCGACTGTTATTATTTACATAAAATATTCATTTTTTATATAATGTGGAATGTAGTGATTTTTTTATAAAAAATCAATTGAAAATTAGTTAAATCACTAATATTTATTTTCTTATTGAAAACACAAAGCTTTTCGGCATTTACGCCATTATCAAGTGAAACATTTTAAAAAAATCATAATTTTAAAAATATAAATTAAATATATTTACTTAAAAATATGCGATGGTGATTGTGAAAATATACGCCAAAAATGCTGTTCTGCTTCTGTTCTGTCTATTTTTTGATTTGTTGAAATTTAACATCAATATATTTGTTTATTAATTTTGTTTTTTTATATTAATTTTTTCTTCAATATTATTTTCCGGATTCTCTAAAAGTTGTATACTGATGAAATTTTAAATTTTTCATTTACTGTTGCGATGTATGATGTTCAAAAGTAAAATATAAAATATAAAAATATACGAACACAAAATTTTTTAAAAAACACAATTTTACAAGTAAAATAAAAATAAATATTAAAATCTGATAATGACCGTGGTTCTATAAGAAAATAAATATTAGTGATTTAACTAATTTTCAATTGATTTTTTATAAAATATTCAGTTTAGGTTTGTGTGGTAGATTAACCGTTTAGCAAAAGTAAATTATTATGAAACGCTAGAATTTAACGAATGGTGAATAAAAACTAGCAGAATATGACGGATAGTGAACCATTACAGAGAGGAGATGATTGTATAGATGGATTATTAATACGAGTGAGTTACGATAATATGATCGAGTCTTTTTTTTTTATTAAATACTTTTTTTTTATCAAAATTTATTATGTACATTTATTTTTTTTAATCGATATCAGAGTTGTATCTAAGCTCGATCAGGAAAGACCGCCAATTTAAAATTTATCGTAATTAATAACCGGAAAATACCGATTCTATTAGTCCCCGGTTAAGGGTTACTTCTTCTGTTCGCGGTTTTTCTATTGGATGAATTTGCATTCCTTCACTTTTTCTTTTATATTTCTTTGAAATCCATCTCTTAGTTTTCCAGTTGTAGTAAAATTTTAAGTTATCACAGTCACGACTGATTCGTTACTCGCTTGTGGGAATATCGTTCTTTCGACTAATGTTTTTCTTCCTTTACGACATAACAGAATATCCAGTCGTATGGAATGTACTTCTTCGAGGATTTCGTGAATGTTCTGTAGACTCGGTATTAGATATAATTTTTACGAACGACAAAAAGCGGTCTTTAAAATTGAAACGATTTATCGGATCTGGTAAATATGAATAAGCGAGAGTAAGCCCGAAATGTTTGTTATCATTGTGACTTTTTAACGCGTACTTCTCGAATTAATCGTAAAGCAAGCGTTAAAAAAGTTATGTGATTTTCACTTGACGAATATGCGTCAAAAGATGGGTAAGACAATTGGAAGGTAACGTCGTCAATTTAAAAAAAAAAATAAGTTAATAGAATCCGTCTCATTAAAGATTCTCTCGTCAAAATAAAGATTCAAAGTGGATCGGTCAAACAACGCATCTCTTGGGCAAACTATTAGGAAGTGGTTGCAACTACCTTGCAAAGGCTTCTTTACTTGCTAGCGAGTTAGTATAACGTAAACTCATTCATATTTATACAAGAATAACTCCTTTTTACAATCCTTTCCTTACTGTAACACCATCCGTCATATTCTGGTAGATTTATTTCCGGTAAACGGTTAATCTAAAACGTAAACCGTCTATTTTATGCAATAACTAAACAAATCTTGCTAGGTTTTTTTTTTTTTAATATAATTTAATTTTAATGGCTTGAGCCCGTTCAACAACGAGAAACGCTTATTCACCCTAATGAGGGGCTTATAATTAGGATAGTGAACGATATATCTGAAAAGTTCAAAAGGAAAATATGAGTTGACAAAGGATTAAAACAAAAAATGGTGGGATATCGAACAAGTACGGAAGTTTGTTTTGTACTTACTGCGACGACAAAATTAATTATCGAATTGGATTAGCGTAATTGGCATTTCCAGTGAAATAATTACGGTACTCCACGTGTGAACTTCGTGATGTTGAAACGTCGGACATCCAGTACAAGGAGTATTCAACGTCTGCGTGTTTATACCGGAACGGAGGTTCCAGTCGGATAGAAAAAATCGAAATGAACGAATTGTTCGGCAAATCGAAGAAGGAACACCTTTAAAAAACCACTAATACAGAAAACGCGCGTAATTTGGACTAGTTGTATACTTTGACGTGGCGAATTCGATCTAATTCACATTTACTAGTCGACCCGAAGAAAGGAAGCCAAAGTAATCGATTTACCTAAGAAAGAATGGAAGACCCTTTATAGAATTAGAACTGAACAGGAAAAATGCGGTTAACTGCATATTCTAAGCAGACGATGAAAGATGACTGTAACGAATTCGCAACCTTACACTGAGACTGAGTCGTAAACTGATTAATAAAAATTGATTATAATAAGAATCATTATTATTTATCATATTTCTCGTATAGGCAACGATTATACGATAATGAAGAAATATGACGAATATGATTACTTCGAGATATTCTTGAAGGTGAAAATAATAAAAACACGAAGCCTCGACGGAACGGACCCAGAAGTACGTTTGTAACGACTTTGTCGAAGGCCTTATTGGATTAATAATAAATTCGAAAAAGTCTAAAAAAAAAAACCCGAAAACCGGAGTAGTCGTGATTTTTATGGTATCGGACCAGTATTAAAGATGAGGATGATGTATACACAATAAAGGACTTCTTCTTGTTATAGTATTGTCAGTCTCATCGTGAAGGTTACTAAATCCGCTAAAAGTGACTTTAATTTTTGCGTAAAAACGGTAAATTTATAATTCTACTTGTCCACTCGTTGTAATCGTACCGTTGAATGCAAATTTGTTAGTTCGAACGTACCTTTTCGGTTATTGAAGTGAAATGTTTGTTACTGGGTGGCCTTAATCGCTGCTCCAGTTAATCTCTACTTTTATTCACTGTTCTCCTATTTCGTATATTATCGACGTAACGAATCAAAGCTTTCAACTGTATACGTCGTCATAATCGTTAACAATCAATAATCCGACAAATTCCAAAGGTAGATGTACATAAAAAAAAAAAAAAAAATTAGTAGGCACAATTGAAGATGGTGTAGGTTCGAGTTTTAGAATTACCTCGTTTACAATTGCGTTTTATCGTTATATATTTGGACTTCCGTTGTGTGTGTGTGTGTGTGTGTGTGTGTGTAACAGAGTAAGTGTTGAGTTTGTGTGTAATACGTGCCCTGTGCACACTTGTTCGTTCATTTTGAGCACTACATGTATGTAGATGCTGTATGCAATTAAAAATGATAGTTAAACCGTTTTAATTTGGTAAAATTTTAATTTGCGACAGTTTTATTCCATTTTAAGCGTTTATTTTCATTACATAATTTTATTTATTCGTTACGTTTTATTTATTTCACTTTTCGTCTTACTTTTTATTTTGTTTTTGTGTTCGATTGTAAATTTTTCCCGTGTAAAATTGTACGTTAATTTGTGTAGTAAAATATACACGAAATATATATATATATAAACCTGTATGTATTTTTTATTATATATTTCTTAAATCTGGATGTAACAAGACGGGAGTTGTACATTCACCGATGATAGTACCGACGAGGACGCTTTGGATGGTATTCTAAACTTGTGCAGGTTTCATACCTCGCGCACACCACCCGGTACATTTAGGTCGTTTCGCACGTATTACGACGCGTTTGTTCTGATTCTTCATATTTTTAATCGGCATGTTAGATACCGATGCTGCGACCAAAAGGAATATTAGGTATAACTGCATTGTACCACAAACAATTTCTGACGTTTTGAAAAATAGTTTTTTCCTTAGGCTTCGCGATACGATAGCTTATTGTTAAATGTATCTTACTCTCGTTGTTGTCTGCGTGTCTACCTTGAATTAATATTTACGGTCCAGATTATTACGAACGTGAAGTGTTATGTTACGATTAAATCGTATTATAATCATTTAAATTGGAAAGTACAACTTGATTTTGAAACCTGTTCCTTCGTTTTAGAAATCGCTAAAATAATTACGAGTTAAAAAATTAAAAAACCAAAATTAAAATTTTTATTCTCTTATACGGAGTATCAAATCGCTTTCAGTCGCTGAAAAATATCGTCTCCTCTTGAACCTGTTTTAAAATTACAGCGAGAGATGCGTCACGGACGTCATTCGTTAGCGGCCAATTTCGAAGTATAATCAAAACGTCGCCTCCGAGTGTAGCACGACACCTTACATCCATCCCGAAGTGATCAGTTTCCTTAGAGGTCTTTCTATATCAGCAGAAGATCATTTCGATATTTAACGATATTAAATCATTATGATAATAACAATAAAAATAATTATTATTATTATAATTTTTATTATAAACGGCTTATGGTTGATGACTCGTTTTAACTTTTTTATTTATTTATTTATTCATTTATTCGTTATTATAATTATTATTACGTTGTTTTTTTTTTTTTTTTTTGTAATTTCCATCGCGTGATATCGTCAGAATGGAATTCGTCCGAGGCCAACTTTTGCCGCAGCTTCAGGTTTAGTTCGGAAAGCTGTCCGTCAAAAGTTGATAATAATAATAGGTTCTCGGCCGGCTTCTCTTTTCATAATCCAGTTCGATATCTGGCCGTTAATATCACGAGTTGAACCGCTTATCTTTACGTAGGAATTGCCACCATTTTAATATTATTACAGTTTCCCTCCTCGCCATCTCATCTTATACTATAGCTCTGGCTCTTTCTATTACATCCGTTTTTCTATTCGCTTCATAACGTCGTTCAGATAATCCGGCGTTATTTTTTTTTCTCCATCCGCGGTCGGTTTACCGCAGATTATATAAGAGAAACTTTAAATTACCGGTTGCCAGCTCATTACCGTTCCATTTAATATCCCAATCACTATCATTAAATCAGGATGGAACACGCCCATTCTTCAGATTACCAATTTTCTATACAATATTATACCTTCAGCTTTCCTCGTAGCATTATTACTATTATTATTATATATACACCTATACGCATATTTTTGTAAGGTAATTTGTGTTGGTTGTAATAGGCCCCCGTTGTTCTTATTACGGTCGTTATTATATTCGTTTATCGGATATTATCGTATAAAAACTACACGTGACGAAGTCTATTAACAAAACGAGCCATTTAATAGTTTGCTCGTCTTTTAGTTTTTCCTGTCTTTTTATAGTATCGTCTAGTTTTCTGGGAAGGTATCTCTAATTAACCGGATTATCTCGTCCATTCATTTTTTGTTTATATATATATATATATATATATATATATATATATATATATATATATATATATATATGTATGTGTGTGTATTAGTGTTGTAATAAAAAGACGTAAAAAAATTATCGGCATCTGGATTCCTCGAAAAATCAGATATATTAACGAGGCCCGAGAGCTAGTTAAAACCAAAAAACTTCGAAGGTGAAATAAATTTTATTTGAAACCTTATTCGAAGGTTAAAAGATTAAAACAAAAATCGATTAAAAATTGAAAATTTTATTAAAATCGGAAAGTCGAAATTTTAATTTTTTTCGACATCTACATATATAAAAGAAAGTCGTGTCAGTTACACCACTTATAACTCAAGAACTGGCTGAAAATTGGTAGGGAGGTAGCTTAGAGCCAGGAGACGGACATGCGATACTTTTTATCCCGTTCGACAGCGTTCGGTGTCGAGCTACGAATTTTCGAAAATCGATGACCTGCCACCTTTGGCAAGGCATAGCGAGCGGCGTAAACATTTTTAAACGATTCCGATTTTATAATTTGTCATTTATATACAGGATCTATAGGATCAAGCGAAAAAACCGCGAAAAAAATTTCAAACCCAAACCGAACATTTCGAAAGGGGTACCCTAGCAATTTTTTCAAAATTTCGATTTCGAGAACGATTCGAAATTTAGAAAATTTATTTAAACGAAAGTTATTTATCATTAAAATACGCGTCTAACGATGGTATCGCCGTATTTTTATATCGAATAGTCGCCGAGAAAATTGGGCTTAAAGGGTTTTGGGCTTTTGGGTCATTTTTGCGGCCCCCCATGATAGATGGGGAGTTCGGGTTGAACTCAATAGAAAGTAGACGTGGAGATCTATAATCTATGTTATTAGATAAATGTCAATTAACCGGTATCGAGAAATCGCGAGTTGAAAATTTCATTTTCGATTTTTAAAAATTCTGCCGGCGATTTTTGGCCGGCCGATGATACTACAATGCATTTAGCACGGGCCAATCTACATATATAAAAGAAAGTCGTGTTAGTTACACCACTTATAACTCAAGAACGGCAGAACAGATTTGGCTGAAAATTGGTTGCGAGGTAGCTTAGAGCCAGGAGACGGACATGCGATACTTTTTATCCCGTTCGACAGCGTTCCCGTATGACTTGACATGAAACGTCAGTCACTATAAAACGTGGTATAACAAAAAAGAATCAGACTTGGAATAACAAAACGCAAATGACAGCTATGTAATTGACGTATAATGACAGCTATGTAATGACGTATGGATCAATTTGATATTTGTAAGAAATTAATATTAAAACTATTTCTATTAAATAAAAATTTGAGTTTTGAAATAAATTTTTAGGCGAATTGAAGTGAAGTGAAGTTTAATTAATAATGCCGCGACCAAGACGATCGAATCTTTCCCGACAAAGCTGTAATGCAAGAAAGATACGAAACATTGCGAATGAAAGGACTGAAGAAGAACAAGAAATTGCCCGTGAAGAGCGTCGCGTTATTATGGCTCGACTTCGTGCTTCTCAATCACAAGAGCAAAGTGAGGCAGCCCGTAAAACGGCTCGGTTGGCAATGCGAAATCGTCGAGCGAACTACAGTGATCAACAAGAGATAATTTTCGACGCACAAGAAGAGATTTATCAAGTGCTGATTTGAATCGAGCAGCGTTTCGATACGATTGCAGCAATGATTACAGTTTTCATCCTAGCGTTTGCATTGGGCCAATTGACGTTTGCGACTATTGTGGCGCGTTGAAGTTTTCCGGAGAAACGTTCGGATTGTGCTGCCTTAGTGGGAAAGTGAAATTGACATAATTGATTCCGAATCATTAAAATACTTAATTTTATTCTTTTTGTATTTCCTAATAAAAAATTGAATCTAATAAAATCAAAGAACTGCTTATTTATGGCCTCTAAGGCGAAACAAAGTTCGCTGGGTCAGCTAGTCTTAAAATAAAAATGAAAAAAATTGTAATCGTCGAAGGCGAACATTAAAAAATTATAATAAGAACCGATAAATGTCAATTGATTAAAACTGAAATTTGCAAACGGGATATATTAAAAATTTTAAAACGCGACTAATTAATATATTAAGTATGTAGGTAAGTAAGTAAGGAAGTAAGCAAGCAAGAAAGTTATCAAGCAATCAGGGTTGTTCAGTCCTAGGACCGGTTCGCCATCGTTACATCGGTCTTCCACTGTTCACGAATATATATATATATATATATATATATATATATATATATATATATATATATATATATATATATATATATATATATATATATATATATATATATATATATATATATATATATATATATATATATATATATATATATATATATATATATATATATATATATATATATATATATATATATATATATATATATATATATATATATATATATATATATATATATATATATATATATATATATATATATATATATATATATATATATATATATATATATATATATATATATATATATATATATATATATATATATATATATATATATATATATATATATATATATATATATATATATATATATATATATATATATATATATATATATATATATATATATATATATATATATATATATATATATATATATATATATATATATATATATATATATATATATATATATATATATATATATATATATATATATATATATATATATATATATATATATATATATATATATATATATATATATATATATATATATATATATATATATATATATATATATATATATATATATATATATATATATATATATATATATATATATATATATATATATATATATATATATATATATATATATATATATATATATATATATATATATATATATATATATATATATATATATATATATATATTATATATATATATATATATATATATATATATATATATATATATATATATATATATATATATATATATATATATATATATATATATATATATATATATATATATATATATATATATATATATATATATATATATATATATATATATATATATATATATATATATATATATATATATATATATATATATATATATATATATATATATATATATATATATATATATATATATATATATATATATATATATATATATATATATATATATATATATATATATATATATATATATATATATATATATATATATATATATATATATATATATATATATATATATATATATATATATATATATATATATATATATATATATATATATATATATATATATATATATATATATATATATATATATATATATATATATATATATATATATATATATATATATATATATATATATATATATATATATATATATATATATATATATATATATATATATATATATATATATATATATATATATATATATATATATATATATATATATATATATATATATATATATATATATATATATATATATATATATATATATATATATATATATATATATATATATATATATATATATATATATATATATATATATATATATATATATATATATATATATATATATATATATATATATATATATATATATATATATATATATATATATATATATATATATATATATATATATATAATATATATATATATATATATATATCCGTTCGAATAATATTATACCTAACCATCAGTTCGGGTTTTTGCAACAACACTCCGCAATTGATCAGCTGCATAGGGTAGTTAACATAATAGAAAATTCACCGGAAACTAAAAAGATCTGTACAGCAGCCTTTCTTGATGTTCAACAGCATTTGAAAAGGTCTGGCATGTTGGCTTCTTGTATAAATTGAAACTACTACTACCCTCAGATTTTTATCTTTTATTAGAATCGTGCATTAGTAATAGATATTTTAATGTACACTATGATCACGCGTCCTCTGAGCTGTATCCCATCTCTGCGGGTATGCCTCAAGACTCAGTACTTGGACCCACGTTGTATTTAGTTTACACAGCCGATTTTCCTGTGACTGGTAGTGTTCAGGTAGCCATATTTGCCGATGACATGGCATTTCTTTCTTCTGATACTGATCCAAATAAGATCTTCAAACAGCACCCATTAGAGATCAAAACTGGTTTAACCAATAGAATATAAAAATAAATGAGAACAAATCTGTAAATGTACAGTTTACTAACAGAAAAGCTAAATCTCCCTCAGTTAGAATCATCAGTAACGCAGAAATACAAATTCGAGCAAGCGTGAAATATCTGGGCTTACACTTGCATAGCCGACTAACATATCGAAATCATATTCAAACGAAGAGGAAAGAATTAGATGCACGTATCAAAGAACTATTTTGTTTAATGCGCAGAAATTCTGTCTATTGACAACAAACGTCTTATTTATACAACGATTTTAAAGCCTGTATGGAACATACGGAGTACAGCTGTGTGGTTACGCAAAGCCGGTAAACATAAGAACTATACAGTCTACCCAGAATAAAATCCTTCGGCTGATAACAAACGCGCCTTGTTATGTAGAAAACCAGATCATTCATCGTGATTTGAACATTTCTTATGTGTTCGAGGCCATTAAGCAATATGTACAGAGCCATGCTGTGAGGCTGGAAAATCATTCAAATACCCTTGCATTAGGACTGTTGGATACAACCAGCGATATCAGACGCTTAAGACGTAGAAAACCCTTGGACCTAATCTGAGGTCGTTGTTGTCGGGTGTGTACCGGTGGGTACTATATCCTTCCCGTTATGCTCTCCTCCCAAATACTGTTGATTAGCTTGCAGTAATAAATAAGGGAGCAAAAAAATATTATGCCTTCCGTTACATCGGCTAGCATTCTCCATATCTCAGTACAAGTCCGATCGATTCCAACGTTCTTTTTCTTATACGTCGTTCTTGGACTCGGTCAAGAATACATTGGTTTGAACTTTGTCAGCCGATCAGACATTCGGCAGGCGACGCCAACACCAAGTTTTCAATGCTTCTAATTTTTGTTTATCTTTTACGAACATAGTTCAAGTTTCTACTCCATAAAAGGCTACTACTGGTCGCACGTAATTGGTTAATATTCGTTTTCGTACGTTTAGGGACTGGTTTATTTCTTTGTGACATGTTACAGCCTCTGTAACCCATTGTCCTATATATATATATATATAAATATATATATATATATATATATATATTAATAAAGTAGGAATATTTTCTGCAACTCTAAAGATGACGTTATCATTGAAACTACTCCATCAGCTCCGCTACTTCAATTACGTCATCTGTAATCATTTGTAGACTACAAAAAAAAAAAATTAAAAAAAAACTATGCGATTGATTTCATTATGAAAATAACATTAAACAAAAAAAAAAAAAAAATATACAATATACATACGTATTATAAACCGTGTACAACTATATATACGCATACACAATGTATTCACATATATATGATGTATACATATACATGAACCACACGTAATTACTTAGTAGATCATAAATGACAGATTCATCAAATGATGAGTATATTTTTTAGTAGTCGGTGTTTTGACTTTTTATACCTAACCATTAGAGACTCATCATCATAATCGCTTATGTTATTTAAGACTGGTATATCTGGTAATTTACATGTTTAGTAAAATTGTTTAGATCTTCTTAAAATCTCTTTTTTTTTTTTTTTTTTTTTTTTTTTTTTTTTTTTTTTTTAATGGGCACAGGATTTTTCACCCAGATTGATATAAAATTATTAAAATGGATATGTTAAACATTAATATTAGTTGATGTAATATAATTATAAATAGCTAAATATACATGAATGCGATTAATAGTAAGTAAGTAAGACATATTTATTGGCAATGGTACTTGGAGAGATATAATTTGATTATATAATAAAGATTGTTGAGAACTGTAGTAAGAACATTCAAAAAATACATGATCCGCATCTGCTATTTTGTTGTCATCGGAAGGATGAGGGCAAAAAGGAGAATTTATAAGATTGCATCGGTATAGGGACGATGGAAGACGATTTTTTCCAAAACGTAATCTACATAAAGTAGTAATGAGACATCGAAGTATGTTACTTGGTACTTTTATATCAGTAAACCATGATTTTATGGGTATTAGAGGTTGAATCGATCTGTAATATGGAGCTAGATAAGGATTGGACCAAATATTATTCCAATATTCTTTATGAGCAAATTTAATGAGACACAAAAGATCTGTTAAAGGTGTATAAGGAATAAGCACACCGCTATTCGAAGCGGACTTGGCTTCCGCATCAGCAACAGTATTGCCAAATATGCCAGAATGTCCAGGAATCCAGGAGAACCTAACAGAAATACCAGATTCTAACAGTGAGGAAACCAAAATTCGGATTTTATATAAATAAGGCGATACACGGGGATTAAATGAGAGAGATTTTAGAGCGGTTAAACAGGTTTTCGAATCGGTAAGAATAAGAACTGATGAAGCTGGACGTTGTTGATAAACGTATCTTAACGCTTGGTATATTGCCATAGCTTCAGCTGTAAAAATCGAAGAAAAACGTAATAAAACGAATTTCTTAATAATGTTTAAAGAAGGAACTACGAATGCTGCACCAACTTTATTATTAGCCTTGGAACCATCTGTATAAATCGGAAGGAAGCCCGTCCAGTGAGTTGTCAGTAAATTATTTAAAATAGAAGTATTAAAACCAGTAGGAGGATATTTAGACCTATGAAAGGTTTCTAAATTTATTTCTAATTTTATATTATTAATAGAGAATGGATCGGAAAAATAAGGAGAGGGTGACAAAGGAATAATTAAGTTGCGATAATTGGAGAATCGTTTAGAAGATTTACAGAGAATAGGAAGTTTATATGGTGAGAACCTCCATTTGTTATAAATAAATAAGAAGTTATTATATGCTGACTGATATGTAGTTGTGAAACTTTTTACAACAAACTGGTCTGCTAAGAGGTTTCTGCGGATGTGAAGAGGAGGGGTATTAGATTCCACCTCTAAAGCAGCAATTGGAGTAGTGAGAAATGCTCCCAAACAGTAACGGAGGCAAGAATTTTGCAATTTATTTAGAGGATCCAAAGAATTTGACGAAGCATTACCATAAAAGAAACTACCATACTCAAACACCGAACGAATAAAGGATTTATAAAGTAAAATTAACGTTAATGGATCTCCTCCCCAAATAGTATGACTAAGCGACTTAATAAGACCTATGCGTTTAAAAGCTTTTGCGTAAGTATATTGTATATGTAAATTCCAGTTAAGCGTTCTATCCAAAATTATACCTAAATACCGATGCGAAGTACAGAAAGGAATAGTATGGCTAGCGTGAGATAATCCTGTAATAGCTGGGCTTGGTTGTTTATAAGAAAAAACTACAGAGGAGCATTTATTAAGCGCGAGAGAAAGTCCCAAATCAGCTAGAGCCATAGAAAAACAATATAAAAAATTGTTCAGTAAACTGACACCCTCAGCATGGCAGTGGTGATCACAGTATATGACGAAGTCATCAGCGTACGATAAGATATGAAGATTTGATGCTCGTTGAAGTTGAAATAACGGAAGAATGTATATATTAAAAAGAACTGGACTGAGTATAGAACCTTGTGGAAGTCCAACATATGCATGTCGAACTATAGGTTCAGAGGAAGGATGCACGAAAAGTAGTGTACGATTTGTAAACAACCTGCAGCAAACATTGGCGAAACCCAAAGGAATTCCCAAATCTGTTAATCTGTTATGTAAGATGGGAATAGAAATGGAATCAAAGGCCTTATTAATATCTAAGAAACACGAGATTAAATATTTTTTTGATAAAAAGGATTTATAAATGTCTGATAATAAATGAGCTATACAGTTTAATGAACTTAGGTTGTTTCGGAAGCCAAATATTCCTAATGGAAATAGATTGCGGTTTTCAAGCCACCATACTAATCTATTTTTAAGTATCCTTTCAAAGGTTTTACGTAAACACGAGGCAAGAGAAATTGAGCGGTAAGAAGGTGATTCTGAAGATATTGAATGAGATTTTTTAATAGGAATTATAAGGAACTTGGTCCATTCATCTGGAAAGTTTGCAGTCTGGAAGAAATTATTAAAACAGTTTAACAAAATTGTAGTTGCAGAAGAGGGGAGATGGTTGAGTATAGTATATGTGATTCCGTCACAACCAGGAGAGGATTTTTTATTAAAGGAAAGTGAACTCATAAGTTCGGGTAAAGTAATTGCATCAGATAGTATAGTTTGAGTATTATTATGACTGGGTGAATAAGAAGGAGAAAGTTCGTACAAGTTTGGAACATAACTCGGGGCTACTGTATTGACAAATTCTTCATACCAGTCAAAATTGTATGATTTGCATGTGTTATTTGTGGAGAGGTGTTCAGCAAATGATTTTGCCTTATTCCAAACATAAGATACAGAAGTGTTACGATTAATCGAACTTACAAATTGCTTCCAAGATTCCCTTTTTTTAGATAAAAGGAACCGTCTCGTAATGGCTTCCTGATTCTTATAAGCAAAGTAATCTGAAATTAGTTTGCTTCTACGGAAACGTTTAAAATATGCACTTTGTTTTTGTAACAATGGTGTGCACGAAGGATCCCACCAAATAGGTTTACGAAATTTGTTCACTCTAGCCGACCTCCGAGTGGTATAAGAATCTAAAGCAATATGTAAAAGTTTGACAAATTGATCGTATACAGTGGTATTAAAGCACGAATTATCTAGTAATGGAATGCATAATGAATCTAGGAAATTTGTGAAATCTACAATATTTTTGTGAGGGAAATTCCAAGAAGGGAAGAATGAATTTTTATTATTCACCATCCTAGTATGCTGGAAAATAATTGAGGTGTCAATTGGTAAATGGTTACTACCCAGAGGATTATTAATAACGCTCCAGGTACTATTCAATGATAAATTACTGGAGACAAGTGTTAGATCCAAAGCGTTTGCTGATCTATTTAGCGAAGGAACTGTAGTATGACTTCCATCGTTTAATAGTACTAAATTAGAATGATTAATAATGTTTATAATATTTTGGGCAGAGAGGTTGCACCTATTACAACCCCAAGAAGAATGCAATGCATTAAAATCCCCACCACAAAAAATGTAAGCATCGGATGAGATGTTGTTGATAAATGACATAAATAAGTTTGTATTAAAAAAAGAGGAAGGTGGGCAGTAAAATGAAAGTATAAATAATTCTTTAGTGTCGTATTTGATAGAAGCGCAGACACCATTACAGTGACTACCATTTAAAATTGATCGAATATCATGACGGTAATGAGGGATGATACTACGTATTAAAATAGCCGCTCCTCCATAACCATCAGATCTATCGTCTCGAATACAGAAATAACCGTTAAAGGAAAATTTAGAATCTGGATTCAGCCATGTCTCGGAAAGTAAAATAATGTCAAAAGTATTAGTTGCTAGAAAAGATTGAAGGTTAGGTTTATTTATTGAGATACTGCGACAGTTCCATTGTAAAATACGTAGGGTTGAATACATTGTCAATTATGTGGGTGAGTTATTTGATATTATTTGGTAATTTAGTTTTACGTGTATCTGAACGAGTGTTATTAGAAGAATTTGGAAAAACGAATTTGTTAGATTCTTTTGCTTTAGATTGAGATTTATGATTAGCAGAAGATGAGGATTGAGGAGTAGATGAAATAGAAGCTTTTTTAATGGGGGGTGACTTTGTATCATCAGAGGGTGGACCACTAGTAACATTATTTTGGGTAGTAACTGTTAGGGATGGCGATGACGATGTTCTACCAGAAGGAAATGAAAGTAAGTGTTTATAATTTGGATAGGAGGGTGTCACAGGCTGTGAAGGACCTGTATGATTTTGAAGAGATTTACGAAAAAAGTATGACTGAGGGGAAGAATAACGTACTTGACGAGTGTCAATATTGGGGGTGGAAGGTATTGGAGCATGTCGTTGATTAGAAGAAGATGGGCGTTTTGCTATGTCTGAAAAGGAGAAAGCCTCACTAATGTGTCCTGATTTATTCTTACGGATTGCTTCCGATAATGAAATGTTATCATAAGACATAATTTGTTGGATTTGAAAACGTTCTTTATATATAGGACAAGATTTGTCAGTGGCCATATGAGCTCCCATACAGTTAATGCATGAAGGGGCAGAAGTATTTGTATTTGAGCAACTGGAGGATAAATGGCTCTCATGGCAAAATGAACACCTAGGTTTGGATCGACATTGTTGTGCAGTGTGTGAGAACCGCAAGCAATTCGCACACTGTCTTGGCGGCCGAATACTTGGATCTACCTTTAAGCGCAACCGATATAGTGCGACATACTCTGGTAGAGAGTTACCAAGGAATTTAATTTCAACCGTCTGCGTTGGGATTAACGAACCTTCCGCGCGACGGTGGATACGTCTGATACTTACAACTTGGACAGAGCTTTCTATATTTTCAAAAATTTCTGTGTCTGAAATATTAGTGGGAATACCTCTAATCACGCCAAATCTATACAAAAGAGAATTTGGAATAAAAGCTGATATATCATTTTCTTTGTTGACCTGTTCAACAAAAATATTAGCATGTTCCAGACTATTAAAGACTGCTTTAATTTTATTAATACCGTTACGTTGGAAATATTCAACGCCGGGATATTTTGCTAATAATTTGCATATTGCCAAAGGATGGTAATTGCCAAGATTACTATTTGCAACTCGAGAAGACGATATAATAGCTATATAAGGGCCCGAATGAACGTTTTTCACATATAGTGAATTAATAGTTGAGTTATTAATATTAAAATTATTATTACTACTATTATTTGGGATGATCATATTATTACCATCATTATTATTACTACTACTATGATCATCATTATTAACGTTATCACCACTACCAATACTACTACTACCACTAATACTAATATTACTATTATTACTACGACTATTACTATAGTTATTAGATAAATTGGACTTATTATTAATAGTAATACGGCCATCACCATTATTACTACTATTATATAATTCTTTATTTAAGCTATCGGAACTGACGAGCGAGTTATCTATACTTACGGACGGGGGCGGACCCCCGTCGCTCGAGTCATTCATCAGCTGGCTAAACGAGTAAAGCTGGTGTACTATATACGAAAATGAAAAACGCGAGGATAAGAAAAAGAAATAAAAAAAAAAAAGAGAAAGAAATCGACACGTGTAACTTGTTAAATAAGAACGATTTACGATTAACGAGCAACACAATAAACACGACCGATCGATTTACTGATTAATGTTATATAGCGAATGTGTAAGATATTTGACTATATCTTGATTCATTTAGTATTACCCTTAGTATTTGTATTTTTTGTAATTTCAGTATATTTGTCTTGCTGATAGAACACCATATAGGAGCAGCATATAACAATCTAGGTAGAATGACAGATTTATAAATAACAAGTTTGTTTTTGATCGATAAGTTTGATTTCTTATTGGTTGGAAAAAGTGCGCAATTTGTCTGTATAGCGTTGTTACTTATGAAATTAATATGGGTTGAAAAAATTAATTTATTACCTAACATCATGCCATTTAATATGTTGTTTCCATTCAATTGTACGATTACCACTGGTTATTAAACATTTATTTATAGAGGATCTACGCTTGGTTAAAAAAATAGCTTATGTTTTGGTTTTGTTTATTTTGATTTTCCACTTACTAAAACATTTCGCTAATTTATTTAATGCTGATAATAATCTTTACAGATCTTATCAACCATATACGAGTTTACTAATAGAGCTGTATCATCTGCAAACAGAGATATGCGCACATTTTTAATAATCGGTAAATCATTAGTACATATTAAAACGAGGTATGGATGTAGAATACTATCTTGGGGAACCCCCGCTTCAGCAAACTTAATACCTGATTTAATATCATTAACTTTAATACGACATTTTCTCTTAACAAGATAAGATATTAAGAGTAAAATTAAATAACAAGAAAATTTATAATGTACTAGTTTATAGATGATACCATTATGCCATGTGGTATCAAAAGCTTCTTCTAAATCGAAAGAGACGAGCCCGTATTGTTTGTTTTGAATAAAATTGTCGATTATAATATCGCAAACTCCGGTCAGTAGTAGCAGTAGTAGTAGAGTATTTGGGTCTAAAACCAAATTGGATCGGAAAGAAAATATTGTTTTTTAGAGAGAATTCCTCCTCTGAATAAGATTATTCTAATTATTAAGAAGACTATTTATAATTTGGGTAAAGTGATACTTTATTAAGTTACATATCTGTAGTTTAAATAAATGAAATGTAGGGATTTTTAAAAAATAAACAGTACAGCAAAATATAATTAAAATTGAGAAATTTTAAAAGAGCACCAAGCTTTTCAATATATATATATATATATATATATATATATATATATAACCTACGCAAACAGATACTTTAATACCTAAAGATTCAATCCACACAAAAATGCATAAATTATCCAGTTTAAGGAGGCTTATGGATAGAGTAAAAACAATTTTAGCAGGACAAAGTAAATAAATAAAAAAAAAAACATAAACAAATAGCACTCGATAATAAATACGATAAATACAACACTAACATAATTGAAAAAAATCAGAAAAAAGTTGCACAGTAAAAATACAGAAAAAGGTAAAAAGAATTATTTGGATTCAAATAAATTATGTAGGAAGTTGTACCGATAAAATAATAAAAATATATTCTTTTTCGAATATTAAAAAATTGTACAATGCTTCCGATCGAAAGTTATAAGATCACTCCCAATGTTGACTTTTGGAAACCAACTGTTAACTTATCCCGTTCGAACTATATAGAACTCAGCAGGCTCCGCCTTTACGACATATCTACTCCAACGTGCTTACCCTCCTGCTTTCTGCTCATATTCGTCCGCTTCCTTGTCTACTGTGCCCCTGACAATAGTCCTTCAAATTCAACTTCATTTACCACACTAACAGCTACGTCATCAATTCCGTATAATAATCGTGGTAATTACACGCGACATTATAAAAAAAAATTACTCAACGCATTCCGATAACGTCCGCTATAATTTTAACGTAGCAGATGCGAATACCGTAATTTACAGCAGACATTACGCAGTAATCCACTGGTCGCTAATTTATCGATAACAGCGCGCAGATTAGGCGACTAACTATAACTCTCGATGTTTCTTTCATATTTTAACTAGCCACTAATAACGGTAGTTCGGAGTGTCATCAATGAGCACTGGTACTCCACACATGACGGTAGTACATTCAGAATCGTTTTTTCGTTTTTTTTCATCTAGGCCAGATCGCATTCCTAATATGTAAAAAATAAATACATTAACCAAAAATTAACTTTTCGCATACTTTGGAACGAGTAATCAGTGATTTCGTCTTCTTATGCAAGACAGCGTCAACAACTGAAATATGTTATCGAGGATTAAAATTAATATACCGGTATTCAATGCGTTCTTTGGCTAGCGAAAAAAAAAAATAGTTAACAAATAAATGTATATATATAAATATATGATATATATATGTGTGTGTGTGTAGGTAATGATTTTAATTGCCAAATATGTATACGATTTCGATCGATGTAAGATATCCGCGATGAGCGAATATTTTTGAAAAAGATCGAACGTATTGATAAATCGAATACGGTGATGACGACGATGGGGAGAACGTTGAACCGCGAATAGACAGAAAATTAATTCCGGATCATCGTACGGAATTATTATTATTATTAATATATACTTTATTTATTTTTATTTTTTTTTAAAAAAAAGGAAATGATATTAGGAAATTAATTCGCGATAATTCTTACTTTTTTAAAAAATAAAGAAACCTGTTCTGTAATCGGAAGGTATTCAACTGGTTGTGTAAAAGTAACGAACATATTTGGCGAAGAGATTGAAAGATTTTTCGCGATAATTGAAAATCGGTATCTTTAGTACGATAGTCTTAGAGTGGTTGGGAAATGCGTGTTAGAACTTCTTTACGATATGTATAGTTATGTGAAAATTTTAAATTAAATACTGCCGTGTACAATCTCCCGTAAAACGGTCCTGTATCTTCTTAATACATAATATATACATATTACATACATTTCGAATGTATCTTTATACCACTCTCGAAGTAATATGTTTAATTTTGAATAATAATCGAGCCAAATTAAAACAAATTTAACTTAATTTGTAAAATATGTTCAGTACGAAATAAAGTAATATTATAAAGATAATACATAACAGTATATAATCGAAATATGCCCTATTTCCCAAAACCGGCTATGCGCAAAGATTGATTCGCTATATACAAAAATGTATTCTTAACAAAATCGTTATAAATTCGGACTATCCAACGCCAATATTCTTTATATCAGCATAAATATAATCAACGTTTTACGAAGTAATAAATTTATTGAATTTAAATTATTATACGTGTACTGACGCAAAAAATTTCATACTGAACGAGTGTATCTCTCATATAGATAGATATACTCGATAAATCATATCAATACACATACACACACACTAGACAGTTCTCTAACATGTTCATGGATACATGTCCTTACGTTTAGCAACATAAATTCGTATTTGCAGTACACCGAGCAAGTTGTTTCCATACGCGAATTAATTCCGGAACAGGTTTTTCAACGATTAAAAAATAGGATTGGTATAACATTTTGCAGTCCGGTGTATAACCCCGTAGAATAACACCGATTAGTACGAAAGGCTGTGCAGAATAAATAACGAAATAGTTTAATTTTACTTAATTGGTCCGTAATGTATAAAAACTGTTTACTCCGATTCGGATGATGATCCGTTAGTATATCGAGATATTTCGTACACCCTTTGTAAATCAACACTATCACTCGATGAGATAGTCGTATCTCTCTCCAAATACGTCGGTTTTGTTAAGAGTAAAACTTTTTATTGTTTTCATTAACAATCGGGTGATTTTTAACAAACAACAGAACAACCTAACACCTTTTTAAACCAACCTCTAACTCGTTATTAATAATAATAATTAATAAATTAAATAAGAAATAATAATGATAATAAAAACGAACTAAGGAATTACTGCATAAATCGACGAATATCGTGAAAAAATATAATTATAAATATACTTTATCGTTTGATGGCACCAGTTAATGCGGTATAAATAAATAATTACATTAAAAATGTTATTCACTTTAATTATACGATATAGAGATGATTTTAGTTATATACCCGTTGATATGTACAGGGTCATTTTCAGTCGGTCACTAGCCCATTGTGCGTTATTTTTATTTTCTATTTTTTCATACAGAATAGTATATAGCTTTCAAGGTTCTGTATGATGTTATACAGAGTAAGATGACTGTATATCGTGCATATATAAATATATCTCGATTAATAAATACCTGGATTATTTTATTATGCTAAAATTAACGGCGCCACTTAATGAGGTATAAATATAAATAATTACTTTAAATATTTCATTAATATAGAATAGAATAGAAAAAAAATTATTTCATAATGAGGCACCACACGTAAAAAAAGGTTGTTAAAGTTAAGTATCTTACACCCCTTATCAGTTAACTAAATCCGGAAAATTAAAAAAAAATCACAAAAAAAGTGGGAGAAAATAAATAAAATATAGTTAAAAAAATAGATGACGTATATACGCACATAAATATACACGCACACGTAGTTGCACTACGAAACAAAGAAGTAATTGACGTAGATAGTGAATTTTAGATGAGCAAACCCCCCCCCCTATGTTTAATTCGACGTTTGTACCTAGTATAACGCATGGAGCATATCGTAATCACCTACGGAATTAATTTGATGTATTCTACTACACCTATATCATAAAACTTTATAGGTAATTAATTAATTTACTAACGGAACGTAATATAGAATACAATATATATATATATATATATATATATATATATATATATATATATATATATATATATATATATATAGCACTCGAATTATCCTAGACGTCACGAACATCAAGAGGACTTTATTTTGTATTTCAAATATAATAATAGTAATATTAATAAAAATTGAAAAAATAATTTAAAAAAAATTGTAAATAGTAAGTTGTTTTTTTCTGATATTTTGTTTAATTTATTTTCATTTTCGACATATAAGCACTACAAATATACTTTTCGATATATTAATTGTATAACTTTATTATCCCTTTCGATCGTAGCGTTCCTAAATGAGACATGATACTTTAAGCCTTTCAGTCCTGATGTCCACTATATGTGACACGTGAAATTTTAATTCGAACCGAATGTGTTATTTTCTGGTTGACGTGAAATGTCCCAATTTTAATCATATTTATATAAATACCTCGAAAATTATCTATAGCTCACCTAAAAAAGGAGTTAAACAACTGTTTAAAATTTAAAGTTTTGTGCCAAAATGTTGTACAACTGAAAGGGTTTCTTCATGATTAACAGTGGCAATTTCCCATTGGCGCGAGGTCTGCTCTACAAATAGATCCTTTCGTGAATAGAATTTAGTAAACGTACCGAATTGTTTTAAAAAAAAGTATATGTTACATCATCCCAGTGCTCACATACGGAAGTGAAACGTGATGCTTTAGAAGATATGTTGTCAGAAAACTGACCGTAATGCCGGAAGCCCGGAGAAGGCAATTATTATCAAGGGGTTGATTGGATAAAAAAAAAAAAACGAATACGTGGATAAGGTAGCAAACCAAACTGGTAGATGTAGTACAACGCGTAGCAAAATTAAAATGGAACTGAGCCGGTCAAGTCGCTAGAAGGACAGATAGACGAATAACGTAATGGACACCGAGAAAAGGTCACAGAATCCGTGGTCGACCGTGCCGGCGATGACAAGACGACATCCGAAAGTCTGCCGGAGTGAAATATATGAATGATGCTTGTGACCGAGTAGAATGGAAAAGAAACAGAAACGAAACATTCATCAGTGGATAGAAATAAGCTAATCGTCGTATAAGTTTTTATTTCCTCGTTCGATGTTTTTTTTTCCCTAAACAAAGAAAACACGAAAATAAAAAAGTTATAATCTTGTTGCACACTGGTTGTAAAATTTTTCGCTAGCAATCGGGGTTGTGTTTTCGGCCAAACGAAAAAAGTTTAATAAACTAATATAGTAAAAGGAAGACAAAAGTTATAAGAAGGAAGACTAAAGAAAATTCGTTGCAGAAGTTCAATGACTCGAACGAAAACGAATGAATATTATTATTCTGAATGCGTAATCAACTTGATAGCGAGACAATACGAAATGTCGCTTTTAGTTTTTCCACGTTCATTTCTTATCTATCGTGTACGTTGATTAAGCCGCTCTGTTTTTTCTGAATATGTTATATATAGATATCATCTACTCTCGTTTCATCTAATTTTAGGGGACGAGGAATCGTAAACGTCAGACATTAGAATATTGAACCCATAGTGTATGAACTCGATGTTTCGTAACGAAGATTTATAGAAAAAGAATTTAAACATCTTTAAAATTTCCGAATTGTTCGGACGAATCTTCCGGCATTTAAAAATGACTATGAAAAAAAAACGGGAATTAAAGATTTTAACTCGACTATCTCTTCGATACTCGAATTATAAAAAAGTTGTAATCGTTTTGAAGGTTGCTAAGTCGAAATTTTTTTTTCTGTCGCAATTTCGATATAAGTTATTACAATTCTTAATTGTAAGAGTAAATTTTTTTTTAGTCGCGTAAAGTTTATGAGCATTTAAAAATTATTTAATTTTTAAATTAAATAAAATAAAAATACTTTTATATCGTATCACAATATATACATATATTTAATCAAAACAGTCTATTAGTTTTACTAGTTACAACGTCATCAGGACTGAATGATTTCTGCCGAAGTGTCAACTGTTCAAAAAACTGCAAATCAAAATTAAGAATGAACCTGATAATGAATATTAAAACGGAAAAAACGCATATACAACTGCAATTTCTACAAACATGAAACATGCTGAGAAAATTGACCCTCTACATATTTGGAGCGGGCAAAAAAACCTTATTACGTTCATTCCGGTGTCTCGTAAGATCAAAGTTGAAATACAGAAGCATGATATACAGTACAACTGCTAAAAAAACTACATTGCAGAAACTTGATACCATGTGCAATTATTCCAAGAACCACCAACCGCAATCGAGATTGCCTTCGTTATAAAGCGGAAGAATGGCCTCCGTTTGTTGAAAAATTGCATATACATCTTCAAACACTTTCTTAATTTTCAGATAATTTTTTTATTCTGGAAATTTTCCGTTTAATTTATAAAAATCTTGCGCAATATCCTTCTTGGAACAAATATCACACTGCATCGACTAAGGATTATAAAACCGGATCCAACATTGTGCGCTCCCTGCTTCCAGATACCCTGAATACTCCTACATTTATTTCTTGAATGTCCACAACGGACAAATAACATCTTTACGGGATTTTTATAAATATCTGTTAACATAGTATATAAAGAAAGAAGAATATGTACTCAATCGCTTAATTTAACTAACAAATTAAAAAAAAAATTCATAAAAGGCCAGATTTATTCGGTTATTTTCAAAAACACCCAATTAGTCGGTTATTAAAAAAAAAAATACGGATTAGTCGTTAATCATAAGTCGATTATGGCCATTACTATATATATTATAAATCAAAGAAAATATAACACAGTTTAATCACTAAAAGTTTTTTATTGCGAAGCTTTTTGACAGTTACGTCATTTTCAAGCACACAATAAATATTTTGAGTCTCTATCAGATGTTTTAAGTATCTATTCTTAATTTTATACTTGTAGATTTGAGATCTTAAATTTATATTTTTGTGTTTTTTATTTTTAAAGAAATTTTTAATATTTATTTTTATTTTAACTTAAATATTACTTGATAATGTCGTAATTGCCGAAAAGCTTTGCGATTTTTTCGCGAGGAAATAAACATTTAGTGATTTTAACTAATTTTTGTAATTAATTTAATAAAAATCACTACATTCCACAATCTAAAAATTATGAAACCTGATTCAGAACTTGTACACATCTATTTTCAAGATGTTCGGCTTTGACGGGTTGATATTAAAAATAGAAAACTGGAAAATACACCGGCTTAAAATATTATCGAGTAATATGAATAAATATTAT